>CM060920.1:826524185-828924185 GCA_030737875.1 Allium sativum | reverse complement strand
ATATGTCAGGCGGGTCCGGGAAGACTTCTACCACAAGTGTAATCTAACCTCGTGTCTAAGCGTGGTTACAGTTTCTAATTACTATAATTTTAGGCGTTTCATTCTTTAACAATTATCCCTATTTCATTATAGGTTTTCATGCCCCTTTTCCAAGTCATATTTATCATATACCATACCCCAAATTAAGATTTAAATCATAATTTGATTTATGCCCCAAATCCATATTCATGTATTTAATTCAAGTTATGCTCAAATTTTCCAATATAAGTTATTCCCCAATTCTAATGTTTTCCCCTCGTTCCCAATTTCACGCATTCGCATATTTCAGCGGTATGCCTAGGCTCGAAGGTACCCTTGCTATAAAATAAAAAGGGAAAAGAGGAAGGGAAGAGAACAAAAATAAACATACTAACAAGATTGACATATGAAGGCAGAAATAGGCATAGCAACTAATAAATATATAGTGACAAAATTGGGCGTAATGACAATATATGCATAAAGGAATAGATCCGATGAGCATGTGATAATAGAACTGATTAGGCATTGTGTCATGATCATAAACATGCATGATGAGATCTAATCAGTGAATTAGATGTACGAATAATGGCAGATCTGACATGATAAATAGACATAGGCTTAGATCTGATTCATAGTCATGTCAAAATAACTTAGATACATAGGTTATGTCATATCTGATATGATTCAGTTAGTCACAGGCTTAGATCCAATTCATAACATGTTAGGATTAACTTTTAAGTATTCATATCTAAAAATAATGTTGACTCACAGAGAATGGATCTAAGAAACAGATGAATGATTGTAGATGTTGAATCATAGATCTCTAAACTTGAATGACCTGATTGTTGAAGAAGAATAGGCTATTTTAATCTAGGCAGATGCAGCATCTAGTTCTCCATTGTTTTTGGTGTGTAAAAACAAGATAAATGGGGTCCTATTTATAGCCTAAAGCCAATGAATCTAGCCAAGAATTCAGTCCACATACACACAAATGTATTTTTCTCGGATTTGGGGAGGGTCGACACTCCCTTATGGTGTCAACCCATGGGTCAACACCCCTAGGGTATGTCGACCCCCAACGGGTCCATTTCCATCCTAGGATTTCTGCTTCTGATTTTGAATTATTTTGAAAGATTTTGACTTGGTAATGCATATATATAAATATCATATGCATATACAAACTTATATAGCATAACTAACGTAATTAGCGTAATAATGACGTAATAAATACAATTAGATCAAGGATAGAACTTGAAATGTCTCCATATAAATCGTTGTTTGTGTGTATATATAATGGCTTATCTATATATAAAATAATGACACATAGACACAAGGTTAGTCATCATTTGCGATCGATGTCTGTCCGGAACCGACCGGAAAATCCGGCAACCATATGTGAGTTTTGCTAATGTGAGAGTTCTAGGTATCATGAGCCATTTAATTTAGTACACTATGACCCGAGGTTAAGCCCACTTGTAGTAGAAGTCTACCCAAAACCGCCCGACATATCCAGCATCTACAGGTAGACAGTTTAATGTGAGAGGTCTAGTGTGTATATATATTATGTGTGTAAATATGTAGGTTTACTACGCTTTGAGAAGGTCTTAAGTGGCTGACTCACTTCATATCTAGTTTAGATCTTAAGTGGTTAGCACTATGACTATTCTGAAGGTTTATTCTTTGAATGTGGATCAAATTCATGGAACTCACCCTTACTAAATTCGAAGTAAGTCTATGGGTCCTCCTTTAAAAGTGTTTTAGGCATGACGATAACGGACTAGGGTAGTTTATCGAAATGTCCATTGCCCCTAGGAGATGTGTGAGCGCCAACATAAGGACATAATTGATATACGTTGGACGTAGCATGCTATTTAATTTCACCAACTATCTACCGGAGGTCCTAAGCAACAGAGGTGTTGTACCATAATATCAGTTAACTAGTAACATGAGATGTCCGCCGAAGGGTTCTTAAATGACCATATGTTGGTCTACCATAAATCGTTATTAAGCGGCGGGTTATTACTTCTCATATTACCTATAAGAATAGATACCTAAGAACATTGACGTATGGGATGGGGTCTTAAGTGGCTTGTGTCTGCCTTAGGGTTATAAGAGATCGTGAGAATCCACCCTTAATAAATGTGTCCGAATGGGCCTTAAGTGACCGAGAATGTCTTTCTCGTTGGGTCTCCACCCTAAATGCACTAATGAAGGCCTTAAGGGATTGTGTTTAATCTCCACCACATTGGTTAGACACTTTTTTATATGTGTGTGTTTGTGTGTTTCGTAGACATACCACGACATATATCACCTACTAAATCTAGGGTATGGTTTTTGAGCAAGTATTATTTTCAATCACGTAGGACTTTATGTTCTGACCTCTCTCCTTAACATATCCAACAGGTCAGTAGGTAGGGTAGATACAACGGACGAAGCAATGATGGAAACTGGAGAGGACGATGGAGATATTATGATATTATTAGCTATCAATGTTGTATTTCTTATGGAAATTCTAGATGATGAATTTTAAATGTGTACTATTTTAAATAGCTGTATTTGACAACTTTAGCTGAATTTGTGGTTTTCTCTATAATATGGTGGATCTTATTTTCAGTATTATATTTTCTCGTTCCGTTGTGTGAGATTCCATGACGCTATGTTTATTCGTTATTCTGCGTAAATGTAATTCCTTATAGGAACCAATGATCCGTTTAGAATGGCACTAAGTTTCGATGGGTCGTTTCTAGGTCGAAATTTAGGCCCACTCCGGGCGGGTAATTACATAAACGACGCAATGAGAATGATGTTAAATGTGATAGAAGATCGGAGACCATTACATTGGAAGGATTGCTCGTCGATGCCTTGGGTTGATCCCCCTTATGAAGTTATGTTATGACGGTGATCCAACCGTACTTGTGGCTATTCGAATTGCATGGATATCGCACCCAAAAAGGGTTGTGGAATAAATCGCCTTCAGTTTCATTCAAAACCAAGAAAGTACTTGTAAATGGATGTGTGTCTGACATCATATTTTACAACATAACTGATTGGTTTCTCTTGATGTTATATTAGTTGGTGGCGTAGAATTTATTCTTTTGCTTAACATCTTCCTTTGAGACTTTGTACTCAGAGGGATGTATATTAATAGACACCAATTGTATGATGTAAATTGATAACGTGGCATACAAAGTGCTAAGATGATCAAAGATGATGTTGAAAAGCAACGATTTTTTGGATGATGATAAAGCATGTTTGATATGACGTAGCTTTTTGTTTGAACATGGCCGTAGAACCTCATGACCCGTGAATGGTCGAAAATAGGATGATGGACAACAGAGTAGGGACGAACGTTTCCTTCTAGCTGAAAATGGTGCCATGGTATGGAGCCTAGGCAAGTTAACTTATGTGGATGATGGATTGAGGCGCCTTAGATGATGGTCAAATACAACCAGGACGACATTCAGATACGACCGGGAAACGTTATGTTAAAGAGAAATCCGAACTCACTGGGAATTGGTTGGCCAACTCTACCTATTCGAAGGATCACATGTGTATGAGTCTTGGACATCTTGCTAGAGATGATCTGAATAGTTCAGATAGATCCTTTACCTTGGTCATTGATGGAATCCAACTTCCAACATGAGCTTACATTTTCATTTGTACCCTAATAGACAAAATGATGGGTTGGTGCATTATGCGAGCTAATTTATTTTCGAATGTGATTTCCACACCTATACATTAATAATAATAATAAGTGTTTTGTTTTAAAGAATATCATGAATGTTTGGTTATTATAAGCTAAAACTCTATCTTCCTGCATGCGTTGCATTGTGTGATAGGACTTCAGTCTCATAATAGCTTCATTTTACAAAAGCATGAATTCCGAAGTTTGAACCTTGGTTGATTGTTGTATGGTATGGGTAATGGTTTGTTCTCTAGTTTCTAGTTTTTAAAATGGTTCATCCAAGCCTAACCCAAGTGTTTTACGCTTAGATCGGATCCAAGTGGGTGTTTTCAGGTTAAATAGGTTGATGAGGAGTTTTAGTTGACTTTGGAAAGCTAGAATTCTTCGTTAGATGGAAGGTTGTATTCTACTATAAATACATGGATATATATGGTTTGTTGATGTAAGAGAGTGGTGAACTCAAACGATAAATGTTTTGTTTTTCATTGTAGAAGTTTCCATGTAAAGTTATATATATTGATTATTATATTTTGTTTCTGTTCCACTATGTTTCGCTCTGATAAAATCCCGATGAATCAAGTTTGCGACATTTGATTTTGCGGTATGCGAAAACCATGGATGAGTTAAGTATCGACTATCGAAGGTCGGAGATTTGGTTTATCGCATGATCTTATGGGGATGTTTTCCTTTTGAACCGGATTGTGTGATTTATGGTCGGTTTAGAAGGCGAAGATCTTTAGGTCGTCACACAAACCATAAATTTTAGGTTGAATTGCATAAGGTTCAAGGAGATCTTACCATACTACCAGATATTCCCATAGAGGTTACATGAACTCTTACACCCAAAAGTAGAGAACTAAATACCAACTGTATTCTAGTCTCTAAAAGGAAATTTCAAAAATTATCGATCATTCAAACTTAACTCATTCTTCCTTATTTTAAGCTTCTATCCATTGTAGAGGATAATAGACGAATAATCCATGATTACTAAAATTTCAAACTCTACTTACAATAGGTAAATGCACACTCATGACGAAACTAAATATAACAATAGAAAGTCCAAGGAAACTACTCTCACGGGTTCCTTTACTAATGTTACCATAGAACCTATACTAGAGTATCAGCACGAAATCATCGCAGAAGATTCCTCTTTTTGTTTCTAAAAAAAACTAAACTTCTCTCGGTGGGTAGATTAGAATTTTTTTATATGGAAATGCTTTTAGTAACTTCCATTGTACTAATTCCCTAATCCAAGAGAATTCCTTTCCTTCCAAAGCGCTACTCATAGAACTTGGTTTTGGGTCTATTTGCTATTATGATACTAAATACAAAATTTATCCTTTCCGTTTCCATCAGCAGGCACCCACCAGACAACCTCAGCAACCACCCTACCACATAATTCAATATCTTGCCTTAGGCTGGAGCTTGTCCAAAATGTTGTGACATATGTTCATAAAGTCCATCGGATGCTCTATGAATAGCTCCATCTTCATATCTTCCTACTACTTAAAATTTAATGGAAACCACAAGCAAAGAAATCAAGCCATATGGAAAATCTAGTTCTTGACATTTATCAAAAAGACCACCAAAATGAGTTAAAGAGAATTGCCTTTACTAAACAATTTACTTATGATTAAACGTAGTTAATAGGACTACCCATCAAACGACGTCTTCAGTTCAGAATGCTTTTACTCATTTGCTCCTTCCGAAAAGTTCCTCACTTGGTTTTCTTAAAACCTTTTCGCTGCAACTAAAATCTAATGAAAAAACACGAGGAAAGTTCCACTCACAAATACTACACTCAATCTTTCAAAAGGTAAGTCGAAAGAGTAAAATAATCCATTCGACTGATCCTACACAGGCTAACACTATGGTGCATCTAATATGTATGTCCTTAAAAAAACTATCATCCTCTCAACATCTGGGATTGCTCATATATAGTTAGCCTATATAAACTTCAAACCAATCCTATGAGGCTAGTACTATAAGCTTAAATCAACCTCTAGAAAAGATTTTAGCTATAAGCATGAAACTTGATTCCTTTTTTTGGAAACAATATTTATAAATAGCAAAAAGGAGATAATAGCCAACCTCCTTTGGCTAACAAAAAAGTTATAGTAGAAAACTAGAACTGCAAAAACAAAGAAATTGCCAAAAAATTAATACAAGCCTAACACGACACACAGATACAGCCTAGCCTCACTCACACCAAAAACAATAAAAAAAAACAAAGGAGGAACCAATTAAAACTCCTAAAGATCCAAAAAACAGACATCAAAGATAGAGAATATCCCTCGTCTCCATCTGAAAGAATGTTCTTGATACTTCGATAAGCAGAAGTAAAGAAAGATCACTCCAGACAATGGAAGAAGATCCAACAAGCTAAAGCTCCAAATCCAATGACCTCTTCCTAGGCATCCAGGCTAGCTCATGCACCACTAAGCAACAAAGAATCTACAAAACCAGAGCAATCCACCTCCAAAAGTAAGCTGGGCCAAAGCTAGGGAAAATCATGCCACATAAAACCACGAAACATGATTAATGAAGGAGGGAGAGAGAAAAATGCCAACGCACACCAACAACCACATATAACCAACCAAGAAATCAACTAACACTAGCACGAGGAAAATGACACGTGGAAACATTGAAAAAATGGGCAAGGCCCTATGAGATTGCGAATGATGCCCAAGAAAGGCCTACCCCAAAAATCAAGGAAAAAATCATCCTTAACTTTGCGAATGATGGAAAACGATTCCTCTTTTGACCTCATCAAACACTGCTTTGTTCCGAGAGCACCAAAGATGCCAATGAACCAGATAATGGATAATGTGGAAAAGGATAGATCGAAGAGACTTCCTAAAAATACCATCCCATCATAGGCGAAGTAATCCTACAAAATATATGTCACTACCCTAGGGACTAACTAAATTACCAACGAAAGACAAGATATTCCTAGCACAAGAGCCCTCAAAGAATAAACGAATAGAAGATTCCATGTCTCCCGCTCTACAACACCCACAATGAGACACAATAGGGATATCGACCCTCCTAAGGTTCGCATCTAGTGGTAAACCGTCATGGAGGGTTTTCCACATAAAGATAGAAACCTTAGGAGGGAGTGAGAATCTCAAATGAAAGAAAAGGGTGGAATCCCAAATGAGCTAGTATACAAAACTAGATTACCCTTTCTTTCTATACAATCATGTGCTTTACCGATCAAGCCATAAGCTTAACTTTGTCATAAATATCGATCTAAAAATCAATCTCCTTTCTAGGACATATCCTTACAACTTTTTACAATATTCAGACAATATAAAGTACAATAAGGACCAAATCTATATCACCTAGAGATGCACTAAGGAAAAGTAGGAAAATCAACTTGACCTATGGGTCACAAGAAATCTCAAGGGTTGGTCCACTGTATATCCTAACCTAACAATCCTTTCCTTGCAGCCAAGATATTCTCGAACTTGGCTAAAGAATCCATCCTTCAAAATTCCTATCTCTAAAACCTTAGAATATAAGAAACTCACTCAAATTCTACTATCAACATAAAAATATGAGATAACATATTAAATGGTTAACTAACTAGACCCCAAATAAACCCATACCTAGAAATGCCCCAACTATTTCCTAATTCAAGATTTTTAGTTTCAACCCTAACTCATATATATTGTGTCGCGCTCCTTACGGGGTCAATAAACTACTATTGGTTCTAGAAAAATACCTAAGTGCAAAAACGGTCAACTATTGCTATCACTACACACTTGGGGATTCACCATATGGACAAAGGACAACTTTGTTAGGCCTATAATACAAATGCCCTATATGGTCTATCTCAAATCAACGTGGTTATATCCTCACCCAACCACCCCATGAATGAATCAAAGATAAAGGGACATAAAACTCCTCGATTAGATAAATTAAGAGGAAATTAAGAGGACTAGAAAGAATAAATATAAATATCATTCCTTCTCTCACCAACTTTTGTCTCCTTCCATTACTTAATCCCCTCTTGATTGACACATTCCCTATAATCCTTTCGACATCAACACTTTTATGTTACACTTTTACTTGCCATTCTAGCAAATTTTCCATTTTGGAAGTTTGCTAATTCCTAATTGACTGATTACCGAAAATGTACAAAAATCTATTTCCATAATATAAGAAAATCTAATTAATATAAATCCGTAATTGCAAGACATTCCTTTTTTATTATCTTTAGGTTGTTGAACAGTGCGCAATATAGCTAAGTTCCTATTTTCCACTAGTTCATATTCGTTTTCTTTTATTCCAGCAATCACGTTTTCTATATTAATTACAAACTAAACAATGGAAATATACCACTTTTTTCTAACTAACCAATCTAGGTCATTTCATAACTTCCTAACTTCATGCTAATACTTAGGCTAAATTACATCTTTACGAACTCCACCATAGGTTTACATTGCTTTGCCACCCTTTCCATTAAGGTTGTCCCATTCATGGATAACTTCACTTATCATTTTTCAAGTAGCAAGTTACTCCTTTACTTTGATTTTTCCCAATCAGAGTTAAATGGGTCTACCCGTAAGTCAAAACTTCAAATCATAACGATTTGAGTTTTCTATACATAGGAAAGCTCAAATAGGTCGCCTTATAAATAACCCAATGAAGAAAGGATAGTGATTCAGAATTCAAAAGAGTCAAAGGAAAGTTGTAATTGACAAGAGGGGATATAGCTTTGTTTTCAAAATAACTTTTTGTTTTTAAAAAATATTTTTTTCTTTCAAAATATTTTCTTTTAAAACAAAGTTTTAGTGATCTGTCGCCTTATGCTCTGATATCAAATGTAACACCCTCCATCCTTAATGTTATCCTAATAACAATTTGTTTAAGAAATATAGAGTGTTGTTGGTCTATAGACAATAAACATCACAGATTATAAGATTTCACAAGACATAAAAAAATTCACAATGGAAGAAGAATATTAAAGTAAAAAAACCATTCTCATAATTTCACACAAACCTAATTATTTTAATATAATATGTCTCAAATCTCAATCATGATAACAATATCAAAGTATGAAAACAGTAATATCCCCAAATAGCCAAAAAGTACAAGCAAACCGTGGAAAGAAATAAGAAAAGTAGTTCATCTCTACAAAAGTCTTCCAAGTTAATATCTACAAAGAAAACCAACCTACGCACTTCCTTCCTAAGAGCATGGAGGGGGACCAAAAAGGAAAGAAGAAAAGGGGAAAATGAGTCAAATAAAAAGTCTTGCTAGCTGTAGTATTTCCTAACATGACTGATAAGTGAAGAAAAATTAATAAAACAATAGTCTAGTGTCATCTAAAGGGGTATGTGTCTACGCACACCTAAAAGTGAAAAGAATAGTGTAACGATATCACAAAAAATAACATGCAGAGATGTAAGTGCTCTCCTTCAAATGGTTCTAAAATGATGATGACTGTTTTGCACTTCTACAAGTTGAACAAATAAGGAAGAGAATTCCAAATGCTACCCAAATGATCAACTGCGACGACTCGTGGATTACCTATTTACAATATGAGATTGGGTTTATCAGTCCCTAACCCATTAGCGATTTGACATAACTTTATCTATAGGTGTGAAAATGGCTTTTGTCCCCAAATCGAGGTAGTGCACGCACACCGACTAACCCGAATGCACCTAGACCTCTCAGTTGGACCGATTTACATTCACAGCGTAACATGTTGCATGCCCTTGCCTCAAATGAGACCAAAATGATAAAAAAGGGTATGCTACATGGAATAGATCCCAAATAACTTGGCTCAAATCCCCTAATCCTTTATTTTCCCCTTAAAACAAGTTAATTTATTAAGTCTGACAACAAGGAGTACTAAGCATACAATTGTAAATTAACATGTTTATATTAAAGTCTGACAACAAGGAGCACCGAGCTAAACCCAACAACAAGAAGTACTAGGTTCATACTACAAATTAACATGTTTATATCAAAGCTCGACAACAAGGAGTACTATGCCAAACCTGACAACAAGGAGTACTTGGTTCATACTACATATTAACATATTTATATCAAAGGCTGACAACAAGGAGTATTATGTTCATACTACAAAGTAACATATTTATATCAAAGCCCGACAATAAGGAGTACTAGGCTAAACCTGACAATAAGGAGTATTGGGTTCTCATTACAAACTAACATATTTATACTAATTATGATTTCAATTATTATAATTGTGCCAAGTTTCTTATTATAGTCTAATTTTGTCAAATTCTGTCAAATAGGTAATGATTCAATCCATTTACATCTATTCCAATCTTTTCTTCCTTATTTACAATTTTAAACATATTAAACCTTTAGCTTCAATTTTGATTATTTCTATTTAATGAAATTTATTCCCCCAATCCAGACGCAAAATAAAGAAAAAGAGAAATAATCCGATGCAAATGTCAGGCTTACAGGGTCATGCCTATTTTCAATGCATTTATATGCTTTTTTTAGGAATATGTTTAGCACGACTGCAAAATCTAAAAATAAATAGAGAAATGAGAGAGAAAGAGATTCGAAATAACAAATCACAATTTTTTGTATATAATTTGTAGAAGTAGACAGAGGAATTATGAAAAAAAATAGAACAACTATAATAATTCGAATCTAAGAATAGAGAATAATCCAGATCCAAAACAACACCAAATACTATTTTATAGATTTGATTCCAACTAAAAAGAAATCTAGAAATCACTAAAAACTCACCTAAGAAATGTAAATCCAAAGGTCCTAGTAGAAATCCACTAGGGGCCTATGTTGACCTTGTTGGGATTGGGTTGTCCCAGTTAATCACGTTAATTATGTGATTAATTTATGTTAATTTGTTTAGTCTTTATTTAAAATTACGAATTTGAAATTCAGACATCAACTAGTCATAACTTATTGGTTTTAAGTCCATTTTACGCAAACCAAAAGTCTATCCGAACCAGAAATTGTTACGGAATCAGTAGCGCAAACTCTATTGTCCATTTCTCACTACTTTTCAAATTATTCTTTAACTAATCAATTTATTAATTAATTATTACTTGTTAAAATTTGGGTTGTTACAATATGCGCTATGGATTTGGGAAATAAGCGATAATTTAATAGAAACTGAAATTTACACGAATTGCAATTATGAAACGGTGAAAATCAAAAACTATTTATAGGTTGAGACATCTCAGAAGGCATAACAGTGGGTTAAGGACAAAGAAGAGATTGCATAGCTATGATCTCGGATCTCCATGCTTGAGGAATATTATCGCCACCGTGAAAAACAGATGGAGCACTGAACTAGTGTTTGGCGGAGTTCATATCCAAGTACAAACAATTTCGTCCATCATCTTGTGGTTTTGAAGGAGAGTGACTTGATATATGATTTGTTACATTTTGTTTGTATACGTACATATATATGCTTTGTGTGGGTGAGAATTTGGTTGATACATTATGATGGTTTGTATATATTGTTGTTGTAGTAGTCCTGTTGGTTTAGACATTCTGTTGGATGATGGTTATGTTGATTTGGTGATGTTGTTTTGTCAGATATTTGTATATATTGGTTTATGTTGCGCATATTGCGTTGAGTGTGTATGATTTGGGTTTAATATTATGTTTGGATATATACGTAAGTGTGATTTTTATGCATATGCTAGAAATGAATTTTTTTATGATATATTTGAGATTGTGGGGGTGGTTAGAAGGAAGCAATCTAAAATCTAAAGAATTATACTCAGATTTCTAATTGTTGGCAATGGCTTATGGGTCATCAAATTTCATCGGCTTCCAACAGAATATTCCAACGTTTTGCAATGGCTATATGGTTAGCCATTACTGGCATGTGTTCCACAATAATCGTTGGAGGCCGTTGGTAGCCGTTGAAGTGTATTCTAACGGCTTTCCAACGGCCCCTGACTGTTGGAAATCAGTTTTTCTCTTGTAGTATTCTGATTCCTTCATTTTCATCGCTTCCAACCCACCACAAAGAGTTTTAAGCCATACTTTTTAACTCAATTTGCGAGTTTATAAACTTTTTGCAAGGTGTCCTATGTTTGTTTTGAATTTGCTGCACTGGCAATGTTTTCGAGTCTCTATTCTTCCATTGCTCGGAACAGGAAGTACAGGATAGTCTTGCCTTTTATATGCATTTCTTTTAATGCCTTTAAGTGAATTCCCGATAATTTTGTAGTTTCTACTTCTGTGTAGCCGGTTATAACTACTTTTCATGCATCTTGTGCACTTAGCAATGCAAACGATGCTCCAATTGTCATAATCCAACCTGGTAAATTGTGGAAGCAGTATATTCCCTAATGATCTGGAACTCTGATACTAATTTGTTAAACAAAGAAGATGAACATAATTTTCGAGGAGGGCTGACAAATAATTTTACGTCTTATAATTCAATTTCTTTATTCATTTGTCATACATATTGTTTCCTTGCTTACAACACAACAAAATTACTATACATTTATAATGGACAATATCCTTATAAATAGGTAAAACTCTTTAGATATGCATCTTTTCATTTCAATAGACACGTCATTTACAGAACAGACACAACTCTTCACTTTAACAGACGAGACTCTTCACTTTATCTTTGATTTGAGTTTATTTTTTGATATTTCCCCCCTTACTATAAGTGGTGCTAATCAAACTAGCCCCTTTATTAAATTACAATCAAAGTGGCCTAAATGCCCTTATTTTTATTTATTCTCACTTTTTTAATCATCGTTGGCATTTAAATCAATGATCAAATAATGGAGAATTCAATCTCATCTTTAGCTAAATTTGCAAATGAGAAAGAGATTGATTTGATTCTTACTTAAGAAAGCATTCAATACGGTAATTTTGAATTTTAATGTTTATCACTGTTAAAAAAGACATGTAATAAATTAGATTAGGGAATTACATTTCCATCTACTTCTCACAAAATTTGGATTTGATTGTGAAGATAGGATAAAATTTTTGTTTTCGCAATTATTTTCTTTTTCATAGAGTAAATGAAATTTTTTTAGGGTTTTGGTGTTTTGACCAATCGTGAAAGATGTAAAAAAAAAGGCATGTTTTGTTTAGGGGTGGCAATTAGACTCGATCCATTGAACCCGGATCCGACACGACGGGTCTCGGTTCTAAATGGGTTGGGTTTTGTGGGGTCGTCTAAACTACACATTTTATAAATCTAGATCCGACTCAATGGGTCTCGATTCTAAATGGGTTGGTTTTGTGAGGGTATAAACTACACATTTCATAAATTTGGATCCGACCTGAGCTTCAGATCGGCTCAGGTTCAACTGGATAATAACTATAAAAATACATATATTTCAATGCTTTTGGATCGGGACATTCGAGTCGGGTGAGTACGGGCCGGATTTGATTGGGTTTTGTTGTATTTTTCTTCTTCTAGACCCAACCCGAAAACATCTGGTTAGGTTGGGATCCGATCCGGCTCTTTTCAGGTTGGTCTGATTCGATTTTTTTGGTTTTGGATTCTAATTTTTAGCCTTACTTTTGTTAATTGGTGTACAAATTCGTAGTGCTTTAATTTGGTATGAAGTTCTAATAAAATATGATATTTTCATATTCAAGGCCGAAGTGTTGATAACAATACTATTGGATATTTTTTGCCACATGTTTATGTGTTTTTCATTTTTTTTTTTTGAATTTGCTCAAAAGGAGAACGGACCAGAGTCGTAAAACTCTCACTAGTGCACCTAGTCCGGTTGGCGGATATCACATAAGCGGCTAGTCTTTGCGTATGCACATGGTAAACTCTTAGCATGCATTTCTGGGTTTCGAACCTATGCCACTGTTACCACGATGTCAAGTCCTTAATTGTTGGGCTATTGCAGTGCACGTTTAGCATTTGATTATAAGGTATTCGTAATCTCATACAGTGCTTTAAAGACTCAACCCAACTAAGGTTCGACCGTGGTTAACCTTCGACCTTAGAGCGTCACGACTCTGAAAATGAAATAACCTTGCGCATGCACAGACCCGTGGTTTAACCTCAAAACCCTATAAAAACCTCTAGTCCGACCTCTTTGAACCTCACAGTTCTTCAAATTTGAGAAAAAAATACACTACAAGAAGAAGACCTTTTTATAGCGTCTAAAAAAGTTGTAAAAGGATACGATGGCGTTTATATAAACGTTGTATATCAACATGTTGTAATATGTCAAGTGTCTATAATAGCAATCTGATAATCGCTATAAAAAACATTCTATAATCGATGTACTCATAGGGTTTCAGAAGTGCTATTAAATGGATAATTTGTAAGATACAAATTCCTATCTATAACATTTGTTGCTTGCTATAAAACTTTTGCCTAGAGTTGTGGTTTATGCTGCTAGTATTTATAACGTCATTCAATCGCTATTTATGGCAACTATAAATGCTGTAGACTAGCATTGTTTGATTATTATCGCAATTACAAACGTTGTAGAAATTGCATAGCCTAATTATTACAACAACTATAAACGCTATAGAAAGTTTGATTTAGTATTTTATAACATTATTTACTTGCCATGGAAGTTGTTTAATCATTACAGAATATTTTTATTGCACTAGCATAATGCTATAGTATGCATAGCCATTATCAAAAGTATTTCATGCACAATATTAAGCATATAAATATTTATAATCAAATGCATGTTATACAATGTTCGAAGCATATAAATATTTGTAATCAAAAGTAACAATTCTTATGATTGTTGCTAACCAAAACAATTCATACTAAAAAGAACAATCCATACAACCGTAGATAACCAAAACGATGCATAGTAAAGGTAAAAATGTATGAACATCGACGCCAAATACATTTGAAGGAGAATGAGTGCGACAACATTTTTTTTTTCATGCCTTTCACCATAGCGTAAAACTAGAGCATCATACAGCACCTATCAAAAAAAAAAGCATACGTTTATTAGTCATAAAATTTGAACATGCAGATAAGAAAGTACAATAGCCATCTGAAACTGGTACAAACCCAAAAATAATAATTTGTCATGTTTTAATGAGATGCCCTGGAATTTAACAAATACGCAACTGCTTCGAAGAAAGTTGAATCAAGTGAGTTCTTCAAATAGTGATTCTTTTAACGGTGATATAAAAGTGAATATCAAGAAGAAACCTGCTCCAGTTGTCACAAAGAAGAAATGAAAATTCCAAAGGACACTGACATTGAGATGAAGGATGTTACATCATTAGCAATTCCATGATCGACAACCACATACAATATATGTCTTGACGGACATTCAAGTTACGTAAATGAGAGATAGATATAAAAAAGACTTACATAAATTTTATAATTTGATACCTTAAACAAATTGATTAGACTGGCAATATGAGGCAAATAAAATTTGAGTATGCAATACTTTAATAGTGACTGGGAAGTTCGTATAAATGGCCAAAGGAAACAGGAATGACAATGCACAAGAGCATAAGTTCCTAACTTCATTTCAGATATTTAATAATGTCATTGTCCGTGCTATCAAACATTCTAAGTCCATTGTTAGGATCTTCCAAGTATGGAGCGTGCAATTCAATTAATGCAATTTGGATCTGGGAAATATTATAAAAAAAGGGAATTTTTTTATAGGAAAACAGTCAGGTAAACAAGAAGTTTAAGAAAATCTAAATACCTGAAAATGTCCAACTCTATCTAGTAGTTCTTATCACTTGGGACTGCCTCAAACATAACTGCGATTCAAATTTTATGAATGTGTTGCTCTTTTGCATGTTGAAAAAAATAATATCATGAGTTGATTTTGTAGTTCACAAAGTTGATGGACACAATTGTGTTGTTATGTCTCAGCTTTCCCACTAAGAGTTAAGGTTTACACTTGATTCGTTAAGTTGCATATAAAAGAAAGTTTAGCACAGACACAATTCCGTTTGATCGAATAAGTTGCACGTGTCTGAAAGTTTAATATGCCCAACTCTTTTTTTTCCCTTAATACTTGACATCTGTTGTATTTTTAGTTAAAGTAAACTACGACTAAAACCAAACTAAAACCATCACAGACTAACATGTACAGCTAAGACACATTTAAAAGTAATTTTATTTGAAGTAATGTTGTGATTTGACCAACTATTCTAAAATAACGAACCAACTATAGCAACAAAGATCTGACTAGTTATTCTTTTTTTAGTAATCATAGATTTATGCTTATATCTTCAAATATGGCTGGGAATTTTAAATGTGTATCACTACCTAATGTTTCACATAAAAATATTGATGTAGCATCCAACAGCCACAACATGCAGCTACTAAAAAGAATGTGCTATTTATTTGGCAATAACATATCATTAACTGATTAATAATTGGAATTTCAGTTTCTTTAGTTAATATTAAAACAGGTGAATCTAGTAAGCATGAGATGGTCAAGCAAGATCACCAGTTGTTGCAGCCTTAAGTCTAAATCGTCCAGTCTAGAAGCCACTTCATCTATGACTGCTTGGAAAATAAAACAAAGTAATGTGGGTTCAGTATCCGGTGTGAATATTTGTATTAAACGTGTGCACGCCTATTAAACACATTATGAAAAATAATCAACTTTATCAGCAATTGAAAAAACTATTTTCTTTCTTCTTATTTATCATTTTTTTGAAAATTCATAATCCTGGTAAGACATGGCCAGTTTGATGCCACTACTGCCCAACGATTAACAAATGCCTCAACATATGACTTCAATCCGAAAAGAAGCCAACATGTTAATATTACAAATGGATATAACATATGACTTTAATCCAAAAATATACACTGTAAAAAATCCTATATCATAAAACCAGAAAGTAACTCAGTTACTCGCTGATAAGATTAATACATCCCATCACCAACTACCACCATCTACACTTTTTATATACACTTTAGAAGCAATGATTGGTGTCTACCTGTATATAAGTGAAACAGGTTCAGATTATCCCATCACAACACTGATATAAAATATTGGATGTTATAAATTCATATATTGCATATCGACCCCTGATAACTCAAATTATACCTTTTTTAACTCAAATTATACCTGAACAATAAAGAGTAACAGGTTCAGATTTTCATATCATCATGTAGCAGATGATGCAATATGCTTATTGCATCTAATCAAGTGCTTAAATAACAAAATATTGATAGAAAGGAATAATAGCTATAATAGGATATTACCACTGGAACATGATGTAACATGTTCTAAGCTTATGCTTGCTGAATTAATTTGCACTTAACTAGTTGAACAAAGCTGTATAACAGTTCGACCTAAAACTGAGACAAGCTTCATAAAGGAATGACCTCAAGTTGAAACAAGATGCATAAAAGTCTATCATTGAGTAAATCAATAGTTTTTTCCTACAGTAATAGATCTGTAATTAAACAAAAATAATTTACAGTTGAAATCTTCCTCCCAAGTAGAAAATTATTAAATATAACATAATGACTCTTGACTGCAAATCATCTTTAAAATTTGAAACAAAGAGCGAAAGCCGACCTATTACACTTTGCTTGTGATAGTTTTTCTTTCTCAGTTCAACATTCATGTCAGCCAAGTACCGCTCATCCTGGCATGTTGGTAGCTGCAGTTGCTTTAATCCTTGCATGACTTATGCTTCATTCCAGTTTTTCATATGTTGAATAATCTGCTTTACTCCAGTATCAAGCATCAATGTCTTGGCATTATCACCCCAGTAGTTATACGCTCTTGCTTTGTCATGAGATCACAGGTTAAATCCTGAGAAACACATGATTTGAAATACTAAACATATGCTAACTTGTTGTGTACTATATACTAACTTAGATTGTAGTACAATCATGTACTAATTTCTGAATATCCAGTTTCGATAAAAAGAAAATTACATTGTCTTCTTTTAGCCCAAAGCTCACCAACACTACTAATTTATAATTTAATTTAATGGCAGTCCCCAGTAAAGCAACATAATACCAAAAGAAACACTATTATATTCATGCACACCTCACTTCTTCATTGCTCTCAAATTCAAACCCAAACTGTGTTCCCTACTTTCGAAACTCGAATTCAAAAGGGAAAGGAAAAAGAAAAAAAGTTAATATATTTTCCCAATTTCGAAGGTCTGCCGGTCTGGTTAATGTTAGAACTGAACCAGCATGGCAAATGGATTCGACGAACCTGATGAAATATGGGACCTGGACAGTCCAGCACTATTATAGCTGATAATAAATGGTAAAGACTATGCCAAAATTCAAAATAAAAAAGACAAATATATACCTTTTCCAATGGGTTTTTGAACAGTCCAGCACTGTTATAGCTTCCGGCACTTTATAGCTTTCTTCTCCTTTAACTCCAATCCCATCTCGGTAAAAAAGCCAGTTAGTCCAGAGTCGGAAGTCTTCAACTATCCTGATTTCGTAAAAAAAGTGATGGTAAGTAAATATTATCATTTGATCCACCAAACCATAGCTTATCCAATTAGTACGTTTGGACTCTGATAATCAAAAACAAAAAAGCTTTTTCTTTTGTTAGAAACATAAAACTTAGAGTTGAATAAATCATATCAATTTGTCAAAAACATCGAACAAATATCTTCATGCATATTTAAAAAAAAACATATCAAATAGGCTTTTGTTTTGTTTTTTATATATAAAGAGCAAAAGGTTTCTTTTAAAAGCTATCTAAAGAGACTCAAAGTTATGACTTTGTCACTTTTATATAATCTACCTTCTTATGTTGAATTATATAAAGTTTTAATTGTGAAGAAAAATGAATGTACTCACTTTTGCCATTCAAAACCTGCTGGATCAAACATGAAGGGAGCAAAAAGCCAAGACATAGCCAAGAACCAAGTGGTAATAAAGATTAGGATGCATGGTATTGCTCCTTTTTTAGTGCAACCATAGGCAAGGTAAATGATCAACAGAAGCATAATCTCTATTCTACATCCTGAAATGTAAACACTAAGAATACACTCATAAAATGAAAAACTACATATATAAAAATATATTTGACAAGAAAAACATTCCTCTTCACAAAACGGTTGTGGTAATAAAGCTGTAATTTTTTGTAAATTTAATGTGGCGGACAACAAAGCCTCTCTGCCAGTTGCTTTATAGTAGAAGCTAATTTTAAAACTTGATAACAATGTTTAACCTTCAGATTAGGTTGTTACATTTTCATTAACTATACGAATATAACTAAACTAAGGAGACGACTGAATGCGCAGGCTTCACATTTCTTAACAGATTTAGTTATGAAAGGAAAATGAATAATAAAGGAATGAGTAACCTCAGGCCAATCAACGTAGCTCTAAATTTAGCTATACTTTATTGTACACGATGAAACTCCCCATTATTCATATTTTGTTTTGAACCATTGCCGCATTTTATGAACTCAACGGCAAATGATTGAAGAAAAGCTGGCAAAAAATAACGGCTTTTAACTTCTACAGTGTGCATAACATCCTAATAAAATAATTTATCGAAGAATTGTGTTTCTTACGACAGGCTAATCAAAAATGCCTTACTCTCCTGCTAAGAAAATGAACTTTTCTTGTAGTGTTTAATACTCCTCAAATCAGTACTTCACGAGTACTCCACAAATCTGCACATCACTGCTGCAAACAACTTCACAACGACATCATTTAAAGCCATCACTAGCTTAACCCAACTTCACAACGACATGCAAAATTCTATTTATGGAACATAATTCTATTTTATAACTCATGTTCAAATCCTTCCTAATTCAATTGTATAAATTTAAAATAACTTCGCATATTAACAAGAAGAATGTTTTTTTTTTTTTCAAAATGAAGTCATGAAAATTCATTATTTATTGTCTTTCAAGTTAGATTTCTGTATTCAAAGTTTTATAATAGGAAAATCCACTGCAAATAAGATGCTATATATAATCATAAAAAACCACAAAGAATTTTCTTTCACTTAATTTCATCGTAAATACATTTTCAAGATCTCTTTTTTTCAGTAAATCAAAATGTTTAGCTTTACATAACTTACTACATTCATAAATGAAGTATAGCTTGATTTTATACCTCATTTACATTGGAAATTTAAGTAAATTGGTTTTATCTCACTTTACACATTATAAATGAATAGGAATAAGACTTTACAAATGACAAGTTTATTAAAAATCAAAGACGGATAACAATATGCACAAGGTCAGCAGGATCAGTTCAACATGAGGCAGCAGGTGCAAAAAACACAAACTCAACATCACAAGAAAGAACTTCACCAGCACAACAATAAGGACACTGTAACACAAGTGCATAAGCGCAAGTGCAAGGGCTACACAAGTCAAAAATACATTGCAACTGCAATGCTTAACCAACTCACAGCAAAATAAGAAACACAAGTTTCAAGTGCACAAGATAATACTTTAAAGCAGTTAGGTTCAAGCATAGTTCAGGTGCAACGAATAAACAGCCATAGCGCAGCAATTCAAGGTCAAGTAAAAAAAGGAGGAAGTAAACAACTCTTATACATTTGAAATTTAATAACTTGAAAATCAACTTCTACCAAGAATACACACACACACACACACACACACACACACATATATATATATATATATATATATATATATATATATATATATATATATACATATATACATATATATAACCCAAATGATTTAATTTCTATAATTGAATTTCTATTTAATATTAGTGCACAATACATCTTTTATACACAAAATAAATTTTCTACCTATAAACTTTTTGTAACAACCCGTATTTTCAATAACCTGTTATAACATAAATCGAGGCAGAATTTAATTAAAAATCTGAATTAAGGGAAACGGGCTATGCCATTGCGTTCGTCTCGAAAAAATACGCGAAATAGAGTCCGAGTTTTCGAAAATCGGAGTCCGTATGACCCAGTTAAGGCCCATTGAAGTTTTCAGAAATTTCCATAGTAAAAACAGATTTAAATTTTAAATTAAAAACAAGGATTAGGGCTAATTGGTGTCAGGCGGGAAAATTCCCGCCAGGACCCCCATGTCGACAGGCATGTCGACAGGGGTCCAAGGGTGTCGACTGCCCTGTCGACAGCCCTGTCGACACGGGGTGGTCGAGCAGTTTTGCCTGGCGCACCATTTTGATTTGGGGCTTGGTCTTGTGGCTTGGTTCTAGAGAATTCCTAAATCTGACGGACCTAAACTAACATAGGGTTAATCCTAGGGCTAAAAAGACTCTAATCTTCTATAAATAAGCCCCTAATCCTACCCTAAAGCCTCATTATCCAATCTAGCAACCAAACTATGTCAAATTGAATTCTCAAATGGCCTCCACCTAAGAACCCTAGCCTCCACCCTCTTCAAAAATCAATTCTAAGAAGATTTTGATGTTAATACAATCTTTTCTAAGTTGTATGAATGATCATTAGCTTGCATACATCATCAAGTTGCAAGCTTTATTTGCTAAGCTAGAGTTTTTGGGATTTTTGTTAATTGGAGCTTTGTTTTGGGTTTTTATATGCTTGCATAAAGGGCTTTTCAATCTTTATTAGCGGATTTGTGTCTTCATAATATTTGTAAGCCCTCTTACCTTCATTTTAGAAACTCTAAAGTTAATATGTGATGAAAGTTGGAATTTATGCATGTTTAATAAGTTATGCATGCTTATGCGAGTTCATTATGCTATGTTATGCATGTTTAATAAGTTATGCATGCTTATGCGAGTTCACTATGCTATGTTATGCATGTTTAATAAGTTATGCATGCTTATGCGAGTTCACTATGCTATGTTATGCATGTTTAATAAGTTATGCATGCTTATGCAAGTTCACTATGCCATGATTTGCAAGTTTCACAAGTTATGCATGTTTATGCAAGTTCACTATGCCATGATTTGCAAGTTTAACAAGTTATGCATGTTTATGCAAGTTCACTAAGTCATGATTTGCAAGTTTAACAAGTTATGCATGTTTATGCAAGTTCACTATGCTAAGTTATGCAAGTCCAACACGTTATGCATGCTTATTATGATATGTAAGATTTATCGTGTATGTTGTGCCAAGTTCCCTCTTTCTATCCTTTATGCGTTATGACGAATATGTAAGCGATAGAATGACGTTGGGGGGGTTTTTGGGTAAAACTTAAAATACATGAAAATATAAGATTGGGAATTTACCTATTAAGTTAGGTCTACCCCTTGGAAATTTACCTATTAAGTTAGGTCTACCCAAGTATTTGTTAAACTTGTAATTATGGTTTGAAATAAAGTGGACATGACACTTAGAAAACATGTGTGGCCAACTCGAGGTTGGGTTGAGTTTGTAGCGTAAACCTACCCGGAACCGACCGGCTTAACTAGTTGCTACAAACAATAGGACCCAATTTGAGAAGTTGGTCATGTGTACCTTGGACCCGAGGTTAGACCAAGTTGTGGTGTAAAGCTACCCGGACCCGCCCGGCTTAACTAGTAACCGCAACAAAGTCTAATGTGAGAGGTTAAGGTACAATTAAATCAATGCCTCATGATTAGGGTTAAGTCATGGCCCACTAATACTTAACCAATTTTGGGGATACGAGGGATTAAATGGGGTTAAGTGGTGAACTGTTGGTTACACTTAACTAATTTAACCCATGATTAGTGAGGGGTTAAACCACACTTAACCCTCTTAGAAAACCCTAGCAACGTGGTCTGTTCCAGCAGTAATCCCAGTTTGGTATCATTCACAACCCTAGAGGCTAGGCTAGGGCGGGGCACGATTACTGGACTGATGTAAGCGACCAAAGCGACGGCTGAGTGGTACAGCGGTGCGGGTCCAGGCGGGCTACGGACGTGCACGTTGTTCGGTGTTGGACAAACTCGAGGCACGGGTACCAGTAGATTTAGACTGTGCATTATTGCTTAGGTGTCTGGGGTTGGCACCCGAGGGCTTGATACACCCGAAGGTGGACCCAGCACAATCTGACTACAACCATATGTGGGACGTATGGACACCAACACTTGACGTGTTAGGTTTATAGGGAGCCGATCGACTAGACCGTTGGGCTGGACCTTGTATTAAGGTCACCTCATGCTATTGGGCCAAAGTTTGGGCTGAGGGATCATTACCTGTTATGTTAGTTTGCTAGTACGCTATGGTGCAAAGCTTAATCTTCTTTATGTGATGACACCTTTATCTATTGCCAGTATATTCATCTCAGTTTCCATCATGATGTTAGCTTTATTAGTTTATAGACTGATCGTAGTAGGGCTTACCAGTCTTTTTGACTGACCTGTTTTCTTTCGCTTCTTTTCTTCCGTTTCCGCCCCCCCCCCCCCCCCCAGGTTCTCAGGGAGGGAACAGTGGGGCTTAGCTTGGATCGCTTGCTTGTTCGCTGGATAGCTCATGTATGTCTGGACATTGAGCTCGCTATGGTTTATCACTTTTATTTTTGGGGATAACACTATGTATTTCAGTATTTCTGTTTATGTTGTACTAGACATATTTATTTTGGCAGATGACTTTATGATGTACTAGACTTGTTTTGAGATGGTTTGAGATATTCCGCTGTTTTATTCTCACTTACTCTGTTTTACATATATATTTATGTTACTGTTCTGCCTTGATATATCATTATGCATGCTTACCCAGTTCTAACGCCCCCCAGAAGCTAGTGCCCCCGAAAGAGTGACCCTAGCGGAGGTGGGGTGTTACAAATTTGGTATCAGAGCATATGGTTTACGAGAAAGAAAAAGAAGTTTTTAAAAAGACTTTTGAAAAACTATTTTCAAAACAAGTATAAAGTATTTTCCAAAGAAAAGTCTAGTATTTTAAAGGGCTATTCCCCAAAAAGCCATTAGCGTTATCCTTCGTTCCCTTGACCTAATCTTATCTTATCCTTCGTTTCAGTATGGCTGAGGATCTTGCCATCCCGGATGGAGTAAATGTGCCACTCTGGTATAGGAGACTTCTAGAAGCTAGGGCGGCAGCCGGCCCCGCAAACCCTACTCCCACTCCTCCTCCTGTGGTTGAGAATCCTCCCCCTAATGTTAATATTCCTCCTCCCGCTGCTAATGTTCCTCCCCCTCCTGTTGCTGAGGCTCCTCTTCCTCCTCCTCCCCCTCAGCATCCTCAGGTTGAGTTCACGAAGGTTTGTAAAGACTTCAAGGCGATGGGAGGCAAGAATTTCCTAGGCACGGAATCTTTTGTTGAAGCTAGGAATTGGCTGAAAGACACTGAGGACTTGTTTGCTATCTTTGGGATTGATGACGAAAGGAAGATCTTATTGACAGTATGGCTTTTGAAGGATGAAGCGGCCTATTGGTGGGAGGTCACCAATGGGACGAGGCCCGTTGAGACTTGGGCCGATTTGAGGGCTAGATTTGTGGCCAAGTTTCTATCTTCTGCTGAGGCGAATTTACAGATGGAGAAGTTCATTGCATTAAAGCAAGGTGATATGTCGGTCAAGGAGTATGTGAACAAGTTTAATCAGCTGGCCCGTTTTGGTTTGGATATGGTGAACACTCCTGAGAAGAAGGCTCTTCGATTTGCTAGAGGGTTGAATGAGCCGCTGCAGGGTTTGGCGATGTCACATATTCCGCATGGGGCTACTTTTGAGAGTTTGGTCAATATGGCTCTGCTTCAGGGAGATGGAAAGAAAGAGGTCAAGTCGAGTGATACTCAAGCAAAGAAGACTGATTCTCAAGTCAAAGGCAATCAAGGTGGTCAAAGCAGCCAGGGGAATCAAGGCAAGAACAAGAAGGGGAACAACAACAACAAAGGCAAGGGAAAGTGCAATTACTGTGGTGTGCCTGGACACTTTGCTAAGGATTGTAGGAAGAAGAAAAGGAAGCTTAGTGGTGGATGTTTTTCCTGTGGTGAGACTGGACACTTCAGCAAGGAGTGCCCGAAGAAGAAAGGACAGGCTGGACCTTCGGGAGGGCAAGTTCATGCTCTCAATACTGCTCCAGTTCCCGATCGAGGTAGTGTTTCTGTGGAGAACCTTGTTTATGTTTCTGATCTTCCAGTTCGTACCTTGTTTGATTCTGGTGCATCACATAGCTTTATTTCGTCTGATCTTGTTGATAGCTTGCACCTTAGTACTAGCTTAGTGGATGATCCCGTTTGTGTTTCGAATCCCATTGGGGGTTCTGCTCATCTATCTATGATATGTGAGGATCTGAGGATCTCTATACTCAGTGTAGAGTTCTTGTGTAGTGCATATGTTCTTGGTTTCAGGGGATACGGATTGATATTGGGCATGGATTGGCTATCCCGATATGGAGCCATTCTTGATTGTGAGCATAGGGTTGTGAGGCTTGTGACTCGCCTTGGCAACACCTTAGAGATTTCATGCAATCCGAAGGATCCCGTCATGTTGTGCTATCTTGAATCTCTCGACTCGTCAGAGGAAACCCTTCAGTCTGTAAGGGTGGTCCGAGATTATCCAGATGTTTTTGAAGAAGTTAAGGGGTTGCCCCCGAAACGAGAGATTGATTTTCGCATTTATCTGGTGGATAATGCTAAGCCTGTTTCTTTGCCCGTTCGGCACATGGCTACGCGTGAGAGACGGGAGCTGAGCAAGCAAGTGAAAGAATTGCTTGAGAAGAACTTCATCAGACGAAGTATATCCGAATGGGGAGCGCCTGTGGTGTTTGCTACTAAGGCAGATGGTTCTCTTCGACTCTGTGTGGATTATAGAGAATTGAATAAGCTGACTAAGAAGAACAGACACCCGTTACCGAGGATCGATGATCTCTTTGACCAGCTTGTTGGTGCTTCTGTTTTCTCTCAGCTTGATCTTGCTACCGGATTTCATCAGCTCAGAGTGGCTGAAGATAGTATAGACAAGACTGCATTCAGAACTCCAGATGGATTCTTTGAATGGCTTGTTATGCCGTTCGGTTTGACGAATGCACCCGCGTACTTCGTGGACCTGATGAGTAGGGTGTTTCGGGAGTTCTTGAACAAGTTTGTCGTGGTCTTTGTGGATGATATTCTGGTTTCTCCAAGGATGAAGAAGAGCACGCGAGGCATCTTGCAGAGGTGATGGATACGCTCAGAGCACACCAGTTAAAGGCCAAGTTCTCCAAGTGCCACTTTTGGAGAAGGGAAGTCAGATTCCTTGGGCATATCGTATCCAAGCAAGGCTTAGCGGTGGATCCCGCTAAGGTGGTTGCAGTTCAGGATTGGAAGACTCCAAGGAATGCAACCGAGGTGAGAAGCTTTCTGGGTCTTGCGGGTTTTTACCGGAAGTTCATCAAGGACTTCGCGAAGATATCCGCTCCTCTTACAAAGTTGACGAAGAAGAACTTAGTTTTTGCTTGGGATATGGACTGTGAGCTTGCTTTTCAAAGACTCAAGAGAGCCCTTACCTCAGCACCAGTTCTAGCTTTACCCGATGGTGGTAAGATATTTACCGTGTACACTGATGCTTGTGGCACGGGGTTGGGCGCCGTTCTGATGCAAGAGGGCAGAGTTATATGTTTTGGTGGGAGGCAACTTAAGGTGCATGAGAAGAATTATCCCACCCATGATCTAGAGCTGGCAGCGATATTATATGCACTCAAGGCTTGGCGTCATTATCTTCTGGGAGAGAGATTTGAGCTGTATACTGATCATAAGTCTTTGAACTATCTCTTTTCGCAGAAGGATCTGAACTTGAGGCACCAGAGATGGATGGAATTCTTGGCATCCTATGATTTTGATATAGCCTATACCCCTGGCAAGGGGAATGTTGTAGCGGATGCGTTGAGTAGAAAAAGGTTGACACTAAGTCCTCTATTTGTTGAGATGAAGAATTTAGAGTTCTTGGCAACCTTTGATTTCTCTTTGACGGTTGAGTCAATGACCGGTTCTTTAGCATCTCTTGAGCTCAGGCCTACCCTTCTGGATCAGGTTGGGGCTTCACAGAAGGAAGACCCTCAGATAATTGAGATTATGGAGAAGCTGATTCGAGGGGAGACATCTAGTCACCTTGCTCGATATTCTATAGATGATAAGGGTTGGCTGAGGAGAGACGGAAGGCTTTGTGTTCCGATGGTAGAAGATTTGGTGAGGAAAGTTCTTGATGAAGCACATCGCTCCAAGTTGACTATACATCCAGGCGGTGATAAGGTGTATAAAGATATGAAGCGCATTTTCTTCTGGCCTGGAATGAAGAAGGATGTGGCCGAGTTTGTCTCGAGATGTGTTATTTGTCAGAGAGTAAAAGCTGAGTCGAAGAAGCTCGGTGGGCTATTGCATCCTCTAGAGGTCCCGCTATGGAAGTGGGAAAGTATTTCTATGGACTTTATTGATGGGCTTCCAAGGTCAAGGAGAGGGAATACGAGCATATGGGTCATTGTAGATAGGCTTACGAAGAGTGCTCATTTCATTCCGGTGAAGAGCAAAAGGACCGCATCTGGACTAGCATCAGTATATCTTCGTGAGATAGTACGACTACATGGAGTCCCTTCCAGCATAGTCAGTGACCGAGACCCCATCTTTACTAGTCAGTTCTGGAACAGTTTGCAGGAAGCTATGGGCACAAGGTTGAACCTGAGTACGGCTTATCACCCACAAACAGACGGCCAAACAGAAAGGGTGAATAGGGTACTTGAGGACTTGTTGAGGCTTTGCATTCTGGATTTTGGTGGTGCTTGGGAAGACCATCTTCCTCTTGTTGAGTTTGCATATAATAACAGTTATCAAGCAAGCATAGGGATGGCACCATTTGAAGCTTTATATGGGAGGCCGTGCAAGTCGCCTACATGTTGGTGGGAGACTACAGATAAGCTTATACTTGGACCCGACATGATTAGAGATACATCCGAGAAGGTTGAGTTGATTAGAAGACGGATGAAGACGGCCCAAGACCGACAGAAATCCTATGCTGATAAGCGGAGATCCGATTTGGAGTTTGAGGTTGGGGACATGGTTTTCGTAAAGGTTTCTCCTTTGCGGAACGTGGTCCGATTTGGAGCTGTTGGGAAGTTAGCACCAAGATTTGTTGGACCCTTCCCTATCATTGAGAGGATTGGGAAGATGGCTTATAAAGTGCAATTACCCGAGAAGCTATCCGGAGTGCATAATGTTTTTCATGTCTCGCATCTCCGAAAGTGCCTACATGAGTCCGCTGAGGTGGTTGAACCTAGCATTCTTGAAGACGTGGAAGTAAAGAAAGAGGCAACTTTGAGGAGAGCCCCGATTCGTATCTTGGGGACGGAGACCAAGAAGCTAAGGAATCGAGAGGTCAGGTTGGTGAAGGTTCAATGGGGTGAAGCCGAAGAAGACGCAACTTGGGAAACCGAGGAGAAGATGCGTGGGCTTTATCCATTCCTTTTTGAGGGTACACTCTCAATCTCTTTCCTTTGTTTAGCATATCTTTCTCTTAGCTATCCATGTTTATCTAGTTATCGTGCTAATCTTGTCATGAGAACCTTAGATAGAAACCCTTTGGATGAAACATGTGTTTGAGACATGTTATGTTCGATGGTTGCAAGTGGTTGCAAGTGTTTGCAAGTGGTTACTCGTGGATGCATGATACACATTAGTCACTAGATCGGCTCACACACTCCTCATATTGCATGGGCATGAGTGTTTATGCTTATTCTTGGATGAAATTTGTATGCCATCACATGGATGTTGCATATGGATGTATGATTGAGCACGCATGTAGATATTATACATTACGTTAGGGATTTGCATACATGTGGATACATTTCACTAACATATTTTGCATTGACCTTTGCATTAGATAAGTACATATACACACACTTTTGCATATGTTCATACAGCATTTAGAATCTTTGAAGGACAATGATTGCTCGTGGATGATGCTTTGAGTAGATGGATGATTGGATGGTAGGATACGTTCTTCCTAACTTGAAGATTTCGGGGACGAAATCCTTTAAGGAGGGGAGAATGTATCAACCCGTATTTTCAATAACCTATTATAACATAAATCGAGGCAGAATTTAATTCAAAAATCTGAATTAAGGGAAACGGGCTATGCCATTGCGTTCGTCTCGGAAAAATACGCGAAATAGAGTCCGAGTTTTCGAAAATCGGAGTCCGTATGACCCAGTTAAGGCCCTTTGAAGTTTTCAGAAATTTCCATAGTAAAAACAGATTTAAATTTTAAATTAAAAACAAGGATTAGGGCTAATTGGTGTCAGGCGGGAAAATTCCCGCCAGGACCCCCATGTCGACAGGCATGTCGACAGGGGTCCAAGGGTGTCGACTGCCCTGTCGACAGCCCTGTCGACACGGGGTGGTCGGGCAGTTTTGCCTGGCGCACCATTTTGATTTGGGGCTTGGTCTTGTGGCTTGGTTCTAGAGAATTCCTAAATCTGACGGACCTAAACTAACCTAGGGTTAATCCTAGGGCTAAAAACACTCTAATCTTCTATAAATAAGCCCCTAATCCTACCCTAAAGCCTCATTATTCAATCTAGCAACCAAACTATGTCAAATTGAATTCTCAAATGGCCTCCACCTAAGAACCCTAGCCTCCACCCTCTTCAAAAATCAATTCAAAGAAGATTTTGATGTTCATACAAGCTTTTCTAAGTTGTATGAATGATCATTAGCTTGCATACATCATCAAGTTGCAAGCTTTATTTGCTAAGCTAGAGTTTTTGGGATTTTTGTTAATTGGAGCTTTGTTTTGGGTTTTTATATGCTTGCATAAAGGGCTTTTCAATCTTTATTAGTGGATTTGTGTCTTCATAATATTTTTAAGCCCTCTTACCTTCATTTTAGAAACTCTAAAGTTAATATGTGATGAAAGTTGGGATTTATGCATGTTTAATAAGTTATGCATGCTTATGCGAGTTCACTATGCTATGTTATGCATGTTTAATAAGTTATGCATGCTTATGCGAGTTCACTATGCTATGTTATGCATGTTTAATAAGTTATGCATGCTTATGCGAGTTCACTATGCTATGTTATGCATGTTTAATAAGTTGTGCATGCTTATGCAAGTTCACTATGCCATGATTTGCAAGTTTCACAAGTTATGCATGTTTATGCAAGTTCACTATGCCATGATTTGCAAGTTTAACAAGTTATGCATGTTTATGCAAGTTCACTAAGTCATGATTTGCAAGTTTAACAAGTTATGCATGTTTATGCAAGTTCACTATGCTAAGTTATGCAAGTCCAACACGTTATGCATGCTTATTATGGTATGTAAGATTTATCATGTATGTTGTGCCAAGTTCCCTCTTTCTATCCTTTATGCGTTATGACGAATATGTAAGCGATAGAATGACGTTGGGGGGGGTTTTGGGTAAAACTTAAAATACATGAAAATATAAGATTGGGAATTTACTTATTAAGTTAGGTCTACCCCTTGGGAATTTACCTATTAAGTTAGGTCTACCCAAGTATTTGTTAAACTTGTAATTATGGTTTGAAATAAAGTGGACATGACACTTAGAAAACATGTGTGGCCAACTCGAGGTTGGGTTGAGTTTGTAGCGTAAACCTACCCGGAACCGACCGGCTTAACTAGTTGCTACAAACAATAGGACCCAATGTGAGAAGTTGGTCATGTGTACCTTGGACCCGAGGTTAGACCAAGTTGTGGTGTAAAGCTACCCGGACCCGCCCGGCTTAACTAGTAACCGCAACAAAGTCTAATGTGAGAGGTTAAGGTACAATTAAATCAATGCCTCATGATTAGGGTTAAGTCATGGCCCACTAATACTTAACCAATTTTGGGGATACGAGGGATTAAATGGGGTTAAGTGGTGAACTGTTGGTTACACTTAACTAATTTAACCCATGATTAGTGAGGGGTTAAACCACACTTAACCCTCTTAGAAAACCCTAGCAACGTGGTCTGTTCCAGCAGTAATCCCAGTTTGGTATCATTCACAACCCTAGAGGCTAGGCTAGGGCGGGGCACGATTACTGGACTGATGTAAGCGACCAAAGCGACGGCTGAGTGGTACAGCGGTGCGGGTCCAGGCGGGCTACGGACGTGCACGTAGTTCGGTGTTGGACAAACTCGAGGCACGGGTACCAGTAGATTTAGACTGTGCATTATTGCTTAGGTGTCTGGGGTTGGCACCCGAGGGCTTGATACACCCGAAGGTGGACCCAGCACAGTCTGACTACAACCATATGTGGGCCGTATGGACACCAACACTTGACGTGTTAGGTTTATAGGGAGCCGATCGACTAGACCGTTGGGCTGGACCTTGTATTAAGGTCACCTCATGCTATTGGGCCAAAGTTTGGGCTGAGGGATCATTACCTGTTATGTTAGTTTGCTAGTACGCTGTGGTGCAAAGCTCAATCTTCTTTATGTGATGACACCTTTATATATTGCCAGTATATTCATCTCAGTTTCCATCATGATGTTAGCTTTATTAGTTTATAGACTGATCGTAGTAGGGCTTACCAGTCTTTTTGACTGACCTGTTTTCTTTCGCTTCTTTTCTTCCGTTTCCCCCCCCCCCCCCCCCAGGTTCTCAGGGAGGGAACAGTGGGGCTTAGCTTGGATCGCTTGCTTGTTCGCTGGATAGCTCATGTATGTCTGGACATTGAGCTCGCTATGGTTTATCACTTTTATTTTTGGGGATAGCACTATGTATTTCAGTATTTCTGTTTATGTTGTACTAGACATATTTATTTTGGCAGATGACTTTATGATGTACTAGACTTGTTTTGAGATGGTTTGAGATATTCCGCTGTTTTATTCTCACTTACTCTGTTTTACATATATATTTATGTTCCTGTTCTGCCTTGATATATCATTATGCATGCTTACCCAGTTCTAACGCCCCCCAGAAGCTAGTGCCCCCGAAAGAGTGACCCTAGCGGAGGTGGGGTGTTACACTCTTTTTCATAGAAGATTTCTCTTGTTGAACTTTCAGTAAATTAAGAGCACTTATTTTTCATTCACAGTTCAATGTATTTAACTTCAATTACATATTACATATTACATAATAAGTGACTTAGAACTTTATTTTAATTTCCACTAGCGTTGAAATTTTTTATATGTTGGAATATGAATGAGCATGAGTAGAAGAAATTTGGGAAAAAGAAGAGTTAGCAATTTATTGCTCAACATCATTAAAATGTAGGGACAATAGTTGCTACTTGGGCTAGTGCATTAAATGAGAATTGTTTACTCAGAATATGAAAGGCATGCCTGTTCAGTCCGGAATTCGAAAGGCATGGCTGTTCAAATTACAACCATTGGAATTCTGAGCACATGCACATTAATAACCGAGTGGTTAAAGGGTCGCAACCTTTCCACTTCAGCGGTTACTAATACATACGAATAGGCACTCCTCCAGCCTATAAATTCAATACACAAAACAAGACAGAACATACCTTTGGATCTGCTTGCATTGATTCTTCTTCAACGTAATTTCTCCGATCTAGTTTCTATAACTTTTTCAGTTCGTCAGGGCTCTGTTTGCTGGCACTATGCTACAGAGTTGGTCCATTTTATCCTGGGAAACAAATTGCAACAACGTCTTTTGGTGCATACGACGGCAATATTGTTTCAAGGAAACAGAAACATCTCTGGACTCGGACATTACTTTCTTCTTCTTTTCTATTGAAGACGGTTCCGTACTGCTTCAATTTGTTGTACAATTGGTTGCGCTTTCTGTGGTTACTATGAACACAGTTTGACGTGACAATTGTTGAATAAATTAGTAACATTGAATTTTTTACAATTATTGAACAACATTGTTTGTTGTTACCGTTTAATTTGCAATACAATAATGTATTGACAAAAGATATAACTTTGTAATACAATCATGTATTGATAAAGAAAATTTTCTAAAAATATTGAAACAATATTTTACTTGTTTGAACGTATGCTAATTTGATAGATTATAAACATATCTTATCTTCATAAATTTGCTATACACTCAGGTATGCTTTGCTGTTGATTCAGTTATTTTTGTGTATTTGTTTCTCAATTAAATCAACCTGAGTTTCATGTTCAGATTTAAAAACATTGTGTTTCCTACAAGTGGTATCAAAGCCACTCTTGGTTAATTCTATTGAGGAATCTTTGTTTTTAATTAAGACATGAATTATTGAAACATTTGAATCTTAAGATATGTTGAATTTGTTTGGATTTGTACTGATATTCTTAAAATTCATTTTTCTTCTTCTCTGATTCAGTTGCTGCAAACATCTTCATGTTTTAAATGATTCATTTATATTATTAAATGATTCATTTATATTATTAAATGATCCATTTATATTATATCAATCAGTCTTTTCCTCTTCTGAAATTGGAAACTTGTGTGAATTAAATATGAAATTCATATGTTGGTAACTGACATTTGACTATTCATATTCAAAATGATTTGTGCTTCAAAGGTATATTTAATGAATCATTTGGCTTGTAACGCATGAAATGTTTTGCATATTCAAAACTTAGTGTGAATTGTGTGAACCATATTATGAAATTGCAATTTTTTTTTTTGGATATGCACTAAAAAATTGATTGTGTATTCATTGGATATGCACTAAACAGTGTTGTATACCGATTTTTGTTAGACAAATCTGAAATTGATGATATTCATGAAAAATATCATCATTGAGTCGAGAAATGCTAGTTTTTTCGAACATAAATTCCCCTTGAAACAAAGAGACCAAGGGAAGGTGAAGTTCCTTATTCTCTTGAGAATATTGAACAAAATAAAACTCAGCGAGCAGCAAGTGGAAGAACCAAGAAAAAGAAAAAGGCCAAGGACCATACAAACCTTGGAACAGACTTCTATACTTTTGTGTTAGAAGATGATCCATTGTCATACAAACAAAATGTGTCTTCCAGCAATGCCCCTCATTTAAAGAGGCGATTAACAATAAGATTGAGTACATTATGTCCAATCATACATGCGAATTGGTTGATTTACGTCAATGGTGTAAGACCTTAGGTAATAAATAGATATTTAAAGGGAAATTGAAACTTGATGGTTCAATAGACAAGTACAAAACTACAAATGTTGATGTACAACTTTTATGGGCAATTTATCTACTTCAAAGGTGGAAGGCAAAGGAAAAGTTGTGCTGAAACTGATTTCTGGAAAGGAAATAACTTTAAATGAACTTGAATTAAGGATCATTACTGAGTAATCATGGTTTCAACTTAATCTTTGAAACCGATAAATTTGTACTTTCCAAGAATGAAGAGTGTTGGAAGAGGATATGTGTGCGATGATTTGTAACCACTATTGCACCACACAAAAGTGCATCTTCTTCTTATATTGTTGAATCTTCCAATATATGGCATTCTAGATTATAGCATGTAAAATTTGATACATTACGAAAATTGATTAATCTAGAATTTTTACCAAAATGCAATATAATTTCCAACTATAAATGTCAAGAAATAAAATTGACAAGAACTGTAACAACCCGTAAAATGCGAGCCAGTTTGAAATTTTTATTTTGGCAATTTTAGCGAATTTTGATTATTTAAAATGAATTATTTTAAATAATATCGGCGAGAAATTTAATTTGAATATAATTCGATGTATGTATTATATACGTCGTCGTTAGAATATATATAATTTTATTTATTATTATAAATAGAATTGAAAATGGCGCGGTAGTTCGAAAATTCGATTTCTAATTTCAAATGAATATACAGAATTCGTTATAAGTCAGAATTGAACGAAACAAGAAATATTTGAATCTGTATAACTATATCTTTGTAACGAAGTTAACAAACTGAGATTTCATCTTAGAAATGATAAGATATGTCCAGTTCAAAATTCTGAATAGTCGCTATGGAATTCAGACCCTTAAAAATAGCAATTTTGCAAACGACCTCGGATTTCGACGAAACCAGTTTTGTTGGGTCCGTGATGTCAAGTTATTGCTAGATTCCAAATTTCATAATTTTTCGAATCAATATGTGAGCGTGGCAAAGGAAAACGCGTTTGACCAGTTTCAGTTGAATTTAATCGACTGGAAATTGGTCATTTTTCTAACGGTCTCAGAATTCGACGAAACTAGTTTTGTTAGGACCGTATCGTCAATACGAAGCTAGAAAATATTTTTCGAAAATTTTTAGAGTTAGTATATGACCCCGGTAATATAAAATGTACGTTTAAAATTCAATATAATGATTTAAATGTAAATGTAACGGGAACTAATTCAAAGGATCGAATCAACTTGCGATACATATCCCATTGTGTTCGGAATGGGGGTTAAACGCTATGGACGACAGGCGGTGGGCCTCGTTTAGAGGTCGTTTGGAAAAGTTGACTTTTTGAATTAAAATGAAATAATTAATTAAATTACATAAACCCCCCCCCCTCCTCAGTTCTCTCTCTCCCCGTCATTTTATATATATATAAAAAAAAAAACCTGAATCGCTCGTCGCCCTCAGGCGATCGACGACGACCCCCAGCCCCCTCCGCCTCAGGCTTCCGCGAAACCCCCCCTTTCCCTCCAGCCTCCTCCCGATCTTCTCTCTCCTCTTCTAATCCTATAACCCGCAATCCCCTTTTAACCCTAGGTCCCAGAAGCAGACGCAACCAGAACGAGCCCCAACGTCGAACCCCACCTTTTGCCTGACCGCCGGAACCACCTCGCCGCCAACCGCACCAAACCCTCGCTCCACCCTTCGCCTCGCCTGCAGCTCCACCTCCCTCCGACGCAGGAAGAAACCCCCCCCCCCCCCCCTCTCTCGGCTGTAAGTATTTGTTTTTGTTTTTTTTTGATTATTATTAATATTTTATTTTGTTTTATATTTACAGTTTAAAAACTGATTTGGGAAAAATGTAAAAACTGATTTGGGAAAAATGTAAAACTGATTTTTTTATAAAAAAATGTAAAACTGATTTTATAAAAGATTGTAAAACTGATTTTTATAAAAGATTAGAAAACTGATTTTATAAAAGATTAGAAAACTGATTTTTATAAAAGATTAGAAAACTGATTTTATAAATGATTTTAAAACTGATTTCTAAAAAGGTTTTAAAGGATTTAAACTTTAAAAAGTAAAAGATTTAGAAGAAGTTAAAACTGATTGAACTTTTCATATGAAGTGATATAGAGATAAAAATTCGATTTTTAAATATATGAAGTAATAAAAATATGATTTTTATATTTTTAAAGAATTAAAAATATGATCTTTATATTTTTAAAAAAAATATTAAAAATATAGTCTTTGCTATATAGGTGATGTCAAAATATGATTTTTGTTTATGTAAAGAGTTGAAAATATAATTTTTATCTATATAACATAGAAGTAAAAATTCGATTTTTATATATTGAACTTTGAAATAAAAATTCGATTTTTATATATTGAACTTTGAAATAAAAATTCGATTTTTATATATTGAACTTTGAAATAAAAATTCGATTTTTATATATTGAACTTTGAAATAAAAATTCGATCTTTATATATTGAACTTTGAAATAAAAATTCGATCTTTATATATTGAACTTTGAAATAAAAATATGATTTTTATATATGGGATAGCGAAGTGAAAATTCGATTTTTACATATGTAGTGAAAGCGGACAACGAAAGTGACAAAAAGGCGATAGCGATGAAGATTTCTATCAATGAAGAGCCATGGAGCTTGGATAGCTATAGGTGAGAACTTCTCACTCAAATTCTATTTTTCTAGTTATATATATATACTAGGATGCAGACGGTGCTTATTAGAAGCACCCGACACCCGTCCACATACCATGGACTTGTTTGTTTGGTTGTGTAGTTGGTTAGATTATTTGATTGGGATTTGATTGATTGGTTGAATTGGAAATTGATTAAGATTGATGTGTGAATGGCGTGGGCCTTCACTAGTCCGGGGATAAGGCTAGGCCTTGTCCCGTTTCTAGTATCGTGCCGTTATGCCGCCGAAATTTTCTAAAATAAGTTAGAAAAATAAAAATAGCATTTTGTTTAAAGAATGAACTGAATAGAAATTCATAAGTTAAAATAAAATGTTTTATCGTTAAAAATATAATTTTTAACGTGAATGTGAATAAATAAATATTCATTTACAAACCTGACGGTTTGTTTATGTACACCTATTTGAAGGACGTTGATTGGGTCGATAAATTTTACACATCGCCTAACTGCACGAATAAAATATGTGTTTGATTGTTTGAAACCCCACACGGGTGTTGAGATGAAATTTGAAGTTCACTCATCCTGATGGAGTAAATATGTCGATCGATTGATTGACAGGCTGTTATAAGCGTTAGATATCTATATTTGATGCTTATACAGTGTAGTGCACTTTGGTTGATGGTTGATTATTTATCGTTGCTATTATATACATGTGTTGTATGAAAATCCATATAATTAACTTTATATGGTAATTGATTGGGCCTCATTCCAGTTTCGAAAAAGAAATATTTGAAGTGAAAATATTTGAAATAGAAATATTTGAAATAGAAATATTTGAAATAGAATATTTGAAAATAGAAATTTATGAAGCCGTGTTGATTAGTTTGACGCCATTTTGACGTGAACGATATTTATATCGATTTGAAAACGATTTCGAAATGAATTGAATTGAAAACGATTTCGAAATGAATTGAATTGAAAACGATTTCGAAATGAATTGAATTGAAAACGATTTCGAAATGAATTGAATTGAAAACGATTTCGAAATGAATTGAATTGAAAACGATTTCGAAATGAATTGAATTGAAAACGATTTCGAAATGAATTGAATTGAAACCGAATTGAAATGAATTCAAATTGAATTGAAATTTGAATTGAATAGAAATGAATTTTGAAACGAATTTATAAAGAAGAATTCAATTTTGATTTGAATTGAAAAGGAAGTTGAAATTGCTTTTGAAACGAATTTAAAACTATTTATATAATTCGTTTTGAATAGAAATCGACGAAATATATATTATATATATTATATATATAATATAATGGCCTGAATAGAACGCGCCGCGCCGCGGCAGTTCGCGAATTTCGACCATTTATTTCAAACGGACATTACGGGAGATCCGACCGTCGGATTCTCCTAAAACCGGAACCGTTAGGTTCGTATCGAAAAGAGCTTTCTAACGAATATTAGAAATTTGAAATCTAACGGTTGGATTTGGAGATACGTCCAAATCAAATTCGAAAAAGGTCGTTGTAAGTGCAGTTCGATGGCCATTGTTGGAAATCGACTGTACGGGCCTTGATAAAATTATTAAAAATAGTAATAATTTGTGTAAAATCATAAGAAATGATTTAGAAAGAATTGGGATGAAAAACTCCATATTTGAAAAGATAAAAGTAGATTTTTATCGAAATGAACTAGTTTTGAACTAGAATTATAATTCTATTTATTTGGAAATAAATAAATTGAATTAGAAAAGGGTTTTAAAAGTAACCAAAATTCCAATGATCGCATTGGAGTGGATTTGAAATCGAAATTGTCTTCGGATTATTTCGATGTAGGAATTCGTGATTATACGGATGTTGATATGGAAATTTGAAAGATATATATTTATATCGTTATTTCCAATACGATATCTGTTAGTCGTGGAATTTGATATTGAATATAAGCCGGTATATTTTCTATTCAGAGCCTTGTATTGAATATCAAATGTGATTTGGGTTTGTCGTGAATGGTGTCTTCACTAACACTGTTCTTGAACCCAGTTGAGAAAAGATTAAATCTTTTAATTAGATTTAATGAAGTGTACCAATTAAATAATATTTAATTGGAATTGAATTGATATTGATTTTTGGGTTTATCGTGAGCAGTGTTTTAAATAACACTCGTTCTTTAACCCGATAATTAATGAATGTGATTTTGGGTTTATCGTGAACCGTGTTTTAAATGACACTGATTCTTTAACCCAGTCGAAGATTAAAACTAAGTGGAGTTTTAATGAATCTTTAATTAGATTGAAATGATCGAAAGTGGAGTATCACCAGTTTTGCTCCAGGCGATAGTTAAATCTTTAATTAGATTTGAACGTGAAATGGTAATTGAATTTACCGATAACACTGTGGTGTTAGATATGAAGTATTACCAGTTTTACTTCATGGGATGAATAGGTTGGGATTGGGAAATTAAAACAAATGATTACTTCGGTAAGGTTCGCTAATCCCGACTAGTTTGAATTGATATTCAAAAATGGATTAAAGAATAAATTCAAGGAATTTATCTTTGATAAAATTAATGGGAATCTTTCCCTATGAATGTGAAATTTAGAAACTAACTGTCGATTAGCCAAGCAGAATGGTTTTCTGGATATTGATCTGATGTTGGTTTCGGCCTTCGGGGTTAATATTTGGGGAATTATTCTCTTGATTAATTTACGGTTAGTGACTAATGAATTGGAATGAGGCGTATGTTGTGTTTGTGTAACACTTTTATAAAATATACGCGAGTTATTCGGGAAGACCGGGTTTATCCCATTCTGAATAACTGATACGACGATAAGTCGAAGATGAAGACGATGGTCGAAGACCGGAAGTCTTCACGTCGTTTGGGTGGTAACTGATGATCTTGATTGGGTTGTACACCCAAGAAGATGGAAACAGTTGGTGATCGTCCAGACGTACTTGGAGATCGATGGATATGCGGGGTACTAGGTGCCTCCGGTTTCGTTCAGACCCAGAACGGACTTGTAAATGGACTGTGTGTCTGACATCGGATTTCATTCTGTGTGACTGATATCGGTTGCATAGGATGGTTTGCCTGTGTGGCATGCTAAGATGCAAATGATCAAGGCTTCTGTTGAAAAGCAAAGTCTTGTGGTTGATGATCAAAGCACGGCCTTTGTGGCGTAGCTTTGTGTAACGTTTACCTCGCGTGTTTCACACCAGGTATGAACCAAAAACGGGAGACGGACCTCAGGGAGGGCCTGCGTTTCCTCCTAGCTAGAAGTGGCGTCAGTGGTTTTACACGCCCTGACGAGATTGACTTATGTGGTTGTTGCTGTTGCGAGGCGCCTCGGTTAGATCGGACGATCCGGGTCCGATGGAGTCATTCGTTGGCTCGCTTACGCCCCAAAGGGCGGCGAAACGCAGTGTCCAGGGTTTAAGTTTAATCCACATCGGTGGACCGGCCCTGAGGATCCAAGGGTCGATGCGTTCTGATCCTGAGACTCGGGCTAGGCAGTCTCGAATCGGTTGAGGACTATCTTTTGCCTCGGTTCATAGACGGAAATCCAATTTCCAAATACGTGACATTTGCGGTTTTAATTGTAATCCTATATATGGCGACATAGTGGGATGGGGCGCTTATGCCGCCTATGATTGATATTTATGATTTGAAGTGTTTTATACACTATGCACTTATAATAATATCAAATGATTTGTTTTAAAACGTATCAAGCATTCTTTGGCTGTTATAAGGGAAAACCCTATCCTCGACTACGTTGCATTGTGTGATGGGACCTGGGTCTTATAACAGCTTCATTTTTCTTTATTTAGCATTGCGCTGTTGGTTTTATGCACTGGTATTCTTGGGAGGAAACCCGTTCCGTGTTATACGGCGTGGTCCCTTGATTTACCTAACTTTGAAAATAAAGATTAACTGTTTTAGTTCTCACACCAGTCACATGACTGACCTGGAGTTTATTGTTTTAACCTAAACTCTGGGTGCCCCTATTTTCGACACGGGCAGCTAGTAGTTTTGGTTTTGCAGATTTATATTCACAGGATCCTGGTTTACAGCTGGAACGATATCCGGAAAGCTTTGTATCCGTATATCTACTTCTAGTTGCGTATTGTATTATTTTCCGCTGCTATGTATTTAAATGTAATTTAAATCTCTGATATTTCTGTGTAATATTCATTTATACTCTGTATATTCTTGTAATCTGATGCATTGTTGTAATATACAATGAAATGTTCTTCTGTATGCGTTCTGTTGTGGTTTGTTCTCGAACTATCCGACGCTTTCCTTTACGGGGAAGTTGCGGGTCTTCACATTTGGTATCAGAGCTTTGGTTTACAAAGCAGAGAACAAGACACATTTGAACCGTACGAAAGAATTCATCAGATATTGGATTAGTAATATCCAATTAGAATGACTCGTTAGAGATAGGATCAGTAGTATCCTAGAACGAGTGTGAAGAGTATATTTTTCAAATGAAAACAATTTTTGTTTTGAAAATTTAAATCAATTATTCGTATTTGATTATCAATTTATATTGAGTTGGACAGTCCAGTATATATAGATTTTGCGTATACGTCTGATCCGCGTGTATTCGAAATTTTAATATACTGGATAGATATAGAATCACACTCTAGTCGCCTGAAGATGATTCTGATGATAGTTCGAACATCATCAGAATTGGTATTCGTGTTTCGAAGGTGTGATTTTCTATATATTTCCATTAGACTGGTGTGAGAACCAAATCTTATATAGCTAGAACACTTTGTTGTGAATTGGCATCAAAAACATGATTTTTGTATATGTATCAAAATTATGAATTTGAAACGTTAAATTCACTAATTGATTGATGTTTGTGTTGTTTGGTTATTTGTTTGCTAATTTTGAACCATTATGCCTAATAGCATCAAATATTGAGTTATATTGAAAATTGGTTGCATTTGCTTGCATATACATATATATCATTGAACAGGTCATAGCAAGGAGGCTAGAGCAGAGAATAAAATTTGTTTGCCCGACAAATAGGTACATGTTTACTACATAATTTCCTGTTTTGTTTGGGTGATGATGATTTTGTGAGCCTATTGGCTAGCCGCTTGGCTTTTTCTTTTTCTTTTTGAGATCTGAAGGACCGGGGAAGCTATTTGAAATTCCCCGATGCTCCCGGTGCAGGGGAGGTTATGGCGAAATTTTTCGAAAATTTAGGGTGTTAGCCAAATTTTTGAAATTTTGAAAATTCTCAGAAACTGAAAAGTTGGAGAATGGAAGCCAGATCGAACGTAGTGTTGATTAATCAAACCACTTTCGACTTTGTTCCTTTTCGGGGACGAAAAGTTTTAAGTGGGGGAGATTGTAACAACCCGTAAAATGCGAGCCAGTTTGAAATTTTTATTTTGGCAATTTTAGCGAATTTTGATTATTTAAAATGAATTATTTTAAATAATATCGGCGAGAAATTTAATTTGAATATAATTCGACGTATGTATTATATACGTCGTCGTTAGAATATATATAATTTTATTTATTATTATAAATAGAATTGAAAATGGCGCGGTAGTTCGAAAATTCGATTTCTAATTTCAAATGAATATACAGAATTCGTTATAAGTCAGAATTGAACGAAACAAGAAATATTTGAATCTGTATAACTATATCTTTGTAACGAAGTTAACAAACTGAGATTTCATCTTAGAAATGATAAGATATGTCCAGTTCAAAATTCTGAATAGTCGCTATGGAATTCAGACCCTTAAAAATAGCAATTTTGCAAACGACCTCGGATTTCGACGAAACCAGTTTTGTTGGGTCCGTGATGTCAAGTTATTGCTAGATTCCAAATTTCATAATTTTTCGAATCAATATGTGAGCGTGGCAAAGGAAAACGCGTTTGACCAGTTTCAATTGAATTTAATCGACTGGAAATTGGTCATTTTTCTAACGGTCTCAGAATTCGACGAAACTAGTTTTGTTAGGACCGTATCGTCAATACGAAGCTAGAAAATATTTTTCGAAATTTTTTAGAGTTAGTATATGACCCCGGTAATATAAAATGTACGTTTAAAATTCAATATAATGATTTAAATGTAAATGTAACGAGAACTAATTCAAAGGATCGAATCAACTTGCGATACATATCCCATTGTGTTCGGAATGGGGGTTAAACGCTATGGACGACAGGCGGTGGGCCTCGTTTAGAGGTCGTTTGGAAAAGTTGACTTTTTGAATTAAAATAAAATAATTAATTAAATTACATAAACCCCCCCCTCCTCAGTTCTCTCTCTCCCCGTCATTTTATATATATAAAAAAAAAAACCTGAATCGCTCGTCGCCCTCAGGCGATCGACGACGACCCCCAGCCCCCTCCGCCTCAGGCTTCCGCGAAACCCCCCCCTTTCCCTCCAGCCTCCTCCCGATCTTCTCTCTCCTCTTCTAATCCTAAAACCCGCAATCCCCTTTTAACCCTAGGTCCCAGAAGCAGACGCAACCAGAACGAGCCCCAACGTCGAACCCCACCTTTTGCCTGACCGCCGGAACCACCTCGCCGCCAACCGCACCAAACCCTCGCTCCACCCTTCGCCTCGCCTGCAGCTCCACCTCCCTCCGACGCAGGAAGAAACCCCCCCCTCTCTCGGCTGTAAGTATTTGTTTTTGTTTTTTTTTTATTATTATTAATATTTTATTTTGTTTTATATTTACAGTTTAAAAACTGATTTGGGAAAAATGTAAAAACTGATTTGGGAAAAATGTAAAACTGATTTTTTTATAAAAAAATGTAAAACTGATTTTATAAAAGATTGTAAAACTGATTTTTATAAAAGATTAGAAAACTGATTTTATAAAAGATTAGAAAACTGATTTTTATAAAAGATTAGAAAACTGATTTTATAAATGATTTTAAAACTGATTTCTAAAAAGGTTTTAAAGGATTTAAACTTTAAAAAGTAAAAGATTTAGAAGAAGTTAAAACTGATTGAACTTTTCATATGAAGTGATATAGAGATAAAAATTCGATTTTTAAATATATGAAGTAATAAAAATATGATTTTTATATTTTTAAAGAATTAAAAATATGATCTTTATATTTTTAAAAAAAATATTAAAAATATAGTCTTTGCTATATAGGTGATGTCAAAATATGATTTTTGTTTATGTAAAGAGTTGAAAATATAATTTTTATCTATATAACATAGAAGTAAAAATTCGATTTTTATATATTGAACTTTGAAATAAAAATTCGATTTTTATATATTGAACTTTGAAATAAAAATTCGATTTTTATATATTGAACTTTGAAATAAAAATTCGATTTTTATATATTGAACTTTGAAATAAAAATTCGATCTTTATATATTGAACTTTGAAATAAAAATTCGATCTTTATATATTGAACTTTGAAATAAAAATATGATTTTTATATATGGGATAGCGAAGTGAAAATTCGATTTTTACATATGTAGTGAAAGCGGACAACGAAAGTGACAAAAAGGCGATAGCGATGAAGATTTCTATCAATGAAGAGCCATGGAGCTTGGATAGCTATAGGTGAGAACTTCTCACTCAAATTCTATTTTTCTAGTTATATATATATACTAGGATGCAGACGGTGCTTATTAGAAGCACCCGACACCCGTCCACATACCATGGACTTGTTTGTTTGGTTGTGTAGTTGGTTAGATTATTTGATTGGGATTTGATTGATTGGTTGAATTGGAAATTGATTAAGATTGATGTGTGAATGGCGTGGGCCTTCACTAGTCCGGGGATAAGGCTAGGCCTTGTCCCGTTTCTAGTATCGTGCCGTTATGCCGCCGAAATTTTCTAAAATAAGTTAGAAAAATAAAAATAGCATTTTTTTTAAAGAATGAACTGAATAGAAATTCATAAGTTAAAATAAAATGTTTTATCGTTAAAAATATAATTTTTAACGTGAATGTGAATAAATAAATATTCATTTACAAACCTGACGGTTTGTTTATGTACACCTATTTGAAGGACGTTGATTGGGTCGATAAATTTTACACATCGCCTAACTGCACGAATAAAATATGTGTTTGATTGTTTGAAACCCCACACGGGTGTTGGGATGAAATTTGAAGTTCACTCATCCTGATGGAGTAAATATGTCGATCGATTGATTGACAGGCTGTTATAAGCGTTAGATATCTATATTTGATGCTTATACAGTGTAGTGCACTTTAGTTGATGGTTGATTATTTATCGTTGCTATTATATACATGTGTTGTATGAAAATCCATATAATTAACTTTATATGGTAATTGATTGGGCCTCATTCCAGTTTCGAAAAAGAAATATTTGAAGAGAAAATATTTGAAATAGAAATATTTGAAATAGAAATATTTGAAATAGAATATTTGAAAATAGAAATTTATGAAGCCGTGTTGATTAGTTTGACGCCATTTTGACGTGAACGATATTTATATCGATTTGAAAACGATTTCGAAATGAATTGAATTGAAAACGATTTCGAAATGAATTGAATTGAAAACGATTTCGAAATGAATTGAATTGAAAACGATTTCGAAATGAATTGAATTGAAAACGATTTCGAAATGAATTGAATTGAAAACGATTTCGAAATGAATTGAATTGAAACCGAATTGAAATGAATTCAAATTGAATTGAAATTTGAATTGAATAGAAATGAATTTTGAAACGAATTTATAAAGAAGAATTCAATTTTGATTTGAATTGAAAAGGAAGTTGAAATTGCTTTTGAAACGAATTTAAAACTATTTATATAATTCGTTTTGAATAGAAATCGACGAAATATATATTATATATATTATATATATAATATAATGGCCTGAATAGAACGCGCCGCGCCGCGGCAGTTCGCGAATTTCGACCATTTATTTCAAACGGACATTACGGGAGATCCGACCGTCGGATTCTCCTAAAACCGGAACCGTTAGGTTCGTATCGAAAAGAGCTTTCTAACGAATATTAGAAATTTGAAATCTAACGGTTGGATTTGGAGATACGTCCAAATCAAATTCGAAAAAGGTCGCTGTAAGTGCAGTTCGATGGCCATTGTTGGAAATCGACTGTACGGGCCTTGATAAAATTATTAAAAATAGTAATAATTTGTGTAAAATCATAAGAAATGATTTAGAAAGAATTGGGATGAAAAACTCCATATTTGAAAAGATAAAAGTAGATTTTTATCGAAATGAACTAGTTTTGAAATAGAATTATAATTCTATTTATTTGGAAATAAATAAATTGAATTAGAAAAGGGTTTTAAAAGTAACCAAAATTCCAATGATCGCATTGGAGTGGATTTGAAATCGAAATTGTCTTCGGATTATTTCGATGTAGGAATTCGTGATTATACGGATGTTGATATGGAAATTTGAAAGATATATATTTATATCGTTATTTCCAATACGATATCTGTTAGTCGTGGAATTTGATATTGAATATAAGCCGGTATATTTTCTATTCAGAGCCTTGTATTGAATATCAAATGTGATTTGGGTTTGTCGTGAATGGTGTCTTCACTAACACTGTTCTTGAACCCAGTTGAGAAAAGATTAAATCTTTTAATTAGATTTAATGAAGTGTACCAATTAAATAATATTTAATTGGAATTGAATTGATATTGATTTTTGGGTTTATCGTGAGCAGTGTTTTAAATAACACTCGTTCTTTAACCCGATAATTAATGAATGTGATTTTGGGTTTATCGTGAACCGTGTTTTAAATGACACTGATTCTTTAACCCAGTCGAAGATTAAAACTAAGTGGAGTTTTAATGAATCTTTAATTAGATTGAAATGATCGAAAGTGGAGTATCACCAGTTTTGCTCCAGGCGATAGTTAAATCTTTAATTAGATTTGAACGTGAAATGGTAATTGAGTTTACCGATAACACTGTGGTGTTAGATATGAAGTATTACCAGTTTTACTTCATGGGATGAATAGGTTGGGATTGGGAAATTAAAACAAATGATTACTTCGGTAAGGTTCGCTAATCCCGACTAGTTTGAATTGATATTCAAAAATGGATTAAAGAATAAATTCAAGGAATTTATCTTTGATAAAATTAATGGGAATCTTTCCCTATGAATGTGAAATTTAGAAACTAACTGTCGATTAGCCAAGCAGAATGGTTTTCTGGATATTGATCTGATGTTGGTTTCGGCCTTCGGGGTTAATATTTGGGGAATTATTCTCTTGATTAATTTACGGTTAGTGACTAATGAATTGGAATGAGGCGTATGTTGTGTTTGTGTAACACTTTTATAAAATATACGCGAGTTATTCGGGAAGACCGGGTTTATCCCATTCTGAATAACTGATACGACGATAAGTCGAAGATGAAGACGATGGTCGAAGACCGGAAGTCTTCACGTCGTTTGGGTGGTAACTGATGATCTTGATTGGGCTGTACACCCAAGAAGATGGAAACAGTTGGTGATCGTCCAGACGTACTTGGAGATCGATGGATATGCGGGGTACTAGGTGCCTCCGGTTTCGTTCAGACCCAGAACGGACTTGTAAATGGACTGTGTGTCTGACATCGGATTTCATTCTGTGTGACTGATATCGGTTGCATAGGATGGTTTGCCTGTGTGGCATGCTAAGATGCAAATGATCAAGGCTTCTGTTGAAAAGCAAAGTCTTGTGGTTGATGATCAAAGCACGGCCTTTGTGGCGTAGCTTTGTGTAACGTTTACCTCGCGTGTTTCACACCAGGTATGAACCAAAAACGGGAGACGGACCTCAGGGAGGGCCTGCGTTTCCTCCTAGCTAGAAGTGGCATCAGTGGTTTTACACGCCCTGACGAGATTGACTTATGTGGTTGTTGCTGTTGCGAGGCGCCTCGGTTAGATCGGACGATCCGGGTCCGATGGAGTCATTCGTTGGCTCGCTTACGCCCCAAAGGGCGGCGAAATGCAGTGTCCAGGGTTTAAGTTTAATCCACATCGGTGGACCGGCCCTGAGGATCCAAGGGTCGATGCGTTCTGATCCTGAGACTCGGGCTAGGCAGTCTCGAATCGGTTGAGGACTATCTTTTGCCTCGGTTCATAGACGGAAATCCAATTTCCAAATACGTGACATTTGCGGTTTTAATTGTAATCCTATATATGGCGACATAGTGGGATGGGGCGCTTATGCCGCCTATGATTGATATTTATGATTTGAAGTGTTTTATACACTATGCACTTATAATAATATCAAATGATTTGTTTTAAAACGTATCAAGCATTCTTTGGCTGTTATAAGGGAAAACCCTATCCTCGACTGCGTTGCATTGTGTGATGGGACCTGGGTCTTATAACAGCTTCATTTTTCTTTATTTAGCATTGCGCTGTTGGTTTTATGCACTGGTATTCTTGGGAGGAAACCCGTTCCGTGTTATACGGCGTGGTCCCTTGATTTACCTAACTTTGAAAATAAAGATTAACTGTTTTAGTTCTCACACCAGTCACATGACTGACCTGGAGTTTATTGTTTTAACCTAAACTCTGGGTGCCCCTATTTTCGACACGGGCAGCTAGTAGTTTTGGTTTTGCAGATTTATATTCACAGGATCCTGGTTTACAGCTGGAACGATATCCGGAAAGCTTTGTATCCGTATATCTACTTCTAGTTGCGTATTGTATTATTTTCCGCTGCTATGTATTTAAATGTAATTTAAATCTCTGATATTTCTGTGTAATATTCATTTATACTCTGTATATTCTTGTAATCTGATGCATTGTTGTAATATACAATGAAATGTTCTTCTGTATGCGTTCTGTTGTGGTTTGTTCTCGAACTATCCGACGCTTTCCTTTACGGGGAAGTTGCGGGTCTTCACAAGAACCTCGTTTCATCATGTTGAAAGAGAAACCAAACCTCTAGACTTAATACATACTAATGTATGCGATTTGAAAATTTGTCAAACTAGAGGTGGAAAAGGGTACTTTATTACATTCATTAACGAATGTACCAGTTATTGTCGTGTATATCTCCTTAGAACACGAATAACGTCAATAATAATGATTATTGCAATTTAATGACTTAGAAATACATCAAATGGATGTTAAAACCGCACCTTTGAATAGGGAACTAGAGAAAGAAATCTATTTGAAACAACTCGAAGGATTTCTGACCTTAGAAAATGAGAATAAAGTTTGCAAACTTGTAAAAATCACTTTATGATCCTAAGTAAGCTCCAAAATTGTGGCATGAGAAGTTTGATAAAACTATGGATTCACGATAAATGAATCAGACAAATGTGTGTACATAAAACACACACATATTGGATATGTCATTGTTTGTCTCTATGTTGATGACATGTTGCTCCTAGGCAATAACAAAGGCATAATAACATTTACAAAGGATATGTCATCCTTTAGATTGAATATGAAAGACCTAGGACTGGCTGATGTGATATTAGTTGTAAAAATTATGAGAACAACACAGGGAAATGAATTATCCCAATCACATTACATCACGAAAACACTTGAAAAATTCAAGCAATACAATGTAACTATTGCAAAATCATCAGTAGATATGATCCAAAATTGGATAAAGAACACTGATGATGGTATCTACCAGTTAGAATACTCTCGTATACTAGGAAGTAACATGTATGTTATGAACTGTACTAGGCCTGATATCACATATGCTGTAAGCAAACTTAGAAGATTTACCAGCAATCCTGGTAAACATCATTGGAAAGCAATAATCAGAGCTCTAGGATATCGAATGTATACGCAGAGCTATGGTCTATACTATACAAAATATCCTTCAATAGTGGAAGGATACAGTGATGGAAATTGGATCACTGGATTACATGATACAAAGTCTACAAATGGATATGTGTTCACATTAGGAAATGGAGCAATTTTATGACTTGTATCACTAGATCTACGATGAAATTGAAGTTTATTGCACTAGACAAGACTACATAATAAGCAGAATGGATTTGAATCTTCTTAGAAGACATTCCTAATTGGAGAAAACATATGCCTTCAATATGTATACATTGTGATAGTCAATAGTACACTATACAATGGTAAGTCTAGGCATATTCATCGTAGACATAAAAAGATAAGACAGCTTCTCTCTAACGGAGGTTATCACAATAAATTACCATCAATCTAAAGATAACTTAGCGGATCCACTTACAAAAGGCTTACCAAGAGAGAAAGTTCAAGCCTTATCGAAGGGAATGGAGCTAAGGCCTGTAAACTAAAGGTTTTTCTAAAATGGAAACCCCACCTAGCTGACTGGAGATCCCAAGATCTAGGTTCAAAGGGACAATGAAGTTTAAGAGAAACTTGATGGCACTGTTATACACAAACCATTCCTATGATAAGTCAGTGCACTATATGGTGAATAAGGATAAGTATTAATACTTTTAATGATGTCTGTACTTGAGGAATTAGAGAATACCCTTTACAGAATCACCTACGTAAGTGCGAAGGCGCCGCTTCAAAGAGAATTATAAGGCCAAATTCTCTAAGCACTTATGAGACCAGGCAGGTGTTCAAGGAAAAAACAAACACATATAGAGAACGAAGGGTTATAAGAAACATTTATCGTGTGTTATCTACTTTGGAATTACACAAAAGGCTTACAGTTCAAGGACAACCTATGTCTACTGATTCGCCTGTGATTCAAATAGGTAATTACTAGGAAAGTTGAAGGCCCATGTGCTACTTTAACCGATGCGATAAATGGTTCGCGAAAACTAAGATCAACTGCTCATTCATGTGGGGGATTGTTGGAATATGAATGAGCATGAGTAAAAGAAATTTGGGAAAAAGAAGAGTTAGCAATTTATTGCTCAACATCATTAAAATGTAGGGACGATAGTTGCTACTTGGGCTAGTGCGTTAAATGAGAATTGTTTACTCAGAATATGAAAGGCATGCCTGTTCAGTCCGGAATTCGAAAGGCATGCCTGTTCAAATTACAACCATTAGAATTCTGAGCACATGCACATTAATAACCGAGTGGTTAAAGGGTCACAACCTTTCCACTTCAGCGGTTACTAATACATACGAATAGGCACTCCTCCAGCCTATAAATTCACTACACAAAACAAGACAGAACATACCTTTGGATCTGCTTGCATTGCTTCTTCTTCAACGTAATTTCTCCGATCTAGTTTCTATAGCTTTTTCAGTTCGTCAGGGCTCTGTTTGCTGGCACTACGCTACAGAGTTGGTCCGTTTTATCCTGGGAAACAAATTGCAACAACGTCTTTTGGTGCATACGACGGCAATATTGTTTCAAGGAAACAGAAACATCTCTGGACTCGGACATTACTTTCTTCTTCTTTTCTACTGAAGACGGTTCTGTACTACTTCAATTTGTTGTACAATCGGTTGCGCTTTCTGTGGTTACTATGAACACAGTTTGACGTAACAATTGTTGAATAAATTAGTAACATTGAATTTGTTACAATTATTGAACAACATTGTTTGTTGTTACCGTTTAATTTGCAATACAATAATATATTGACAAAAGATTTTACTTTGTAATACAATCATGTATTGATAAAGAAAATTTTCTAACATTATATAGACAAATTTTATATCACTTCATCCTTCCTCTTGCTTGTGGTCTTGTTTATACTACAGCTCACGCGATCTTCTTTTTATTCGCCTACAAAATCAACTCTTTTTATGTTACATCTCACGCAATCAAGATGGGAGAAAGGCGCAAGCTTCAGGTAAACTAGTTCTCCAACACTCAAAAAATAATATTTACAATAGAAATGAGTGAGAAAAATAAGCGAATTCACGAAATATTTTGGTATTCATTTCATTAGCCAAGTAACCGACTTATTTCTACCCTGTAATCTAGTGCAAACGTAGCGAAGTACTTAGATCTCTACGACCAGTCAAATGAGTCAACCAACTTGATTTTATTAATTAACAGATTTATTAAATTCTAGAATGAATATTATAAAAAAATACAATTCATAGAATTATAAATAGAAAAATATCAAAAGGTCGCAAATGATGCAGTGATACTTGAATAAATTCTTAGGAAACTGATCAAAAATTTAATTCAAGTGAAGGAATTGAAATTAAAATTATCAAAACAGTCATGCCACAAATCCCCAACCTCATCCGACCAATCACTTCAACAAATTTACCTAAAATTATAAAATTATTCTACAATACTTTACAGGTAAAGAGGAAGTAATGGTAAATACTTCAATACTTCTATAATCGTGCCCAAGATTAAAAAAATATACCTAACGAGCGCCTTCGAAAATCAGTGTTGTTGTCCTGTATAGCTGTGCTCAAGCTTATAATCGTGCTCAATACTTGTATAATCATGCTCAAGCATCAGCTGTGTTGATGATTCACCTCAGCCTTGAACAATTCGAAGTCTGCCTTGAACAATTTGAAGCCGGGTTCGGTCTCGGTTGCTGAGTCACCTTGGAGAATTACTCGAAACCAAGCCTTGAGGAAGAGAGGGTTGCGGAGGTTTCATATTAAAAGGGGGTTATCGTGAGTGAAGAAACTATGTGAGTACAAATGAAAAAGAAAATTGGGTGGACGAGAAATAACGTGGACGGAAACGAAAACTTAGACCGCGAATTTATTGAAAAATTGCAAGAAAACACGTTGTTCTTTACGCATATAGACACTAAATGCTTAATTATAGCAAACACTATTCGTGATGCAATCCCACTTGCTATTAAAATAATATTTTCTTTTAGTGATAATTGCTTCACTCTCAATTTTTTGACATAATAAATTTAAATAAATAATTTCATATCAATTATCATTAAATTTTGGATGATATAATTCATTATTATTTACATTTTATGAACTATTGTTGAACTAATCATCTTTCACTATAAAAAATTTGTAAATTTACAACTTTCCTATCATAAGTTTGTTTATCCACTAAAAATCCATGCACATATTGATAGATTAAAATTGAGCAAAAACAATGGATCGAACACGTTACTACATAAATGGTCGGTCGATCATACCATACTTGGTCGAGCATGGAACGTATGAACGTGCACCATAGTAGCACAAACGATAGCCTGGTCGTGCACAAGAGGTTCGAGTAAGGCTCACACAATAACATTGTAACACCCCGAATTTTCTGTAAACTATAACATAACAAATTAAAGTATAATTAATTCTAAATGATGAAATCAAGGGAAATGGGTTACGCCATTGCGTTCGTCTCGAAATTCTTCTTGAGATAGAGTCCATGTTTGCGTAAAATTGATACCGTATGAAGAAGACCTGTTGGTCAGGCCAGAAAGACCTGTTGGTCAGGCCCTGCCTGGCCTGATCAGGGTCTGCCCGAATTCTAAGGCTTAGCTGAGTCACTAGGGCTTACATGTCACTTTCTGAATGGCTTCTCTTGAGATGGATGGCCTGGATTCACTCTAGCTTCATCGACAGCTCTAATTAGATTGAAATTCTATAAATACAACTCAAGTCTAACCCTAAATTCACACAAATAATATATTACTAAAGCCGTCATGCTTCTGGAAAGAAACTAGGAGTTGCCGTCAGTTAGAAAGCCTAGAGACAAGCCAATACTAAAGCAAAACACGAATCAAAACGTTAGTCTACCCAAAGGAAAGCATATCAAATCCAGAATTCAGAATCCAGAATCCAAGTTCGCCGTGCGTTGTAAGTATAGTGATTTTTCCGATGAGAATAAAACTAAGACTTGATTCGATGTAATTTGGAAGTGGAATTGTGCTATTATGTGACGACGATGTTAATTCATATCTATGTATTGAAATGATTGTGTTGCGAATGAAATTGCGATGTTTGCAGTATAATTAAGATTGATGTTGATCCTATTGTACTTTTAGATTGACAACAACATCACAAGCAAGTTGTATAGTTCATGGTTATGTGATTATATAGGTCGTTTGTGATTAGAACCTCATGTATATACTTTATGCTAGAAATCTTTATGCCTAAATGGTTATGTTCATATACATGCCCCTATGTTTATACAAAAGTTGCAAGTTTCTAATTTGATCTATGTCAAGATCTACTTTAGTATATGTTTCATGTTGTAATTAGATATGCGATTGGATCTAGTTCACACTCTTGTCATAAAGTTATACATATTTATGAAAATGTCATATTCTTGTCATGTGCTAGTAATGTTCGATGTTATGCCTAGATCCAAAAACAAGTTTAGACCTACGTTGTCTAAATCATACGTTAATTCATGTGACACTATTTGGTTAGACCGTTATTTCAATGCAAATTCACATATATGTAAAATTGATTTAGGCTATGTTGAAAATTCACATATATGTATATTGACTATTTTGCAAGTTCACATCTATGACATTCATGTTGGCTATTTTGCAAGTTCGCACCTATGATGTTCATATTGACTATGCCAAGTTTACATCTATGTCATGTTTATGTTTATGAATTCCCTTATGTCTATTTGTGTGTGCTAAATTAGGCTAAGTTTTTAGCCTAATATTATATGTTAAAACTATGCGAACGAAAATTAGGCTATGATTCTTAGCCTAATGTTTAAACGGGGTAACGTTGGGAATATTAGTAAAACTTGACATAAAAATATATAAAATTGGCATGTTTGTCACATGCCAAAATTGGTGGCATTTAAACGGTATAAATTCTTATGCCAAAAATGTTAAACTTGGAATGTGGGCCATAACATTTAATTGTTGACAAATTTACATATATTCACTAATAAAGACAAATATGTAAATTTAGAAAATACGAATATGCTTAACACGAGGTTGGATTGAGTTGTGATGTAAATCTGCCCAGACCCGCCCGGCTATCTAGTAGTCACAACAATACCTATCCAATGTGGGTGGTTAAGCATTGAGCCCAATATGGACCCGAGGTTAGACTGAGTTATGTTGTAAATCTGCCCGGAACCGAACGGCACATCCAGTAACCGTAACAATATCTGTCTAATATGAGTGGTCGGTGCTTTAAAAGGCTAAGGACAGACAAGTCAGGATGGTAGGGTTAAGTTAACTAAAACACTTAACCAATTCAACATGTTAATGAAATTGATGGGTAGGGTTAGGTAAATACAAACACTTAACCACTTAACATATTTGACTAGAAAACCCTAGTAACGGGGACCCATTTCAGCAGTAACCCAATTAGGTATCATGGTACCCTGAAACTAGGTAGGGTGGGGAATGATTACTAGGCTGATTGTAAGCGGTCAAAGCGACGGCGGTGGGTGCAACAGTGTGGGTTCTAACGGAGTGCGGGCGTGCACACACTTCGGAGCAGACAAACAGGGCACTGGGGGAACTAGTAGTATAACCTATGCATTCTAAGGTTTGTGTCGGGTCGCCACCATGGGACTTGATACACCCCATGGTGGGGCCAGCATAGGTATCTACAATCTTTGGGGGCCGTAAGACACAGATGACTATGCGAGTAGGAGCCGATCTTTAGAAAAGGAGATCACTTAACCTCCAGCATAGGGTGACAGTTAAGATAATACAAGTAGGTGCAGAGATAGAGTGTGGGGTGCGATAGTATATTCGTTTCAAAAATACTTTATCTTAGTTTATGATACTGTACTGTTTCCAGTTTATACCTATCATGCCCTTATTCTTATTCTCATACTGAAGAGTCACTAGACTTACCAGGCTTTATGTATAACCTTATTTTCTTTCGTCTTCTTTTCTTCCGTCCCCCCCCCCCCCCCCAGTTCCACAGGGAGGAAATAATTCAGCTTAGTCAGATACTCTAAAAGCTTCAAGATAGTTGATGTACGGTTTGGAGTGTCTATCCTTGGCTATGGCTGTTGGTCACACTCTCTGGGGATTTATGCAGTTTTAATCACGTTTTATGCTTCTTTATTTAAAAACCAAGATAGAAATGATGTTGTAATGTTTTGGAAGTTGTTATGAGATAATTATGGAAATGTGTTGTATGAACAAATATTTTATGAAATAAAAGTATGATGTTTTCCGCTGCTTATATATATATATATATATATATGTGTGTGTGTGTGTGTGTGTGTGTGTGTGTGTGTGTGTGTGTTTGTGTGTGTGTGTGTGTGTTTATATCGGTCTTGGGTTTTATCTGTGACTTTTACTTTCAAACCTCCACCCAAGTTAAGGCAGTCCCTTGTGAGTGACCTTAATGGAGGGTGGGGTGTTTCACTTGGTATCAGAGTATAGATTTACCAGACTAGATAAAAAAATTTGAAACTATTTTCAAAAAGAAGTTTAAAGAAGCATCTTTTTCATGAAAAAGCGTTGTTCTTTAAAAGGCAAAATTCCCCAGAGCCATATGCACTATCCCTCTATCCTTTTGTCTTGAATCTTTCCTCTTCGTTTCAGCATGTCTGGGGACCTTACTCCCTAGCTACAGACGCTTTTACTCCTCCTCCTCCTCTACGTGAAACAGCAAGCGGAAGAATCGCAGAACAAGAAGGCGGATAATAGTCAAGGAGGAAAGGACCACAACAATAATAACAAGACACGTGAGAAAAGGAAATGTTATTTCTGTGGCATTGTTGGGCATATAGTCCAGAATTGTAGAAAGAAGAAGATGAATATGGGGGCATGCTTTCAGTGTGGTGACATTGGACATATCAGCAAGAACTACCCTAAGAAGCAAGGGCAATGCCCGCAAGTAGGACCTTCTGGGGGTTCATCTTTAACTTCTTCCCCTAGATGCTTTGTATTATCTTGCTTATCTCCTTAATTTTATCTTGAGAACCTTTAGTAGAAATATTTCTATAGAAAGCTTATTTTATCTGTATGATCATCCAGTTCGCACTCTCTTTGATTCTGGTGCATCACACTCCTTCATTTCATCTGCTTTAGTAGAATCTCTGCACCTGGACACTAGTATGGTAGAAGATCCCTTGGTTGTTTCAAATCCGATTGGGGGCTCGGCTTATTTGTCGATGCTTTGCTTGGATTTGAAAATCTCTATTCTAAGTGTTGAATTTAGATGTAGTGCCTTTGTTTTGGGCTTCTCAAGGTATGGACTGATCATAGGCATGGACTGGTTTTCCAGTAATGGTATCATTCTTGATTGTGAGAAAAGAGTGGTTAGGCTCTTGACTCGGCTCGGTAACACTCTAGAAATTTCTTGTAATCCCTTGAATGTTGTTATGCTTAGTTATCTAGAGTCGCTTGACGCTTCTGTTGAGAATTTGCAGTCAGTTAGAGTAGTCCAGGAATATCCGGATGTCTTTGAAGAGGTGAAAGGCTTACCTCCGAAGAGGGAAATAGACTTCCGCATATATCTTGTTGATAATGCAAAGCTTGTAGCTCTGCCTATTAGACACATGGCTCCAAAGGGGAGAAAGGAGCTCAGTAAGCAAGTTAAGGAGCTTCTCGAGAAGGGGTTTATAAGAAGGAGTATCTCGGAATGGGGTGCTCCAGTGGTGTTCTCCACCAAAGCAGATGATTCACTACGTCTTTGTGTGGACTTTAGGGAGATAAACAAGCTGACTAAAAAAAATAGACACCCGCTTTCCCGAATAGACGATTTGTTTGATCAGCTTGTAGGTGCTTTGATCTTCACCCAACTTGATCTGGCTACTGCGTTCCATCAGCTAAGGGTAGCTGAAGATAGCATTGATAAAACGGCGTTCAGAACCCCAGACGGTTTCTTCGAGTGGCTTGTCATGCCTTTCGGTTTGACGAACGCACCCGCTTATTTCGTAGATCTGATGAGGAGGGTGTTCAGAGAATTCCTCAATAAGTTCGTGGTGGTCTTCGTAGACGATAGTTTGATCTTCTCAAAGAATGAGGAAGAACATGCTCAGCATCTGAAAGAGATCATGGATACTCTCCGTGCACATCAGCTCAGAGCCAAATTCTCCAAGTGCCAATTTTTGGAGAAAGGAAGTAAGATTTCTGGGGCATATAGTGTCCAAAGAGGGGTTGGCTGTGGACCCCGTGAAAGTGGTGGCAGTGCAAGATTGGAAGACACCAAGAATTGCAACCAAAGTTCGAAGCTTTCTTGGGCTAGCCGGTTTTTACCAAAAGTTCATTAGGGATTTCGCGAAAATCTCTGCTCCACTCACAAGGCTAACAAAGAAGAATCTGGCGTTCACTTGGGATTTGGATTGCCAGTTTGCTTTCCAACGATTAAAAAGGGCTTTCACAACAGCCCCAATTCTGACTTTGCCAGATGGAAGCAAAATGTTCACAGTATATACGGATGCTTGTGGAATGGGGCTAGGTGTTGTTCTGATGCAAGAAGGGAGGGTAGTAACTTATGGTGGAAGACAATTGAAAGTGCATGAAAAGAACTACCAACCCACGATCTTGAGTTGGCCGCCATCATCTTTGCGCTTAAGTCTTGGCGCCATTATCTCCTAGGTGAGAAGTTTGAATTATACACTGACCATAGATCATTGAAATATCTCTTCTCGCAGAAGGATCTTAACTTGAGGCAGCAAAGATGGATGGAGTTTCTTCCCTCGTATGATTTTGAAATTTCCTATACTCCCGGCAAAGGCAACGTAGTAGCAGACGCGTTGAGCCGAAAGAAACTGACCTTAAGCCCTCTCTTTGTAGAAAGGCAAAGCTTAGAGTATATAGCCAGTTTTGAGTTTAGGCCCTCCTCAGATTTTATACATGGTTTATTGGAATCCCTAGAAGTACGGCCCACTCTTTTAGACTCGATAGGGGCCGCACAATGAGAAGACCCACAGCTTTTGGATGTGATTGATCAACTAATTAGGGGTGAAACTTCCAGTCACCTCAATAGGTACTCCATCGATGATAAGGGTTGGCTAAGGCGAGATGGAAGACTATGCGTCCCACAAGCTAGGGATTTTGTGAAGAAGGTTCTTGAGGAGGCACATCATTCCAAGATGACAATACACCCAGGTGGAGACAAGATGTACAAGGACGTAAAGAGAGCTTTTTATTGGAGCGGCATGAAGAAGGACGTGGCAGATTTCGTTTCTAAGTGCATGACATGCCAACAGGTCAAGGTGGAACAAAAGAAACCTGGAGGACTGCTTCAACCTCTAGAAGTCCCAAAATGGAAGTGGGATAGCATTTCAATGGACTTCATTGATGGGTTGCCTAGGTCAAGAAGAGGCAATACTAGCATTTGGGTAATAGTGGACAGGCTTACTAAAAGCGCCCACTTTATACCTATCAAGAGTAGAAGGACTGCTTCGTCTCTAGCTTCTCTTTATCTCAAGGAAATAGTTCGACTCCATGGAATTTCCTCCAGCATAGTGAGTGACAGTGACCCCATCTTCACGAGCGAATTTTGGTGGAGTCTGCAAGAAGCTGTCGGCACACAGTTATGTTTGAGCACGACCTATCACCCCCAAACTGATGGTCAGACAGAAAGGGTGAATAGAGTACTAGAAGATCCTCTAAGACTGTGTGTTCTTGACTTCGGAGGGACTTGGGAGGATCACCTTCCTTTAGTGGAATTCACCTATAACAACAGTTACCAAGCCACCATCGGTATGGCGCCATTCGAAGCTTTGTATGGAAGACCTTGCCGATCACCAACTTGTTGGTGGGAGTCCACTGACAAGATTATACTTGGGCCAGACTTGATTAGAGAAACTTCAGAAAAAGTGGACTTGATACAAAGGAGAATGAAGACTGCCCAAGACAGACAGAAATCCTACGCCGATAAAAGAAGGACCGACCTTGAGTTTGAGGTTGGGGACAGTGTTTTCCTTAAGGTATCCCCTTTAAGGAACTTCGTTCGCTTTGGATCCGCAGGAAAGCTAGCAGCAAGATTTGTAGGACCGTTCCCTATCATCGAGAAGATTGGGAAAATGGCTTATAGAGTAGATCTGCCTGAAAGATTGGCTGGAACTCACAACGTCTTTCACGTTTCTCATCTCCGGAAATGTCTACATGAATTAGCGGAAGTGGTGGAGCCAAGCATTCTAGAAGAAGCCGAAATGGAACGCGAAGCAACTGTGAGGAGAGTTCCAACTCAAATCGTAGGAACTGAAATCAAAAAGCTACGCAACCACGAAGTGAAGCTCGTTAAGGTTCAGTGGAGCGACGCCGAGGAAGACACGACTTTGGAAATTGAGGATAGAATACGTGCGGCCTACCCTTTTCTTTTTGAGGGTACATCTTTGACCTCTCTTTTTCCTTAAGTTGTGCATGTATCTATCTTTTTAGGTATATCTCCTTGATATTATCCTTTATCCTTAGGTAGAAACCCCTTTGGATGTAAACATGTATTTGAAACATGTTATGATTGATGGCTGCAAATGGTTGCAAGTGGTTGCTAGTGGTTGCTCGTGGATGCATATACACACACAACCTAGGTTTTAGATCGGTTCAATCACTTCATACTGCATATGCATATATGTATTCATATTTGTATGTGGTTGAAACTTGATATGTTGTCATATGGATGTCGCATTTGTATTGATGGTTGCACACTCATGTAGAATTATGAGTAAGAACAAATTTGCATACATAATGGATTCATGACACTTATATGATTTGAATTAAGTAGGTCAACTAGATCAGTAGACCGCCTGATTTTGCATTAGTTAAGGACATATACACTGGATGTCGCATTTGTATTGATGGTTGCGCACTCATGTAGAATTATGCGTAAGGACAAATTTGCATACATAATGGATTCATGACACTTATATGATTTGAATTAAGTAGGTCAACTAGATCAGTAGACCGCCTGATTTTGCATTAGTTAAGGACATATACACACACCGTGCATGTAACACCCCGAATTTCAGTTAATGCTAAAATTCACTAATTGTAGAATAAATAATCTCAGATGTGAGAATTGGGGGAAACGGGCTGCGTCATTGCGTTCGTCTCGGAAAAATACGCGAAATAGAGTCCGAAATTTTGTAAATCGGAGTCCATATGGCCTAGTTATGGCCCAATGAAGTTTACAGAAGATTCAAAGTTCAAAACAGATTTAAAATTCAGGTTCAAATTTCGAAATTGGGGCCATTGGGCGCAGGTGGGAAAATTCCCGCCTAGCTACCCAAGTCGACAGCCCTGTCGACTGGGCAGTCGACTTGGCTAGGACCAAGTCGACAGCCCTGTCGACTTGGGTGTCGACAGGGGGTGCTCGGCCAGTTTGGCCTGGTGCACCATTTTAGGGTTTGGCTGTGTTTTGGGGCCGTTTTCTGGAAGCTTCCGAGATCTGATGGTCCTAATCTAATTTAGGGTTAATCTAATGGCCTAAAACACTTGCCTAATCTATAAATACACCCTAAGACTACCCTAATTCATACTAAAAATAGAATCTATGCCATCATGCTGCCAAAATGCAACTTAGAAGGAGCCTCCACTAATTAAAGAAGAGAATTGCAAGCTAATCAACTACTAATCCACCTCTACTTCAACTCTAGCAACTATCTAAGGAGCTAATCTTGGAGTTTGTGAGTTTCTATCACTTTAATAACCAATTGCTAAACTAAGTAGATGAGATGTGATGAGATCATATGGTTTTGCTTGCGGATCAATGGGTTTTAGGTCATATGTTATGATGCTAGTTTGCTAATCACTATGTTTAACACTTATTCATGATGACACTATGTTTATGCAAGTTAAGTGTTTGGGTTTGTGCATGTTAAGTGGTGGGTTTTATGCATTCTAAGTATTTGGTTTTATGCATGCTAAGTGTTTGGTTTTATGCAAGTTAAATGCTTGGTTTTATGCTAGAATCATGTGTGAAATAAGTGACATGACATGTAAGTTTAACCTATGAGTTTGGATCTATAATATGCATAATCTATGCAAGTTGTTTGGATTAGTGATATGCATAACATATGCGAGTTTATCTTTGTATGTCATACATACATATGCAAGTTCATATGTAACATGTTATGCAAGTTTGGTGGTTGATTATATGCAAGTTCATATGTAACATGTTATGCAAGTTTGGTGGTTGATTATATGCAAGTTCATATGTAACATGTTATGCAAGTTTGGTGTTTTATTATATGCAAGTCTATATATGACATGTTATGCAAGTTTGGTGGTTGATTATATGCAAGTAACATGTGCAAGTTTACACCTTTGTATGTCATACATACATATGCAAGTTTACCCCTTTGTATGACATAAGTACATGTGCAAGTTCATCCCTTTTAGACCTATTACATGTATGCAAGTTGACACCTTTATGATAGGTCTATGACATGAACACTTATGCAAGTTACTATCTTTATGACATATGTGATTCATGCAAGTTTGGGTTGGTTATTTATGCAAGTTGGGTTTATGGTCATATATGCAAGTTGACACCTTTTAAACCCATGATAATGCTAATGATATGCTAAGTTGAACCCATTGTGTGTATGATGAATCTCCTCTTTTAAAGTACGTCATGTTAACGTATTTACGTGGGGAAGATGGGGTAAAAATTAATGAACACATAAAATTGTGTGAAGTTGGTATGATTAAACATACCAAATAGTGGATGGACATAATTGGGAATTTACCTATTAAGTTAGGTCTACCCATGTTATGGAATTGGGAATTTACCTATTGAGTTAGGTCTACCCATATTTTTAAATATTTGTAATTAATTAGGGATAATTAATCCAAATTATGGGGGTGATTAATTAGGTGTAATTAATCGACTAAGACACGAGGTTGGACCCTTTTGTAGCATAAGACTGCCCGGAACCGACCGGCAAATCCAGCGACTACAAATGATTGGCCCAATGTGAGAGGTCTTAGTCATAAACTAAATACGTGACAAGTGTAAAGACACGAGGTTAGACTCTGTTATGGTGTAAGGCTGCCCGGAACCAACCGGCATATCCAGCTGCCATAAAAGACAGTCTAATGTGAGAGGTCTTTACAAAGGTTACGATCTTAATTAATTAAGAAACACTTAACCAAATTAGCATGGAGTGGGGCATGAGGGGTTAAGTGGGTGCCTTGGGTGGCATGTAGTAACTAGTGGGGGTGCCTTGGGTGGCATGAGGAAACTAGTGGGTTGCCTTGGGTGGCAATAGAAAATACGATTAGAATACTTAACCAAAGTGGAACATGTAATTAAACATGATTAAAGGGTTAAGTAAGTGCCTTGGGTGGCATGTGGGAATCAAGTAAGTGCCTTGGGTGCCATGTGGAAATCTAGTGGGTGCCTTGAGTGGCAATTAAAATATGATTAAAAGACTTAACCAAAATTTATAACATGTAAGTGAACATGGTTAAAGGGTTAAGTGGGATTCACTAGAAAAGACAAGCTTAGGTGGGTAGCTTGTGGGGGCCCATTTCAACCAATATCCCAAACGTATCTTTGTGGGCTAGACCCAAGTCGAGGACGGGACACGCATATTGGGCTTGACTGTAAGAGGCCAAAACGGGTTAGCGGTGGCAACGCAAGTCCAACGGGTTTCATATGCGTGTGTGGACCCGGGCTGGTAAGTAAGACGTTGTTGCATCGTGTAGGTATAAGCCGTGCACCGTTGATATTATCAGGTTGCCACTTTGGGGGATGATACACCCCACTGTGGGGCCAGCACGGGTATCTACGTTAGGGAGCCGATCGAATGGGGGGTAGTGGGTACATCTAGTGGAAATAGGGGCAGACGGCACCTATGTAGTCAGCTAGGGGTACACGAAACTACTAATTATAGATTACTAAGTATACTTAGTGGGATCAACCGTTAAATTGGGAATGATTGGTGTGGTGCAGTGTAGTAATTATCCTTGGGTGGGTAGATGCGTCTTTACGGTTATCTTAGTTCATCCTAAGTCTAGTTGGCTACTTAGTGTAGCCATTTATCCCCAGTCGTTACCGTATATCAAGCTCATGTCTTACTCTGGTTACTTTAATGATTGTATTGTTAAAGTTATAGGACTCGCTCAGACTTATGTCTAACCCCGTTGTTTTTATCTTTTTCCCAACCCTCAGGTTATCAGAGTGGGCCTAGCACTAGTGGGCTTTGATCAGACTGCTTTATCTATCTTTTGGAGCTTGGACCATGGATGTAAAGCTCAGTTTATCTTTTCTATTATGGCTATTAAGTTATGTAGTGGAATTATGTACTTTTGTTTTATCAGGATGGATATTATGTACTTGACTCTTGTTTATGGTTTTGGTGTAACCAAACATGTTTTACTTTCCGCTGCAATGAAATGATGTTTTAAATACTCAAGTATTACTTATATTTGTCTTGTTGTAATTTTTCTCTTCTATATTCACTTAAAATACTCCACCAATGTTATGGCATTCCCTTAGTGAGTGACCGTAGCGGGTGTGGGGTGTTACACGTGATATCAGAGCTTAAGGTTACCAGAACAGATAAAATTTTTAGAAAAACTATTTTCTAAGAATATTTTTGAAAGGAGTATTTTCAAAAACATGTCTTTTAAGAGAAAAGTTTTTGAAAGAAAAGCATAATCCCCAATAGCCATATCTATATCTTTCAAATTCTCCGTTTTGAATCTCTTCCTCTCTCGTTTTGAGTTTCCCCTCCGCGTATAGATGATCTTTCTAAGATAGATAAGAATGGAAAACCACTTCAAGGGACTTAGACATTAGTCGGACTAGAAGTTGGTTCAAGAAGGAGGAGGACTTGTAGGTACCTATTGGATAGACGATGGGAGGAAGGCTCAAATAGTTGTTTGGTTAATGAAGAGCGAAACCTCATTTTGATGGGAGGTTACGAGTGGAGAATGGGAAGAAGAGGGCTAGTAGTTATCCTTTTGGGAGGAATAGGACACCTTATTAGGATTGTCCAAAGAGGCAAGGGCAAGGTACGGAATCTCCTGGAGGGTAGTTGTATTCCCTCACGGCTAGTGTACCAGATGGGGATAGGACCGTCTAGGTTGGAATTTGGATTTCTTTATTATCTGGTTCGAACTTTATTTGATTCTGACGCATCGAGTTCGTTTATCTCATCATTGTTAGTTGAGTCACTGCACTTAGACACCAGTTTAGTAGATGATCCCTTAGTTGTTTCAAACCCAATTGGGGCTCCATGATGTGTTTGGGTTTGAAAGTTTCTATAATTAGCGTTGAGTTTAGATGTGATGCTTTTTGGGCTTCACGGGCTATGGGTTAGTTTTGGGCATGGACTGGTTATCCAGTAGTGGTGTCGTTCTTGATTTTGAAGGGAGAGTTGTTAGGCTTATGACCCGCTTGGGTAACACTCTCGAGATCTCTTGTAATCCCATGGAATCTGTTATGCTAAGTTATCTAGAATCGCTTGACACGTCGGTCGAGAGTTTGCGTTCTGTTAGAGTGGTCCGGGAATACTAGGATGTGTTTGAGGAGGTGAAGGGCTTACCTCCAGAGCGGGAGATTGACTTCCGAATATATCTGGTAGACAATGCCAAACCAGTATCTTGGCCAGTGTGACACATGGCTCCTCGTGAGAGGAGGGAACTCCATAAGCAAGTAGGAGATTTGCTTGAGAAGGGGTTCATAAGACGAAGTATATCGGAGTGGGGTGCTCCAGTAGTTTTTGCCACGAAGGCGGATGGGTCCCTCAGACTTTGTGTAGGCTAAAGAGAACTAAATAAACTCACAAAGAAGAATAGACACCAATTGCCGAGGATTGATGATCTCTTTGATCAGTTAGTTGGCGCCTCAGTATTTTCGCAGTTGGACTTAGCCACAGGGTTTCGTCAGTTGAGAGTGGCTGAGGATAGTATAGAGAAGACTGCCTTTAGGACTCTAGATGGTTTTTATGAGTGGCTGGTGATGCCATTTGGTTTGACGAACGCCCCCTCATACTTTATTGATTTGATGAGAAGGGTGTTCAGGGAGTACCTAAATAAGTTCGTGATGGTCTTTGTAAATGACATCTTGGTCTTTTCTAGGAGCGAAATAAGTTTTCGTACGTGCTCAATAGGTTGAGCAATGCCAGTTATGGGATAAACGGTGGTTTTGGAGCGAGACTGGCGAGGACATCCAGAGTTGGACAAGGGCTTAATTATTTAGCCGTTTTTACTAGTATCATCTCACGTAGGTCGTCTGAATTCGAAGGAGGCATCCCTTGGGTATTTGTCTGATATTGGTTTAGGCCTTTGGGGCTTGCATTTGGGGGATGTCGAGTTCGACTAGGGTGGTCTGCGAGAGAGATGGACAGTTGTGATGATTTTGGATGGGGTAATATCCTGGTTTTCTCTAAAAGTGGAGAAGAGCATGCCCTACATCTTAGGGAAGTGTTGGAGACTCTTCGAGCGCATAGTCTTTGGACAGCAAAAGTGGATGGGATTCTTAGCATCCTATGAGTTTGAGATAGCGTATACCCATGGCAAGGGTAACGTGGTAGCGGACGCCTTAAGTAGAAAAAGGTTGTCCTTGAGTTCATTGTTCGTTGAACGACGGAGCTTAGAGTTTATTTCTATGTTTGACTTTAGACCTTCCGTTGACTTTGTACCCGGGTTGCAATCCTCCTTGGAGGTTAGGCCTACTCTTTTGGGGCGGATTGGCGGAGCACAGCGAGACGACCCACAGTTGGTTGAGTTAGTAGAGAAGCTCATGAGGAGGGGGAGTCGTCCAGCCATTTGAGTAGGTACACCCTAGATGGTAAGGGGTGGTTGCGTAGAGACGGTAGACTTTGTGTACCGCAAGACGAAGGTTTGAGGAAGGCTATTTTGGAAGATGCACATCGTTCAAAGATGACCATTCATCCCGATGGGGACAAGATGTACCAAGACATGAAGCGAGTTTTCTTTTGGGCCGGTATGAAGAAAGACGTGGCCGAGTATGTCGCTAGATGCTTGGTGTGCCAACAAGTGAAAGTGGAGCAAAAGAAACCCGGAGGGTTGCTTCACCCATTGGAAGTTCCGCTATGGAAGTGGGATAGTGTCTCGATGGATTACCAAGATCGAGGAAGGGTAATACGGGAATTTGGGTTGTGGTAGACAGACTTACTAAGAGCACCCATTTTATACCCGTGAAGAGTAAGAGGACTGCTCCATGGCTAGCTTCAGTTTACATTCGAGAGATTTTTAGATTGCATGGTGTACCTTCCGGTATTGTGAGCGATCGAGATCCTATCTTCACTCGCGAGTTTTGGAAGAGTTTGCAAGAGGCGGTAGGGACTCAGTTGTGTTTGAGCACCGCATATCATCCTCAGACGGACGGCTAGACTGAGAGGGTGAATCGTATTTAGAAGACCTTTTGAGGCTATGTATCTTGGATTTTGCAGGTACATGGGAAGAGCATCTTCCATTGGTGGAGTTCGCATATAATAACAGCTTTCAGTCTAGTATTGGCATGGCTCCTTTCGAAGCTCTTTATGGAAGGCCTTGTCGATCACCTACATGTTGGTAGGAATCTACAGATAAGATCTTGCTTGGGCCCGATATGGTTAGAGAGACTTCGGAAAAGATTGATTTGATTAGAAGAAGGATGAAAGCGGCGCAAGACAGACATAAATCTTATGCGGACAAGAGGAGGACGGATCTTGAGTTTGATGTTGGGGACATGGTCTTTGTCAAAGTGTCTCCGTTACGGAATGTGGTTCGCTTTGGATCTATTGGGAAGTTAGCACCAAGGTTTGTTGGACCGTTTCCTATTAAGGAAAGGATTGGACAGATGGCCTATAGAGTGGAGTTGCCCGACAGAGTTAGTGGTGTACATGATGTATTCCATGTGTCACATTTGAGGAAGTGCCTACATGAGACCGCAGAGGTGGTAGAGCCGAGCTTGCTTAGAGAAGTGGAAGTAGAGCGTGATGCGACTATTCGACAAGCTCCTACTCGCATCCTCGGGTCAGAGACTAGGAAATTGAGGAATCGAGAGGTTCAACTAGTCAAAGTACAATGGGAAGAAGATGAGAGCAACGCTACTTGGGAGACGGAAGCGAAGATGCGTTCATTGTACCCATTCCCTTTTGAGGGTATGTCTTTTAACTTCTCCTTTATCGTTTGTCTAGTACTTATCTTATCTTTAGTATGTCGTCTCGTTAGTACTTTTGACCTTTAGATAGGGTAAACCTATGGTTGAAACATGTGTTTGAGACATGTTATGATTGATGTATGCATGTGGATGCAAGTGTTTGCTAGTGGTTGCTCGTGGATGCATATACACACACTCTAGACACTAGATCGGCTCAGTCACTTCATATTGCATATTGCATATAATTGTGTGTAGGTAGCTATATTTATGGATGTATAATGATTGTGTTATCATATGGATGATGCATTTTGGTGAATGATTGTGCACTCATGTAGATATTGTATGTGTCGATAGGGTTCTCTCGCATACATAATGGATGCATGGCACTATCATGGTTTGCATATGTTCATACATTAGATAGGGAACATATACACACACTTTTTGCATATGCTCATACATCATTAGAAATTGTTTTAAGGACAATGGATGCCCGTTTTTGATGGATTGAGTAGATGGTTGTTTGGATGGTAGGATATGCATTCTCCTTAGCTTAGAGATTTCGGGGACGAAATCCTTTAAGGAGGGGAGAATGTAACACCCCGAATTTCAGTTAATGCTAAAATTCACTAATTGCAGAATAAATATTCTCAGAATTGAAAATTGGGGGAAACGGGTTGCGTCATTGCATTCGTCTCGAAAAAATACGCGAAACAGAGTCCGAAATTTTGTAAATCGGAGTCCGTATGGCCCAGTTATTGCCCAATGAAGTTTACAGAAGATTCAAAGTTCAAAACAGATTTAAAATTCAGGTTCAAATTTCGAAATTGGGGCCATTGGGCGCAGGTGGGAAAATTCCCGCCTAGCTACCCAAGTCGACAGCCCTGTCGACTGGGCAGTCGACTTGGCTAGGACCAAGTCGACGGCCCTGTCGACTTGGGTGTCGACAGGGGGTGCTCGGCCAGTTGGGCCTGGTGCACCATTTTAGGGTTTGGCTATGTTTTGGGGCTGTTTTCTGGAAGCTTCCGAGATCTGATGGTCCTAATCTAATTTAGGGTTAATCTAATGGCCTAAAACACTTGCCTAATCTATAAATACACCCTAAGACTACCCTAATTCATACTAAAAATAGAATCTATGCCATCATGCCGCCAAAATGCAACTTAGAAGGAGCCTCCACTAATTAGCGAAGAGGATTGCAAGCTAATCAACTACTAATCCACCTCTACTTCAACTCTAGCAACTATCCAAGGAGCTAATCTTAGAGTTTGTGAGTTTCTATCACTTTAATAACCAATTGCTAAACTAAGTAGATGAGATGTGATGAGATCATATGGTTTTGCTTGCGGATCAATGGGTTTTAGGTCATATGTTATGATGCTAGTTTGCTAATCACTATGTTTAACACTTATTCATGATGACACTATGTTTATGCAAGTTAAGTGTTTGGGTTTATGCATGTTAAGTAGTGGGTTTTATGCATGCTAAGTATTTGGTTTTATGCATGCTAAGTGTTTGGTTTTATGCAAGTTAAATGCTTGGTTTTATGCTAGAATCATGTGTGAAATAAGCGACATGACATGTAGGTTTAACCTATGAGTTTGGATCTATAATATGCATAATCTATGCAAGTTGTTTGGATTAGTGATATGCATAACATATGCGAGTTTATCTTTGTATGTCATACATACATATGCAAGTTCATATGTAACATGTTATGCAAGTTTGGTGGTTGATTATATGCAAGTTCATATGTAACATGTTATGCAAGTTTGGTGGTTGATTATATGCATGTTCATATGTAACATGTTATGCAAGTTTGGTGTTTGATTATATGCAAGTCTATATATGACATGTTATGCAAGTTTGTTGGTTGATTATATGCAAGTAACATGTGCAAGTTTACACCTTTGTATGTCATACATACATCTGCAAGTTTACCCCTTTGTATGACATAAGTACATGTGCAAGTTCATCCCTTTTAGACCTATGACATGTATGCAAGTTGACACCTTTATGATAGGTCTATGACATGAACATTTATGCAAGTTACTATCTTTATGACATATGTGATTCATGCAAGTTTGGGTTGGTTATTTATGCAAGTTTGGTTTTTGGTCATATATGCAAGTTGACACCTTTTAAACCCATGATAATGCTAATGATATGCTAAGTTGAACCCATTGTGTGTATGATGAATCTCCTCTTTTAAAGTATGTCATGTTAACGTATGTACGTGGGGACGATGGGGTAAAAATTAATGAACACATAAAATTGTGTGAAGTTGGTATGATTAAACATACCATAAAGTGGATGGACATAATTGGGAATTTACCTATTAAGTTAGGTCTACCCATATTATGGAATTGGGAATTTACCTATTGAGTTAGGTCTACCCATATTTTTAAATATTTGTAATTAATTAGGGATAATTAATACAAATTATGGGGGTGATTAATTAGGTGTAATTAATCGACTAAGACACGAGGTTGGACCCTTTTGTAGCATAAGACTGCCCGGAACCGACCGGCAAATCCAGCGACTACAAATGATTGGCCCAATGTGAGAGGTCTTAGTCATAAACTAAATACGTGACAAGTGTAAAGACACGAGGTTAGACTCTGTTATGGTGTAAGGCTGCCCGGAACCAACCGGCATATCCAGCTGCCATAAAAGACAGTCTAATGTGAGAGGTCTTTACAAAGGTTACGATCTTAATTAATTAAGAAACACTTAACCAAATTAGCATGGAGTGGGGCATGAGGGGTTAAGTGGGTGCCTTGGGTGGCATGTAGTAACTAGTGGGGGTGCCTTGGGTGGCATGAGGAAACTAGTGGGTTGCCTTGGGTGGCAATAGAAAATACGATTAGAATACTTAACCAAAGTGGAACATGTAATTAAACATGATTAAAGGGTTAAGTAAGTGCCTTGGGTGGCATGTGGGAATCAAGTAAGTGCCTTGGGTGCCATGTGGAAATCTAGTGGGTGCCTTGAGTGGCAATTAAAATATGATTAAAAGACTTAACCAAAATTTATAACATGTAAGTGGACATGGTTAAAGGGTTAAGTGGGATTCACTAGAAAAGACAAGCTTAGGTGGGTAGCTTGTAGGGGCCCATTTCAACCAATATCCCAAACGTATCTTTGTGGGCTCGACCCAAGTCGAGGACGGGACACGCATATTGGGCTTGACTGTAAGAGGCCAAAACGGGTTAGCGGTGGCAACGCAAGTCCAACGGGTTTCATATGCGTGTGTGGACCCGGGCTGGTAAGTAAGACGTTGTTGCATCGTGTAGGTATAAGCCGTGCACCGTTGATATTATCAGGTTGCCACTTTGAGGGATGATACACCCCACTGTGGGGCCAACACGGGTATCTACGTTAGGGAGCCGATCGAATGGGGGGTAGTGGGTTTACCTAGTGGAAATAGGGGCAGGCGGCACCTATGTAGTCAGCTAGGGGTACACGAAACTACTAATTATAGATTACTAAGTATACTTAGTGGGATCAACCTTTAAATTGGGAATGACTGGTGTGGTGCAGTGTAGTAATTATCCTTGGGTGGGTAGATGCGTCTTTACGGTTATCTTAGTTCATCCAAAGTCTAGTTGGCTGCTTAGTGTAGCCATTTATCCCCAATCGTTACCGTATATCAAGCTCATGTCTTACTCTGGTTACTTTAATGATTGTATTGTTAAAGTTATAGGACTCGCTCAGACTTATGTCTGACCCCGTTGTTTTTATCTTTTTCCCAACCCTCAGGTTATCAGAGTGGGCCTAGCACTAGTGGGCTTTGATCAGATTGCTTTATCTATCTTTTGGAGCTTGGACCGTGGATGTAAAGCTCAGTTTATCTTTTCTATTATGGCTATTAAGTTATGTAGTGGGATTATGTACTTTTGTTTTATCAGGATGGATATTATGTACTTGACTCTTGTTTATGGTTTTGGTGTAACCAAACATGTTTTACTTTCCGCTGCAATGAAATGATGTTTTAAATTCTCAAGTATTACTTATATCTGTCTTGTTGTAATTTTTCTGTTCTATATTCACTTAAAATACTCCACCGATGTTATGGCATTCCCTTAGTGAATGACCGTAGCGGGTGTGGGGTGTTACAGTGCATATAATCATAAAGCATTAGAATTCCTTTAAGGACAATGGACGCCTGTGTTTGTTGGTTGAGTAGATGGACGATTTGATGTTAGGACTTACGTTCTCCTAGACTTGAAGATTTCGGGGACAAAATCCTTTAAGGAGGGGAGAATGTAACACCCCGAATTTTCTGTCAACTGTAACTTAACAAAGTAAAGTATAATTAATTCTAAATGATGAAATCAAGGGAAATAGGTTACGCCATTGCATTCGTCTCAAAATTCTTCTTGAGATAGAGTCCAAGTTTGCGTAAAACGGATACCGTATGAAGAAGATATGGACGAACGAAGTTGGGCAGAAAAACCAGAAACAGGTCAGAATGCACTGGCACACTTGGGAAGTGCGCCAGAACAAAATTGAACTGGCGCACTTGGGAAGTGCGCCAGTACAATTTTAGCACTGGCGCACCTGCCAAGTGCACCTAGGCCAGAAAGACCTGTTGGTCAGGCCCTGGCTGGCCTGGTCAGGGTCTGGTCGAATTCTGAGGCTTGGCTGAGTCACTAGGGCTTACATGTCACTTTCTGATTGGCTTCTCTTGAGATTGATGGCCTGGATTCACTCTAGCTTCATCGACGGCTCTAAGTAGATTGAAATTATATAAATACAACTCTAGTCTAACCCTAAATTCACACAAATAATATAATACTAAAGCCGTCATGCTGCTGGAAAGAAACTAGGAGTGGCCGTCAGTTAGAAAGCCTAGAGACAAGCCAATACTAAAGCAAAACACGAATCAAAACAACGTTAGTCTACCCAAAGGAAAGCATTTCAAATCCAGAATTCAGTATCCAGAATCCAAGTTCGTCGTTCGTTGTAAGTATAGTGATTTTTACGATGAGAATAAAACTAAGACTTGATTCGATGTAAATTGGAAGTGGAATTGTGCTATTATGTAACGACGATGTTAATTCATATCTATGTATTGAAATGATTGTGTTGCGAATGAAATTGGGATGTTTGTGGTATAATTAAGATTGATGTTGATCCTATTCTACTTTTAGAATGACAACAACATCACAAGCAAGTTGTATAGTTCATGGTTATGTGATTATATAGGTCCGTTTGTGATTAGAACCTCATGTATATACTTTATGCTTGAAATCTTTATGCCTAAATGGTTATGTTCATATACATGCCCCTATGTTTATACAAAAGTTGCAAGTTTCTAATTTGATCTATGTCAAGATCCACTTTAGTATATGTTTCATGTTGTAATTAGATATGCGATTGGATCTAGTTCACATCCTTGTCATAAAGTTATACATATTTATGAAAATGTCATATTCTTGTCATGTGCTAGTAATGTTCGATGTTATGCCTAGATCCAAAAACAAGTTTAGACCTATGTTGTCTAAATCATATATTAATTAATGTGACACCAATTTGGTTAGACCCTTATTTCAATGCAAATTCACATATATGTAAAATTGTTTTAGGCTATGTTGCAAATTCACATATATGTATATTGACTATTTTGCAAGTTCACATCTATGACATTCATGTTGGCTACTTTGCAAGTTCACACCTATGATGTTCATATTGACTATACCACGTTTACACCTATGTCATGTTTATGTTTATGAATTCCCTTATGCCTATTTGTGTACACTAAATTAGGCTAAGTTTTTAGCCTAATATTATATGTTAAAACTATGCGAACGAAAATTAGGCTAAGATTCTTAGCCTAATGTTTAAACGGGGTAACGTTGTGAATATTAGTAAAACTTGACATAAAAATATATGAAATTGGCATGTTTGTCGCATGCCAAAATTGGTGGCATTTAAACGGTATAAATTCTTATACCAAAAATGTTAAACTTGGAATGTGGGCCATAACATTTAATTGTTGATAAATTTACATATATTCAGTAATAAAGACAAATATGTAAATTTAGAAAATACGAATATGCTTAACACGAGATTTGATTGAGTTGTGATGTAAATCTGGTCGGACTCGCCCGGATGTCCAGTAGTCACAACAATACCTATCCAATGTGGGTCGTTAAGCATTGAGCCCAATAAGGACCCGTGGATAGACCGAGTTATGGTGTAAAAAATTTGCCCAGAACCGACCGGCACATCCAGTAACCGTAACAATATCTGTCTAATGTGAGTGGTCGGTGCTTTAAAAGGCTAAGGACAGACAGGTCAGGATGGTAGGGTTAAGTTAACTAAAACACTTAACCAATTCAACATGTTAATGAAATTGATAGGTAGGGTTAGGTAAATACAGACACTTAACCACTTAACATGTTTGACTAGAAAACCCTAGTAACGGGGACCCATTTCAACAGTAACCCAATTAGGTATCATGGTACCCTGAAACTAGGCAGGATGAGGAACGATTACTGGACTGATTGTAAGAGGTCAAAGCGACGGCGGTGGGTGCAACAGTGTGTGTTTTAACGAAGTGCGGGCGTGCACACACTTCGGAGCAGACAAACAGGGCACTGAGGGCACCAGTAGTATAACCTATGCATTCTAAGGTTTGTGTCATGTCGCCACCATGGGACTTGATACACCCCATGGTGGGGCCAGCATAGGTATCTATAATCTCTAGGGGCCGTAAGACATAGATGATTATGCGAGTTGGAGCCGATCTTTAGAAAAGGGGATCACTTTAACTCTAGCATGGGGTGACAGTTAAGATAATGCAAGTAGGTGCAGAGATATAGTGTGGGGTGCGATAGTATATTCGTTTCAAAAATACTCTATCTTAGTTTATGATACTGTCCTGTTTCCAGTTTATACCTATCATGTCCTTATTCTTATTCTCATACTGAAGAGTCACTAGACTTACCAGGCTTTATGTCTGACCATATTTTCTTTCGTCTTCTTTTCTTCCGTCCCCCCCCCCCCCCCCCCAGGTCCATAGGGAGGAAATAACTCAGCTTAGTCAGATTCTCTAAAAGCTTCAAGATAGTTGATGTACGGTTTGGAGTCTCTTTCCTTGGCTATGGCTGTTGGTCACACTCTATAGGAATTTATGCAGTTTTAATCACGTTTTATGCTTCTTTATTTAAAAACCAAGACAGAAATGGTGTTGTAATGTTTTGGAAGTTTTTATGAGACAATTATGGAAATGTGTTGTATGAACAAGTATTTTATGAAATAAAAGTCTGATGTTTTCCGCTGCTTATATATATATATATATATATATATATATATATATATATATATATATATGTTTATATCTGTCTTGTGTTTTATCTGTGACTTTTACTTACAAACCTCCACCAAAGTTAAGGCAGTCCCTTGTGAGTGACCTTAATGGAGGGTGGGGTGTTTCAAGCTTGGTCGGTCAGTCATAAATTCGGATCGCTCGCACATCGGTTGGATCGGTCGTACATAACCCAGTCATGCATTACACTTTTTGTGCACACATGACCCAGTCGCGCTTCATTTGGGTCTTTCGTATGTTAAAGGGACGATCACAAGGGCCTTGCACATTCACGTGGGTCGATCGCACAATATTCTGTTCGGTCGTACCCTGGTCGATTGAGCATCTCTTAGGCGGTCGCAAGTTGAGTAGGGTCGAGCACTATAAGGTTCTGTTAGGACAATTGGCGACAACTGGCGACAACTTGCAGTGGCATTTTCGTAATTACTACGTGAACGACCCAAAGCCTATACATATGAGTTTCAGATCACCACTTCATTCCAATTGCCCTATAAATACCCTATGGCCTCCATACTTTTAGGGATCGATTCCTAGCTCCACGAAGTGCTATCGAATTACTTTCTCTACTATTCTAAGCCATTCTAACTTCCATTAAGTCCTCTCCAATAAAGTTTCACCATCAAATCATCCATGGAATCTACCAAAGCCACTCAGATGTTCAAGAGATTGTAGATCTTCGTCAATTCTCATCATACTTAGACGAAGTTGGCTATGTAGGCCATTGTTAGGCCGAACCACTTTAAAATCGTGAGCACTTTATCTTCCCCCGCCTTTTCTATCTCTAACTTTGTGTTTAATTGTTATTTGAAGTGTTGATAGTTTTTGGCATGTTGGTACCATTTTTGATACCAACATTTTTGGCGTCCATCGTGGGGATCGAACCCATGACCGCAAGGTTAAGAGCCTTGTTGGGGTTTGCTAAAGTGTTTTGTGAAATCCTGCTTGCTATGATAGGCTCTCAACGTCTAAAGAGTGGGTCCGTTGAAGAATTTACTTTAATGTCCAAAAAGTTGTCAGAAATCAAGGTTGCTTCGAAGAAGAATAGAAAGGCTGCTAGAGTTACTACACATGCTGATAACGATGTAGTTACACCGCAAACTTTGAACTGAATGGTTGGTGAATCCTCATGATCGTTCGTAACTCGATAGGATTTGAATGTGGTCATGACAAGTTTAAATGAAAGAATGGATGCTACAACCAAGATTCTATTGGAGAAGCTTGATGCTTTGCTTAATGATCAAGCCAATTCCCCACCTATGAAGGTTGTAGTTTATGTTGACGAAAAAGAGGATTCTTCTAACTTGGACCCTAGTCGTTCTCATTTCGAAGTAGAAGTCAAGTATGGAGAGAGAACGACAAGGAGGCGGCAAGCGTTGAAGACTCCAAAGTCAAAGCATGACAGCTTGTTTAGAAACGTACTACTCGGAGCACTGCTAGTCCCACCAAAGGGGCACCTCCCAAGAGAGGTCCAAGGCACCGAAACTGAAACCATGATCATTCTGATAAGAAGGCTGGCGCCTGCTCCGTGGAACGAACCGGTGACGGGAAGTATATCTTGGACACTGTTGAACGAATAATGAAGGAGAGCATGGATCGTGAAGTTGATGAAAGAGAATAGGAATTTTATCCAAGCAAGAATCTGTTCACGAAAAGAATCCGTCAAGCGAAGTTCTCTAAAAAAATTACAATTCCGATGATAACAGCTTATGGGGGGACAAGAGATTCGAACATCTTCCTATTCGAGTACGATCAACATATGAACGGAGCTAGAACCACCTGATGAAATAAAGTGCTCATACTTCCCCGTATGCTTGGAGGGTGTAGCTTCATTATGGTTTACTAGACTTCCTCTTAGGTCTGTGGATCAGTTTGCTGATTTGGCAAAGAAGTTCCAAGAGCAGTTCCGACTGTAAACTACCAAAGTAAGGAATGCGATGTCACTCAACGATATGGAAAAAAATCCTGGAGAAACATTTAAGGCTTTTCTCACAAGAATTCATGTTGTGGTAGCTGAGGTTATCGATCTAGACCATTGGTATATGTTACCAGCGCTGAAGCGTGCTATTGATAAGAAAAAAGAGTTTGGAAGGTGGCCCAAGATGAAGAAACCCATGACTTTGAAGAAATTGTATAAGAAAGTTGGGGATTACATGAGTGTGGAGGATGATCCTCCTATTGTTCGGAATGTTGCAGAAAGCAGTGCTATTGGTGAAGGGAGAAGTAGTGAGGTCCAAGCTGAGCCAAAGAATAACTCTGGGCAGAAAAGAGGGAACGAAGGGAAGGACAACAAATCATATAAGAAGATGCGGTTCTTCAAGCATTTGGAGTTGACCCCTCTAAATTAAACCCAAAGAAGATTTACTTTGGTACAAAGGATTTGGGTATTTCTCTTGAATTAAGCCATAGAAAATTATAGAGCAACAAGCTAATTACGTTAAATTCCATCGCTTTCATAATCAACCAAGGCACAATACCAACGAATGCAGGCACTTGAAGAGTTGATTGAGGAGCTCATTAGAAAGAACAAGCTTCAACAGTACGTGAGGAATCCTAAAAATGCTCAAGCTGCCAAGGGCAGAGTAATACTACCAGTCAACCAGGACCTGGAGGGAAAGCTCAGGCTCCTGCTGACTTGAGACCGGTGATCAACATGATTTCTGAAGGACCTCACCCAGTTGGATGAAGCTTGGGGGACATGGAAAAATATGCTAATGAGCTAAAGAATGCCTCAAAAGAAAAAAGTGCCTAATCTTGAGCAACACACTTCTAATGAAGATGCCTAAAACTTCAGCTGAAGATGTGGTGTTCAAAGATAGAGATTCTAATGGACTACTTACACTGACTGTTGTTCCCATGGTGATCACAGTCAGCCTTAGCCCTGCAATTGTGAGAAGAGTCCTAGTTGATATGGGAGCCCCTGTTAGTGTGCTTTTCAGAAATACCTTTGAGAAAATGAAGCTCTCCATGATGGATGTTCGGGCATGTCAGAACAAGATTCATGGATTTATTGGACAGCCCATACGGCCCATCAGGGTAATAGACTTTCTCATAGAGATGGCAGATTGAGAGCACAAACTATGATGCAGACTTTTGTCTTAGTGGATGAACATTCCGCTTACAATGCATTCCTTAGAAGGCTAACTCCGATAGGTTTCAAAGTTGCACTAGCTCCATGGTGCTTAACCATGAAGTTTCCAACCGAAGACGGAATTGTTGTAATTAAGGGTTATCAGGTCACAACAAGGGACTACTATATGAAAGAACTGTGTGAGGCTAGAAATAAAGATACAGGAATGAATGCGAAGGCCCCGCTTTGCATTCGCAACACTGCCTTATAGCAATTAGAGCAGGGCCACTATACTGGCGAACACATTGGAGGACAAAAAGAAATGGATCCCAGAAAAGCCAGTACAGGGGAAGGTAGAGTGGCTCCAGCTGAGATAACAATTCCTATTGTTGTAAATTCGAAAGATCCAAACTGTGTGTTGAATATAGTATCTCAGTTGAGCCCAGAGTTAAAGAGTCAGTCGATTGACTTTTTGAAAGCTAACTTGGATGTGTTTGCGTGGAGCCATTTTTACATGTGTGACATATCTCTTGATGTTCCAGTTCATAAGCTCAATATCGATCCATGTGTTCTATCCGTAATGCAGAAAAGGAGAACCCAAAGGTCGGAAAGATCAAGAGCTCTAAAGGAGGAAGTCGACGGATTGATGGAAAACGACTTCATCAGATAATCTACCTATCCAAATTGGGTGTCCAACCCCGTGCTCATAAAAAAGCGAAATGGAAAGTTTGCATAGACTACTCGGATCTTAACAAATCATGTCTAAAAGATAGCTTCCCTCATCCCAGGATAGATCAGCTAGTGAATTCTACAACTGGGCATGAGTCGCTTTCTTTTATGGATTCTTATTCAGGCTACAATCAGATCATGATGTTCGAACCAGATCAATAAAACACAAGATTATCACTGATGTTTGCATATACGTCTACAAAGTGATGCCATTCGGCTTAAAGAATGCAGGGTCAACTTACCAACAGCTTGTGAACGCTATGTTTAAAACACAAATCGACAGGACAATGGAGGTCTATGTTGATGACATACTGGTAAAGTCAAAGTGGGTTGCTGATCATTTTGAGATTGTAGCCCAAATGTTTGATATTCTACACCGATATGGTATGAAGTAGAATCCTCTAAAGTGCTATTTTGGAGTCGCTTCAAGCAAGTTCCTGGGGTTCATGGTCAATGTCAAGGGCATAGAGGCCAACCCAACTCAGATATCTGTCTTGAGGGAGATGCGCGCTCCAAGGATAAAGAGGGAACTCCAATGCTTAAATGGGAAGATTGCGGCTTTGAATCACTTCATATCAAGGGAAACAAATAGATGCCTTCGTTTCTCCGATGAACTCAGGAAAGGGAAGAAAGATATCCAATGGACTCTAGAATGCTAGAAAGCCTTTGAGGGGCTAATCCGACATATGGCGACACCTCCAATGATTTCCAAGCTCGGTGACGGGGAAGACATGCTCTTATACTTGGCAGTGTCCGCTCAAGCTTTGAGTGCGACCTTAATGAAAGAGGAATATAAAGTTTGTAGGCCTATCTGTTACATCAGTAAGAGGTTGACTGTGGCCCAAATAAATTACCCAAAGTTGGAAAAGCACATCTACTGCTTGCTCATTGCCTCAAAGAAGCTCGTCCATACTTTCAAGCTCATCCTATAAAGGTCCTCACCGCTCAGCCTTTGAAACAAGTCTTGTTCCAGCCAGAAACTTCCGGGAGGTTGCTAAAATGGAATATTTAGCTCAGTCAATATGATCTCACATACAATCCCCAAAGTGCGATCAATGGACAGGCACTTGCAGATTTTATCACGTAGTTCACAGATGAAGGGGAGGAGAAGGAGGAACCTGATGTCAAGGCCAGCGTTCAATGGAAGTTATTTGTTGATGGAGCATCAAACAACTATTGTTCAGGGGAAAGAGTGATCCTAGAGACTCCTGAAGGAAGATCCATCTACTATGCACTAATATTAGAGTTTCCATCGACAAATAATGAAGCTGAGTATGAAGCCCATATTGCAGGGATAAGGCTGGCAAGGGAATTGCAGCTAAAAACTTGCAAATTTTCAGTGATTCGCAGCTAGTGGTGTGTCAAATTCGGAAAGAGTTTCAGGCTAGATGAGGCAACCTGCCATCTTATCTATCCAAGGCTTGGGAACTGATGGAGAGCTTTGAATATTACACCATATCTCACACTCCTAGAGAGGAGAACACCAAGGCGGATTCACCAGCAAATTATGCAAGCATAGGAGATGCACAATTGGTGGGATTAGTTTCAGTGGAAGTCCTCACCAGTCCCGGCACGGAGAAGATTGATATGGATTGGGTCATGGAAGAGGCCGAACAGCCAGACTCATGGATGACACCAGTTAAAGAATATCTTTTGATCGGTGCACTCCTAACAGAATCTAAGAAGCGAAGGAAGATTGTATGAAAGGATCCTATGTATCTCATTCAGGATGAACAACTATACAGGTGAGGATTCTCTATGCCTTTGCTTTAATGTGTTACGAAAAGGAATCGAAAGCATTCATGATTAGGTTGCACGAAGAGGAATGCGGAGGCCATACTGGTGGCCAGACATTGGCTAAGAAAATTCTGCGATATGGTTATTTCTGGCAAGATGTAAATCGAGACTCTGTGGCATACACTAGAAAGTGCGATAGATGTCAGAAATTTGCAAAGATTCCAAAAGCGCCATCCACGGTGATAAAGCAGATGGTCGGTCTGTGGCCATTTGCTGTTTAGGGGCATTGATCTTATTAGGGCATTACCCATTGCAAAGTCCATATTCAAGTACGCCATTGTAGCCATTGATTACTTCACCAAATGGGCTGAAGCAGAACCGTTGGCCACTATAACCTCAAAGAAAGTCATCAACTACTTCTTGAAAAAAATCATTTTCAGGTTTGGTGTGCTGCAGAAGATAATCGTGGACAACGGAACCCAATTTGAAAGTGAATAATTCCAGAGCTTCTGTGCCAAGTATAAGATCCACAAGAGTTCGCAGCAGTGGCTCACTCACAGTAAAATGGGTAAATAGAAGTAGTAAACAAAATCATAAAGTCAACCATCAAGAAGCACTTAGATAAATACAAAGGTGGCTGGGTAGATGAGGTTTCGCTTGTCCTATGGCGTACCGCACAACTCAAAAAACTATAATTGGACATACTCCCTTTTACTTGGCTTTTGGTTCTGAAGCTATGATCAAGGTAGACCTGGAAGTTCCCACTCACAGAAGGATTCACTTCAACCAAGAGGAAAACGAGAAATTGCAGCTTGAGGCCCCCGATCAACTTGAAGAAAAGAGAGAAGAGGCAGAGCTTAGAGTTGTTGCACACCAAAGAAAGGTAGCTAAACATTTCAATTCTAAAGTTAGATGCAGGACATTTGGGATTTGTGACCTTATGCTGAAGAAAGTAATGACTACAACTGGTGTTTTGTGCCAAATTGGGAAGGACCTTATGTTATAACCCATAAGCTCCGAGATGGCACCTTCAAGTCATCCACCGTAGTTGGAATCCAGATTCCTAAAGCCTGGAATAGCGAACACTCCGCCGCTACTTTCTATGATACATTGTTCAAACTTGTTGTATAAAGTTGTAAATATTTGCTAGACTCATATTTGAGATATGTACATATGAAAAGTCATGAATGAAAAGTCTATTTGCTTGCCCTAAATCATACATTTGCAAATTTTTGTTTAAAAATAAAAAGCTTACTAAAATTGATTTTTTGAATGTAGGCAATATAAGAGAACCAACTCATTCACAATTCAACAAGGCCTGGAATCTTCCTAAGCATATCCCGGTTGGGACAGCTCAAACATTGAGTGCCAAAAGCATCATACCGAGATGATGTAGTCCGCCCTCTTGCAAATCAAAAAGGAATGAGCTACCCAGCGTCAAACGGTGAAAAGCACAGCAAATGGGCATGAAGTCGGAAAGCTACACCTTTCATCAAGGAAAACACTTCCTAAAGAAGGAAATTTGAAACACCAAATCCCTAGCTACGATCTCTTTTCAAGATAAGCATCCAGCAGAAGGATTGGCGTCAAACTCGTAAAAAGATGCAGAGGTGCAAGCATCCCAATTAAGCCAATAAATAAAAGTTTGCTGGTTCCACCATAGAGCAACTTGTTAAATGTAAGGTTCAGGACCTCATTTCCATAAATCATGATAATTTTCGATAAAAGAACCGACGTCCGCCCCGTGTGACAATGCAACACCAAGCGGGAGGGACCAGCATCAGACCAGAAGGACCGACAAGCCCAAGCTGGAAGGATTAGCACCATATCGGAAGGGCAGACACACCTGAGCTGGAAGTACCAATATCAAGCCGGAAGGACTGGCAAACCCAAGTGGAAGGACCAGCACCATGCCGGAAGGACTAAGAAACCTGAGTGGAAGCACTAATATCAGGTCGGAAGGACCAGCAAACCCGTGATGGAAGGACCAACATGACTGAAATTCTAGCCGGTAGGTGATTTCCAAATTAGTTCCTTCCAGACCTGGCATAGCAGTTTGAAGGAAAGCTAAGTTCAGATTTGTTGAACGGGGGTGTCTGGTTTAGTTTCGACGATGTTTGTAACGTCCCGCAAATCCGCACTATCTAAGTTGACTAAATACACCACACGTCCAACCCAAATTGCACAGAAATACGAATCATTAATAGAAAGAAGTTAGAGGATGATAAATAGAAAGAAAGAAACTTAGAATAGAAGAAGAAGAACAGAAACACAACACAGAATCTCACATCGCAACGGAATAAAATATAATATATAATAGCTTTTGAAATACAAAAAAATTGACTGCATATACATAACATTATCATCAGAGTATAACACTTACAATACAGCCGAAAAAACGCTAGATAACTAACGTTGAAGCCTCCTTCTCCAAGCTCATCCAAATATCTGTAAACACCTGAAGTACTTGACTGCCGTACAAATTTAGGCACCCAAGAGTTTAGGGAAAACAAAACAAAATAAACTCCGGGTCAGTCATGGGACTTGTATGAGTAAACAGTTTAAAACAGCTTGAGGAAATAAACGATATCTCATAAGACCATGCCATATAACACGGAACGGGTTTTCCCTTATGAGAATCCAAAAGGTCTTTATATCAAAATTCTTTGATATTATAATAGTGTCTAAATCGAATAAATAGAAATCTAGTGGAACGCTTGCATCTCACGTTCCACATATATATAAATACAATCAGAACCGTGGGCGCTTATTGGGCAATGAATTTCCAATTATGACAAGGTATGGAACCACCTTCCGCTAGTATATCTCTAGAGGAGAATACACCGAGTTCAACAAGAACATCTTGCAACTTAGCCACACATGACCGACCACTCATTTCGCTTGAGTGTATTGAATGTATTTCACCAACGGTTGGGATCAGCAATCGCTTCCCAAATGGGAAAGCATCGAATAGAATAAAGAATTAAATGAATCTCTAGATAGGTGATAATACACCTTAATGGGAGCTAACCACATAGCCATGCTGGCTACCCGATTTTTTTCATTTCCCGGTTGTTGAGGCCAGAGGCTACGATCACTTTCCATTCATTGATAACACGATCACTTTGAATGCAACATTATCAGAACCGTTAATCACCAATTGATCTGCACAAATATTCTGGATATTATGCTAAGGGAATAAATCCGTTAACACCATATATAATTGTACAGTCCAACATATGCGATCATTAGAAATATTCTGTCAGACATTCGTCCATATACATTTGTTCTGGGACTAAATGAAATCGAAGGCACAATTTCCATTTATAGAAAAAGCCCTTGCACTTTACTCCGTCTTCGATTATCTTCATATAATCTGATTCACAACGCCACTTCCAATACGGAGTGGTTCTTTGGATAATAATCCAACCGGTCTCTCCATATTAACAACGTTAAAATGGTCAAAACTTTGATAGTCGGTGACTTAACTATCAAATGAAAAATGTCCGTGTACACACAACGATCTTATTTCCAAATGGAATTATCGATCACATCATCAAACATATATATATATATATATATATATATATATCCTTATTTTCTATATTAAGAAAATATATGTTATTAAGTCTGGAAAACATTCCCATTGCATATTTACATATCACTATTCTTTCACATCTATCAGACTCTAACTGTAAACTAGTAAGACAACAACTTCCTAAGTATAAACCCCGAAGGTCGAAACCAACATCAGATCGATACTCAAAAAGTTGTTCAACTCAACTAATTTCCGATCAGTTTCTAATTCTTCTTAACTCTATTTCTTTAACTCCATTTGATTAACTTCTTATCAACACAATCATTTTAAATCTGCAAATCATTTACTTTTAAACCATCGTTCACTTTAAAACGTATATCTCCCAGGATTTTACTTATAAAATTCCTTTTCGTTTATAATATTCTATTTTAAGTTCGTTTCCTTCTCGAATTCTATATATATCGATATATCGTTTTCTAGTTTATCAAATCTTCTTTAAAATATTCTAACTCCTTAAATTCCCAGAAAAATTCGCCATAACCTCCTTTGTACGGGGTTACCAGAGAAAAGTCAAACCTTGCCACACAGGCCCTCTCCAATCGAAAAGAAAAAGAAATAGCCAAGCGGCTTGCCAATATGGCGCATAAAATCTCATATTCAATTTAAATACATACCTTTGGGTCGAGCATTCTATTTGTCTCTTCTAATACTTTATTCCAAAACTGTCTTATGCATATCCATACATTTCAGATTCATTTCAACCTAATACACTTGTTTTAACTCAACTCGTTAATAAATTTGTTAATCAACTCTTTTGCCTATTTCACTTTCATATTTGAATATGACATGTTCAAATATATTTTAACTTACTTATAAACTAATTTAATTCTAATTTCAATTCAAGTTTCAAATTCGATTTCGAATATACATTACAAACCCAATTCACTTTTAAATTCAAACTTGGATTTAAAATTCCAGACTATCCCACGATACCTATCTTACAAAATTTATAAACCCTTTTATAAATTAACTTCCTTGTTTTCAAATTTTACAACAAGTTTCATTTCAAAAATCTATTTGAAACTCAATTCATTTAACAATATGAATTCCAGAATAAAAGCAGTTATTCCCTTTTTGAACAATTCAAATTCTATTTTTAGATTCATACTTGAATTCAAAAATATCAAATTTATCTCATGGTAATTAATTTACCGTATTTATAAATCTTGTTTATAAATTTACTTGTTTATATAATAAAACAAGTTCTATTCAAATCTATTTAAAATCCTAGGGATTTATCCAACTTCATTTACATTCCGAATATCGGAATAAAGTTAATCGTTTATTATTCAAAACTACTTCTCATTTTTCAGTTCACATTTCAAATTTAAATATTCATATTATCCAATTGATGATTTTTCACCTTTGTTTATAAACATCATTTATAAATTACTTGTTTATATATAAACAAGTCTCGATTTCAAATCTATTTGGAATCAATATTTCTACTTTGGAAAAATAAATTTCCCTTTCCAAATTCATACTAGTATTTATATTTCCAAATTTATCCAATGACAATTCATTTCACTTCATTTATAAACTTTTTTTATAAATGAACTGCTTGTTTTTATTATTTAAAACAAGTTAATATTTCTATTCTATTCGAATTTCAAATTTCAATTTTAGAAAAATAGAGTTTTCCTTTTATATCTCAAATATCTTTTCCATGATATTTTTATAAATAAACACTTAGGCCCAGTGATATTTAAACACACAAACACTCAATTATCAATTTCAGGTTTTCTAACACATCGTATATGATCGTATATATGCAAACTAACATACAAACAGATAATATACTTTTGAGGAATCCAGTTGGATCCCTCCAACCTGTTTTTCCTGCATCCACAGACGTTAGCCAACATAAATAATACCCATCCTGCTTTGAGGTAGGATATCGCGGTATGAAGGTCATCCACTAATATATATTTGTGGGGCGCATAGGGAAATCATCCGCAATGAAACTGCGGGCATCCGCTAATGAGACTGCGGGAACAATCCAATCACCAAACCATATATATATATATATATATATATATATATATATAATAGCAAAGCCTAAATAACTAATATATATTTAAACAGGCACCGTAATATTTTCAATGCATCTAACAAGCAACACACAATATTTTTAACTGATAAAAATAATTCTAAATGAAGGTGAGTGAGATTTACTCACTGGCTTTTTCCATTGCTGAATATCCTGTTTAATTCTGTATCGTTAGCTACGAATCTTCTCGAATGAATTCGTACCTATGATAATTTTATTTAAATTTACTGATTAATCATTTATTTAAATGAACTAATTACATGAATAAATAAATTTCCTATATATACATATATTCTCCTTTTTTCATTTAATACAATCATTATTTATCATATTAAATTAATTAACTATTTTTCTTCTTATTCTACTTAAAATAAAAATCATATACATTGATTTCATATTCAAACAAATAGTCTACAAATTTTAAATCTTTACAACTAATTTCTTTTATATAAACAAATTTATTTTAATAAGTTACCAACATATAAACTAATCTCCATTTAATTTCTGAATTTCCAAAAATCAAAATTTACCTAATTAACTTATGTAATTTTAAAACATCATTAGTCTTTTTAAACTAAAAATTTATTTTACCTTAAGCCATTTTAATAGCTTCTTTTTCTATGTGATTGTTCGGACTTGTTTGCTTCACCTCCCTTTTAAACATACACAGCCACTTTCTTGTCACGATCACTGCATCCACCCCACAATACTAACCGGTGGAACTCCAGTCCTGCACCTTCACAACACTCCAGTCCATCCCTTCCACACACCGCCATACAATTGCCTCACAACATTCCCAGTTCAACAGCAGTTACCCCCACTAATTTCCCTTGCTTCATAATACCACCTGTGTTCCACAACTCAAATGCAGACCTACCTAGTGAACTGGAAAACCCCAAGTCCCAGAAATGGTGTCGAGAGCTTCAGCAAATCCCGTTCCTAAATCGCGATAAACTTTTGCATAGAACCCCATCAAAGTTCGGTCACCGGAAGCCCTTTTCTGGTTCGCGACCTTCACTCGCGAGCTCCTCAGTCATCGCGACCCTCATCCCCTTCACAGAGTAGCGCCAAACCCCAACTTCACACTATCGCACTCCATTGCAACCACTCGTGACCTTCCAGTAAACCCCGATCCATACCCGAGCCTACTGCGTTGAATCGAACTTCATGAATAACTCGATTTCAGATCGAAAGCCAAATGCTTTGGAAATAAGATGCGTCAATTCAATGATCTGCGATTTAGAGATTTCTTTATTTAAGGAGCGGCTTTGGTTTTTAACAGAGGGGAGGAATGAATGGTATTGGCTTTGATTTAAGAAGGAGATATGGTCTGGGTAGTTGCGGTTTTTAAAGGGAGGAGGGGGTACGAATTTGTGGAAGGAGGATAAGACACGGGTTTTGTTTTGGTGTGTGGTAAAAAGAGAATCACAGTTTTTGTTTTGGTGTGTGGTAAAAGAAAGGCATGGGTGTTTTTGATTTGTGGTAGAAAAAAGGGTACGGTGTTGTCTTGAACCGATATCCTTTAATTTAAATAACCCATGATTTCGAACTCCTTTCTGAACCCAACAACAGTCATTCCTAAGCTTAAACCACTATTCTGAAGACATTGGGATAAGTATCGAAGTCCTGTTCGATCATCCGGAACATGTATTAATTTAAATTTATACAAATTAAATTCCAAACCATTAAATTCTTCGATAAAAATTTTATATTATTATTCTAACTCAAACTGAATTTTGTACTGATCATTCGAACTGTTTTCAGTTTAGTTTTAACTACGAATTGAATTAACTTCGTATTACGATTATCCAATATACTCGAAATTGATTATTAAATCGATAACTCAATATAAAATTCTATTTATATTATAAACTCAATATTTAAATGATATTAAATATTTAAAATAAACTACTCGAAGATCCGGGTCGTTACAATGTTGGATTTATCCAACGGAAGGAGAAACAAACAGCGAACTAAAATGTTGGAAGGACCAGTAAATCCAAGCCGGAAGGACCAGCACAAAACAGAAATCCCAGCCCAAAAGGGGGTATCCAATGTAGTTTTTCCAAGTCTGGGTTAACCAAGTCGGACAAGGAAAACATTGGATTGAACTCAAACCCAAGACCTCTCTGGAGGCATGTGTTCAATCTAACCCCCAAAGGGTGTGGATCACCAGGTCAGTTAACGAAATGATTAAATACATTTCAAATAATAAACCTCCCCCAAGCGGTGGCACAAATAAAATGCCTCTGCAGTTGCAAGTACAACATCGATTGTTAGAGGCGGATATCTTGGAATTTGCTAGGACAAGCTCAGAAACTTCAACATAGTGTCGAACATAAAAAATTGTAAACCACAGAATAGAAGTCTTGAGTGCCTTAGTCAAAATCAAAAGAGTTTAATGCGGTCGATCATGTATAATCCAAGTGGCTCATGATAATCCATGGTATAGAGGCAACACAGCTATAACAGGAAAAACCAGTATTCACAAAACATACCACAAGATCATCATGACACTTGGCATTACAACAACAATGGACTTATAATATAGAAGACTTGTAATATAAATTTGAAAAGAAAAAAGTGCAGAATGAAAACAGAGAAGTACAATAAAGCTAAAGTAAAAAAGCTTAAGTACAACAATACAGAGCACAGTTTCATTATAACAACACAAGTCAAGTACAGAGTTTCAACCACAAATGTGCATAAAGTGATAAGCGAGGACCGACACTCGCCTATACAACCGATATAAAGGCATGCAATACGTAAATGGAGATAAGCAGAAAGCAAGGAAAGCTGGTCACAAGTACTACTTCTTTTTTCAATTCTTTAAATCACCAGACCTCAATGAAGGTTTCTTAGCCTTGGAAGGAGGAGATGTATCGACTGACTGATTTCCATCTTAAACCACCATGCTGCTAAGGCTTTCTAGGGAGGATATATTGATAATTCCTTTCTTCTGAGTGACGTGCTTCTTTCCTTTGCATCCCGAGGCTGAAGGAGGCTTGGCTTTCTGCTTCTCTGGGTAATCAGATTCTTTTTCTGAGGGTCTCGTTGGTGTTGTTAGAATCTTCGTCACTGGGGACATAGTCGACATCATCATTCAAGTTGGCAAGCACATCGAACTGGGTATCTTGTGATCTTGGAGTCTTAGAACAAAACAAAGATGAATCACCCGGAGGAGGAGTAGTAGCTAGGGCAGAAGGAATCGACATTAAGGTCAAATCAGTAATAATGGCCTCAGTTGTCATTGTCTTGCCTACAATGGGGGAAGGTTGTGGTGAGGTTAAACCTAAAACAGATGAATAATGAGCATAGAATGCAGTTGTCCTAAGAGAAGTCCGTAAGGAGTTTAAGTATAACATAGCTTGGATAATTTCAGTTTTAACTGTGGCTTCAAGGTTCTCTTGAATATTTCTGTATTCAGCCTTAAATTTGTCTTCATCATTATCATCTTCCTCATCTTCTCCGTTGTGCTCCTCAGTAGTGCCTCCCTCAATATTCTGTTCCTCGGCAACTGTGTCCTTCTCTTTGAGAGAAATATTAGGATCAACAGGAGTTTTCGAACTAGCGGCATAAGCATTAGTAGGAATGGTAGGGAAATCAATATTGGTTGTATCCTAGGCTTGCTCTCTAGAAGGTCCAGCCCCGTCGCTTAGCAATCCTGCACTTTTTTCAACTGAATCTTTCCCTCAGCTAAGGCTTTGCGGAATTCTTCATCTAAAAGATCTTCAATAAGATCGCCTTCATAATGATCTCCTCCATCAATCTTAAGTACCTCTTCCCAGACAAGAGCTAAAGTTACAGTGAAATTCTCTCCTAAGTAGTGTAGGCTCCCATGGATCATGATGTTGTAGACATAGAATTTGAATAAAGTGGCGTCAACACCTGCCTTGGCTTTCTTATAAGCGGCCACAGCTTTGGCTTTATCCTCTTCAAGAAATTCAACATTGGTAGTTAGCACAGAAAGAGTCGTACATTGAGAAGTAATCTTGTTCTGTAGGTAGCATTCTCTTGCTGATAAGTAGCAGAGGCGTTCTTTTCTATAACTAGTTGAGATTCAGCAAGTTGTTGAGCAGAATGAGCCTCTTGAACTTGTGCTGCTATCTTGCTTTCCTTCTATTTCGCAGTGGCGAGCTCTTCATTGTGCCTCTTATTCTCAGCCTCTAAGACTGCTAGCTCTGTATCCCTTCAAGTGAAAGATGCAACAGTTTTGTCCCGAGATTCAATAACCTTGGCCAGTTCAGCTTTGTCATTCTCTAATGTTTCAATTTGATCAATATTGATTCCATTTAGCCTTTGAAGTTCATGTAATAAAACATACCATTGGCCCAGTTTCTTCTCAGCATAGCCTCTAACTGTATCTAACTAAACCTCAAGTTGACTCTTGGCAGTGTCCAATTGTGTAAACATACGACCCTTCAATGTATCGAATGGTTCAAGAATGCTTGCTTGTAAGAAGGATATATGTCTAAATTGAGGTACATTCCTCTTAAACACCAACACGAGAATCGGTCAGTGAGCCTAAAGTCGTTGGTCCAAGAATATAGCGGGGCCTGTTTATAATCGCTTGAATGTCAGCAGGAGCTGGAGTGACGGATGGAGAAGCCAGGGACAGTTGATTGGAAGTAATCTGAATATCTGGCACTGGAAGTTTGTCTGACTTATGACGCTTCTGAAAGTCATCCTTGCCTTGACCACCCCTATATCTCTTTTTCTCTTTTTTTTTCTTCTTCTTTCCACTCTTTGTCTCTAGCATATCGAGGTGCTCATACTCGTCACCAAGCCAAGCACATCATTTCCTTTCCTCCTTGTCTTCTTTTTCTTGGAGATGCCTCCTCCTCCTTTGCTCATCTGTTTCTGGTAGCTCAGAAATTTGCTGAGGCTGATGGGGAGTTTGCAAATTCTGAGAATGATGAGATTGGTGAGATTGCTTTGGGTATTGTGATGACTAAGGTCTTAGGAGATGCTTTGGATTGTAGTATTTGGTGCACTATTCAAAATTCTTCACAAATAAGTGACTCATTTCTAAACCTAGAAAAAGGCCAAAGAAAAGTTTTAGTACTCAAATTGGAAAGTACTGTAGCAAATTGAAAAGGTTTATGCAACACATTGAATGTTTATAGCATAAAGGGAATATTTGCTATTATGCTTCTAGTAATGAACCAATCTCAAGAGGCGCATCTAAGTAAATCCCCATGTCCGTTGGTGTTTTCCTAGATAGAGGATTTAAGATGAATATGTCTTAGCCCTAGCAACTGATGTTGTTGGATATTAGCCATAATATCACTCTGGATAAGATCTTTAGCTGAGCTAAGGTCACTTAGATTCCTAAAAGTTTCTAATATGCTTTCTCCTAGACTATCTTGAATAATGGGATTCTCGTCAACTTCCTCAGTACCTATATTTTCTTTAAAAGTAAATCCAGCCTCTCAAGACCGCTTATTCTCATTCACCGGGTCTGAAATGGTTTTTGAAGCAGTTTCATCCTCCTCAACCTGCTCATTTTCTTTCATAGGGCCTAGGGCAGTATTTTCCTTCTCAGTCTCGGAGGATGAGATTATAAGATTTTTCCCCTTACTATAATGTCCGTATTTGGTAGTTAAATATTTAATTTAATTTAATTTATTATTTTAAATATTATATTGGCAAATTAATCGATTTAATTTTTAATTCATTTATTAGAAACGAAGTTTTATCATTAAATCTTCATTTAATTTAAAACGAGCTCGAAATGGCGCGGTAATTCATAATACTGAGTTTTGAACTTCAATCAAATATACAAAATCCGATTTAAGTCAGAATGCTAAAATAAGAATCATTGGAATCTTATTAATTATAATTTTCATATGAAAGAGAAAAATCCAGATTTCGTATTATGTATTGTTAGTTATGTCCAAACCAAATTTTAAAATAGTCTCTATGGAATTTGTTAATAAATGATAACTTTTACTAAATTAATTTAATAGGAATTTCAATATAATTTAGATATCGTTAACTCGTAATATCAATATTGAGTTGTAAAATCCACACTGTTTATATTTGAAGCTGTATATAATATTTTATTTGTATATTTGTGATAATAATAATTTATTATTATTTTATTTGATTATTTTGGAATTTAATTAATATTTTATTGATAATTTAAAGGCCTTAGAAATAGCCAATTTTCCAAACGACCTCCGTTTTTGATGAAACAGATTTTATTGGAATACGTATAGCTAGTTATTGCCATATTTTCTGTTTGGAGCCAAACGGAGATGTTTTGTCGGTAGATGAAATTTAAATGTGAACCGATAAATATATTGAAGATTAAATAATGTTTTTATGCAAACAAGGACGATATTCAATGAAATTAATTTCACTACATCCGTAACGTCGAGACAAAACTGTGTGTCTGTATTCGTTGTACTAGGAGTTAGTGTATTACGGTGTATATTTTAACGTGCAACGTTAAGAAGCGGTAGATGTAATAACCCTGTAAAATAAAATAAAAATTATTCGAACCTTGTCTTCCAACTCAAGAAAAATGAAAATGTGATGTTGATAGGATTACTCGCATAGCCTATATATGTGATTAGTACACTCTGAATTTTGCCTAACCTATCTATAAATGCAAACATACAGCCTATTTTGGAGACAGCCTACCACTAGCCTCTCTTTTCAATTGTACCAGTGTGCCTAAGGGTGCGTTCTTAACCAACGTGAGCGGGGTATTTGAGCATGGCTTTTGAGCGTGGCATTTGAGCGTGGTACTGTAGCGAACGGGGAATGTGTTTTTAGCTGCGAACGGGACAATTGAGCATGGTATTTGAGTGTGGTATTTTTAAAATAAGATATAAAAAGATATGATTTGGCAAATACGAATACAAATACAAATACTAATACAGATACAGTTTCTAATACAGATACAAGTACAGTTACAGATACAAAGACAAATTAGCGCAGACCGGCAGCAACCAACTCATCTCTAATGTTATCTCGAACTAATGACATTTCTCAGTACCTGTCTGGGTGTACACGTTTAGTGCCTCTATTCGTCGTATTTATCATACTATAATATTCCGCCACGTAATGATCTGGGATTAGTTCAGGATCATCTTCAAAAGCCATAAAATATGTGTCATCGCCATTATATTTGTGTATGAAATTGTGTAAGGCCATTGTAGGTACGATAAGTTTCACTTGAGTGTTGAACCGAAATGTAAGCATCTTGTTGAGAATGGTAAAAAAAATTCCAAATGCCAAAAGTTCTTTCTACGGCCATCCGTAAACTCGAATGGTACTAATTAAGCACTTCATTAACCGACTTTGGTTGATTCATGGTATCACAGAAATACGAAATATGGTACCTCATATTTCGATATGGTGGTAAATATCATGTCTGAAGTGGATAGCCCAAATCAACCAAATAATACTGTCCAGCTGGAGGGTTGGGAAAGTTAGAGCTTCTATCGTTTGTAACAACATTAAAAATTCTACTATCATGTGCAGTCCCATCCTAACCAGCCATAACATACGTAAACTGTAAATCGAAATCACAAACCGCTAATATATTTTGAGTTGTAAAACATTTTCTTCTGATATATGGGATAATTTGACCAGCGGGTAAATGTGCAGATACGTGTGTACCATCTATAGCGCCAATATAGTTTTTGAAATACGGATAATACCGGGTTGAATTTCTGATGTTATGTGGAATAGTATTAAATTGTTGTTCTCCATGCTTTATTACATCCGCAGCGAGTAACTGAAAAGCGTTTAGGACATCATGAAAACAAACGGAAATTGTGCTACCTGATCATTGAAGTCTTTCTTGAAGTTGTCTATTTGAAAGCCCAATAGCCATTGTATGAATGAATATTCCAATCATTTCGACGACACGGAATTCTGGTCTGGAAGCAAGACAATGATGTTGCAATTTATCACATAATGCATGGAAACAAAGTCTTTTCATCCGAAAAATATTTTGACAACGGTTTTGATGATCATTCAAAATTTCACTAATCCAAGATAAGCCAGTGAATTCTGAAGTATTAATCCGCGTCAAATGATTTCTCGTTCCATTTTGACACACATAAACCCCGTAGAGATCAATCAAATCATCGTAATCGGAGGATGAATCGGATTTAGACATTAATCGAATAAGTAGAAAGAGTTGAAGAAGTTAGCGAAGTAAAAGGTGTTAAGGAAGAAGGGGGTTATTTATAGGGAGGAAGGGAAGTTGGAAATAAAGCCGTTTGCGTCTAACACGTCTGCCGCGTCGAACGCAAATGGCTTGATTTCCAACTTCCAGCCAACGGTCCATTTGGAAGTGGAAAGCGATGCTGGCTTCCGACGCGTCGGACGCCGCAAACATCTCCATCGTACCAAAATAAGGCTGCGAACGCACCCTAAGTTTTTATCTAAGAACAAAGTCCTACTTTTGAAGCCTACACGCTAAAGCCATTTGCAAGTTTTCATCAATCAATTCATATACGCAGTAGCTACCCCATGTATTTTTCCAACCACATGTTCTGTTCGAACACATATAACTACCCTAAAATAATACGATGTGTAGTATATATATATATATATATATATATATATATATATTTGACATTCCTGTACCATATATACCAAGACTAAGCAATAGGGTTGACTCCTAGCATGTACCACTCTGTACAATCCACATGTGATCTATATTGTATTCTGAATACACAGCAATGGTAGGATAAAAATTCTTACAACCCTACCTTAAATTTCTACAAACCTATGCACACCTGTGTACCTTGTTGATGGACACTGTTCTTATCATTAGTTGCCTATATATACAAGTGATTATACACTTCAATTCGCTACGGAAAAACCAAAGAGCCATGGAACCATTTTATGCTGAATACCTCATCCACTAATTAACAAACTTCTCCTAAACAGTTAAGCTTTAGGCTTGACGATCAACTGATAAGTTGGAGGGGATTGGAAGGCGGAGGCACTGGTGTAAGTTGGTGGGATACGGCTCGTTATGGCGGCGACGGTAGGCAGTTTAAGATCTGAACTTTTGGTTTGAGGGGTGTTCTGTTTTGTTAAATGGTGGCGTTTGCGAGTGCAGGGCACATTTCGGTGAGTTGCGAGGTGATGAGCGAAATAAGGAGAGTTTGTGTGCCAAGGTCGTGGTGCTCGGTAGCCAGCGTAATAATGTAACAGAGGTGGCAAGGGGTTCGGCGCCATTTAAACAACTGTGAACTGAAGAACTAGGGTGTACGAAAAACAGTAGCGTGAAGGAAGTAGGATTCAATTCTTCTGTACCCAACTCCAGTGTTCCCATGTGTTCGAAAAATCACCACCACACATTAACCACACATATTATTATTAATCTAATGAACGGGTCCTACAATCCACTCAAAACCATTAGATTTTGTGTAAATCAATGGATAAGATTGATCCGGTATATGGGAACACCGGAGTTGGGTACAGAAGAATTCATCCTAAGGAAGTAAGCCTCGTCCTAACTTCTAGGGTTGCAGCAACTGGTTTTGGCTAGAATAATCAATCATGTGATTAAACTTTATCACGTTAGAATGGGAACAAGACCATCGGGTGGCAATAGGAACTGATGCGTGAGGAAACTTTATCAAAGAAGAACAGTATCAGCCATACAAACTGTTAATTAAAAAATAATTAGTTTTATAATTAAAACTAGTTAAGGATTTATTTCCCTAATTAAATCATATAACTTTAATGTATGTGTAGGTTTTGGCCTGGAATGAAAATGATACTGCGTGCGGTCTGAACAAAGGCGTACTTCCTACTGAGTTTGAAACAGGAAAATCGGGCATTTAAAAGCTACGGCCAAACAAAGTAAATCGACAGGTTATGTTATAAATAAAAGTAGTTAAAATTTTATAATTCAGAATTAGTTATATTAATTAAACCATAGAAATTATAATGATTATAACTTATGCATATGCTATCAGAATTGGACAAAACAAGATATATTAGGGCTGTATGGATGAACCGTACATACTGGAACTATTCTAGACAGAGCTAGATACAGTAGGAATTTACAGTTAAATTAAACGACTGTTTTTTAGTTTAACTATAATTGAACTGTTTCAACCGCAAATCAAATCAAGATGAGTTAAACTCACTCAGTTCTTCCAACTTATATTTTATATAAGTTGGGTTATTATAATTGTGTGCTATGGTTGCTAATGGTTGACTGTTTCTTTGTTATATATATATATATATATATATATATATATATATATACACACACACATATTGATTTAACCAGTGAAATTAAATGTTGTTTAATTTCAGTGGAAAACAAAATTGTTATTTGAACGGTTGGACCCAATGGAGGTAACTTACCTTGTTGGTCACATTTATTAAGTAAACGTACTTAATTGTTTGAATTGTTTAGTTAAGTGGTTGATTTTAAATAATCATTGTTTACTGTTATAGAAATTATCGGTTAAATTGAAGTGAATGAATTTATGTGAGATATCTATTTAAATGCAGGGAAGAACATATTGAAGGGATGCAATTGGATTCCTCAACTATATTAGATATTATGTATTACCATTATATGAACTATTCTGGTTGGATAATTGATTGGATTGTCGACCGTTGAACTAAAATTCAACATTTTTTTGGCTTAAACCAATGGGTAGAATTGGTTGGATAATTGGAAGTATATGGCCTATAAATCAATCGTCTTATAAATATCGATTCACCGTCAGGTGAATCGATAAGAATGAAGTCATAAAATTTATTTTATAACTAAAGATAGATTTTTAAATCTATTATTTTTGAATAAACGTTGCTAGAAGGAAATAAATATTTATATTTATTATTTAAGTTTATAAGATATTATTAAATGATTTTGTAAAGAAAATTCTGATATTAATCAGATTTATTAACAAGTGAGTAGAAAATTAATCTAACGGTTAAGAGTTGGATAATTACTTTTAAGAAAACAACTAAATGGAATTAATTAAATTAGTTATTAATTAATTTGTAGGAAGGATCAATTTACCAAGATAATTGTGTTTTGAGTTGACAAAGTCAACCGTTTGTAATCGGAATGATTATTAAATTAGTCGTTTGAATTAATCTAATAAAATAGTTGAACGAAGCTAATAAAAGAGCCTGGGAGCTTGGTAACAACCGAACTAAGCTATATTCCCAACCTGCGAAACGGGGGGGGGGGGGAGGGGGACGAAAGAAAAAGAGGCGAAACAAAATGGGTCAGTTATAAAGACTGAGTAAGTCCTAGTGACTTTCAGCATAAAAACAGGTAAAGATAACATGGCATGAATAAACTGAAAGTAAACATAAGCATGATGACAAGATAAGCTACAGGCACGATAACCAAGAATAACATTATATGATTTTTTTGTCAAGTATAACATCGCAAGGTTCCCATTCAAGATAAACTAAGTATAATTTCGCAAGATTTCTATCAAGCATCGCAAGATTTCTCTGCTTTACCAAAAATATTTCTATGATATCCATTTGCTCTGCACCACCCATACTAGTATCCCAACCCGTGTCATGTGTTGACTATAAAATGCTCCCTTGCCCAATGCCATGAAATGACCCATTACTTGGTCCCACGAAACGTTCTATTATTCGATCAGCTCCCTACAAGTCGTAGCTCGTTCATGTGTTTGTGTCATACAGCCCTATCACGAATGTAGTTACTTGTGCTAGGTCCACCATAGGGTGTATCAAGCCCTAGGGTGCCAACCACCGACACGAATCAAGCATGCACAATGTAAACCTACTAATGCCCAATGCCTGCTTTTTCAACTCCGGACTACGTGCACACCCATAGTCCGCCTGAACCTACACTGGCGCACCAACTCAGCCGTCGTTCTGGTCGCTTACAATCAGCCCAGTAATCGCGCCCCATCCTGCCTAGTTCCAGGGTACCATGATACATTTAAGTGGATTACTGCTGAAATGGACTGCGCAACTAGGGTTTCCGTCCAACAGGTTAAGTGTTGTCATTTAAATTCGTAACTTAACCCTTATCAGTCTAGCATGTCAAGTTGGTTAAGTGTTGTCATTCAAGTTTGTGACTTAACCCGCCTACGTGTTATGTCAAATTGGCTAAGTGTTGTCGTTCAGGTTGATGGCTTAGCCCTACGAATCATGTGTTAAGTTGGTTAAGTATATTCAAGCGGTTCATGACTTAACCTTACCAAATCATCGTGTCAAATTGGTTAAGTATATTCAAGCGGTTCATGACTTAACCCTACCAAATCATCTTGTCAAATATGTTAAGTATATTCAAGCGGTTCAAGACTTAACCCTACCAACTCATCGTGTCAAATTGGTTAAGTATATTCAAGCAGCTCATGACTTAACCCCACTAATCATGTGTCATGTTGGTTAAGTGTTGTCTTTCATGTTCATGACTTAACCCTATCATGTGGCATTAATTCATTAATGCACCCCAACCTCTCGCATCAGACCTGTTATTGCGGTCACTGGATATGCCGGGCGGTCCCGGGAAGATTTACACCACAACTCAGTCTGACCTCGGGTTTTAAGCGCGATATGACCAACTACCCACATTGGATCCTATTGTTTGCAGTCACTGGATTTGCCGGGCGGTTCCGGGCTGAATTACACAGCAAACTCAACCCAACCTCGAGTTGGCCATTTTCAAGTTCATTCTAGTGTCATGTCCATGTTCAAATTTCATCTCAAGTTCGTGTCAAGTTTCATGGCAAGTTTCATGTCAAGTTTCATGATTCATGTTCATAACCAATTTATGTTTTGCCTAATCTACCAAAATCGTATTCCCATCGCACGTAAACGTGAATCGACCTAGATTACAAGTAAATCCAAATTCAAAATAAAAGGGAATAACATCAAAACTATGATAGGCAAAAGAACGAGCACAAGGTGATAAATCTAGAATGATATAGCTTGAGATAATTGGTTATAACATCATTGGCATATAGAATAATAGTCCCAAAACATTAGGATTACAGATCTAGCATAATAAGGTGATAGTCATGATAAAGGTGATAATTCAAACTTGTGAACAGTAGATTGATTCAACATCACAGGCATGATAATACTATGGACATGAAGGAGTTTGATTCACAACATGAATAGGTCCAAACTGATTTCATAGCAATATTCCCAAATGTCATGATCCAAGATGGAAACTAGAATAGATGTGAATCGATTATCTTACTTAAGTCCAATTTCACTTTATCTCAGGTCCATATTACAATTAACAAGTTTAAATCTCAAAGTAACTAGAACTTACAGATCGTGGACTAAGAAATTGAAATGTAGAAGTTGAATCTAGAAACTAGTCGTCGAATTGTTGAACCGTTGAATCTCAATTTGATTGTAGAAGAAAATCCCCAATATTCAATTCCTAGCCGTAGTCTTCAAGAAATAGTCTTCGTGTTTTATTTTAATTTATTTATTTCAGAGGCAGCATAAGGAGAGAATTAAATGGTGTAAAGAGAATGGGGTTAGGGGGTGATCGTCGCTAATCTATGAATCAGAAAAGCACGACATTTAAATTAAATACTGCAAGCGTACAGGTGTGTAGCATACAGGTCGAATACAGGGAGGTAGATTAAAATCAAATTATTTATTTAATCTCTTGGGCGAGTTAGACGAAGCCTGGAGATTTTGTTGAAATAAAAACAAATTGAAATTGCGAACTTAGGATTATCGTTGAATCTAATCAACGATTAATCACTAAAGAAAGTAAATTGCAAAACAAGAACAACAATGCAGAAAATAAAAGTGCAAAATAAGAAGAACAACAAAAATTAAAATTAGGATTGTCGTTGAAACTAATCAAACGACTAATCACTAATGAAACAAATGTAAAATACAACTAGTACTCTACCGAATCTAATCGTGTAGATGACACTAGTTGCTAAGAAATAAAAAAAAAATACTAGAAAATAAAAGAAGAAGAAGAAGAATTTTTATTAGAGTAATGGAACACAGAAATGAGTTGGTGGCTACAATGCTATTACAAGGGTATTTATAGGAGATAACCAAACCCTAACCCTAATACAATGATAAATGGGCGTTAGGGAAATCACAAGAGAGTTTACAATAAGAAACATAAATGGGCCTTAGATAAATAAAGCAAATTTTGGCCTTTTTTCTTTTCCTCTTGCTTCCTTGACACTTCTTCATTGATTTGTGATGTGCAAAGCCTTTTTATCAATCCTTTTCTTGTCCAACAGCAACTAGATGTGAGATCTTCATCTACAATTCTTCAAAATGTAAATATATATCAATTTCATCTCTATTTCTCTACTTTTCTGGTTGCATGCGGGCTGGGTTGGAATATCTGTAAAAGTAACAAAACAATACCCAAGTAATATTTATTTATATACAAAAGATAAGATATAAGAGCATAAAATAAACACATTCCTATGTCAATCAAATACCCCGCACTTATCTTTTACTCGTCCTCGAGTAAAACAAAAATGAAAAACTAACAAGGTAGGTCACACTTTCGTAGGCAACACGATTGCATTGAGCGTATGCAACAAGCCGTTAAACCTCTAGGTGTCCCTAGTAGGACGAGTGGTGTAACACCCCACCTCTGCCAGGGTCACTCGCAAAGGAATGCACTAGCTTTGGAGGGGCATTATTGGTAAACATGCATAATGATATAGCAAGGCAGGACATGACATATAAATATATGTAAATAAACAGAGTAAGTAAATAAAACAGCGGAAGACTTTTAAACTATTTCAAAAACAAGTCTGCTACATCATAATGTCAATTTCCCAAGTAAACAAGTCTAGTACATAAAATAACATCATCTGATACTGAAAAGAAAACATAAAAGTAGCTATCCCCAAAGTGGAAGAAACCATAGCGAGCTCAAGTCCAAAGCATACATGAGCTATCCAAGAAAGCAGCAAGATCCAAGCTAGGTTCCTGTATTCCCTCCCTGAGAACCTGGGGGGGGGGGAGAAAACGGAAGAAAAGAGGCAAAAGAAAACAGGTCAGTCAAAAAGACTGAGTAAGCCCTGCTACGATCAGTCTATAAACTAATAAAGTTAACATCATGATGGAAACTGAGATGATCATAGATAACAACATACTGGCATGGTAAATTAACTACAAGATAGATAGAGGTGTCATCGCATAAACATGGTTAAGTTTTTCACCACGGTGTACTAGCAACCCAACATAACAGATATTGATCCCTTGGCCCAAGCTTTGGCCCAACAACATGAGGTGACCTTAATACAAGGTCCAGCCCAACGGTCTAGTCGATCGGCTCCCTATAAACCTAACACGTCAAGTGTTGCTGTCCATATGGCCCACGTATGGTTGTAGTTAGACTGTGCTGGGTCCCCCCCTTTGGGTGTATCAAGCCCTCGGATGTCAACCCCAGACACTTAAGCAATAATGCACAGCCCTAACCTACTGGTACCTGTGCCTCGAGTTTGTCCAACATCGGACTACGTGCACGTCCGTAGCCCGCCGGACCCGCACCGCTGTACCACTCGGTCATCGCCCTTTGGTCGTTTACATCCGTCCAGTAATCGTGCCCCGCCCTAGCCTAGCCTCTAGGGTTGTGAGTGATACCAAACTGGGATTACTGCTGGAACAGACCACGCTGCTAGGGTTTCTAAGAGGGTTAAGTGTGATTTAACCCTTCACTAATCATGGATTAAGTTAGTTAAGTGTAATCAACGGTTCACCACTTAACCCCATCCAATCCCTTGTATTCCCAAATTGATTAAATTGGTTAAGTGTAACTTAACCCCATTTTCATCCCTTGAATCCCCAAATTGGTTAAGTATTAGTGGACCCTGACTTAACCCTAACCATGAGGCATTTATTTAACTTAATGCACCTTAACCTCTCACATTAGACCTTGTTGTGGTTACTAGTTAGGCCGGGCGGGTCCGGGTAGGTTTACACCACAACTTAGTCTAACCTCGGGTTTTGGCACCACATGACCAACTTCTCACATTGGGTCCTATTGTTTGTAGCCACTAGTTAAGCCGGTCGGTTTCGGGTAGAATTACGCTACAAACACAACCCAACCTCGAGTTGGCCACACTTTTGTTTTCTAAGTGTCATGTCCACTTCATTTCAAAACATAATCACAAGTCAAACAATTACTTGGGTAGACCTAACTTAATAGGTAAATTCCCAAGGGGTAGACCTAACTTAATAGGTAAATTCCCAATCTTATATTTTCATGTATTTTAAGTTTACCCAAAACCCCCAACGCCATTCTATCGCTTACATATTCGTAGTAACGCATAAAGGATAGGAAGAGGGAACTTGGCACAACATACATGATAAACTTGCACAACAATCATGCATAACATGTTAGACTTGCACAACTTAGCATAGTGAACTTGCATATTACCATAAACATGCATAACATGTTAAACTTACATAACTTAGCATAGTGAACTTGCATATTACCTTAATCATGCATAACTTGTCAAACATGCACAACTCGTCATTTTAAACTTGCATAAGCATGCATAACTTGTCAACATGCACAACTAGTCATTTTAAACTTGCCTAAACATGCACAACTTGTCAAAACATGCACAACTTGTCAAAACATGCACAACTTGTCATTTTAAACTTGCCTAAACATGCACAACTTGTCAAAACATGCACAACTTGTCAAAACATGCACAACTTGTCATTTTAAATTTGCATAAACATGCACAACTTGTTAAACTTGCAAATCATGGCTTAGTATACATGCATAACTCAATTAACTTGCAAATCATGGCTTAGTACACTTGCATAAACATGCATAATCCATTAAACATGTAGAACATGGCATAGTAAACTCGCATATGCATGCATAACTTAGGAAACATGTAAAACATGGTATAGTGAGTTCGCATAAGCATGCATAATCAACTAAACTCACATAAATCTCAACTTTCACCACATATTAACTTTAGAGTTTGTAAAGTGAAGGTAAGAGGGCTTACAATGCTTATGCGGACTCAAATGAGTATAACAAATGCAAGAAACCCCTTATGCAACTAATTAAAAACCCCAAATGCAAGCAAACTTGATCAAGATTCCTCCTTTATGATGCCAATTGAAAAACAAGCCTTTAATGCAAGCTAAGGAGGATCATACAAGCCTAAATATGCTTGTATGCATGGAAAATCACCTAGGAATTAAATTAGGAATTGTATGAAGAGGGTGGAGGCCATGAGAGGATGGATTTTGGCATAGTTTGGTTGCAAGAATGATTAATGGGGTTTTAGGGTAGGATTAGAGGCTTATTTATAGAAGATTAGAGTGTTTTTAGCCCTAGGATTAACCCTAGGATAGTTTTGGCCCGTCAGATTTCAGAATTCTCTAGAACCAGACCACACAACCAAGCCCAAACCAAAGTGGTGCGCCAGGCTAATCTGCCTGGCTACCCCCTGTCGACAGGGCTGTCGACAGGGCAGTCGACATGCCTAGACCCCTGTCGACAGGCCTGTCGACATGGGGTCCTGGGCGGGAATTTTTCCCGCCTGCCCAGTTTGCCCTAGCCCATGTTTTTAATTTCAAATTTAAATCTGTTTTTACTTAGAAATTTTCTGCAAACTTCAATGGGCCTTAACTGGGTCATACGGACTCCGATTTTCGAAAACTCGGACTCTATTTCGCGTATTTTTCCGAGACGAACGCAATGGCATAGCCCGTTTCCCTTGATTCAGATTTTATAATTTAATTCTGCCTCAATTTATGTTATAACAGATTATTGAAAATACGGGTTGTTACAAGTGGTGTCTCGTGAGGGTTTTCAGCGGATACTACCTACAAAATTCAAATGCAGTATGTTATGATTCTAATGAAACTACATGAATGCATAGGACTTATGCAATTGAAAACAATAGTTGAAAACACGATTTATTTCAAGAAAGTGGTACAACAAATTAAGTTGACAAATTTTAATCAGTTGATTTTATTTTAGATACCTCAACTTGTCACAAATTTTCAATATAAATCAAGTTTTCAAATGTTAAATTCCAGTTTGGCCAGTTGGTTCGGTTGATAACATAGTGCAGCCATGAAATAGATTCTTAGTTTGCTTGTCACAGTTTGTAAAGTGGTATTCAAATTTCCTTGTGTATGGCTAGTCAAATCAATAAGGTCAAGAAATGTTTGGGCATCATCGCTTATTCTCTATTTCTATAAAAGTTAAAATTTATGATTAAGTACATACACCTAACTTAGAAGACCAAGGTTTACCACCCATACACTGCCTCGTGGACTAACGGAGAGTGGGTAAAGAGCATGGAGGATTGTGCAGACCGACTTTGACTTTGTCAACAACGTGTCGGTAATCCTTAGGTGTCCAATCCCGTAAAATGAGACCAGGATATTACAACGTTGACTTTGTCAACAACATGTCGGATAGAGCTTGGCGGGTTTGCACACCAACGCTTGATATACAAGCAATGTTGGATACCCTTGGATTACTATTATTATTGAAAATATAAGCACAAAAGAGAGTTACGCGAATTCAACATAACACAACTTAGTTTTAAAGATTCGAAAAGCCAATATAAGTATTTTAAGTCCTCCACTTATTTAAACAAAGTCTACAATATAGAATAGATTTCATGGCCATCACCTAAGAATCTCCCTATGTACCAGTTACACTATTATCCCTCAAAATTAAACTTTTCATTATATTTCTTATTCGATCTAAGTTGAGAGAAAAAAATACTATCAACTGATTAACAATCCTTAACTTATTTTGTTGTATCAATCTAAAATGAGTCGTATTTACCAAAAAATAATAATTATGGTATGTTACTACAATCTAAAATGTATGATGGTCCTACTTAAATGGCTAAAAATAAAAAGAAATAAAAACAAAGAAAAATGAAAATGGATGAAATGCAGACTCCCCCCCCCCCCCCCCACACTTGAACTAAACAGTGTCCACACTGTAACGTTTCCTAAATTTGAAAGATCGTAACCAAAGATGGATTAAATGTAAAATGACTTGTAAAATGAAATGCAATCTAACTATATGTAAGAATGGATTATATGTACAATGATATATGTGTTTGCGATGTATGCGATGCAAAGAATTCCACCAACTTTTTCCCCCATACTTGGTTCTAGCCCTATGAGTCTCATTCCCACTATGTCTAGGCGTGTTTTCTAATAAGCAAAGATTTTTGAAAACCATCTCATCTTTAAACCTAGATTTATAGTCCAGTAAATGAATGTTCAAGGTTGTCCTAACATGAAGTTTTTCAATCAAACTAACATTCCAAAAATAGTTCATGTGTTCAACAAATTTATCAGTGTAATTTTTCAAAAAATTGTGATCGTATATAAATTCAGTGAAATTTGAAATCTGAGTGTTGTTCAAGACTATGTGATCACATTTCTCATCATTAACTGACAATGTATTTTCGACACTGACAATTTCAAGTTCATTTGAAATCTCAAAATTTTCAAACTTGGATTCGTGGCCTAATTCTGTTTCATCCTCATTCGGCAACTCCTCTTCATTCAATCCAAAAAATTCATGTTCATTGATATTCTTCTCCAACTCTGAGTTTTTGAAAAATTCAACATTTTCATTTTGTTCAACTTCTAGAATTTCAAGTTTTTCACAGCCTGAAAGAGGAAGGTCGAAATCTAAGCTTAAATCTTTTTTCTGAAAAGAGTTGAAGTCCAAATCATTTGTTGAATTTTGAAAATCTTCATCAAGATGATTATTCTCAATTTCCAAAGTCGTTATTTGAAAATTTTCAATGTCAGTAGAAATTGGATTATTTTCTGATTCAATGCTCATTTGATTTTGTTGCTCTTGTTGTTCTTTAAAAGATTTCATTAAGTAAAGAAGTTCATCAAGCTTTCTATCTTTTTCATCAAGCTGTCTATCTTGGTTTTCTACCCTCTCTCTAAGAATGTTAAGATGATATTCTTCAGAATCGTTGATTTGAAAGCTCTCGTTTTGGATTTCTTGATTCTCAAAATTATAGTCCACATCAATTTCACGATCAATATCATTCCAATGTGGTGGTTGTTTGAATCTTCAGAAAAATGACGATGATATTGGAAATCAATTTTGATTTTGAAAATTATGGTCATAACCAAAACTGTTGAAATTCGATGGAAAATTGAAATTTTGGTTATTTTCAAGATGTTGATATGGGTTGTAATTTTCAAAATTTTGTCCGATTTGAAAATCATTTTCATATTCAAAATTATTTTCGAATTGGTTTCCAACCCTGTATTGATGTTGATCAAAAGTATATTGGGATTCAAAGCTATTTTGATATGAATGGGGCCCATAATCGAATTTACTGAAATTTAAATTGAAGTAGCCATTTTGATCATAACTTTGAAAATATTGGTCATTTTGAAAATTGTTGACATTTGGCTCGCGAAATTTTGGAAAATCTTGCTTCATGAGTTGTAATTCAAAATCATACTCTTGAAGGGAACGTCTACTTCTGTTATTATCCCACGATTCTCTCAAGGATCTCTTGGAATCAGACATTTGAATGCAATCAACAGAAGATAGAAATTATTCTTAGTTCAAAATAGTATAAAAGAATGAGTTATGCTCTATTAATTAACTGACTCAATTAGAAGGGGGAAGAGGGTCTTATGGTCGTTCACGTATAGTATAAATACTAAGGGATACGGCCAATGTTTTACGGGTAGTATGCAACCTCTTTTGCTAGTAGTTCAATAAATTGAACTACTATATATCCGCGATCCAATTATACGAGACAGTCAACTTCACAAAACACCACTCTTCAATTATATTATTTTGAAAATCAAATCAAGTTTTATTATTGAAAAACGACGAGCGTGATGATTTTAGTTATGGAAAATAATTCCTAACTAAACAGATTAAGAAAAATTCAATCACAGAACAGTCACAGAACAATAGCAGAATAAAAAATTTGTACAAGCAAGCCGCTGCCCCTGTAGAAGATTTTTTACACACAATTTCTATATTTTTTCTTTGCAGCAAAGCACCTGTAGAGTTTAGAAAATATTACATCGGTGTATGGCAATCTGTCCAGAAAAATTGAGCAGTATTAATGATTGAAATCCATTATTTGCAAATCCGTTGACCTTTGAATCCTTGTTCGTTGCTTGAATCTGTTCCTTCCTCTGGCCTTTGATTTGAATTTCACCTCTTCTTCTTCTTCTTTTTTGAGAGAGAGAGAGAGAAAGGTAGAAAAATCAACAAAAGAAATAAAAGAGAGAAAAGAAAAAGAAAAAAAATTATGAAGGAGAGAGCTGGAAAGAAATAAATGAAATAATGGAAAGAGAGATTGTAAGAGGTGAATGAGAAATGCAATTGGAAAGAAATAAATAAAAAGAAAAGAATGCATTTTTTTTTTGAAAATTTGAACAAGAAGAAAGCGAAAGAAATGAATGAGAAAAAGAAAAACAAAAAAGGGAAAAAATTGAAAAAAGGAAGGAAATAAGGAAAAAAACAAGGTTTTTTGAGTAGAGAGGAAGGGTAGAAGGAATTGAGGAAAGAAATAAAAGCAGACAAAAACAAGAAAGAAATCAACGTAGACAGAGAAGAAAATGCAAAAGTTTTTTTTTTTTTAGAAAATTGTAGACAAAAGATGGAAACAAATAAAAAGAGAAGGAAAGAGAAAAGAAAAATGTGAAAATCAACAAGGTGGTAGAAAGATGGAAAGAACGATTAGAGGAAGTGAGAGAGAGTTGTAATTAGAAAGCAATCGATAAAAAAATGCAAGTTTTTTTTTTTTTTTTGGTTATTGTTGTAAAAGAATGGAAACCAGTGTATTGACAATTGGAAAGAAGTAAAAGGAAGGAAGGAATAAATGGAAACCAATTAAAGAAAATTTGGCAAATTAAATGTACAACAATAATGAACAATAAAAATAAAGTAAAAATTGGAAAGAAGGAATAGATGAAGAGGGAAAGAAAAAAAAGAAATATAAAAGGAAAAATAAAAATGAAAAGGAAAAAAAATCAAGAGAATTTGGCAAGTTCTATTTTTTATTATTATTATTATTTGTCTAAAGTAGGAATGAATTTGCAAGAGGGAAACAAATAAATGAAAGAAAGGGGAAAGGGGAAAGAGGTTGAAAACAGGAAAGAAACAAAAGAAAAATGGCAAGTTTTTTTTTTTTTGAACTTGTAAAAGAAGAATGAGAAGTAATTGTATTGAAAATTGGAAAGGAGGAAAGTTTTTTTTTAGGCTTGTAAAACAAGAAAGAAATTTGTACAAAGGAGGAAATGATTAGGAAAAAAAAAGGGAAAGAAGTAAAAGAAAAAAAATGGCAAAGACAGAAAATCAATGAAAATGGCAAGTTATTTTTTTTCTCTTGCTTAGAAGATTACGGTATCATTGAATAATACCAAATCTATTCAATCAAGATTTTTTTGCTATATACACAAGAAAACAAAAGGAAAATGAATTAAAATAAAAAAAACTAACACGAATCAGAAATTAAATAAATAATAAAATTTAGTGTTTACCTCCCCTGCAACGGCGCCAAAAACTTGATCGTCGCTATTCTATGAATCAGAAAAGCGCGACATTTAAATTAAATATTGCAAGCGTACAAGTGTAGCATACAGGTCGAACACAGGGAGGTAGATTAAAATCAAATTATTTATTTAAACTCTTGGGCGAGTTAGACGAAGCCTGGAGATTTTGTTGAAATAAAAACAAATTGAAATTGCGAACTTAGGATTATCGTTGAATCTAATCAATGATTAATCACTAAAGAAATTAAATTGCAAAACAAGAACAACAATGCAGAAAATAAAAGTGCAAAATAAGAAGAACAACAAAAATTAAAATTAGGATTGTCGTTGAAACTAATCAAACGACTAATCACTAATGAAACAAATGTAAAATACAACTAGTACTCTATCGAATCTAATCGTGTAGATGACACTAGTTGCTAAGAAATAAAAAAAATACTAGAAAATAAAAGAAGAAGAAGAAGAAGAATTTTTATTAGAGTAATGGAATACCGAACCCTAACCCTAACCCTAATACAATGATAAATGGGCCTTAGGGAAATCACAAGAGAGTTTACAATAAGAAACATAAATGGGCCTTAGATAAATAAAGCAAATTTTGGCCTTTTTTCTTTTCCTCTTGCTTCCTTGACACTTCTTCATTGATTTGTGATGTGCAAAGCCTTTTTATCAATCCTTTTCTTGTCCAATAGCAACTAGATGTGAGATCTTCATCTACAATTCTTCAAAATGTAAATATATATCAATTTCATCTCTATTTCTCTACTTTTCTGGTTGCATGCGGGCTGGGTTGGAATATCTGTAAAAGTAACAAAACAATACCCAAGTAATATTTATTTATATAGAAAATATAAGATATAAGAGCATAAAATAAACACATTCCTATGTCAATCAGGGGGCTATTTATATAGGATTAGGTGAAGGAATCTTGACTGAAAACAAGACCAAAAACATCAGAATGAACCTAGGCTCAAAACTGGGTTTTGGCACCAGGTCGACCTGGCCCTGCGAGGTCGACCATAGTGTCGACCCCCAGGTCGACCTGGTCCTGGGCGGAAAAATTCCCGCCCAGTCTGCACTGGGGTTTGAATTCGAATTTCGAGTTGTTTTCGATTCTGAAAATTCCTGAAACTTCGAAGGGTCATATCTCCCTCATATGGACTCCGTTTTTCGAAAAATCGGACTCGATTTCATGCAGAATTCCGAGATGAACGCAATGGTGCAACCCGTTTTCCCTGATTCTTATTTTAAAAATTAATTATACCTTTATTTCTTGTTTCAACATGTTATTAAAATTCGGGTTGTTACAATCTCACCTCCTTTAAGGATTTCGTCCCCGAAATCTTCAGGTTAAGAAGAACGTGTCCTACCATCCATTCATTCATCTACTCAAAACATCATCCACAAGCAATCATTGTCCTTAAAAGATTTCTAATGTTGTATGAACATATGCAGAAGGTGTGTCTATATGTTCCTTATCTAATGCAAATGATCAGGCCTGATTGATCTTCTTAACGCAAAAATATGTTTAGTGCCATGAGTCCAACATGTATGCAAATAGTCTTATTTACATAAACACTATATGTTTGCACAAACATCCATCCATATGCAACATCCACATGATAACACATTCAATTTCATCCATAAACAAGTATAAACACTTATGCATATGCAATATGAAAGGTGACTGAGCCGATCTAGTGTCTAATGTGCGTGTATATGCATCCACGAGCAACCACTAGCAACCGCTTGCAACCACTTGCAACCATCAATCATAACATGTCTCAAACACATGTTTACACCCAATTGTTCCTACCTAAAGATAGAGTCGAATGATAGAAGCAAGTAAAAAACTTTGTGCCCATTAGGCAATGTCAAAACTGGAAATCTACGTCATATATATACTGATTAGGAGAAGAATTCCCTAAGCGCCAGCCCCGAAGACCGAAATCAACATCAGATTGATACCCAAAGAATTTCTCAACCCAACCAATATATATGTTTCTAGGAAACAAAGCATGATGGACTCCTTTTAGGTCACGAGAAATCCCTTTCTAAAACTAACCCATATTCTATAAAACCTAAAAAGTTTAGTCAACCCAACGAACACCTTCAAGCCCCCAACATGTATTACTAACAGATGAGTCAAACTCCCTATGGGGTTTGCAACAGAAATAGGATTGAGAATAGGACCGAGAGGATATACTTAAAAGATAGCATGCAAGTAAGCTCTACAGGAAAACAGGGATCAAGGATATACTCTTAAAAAGAGATATGATGCGCGTATCTAGTCTTCCATCTTCTAAGTCGCATTTCCTTCAGCTTAACTCCATTGTGCTTTAACCGTCTTAAACTTCACAATTTCGTAGCTTCTTAATTCTTGTTTCCAAAATATGAGTTGGAACTCATTTCATGTTGCCTCTCGTTCCACTTTCACTTATTCCCCTTCTAGTATACTTGGCTCAAACATAACTGCGTACTCATGGTTTCATGTAAGCTCTCCAAAATTCACTAGTAAATCCTGGATCTCGTTTACTCACTATAAGGTATTCCACACAGAAGAACTATCTCTTGAAAATAAACAGATGTCAACCATGTTTCCAAATGTACTTACTAAGGTGATTTTCTATAACTCATGCATAAGCGAAATGAACCATCCGCCTTAGTGGCGAACACTACTCGAGCGGATCAATAAATGTATCAAGAGATTCTAGGTAACTAAGCATGGCAGAACCCTAAGGGTTACACTAGACTTCGAGGGCATTACCAAGGCAAGTCAAGAGTCTAACTACCCTCTTTTCATACTCGAGAATGGTATCATTTCTGGATAACCACTCCATCCCTAGAATCAACCCATAGCCCAAAAACATAAGCATTCCTTCTAAACTCAACACTTAGCATAGACATTCTCAAATCCAAACAAGTCATGAATAAATGAGCCGATTCCCCAATAGGATTTGAGACAAAAATGGGATCCTCTACCATGCTAGTACTAAGGTGCAGAGACTCAACTATCGAAGCAGAATTACAAGGATGCGATGTACAAAAACAAAGTTCCCACGGTATGATAGAAAAGAAAAGCTAAACTTTTAACAGAAACGTTACCACCTCTCTTAGGTATGCTAGTAGAGAGAGCATACAATTTCCCTCTCGACGATCTTGTCCTTTGCCCTTATCCTTGTCCTATAACACTTAACTACAGGTCCCTTTTTACCATACTAACGATACTCTCTCTTGTCATGGGTTTTATTATTCTTTTACTTTGGCCTCTTCCCTTTCACCTTTTCCTCCTTCGTGGATTAAGCCATATCAACAAGTTTCTCGTCCTTAGGCTTGTGTTCTTTATCCTCGTTCTTACTATCCTTGTATAGTTTGTTGGTCGGTTTCTCGAAAGCTACCTCCATCACACTACAACCCAACAAAGCTTGAAATAATATTAGTCACAAGTAAAACTACTGCGGCTACAGATGGAGTGCAGCTACAGATGGATCTTGGGCACTCCTTTGCCCTCCTACATGTGTCGTACGCCTACAAAATTATGGCGAAAGAGAAAGAAAGAAGAGATTCAAAAAGAGAATCAAAAGATGGTGCATATGGCTTTGGGGAATATGCCTTTCGTAAAACAAAACTTTTCTTTAGAAAAATGCTTCTTTGTAAACGTTTTGAAAATAATTTCAGAAGGTTTTTAAAAGCTTTTGCTCAGTCTGGTAACCTTCTGCTCTGATACCAAATGTAACACCCCATATCCGTTAAGGTCACTCACAAAGGGAATGCCTTAACTTCAATGGAGCATTATGGGTACTGGAACAGAAATATTACAAGACAGACATATATAAAACAGCGGAAAGTAACGTAGAAGTACTCCAAATCATTTATTAAATATAATTGTTTACAATAAAAGCCCATCAACTTCCAATACCCAATTTTATAGCTAAAATATCTGTCTTGCTCAAAAACAAAGAAGCATAAAAATAAATTGTAATATTCCCCAATAAAGCAAAGCAAGCCATAGCCAAGAGAGATCCAAGCATTACATGAAAGAGCCTGGGAGCTTGGTAACATCCGAACTAAGTTGTATTCCCAACCTGTGAACCTAGGAGGGGGAAACGGAAGAAAAAGAGGCGAAACAAAACGGGTCAGTCATAAAGACTGTGTAAGTCCTAGTGACTTTCAGCATATAAATAGGTAAAGATAACATGACATGAATAAACTGAAAGTAAACATAAGCATGATGACAAGACAAGCTAGAGGCACGATAACCAAGAATAACATCATATGATTTTTGTCAAGTATAACATCGCAAGGTTCCCATTAAAGACAAATTAAGTATAATTTCGCAAGATTTCTATCAAGCATTGCAAGATTTCTCTGCTTCACCAAAAATATTTCTATGATATCTATTTTCTCTGCACCACCCGTACTAGTATCCCAACCCGTGTCATGTGTTGACTATAAAATCATCCCTTGCCCAATGTCATGAAATGACCCATTACTTGGTCCCACGAAACATTCTATTAATCGATCAGCTCCCTACAAGTCGTAGCTCGTTCATGTGTTTGTGTCATACAGCCCTATCACGAATGTAGTTACTTGTGCTAGGTCCACCATAGGGTGTATCAAGCCCTATGGTGCCAACCACCGACACAAATCAAGCATGCACATTGTAAACCTACTGATGCCCAATGCCTGCTTTTTCCACTTCGGACTACGTGCATGACCATAGTCCACCTGAACCTACACTGGCGCACCAAATCAGCCGTCGTTCTGGTCGCTTACAATCAGCCTAGTAATCGTGCCCTACCCTGCCTAGTTCCAGGGAACCATGATACATCTAATTGTGTTACTACTGAAATGGACCGCGTAACTAGGTTTTCCGTCCAACAGGTTAAGTGTTGTCATTTAAATTCGTGACTTAACCGTTATCAATCGATATTTCACGATCAAAGGTGTAGTACTGCTTGTAGCATGTCAAGTTAGTTAAGTGTTGTCATTCAAGTTCGTGACTTAACCCGCCTATGTGTCATGCCAAATTGGCTAAGTGTTGTCGTTCAATTTCATGATTAGCCCTACGAATCATGTGTCAATTTGGTTAAGTATATTCAAGCGATTCATGACTTAACCCTACCAAATAATCGTGTCAAATTGGTTAAGTATATTCAAGCGGTTCATGACTTAACCCTACCAAATCATCGTGTCAAATTGGTTAAGTATATTCAAGCGGTTCATGACTTAACCCTACCAAATCATCGTGTCAAATTGGTTAAGTATATTCAAGCGGCTCATGACTTAACACCACTAATCATGTGTCAAGTTGGTTAAGTGTTGTCTTTCATGTTCATGACTTAACCCTATCATGTGGCATTAATTCATTAATGCACCCCAACCTCTCACATCAGACCTGTTGTTGTGGTCACTGGTTATGCTGGGCGGTTCCGGGCAGATTTACAGCACAACTCAGTCTGACCTTGGGTTTTAGGCGCGATATGACCAACTACCCACATTGGATCCTATTGTTTGCAGTCAATGGATTTACCGGGCGGTTCCGGGCTGAATTACACTGCAAACTCAAGCCAAACTCGAGTTGGCCATTTTCCAGTTCATTCTAATGTCATGTCCATGTTCAAATTTCATGTTAAATTCGTGTCAAGTTTTATGGCAAGTTTCATGTCAAGTTTCATGATTCATGTTCATAACCAATTCATGTTTTGCCTAATCTACCACTACAACAAAAAACACTTTTCGCAACAGTCCATATCTGTTGCAGTAGACCTATTGCAACAGGCCAGTGCCCGTCTATATAGCCGATGTTGCAAAAGGTCAGTCCCTTTTTGCAAGAGTTTTTGCCCGTTGCAAAAAGATGTTGCGGTATATTTTTTTGCAATGGGCTTTTGTTGTTGCAGCAAATACTTTTGCAACAGTAAATGCCAGTTGCAATAGATTCATAAATCATTAAAAAAAATTAAAGCTTATAGATATTACATATTAAATGTATTTGTTTTAGTAATAGTGTATATAACAAAATGAAATAAACAAATAAAACTTTTATTTTAACAAAGTTTTAATAATACAAACAATTATAACAAAATTTCTATAATTTTCAGTGTACAACAATTTCTTCTCTCACACAACACATTTTTTTCAAATAATATTCAAATACTGGTTCAATTACAGTGCCCATCTGACATCTGTGTTGATAATGACCGTTAATGGTAAGCAATAGAATAGCAGTATTATACCCATTCATCCAGATTATGAAAGTTAAACGTGGCTTGCCTGGAAGTATTGAGGAACGTTTTAGTACTATCCCCTTTCTTGAAAAACCTTTTAGGATCAAAGACATTCCTCAACCGCCAGAGAAAAAAATGGTGAATGTAAGTTAAAATTTTCATGAATATACTGCTCTGGCAAGGAATCATCAAAGCAGCAAGGAAGCAAAGAAGATGCAAAAAAAAAATTTATAAGAAATTAAACACTACCATGTTTGGCCAACCTCTAATTTACTTCTTAATATTATTGAAAACAAGTAACAAGATTTTAAAATTTTAATGTTAAAACTTGAAATATCATAAAGCTGATATTAACTTCAAGTGACCAAAATAATCTTCTATAGTCCAGTCGAAACAGCTAAAGAGAAAGTAGATAAAAGATATGTTCCATTCCATGGCTATCATATAGTAAATTACTCATGTTCATTGATAATTAAAGGGGACCGATCGCAATATTATTTCTTCCTAGTATCTCTGCCTCCCCACATGTTATAATACATACTTATGTTATATGTTTTAAATGAATCAAACAGTTGGATAAGATAATGCATCTAACTTTTTCAGTCATTTCAAGTCTAGAAATATTGTTTTTCTTGTTGACAATTATAGTGATTTGCTCTAAATATGTCATATGACAATTGTTCCAGCTAAGAACTGAATTTTGACAATATAATATTTATCCATAGTAACGATTAGAGATAAATCTTGTTAAGCTGAGTGGAGGTGTGTTAACTAATGAGATTAGCTGTAAAAATCTTATCAACTGCGTGAAGTATAAGGATAATTGGATGTTCTTACCAAAGTGATAAAGGTTAAGAAAGATGAGTAAAAGTGAGGACATCAGATGTTCTCTTGTGGTTGTAACATCAACAAATGAAGATCCAAGTGATTGAAGTTAAGTCAACTGCCAACCTACAAGTTGATTCTTTTGCCTCTCCCCTGTTTATATTTTTATAGTAGTGTATTGCGCTTGGAGAAACCATAACAGACTTCACGGTGTATGTGTTAGATACTATGAGGAATATCAAAGTAAATCAAAGACGGCATTAAAATTACGAAAAGAAATTTAAGTACATACCGTGAAGATGAGATTCAACGCTCCATTCCGAACAAGTTCGTAAACTAAGCAATGTGTATCATCTTCAATGCAAACACCAATCAACTTTACAAGATTCCGATGATGCAATCGGCTTAGGATTTCAACTTCTGATATAAACTCATGTTCTTTATCCCTATCTTGATCTACTCCTTTAAGCAATTTCACAACAACATCACTTCCATCATCCAATATACCATGATAAACACAACCAAAACCTGCTTCACCCACTTTTCTACTAGCATTGAAATCATGTGCGGCCTTTCCAAGCTCAGCTAATGTGAAAATCTTCAGTGGGGTTGGGTAGGCAGAGATATTTGGAAGAAAGGATGTAAATGCAGAACTTGCAATGCTACTTAGTATCATAGTTACCTCACACTAGTTTAAAGAAAACTGAAGCCTCCATTGATATTACACCAATTAAAAATGATTTTGTGCAGTGTCAGCCACCACAATTACTGATGGTTCTGTTGCTAAACTTTATTATTGCAACCTGCAGTACATTAACATATTGGGACAGTCAAGGCTTAAGACTTAAATTTCAAAATGAAAACACATACATCATTGTAACCTGCAGAATATTAAACAAGAAGTAGGTACCATAACCAAATGATTCTAGGATGCAAAAAGAATCATAAATGCTAAGCACAATAGATCCTTAATATAATTGGGTACTAAATGTTACAGTTATACTAAACAGCCAATTAAAACATTACGTTTGTACTAAGCAAAATAGATCCTGTAATATAATAAGACTAGAAGTTCATAATACTATTAATAATTAATATTAAATAATTCAGTAATTATCGCTCAGTACTTTTTTTCAACACATTTTTTCATTTTTGTATACTTAATAAAAGAAATAAAAAACAGTTTTAATGTTGAGTTTCATTGCAAAGCATTTATATTCTGTTGTTTGCGTCTCTCTATTGCATTTCGGTCCATTCCATTTCAAATACTTCTAATTTTACTGTCGTTGCCTTTCAAATTTTACTGATTTTACTGTCATTGCCTTTCTGATTTTACTGTCATCGCCTCATCAATTACCTTCCTGATTTACTGTCGTCGCCACGTCAAACTCCTCTGCCTTCACCATTCAAAACTGCAGCCTCACCATTTCAATCACAAACTACTGCTACGCCTACCTCTTTTTGCAACAGCTGCTACAATTACTACCATATCGCGTTTTCCCCAAATTACTGAATTCAGTCGAAATCTTAAAGCTTTTCTACCCTAAGCAAAAGAGAACCTAAGCGAAGTGTATATCTTATTATAGCTTTTGTCTTCAAGGCTGGAGTTAAGAAGCTTCAAGAGTAAACAGATACTGTAACATAATTCTAAAATGCAGTAGCAGTAAAAGAGGATAGGTCTCCCTATATAATTATCGGGTTCCATTAAAAAAACTGTGAAAAGAAGCACGTTAACAGGAAGATCGAATCTTTAATATTTGAATATAGCGGTTTTGGTCTAGAAATGGTTACTGTTGGAGCAACTTTTCGATTTCAATATCTTTCTCATGAAAATCTAGCATCCAAATATGCCTCTAATCATTTCTCTGAATACCTGGACTCAGCTTGATTGATTGAGAAGTAATTATGCCCGCGTTTCAGAAGTTGAATGGAATATCTGAGAAGCCTGGTGCACTTGCAATTTCCGTAACTCGTGAATCTAAATCATGCCACGACATGTGGAGAAAGAAGAGATTTTATGGAACCCTAAGCTGAATTGAGAGATGAAGTTGGGTTTGGGAAAAAAATTGGTTCAGCAAAAAGCGGGCATAGTGAAAAAATTTCAGCTAGCGCTACTTCTAACATTTTATTTTCACATTTGTCTGGATGCCACTTAACAAATGAAATAACAGATCGCGAATGAAATTAAAGCTCGCTATGTTCTAATGTTTTTCTGCATTATACATAATACTTTTTTTTTACTAATCGGTTAACCAATCTCGACAATCAACAGATCACATTGATTAAATCAATTAAATATTCATTTCAACTTTGAAGTTCAATTATCATAAGTAATAAAGAGAAAATTTAATGTTAAAAATTCGTTAAAGTGGGAGCCAACAAGTTTTTTTTAATTTCAATATTTTATAAAATATTAATTTTATTGAATTTTTTATTAAATTATGAACCGATCGATACAAATAGGGGTGGTGCGTTCAAAGTTCAACAAAAGGAACCCACTAATTACCCGATATTTTTCATTATTAATAAATAAAAATCTAACTTGCAATAAGTCGGGAAAAAAATTTAAAAATGCATTTACTGCAACTGATAGAAAAACAAAGTTTTTAAAAATATGTTTAACTAAAATTAAATTATAATTTAATTATTACGTAATTACTAATAATCAACTACTTAGTAATAATTATTAAAAAATTAGTTATTAAATTATATTTTAATAAAGCTTAATATTAGTTGTTTTGCTTTTCAATTATAATAGAATATTAATTACTAAAAAATTAATTCATATCAGTGAGCTATTATATACTTCTTATATTATAACCGAATATAACTTAGGGAAAAAATAATTATTAAAAGTACTTTTTTCCAAGTGGCTTTGCTAGTTGCAAAAAAATTACAATTATTGCAACCGGCACAAATAGTTGCCAAATAATTTTTTTGCAACGAGTTTAGAAGCGCAGTTGCAAATAATATGTCTATTGCAACTATAATGAAAAAGCAGTTGCTAAAAGTATGTTTTTGCAATAGGTAGGAAAGCACAGTTGCGAAAAATATGCTTTTCGCAACGAGAAGAAAAGGACTGTCGTTAAATCTTATCTACTGTAACTGCTACGAAAGGTCTGTTGCTAAATATCATTTACTACAACTGTCATTTAACGACTGTTGCAAATAGCAAGTTGCAATAGGATATTTTTCTTGTAGTGTACCCAAGTCGTATTACCATCGCGCGTAAACGTGAATCGACCTAGATTACAAGTAAATCCAAATTCAGAATAAAAGGGAATAACATCAAAACTATGATAGGCAAAAGAACGAGCACAAGGTGATAAATTTAGCATGATATAGCTTGAGATGATTGGTTATAATATCACTGGCATATAGAATAATAGTCCCAAAACATTAGGATTACAGATCTAGCATAATAAGGTGATAGTCATGATAAAGGTGATAATCCAAACTTGTGACAAGTAGATAGATTCAACATCACAGGCATGATAATACTATGGACATGAAGGAGTTTGATTTACAACATGAATAGGTCCAAACTGATTTCATAACAATATTCCCAAATGTCAAGATCCAAGATGGAAACTAGAATAGATGTGAATCGATTATCATACTAAGTCCAATTTCACTTTATCTCATGTCCAAATTACAATTAACAAGTTTAAATCTCAAAGTAACTAGAACTTACAGATCGTGGACTAAGAAATTAAGATGCAGAAGTTGAATCTAGAAACTAGTCGTCTAATTATTGAATCGTTGAATCTCAATTTGATTGTAGAAGAAAATCCCCAATATGCAATTCCTAGCCGTAGTGTTCAAGAAATAGTCTTCATGTTTTATTGTAATTTATTTATTTCAATTATTTTAGAGGCAGCATATGGAGAGAATAAAATGGTGTAAAGAGAATGGGGTTAGGGGGGTTGTTTATATAGGATAAGGCGAACGAATCTAGACTGAAAACGAGACCAAAAACATCAGATTGAACCCAGGCTCAAAACTGGGTTTTGGCACCAGGTCGACCCCCAGGTCGACCATAGGGTCGACCGGGCCCTGGGAGGTCGACCATAGTGTCGACCCTCACGTCGACCTGGTCTTGGGCGGGAAAATTCCCGCCCAGTCTGCGCTGGGGTTCGAATTCGAATTTCGAATTCGAATTTCAAGCTATTTTCGATTCTGAAAATTCCTGAAACTTCGGAGGGTCATATCACCCTCACACGGACTCCGTTTTTCGAAAACTCGGACTCGATTTCATGCGGAATTCGGAGACAAACGCAATGGCGAAACCCGTTTTCCCTGATTCTTAATTTAAAAATTAATTATACCTTGATTTCTTGCTTCAACATGTTATTAAAATTCGGGTTGTTACAAACTGCTTGTTGAATCTCTCTGATTAGCGCCCAGAGTTATTTGACGGTGATTCTGCCGTGGTTGGAATCTACGGATTCGCAAGGACTTCTTGCTTCAAAGGGTAATTCCTAGGATGCGGTAGGAGGGTGCCTTCGGTTCATCCTGTTCCAGGAGGACTTGTATGGATGGATGTCTAATAGAGTATTTCCAGAAAGGTCACGTACATTGATTTCTTCAACCGTACCAAGAGTCAAGGCGGAGAAGGAAACTTCTTTTAGCTAACACGTAAAGTATTATTGTGGAAGTCAATTAGTGATTTTTGATGGATTTGACGATTTGGCATTCGAAGTAGATGTGATATTCTGACTATAAATGTAAAGCATAGCTTCAAGCCTCATCAACCAGGAAATGACAAAATCTGGTTCGTCGCATGGCTATGTGGGTCGCACCCATTAGGGTATATCATTACCTGATCAGGAGAAATCAAATGCCTTCGATTGTTCCTATTTATTTTTGTATGCTTTCGGCGGTTGGCTGGCCCCTAACCGTGGTGATGATATATTCGTTACTCTCAAGCGAAGTGAGGGGCTGGTCATGTTTACCTTGGGTTGTAAGATGTTCTTATTGAAGCCCCATTGTATTCATCTCCGGAGGTACATTGTCGGAAAGGTGGTTGCCCAGACCTTGCCATGGAAATCCATTCTCCAATAAGCGCCCACGGTTTTGATTGTATACTGTATATGTAGAGCGTGAGATGCAAGCATTCAGCTAGATTGATATTTATTTGTTTTTAGACACTATTATAATATCAGAAAAGATATTGATTAGAAAACATTTTGGGTAATCTTAAGGTAAAAACCATCTGTATTTATGTGTGGATTTGGTATTATGATTATCCTTTTCTTTCAAAATGATTTTGGCTTTAAAAATCAAGTTGGAAGATACCTTTAAACTTAGTGTGTTTTTCTCACTTTGGTTCACCTAACAAATCCGACGTTTGTAACGCTCGGTTTAACCCATGTTGTACAGGTTCAGGTTATCGGATACTATGAAGATATGAGCTGGATGGGTTCAGACGTATGATATTATAAAAAAAACATTTTTCCGCTCTATGTTCTATATGAGGACATGTTATTATAACTGTCCAAATGTGTGATGTACTCTGATGATTGTAAGTTTTATTTCATGCTCTCAGTAAAGATTTATTTCTATAGTATATTTTGTTCCGCTACGATGTGAGACTCTGGATATGTGTTGTTTCTTCTACTTTTCTTCTCTTCTAACTTTCTTTCTTCCTTATCTCACCCTCTAATTTCTTTCTATTAGCTATCTGGTGTTTTCAATACTTGAGTTTTGGCAAGTAATAAGGGTTTACGAATTGTTGTCAGAATTCGGGCGTCGAATTCTTTTACCAGGTCGTTACATTCACGTTGTTGAAACTCCTCTTCCTCAATAGGATTCAGCATAGACTTAGGTGGGGTATTACTATTGCCTGCAGGGTCTGAGCACATATTTAAAGAAGCTTTCTTAGCAGGGGACTTGACGGCAGTGCTTTTCTTATCGTTTGGATCTACCACAACAGATCGTGAAGAATGAAGAAAGTTATATTGGCGGAGGAATCCTTCTGTAATCAATAACTTCCTGCTCCATTCACTCTCATTGATAGCTTTTAAAGAATCAAGAAGACTTTGATCAAGGGGTAGCATCTTGGTCGGAAGGAATTTATGTATAGTAAGGAAAGATTTGAGAATCAAGATTCAGGAGGGAAAAGAAACAAAGGACTTCAAGCAAGTATGTTTACCTCCTTCCATCCACTGGTCGTAAAAATTTCCAGGGCACGAGACATAGAAATATTAGTTTTAGAACCCTCGAACACTTTCGACCAGGTCAGTGATAATCTTGGAATGTTTGCCTTGAACAAAGATGAACGAAGGATGAACATTCCTACTCTTAAAAGCATATAAAGAACAAATATCTTGAAATGTGGGCGCACACTGTTTGACCCTCATAAAAAGTTTACAAAGACCCATTAAAATGAAATAACCATTTGGGTGTAATTGATACGGGGCAATAGCCAAGCGCGGGAGGATTAAATCTAAGTATGGATTGAATGGACGAACAACTCCACTTAATAGCATGTGACGGTTAACTTCAACGTACCTAGCGGGTGGAAGATCAGCAAAATCCTCCTTCCCTAGGAATTTGGCTTTGTCGTTTTCTGAGATTCTAAATTGTTTACACATTTGCTGATATGAACTGAAAGAAAGAGTTGTTTCATGTCTTTCGAGAGGTACACTGGCAAGAGGCCAGGGTTGAGGAAAATCCCGAAGGACATTCAATCCTAGGGAAATGGTTGACGTAGTTTCGGTAACCTGAACAGAACTTCCAATCTCACTAGACATTGTTGCTTCCTTAGGGTTTTGATGTGACTGTTGTCTAGTTACCATTTCTATACAAATAGCCGTATTCGAAAATAAATCGCAAGTACGCGCTTCCTAGTTTGAAGGGAATGATGTGCATAATTATATGAGTTATCATAAATACGGGGCTTGAGATTCACGATCAGCATGTACTGATTAACCAATTCCAGGTGTCTTTGACAATTGACTCTAGAATGATCATATTTGTGCAGGGAATGCTTAATTTAACTATAAATGATCGAATAAAAACAATTCCGTATAAATATGCCATTCAATCTAAATCATAAGTTACCCTGCATGATTATTCTTAACTTTTTATACTAATCCGCTGCTGGTGTGAGCTGTCAACAAAAAAATAATAGGCTCAAAAACATGCGAGAACTTTACCCATTATAGGTTTAGTAGTACAAGAAGATTTGACGATCATGTTGGGGACCTAATGTAAGAAAATCTCCAAGAAATGTGAACATGCCAACCAAGCGAGGTCGAGAATGATCGACCTGAGCTCACTTGAACATGCTCGACCAAGACCCGGTCATGGATAACCGATCATGCCTTATCAAGCATGCACGAACCAAGCCTGGTCGTGCATGACCAACTAGGCCCAGTTGGGCATGCTCGAACCAGGCCTAGTCGTGCATGACCAACCCGGGCTTGGTCGAGCATGCTCGAACCAGGCTTTCTTGTGCATGAACGAACCAGGCTTGGTCGAGTATGCTCGAACCAGGCCTGGTCGTGCGTGACTGACCGGGGTCTGGTCGAACATGGTCAACCCATGGTGGTTGAGCAGGTGTGTCAAATAGACTGCAGAACTATATTTCAACCTGAAGTTTTTTGAACAATCGAGATGGCATAACTAAGCTTAGTGGTGCCAAAGTTCAACTTAAAATTTTCCATGCAGCAATGGCTAGTTCGGATGTGATCAAGGCAAAAAGTTTAATTACCAAAGATCAAAGTTCGAAGCACTATCGGGGGGTTTCAACGAGCAGTGTCAATCAGTAAAGACAGAGCATGGTACAACAGTAAACGCAACGACTATGAACTCAAACATTGATCAATACGCAAAGTTCTAAGTTTTAGTTCACTCAGCACATTATTCACAACCGTGAAGACAAAGTTTGAGAAGTATATGAATGCAAGTCAAATTTAAATCTATTCCTACCTGAGATTCACACATTGTAAAAGAATTAAAACACATAAAGCTACAAAGTTAATTTAAATTTCAAGTACAAATGGTAGCATCAAGTGTTCTATCCCGAATATATGTTGCAAGCATGATTGAACTCGTTCTCAAATACAAGTGAATAGTTCAGCACATCGATGATCAAAACATGCAGATACTCCCACAACAAACAAGATAAATGCAAGCTTAAGCAACGATCGGCAAAGTACACATGGTTTTGTGTCTCAAGCATTTCATCAAGCAATATATGTGCATCTGATTTAAATCAAAATTTCAGGGAGTCTTCTGTAGTTTAGGTCCTTGGTCATTTCAAATTCCAGCAATTACAACCGATAAAAGTCGGCTCAAAATCAAACCGTACCCCTTGGTCATTTCAGTCCAAAACCCTAACTGTTTCTCAAACCAAATCAATACAAAATTAAAGGGAAAATCACCTGTAAAAGGTGCAACGCTCCAAATAAGTAGGGGCGGCTTTGATTTGGTTTGAAATCGACGGGAGAAATGAGTATTAGTGATTGATTCGGGGGCTCCAAGTGATTTATGACGCAAATCCAATAAGAAATAAGCGAGATCGAATGGATATGATGAAGAGTTCTTTAGAAAAACCAAGCCGCTACCATTAAAATGTTTCTCTTTAGCAAAATGGGTGAAGTGCGGAAATGTAAAACAGAAGATAATATAAAGTAAAGAGAGAACTATGGCTCGTTCAGCCCATAGTGATGTAAATTCGGCCTATGGCAATATGTCGAGCCAGGACGTTCGTGCAAGATTACTCGTATTCATGTACGACTGACCAGGAGTGACATGTACAAGTTTATCAGTTCATGGTGATACGTAATCGGTCCATAATGATATAAGAGCTCAACCCATTCTTTAATAAGTGCAACCGTCCCGTGAGAATCAGATATCAATTTATCAAACTTTGACATATTCATTCAATTCGAAGCTTGTAATTTTTTATAAATCAAAAATTACAAACTTCGAGGGGCAAATGTTTATCCACTAAAAAGACATGCACATATCGATAGATTAAAACTAAGCAGAAACAATGGATCTAACACATTACTACCTAAAAGGTCGGCCGATCTTACCACACTTGGTCGAGCATGGAACGTATGAATGTGCACCACAGTAGCACGAACGATACCCTAGTCGTGCACAAGAGGTTCGAGTAAGGCTCACAATATAACTTGGTCGGCCAGTCATAAATTCGTATCGCTCGCACATTAGTTGGATCGGTCGCACATGACCCGGTCATGCATTACACTTTTTGTGTGCACATGACTCGATCGCGCTTCATTTGGGTCGTTCGCATGTTACAGGGATGAGCACAGGGGGCTTGCACGTACACTTGGGTAGGTCGCACACTGTTTTGTTCGGTGGTTCCCTGGTCGATCGATCATCTCTTGGTAGGTCGCACATTGAACAGGGTCGAGCACTATAAGGTTCGGTCAAGACAACTGGAAACAGCTGGCGACAACTGGCAGTGGCATTTTTGTAATTACTACGTGAAAGACCAAAAGCCTGTAAATATGAGTTTCAGCTCACTACTTCATTCCAACTTCTCATATAAATACCCCATAACCTTCATACTTTCGGGGGCCGATTCCTAGCTACACGAAGTGTTGCCGAATTACTTTCTCCACTATTCTAAGTTGTTCTAACTTCCATTAAGTCCTCTCCAATCAAGTTTCACCATCGAATCATCCATGGAATCCACAAAAGCTACTCAAGTTTCAAGAGATTGTAGATCTTCGTCAATTCTCATCATACTTAGACGAAGATGCTATTCCTTAGCAGATCTTTGTGGATATAAGGAGATAGTTGTAAAAAGAGAAAGGATGTATATGAATTTGAGAGCTATGTACTTTGTAATTGGTATGATGATAATAAAAGCTTCCTCCATAGTGGACGTAGCCATTGTTAGGCCGAACCACTCTAAAACCGTGCGCAGTTTATCTCCCCTCACCTTTTCTATCTCTAGCTTTGTGTTTAATTATTATTTTAAAAGTGTTAATAGTTTTTGGGGTGTTGGTACCATTTTTGATATCAACAAAGTTGTTATATAATTATTTCAATTAGTTAGTATATAACATACTGTTGGGGAAATCTCAGTCTTTCCCACTTCGTGAAGTTAAGATAGGCAATTAAGATTAAAAGTAGCAACGGGATCATAAGCGTTTATAATTCTCCAATATGGAGATTCTTCCACTATACAAAAGAATAGTAGGATTACAAGAATATGATTACAAAAGTAACTCACACTTCAACTCAAGCTTAAGGATATATACTTCTCAAGCTATCTCTCTTTTCATTCAAAGAGGCTTTCTAACTCTCAAGTATTTTTCTCACTCTAAGAAGTGGCTTTCTTCCTTGAATTCTTGGATGGTTAGTAATAGGGCTCCTTCTCCTATTTATACTACTCAACCTCCATAATGAATGGTGGAGATTACTTGCCTCCGACGGTAGAGATTGATTCTCTAGAATGCTCCACACTCTCTAGGAATCTTTACACTCTTTCATTCCCTCCTTTATTCTTCCACACTCTTCCGAAAGGTTCCAGAAGGTTCCACACGTCTCCAGAATATTCCAGAGGTTTCCACACTCTTCCACAAGCTTCTAGAGGGTTCTACACTTCTCTAGACTTCTCTGGATCATTCTAGAAAATTCTAGATTTCTCTAGAAAATTCTAGAATTTTCTAGAAACTCTCCAATTAAGGAGAGATCCAAACAAATCTCCCCCTCCCGACTTAATTAGGGGGTAGTAGTACGCTGGCACCTTGACAGAAATCTTCAAACTTCTTTGTCGGTACTACCTTGGTCATCATGTCAGACCAGTTCTCATCCGTGTGAACATTGTCAAGGTGTATTTGCTTTTCCTCGAGAACTCCTCGGATCTAGTGATATCTTGTATCAATGTGCTTTGTGCGGGAATGAAATGTTGAATTCTTTGCCAAGTAAATTGCACTTTGATTGTCACACTTCATGACATACTTTTCTTGATCCACTCCCAATTCATGCAGCAAGTTCTTCACCCATTACATCTCCTTGCAAGCTTCAGTAGCTGCGATATACTCTGCCTCTATAGTGGATAATGCATTACACTTTTGCAGTTTTGATTGCCATGAAATAGCTCCCCCTGCAAAAGTGGTTAAGTATCCCGATGTTGATTTCCTTGAATCAATATCACCAGCCAAGTCTGCATCTGTATATCCTTCCAACACAGGTTTTCCTTTTCCAAAGCATAAACATCTTTTGGAAGTTCCACGTAGATATCGGAGGATCCATTTGACTGCAACCCGATGCTCATTCCCAGGGTTAGCCAAGAAGCGACTGACAACACCAACTGCTTAAGCGATATCTGGTCTTGTGCATATCATTTTGTACATGAGACTGCCTACTACAGATGAGTATGGTTTCTTCTTAATCTCCTCCTTGTCTTTTTCACTTGTCGGACTCTGCTTCGAACTTAGCTTGAAGTGCCCAGCTAGTGGAGTGTTAACCGGCTTAGATTTGTGCATGTTGAACCTTTCCAACACTTTCTCGATATATCTCTTTTGGGATAGCCAAAACAGTCCTTTTGATCTATCGTGAGTTATTCTCATCCCAAGGATTTGTTTAGCCGGTCCCAAATCTTTCATGGCAAAGCTCTTGCTTAGATCTTTCTTTAAAGCAGCTATCTTTATGTGATCTTGTCCAATGATTAGCATATCATCAACATAGAGCAGAAGTATGAGAAAGTCACCACTTACATACCTCTTTATGAAGACACAATGATCGCTTTCCGTCTTTTTGAAGTCATGTTCTGCCATGAATGCGTCAAACTTCTTTTACCATTGCCTTGGTGCTTGTTTAAGTCCATATAGATTCTTTGTGAGGCAGCACATTAGATCTTCTTTGCCTGGAACTTTGAATCCCTCAGGCTGTTCCGTGTAGATCTCTTCCTCTAGGTAACCTTGTAGAAATGTCGTCTTAACATCGAGTTTCTCAATCTCCAAATCTTGCACGGCTGCTAGGCCAAGGACAACTCGGATTGATGACATCTTTACCACGGGAGAGAATATCTCTTCAAAGTCAGTACCTTTTTCTTGTCCAAATCCTTTGATAACTAACCGAGCTTTGTAGCGAGGCTTTGAACAGTTCTCTACGGTCTTGATTCTATACACCCACTTATTCTTCAAAGCTATTCTCCCTTTTGGTAGCTCCACTAGTTCATATGTATTATTCTCATGCAAGGATTGCATTTCTTCTTGCATGGCTATTCTCCACTCTTCTTTATGACAATCACTCATTGCTTCTTTATAGCTTTAAGGCTCCCCCTCATCAGTAAGCGTAACGTACTCCTCTGTGTTATATCGGCTGGATGGTCTTCTATCCCTTGAGGATCGTCTTGGCTCCGGTGCGATTGGAGTGCTAGATTGAAATTCTTCCTGGTCCGGTTCATCATGAGTTTCATTATCTTCAGCATCACTACTTTCTTGGGTGTTATTATCTTCATGTCGAACCAGAGTAGGTTCAGTATTCTTATAACTTCTCAACCGTGACCTCTCTGAATTCTTGATATCTTCAATTGTTTGATCTTCGAAAAATACAACATCTTTACTGCGAATAACCTTCTTTTTAATTGGATCCCACAACCGGTACCCAAATTCATCCTTAGGTGAACGAAGATAGATACACTCCTTCATCTTTGCACCAAGCCTAGCTCTCTCATCTTTTGGGATGTGAACAAATGCTCTGCACCCGAACACCTTGAGATGATTATATGAAGCCCTCTTGCCCGTCCAAACTTCCTCAGGAATGGCCCCATCCAAAGGAAATGATGGTGTGAGGTTGACAATGTCGATCACAGCCATTATAGCTTCTCCCCAAAATGATTTGGGTAACTAAGCATGAGAGAGCACACAACGAACTCTTTCTTCAATGGTTCGATTCATTCTCTCAGCTAGCCCATTCAATTGTGGTCTCTTGGGTGGAGTCTTCTCTATCCTAATGCCATATTTATTGCAGTAGACGTCAAATGGGCCTCTATACTCACCTCCGTTATCTAATCATACACACTAGATCTTCCGTCCAGTCTCATGCTCCACTAGAACATGAAATTCTTTGAATGCATCAAGCACTTGATCCTTTGATTTTAACATGTGCAACCATACTTTTCTTAAATGATCATCAATAAAGGTGACAGAATGTAGAGCACCACCAATGGATCTCTCAGACATCGAGCATACGTCAGTGTGCACGAGGTCTAGAATGTTCTTTCTCCTTGTGGGCGGAGAAGATCTTTGGAAAGCAACCCTGTGTTGTTTTCCAGCTAAACAATGAGCACAAGGATGAAGTGGTTTACCTTTCACGTTAGGGAGGAGCTGTTTCTGAATGAGTATGTGAAGACCTTTCTCACTAATATTCTCAAGTCGTTGATGCCATATGTCCATATCATCAGTAGATACATTTACTTCTTCTTTGCATAGCTTAGCTTGCATTACATATAATGATCCTACCTTCTTTCCTCGAGTCATTGTCAAACTTCCTTTGGTGAGCTTCCACTTCCCTTCACCAAAGTAATTCATCAGACCATCATCATCTAGCTTTCTAGCGGAGATAAGACTGAGGCGCATGGTTGGGACATGCCTCACATCTTTCAAAACAAGCTTGCACCCAGTGCTTGTCGTCAGAGTGATGTCTCCTATTCCAACAATCTTGCTTCTATCTTGATTTCCCGTCTGCATCGTGCCAAAGTCACCTCTTTGGTAGGATGAGAAGAAGTTTTCCTGTGGAGTAACATGGAAGGAAGCACCATAATCAATAATCCAAGAACTCTCATCACAAGCAATGTTTAGAATGTTACTTTCACCAATGAGATATAGCAGATCTTCCTTCAATACTATGGCAGTAGTACTCTTTTCTTCTTGCTTCTTCGTTAGGCTTATTTGGTCAGGTTTAACATTACCGGCCTTTTGGTCTCTTTTGAAGCTTCGACATTCCATTTTTTTGTGACCCATCTTTCCACAGTAATAGCATGCAATCTTCGAGCGTGACTTGGATCTTCCTCGAGATTGATGTGGATTTAGGCTCTTACTACATCCACGAGCTTCATTCCTACCCTGATTCTCAACAACATTAGCTTCAGGATGAATAGACTCATCTCGTTTCATTCTCCTTGCTTCTTCACCAAGAAGGCTGTTACTGACGGTATCCATAGTTAAATTTCCTTTCGGAGTTGAGTTACTAAGTGTAACAACAAGTGTGTCCCAATTTTCCGGTAAGGAACTGAGGTGTAGAAGAGCTTGTAACTCATCATCAATCTTCATATCAATTTTTGTTAGTTGATTTACGAGCCCCTTAAAGTTATTTAAGTGCTCAATCATACTATGACCATCCTTATACTCCAATTTCACCAACCGTCGACTAAATTGGCCTTGTTGCGAGGCGTTTTCTTCTGAATCATAGACTCAAGCTTTGTCCATAATTCATAGGCATTTGTATAAGTAAAAACATGCTCGAAGAGAGTTTTGTCAATTTACTTACGGATCATAGCAACAGCCTTCCGGTTCAACAGTTCCCACTGAGCATCACTCTTCCCTGCCACCTTATCTTTGTAGATGATGGGCTCATGCAAATCCTTATAATACAAGTGGTCCTCCATCATTGGCTTCCAATAGGAGTAGTTGTTGGCTGTGAGCTTGAACATGTCTCCATCATGAGCGACATTATCCTCCATCTTGAACTTACATGAGCTTAATTACGGCTACAGATGAACCTAACTCTGATACCACTGTTGGGGAAATCTCGGTCTTTCCCACTTCGTGAAGTTAAGATAGGTCATTAAGATTAAAAGTAGCAACGGGATCACAAGCGTTTATAATTCTCCAATATGGAGATTCTTCCACTAAACAAAAGAATAGTAGGATTGCAAGAATATGATTACAAAAGTAACTCACACTTCAACTCAAGCTTAAGGATATATACTTCTCAAGCTATCTCTCTTTTCACTCAAATAGGCTTCCTAACTCTCAAGTATTTTTCTCACTCTAAGAAGTGGCTTTCTTCCTTGAGTTCTTGGATAGTTAGTAATAGGGCTCCTTCTCCTATTTATACTACTCAACCTCCGTAATGAATGGTGGAGATTACTTGCATCCGACGGTAGAGATTGATTTTCTAGAATGCTCCACACTCTCTAGGAATCTCTACACTCTTCCATTCCCTTCTTTATTCTTTTATACTCTTCTGAAAGGTTCCACACGTCTCCAGAATATTCTAGAGGTTTTTACACTCTTTCACAAGCTTTTAGAGGGTTCTACACTTCTCTAGAGTTCTCCGGAACATTCAAGAAAATTCTAGATTTCTCTAGAAAAATCTAGAATTTTCTAGAAACTCTCGAATTAAGGAGGGATCCCAACACATACTACATGACAAGTGCCAAGTGGGTTGAAGTTGAAATTGTGCTCATGGCTTTTTGGATCATGTCAAAGTATTTCAATCAGTTTGGACATGGATTTTTGTCATAAATGGTTAAATTTTATCTATATTTAAAATAATATTATGTGTAAATAAGGGGAAAAAATAGAAATAAACTATCAGCGCGGTTCTCATGTTTTGACCGGTTTAACCACGAAAACCTTCGATTTGCCCTATCACGGTTTGACGTACGGTTCAGTCTTCATAACTATGATTTCATATACATAAAACATTGGTTGATTTGTTTATGGATGTTCTGGTATGCAATTTATGTGCATGCTGTAAACATAACATCAAACCTTTTTAATTATTTGCTTGCGGAGAACCGTCAAAGAGAAATAGCTGATACAAACTGCAACGGTGTGCAAATTGAAAGCCTTGATGCTATGCCATCAGTTGCAGTTCAGTGTGTTTCTTCAAAAGCTGAGGATAGGCCTACAATGCATCGAGTTGTGCAGATAATGGAGTCTGAGGTCATGACTCCTCGCCCTAGTGATTTTTATGACTCTAATTCTGAGTGTGAAAATAAATAAATTACGTCCTAGTATTGCTTGATACTCGTGAGATTTTTTGGAGTTTCCACGTATAATTCTGCAACTCCTTCTTGTGTGATTTATTTATTCTTTGTTGCAGAATGCTGTAAATGAAACATTGCCATGTACGATCATCATAATATGTTCCATCCTCTTCATAAGTTTGAGCAATTTGTGTTTTTCATTACCTCTCAATCACAGTTGATGAAAGTATTATCGCATAATTTCGAAGAAAACAGCTAGAACATTCAATAAATTTGCTAACAAGTACATTGTAATTGAATTAACCGTGTGGAAATGCATTTTTATTTTTTGTGAGAAAACATATTAATTTCTTTTTTCTTCTCATGACCTCTAATGCTTGGTACAGTCAGTAGGCTCAAAGGACATCTTCTTTGAAGCAAGATCATACTCAATAAGCAAATTCTGCTGAGCCAAATTTCCGAAAATCTGAATATCTCCACTTGCTATGATTGCAAGGCATACCACATTTTCCTCTAACAATATGAATGTGTTCAAAGGCGGCAACGTCAGGGGTGCGCCGATAAACTGAAAGGTCATATTCGGAAGATCGGCATTCAAATTCGTAGCATTTGATACCTCGAAACACATTTCAAAACCATCCTCACTATAATTTACCCTTGGAAGCTTGATAATGCTTGAAAGTGTGGCAATCAAAGGCTCCACTATCGCTTTATCAAGAAAGGTTAAAGTCGTCCCTGAATCGATGATGACGTTCGGCTTAGAACTGAGAGTTGAGTTTAGATTTACCGAGTTGGTAATGTTTCCGACTGTTACGTTGTCGAGTGCTAGGTAATAGAAAGTGCTTGCTTCACCGCCGAAGTTGAAAAGTGGAGTCGTTAGGGCATTTGGGCCAACTACGGCGTTTTCACCCAAGTTTAACAGACTGGACGTTGTGTTCATGTCATGTGGAACTAGACAATACGAGAATTTGTGATTGATCATTGGACCCAACTGTGATATAAGTGAAATCGGCCCACCTCCAAGCCCAACTATACCACCATCTGTGTTATCATAAAAAGTGGTCAGAACAAGTGGTTTGAAAAACAGAGAAATGAAAGAAATTATAACTCCCAGCGTTAAAAAGGAATAATTACCGGCTTTGTCGAATGATCCTGATGTGTTATGAGAACACCCAAACAAAACATTCGGGACTTGAATCGTTCCATTATCCGTAGAATCGAATGAAAAAGTTTCGGTCGACACAGCCCCGATAGTTGTGGAGCCATCACCGTAAGAATATTCATACTCGCAACCTGCACAGCTACCTTCCAGAAAACTTGTGCATGTGCTGTTAGCACACGGAACGGTGCCATATGTAGTCGAACTATTCGGGTTGAATATTGGATCAGTTTGGTTATAACACACTATGCATGGCCTGCACTGAGTCCATATGAGGTCGCTGCCGGTGTCAGCTATTGCAAGAACCTGAAATTGGGGTGTTCCTATGTTGATTGCCATTAAGTATTCAAAACCTGCGGGGAATACTTTAGAGTCTATGCCTTGGGAAGCCATGGTTGTGGTACGGTTGGTAATCTTACTGAGGTAGTTGGCACGGGTTGTGGACCGATGGGCTGCAGCCTGGACCCGGGCCCATTTTGACATGGATGAGTTGTGGTAGGGTGAGTTCGGGGAGTCTCTGTGCATCAGGTTTATGGTGAAGCTCTTGCTACATTGAGTGAAGCCAGCAAATGCAGTGAATATGAAAAATGTTAATAGAACGTTTGAAATCATGCTGTTTGATTGACGTATGTATACAAAGATTGAAAAGTGTATGGTTGTATTTATACGTTTACAATGTTGAGTGGTGACTCTAGAGGAGATTGCTATGTAAATGCTTATTTCTATATTTGTATATATCAAGGCTTTTTGCCTTGATTGTATCTACCATGATATTTGTATATGACTCTTCCCTTTTACTTATTAGCACTGAGAAACGAATTTTGTCTTCATTGGCTTGACGTGTGTGTCTTGGTTGCATCTATATATAAGTATTTGGTGCATGGCGAAGATGTTTACGAAGTAACTTCTTTTGTTTTGATGACTGGTGCTAATATGCTAAGGATAAACGGCCTGTTTGCACTTAACATAATTAAATACGTTTATGACCTGGTTCAAATTCAACTGATTTTAAGTATCTACTTTTGTGCATGATTTTCGGTTGTAAGCTGTATATATACAGCAGGTTTGAAGTCAATAAAGGATGCAGTTCTTTTCATTGTTACCTCCTCTGTTGTACCTCTGTTATTATATATATCTCTTCCCAACAAAAGTGGTATCAGAGCATACGTATCCTGGTGACTACAATACTACAAATGGCAGGAAACGAAAATAACAATCCCATGGGTATCTCTCAACCTCTTGTTCCCATTTTCAAAGGAGAGTGCTATGAGTTTTGGAGCATCAAAATGAAGACTTTGTTTAGATCTCAAGACCTTTGGGATTTAGTGGAGAATGGCTATGACAGTGAAGACGCAGACGGCAGACGGTTGCGGGAAAACAAGAAGAAAGATTCAAAGGCATTGTTCTTTCTTCAACAAGCAGTGCATGACACAATTTTTTCCAGAATAGCAATGGCGTCCACATCAAAAGAGGCTTGGGATGTGCTTCAAAAAGAATTTATGGGTTCTTCAAAGGTAATGGCAGTAAAACTTCAAACTCTTAGACAAGAATTTGAGAGCTTGCTTATGAAAAGTAATGAAACTTTACAAGATTACTTGTCTAGAGTAATTTAAATTATTAGTCAAATAGATCATATGGAGAAAAAATTTCTGATGCAACCATTGTCTTTAAAGTTTTACGAACGTTGACCCTTAAATATGACCATATAGTAACTACAATTGAGGAAAGTAAAGACCTTTCTGTTTACTCTTTTGATGAGTTAATGGGTTCTTTGCAAGCACATGAGGCAAGGCGTAATAGATCATCTGAGAAAAGTGAAGAAAAAGCATTTCAGGTTTCTCAAGTGAAGGGGGATGTAGAAAAAAAACCAAGATTTTTCTGGAAGAGGAGGCTTTCGTGGAAGAGGACGAGGTAGAAGTAGAGGAAGAGGTAGTTTTGATGGAGGAAGAGGTAGTTTTGATGGACAACAAAGGCAGCCCATAGGGGAGCAAAGATGGAATAAAAGCTCTACTCGGTGTCACAATTGCAAAAAGTTTGGCCATATACAAGCAAATTGTTGCGCAGGCTCACAAGCACATTATATCGAAAAAGAGGATGATGAAAATAAGTTATTTATGGTTCATTCTTTCTCAGGCGATGTTCAGAATGATGTTTGGTTTCTGGATAGTGGTTGTTCAAATCACATGACGGGAAATAGAGCATTGTTTAAAGAACTTGATGAGTCACAGAGGGTGCAAGTAAGACTTGGAGATAATAAGCAGCTTCAAGTTGAGGACAAAGGCATTGTTGCTGTGAAGACTAGCCATGGTAATGAGAAATTAATTTATAATGTTTTCTTTGTTCCTAATCTTGCTCACAGTCTGTTGGGTGTTGGACAATTGATGGCTAGCGGATATGAAATTCTATTCAATGATGGAGTGCGTGTTGTTAATGATAAAAAATCCGGACAGTCGATTGTTAGCGTGAAGATGACTGAAAATAAGATGTTTCCACTTAGAATTTCCACAATGGAAAATCAAGCTCTAGTTGTTAGTCAAAAGAGTAACTCTACAATATGGCATTTGAGATATGGGCATCTCAGTATCAAGGGGCTAAGGTTGCTAAGTCAGAAAAACATGGTCCATGGGCTACCTCAGATTGATTCTCTTGACTTATGTGAAGCATGCATTTATGGAAAACAAGCAAGAAAAGCTTATCCCAGTGGACATGCATGGAGTGCTTCTAAATGCCTTGAGTTGATTCATGCGGATTTATGTTGGCCTATGAGAACTTCATCACTTGGTGGAAGTAAGTATTTTTTACTATTCACTGATGATTATAGTCGCATGAGTTGGGTGTATTTTTTATCAAAAAAGTTAGAAGCATTTGAGAACTTTAAAACTTTCAAAGCTCTTGTGGAAAAGCAGAAAGATGCTTTTATAAAAACTCTTCCCACTGATCGAGCCGGTGAGTTTCTATCAAAAGAATTTAGTCGCTTTTGTGATGAACATGACATTCGAAGAGAGTTGACAGCACCAAATACACCACAACAAAATGGCGTTGTGGAGCAAAAGAATCGAACGGTGGTAGAAATGGCTAGAAGCTTACTCAAGGCTAAAGGACATCCTAATCGTTTTTGGGCTGAAGCAGTGGCAACAACAGTCTATTTACTAAATATATCACCTACAAAAGATGTCCTAAATCAAATACCATATGAGGCTTGGCATGATAGAAAACCAACAGTAAGTCATTTAAGAATTTTTGGGAGTATTCCATATGCTTTGATACGTTCTCAGTTCCGTCATAAATTGGAAAATAAATCAGAAAAATGCATTTTTGTTGGATATTGCAATCAGTCCAAAGCATATAAATTGTATAATCCTCTTAATGGGAAAGTCCTTATAAGGAGAGATGTGATATTTGATGAGGATGCAAGCTGGAAGTGGAATGAAGGAATTGAAGAGACTCATGTGCAAATCCCAAAAGGAAGCATGACTCAAATATTTGAAGATGCTGAACCAAATAATGAGAACTCCCATAATCCTTTCAATTCACCAACATGTGAATCATCAAGTTCAAGAAACAGTAGCTCAAATTTACAAGAACCCTCTGTTGAAACACCTTCGGTGAAGGTTAGATCATTAAGCGAGATTTATGAATCTTGCCGATTTGCTTTGTTTGTTACTGATCCTATGAACTATCAAGAAGCGGCGGCAAAAGAAGAATGGCGAAATGCAATGAAAGAAGAGTTGATGGCAATCCAGAAAAATGAGACATGGGAGATGACTGATCAACCAAAAGAAAAGAAAGCAATTGGTCTTAAGTGAATTTTCAAAACAAAATATTATGCAGATAGAACTATTCAAAAGCATAAGGCTCGGCTCATGGCGAAAGGTTATTCTCAGCAGCAAGGTATTGATTTCGAAGAAACATTTTCTCCGGTTGCACGATTTGAAACTGTGAGAATTGTGTTAGCCATGGCTGCACAATTACAGCTGTCCGTTTACCAATTTGATGTCAAGTCTGCATTTTTAAATGGAGAATTGAAAGAAGAAGTTTATGTAGCTCAACCGGAAGGATTCATTATTGAAGGCAAGGAGACAAAGGTGTATAAGTTGAAAAAGCGCTCTATGGGTTAAAACAGGCTCTACGTGCATGGTACAGTAAGATTGACTGCTACTTTCATGAAAATGGATTCAAAAGAAGTGAAAATGAGCCTACACTCTATATTAAATGGGAAGGTGTAGATTTTGTAATTGTTTGTCTTTACATCGATGATATTATATACATGAGCTCTTCCCAATCACTTGCTGCTGATTTCAATTCTAACATGATGAAGAAATTTGAGATGACTGACACGGGTGTATTACATTATTTTCTTGGTCTTGAGGTGAGGCAAGGAGTTGATGGAATTTTTATTTCACAGAAAAAATATGCAACAGATCTTCTAAAAAGGTTCAACATGCTTAAGTGTAATGTAGCTCTGACACCCATGAATATTAATGAAAAGCTCCAAATTAATGATGGTACTGGGGAAACTAATGCAACATTATTTAGAAGTTTGGTTGGAGGCTTAATTTATTTAACACATACTAGACCAGATATTGCTTTTCCTGTTGGTGTACTATAATGGTCCGAAAATCCGGTCCAATTTGAGCTGACTAAATAACACAAGTCCAACCCCAAATTGCACTGAAAATTCAAGAAATTAATAGAAAGATGATAGAGGGTGAGGATAGATAAGATAGAACTAGTAGAATAGAAGAAGAAGAACAACAACATCATCAGAGTAACACGAATCTCACAGCGGAATGAATAAAATATAACATAACTTTTGAAATACAAACAGTACTATATTTATACAATAGCATTGCAGAGTACAACACTTACAACAACAGCGGAAATAATAATAGCTATAGAATCTTGAAGCCTCCTGCTCCAAGCTGTCCAAGTGTATCTGTAAAATCCTGACTACTTGACTGCCCGTACAAATTAGGCACCCAAGAGTTTAGGGAAAACAAAACAAAATAAACTCCGGGTCAGTCATGGGACTGGTATGAGTAAAACAGTTTTAAAACAGGTTGAACAAGTAAACGATATCTCATAAGACCACGCCGTATAACGGAACGGGTTTTTCCTTATGAGAATCCAAAGTATCTTTATATCAAAAACCTTTTGATATTATAATAATGTCTATCAACCACAATATAAAAATCATCTAGCATAAACGCTTTCATCTCACGTTCTACATATATATATACAATCAAAACCGCAAGCACGTATTGGGTAATGGATTTCCAACTATGACAAGGTATGGAACCACCTTCCGATCAGTGTACTCTAGGAACAATACACTGGAGTTCAACAAGAACATCTTGCAACTCAGCCCCACATGACCGACCACTCATTTCGCTTGAGTGTATCGAAGGTACATCACCAACGGTTGGGATCAGCAACCGTTCCCGTATATATATATGGGACAACATTGATAGATTAAAGAAGCAAATGAATATTCTCTAGATAGGTGATTATACACCCAACTTCGGAGCGACCGACTTAGCCATGCTGCTTGCCCGATTTTTGTCATTTACCGAATGTGAGGCTAGAAACTACGCTTATCTATCTTTCATTGATAGCACGATTACTTTGAATGCCACATTATCAGATCCGTTAATCATTAGTTGGATCTGCACAAATAGATTCTGTATATTATGCGAAGGGAATAAATCCGTTGGCCACCATATATATTTGTACAGTCCAACTCATTCAATCATTGGAAATATTCTGTCAGGCATTCGTCCATTTACGTTCGTTCTGGGATTGAACGAAACCGAAGGCACTATTCCGTAAACAAGACAGCCCTTGCATAACATCGTCTTCAATTATCTTCATCGTATTTGATCACAACGCTTATGTCAATACGGAGTGGTTCTTTGGATAATAATCCAACCGGTCTCTCCATATCAACAACGTAAAATGGTCAAAACTTGATAGTCTGTGATTTAACTATCAAATGAAAACATGTCGGTGTACAAACAACGATCATAATTCCAAATAGAATTATCGATCCAATCATATATATATATATATATTCATATTTCCTTATTTTCTAAAATTAGAAAATATACGTTTTCAACATTGGAAAACATCTCCAATCCTCATTTACGCATCACTACCATTCCACAACTATTAGTCCCTAACTGTAAACTAGCAAGAGAACAATTCTCTAAGTATAAACCCCGAAGGCCGAAACCAACATCAGATCGATACTCAGAAAACTATTCAACTTACCTATCTCTAATCAGTTTCTAATATTGTTTAACTCTATTTGATTTACACTTATTTGAATAATTAATATTCGATTAACTCTATTGATTTAACTCTATCGAATAACTAAATTCGATAAACTCCTTTTTGTTTAACTCATATTCGATTAACTAATCTTCGACTAACTAATAGTCGATTAACTCTTATTTGATTATCTCTTTTATATCTCATCAATTTCCTTTTTTTATAACTTCTATTTACCGTAACAAATATTTCCTATTTATAACTTCTATTTACCGCTACAAATATTTCCTATTCTTAACCTCTATTTACCGTTACAAATATTTCCTATTCTTAACCTCTATTTACCGTTACAAATATTTCCTATTTACAACTTCTATTTACCGTTACAAATATTTCCTATTTATAACTTCTGTTTACCTTCTAAATAAATATCCCTTTATTCTATTTATTTTCTAAATAAATATTCTCCTTTTATTCTATTTTATTTATTTTCTAAATAAATATTCCCTTTTTATAAAACTCTATTTGCTTTATAAATAATTCCTTTTATAAAACCGTGTTCGTTTTATAAATAATTTCCTTTTATAAAATCCTGTGATTTTATAAAATTCCTTTATTTCGATATACATTGAAATATTCCTTTTCATAACTCAGGGTTTCTTATGATATGTAAAATATCGAATAACAATGATTAATATCATTCTAACACACATAATCCAGAACAGATTATATAACACATCATATAACACAATATATGAAAACAGTAAAATAATTGTTAAGGAATCCAGTCGGATTCCTCCAACCTATCTCCCTGCATCCACAGATGTTACACAGTATAATATATATCATATTTCATTTTGAAATGAAATATCCTGCTGTACAGAACCATATTTGATTAACTGTACATAGATTAACTATAACTACGTTTTCAATCAAATCTATTTAACAGTCCAGTTTAACAATCAATATACAGTAGTCAATAAATAAAGTACAATTTATATTAAAATATAAATTTAGGAGAGTTAGTGAGTTTTACTCACATTGGCGCGTTAACCGTTAAATAACGGTTTGCGTTATTTGATTCAGTCGGACAATTTATTTCGCCATAAATTGTATTGAGCTCAAATCGCTCCAAACTAGTTCCTATATGTAGTATTCCCTGGTAGGGTTCCAACAGCACCTGCTTTGGCAAATTCACCAATTTGTTTTCCCTTTTCTGTGTATTTTGAACCGGCAAACCTTACAGCTCCATCACCATCTCTTGTTTGATCCTTAACTCCACCATCAGCCCATGAATTTACAACCGAATTCACCTTCTTTAATTCACCGATTTTTTTAATAAGTTTTACTATCCATTTTCAATTTCTCTTCCTTCTCCCCTATACACTCACGCCCTGTACTCTACACAAATGACATTTCGGTGCCCTGGGACAGAACAGCTCGCATCCTTAATTCCTTCTCTACCTCATTTACAAACTATTATACCCAACGCCATGCTTGAACTCACAAAGCTCCGTCCATTGTTGCAACCCACCATATAACGTCTGTCTTCCCTCAAAACGCAAACATCTGCTCGGTGAAAACACGTACTTGCTCACACTATACAATGGTTCTACCAACTTCACAAATTTCCGCAATATACTTTGCATTGCCCCCACCCTCATCGTTTATCTCCTCACAACGCCTGTACAAACTCGCTATAGCATTTATTCCTCAAAATTTGATTTACGGTCTCAGCTCCTCAAAGAAAAAGGAAAACCGCACCTTTGTTTTCAACAGCACCTGACCTTTACATTGCCTACTCCTTCCAAGGTTTTCACTGCAGACCTCACCCTGTCAAACACGTCAAACTCCACTCATTCCTCTTCTTCTTTTACCCACGGATCCACGTCCACCCAGCTTCCATTTAACACACCACCATTTAGTCCTTCATCTCTGCGGAATCCAACGCAACTTCCACCATTGATTCTCACAACATCAAAAACCAAGACCTGCTCATCTCAGTTACTTCTCAGACCAAACCCGAACTCAAAACAACCCCGTTCATCGTTCCGTCATCGCGAACTCATACCTCTTCTTCCCTACCAGTCACGCTCGAGTTTTCCCTCCCACCAAAAGCATTCGGTCTTCCCTTTTATAATTAAGTTCCCGAAGTTGTTCCAGGAAAACAAAGAAAAGAAAAGAAGTGTTGTTGGTTTCGGTTCCACCATACCCATGCCTCCATACGTTCCCTCCTGCTTTTAGTTTATTTTTATTTGTTTGTGAGGAAGATAAAAGAAAAGCGGCGGCGCCTTTTTCCATTTAGCAGAGAAGTGAAAAAGTGAATTAGGTTAAAGCTAAGGGTAGGGTTATTTATAGTATTTCATTTGCTTGGTTATGAAGTGTACCCGTGATGTGGTGGGAGCTATGAGTCCAGAAAAAGTATATCCTCACGTGGCTTCTGTTTTATCACAGAAAGGGTTAGATATTTTAAAGAGGGATGGTTTAAATGTTTTTATCATGGTTACACGGTTTGTGCAAATTTCGTTCATTTATGGAATGTCAACGACATAAATTAAAATATCGTTGTGATCAGCGATGTGCCAGGATTCCAAAAATATAATAATACCAGTAGGTTGACTCATACTGTGAAACCCCGAAATGTTGACACAGGGTGCCAAATACTCCAAATAAAAGTTGCTTATTTAATTAATTAAAAATTACCATAAAATTCTGAAAATTAAATTATCACTATTTCCCAAAAGAACCTTGTCTAAATTTAAACCTGATCTCTAGTTATATCAAATAAACCGTTACGGTCGATAAACGATTATATAGCGACTATTTTAAAATTTGATTTGGACATATCTCAAAATCTACACGACGAAATCCCGATTTTTCCCTTTCACTAGAAAGACATAATCCACCAGCTCCGTGCGTCTCTTGTTTCACAGAAATCCGATTTAAACGAATCATGTACATTCATTTGAAGTTCGAATCGCTAAATAACGAACTGCAGCGCCATTTCAAGCTCGATTTTAATTATAATATAATTATACGTTCTAACGTCGACGATTAAATAATATATTCGTTATTTAAATAATTAAATAAGTTAATTATTACACTTTCAAATATCCGGGTCATTACATTCTTCCCCACTTAAAATAATTTCGTCCTCGAAATTGCTAAGGTAGAGGACAACCCTATCTACTGAGTAAATATTTATCAGTTTACCCCTTAACTTCAGTTTCAATGGAACCAATTAATACCGACTAAAATATTAATTTATCCCGACTAACTAAAATTTTCAAAAATTTTGAAAATTTTCTAACGCCTAAATTTTTCGCAAAATTTCGCCGTAACCTCCTTTGTACAGCCCTATCGGTAAAACTCCAACTCGCCTCTCAAGGCCTTCTCCAACCAAAAATAAAATTAAACAGCCAAGCGGCTTGCCAATTCGGCTCATAAATCTCATGCTTATAAAATATAAACTTGTACCTTTTTGGTCAGGCATATCATTATATCCCTTTCATTTGTGAACAACTTAGTATATACCATTGTCATCTCAATCAAACTCTAATCGATTCTTGATTCCAAATCCTGAACTTATCAATTCAACTGCATTCCTGATGATTCTATAATCAAATCCTGTTCTATTTAACTTTGTTCAAGTTAAATTTTAATTTATTTATCCACTTATACCATCTAAATCTTTTTAACTTTTATTAGTTAAATTTTAATTCCAGAACTTAAATTCCTGGTTTTTCTTTCAAATCAATTTGAAGTCAAAATACCAATTCAAAACATTTGAATTTCTAAACAACTTGTTTTCTCAAAACAAAATCAAAAACAAAATCTTTGGTAGTAATCCGTCACTTAGCAACTCGAAAATTACACCGATGATGTATCGATCCATCATCGGAATTATTTCCCAGCGATCAAAGTGAGTTCAATACTATATTCCTTTCAAAACCACTTTTAAACACTTCGCATTTTGAAATCAATCCCAGATACCCTTATCAAAACAAATTAAAAACCTCCCAGGATTTTAAAATTCATGCATACTTAATCCAGATTCAATTACAAACACTGGTCTGAATTTCCAGTTTTAAATTTCAATTCTGACTTTAATTTCATATTTAATTCATTCGCACCACTTATACGAATTCTGATTTGTTATTTATAACCATTCCACTTTTATAATCTTATTCGATTATAATAACAACCAACACATTATAATATTTCCAATATATATACTTGGGTAAAATTATTTCATTCACCCTCTTTTCAAAACATACCATGTCGGTTCATCGTATTCAAGTGTTTAGTAACCCCTATCAACACAGTTTGCATTACTGTATCGACCAGAATTCATAAACTACTCGAGCAATAAATCTCCACAATATAAACAAATTTTATATCAAATAACAAATACGTTCACTCGTATATATACACTCAACTCAATCTAGGGTATTGCTAACCCCAACTCTACTGAGTCACGCCACAGAGCCAAGGTAATTCACTTAACTTAAGCTCTGATACCAACTGTAATGGTCCGAAAATCCGGTCCAATTTGAGCTGACTAAATAACACAAGTCCAACCCCAAATTGCACTGAAAATTCAAGAAATTAATAGAAAGAAGATAGAGGGTGAGGATAGATAAGATAGAACTAGTAGAATAGAAGAAGAAGAAGAACATCATCATCAGAGTAACACGAATCTCACAGCGGAACGAATAAAATATAACATAACTTTTGAAATACAAACAGTATATGTATACAATAGCATTGCAGAGTACAACACTTACAACAACAGCGGAAATAATAATAGCTATAGAATCTTGAAGCCTCCTGCTCCAAGCTCTCCAAGTGTATCTGTAAAATCCTGACTACTTGACTGCCCGTACAAATTAGGCACCCAAGAGTTTAGGGAAAACAAAACAAAATAAATTCCGGGTCAGTCATGGGACTGGTATGAGTAAAACAGTTTTAAAACAGGTTGAACAAGTAATCGATATCTCATAAGACCACGCCGTATAACGGAACGGGTTTTTCCTTATGAGAATCCAAAGTATCTTTATATCAAAAACCTTTTGATATTATAATAATGTCTATCAACCACAATATAAAAATCATCTAGCATAAACGCTTTCATCTCACGTTCTACATATATATATACAATCAAAACCGCAAGCATGTATTGGGTAATGGATTTCCAACTATGACAAGGTATGGAACCACCTTTTGATCAGTGTACTCTAGGAACGATACACTGGAGTTCAACAAGAACATCTTGCAACTCAGCCCCACATGACCGACCACTCATTTCGCTTGAGTGTATCGAATGTACATCACCAACGGTTGGGATCAGCAACCGTTCCCGTATATATATATGGGACAGCATTGATAGATTAAAGAAGCAAATGAATATTCTCTAGATAGGTGATTATACACCCTACTTCAGAGCGACCGACTTAGCCATGCTGCCTGCCCGATTTTTGTCATTTACCGGATGTGAGGCTAGAAACTACGCTTATCTATCTTTCATTGATAGCACGATTACTTTGAATGCCACATTATCATATCCGTTAATCATTAGTTGGATCTGCACAAATAGATTCTGGATATTATGCGAAGGGAATAAATCCGTTGGCCACCATTTATATTTGTACAGTCCAACTCATTCAATCATTGGAAATATTCTGTCAGGCATTCGTCCATTTACGTTCGTTCTGGCATTGAACGAAACCGAAGGCACTATTCTGTAAACAGGACAGCCCTTGCATAACACCGTCTTCAATTATCTTCATCGTATTTGATCACAACGCTTATGTCAATACGGAGTGGTTCTTTGGATAATAATCCAACCAGTCTCTCCATATCAACAACGTAAAATGGTCAAAACTTGATAGTCTGTGATTTAACTATCAAATGAAAACATGTCGGTGTACAAACAACGATCTTAATTCCAAATGGAATTATCGATCCAATCAATTATATATATATATATATATATATATATATATATATATATATTCATATTTCCTTATTTTCTAAAATTAGAAAATATACGTTTTCAACATTAGAAAACATCTCCAATCCTCATTTACGCATCACTACCATTCCACAACTATTAGTCCCTAACTATAAACTAGCAAGATAAAAATTCTCTAAGTATAAACCATGAAGGCCGAAACCAACATCAGATCGATACTTAGAAAACTATTCAACTTACCAATCTCTAGTCAGTTTCTAATATTGTTTAACCCTATTTGATTTACTCTTATTCGAATAATTAATATTCGATTAACTCTATTGATTTAACTCTATCGAATAACTAAATTCGATAAACTCCTTTTTGTTTAACTCATATTCGATTAACTAATCTTCGACTAACTAATAGTCGATTAACTCTTATTTGATTTTCTCTTTTATATCTCATCAATTTCCTTTTTTATAACTTCTATTTACCGTTAAAAATATTTCCTATTTATAACTTCTATTTACCGTTACAAATATTTCCTATTCTTAATCTCTATTTACCGTTACAAATATTTCCTATTCTTAACCACTATTTACCGTTGCAAATATTTCCTATTTACAACTTTTATTTACCGTTACAAATATTTCCTATTTATGACTTCTGTTTACCTTCTAAATAAATATCCCTTTATTCTATTTATTTTCTAAATAAATATTCTCCTTTTATTCTATTTCTATTTATTTTCTAAATAAATATTCCCTTTTTATAAAACTCTATTTGTTTTATAAATAATTCCTTTTATAAAACCGTGTTCGTTTTATAAATAATTTCCTTTTATAAAATCCTGTGATTTTATAAAATTCCTTTATTTCGATATACATTGAAATATTCCTTTTCACAACTCAGGGTTTCTTATGATATGTAAAATATCGAATAACAATGATTAATATCATTCTAACACACATAATCCAGAACAGATTATATAACACATCATACAACACAATATATGAAAACAGTAAAATAATTGTTGAGGAATCCAGTTGGATTCCTCCAACCTGTGTCCCTACATCCACAGATGTTACACAGTATAATATATATCATATTTCATTTTGAAATGAAATATTCTGCTGTACAGAACCATATTTGATTAACAGTACATAGATTAACTATAACTACGTTTTCAATCAAATCTATTTAACAGTCCAGTTTAACAATCAATATACAGCAGTCAATAAATAAAGTACAATTTATATTAAAATATAAATTGAGGAGAGTTAGTGAGTTTTACTCACATTGGCGCGTTAACCGTTAAATAACAGTTTGCGTTATTTGATTCAGTCGGACAATTTATTTCACCATAAATTGTATTGAGCTCAAATCGCTCCAAACTAGTTCATGTACGTAGTATTCCCTGGTAGGGTTCCAACAGCACCTGCTTTGGCAAATTCACCAATTTGTTTTCCCTTTTCTGTGTATTTTGAACCGGCAAACCTTACAGCTCCATCACCGTCTCTTGTTTGATCCTTAACTCCACCACCAGCCCATGAATTTACAACCGAATTCACCTTCTTTAATTCACCGATTTTTTTAATAAGTTTTACTATCCATTTTCAATTTCTCTTCCTTCTCCCCTGTACACTCATGCCCTGTACTCTACACAAATGACATTTTGGTGCCCTAGGACAGAACAGCTCGCATCCTTAATTCCTTCTCTACCTCATTTACAAACTATTACACCTAACGCCATGCTTAAACTCACAACGCTCCGTCCATTGTTGTAACCCACCATATAACGTCTGTCTTCCCTCAAAATGCAAACATCTGCTCGGTGAAAACACGTACTTGCTCACACTATACAACGGTTCTACCAACTTCACAAATTTCCGCAATATACTTTGCATTGCCCCCACCCTCATCGTTTATCTCCTTGCAACGCCTGTACAAAATCGCTATAGCATTTCTTCCTCAAAATTTGATTTACGGTGTCAGCTCCTCAAAGAAAAAGGAAAACCGCACCTTTGTTTTCAACAGCACCTGACCTTTGCATTGCCTACTCCTTCCAATGTTTTCACTGCAGACTTCACCCTGTCAAACACGTCAAACTCCACTCATTCCTCTTCTTCATTTACCCACGGATCCACGTCCACCCAGCTTCCATCTAACACACCACCATTTAGTACTTCATCTCTGCGGAATCCAACGCAACTTCCACCATTGATTCTCACAACATCAAAAACCAAGACCTGCTCATCTCAGTTACTTCTCAGACCAAACCCGAACTCAAAACACCCCTGTTCATCGTTCCGTCATCGCGAAATCATACCTCTTCTTCCCTACCAGTCACGCTCGAGTTTTCCCTCCAACCAAAAGCATTCGGTCTCCCCTTTTATACTTAAGTTCCCGACGTTGTTCAAGGAAAACAAAGAAAAGAAAAGAAGTGCTGTTGGTTTCGGTTCCACCATACCCATGCCTCCATACGTTCCCTCCTGCTTTTAGTTTATTTTTATTTGTTTGTGAGGAAGATAAAAGAAAAGCGGCGGCGCCTTTTTCCATTTAGCAGAGAAGTGAAAAAGTGAATTAGGTTAAAGCTAAGGGTAGGATTATTTATAGTATTTCATTTGCTTGGTTATGAAGTGTACCCGTGATGTGGTGGTAGCTGTGATTCCAGAAAAAGTATATCCTCACGTGGCTTCTGTTTTATCACAGAAAGGGTTAGATATTTTAAAGAGGGATGGTTTAAATGTTTTTATCATGGTTACACAGTTTGTGCAAATTTCGTTCATTTATGGAATGTCAACGACAGAAATAAAAATATCGTTGTGATCAGCGATGTGCTAGGATTCCAAAAATATAATAATACCAGTAGGTTGACTCATACTGTGAAACCCCGAAATGTCGACACAGGGTGCCAAATACTCCAAATAAAAGTTGCTTATTTAATTAATTAAAAATTACCATAAAATTCTGAAAATTAAATTATCACTATTTCCCAAAAGAACCTTGTCTAAATTCAAACCCGATCTCTAGTTATATCAAATAAACCATTACGGTCGATAAACGATTCTATAGCGACTATTTTAAAATTTGATTTGGACATATCTCAAAATCTACACGACGAAATCCCGATTTTTCTCTTTCACTAGAAAGACATAATCCACCAGCTCCGTGCGTCTCTTGTTTAACAGAAATCCGGTTTAAAACGAATCATGTACATTCAGTTGAAGTTCGAATCGCTAAATAACGAACTGCAGCGCCATTTCAAGCTCGATTTTAATTATAATATAATTATACGTTCTACCGTCGACGATTAAATACTATATTCGTCACCGTCAAATATCCGGGTCATTACATGTACTTTCCTGGTTCATGCAATATCCCTCCAAACATCATTTCGGAGCAGCAAAAAGAATCCTAAAGTATATAGCTGGAACGCTAGAATATGGAATTTGATATGCACAAGATTCTAATTTTAAGTTGTATGGCTCTACGGACAGCGATTGGGCAAGCTCGTTAGATGATCGAAGAAGTACTTCAGCTAGTGTTTTCAGCCTTGGATCAGCAGCTATCACTTGGAGTTCAAAGAAACAAGCTACGACGGCGTTGTCTTCTTCCGAAGCAAAGTACGTGGCTGCAACTTCGGCAGCATGTCAAGCTATCTGGCTTAGAAGAATTCTTACAGATCTTTTTCAAGAACAAAAGGAAGCAACTAATATTTTTTGTGACAACAAGTCTGCTGTTGCATTGGCAAAGAATCCCTCTTTCCATGGAAGAACCAAACATATTGATATTCGTTTACATTTTATTCGAGAATTGGTTGCAAATGGTGAAATTAGGCTGCAGCAATGTAGTACACATGAGCAGGTGGCTGATATTCTTACAAAAGCTTTGCCAAGGGATAAGTTCATTTACTTCCGGAAAAAGCTCGAGCTGTGTAGTTTTGAATCACGAGGGAATGTTGAAGAATGATTCAAATAAGTTGATCCTAGTTTGCAGTGAATAAGTCCTAGTTTTTAGATATTTAAATTTGTTGTTTAATGGATAGGCTTAGTTGATATTTTCTTATTTTAAGTATCTACTTTTGTGCATGATTTTCGGTTGTAAGCTGTATATATACAGCAGGTTTGAAGTCAATAAAGGATGCAGTTCTTTTCATTGTTACCTCCTCTGTTGTACCTTTGTTATTATATATATCTCTTCCCAATAGTTTCATTGTCCATGGATAATGAACCAGAACTAGGAATAAGAAAATAGCTCGGGTAGGGTGGAATGGTATGTTGTAGTGTCAAGAGCCACATAAGTAACACATAAGTAATGAAGGTGAAGTTCTATGTATGTGCGTGTACACACATATACACACGCTAGTATGTAGTTTGTGCTGATGACACGGATATAAATTTTCTTGATGTAACTTACAATGTTATGTATTGGTATGTGCAATTTGACAAATAATAAATTTATTAGAGGAATATGTACCTCTTTTGTGGGTAATCTATACAAGAACTATACAGGAAAATTACATCTCTAAAAACCAATTAAATTGAAGTTGTAATTATACAACGACTTTGTTATTTATGCGTAGAATCCTAAAAAACAGTTTGCAACTCAAATGCCATGGTATATTTTATTAGTTGAAATAAATAAAAATCCAAAAGACTGTGTGCTTCATTGATATGAAAAGCTGAGCAATATATTTTTGTTTCTAAAAATTTGGTAACATCACTACCGTTCACAATAAAATACTTGTTAAACTTTACAAAGTGATAATTCCCAAAATAATAAAGTAATATTGCTTAATGTAGATTGTTACAGTCAAATTTCAGAAGTTACTACTAAAGGGAATAATTTGGGGTCCCATAATAGTTCTTAGAACATATACACAACATACATTCAGGTTATAATATTACTGTGGCGATAATTGCCCAAACTTTTGGTCATCATATAGTTATATAAATATTGATTGATTTTATGCGTGAAGTGGTTAAATGTGGTAGTTTAAAGACAAAAATGTGAAAGCTTATCGATGTTACTTCACATATTTTGAACAAAAACTAAGCGTGTGTTTGGTTTAAAATGAGTTTGGGTTTTTAGTTTTCAAAGTTAATTACAAAACATTAAAGGGGTAAAAGGAGGAATGGTAGAACGGAAGGAAGATGGAGGGGACCGCGGAGGGGATGTAGCAATCAAGGAAGGAAGAATTGGTCTCCATGTTTCTCTTATTTCTCAAAACATGAAAAATAGATAAAAGTTGTTTTTTATTTTGTGTGTTAACTTTGTTCTCTAAAATGGTTGTTTTCCATGATACGCATGTGTTGTGCACATTATTGTATAGACGAAAACCCAAAACTTAAAATGGTAAACCAAACACTACCTAATTTTCTATAAAACATATTTTTGAAGGCTTGTTATTTCCGGTATTTGTAAGAAACGTGACATACCCATGAGTGCATTTTGATGTGGAATATTTCTCTTTTATGTTATACATTCTGGTAATTTCCTTAATTTCTTAAAGCAACTTTTCTTTTCAGTTTCTCTTGATGTAGTATGAAATGGAAACATAGAACACTTAATAAATGTGTTTTTACCAATTTGTTACAACAACAGATTATAGTCAAGCATTATATCTTCAGCCAATTGCAGCAGGTCTTTTGATTATAAAATTGGTGATGAAGCCATGTAGAAAGAAGGGAAAAACAAAACGACATATTATAAAATTGTGTGTTTTGACTCTGTACATGTAAAAGATATACTTGCAAGTTTAAACATAATAAGATGCCAAACGTATAAAAAGTTTACGTTTGATATGTCATCAATAATTTATAATTTACCATACTAACACCACTTCACCTAATTAGCATGCCTAGGTAAAGTCACAAATCATGTAAATTTGAAGAAGTGAGATATATGAACTATATTTTACTTTAAATTATAAGCAAAATACTTAAGCATAGCATTTATGCTCACGACCGATTGCGTTAAATGTTAAGTTTTATCAAGGATTATTGTCTATCATGTCGGTAAATTAAGTCACTGAAAGATTGAAAATGACTTATCATCACATTATTGGGTGTTGACACGCTTTTTAATCAAAACTGTCACGCGTCAAGATTTTAGTTAGCAACGTGCTCAAGCGTTAAAAACAACGTTAGAAAAAACGAAATGATTAAAATCGCGACGTGTTCAGAAAATAACTGGAAATGACGTCGATTCGTAAAATCGTCGTTGATGGACTCGGAAAAACTGGCGCAGTAATAATACATGATTGACTTGGTCCGATCAGCTCAAAATGGTTGAATGCGTCGGTCCGATCACGTGGCAAAAATTGTCTTGGAAAAATATGTGGATTCCGGCAAAATCATGTTTCGCGCAACCAAAAACAACTGATTGACATGACATAATCACGAAAAATGATTTGCGCAACTCACAGCGTGATCAAACTTGGTAAAATTGGCATTTGTCAAAAAATAGTGTCGCACACTCAAAAACAGATGATCGGCATGACATGATCACAAAAAATGGTTTGCGCGACTCACGACATTGAAATCTGATAAATTGGCAAAAACTGATTTGACATGTCAAAAATGCTTGATCGACACGTGAAAATCATGAAAAATCACATGTAAAATCCTGGTTGATTACTCTAGCAAATTTGGTAAATCTAGCAAAATTTGGCACGTTTTGCACATTCGAAAAGTGGTGGAAAACACGGTTAGATCACCCAAATACACGTGCCAAACACAGGCTGATCACTTGGCAAATTTGGCAAGGCAAGAGGGATTCGAAATTTGAGATATGAAATCTGGCACGGAAAAAAGGGAGTGATCGACTCAGTGGGATTCGAAATTTGTGTGCTTGTATCGTGGTCAAGGGATGCGAAATTCGGCAGATTCGGTAGGGATTCGAAATATGGCTTTTGCCAAGCCAATTTGACAAATTGATCTGACACATGCATGCAGATCAGGTGATTTTACGCGATCAACATGCGTTGATCACTGAATTTTAGGATACAAAATCTAGTAAGTGGCAAACTGCTAGATTTCATAGCAAACATGATTTTACCGTGTTGATCAGTTGTTTTCACCTGATCAACACACGTTTTCATTGTTTTTTCAGGAATTTGAAATTTCAAAGTGGCAAACGTGTCAAGAAGGTGGAAGATAACGTATTTTTTGAGTTTTTACCGTGTCGATCATCTATTTTTGCGTGGTAGACACGCGTTTTCACAAGATTTTCCAGTTTTCACGATTTTTCAACATAACTTTGGTATTTCGACTCCGGTTTTAGGATGCAAATTTTGTATCCTTCAAGGATACGAAATTTGGGCTGGCAGACCCAAAACGCATCTATAAATAACCCAAGCTTGACATTCAAAGAGGTTGGTTCTCTTTTGGTATTTTGGACTTATTGGAGCTCTCAAGCATCATTAACGACAACCACCTTTTTCTCAATGACCATTGAACATAACATGGACCTCTAAAACGTTGCCCAAACGTTTTCCTTTAACTTTTAAACATTCACAAGGACTATTTCCACTGTTTTTGGACCGTTTTGAATATTTTTGGATTTTTGGACATTGAAGCTACTTTTTGGACATTGTTGTTCGAGTCAACACTTTTTTCATCTAACCAGAAGAAGGGCGTTTTGGTTAAAATTTAAAATTAACAAATATTTTGTTGTTTTATTGCAACGCCTAGTACATAAATATCGTCCGAACTTGTACGAAATTTGTAATAAGCTATTATATGAGAATGATTACTATGAAATAGACGTAGGTATTAGTGCCAAACCATTATAAAATAGCTGTATTCACCCTACATTTCCTTGTTTTGGATTTGGATTACTGTGTTTCTACTAAACCACTATAAGAAAAACTGTATATCTCGACGCTCTTAAACGTTAGTATTTCGTCGCGAAAAGCAACTCTTGATCTAATTCCTGACGAAATAAAAGCATCGCCGTATTTAACCTCATTAAATTTTCCATGGGAATTTACTGATGGTTTATCCTTGGAAATGTCAATGTTTATCGACGATTTTGCAATGTTATTTTTTTTTTTTGGTTTACCAACCATTTTACGACCTTTTTTTAGTACAAAATGAAAATTTCATGATGAACTTAGTGATGGAATATATTCATCGAAAAATATCGATGTATTTAGTGACGCAATATATTCACGGGAAAATACCGATGAATTAACGTTGGGCATAAGGATATTTTTATTTTTTTGATGAATTTAGTGACGAATTTTAACAAAACAGTCGCTAACGATCACTACATCACCACTTCCACTCATCACGTTACTCATGATTATCACATTGACACTCCAAGTTTTTGTACTCATCAATATATGACACATTTTATCACATTGACACTTCTAGTTTTTGTACTCATCGATATATTACACACACACACACACAGATATATATATATATATATATATGTGTGTGTATATATATATATGCACATGGTTTTGATCAAACACGGTTGCTACCTATATGTTATGCTCAGCAATTGCATCCTTTTCTTTCCCACTTATTATTTTCTATATTCTGATTTGTAACATCTATTTAATTCTCCTAACTTAAGTCGTGAGAATAGACAAAGTATGAAACATGAATATATAATTTAAATTACGGGAAACAATATTGGTTAGCCTTGATGTATACGACTGTAAGTAGAAATGTTGCTCATCAATATTTTGCAATAACCATTTTTTGCTTTACATTCCACAATGTGCATATTTATGATTAAGACAATGACCAAATTTATGATACTTGGAAACCTTGAAGTAATCAAAACAACATCTAAGTGCTATACAACTATTAGATAGTCAAAAGTAGCCAAAATATAATGAAATATATTGTAAACATTGTTAAATCAATCAACATTTACAATCAAATTTGCTATCTTTAATTTGCATATAAATTGGCTTTAACTGTGATAGCAACAAAGGCTAACAAAAAACACACAAACTCAAGTATAATTCTGACTTAAGTGAGAACCGGACTCCTTACCAACAAAATTATCCATCATACGAGATATCTCTTTTTGCATCTAAGATATAGAAAGAATTTGTACTTGCATATGCTCATGCATTTTCACCCGCTCCCTATGCAATTACTACTCAAACTCGGTTTGTAGTCGTTCTTCTCTCTCTATTTGTTCATCCTAGGCCTTTCAATCTCCTCGAGTCTAGATTTAAGTTGCTCAGTTGCTTGAATTTGTTCACATTTTATTTCTTTTTGTAGCTCTTTGACAATTTTCTCATTTTGCTCTAATATTTTCTTCATCCGGGTTGCTTCCTCGTTATCCACCAAAATAGTAGATGAAGTTAAAAGTGTCTGAATAAATTTACAAACTATACTACTTGCTTTAACAAGATTAAAAAAGGTACATACAAAATGTTGGAAGTTTGGTCACTTGATGACCACATGCTTTTTAAATCTAATCACCAACGATATAATTTCCTGTTAAGGTAACAACATAATTAAAATGTGGAAAAAAGCTTAATTTAACAATATCAAATTATATTAGTACATTCATCATATTAAATTAGTACATCAGATTTATGGTATACCATTATGAAATATTACTTCAGCTAGAATTTGTTACTTCTTCTCCATACAAAATTAAAGTAACTTACATGGAAATGTATTGGGCTAACATTACATAATCGTCTTGAGATGTAGTAGACATATCCTACCTCTAACAAATTATTCTAGTCACTTTAACGAATATGCAAGCTACAAATAGAAACACTCATATAAACACATAAACAAATATACACACATAGCAAAATGCCACGCATGCATTCAACAGCAACACACGCCTTAGGCTTACACACATACAACTGCACACATAAAATCACTCATGCACACTACACAACACCCTTTTTTCCCATCTCACTGCTTGTTAGAACTTTGATCAAGAGAGAAGAGAGTGATGAACGGTAAAAAAGAAAGGACTACATTTTTATTGATTATTTGATTTCTATTAAAAAAGAGATGCTTGATTGATTACAATGCTAAACCATATATTTATAGGGTCATTTATTCTCTAGAATATTTCTTATTCTCTAGCATATATATCTCTTGGCATATTATTTAACATTTATTTCTTAGTATATCTCTTGACATATTCTCCAACACCCCCTCTCAAACTCACGATGCGGAAAATCGTGAGTTTGACAAACAGAAACTACAAGCTGAAGAGTAGAAAGATCGAACAATCATTTCAATATTGCAAGGGAGTAAGAACAATCATTTCAATATTGCAAGAGAGTAACACCAAACTCCAAGCACCAAATACCAAATACTTAACAACTTCAAACAACTTAACAATCTTTAATTTTCAATCTGATCGGTAAGCAAAAGATCTAAACGGCCAAATAACAAAACTGGTCGCAGATGTGTTTGTATGTTTGCATCCCCTAAACATACAAAGAAGACAATACTAAACCAAATGAGATGAGTTTTTATGTTTGCATCCCCCAAACATACAAAGAAAACAAAACCAAATCAATAGGGATGAATCAGCATATGTTTGCATTGTCCAAACATATCTTACAGTACCACCTACCACCTTCAATCAACGTCGATTGCCCTCCTAATAAACAGGGTTATCGATATAGACATCAAACAAACAATAAACATCTCCAAACTAATGTTACTCTCTAATGAATCAATCAACCAACCATCTCCTAAAATTGCTACTTCTACATCGCCTCAGACGCAAACTTCCTCCTCCAACAACAACTTCAAACTTCCATACGCCGTCAACAACCCTTCACCTCCATCGCTTGTTGCAAACCCGTCACCACCCTGAAATCAGCAAGCCTACTACAAATGAAAAGTACCCAACTCGAACATCCACAAAACTACTTCGAACTCTAAAATCGCAGACTCACAAAATCGATGAAATCCCCAAAAATCTTCAACAACTACAATCCACAAATTCATTCCATACACTCAGTTCTCCACAACAGCCATCAACTCAATCAAAGCTAAACCAAAACTTGACCAAACCACCAAGCTGCAAACTAAATCTACTCATTTCCACCTCCATCTACTCTGATTCAGACCATTAATCCATCCCCATCAACACCATACCACATCATCAACAAACTTTAAACCAGTTTTTATTTTTATTTTTATTTTTTTTACTCAACAATCTCAAACAACACTTCATCTAAAACACAATCACCAAATGACCATACACAAAGCCATCTCCACAATTCAATATAGTGCCCGCAAACAGCTCACCACAATATAATCAACTCTCAGCAACAGCCCGATCACTCAAACAAAGACAAACAATACACAACCCTCATTATTGACATCAATCACAACCTCTAAAGAAAAACAAGTTACATCCTCCAGTCACTTCATTTCCACACTTGAACAGCACAGAACAACTCGCACCCTTCATACCAAACTTCGAACAAAACCCATTACTTTCTTCATTGTCCCAACTTCAAATCCACCGCAATACACCCCCTAAACCATAGCTGCTCCATCAAGTTCCTAATCACTCATTTTCTGCCATCACACCCTCCTACAAAAACTCCACAACAATTACACCAACTACTAAACCCCCTTCAGGTTGATCACAAATAACTCCACTTTGCTACAAATCCCACCAAAACTCCCTTCAGCTCCGATACAATGTTAGAGAACCCCAAATTATCACAAAATCGATTGGAAATGTGAAAGGTGCACTCTTAATATTTATATAAAATTATTTTACAAATTTCCTGATGTGTGACTTATTTCAGCACGCCCCTGCACGTGTGGCATATCATGAGCCTAACACATGGATCTTATTGGGTGACATGGACAAGCACGCCAGTTATGTGTACACGAATCAAACCTTGCTCTAATACCATGCTAGAATTTTGATCAAGAGAGAAGAGAGAGATAAACGGTAAAAAAGAAAGGACTACATTTTTATTGATTATTTGATTGCTATTATAAAAGTGATGCTTGATTGATTACAATGCTAAACAATATATTTATAAGGTCATTTATTCTCTAGAATATTCCTTATTCTCTAGCATATCTCTTGGCATATTCTCTAACATTTATTTCTTAGCATATCTCTTTACATATTCTCTAACACTGCTGCTGCCAATAACAATAGCCCTTCCATGTAGCAGCAACAATGTTGCTGCTACTTTTTTTTATTGCTGTAGCAGCCCGCTGTTGCTACAAGTAAACAACAACACTTGCCAAAAAACAATTGAAATGATTAAGCAAGTACTGTGTGTCCTTAAAAAAATGCTTGAAAAGTTCTTCTATTTTGTAGTTTCGGTAAACTTGCATCTCTTTTCATTCCTTGATAAAATATACCCAGAATTTTTTTTTCAAAAATAAACATGAGCTAGTTAACGTGTTTTAAAGTAAACAAGTTCATGAAATAATGTTAAATAAATGGTACTCATGTTGAGCAGTGTTTCCACTAACTAAATTCATGACTATATAGTGCATAACACTGTGTTTTTTTAAAGCATAACAAAAATGCAATGCTCACCAATTTGTAAGCATAACATGCAAATTAAGTAACAAGGAAAATAAAATTAAAAGAAATAAATATCTAGAACCCGAACTTTTGAAATAATAATTAGATTAGAATGCTTAATGCATAATTTCATTGCCAATTTACAATACTAGACCAATTGTTTTGATATAATATGCTAAGTATTCTGAATGATCTCTACTAGCTTTACAAAGTGCACAAGCAGTTCAGTACTAAAATATAGGTTATGGTTAATTACCTTAAAATTTGAGAATAATATATCCATTATGTAAGGAGGAATACTGCTCATTCTAGGCTAGAAATCTGTCATACATCGTTCAAAGCAACATCTAATAGTGCTTGAGGCTAAATACGAGTCACTAAACACCCATTTTTCGTATAAACCATTTTACCTCTCAGTTCGATACTAAACATTAATGTAAACAAAAGGGGCTGAAATACTTTTACCCAAAACTATAATGTTAACTGCTCATATTTGTTAATTTAAGGGTTTTAATATTGCTAAAATAAAGACTGAATATGCTAAATTACTCACATTTTACTTTGGTGATATATAAACATGGTGGTGTGCCAAAGCGTTCCACGCTAGATGTTCGAGTTGGTGGTCCTGATGCAGTAACTCTTATACCAACTGGCTCATCATGAGAGGATAATGCATCGCTAGTCATACATGGTGTCGCTTTCATAGGTGGTAATGCGATCGAGTTGTAGCACAAATATCATGATTGGTTTGAGCTTCCGACCATGATTTGGCATAGAAGTTGTTGTCTCAAGCTCACCATGGGTCGATAATGTTGGGTATCATCACAAAAATAGCAATAGTATTTGATGAATTTTAACCTGAAATTATAGGATCTTTGCGATTAAATAGATCAATTGAAAGAGGCATACCAATTTGAGATCGATAATTCATGAATTCGTGAAATCGAAGTTGCTTGTGTTGATTTGAATCAATAGTGTAACCGTATGTAGCGATGCCTCTAATCGGTCCACAAGAACTTGCCTTGAGATCGTTGCATGATTTTGATGATGAGGAACGATGGTACTTGCCAAGATCCACTATGCAAGTAACCGTAGTTTGATTTGTTTCCTTTTGGTTATCTAATAATTGGATAAGGATCGGTCTAACCTCCCTTTTATAAAAGGAAATGAGAAAATTTTGGGTATGAGAATTTCATAGGCACCATTTCAAATAGGAATACCGAATCAACTGATTGATTTATTTCTTAAATTTAAAATGGTTATTCCTTTTTCAACTTCTTTAATTGTGTGACCTCATAGGTTATCATAACAGTGCCAATAATTTAAATAATATTTGAATTATAAAAAGTGAGCGGCATCTAATAATACATCGTTGTTATCCAAGTTATAATAAGATCAATGATTCAATACAACCTTTCCTGTGATTAGTGTCTCAATGTAATTTAATCCTTTTAACCAGTATATCCAGGATTAAACTCGGGGCATGTAACATATCATCCTCTTTATAATTGAATCCTTTTATCTTGACCGATGAGTAGACTATGTAAAACAAATCAATATTTGAGCACAACCATGCATTTCATAGTCTCACTCAATCAAGAGGCCCATGGATATCTCTACATATATATTATAGGATTAAATTCCATCTAGATCATTCATAATTTTCATTCAATTCGAGATGTATCCAATAATCACCTTTATCTCCACTCGGTTAAAAGTAACTTTTGATGATATCAAAACACAAATATCCTCGAATAAAATTATAATGATTTCAGGTCTGAGGACCATTACATCATTTTTTTTTGAAACAAAAAAAAAACGATGTAATGGTCCTCAGACCTGAAATCATGAGGACCATTACATCATTATCACTATGAGATTAACTTATGATACCGTTAATTATATTCCATGTACTTTTCTCATGTTTTGTCAGCCCAATACGCTATTCTCCAATACGTATTTATGTATTGAAATTAATATCATGAATATTAATGATCAATGAGATATGATCATCAGTCAATCAACATACTAGTCTCAATGATTTATTGTTGTCCTATATATAGATAATTAAACTCGACTAGGGACATTTAAGAATTATAATACTTAATATATTGTATAATCTCATGTTCAAGTCATATACTTGAAACTATATAACTCCGTATTATTATTCTAAGGACTTCTATTACGTTAACATTTATATTACACAGTAAATTTAACATAACAACATCTTTTATTCCAAATAAAATTAACATCAACAATATTGTTATTATTCACATCGAACAGATTGCCTCTAGGGCACAAACTCTAAAAATCTCCCACTTGCACTAAAGCCAATGTAACGTCCCAGATTTTTGGATGCTAATTACGAATATTAAAATCCGTTTTAAATAATGATTTGGTAATATAAATGGAATTTATATCGAATTTTATTTATTTAAAAAGGAGTTCGAATTTATATATTTATAATTTAATTATAAAACGAACTACGGTGCAGTAGTTCGTAATATAACGATTTGAACTTCAATTGGTCATACCGGATCCGATATAAATCGGATTTCTATGAAACAAGAAACTGTTGAATCGATTAAATGACAATTTTCTAATGGAGCAGAAAAATCGAGATTCCATTGTATAGATGTTAAGAAATGTCCAATTCAATTTTTCAGAAAAACGCTATGGAATTGTTTATAAAAACCGTAACGATAATTTAATTATAATTAAATATCGGTTTCGAATTTGGACAAAACCTTTGAGGCGTAGTTATATTTTAATTTTTAGAATTTTATTGTAATTTTTATTTTGGAAAATAGCTACTTTTAATTTGGAGTATTTGGCACTCTATATCAACATTTTCGGGTTTCACATTATAAGTTGATCTACCGATATTATTATATTTTTGGGATTGTGGAGCGTTGGTCGATATAGTGGTATTTTTATTTTTGTTGATAGCGGTCCTTAAAGGATAAAATTCCATATAGTGCCACGGTACCCTAAATTCATGTATATATGTATATAATAAAACTGACTTTTTTCTTCATATCCAAGAAACCAGTAGGGTATGCAGACAACTTTTTCCTTTCCCAGTCTATATTTTGGAAAATACAATGAAATAAAATGCTGAGTTTTCTAACCAATTGTCACCGTCCTATACATTAGCAAATGCAGTCTAGAATGGGTACATCCAGACCGTAAGCTAATACCATTTCTTCTGCAAATAAAATCCTAGTATACACAGACCTATTCCATTCATCAGTTCAAAATTCAAATAGGCTACCCTAAGAGGAAACTTCACTGCAGATCTATGTTCCTTCATGCTGAAGCTTTCTGGTTCACATGGTTAAAGTTGAATTTTGGTTACCTACTTGTACCAAGAAGCATGGCCGAGAGAACCTATTTCCTTGGCAACCAAGGCTTTAAAACTATTCTCGTTTTAAGTACAAAAATACACGGCTTACTTTTCGAAAATATAAACTACCCTAAGAAGCTATAAAGTGAAAATTCATACCATAACATTTCAGCCTAACCTAAAATAAAATAAAATATAGTACCCTATTGCCTAAATCTTAACTGTAAAGAAATTCACGTTATAAATACCCCAACACTCCTCGTTTCCTCCCGCAAGCCACAACAAAGAGAAACCTACTTATTTATTCTGCCGTAGTTTTTAAATAAAAAGAAAAAAAATGGAAAAATGACTCGCCATGAAGAAATGTTACAGGAGGGTGTGGCATCACATGATGATGTCGGGTTTTGATCTGCACGATGGAAGCAAGGTGATTATATGCGAAAGTGGGGAAGCTGTAGACTTGTGAAGTTTACGGGTATGGGGTAAAGTATTTTCTGTATGGGGATGACATGAGAAATAGGAGGCAAGGGGGGAGTTCACAATACTGTACTGGAAGGAGAATGGATCTTTGGAGATGAATTGCGGGTATACCTGGACGTGCATGTGTTTTTAAACGGGATGGCGGAGTAGATTACTGTTTCGGTTCTCAAAGTAGAAGAAGCTACAGGCTGATATGTGAGTTCGTAGAGGAAGCTTGGTTTTGGAAGGAGGATGTGCAGGTGTACGGGTCAAGTATGGGTTCGGAAATTCAAAGGCAAGTGTAGGGTGGTGGCCGTCGTTGTCAGGTCACGACCTGGGCGAGAAGTGCGAAGGGAAGTTAGAAGATTATAGAAGAAGAGTACGATCTGATCTAGTAAAAAGGGTGAAGTGTATGGGTATGCAGGGGAAACGGGGACAAGTGGGGACCTTTGTAGTGCGTAGTTTACAAGAGCATGTAGGTTTTTTCCCACTGGAGAAGATTGACCATATGCGATGCGGTTGGGCTTCTCTTTATTGGGTCAGGACGGTACACTAAAATAAAAATAAAAATAAAAATAAGAAAAGAAGAAAGATGCGAATGGTCTTAAGAGAGAAACGAAAATACACAAGGCATCAGGGTTCTTTTGTCTCGAACGAGAATTGTTAGAGAAGTTTGGGTAATCCGGGAAGACGGGGTATTGGTGAAGACAATAGAAAACGCTTATGGTTGATCTAGTTACTATGCGTTAATTTATTATTTAAGGTAATTGTTAATTTAATCAATTTCAGTTAATTTATTTTACAATCATTCAATCTTATAAAATATGTAATTGTTAACGGAATCAAATGATATAGGAGATGTTGGAATCACGGAAGAAAGTTCTACGCTATTAAGCTAATAAGGAAGGATCTGGAGACAATTGGGATTTCATTAATTTTAAACATTTGTTTAAAATTAAATGAAATGACGCCAAAACCGACAAATCGAAAACAATGTGAGTTAACTCTCACACTCTTATGGAATTCTAGGATGTGATAAATTCACATAAATATAATTCACAATTAATTGGTTGATTGAATGTTGTGATTACTGATTGTTGTTAGTGGTTGGTTGTGTTAGCTTAAATTATTGCTTCATATGTTGTTATAAATTATATGATCTGATACGCAGGGAAGAACAGGTTAGACGGATCCGACCGGATTCCTCAAATAAATTATTTATTATTTATTGTTCATATCATTCACATATGAATTGTTTACCCCCAAATGATATTATAACCTATTCAGATATTAATCGTTGAATGGATGTTAATCATTGAACAGATCATCAATGATTGTTATTTTTTAATCAATAAACAATATTCATTAAGTTATTGGCAGCAGATGGCCTAATATCCATCGTTTTTAAAACATCATTTTTCCATTAGGCGAATTGATGGAATTTTATGTTATAAAATATATTTTTATAATCGAATCAAAGTTTTGAATTTATTTTATAAAAGTTATTTAAAATAAATTGTCTATAAATATATCATTATTTATAATAATGTTTTACAAAGAAATTTTTAACGATATATATAACGAATTCTTATGTCTTTAATAAGATTTTATGAGCAGGGAACTACAAATTAACCTACGGGTTGAGAAATTAGAATAATTGTTTATTTAAACAATTAAACAATATTATTAAGTTAATTAAGTTGATCATTAATTTAAAAAGGTGGATTAGTACAAATCCGTTACTAATGTTTATAAGTTGACGAAATCAACTAGTTAATGAATAGTGATATTAGATTAATTTAATCTAATTGTCTTACGAACAATCATTTACATTTGACGATTATTCTAAATAGTTAATTCATCTTTATTCAACTACATTTTAATGTTGTTTATTTAATTACGTATTTTAATAGAGTATGATTATTTAATAACCTTTCTAATAATGAATTATTATTCTATGTTTAGTTAATAATGAAGAAAACTACAATTACTTCAAATGGTATGATAAAGTTATTTATTTAAGTGATTTACTTGTTAAGAAAATACATCTAAGAAAAGCAAGCAAGAGTAACGAGATTTGAGATTGAATCATGTAAAAGGTAATTTTAATAATCCCAAGTTTTGTAACTATGTCGATAAAAAAGGTTGGAATCAGTTAGAAGGCTTTTCAAAAGAACAATACTTAATAATTAGATTAAGTAAGACAATTACAAACAAGGGAAGATGGTAAATGGCTTTTGGGATTTAAAACAAGTTAAGTTATAATGAGTTACTAGATATGGATCTGCATAATAATTCAGTAAATGAAATTTATAACAAATCCAAATTTTTAAACGGAAGTTTATAAAAAGGTTTGTAAGCTAATATGAAGATTTAATAAGATTTTCCCTGGTTAAGTATAATCAATGTAAATGACATGAGAATTTCAAGGAGATTGATTAATGGATTTGATTCAGTTATGGAAATAAGTTATAAACTTTGAAATGATTATTAAATAAATAAATATTCGTAGTATAGGATATGAATTGGAAATAGAATCAAGGTGAACTGAAATTGGTTGGATGAATTAAGATAAGAAGTCAATCTAAAAATCACGTATTTTAAAACAAGAAATGGAGTTGGATTAAGATATAATCGTAAAAAGGTTTAAAATAAGTTTTAATAAAGTTTTTTATTGTATTTGATTCATATTTGAATCAAGGCTTATTTATAATGGTTTGAAAATATATATAAAATACGAGAAGGAGCTAGATATAGTTTTAAAGAAATTAGAACTCATATACGTTGGTTGAGTTGAGTAAATTTTGAGGTGTCAATCTGATGTTGGTTTCGGCCTTCGAGGTTAGTACTTAGATATTTATTCACTTTCCAGTTTACAATGAGGAGCTAATAAAATAGAAGTGAGACGATAACTGAATATTCTTATACTAGATAATAAATGAAAATGTTTTCCAAGTAACTGAAGATATAGAGTTTAAACTAACAATGCATTAATTATTAAAGAGGCCAAGTGATGTTCAATACTGAACCAATAGATGTATTTTATTTTATGGATGAATGGATGTTTATTTGATAGTTAAATAACCGACTACCAAATCTGGCCAATTATCGATTGTTGATTCGGAAAGACCGGGATTGAATTTATGTTCGAAAACCATTCTGGACAGCAAATACGTAATCATGAAAGAGATCAGATGATGTTCGAGATGGAGCATTTGAAGACCGTAGATCTTCATAAACGGAAGTTTTAATTATTATCTCTGGGTTGCTCCTCGAGATAAACTTTGTTCCTGTCATGGTTGGAATCTATGGATTGCAAGGATTACTCACTATTGATCTCTAGGGTGATTCCTAGGATGTGGTAGGAGGGTGCTTTTGGTTGTCCAGTCCTGGGAATGGTGGCCAGATGTTCTGGATGAAATTATAACCCCAAGCCTCACAACTGGAAGTTGACAAAAATCGGGCAGGCAACATGACTATGTGGGTCATTCTCGTTAGGATGTATTGTCACCATCTACAGAATATTCATATTTGTCTTCTTTCGTTTCTGAATCTTCGGATAACGGTTATGTGGGCTAAATCATCGGTGACAATATATTCGATACACTCAAGAGAAATGAGTGGTCGGTCGTGTGTGGGCCGGGTTGCAAGACATTTTTGTTGAACTAAGTGTATTTGTCTCTAGAGATACACTATCGGTAGGTGGTTCCATACCTTGTCATAGTCGGAATCAAATCTTCAATAAGCGCCCGCGGTTTTGATTGTATACTATATATGTGGAGTGTGAGATGCAAGCGTTCCGCTAAATTGCTATTTATTTGTAGTTAGACATTGTAATAATGTTAGATAAGATATTATTTCAAAAAAAAATTGGGTTATATTAAGGTGAAAACTATTCGTGTTTATGTGTGGGCTGGTCTTACTATTATCTTTTCTTTCAAAAAGGATTTCCAAAGTTAAACAAGTTGTTTGTTGTGAATCAACCACTGAAAGTATTCCAGACTGATCCAGGTGAATTTTGTTTTAAATCAAATGTGCTCGGGTCAGACCGAGTATATTTACAGGTTTGGTTCCACTTGAAGTTCTGGAGCTGGAAGCTGGAAGCTTCACCGTTAGTTATTTAGAGTTTATTTCCGCTGTGTCTGACATATGATGTACTCTGATGATTGGTATGTATATACAGTTTCTTTTTGTATAAAGAGATTTGATATATTATATTTTATTCGTTCCGCTGGGAGATTCTGTTCTGACATTTCTTCTTATTCTTCTATTGTAATATTTCTTTTGTTTCTTATCTCACTCTTTAATTTCTTTCTCATAACGTTCCGGTATTTTCGGTGCTTGAATGTCGTAATGGTGTTTTTGTGTCGATTTTCGGGGTCGAAAATCTCGTGGTCGTTACAGCCAATCACTCATGTATCGTGTACCCATGAAACTAGTGTGACTATCATTCTTCTGTTGCGACAAAGCTTTAGTCAGTGGGTCTGCAACATTATTATCCGCTGGGACTTTGCAGATATATATATCTCCTCTGTCAACAAATTCACGAATGAAATGGTATCTTCGAAGTATGTGTTTGGATCGTTGATGTGATCTAGGATCCTTAGCCTGATTTGTAACGACCCGGATTTTTGACCGCAAATCGACAATGATCCTCAAATGTCGACTTAAACAAATCAAAAATATAAATAGTTATTGGGATTAATATAAGGAAAAGAAGAAAGAAGGAAAACAATCACAAAATCTCATAGTGGAAGGACAAAATATAATAAATAAATAACATTTCATGAAGCTGTTAAAACATACATTTGATTATACACTTACAACGATTATAAGAACTGTTACACAACATACCAATATTTGCAGCGGAAAAATAATAATAATACATCTATCAAGTTCCATCTTCATCTTCATAACAGTGCATTCGATAACTGAAAATTTAATCTAACCAAAGCATAAATGAAAAGAAAAATACATCTAGATTAGAACTAAAATATTCTCATATTGATTAAATCAAATTCATGTGATAATATGAGTGCAATAACTTAAGAGATGTTACGGGAGTTTCCACCTCCTAAGAATCCGTCAAACTAGATACTATATAATACAATACGCTATTATAATAATGTCTATGGTTAAATACAAAATATTAAAATAGCCTAAGTGGGACGACCATTATTATCCTTACACTGTTGTTTATACCGTTGTCGTATAGTTTGCATATAACACACCACTACGTCGATGGATAGGGATGCTTCGTGATACAACAACGTTAAATCAAAATCGTAGGGGGCTTGTTCAGGATAGTATGACAAGGCACACGAGGAATGCCCAGTGTAAATGAAAGTAACCTAAATGACCTTACAATTATTTATCCTCACTTTTTAATTCATCGTCGGCATTTAAATCATTGATCAAATAATGGAGAATTCAATGTCATTTTTAGCTAAAATTGCAAATGAGAAAGAGACTGATTTAATTGGTACTTAAGAAAGCATTCAACACTGTAATTTTGAACTTTAATATTTATCACTATTAAAAAAGAAAAGAAATAAATTAGATTAGAAAATTACGTTTCCATTTACGTCTCACAAAATTTGGATTTGATTATGAAGATAGGATAATTTTTTGTTTTTGCAATTATTTTCTTTTTCAAAGAGTAAATGAAAGTGTTTAGGGTTTTACTGTTTTGACCAATCGTGAAAGATGTAAAAAAATGTATGTTTTGTTTAGGGGTGGCAATTAGACTCGATCCATTGAACCCGGATCCGACCCAACGATTCTTGGTTCTGAATGGGTTGGGTTTTGTGGGGTCTAAACTACACAATTCATAAATTTGGATCCGACCCGAGCTTTGGGTCGGGTCGGATCAGTTCGGGTTTAGTCTGATAGTAATTATAAAAATACATTTATTTCAATGCTTTTGGATTGGGTTACGGGTCGGATTTGATCGGGTTTTACTGTATTTTTCTTCATCTAGACCTAACCCGAAACCTATCGACTTGGGTTGGGTTCCGGTCCGGGTCTTTTCAGGTTGGTTCCGTTCAATTTTTTGGTTCTCGGTTGATTTAATTGTCAGCCTTTGTTTTGTTAGTGGATGTACACGTTCGTAGTGATTTAATTTGGTATGAAGTTCTAATAAAATTTGATATTTTCATATTTAAGGCTGAAGTGTTGATAACAATAATACTTTTGGATATTTTTTATCACATGCTTATGTGTTTTGCTTTTTTTTTTTGAATTTGTTCAAAAGAGGAATGGACTAGAGTCGTAAAACTCTCACAAGTGCACATAGTCCAGTTTGCGGACACCACATAAGTGGTTGATCTTTGCCTATGCATATGGTAAGCTCTTAGCATGCCATTCTGGGTTTCGAACTCACGTCACGGTTACCACTACGTCAATTCCTTAACCACTGGGCTATTGCAGCAGATGTTCTGCATTTGTTTACAAGGTATTCATAATTTCACACAGTGTTTTAAAGACTCAACAAGACCTCGGTTCGACCGCGGTTAACCTTCGACCTTGGAGCGCCACGGCTCTTGTAACACCCCATATTTTCTGTAAATGCATAAGTAAAAAATCAGAGAATAATTAATTTTTAAAATAAGAATCAAGGGAAACGGGTTGCACCATTGCGTTTGTCTCGAAATTCTGCTTGGAAACGAGTCCGAGTTTTCGAGAAACGAAGCCCGTATGAGGGAGATATGACCCTCCGAAGTTTTAGGAATTTTCAGAACTGAAAACATCTTGAAATTCGAATTCGAAATTCGAATTCAAATGCCAGCGCAGACTAGGCGGGAATTTTCCCGCCCAGGACCAGGTCGAGCTGGGGGTCGACACTATGGTCGACCTCGCAGGGACCAGGTCGACCCTATGGTCGACCTGGGGGTCGACCTGGTGACAGAACCCAGTTCTGAGCCTGGGTTCATTCTGATGTATCTGGTCACGTTTTCTGCCTAGATTCGTCCGCCCAATCCTATATAAACAGCCTCCTAGCCTCATTGTCTTTACACCATTTTATTCTCTCCTTATGCTGCCTCTGAAATATTATAAATAAATAAAATAATGGCGCCGCTACTCTGCTGGAATCAAAACTAGAAATAGTGCATCTTCTTCCAAATCCGAATTAGGTTAAAAGAGAACTACTGCAACTCTTCTTCTATAATCCAATCAAGGCAAGCACAATTATTTTTAGATATGAATTTTAATTATGATCGTGACATGGTTGTAAATCTGTATATGAGGTTATGCATATTCTGTTCTGTTTAGATCTATCCTATTGTAACTATTTTGTATCTCTCTTCTTTCTGTTCTATATCCTGGCTACCATGAGTCTGAGCCAAATCTCATAAGAGATTGACGCACAAATGCCAAACTTTTGGGGGGCAAATGATGAATAATGCATAAATTGGGCATGATTGATATGTGACCGATTTGAGGAAAGAATATAGGCTGTAGCTAGAACATAAATTTGAGACATATGGCTAGACATGTTTGAAACATAAAGTGTATTGAACATATGACTTGAGGCATAGAAGAATATTGGACATATGACTTAGGATTTAGGCGTAAAGATTTAAATGTAAATGAGCAATTGATTTAGATACATAGCACATGTTGTAATTCAGGACATAAGTTGGAGGCATATTATATGAGATTGTTTATGACTTAGAATATATAGGACATAATTTGTAATTCTAGATCTGGACATATTTTATATATTATAGTCTGTAATTTAGAAGAAGGAGGATTATTTTGTGTATAACTTAGGCGTAAAGACCTATATTAAATAGGATAACCATTAATGTGAACACGCCTAAAAGTGGGTTTTTGGATATATGACATGCATTGTAATCCATGGCTATATTTGGCATAATTTATATGTAAGGTTTTTGGAGAATATTCTGAACTATGCAAGTTTAACTAAAATTTGGGACATATGTTATATGGTGGATTATGACCATAATTTGGGCTTATAAGTTTAGGCTTACTTTATGAATTAGGCAAGATATGCGAATAGGACTTTAAGGAATGTTTGATCGACTAAAACTGTTATCTGTTTAATATGCTAAATTTGCCTAATCTGCTAAATCTGTTACCTGTTTAATCTACTAAATTGCCTAAACTGTTAAATATGTTGAATCGCCTAATCTGTTAATTGCGCCCAATCTGCTAAATCTGTTGAGTTGCCTAATCTGCTAAATCTGTTGAACCGCCTAAGCTGCTAAATCTGTTAGATCTGTTGAAAAGCTGAATGATTGTAATTTGTGTAAAACATGTTAATTTGTTTAATCTGCTGCGACTTGAAAAGAAGTCAAATCTGTTAAATTGGCATAATTAGTCTGATATTTGTATCATTTGTAACGGAATAAATGGGTTATAATAAAAATGCTGAGACACGAGGTTAGACTGATGTTTGCGATAGAAGCCTGCCCGGACCCAACCGGCTTAACCAGCAACCGCAAACTGCTAGTCTAATGTGAGAGGTCGTAGGAATAAATAAAATATGCTTAGACACGAGGTTAGGTCTGGCTTGTGGCAGAAGTCTGCCCGGAGCCGCTCGGCTTATCCAGCGGCCACAAGCTACCGACCTAATGTGAGAGGTATGCGCATTAATATTTAATTAATGCAAATCTGAGTTAAATATGATGTCTAAAACGTGTTGGGTAGATAGGGCTAAACCAACTGGACTGATGAATTAATAAACCTGTTTCGTGAATCTGTAGGCCCAATACAAGTTAGACAATCTGTAAGTCTATTAAAACTGTACATCTGATCCGTTAGTCTGAAAACCTGTTAACCTGATTTTTCTGATCTGTGAACTAGTTGACTTGAACTCTGTATGTCTGAAAACTTGTAAACAAGTTAATCTGAAATCTGTTAGTCAGGAGACACAAGGTTAGGAGGGGAAATACTTGTGTTATCTGTTGTTTGGGACCCATATTAGTCAGTAACCCTTTCTGGTATCAAAACTATGACCCAACAGTAGGTAGGATCCGGGCACGCTTACTGAACTAATTATAAGTGGTTCATTCTGATAATGGCGAGGGGTGTTGATGGTGCGTTCCAACTGGGTCATGTGCGTGCATGGATCCCGGTCTGCCTCTGAGGACGTAAGATGCCGTGACATCTGTAAATAGGTCTGTGTCATTTAAAGGTTGCCACTTTGGGGAGTGATACACCCTTCTGTGGGGCTGGCACATGATATTTATGTATTAGAAAGCCGATCGCTTGGGGTAGATTTAGGATACACTTAGTTCTGTCTGTTTCCGTTGGGGTGTCGTCTGTTTCTGTTAGGTGGTAACACCTGTCTGTTTCTGCGTGGTACCGTCTATTGGGGTGGTAAAGGCCCATTTACTAGTGTACACCTAATTCTAACATTCTGTTTCCGTAAGGATTATTCTGTTTCTGTACCTTCTGCTCGGGTGGTAAAGGCCCATTATTCTATTTCTGTTTAGACATTAGGGTAACACCTAATCCTGTTATACAAGTATTAGTGCAGAGAAGTAAAATATAAGTAAGAAGCATAACTTGGGCTATATCATTCTGTTTCTTCTGTTTAGCTTAAGTATATTGGTTACTCCTATTGATATTTTCTCTTATCCAGCTTTATTTTCATGTCATGATATTATTATATGTTCATATGCTGAAAGTCACTGGACTTGCCAGACTTTATGACTGACCTTGCTTGTTTTCGCCCCTTCTCTTTCGTCATCCTCCCCCCAAGTAAGTAGGGTGGAAATCTAGGAGCTTGATTTGGATTTTCTCTGCTTGAAGTATCGCTTAGCCTTGGCTCTATCTTTCCATGGCAGTTTATGTTGGGGGATTATGAATTTAAAAACTATGTATTCTGAAGGCTTTTGTACAAGACTGATATTTTTGTACTTGTATTCTGATATTGTGATTTTGAAAAGATGTAACCAAACTTACTTCGGTTCCTGTTGTAATAAAGTTATAAAATTTTCAAGTACTGTTTTATCTGTCTTGTAAATTTCTGTTCTATCTACTAAAACGCTCCATTAAATTTAAAGCATTCCCTTTGTGAGTGACCTTAACGGAGGTGGGGTGTTACACTTGGTATCAGAGCTGATGGTTACCAGACTTGATAAAAAGCTTTTGAAAAACTATTTTCAAAAAGGTTTTAAAAGAAAGTATTTTCAAAAAGGGAAAGCCTGTTTTGAAAAACATAGTCCCCAAAGCCATAGCCTATCTTTCTATCCATTGTTTTGAATCTTTCCTTTTTCTTTCGTTTCACATGTCTGGGGATCTTAACCTTCCTGAGGGCGTACCGGTACCTGGCTGGTTCAGGAGGTACTTAGAGGCTAGGGCCAACGATGCAGGCCCAGCAGACATTCCTCCTCCAGCCGCAGCGATTCTCACTCCTCCGCCCCACTTCGTGAAATTGCTTTCTCAAAGATCTGTAAAGATTTTAGGGTCATGGGTGGAAAGGATTTCAAGGGAACTGAATCGTTCGTAGAAGTGAGGAATTGGATCAAAGAAACTGAGGATCTGTTCGTTATCTTCGTGGTGGACGATAGGCAGAAGGTACAATTGGCGGTATGGTTGCTCAAGGACGAAGCTTCCTATTGGTGGGAAGCCACTAACGCCGAGAGGCCGGTTGAAACATGGATGGATTTCAGAACAAGGTTTGAGACGAAATTCCTCTCGCAAGCTGAACGAAGTCTACAACTGGAAAAGTTCTTATCTCTTAAGCAAGGAAGTATGACGGTCAAGGAATACGTCAACCAGTTCAGCCATAGGTTCGGACTACATTTAGTCAACACCCAGCATAAAAAGGCTCTCCGCTTTGCTAAAGGATTGATCGAGCCACTGCACAGCCTAGCCTTGACCCACGTACCCATGGGAGCGACTTACGAGAGATTAGTGGACATGGCACTACTACACGAGGAAGACAAGGGCAAGAAAGAGGCAAAGAAGGAAGAACCACAGAACAAGAAAGCATGGCCCGAAAAGGAAACACAAAAGAAGGATGAAAAGTCTGAAGATAAGAAGGAGAAAAAGTGATTTACTTGTGGAACCTCGACTCATCTGAACAAGGATTGCAGAAAAAGAAAGGGCACTTGCTTCAACTGTGGTGAGATGGGACACTTCACTACGGACTGCCCGAAGAAACAAGGGCAAGAGCAGAGGGCAGGACCAACTTCTGGAGGGCAGGTGAACACTCTCGAGGCTAGTGGATAGGAAAAAAATAAGGAAACTTTCTGTAGGAGGTTTAATTTCTTTATCTGGTTGTTGAATTAAAGCTCTTTTCTGATTCTGGCATTTTTTATGTAATCGATACTCTGCACTTTAATACTAGTATTGTTTCTGATTCCGCTGTAGACTCAGACCCATAAGGGTTATAACTCATCTAATTGTGATAAGTTGGGTATCTATGTTGAGCATTAAGTTGACTATGACGCATACATTCTGAGTTTTTATCATGCTTAGCTTCCTAAGAATCATTTGGTGATCTGATCTGTATCAGTAGTCTATTGGAGTTTTTACTCAAAGTGTGAAATAGATTTCCAGTTGGCCATTTGTTTAATGGGAGTGATTCTCTGTGACGCCCCGCCCCGCACCAGCCTGCATTTCCTCCGAAAGTGCGTTGTACACATACCCGACTAGCACGGGACGGTCGTCAGAAGAAAGAAAAGAAGAGAATGAACTAATCAAGGAACCTGTAGAATGTCTCACAGCGCATGGGATAAAATATAATAATGATAACATACTTGACGTAAAACAGGTGAGACAGTTCATAAGCTGATAACAAAAATCAACATCAACATCAGAGCAGCGGAAATCCAAATACAGCTTATTACAACTTTTCAAAGTCTACTGCCTCTAAACAAAAGAAAGTCAAAGTAGAAGATACACCACCAATGCCCAAGCAGTGATCTTCAACAACACAGGGAGAATACTATATATATGTATTACGTGGAAGCCTCCTGCCCGTCTCCGGATCATCTACACGTGCATCACCAGCTAACCTGTCTCTAGTCTGCTCGTGTGAGCATCCAGAGTAATAAGAGGAGACATAAAACTCTGGGTCAGACATAAAGCCTGGTATGAGCGATAAGCATCTAAACAGAATAATAACAGGTATACTAAACCATACTTGAACCTGGACCTGCGACCAAAGAGTTAGTACCACATACCGTACAATGCTCTAAGGTGCCATAATAAATAGTGTAAGGATACGGGGGTGGGGTGTGCATGTCATAATGATAGCAAACAAATCATCCATGGCAACCATCCTCACATCTCTCACTCAGTGCGTAAAACATACGATATCTACCACTTTGGAACACTAGACAAATTGAGGTAACGACGGATCCCGACTTGTAGAAACCCTGCTGTGACCAAGCCAAACACTTAGAGTCATGACCAAACATTTCAATGACTCGCTTCATTGGTCGTAGCCCTCGGTTCTACCGATGCCATAATGGCCCTGAATCCGCCTTCATACCTCCTACCATAGTGGTCCAAAGCTATAGACATCGATAACCCCTTAACACTCGTCCCGCAGCAAAGCCCAATCATGAAGCGAACTCATTGGTTCCCAACTAGATCCTGAGCTCTAACTTCCCACATTGGACTACCTTTGCATCTCGGTTTTCTGTCATCGCCGGATCGGTTCGGATCCCCTCTTAGCCATTGGTTCGGTTCGGCCTTTAGCTCCTCATCATCAACGCAGTGCGGTTCGTGGCGTTCATCTGGTAGCGGTTCGGATCGGCCTTCCCCAAGCACACCGGTTCGGGTCGCACTTTCTACTCACGAATGGTTCGGATCGTGGTCACCTCACAGGGTCGGTTCGGGTCGTCTCGCACAGTCTTGATCGGATCAGATCGGCACCATCGGATCGGATCGGCACCAACGGATCGGATCGGCACCAACGGATCGGAGTCCCCCACAAAAGCAGGTCAGGTCGGTCGCTATCATTGGATCGTGGTCTTCAAGCATCGACGGATCGGATCGCTCCATCGGTTCGGATCGCCCTTATTTCCTCCGATCCGGTCCGGTTCGGATGATTTCCTGCAGTTCTTCCAGCGAGCAGTTTACGCCTTTCGACGGCGTTTTTGACAAATCTAACACTTCTAATCAATCATAAAACATACCATAGAGTCATAGCAATATGTAATAGCAACCAAAAACAGCAAACAACCATTCAAATGAATCAAAATGGATCAAAGTGGTCGAAACTCCTTATTTTCCCTTAAGCATGATTAAGTAAAACTGATCATAGGGTTAACAAAACTTAATCAAATCGAACCAAATTTCTAACAGAGGCATAAAATATTATTTAAGAATTTCTAAACATTTTTCCAGAATTTATTAGTGTATAAATTCGCTAATCTTCACTAATCACCCTTAATTAACTGTAATTAGTGTCAAAACGGTGCTATCACTCACCTTTGCCACAATAAAACTTTCAGATCTGAAGTGAACCTCTGATTTGCACGAATTCCAATATATAACAGCAGCTCTACCTCGGTCCTTGTGCTAATTCTCCTTGATTTGATGCCTCTAAGCCTTAATCCTTGATTTGGAAGTGATTTTGGGTGTTTTTAGAGGGATTTAGAGAGTGGAGGCCATGGCTAGGTCAAGAGGGATGGAAAGTGGCGGCTGGAAAATGTCTAAAGAAATGTTTTCTAACCCTAATCAGCCCCTATATACCCCTAAACCCGAAATCCCCCTCTGGGCCTAGCTGCTAATCACCCGGTTAAGCCCAATTAAGCTGTTTTTCACTATCTGAAACTTATTTCAGCCATATCTCCCAAACGGTGAGTCCGTTTGGCTAATGTGACCACCCTACGGAAAGAGAAACCATCATCCGAAGCCAATGGAAGTGGTTTCAGGTCAAAATTCCTTTCCAATCAAAAGTTATGGCCAAAACAGTGCCAACTAGGGGTAAAATGGTCATTTAAAAATCGGGAAAAATCATGAACATGGGAAGTGACCCCAATAGTTGTCCCCCAAAGTTACATGACCATACGACTTCGTATGTGAAAGAAATAAATATTCTACGAACCTATGATGCGTAGAATGTGGGTCGTTACACTCTTACCCCTTAAGAAATTTCGTCCCCGAAATTCCTTAACCCAAAACATACAAAGGATCCTGCATGCCTAACAACCACATACAACAATCAAACATGCAAAACAAGGAAACAAGCCTATCCTAGCATGCGGAAAACTAAATCGAAGTCAAAATCTTACCAGGCAAAGAGTTCTGGGCGTGTCTTCCTAATGTTCTCCTCTGTCTCCCAAGTACAATCATTCTAGTTCTCGCCCCACTGAACCTTGACTAGTCTCACCGCCTTCCTTTGAAGTTGCTTCATGTCGTACTCGACAATACAGGCCGGCTTGCGGTTCCCAACCGCCTCGGGTTCTACTTCGAAGTCCTCCAATTGATCAGGTGAAATAGTCATATCTGAGTCGTGAACGAACTTCCTTAGTTGGGTAACATGAAATACGTTGTGAACTCCCGCCATCTTCTCTGGTAAGTCAATTCTGTATGCCAAATTCCCGACTAGTTCAAGAACAGGGAATGAGCCAACAAATCTTGGTGCCAACTTGCCTCTCCTGCCAAATCGTATTACGCTCTTCAACGGAGAAATCTTGACAAACACCACGTCGCCAACGGAGAATTTTAAGTCTCTTCTCCTCTTATCAGCATAACTCTTCTGCCTATCTTGGGCAGCCTTCATTCGTTGTTGAATGATCTTAATCTTATCTGATGTTTCCCTCACCACATCTGGTCCAAGCATAAACTTCTCGCCGGTCTCTATCCAACATGATGGTGAGTTGCACGGTCTTCCGTACAAAGCTTCAAACGGAGCCATACCGATACTGGATTGGTAGCTATTATTATATGCAAACTCTACTAGATGTAAATGGTCATCCCATGATCCACCAAAATCCAATATACATGCTCTCAAGAGATCTTCCAAAATACGGTTCACCCTCTCCGTCTGACAGTCGGTCTGAGGATGATATGTGGTACTGAGATGTAACTCTGGCCCTAGAGCCTCTTGTAAGCTCTTCCAAAACCCACTAGTGAACAACGGGTCTCGGTCGCTCACAATGCTTTTGGGTATTCCATGAAATCTCACTACCCACTTCATATATAATTCTGCTAACTTAGCTGCCGTTCTGGTTGATTTGACTGGTATGAATCTTGCACTTTTAGTCAATCGATCCACAATCACCCAAATGCTATCATGTCCCGATCTAGTCCTTGGTAAACCATCAATGAAATCCATCGAGACTTGCTCCCATTTCCATTCGGGAATTTCTAATGGTTGCAACAACCCACTAGGCTTCTTTTGTTCGGCTTTAACTAGCTGGCAATTCATGCATTTGGATATAAACTTCCCAACGTCCCTTTTCATCCCTTCCCAGTAGTAAGTCTGTCTCATGTCTCGATACATCTTATTACCACCGGGATGTATAGTCAGTTTTGAGTGATGACATTCCCTAAGCACTTCATCCCTCAATCCATTGACATTGGGTACAACAAGCTTTCCATTCTTTCTAGGCCATCCCTCTCGATCAAGCCTATACTTGTTCATCTCCTCATCGACACACATCTCTAACTTGGAGATGATTTCCAATAGGTTAGGATCGTCCCTCTGACTAGAGCCGATCCGCTCAATCAAAGTGGGTCTGATCGTCAAACTTGCCAACATTTCTGGATCCAATTCGCACTTTGGTCTGAAATCAAACCCCGCGATAAACTCCAGTTGTTTCCATTCAAGGAACATAGCCCCTAAGCTGGCATGTCTTCTACTCAATGCATCAGCTACCGCATTGCCCTTTCCTGGTGTGTATGCGATGTCAAAATCATAGGAAGCTAAGAACTCTAACCATCTCTGCTGACGGAGATTCAGATCTTTCTGAGAGAAGAGATACTTTAACGACTTATGATCTGTAAACAGCTCAAATCTTTCTCCCAAGAGATAGTGTCTCCACATCTTTAACACGAACATGATTGCTGCCAACTCTAAATCATGGGTAGGGTATCTTCTCTCGTGCGGTTTCAATTGCCGACTTGCGTAAGCTATAACCCTACCGCCTTGCATCAATACAGCACCCAGTCCGGTACCACAGGCGTCCGTGTATACCGTCATCTCTTCATCCCCCTTAGGAATGACTAACACTGGTGCGCTTGTCAACTTGTCCTTTAGACTTTTGAATGCATTCTCGCACCTTTCATCCCAGACAAAAGCTTGATTCTTCTTGGTCAACTGGGTCAATGGTGCTGCTGTCTTGGAGAAACCTTGGATAAACTTACGATAATATCCGGCTAATCCCAAGAAACTTCTTACATCCGTTGCATTCTTGGGCGTAGGCCAATCCTGTACCGTAGCCACCTTTGCCGGGTCCACAGCAATACCATTCTCTGATACAACATGGCCCAAGAACCTCACTTCCCTCTTCCAGAAGTGACACTTAGAAAACTTTGCTTTCAATTGGTGTTTTCTCAACACCTCCATCACTACTCTTAAATGTTCCTTGTGTTCTTCCTCTGTCCTCGAATAGATCAAAATATCATCAATGAACACAAGGACAAACTTATTCAACTGATCTCTGAATACCCTATTCATAAGGTCCACAAAATATGCTGGGGCATTGGTCAGCCCAAATGGCATGACCAACCACTCATAAAATCCAGACGGCGTCCGAAATGCCGTTTTTGCTATACATTCAGCTTCCACTCTAAGCTGATGAAAACCTGTCGCGAGATCCAACTGAGAAAATACTCTCGCGCCACTCAACTGATCGAATAAATCATCTATCCGCGGTAGAGGATACTTGTTCTTCCTCGTCACTTTATTCAACTCGCGGTAGTCTACACACAAACGAAGGGAACCATCCGCCTTGGTAGCAAACACAACTGGTGCTCCCCATTCAGAAACACTCCTTCTGATAAATCCCTTCTTCAAAAGATCGCTGACTTGCACCTCAAGCTCTCGCTGCTCTCTTGGTGCCATACGACGAAGTGGCATCATTATAGGCCTGGCATCCTTTACCAAATCAATACGAAACTCAATCTCTCGGTGTGGTGGAAGTCCGGTCACTTCTTCGAAAACATCCGGATACTGGCCAACCACGGGCAAACCTGACAACTCACTATGCGGAATGTCGAGGGAGTTTAGAAAACTAGCCAATACCCCCTTACTGGGTAGACCACCAAACACTATCCTCCGCCCATCATCCGCTCTAGCTGTCACCAACAAGCCCTCACAGTCTACCACCACCCCGTATCTTTGGAGCCAATCTACTCCCAAAATAATGCCAAACCCAGTAAAGCCCAAAACAAAGCAATCACAAACAAACATGCATCCATGACTCGATAAGACCACATTACGACAAATCATGCTAAGGCTAGTCGAACCACCAATCCGGTTCGTCACTACTAAAGGTCTATCGACAATCTCGGGCTCCAATCCCAACCAATCTACCAGGTCACTAGATATGAAAGAACTGGAAGCTCCGGTATCAAACAAAACTCTAACAGGAACATCATAAACAGAAAGCATACCTTGAATGACGACATTCTTTCCCTTCTCCGCCGCTGTTAGGGCATTCGACGAAGAAGGAATAGCATTAAGAGCGTAGGCTTTCACCATTTGCTTTTCCTTAGGGGGCCGTGGACACTTGTCCTTGTGATGTCCCATTTGGCCACAGTTGAAGCACTTCCTATCCGCTGGCTTGGCCCGACAATTACAAGCATAATGGCCCTTCTTACCACAGCTGAAGCACTCAACATCTTGCTTATTCTTTTTCTTCTGGCCATCCTTAGCTTGGTTCTGCTTTCTCTTATTCTGGGAACCACCCTTGCCTCCACCACTTGCTTGTGGCTTTGGCTCATCTGCAGATGCAACCTCAGTCTTCGACTTAGGGTAGAGACTTTCTGATCTTAATGCTTTCCCCACAATCGACTCAAACGTCTCATCGATGTGGTTAATAAGCTTTTCCCCTAAGTACTGATCCAAACCAGTTATGAATTTCTCATTCTTCTTCTCGGCAGTATCAATAAGAGATAACCCATATTTCGACAAAGTGTCGAATTCAGCAATGTACTCCGAGACAGCTCTGCCATTCTGCTTGAGCTCCAGGAATTTCTTAAACAGCACTGACTTCTGAGCAGCTGGAATGAACTTCTCGCTAAAGCGAGCTTTAAACTGCTCCCAAGTAATCTGATCTTCGGGAGTAGCTGCCTTTATAGCATTCCACCAATTCATTGCCCACCCTTGCAGCTGACGGGACGCTAGCTTTCTCTTCATCGCATCCTCGATACCCAAATCCTCGAAGATACGTTCGCAACTATCCAACCAATCTTGAACATCCGTGGCCGACTCTGTTCCGTGGAACGGCTTCCCACCAAGGCTAGTATAATCCTTATTCAGCTTGGCGAAGTCGACTCTTGGCGCCTGCACTATTGGACCACCACCGTTTCCACCATTGGGAGCTGCCCTCTACACATCTCTCCCATGAGGTCAGTAAACATCGTCCTCATGTCAGCAGCATTCCCATTATTGGCTCCCCTACCAGCACCTCTAGTATATCGGCTCATCGTCAATCTGAAAAAGGAAACGATTAACGACTCCATAGTGGTGCTAGTGCAGTACGACTCCATCCTTATACTAGTAATAGTATATATATATAGCTTTTAAAAACCAAAGTAATCACAAATATGCTCTCTTGTATACGTATATTATCTCTCCCTGATAACTTCCCTAGGTTAACTACGCAACCTAGCTCTGATACCAAGTGTGACGCCCCGCCCCGCACCAGCCTGCATTTCCTCCGAAAGTGCGCTGTACACATACCCGACTAGCACGGGACGGTCGTCAAAAGAAAGAAAAGAAGAGAATGAACTAATTAAGGAACCTGTAGAATGTCTCACAGCGCATGGGATAAAATATAATAATGATAACATACTTGACATAAAACTGGTGAGACAGTGCATAAGCTGATAACTAAAATCAACATCAACATCAGAGCAGCGGAAATCCAAATACAGCTTATTACAACTTTTCAAAGTCTACTGTCTCTAAACAAAAGAAAGTCAAAGTAGAAGATACACCACCAATGCCCAAGCAGTGATCTTCAACAACACAGGGAGAATACTATATATATGCATTACGTGAAAGCCTCATGTCCGTCTCCGGATCATCTACCCGTGCATCACCAGCTAACCTGTCTCTAGTCTGCTCGTGTGAGCACCCAGAGTAATAAGAGGAGACATAAAACTCTGGGTCAGACATAAAGCCTGATATGAGCGATAAGCATCTAAACAGAATAATAACAGGTATACTAAACCATACCTGAACCTGGACCTGCAACCAAAGAGTTAGTACCACATACCGTACAATGCTCTAAGGTGCCATAATAAATAGTGTAAGGATACGGGGGTGGGGTGTGCATGTCATAATGATAGCAAACAAATCATCCATGGCAACCATCCTCACATCTCTCACTCAGTGCGTAAAGCATACGATATCTACCACTTTGGAAAACTAGACAAATTGAGGTAACGACGGATCCCGACTTGTAGAAACCCTGCTGTGACCAAGCCAAACACTTAGAGTCATGACCAAACATTTCATTGACTCGCTTCATTGGTCGTAGCCCTCGGTTCTACTGATGCCATAATGGCCCTGAATCCGCCTTCATACCTCCTACCATAGTGGTCCAAACCTATAGACATCGATAACCCCTTAACACTCGTCCCGCAACAAAGCCCAATCATGAAGCGAACTCATTGGTTCCCAACTAGATCCTGAGTTCTAACTTCCCACATTGGACTACCTTTGCATCTCGGTTTTCTGTCATCACCGGATCGGTTCGGATCCCCTCTTAGGCATTGGTTCGGTTCGGCCTTTAGCTCCCCATCATCAACGCAGTGCGGTTCGTGGCGTTCATTTGGTAGCGGTTCGGATCGGCCTTCCCCAAGCACACCGGTTTGGGTTGCACTTTCTACTTATGAATGGTTCGGATCTTGGTCACCTCACAGGGTCGGTTCGGGTCGTCTCGCACAGTCTTGATCGGATCGGATCGGCACCATCGGATCGGATCGGCACCAACGGATTGGATCGGCACCAACGGATCGGATCGGCACCAACGGATCGGAGTCTCCCACAAAAGCAGGTCAGGTCGGTCGCTATCATCAGATCGTGGTCTTCAAGCATCGACGGATCGGATCGCTCCATCGGTTCGGATCGCCCTTATTTCCTCCGATCCGGTCCGGTTCGGATGATTTTCTGCAGTTCTTCCAGCGAGCAGTTTACGCCTTTCGACGGCGTTTTTGACAAATCTAACACTTCTAATCAATCATAAAACACACCATAGAGTCATAGCAATATGTAATAGCAACCAAAAACAGCAAACAACCATTCAAATGAATCAAAATGGATCAAAAGTGGTCGAAACTCCTTATTTTCCCTTAAGCATGATTAAGTAAAACTGATCATAGGGTTAACAAAACTTAATCAAATCAAACCAAATTTCTAACAGAGGCATAAAATATTATATAAGAATTTCTAAACATTTTTCCAGAATTTATTAGTGTATAAATTCGCTAATCTTCACTAATCACCCTTAATTAACTGTAATTAGTGTCAAAACGGTGCTATCACTCACCTTTGCCACAATAAAACTTTCAGATCTGAAGTGAACCTCTGATTTGCATGAATTCCAATATATAACAGCAGCTCTACCTCGGTCCTTGTGCTAATTCTCCTTGATTTGATGCCTCTAAGCCTTAATCCTTGATTAGGAAGTGATTTTGGGTGTTTTTAGAGGGATTTAGAGAGTGGAGGCCATGGCTAGGTCAAAAGGGATGGAAAGTGGCGGCTGGAAAATGTCTAAAGAAATGTTTTCTAACCCTAATCAGCCCAAATATACCCCTAAACCCGAAATCCCCCTCTGGGCCTAGCTGCTAATCACCCGGTTAAGCCCAATTAAGCTGTTTTTCACCATCTGAAACTTGTTTCAGCCATATCTCCCAAACGGTGAGTCCGTTTGGCTAATGTGACCACTCTACGGAAAGAGAAACCATCATCCGGAGCCAACGGAGGTGGTTTCAGGTCAAAATTCCTTTCCAGTCAAAAGTTATGGCCAAAACAGTGCCAACTAGGGGTAAAATGGTCATTTAAAAATCGGGAAAAATCATGAACATGGGAAGTGACCCCAATAGTTGTCCCCCAAAGTTACATGACCATACGACTTCGTATGTGAAAGAAATAAATATTCTACGATCCTATGATGTGTAGAATGCGGGTCGTTACATTCTCTGAGTATTAATCTGATATTGATTTCGGTCTTTGGGGTTGATACTTAGGGAGTTATTCTCTTAAACCGATATCTAATGGGAACCTAGCTTTAGTTTTAATTATACTTGCCTCTATCACTCGACATTATCCTTCGACCTTTAGGTAGAAATTAATGGGTGTAAACATGTGTTTGAGACATGTTATGTTTGATGGTTGCAAGTGGATGCAAGTGGTTGCTAGTGATTGCCAGTGGATGCATATGCACACATTAGGCAGTAGATCGGCTCAAAAACACTTTCATACTGCATATGGATGTGTGTGCATTTTTTTTATGGATGCGAAATGGTTGACTCAGCACATGGATGTTGCATATGAATGAACGGTTGTGCACTCATATAGAAATGATATGCATCAAATAGGAAAATTGCATACATGTGGAACCCATGGCACTGACATAATTCGCATTAAGGAGGTCAACTGAATCAGTAGACCGCCTGATCTTTGCATTAAATAAGGAACATATACACACACTTTTACATATGTTCATACAACATTAGAAGTTTTCTAAGGACATTGGATGCTTGTGGATGATGGTTGAGTAGATGGATGACCGGATGGTAAGACACGTTCTTCTTAACTTGAAGATTTCGGGGACGAAATCCATTAAGGAGGGGAGAATGTAACACCCCGTATTTTCTTTAAACGTATAAGTAACAAATCAGAGAATAATTAATTTTTAAAATTAGAATCAAGGGAAACGGGTTGCGCCATTGCATTCATCTCGAAATTCTGCTTGGAAACGAGTTCGAGTTTTTTGAGAAACGGAGTCCGTATGAGGGAGATATGACCCTCCAAAGTTTTAGGAATTTTCAGAACCGAAAACATCTTGAAATTCGAATTCGAAATTCGAATTCAAACACCAGCGCAGACTGGGCGGGAATTTTCCCGCCCAGGACCAGGTCGACCTGGGGGTCGACACTATGGTCGACCTCCCAGGGACCAGGTCGACCCTTTGGTTGACCTGGTGGTCGACCTGGTGATAGAACCCAGTTCTGAGCCAGGGTTCATTCTGATGTATCTAGTCACATTTTCTGTCTAGACTCGTCAGCCTAATCCTATATAAACAGCCTCCTAGCCTCATTCTCTATAAACCATTTTATTCTCTCCTTATGCTGCCTCTGAAATTTTATAAATAAATAAAATAATGGCGTAGCTACTCTTCTGGAATCAAAACTAGAAATAGTGCATCTTCTTCCAAATCCGAATTCGGTTAAAAGAGAACTAATGCAAGTCTTCTTCTATAATCCAATCAAGGCAAGCACAGTTATTTTTAGATATGAATTTTAATTATGATCGTGACATGGTTGTAAATCTGAATCTGAGGTTATACATATTCTGTTCTGTTTAGATCTATCCTATTGTAACTATTCTGTATCACTCTTCTTTCTATTCTATAGCCAGGCTACCACGAGCCTGAGCCAAATCTCATAAGAGATTGATGCACGAATGTCAAACTTTTGGGGCAAATAATGAATGATGCATAAATTGGGCATGACTGATCTGTGACAGATTTGAGGAAAGAATATAGGCTGTAGCTAGAACATAAATCTGAGAAATATGGCTAGACATGTTTGAAACATAAAGTGTATTGAACATATGACTTGAGGCATAGAAGAATATTGGACATATGACTTAGGATTTAGGCGTAAAGATTTAACTGTAAATAAGAAATTGATTTAGATAAATAGCACATTTTGTAATTCAGGACATAAGTTGGAGGCATATTATATGAGATTGTTTATGACTTAGAATATAAAGGACATAAGTTGTAATTCTAGATCTGGACATACTTTATATATTATAGTCTGTAATTTAGAAGAAGGAGGATTATTTTGTGTATAACTTAGGCGTAAAGACCTATATTAAATAGGATAACCATTAATGTGAACACGCCTAAAAGTGGGTTTTTGGATATATGACATGCATTGTAATCCATGGCTATATTTGGCATGATTTATATGTAAGGTTTTTGGAGAATATTCTGAACTATGCAAGTTTAACTAAAATTTAGGACATATGTTATATGGTGGATTATGACCATAATTTGGGCTTATAAGTTTAGGCTTACTTTATGAATTAGGCAAGATATGTGAATAGGTCTTTAAGGAATGTTTGATCGACTAAAACTGTTATCTGTTTAATATGCTAAATTTGCCTAATCTGCTAAATCTGTTACCTGTTTAATCTACTAAATTGCCTAAACTGTTAAATATGTTGAATTGCCTAATCTGCTAATTGTGCCCAATCTGCTAAATCTGTTGAGTTGCCTAATCTGCTAAATCTGTTGAACCGCCTGAGCTGCTAAATCTGTTAGATCTGTTGAAAAGCTGAATGATTGTAATTTGTGTAAAACATGTTAATTTGTTTAATTTGCTGCGACTAGAAAAGAAGTCAAATATGTTATATTGGCATAATTAGTCTGATATTTGTATCATTTGTAACGGAATAAATGAGTTATAATAAAAATGCTGAGACACGAGGTTAGACTCATGTTTGCGGTAGAAGCCTGCCCGGACACAACTGGCTTATCCAGCAACCGCAAACTGCTAGTCTAATGTGAAAGGTCTTAGGCATAAATAAAATATGCTTAGACACGAGGTTAGGTCTGGCAGAAGTCTGCCCGGAACCGCCCGGCTTATCCAGTGGCCACAAGCTACCGACCTAATGTGAGAGGTCTGCGCATTAATATTTAATTAATGCAAATCTGAGGTAAATATGATGTCTAAAACGTGTTGGGTAGATAGGGCTAAACCAACTGGACTGATGAATTAATAAACCTGTTTCATGACTCTGTAGGCCCAATACAAGTTAGACAATCTGTAAGTCTGTTAAAACTGTACATCTGATCCTTTAGTCTGAAAACTGTTAACCTGATTTTTCTGATTTCTGAACTAGTTAACTTGAACTCTGTATGTCTGAAAACTTGTAAACAAGTTAATCTGAAATCTGTTATTCTGGGGACACAAGGTTAGGATGGAAAATACTTGTGTCATCTGTTGTTTGGTACCTATATTAGTCAGTAGCCCTTTCTGGTATCAAAACTATGACCCAACAGTAGGTAGGCTCCTGGCACGCTTACTGAACTAATTATAAGCGGTTCATTCTGATAATGACGAGGGGTGTTGATAGTGCGTTCCAACTGGGTCATGTGTGTGCATGGATCCCAGTCTGCCTCTGAGGATGTAAGACGTCGTGACATCTGTAAATAGGTCTGTGTCATTTAAAGGTTGCCACTTTGGGGAGTGATACACCCTTCTGTGGGGCTGGCACAGGATATTTATGTATTAGGGAGCCAACCGCTTGGGGTAGATTTAGGGTGCACTTAGTCCTGTCTGTTTCCGTTGGGGTACCGTCTGTTTCTGTTGGGTGGTAACACCTGTCTGTTTCTGCGTGGTACCGTTTATTGGGGGTGGTAAAGGCCCAATTACTAGTGTACATCTAATTCTAACATTCTGTTTTCGTAAGGATTATTCTGTTTCTGTACCTTCTGTTCGGGTGGTAAAGGCCCATTATTCTGTTTCTGTTTAGACATTAGGGTAACACCTAATCCTATTATACTAATATTAGTGCAGAGAAGTAAAATATAAGTAAGAAGCATAACTAGAGCTATATCATTCTGTTTCTTCTGTTTAGCTTAAGTATAGTAGTTACTCTTGTTGATATTGTCTCTTATCCAGCTTTATTTTCATTTCATGATATTATTATCTGTTCATATGCTGAAAGTCACTGGACTTGCCAGACTTTATGTCTGACCTTGCTTGTTTTCGCCCCTTCTCTTTCGTCCCCCCCCCCCCCCCCAGGTTCGTAGGGTTGAAATCTAGGAGCTTGATTTGGACTTTCTCTGCTTGAAGTATCGCTTGGTCTTGGCTCTATCTTTCCATGGCAGTTTATGTTTGGGGGATTATGATTTTAAAAACTATGTATTCTGAAGGCTTTTGTACAAGACTGATATTTTTGTACTTGAATTCTGATATTGTGATTTAAAAAGATGCTACCAAACTTACTTCGGTTTCTGTTGTAGTAAAGTTATAAATTTTTTGAGTACTGTTTTATCCGTCTTGTAAATTTCTGTTCTGTCTACTAAAACGCTCCATCAAAGTTAAAACATTCCCTTTATGAGTGACCTTAACGGAGGTGGGGTGTTACAGCTCTGAAAATGAAATAACCTTGCACGTGCACAGACCCGCGATTTAACCTCGAAACCTGTAAAACCTCTAGTACAACCTCTTTGAACCTCATGGTTCTTCAAATTTGAGGAAAAAAATTTGGTTCACTCTTCATTTTTTGACATAATAAAATTAACAAATAATTTCATATCAATTGTCATTAAATTTTGGATGATATAATTAATTATTATTTACATTTTACGAACCATTGTTGAACTAATCATCTTTCATTATAAAAAATAGTAAATTTACATTTTTTGTATGATAGTTTGTTATATAATTATTTCAATTATGTGGTATATAACATATTACATGACAAGTGGGTTGAAGACAAAATTGTGCTCATGGTTTTTTTGATCATGTCAAAGTGTTCTAACCAGTTTGTACATGGGTATTTATCATAGTTGGTTAAATTTTATCTATGTTTAAAATAAATTTATGCGTAAATAAGAAAAAAAAATAGAAATAAACTATCAGCGCGATCCTCACGGTTTGACCGGTTTAACTACAAAAACCTTGGACCTTGCACTATCATGGTTTGACGTATGGTTCGATCTTCACAACTATGGTTTCATATACATAGAACATTGGTTGATTTTTTTATGGATATTCTAGTATGAAATTTTATTTTTATATGCAGAAATGAAATAACAAAGCAGCCATGAGAGTGAGAAAAAAGCTTTTGGGAAAGAGAGAGTATTCATATAAAATTGTATCTGTTTGGTTGGTTATGAAAGCAGGCTTTATATAATAACCAAAACAAAATAATGAAAAACTGTATAATAATTCCATTACCCCCTCCCTTCAGATGAGGATGATCAACCATACCCATCTTGGAAAAAAAAGATTGTAAATGGGAACCAGGAACAAATTTTGTCACAAAATCAGCCAATTGTTCTCGAGCAGGAATATGAGATAATGAAATCAGACCCTCAAGGAGCTTCTCACGAACAAAATGGCAATCTAACTCGAAGTGCTTGGTACGCTCATGGAAAAGAGGGTTGTGAGCAATGTACACCTCAACCTGAATATTACATTTTATAGGAATGGCAGTGACATTTTGCACAACAAAATCAGCTAAAATCCGAATCATCCAAGATAACTCTGATCATACGCGACGTAAAGAGCTATATTCGGCTTCAGCGGAGGACAATGAAACACTCTGTTGTTTCTTAGATTTCCTTGATACCAAATCTCCACCAAAGAAAATCATAAAACCACTAACTGAGCGTTGTTTTTAAGGACAAGTCACCCAGTCTGCATCACAAAAGCTTGTAGATGCTAAGAAGGATCGTTGTTGAGTAATAGTGACTAATCTTGTGTTCCTTGAAGATAAAAAAGAACACGCAGAGCAGCCTCATAATAAGGATGGCGAGGAAGCAGATTAAACTGGCTGAGGTACGGTACAGAGAACGCAATATTTGGCCGTGTATGAACAAGGAAAGACAACTTTCCTCTGAGCTTGCGGAACTATACTAGATCATCCAAAGGTGCACCTTCATCAAGGGACAACTTGAGGTGAAGATCAATGGGACTAGCTGGAAAGAGTGAAGCATCAACAGAAAATTCGTTAAGCATTTCCGCAATAAACTTTCTTTAGCTCATCAGCTGGCCTTGAGAAGTAGGAATAAATTCAATGCCCAAGAAGAAATTTAAAGAACCAAGATCCTTGATTTTGAAAGTATCATTAAGGAATTTTTTTAGAACAAGCATCTTTGACTCATCATCCTCAGTTAGTAAAACATCATCCACATAGATGGCAACAAGAGTCATGGAAGAGGCTGTTTTCTTGAAGAAAAGAGAATAATCATTGGCGGACTGCAAGAAACCTCTAGAACATATAGAATAAGAGAGTTTTGAATACCATTTCCTAGAAGCATGCTTAAGGCCATAAATACTCTTCCGTAATCTGCAAACTTGTCCAAAAGAAACATCCAACCCTTGTGGCGCCTTCATGTATACTTCTTCATGAAGATCACCATGAATAAAACATTGTTAACATCCAATTGATAGACATGCATCTCCTATTGAGTGCTAAGATACCAAGATTCTGACTGTAATCATTTTTATGATAGTGGAAAAAGTTTATGTATAGTCTACACCCTACTTTTGTGTGAAACCTCTCACTACTAACCTAGCCTTATATCGCTCAAGAGATCCGTCAGCCTTTCTTTTAACTTTGTAAACTCACTTGCAACTAATTGCTTTCTTCCCTTTAGGAAGAGTGACAATATCCCAAGTGTGATTAGCGTGCAAGGCATCAAAATCAATTGACATAGCTTTTCTCCAAACATCAAATTTGCAGGCTTCATCGTAGCTGAAAGGTTCATAATCTGGCATACTAAAAGAAGGAGGTGCATCGATTCGAAACTGAATTGTAGATGTCAAGGTGTGAAACAAAAATGATTTGTAGTAACAATAGGGGAGAAAATATAATCTGAGAGATATCCTAGAATCCTATGACTTCGACAAAAACGTCTAGGAGGTTCAACCACATCTGTAGCAATGGTAGCTGAAATGATGTGTCAGAAATGAAATTTTTTTCTCCATCCGAGAAAAAAGAATCTGGCTGATTAACTGAAAGGCGAGAATCAGAAAAAGAAGAAATATCTTGATAGAGGAAAAAAAATTCTCATGAAACACTACATCCCTAGAAGTAAACACCTGATGAGTTTCAAGGTTGTAGAGCTTGTAGGCCTTCTGACCAAATGGATATCCACTAAAAACACAAGACATGGCTCGTGCTTGGAATTTATCTCGTCCATGTTTTAAAGTTGATCCAAAACATAGGCAACCAAAGGCCTTAAAGTGATTGTAGGAGGGCTTTTTATAGTAAAGTACATCATATGGACTGATTTGATGCAGTAATTATTGAGGCACCATATTGATGATGTGTGCTGCTGTAAGAACCGCATCTCCCCAACATTTGATGAGCAACTTGGACTGAAACATAAGAGCTCATGCCACTTCAAGAACATTAATATGTTTCCTCTCTACCACCCCATTTTGTTGAGGAGTAGCAAAACATGAGGTCTGATGCACATTGCCATTTGACTGTAAAAAATGTGAAGTATCTCTGCTTTCCTTAAGCTCTAAAGCATTGTCTGGTCTAATTATCCAAACTTTCCTTTGAAATTGCCTCTCAATCATGGCAAGTAAAGTCTTAAGTATGTCAAATGCATTGGCTTTGGCAGAAAGCAAGTGAATCCAAGTGGACCGGCTATAATCATCGACTATACTCAAAAGTATCTATAACCACTATAGGTTGTTGTATGATATGGACCCCAAATATCAATATGTATCATATGGAAAGAGTAGTTGGTACTAATACTACATAAAGCAAACTGCAATCTGGTCCGTCTAGGCTTAGCACAAATTGAGCAAGTAGACAAATCATTTGTATTCAAACTAGAAGCCAAATGCATAGAAGCTAACTTATAATATGGCAAATGTCCTAGACGAACATGCCAAAGACTTGCATCATCAAGGATAGAGAAAAAACAACTTTGCACGTTATTAGAAGACTCAATCTGTTGTTGGTGCTGAGCAACAGAATTGAGGAAAAACAAGTCTCTATCAGCCCTACCAATCGCCAGCCTACTCCTCATAAAAGGAGCCTGCATAAACATCCATTGGGATTAAAAGTGATCTCACATCTTAGACCCTGGATCAGTTTTCCCACAGATATCAAGTTGCATTTGAAACTGGGAACATACACACATCGTTCAACAAGAGATCAGTCATGACAAGAGCATTACTAATAATAGAAACCACAATCGCTTGCTGATTAGGTTGTGAAATTTCAAAAGGTTTGTGCGACGTTCTTGTATGTTGAAACAAGGATAAATCAAAACACATGTGACAACTAGCTCCACTATCAATGGTCCATCCAGTTTTGTCAAAGAGCTTGACAGCAAGAGAAGTACATGTGAATCCAGCAAAATCATCATTAATTTTCTCTTTACCATTTTCAGGTGCTCTCGTGTCAAGCAAACTCAACAGCTTAGCAATCGTATCTGAGGTGAGTGAAGAAGGTGCTGAAGCTAGGTGCTCTACAGAACCAACAAACTTCTCATTCTAGCCATCCTTCTATGTACTGATGTTGGGGTTTTTACTCTCTCTGTAGTTGGTGGGAAAACCATTGATGAAATAACACCTATCTACAGTGTGATTGGTCTTTTTACAGTTTGTGTAGGAAAAAAAAATCTTATCGTTCACCTCGGCTTATTTATTGTCCATAAGTGGAATCGGTGAAGGATTTGTGCTAGACATGCACAGAAGACTGATTTCAGCTGTGACTATGGTTGTATCTCTCGTTGTGTTTCTTCCTGCAAAACAAGCGAATATGCTCGATCTGTCCAATAAGAATAGATCCCCTAACTGATTTGAAAAACTCATTAAGTCCCATAAGAAATTGCAAAAGTCTGTACTCCTCCTCAGACTTAGTGAAATCAGTAATTCCTGTGCAAGTGCATCTGTTTGGATGCTTCAAACTGCTAATCTGGTCCTATAGAGCCTGCATCTTGGTGAAATATATTGTGACTAAATTTGATACCTGAGTCAAGGTGATAAAATCTTGCTTTATTGCAAAGAGACAAGCAGCATTTCGTTGACCAAACCTGAGATTAAGACTCTTCCAAATCCTACTGGCGGTTTCGATGTAGATAACGATTCAATGTGTTTCTGGACTCAAACTATTAGTGAGCCATGAATTTACCATATCATTACAACGAATCCACCTCCCCGAATTTGGATCATCAGAAGGAGGCTGAACCAGAGTACCGTCAATGAACCCAAGTTTGTTCTTTGCTAGCAGGAACGTGTGAACAGAAATCCTCCAATCACCAAAATTATGTCCATCGAACACATCGGTGACGAGAAAGAGCCCTGGATTATCGTTGTTGTGAAGAAACAACGGATCACTGTTGTCAATCGCTACAGCAGTTCTAAGATCGTCATTCACCATAGCGTTTAGGTGTAGGATATTTCAGAAAAGTAGAAAATACTGATATTCAAAAACTCAAATTGATCGCTATGGATCGATAAAGGAGAGGAATCGTAACCTTTTTGTGCTCTGATACCATATTGGTATATGCAGAAATGAAATAACAAAGCAGCCATGAAATGAAACATGTCAGTCTGTGTAGTTGGTTACAAAAGTAGGCTTTATATAGTACTACTAATATCCAAAACAGAATAAAGAAAAGAGTTATGCTAGGATGCCCGAAAAAGTTTTTGTCAAAAACTAAGAAATAGAGGTAAATTCTGAATTTAAGGGGGTAAGCGTTGAATTCAGGGGGTATTTGTGTAATTCAAGGGGTGTGCCTCCTATTTTTTTGTTTCTGGTTTATTTTTTGACAAAAACATTTGGGAGCATTTATTAACACCCCGTTAATTGCTCCTCACCCCCCACTAACTAGAAAATAAAATATGCACCCCATCATTTGCTCTTCCCACCCCGTTTAATCCAAAAATGCCCTTATTGCATATTATTTCAGCGTCGATTTATTTGAACAATATCATCTACATTAATGATTTATTTATTTACTGTTTATATCTTTGTAATTTCCGTTACTGCTAACATACTCGATCTCAAAATGCATAACGATAAACATCGTTGATAGTACAGTTTTAATTTTTTTAATAATTGTTTAAATTTTTTTAATCAATATTTGTAATTTCTATCTTTTTTTTACAAAGATCATGTAAAATGCTGATTTCAAATTTAATTATAGTTTGCAATTTAACATCGAACACTCATATATATAGTTAGAATTATTATTTTTTAGTCATTTTGCAACATTAGACAAACTATCTAATCGGCTGTTAAAGGGCAAATTGGGAAATGAAATTTTAAAATTTTATTCGGGGGGTGAAGAGCAAATAATGGGGTGCGAATAGCCAGACCCAAAACATTTTTTGTCATAGTAGCATTTTTGTAAAGAAAAACTGTATAATAATTCCACTAATTTTTTGTGCATGCTGTAAACATAACATCAAACCTTTTTAATTATTTGCTCGCGGAGAACAGTCAAAAAGAATAGTTGATGCAAACTGCAGTGGTGTGCAAATTGAAAGCCTTGATGCTATGCTATCAGTTGCAATTCAGTGCGTTTCTTCGAACGCTGAGGATAGGCGTACAATGCATCGAATTGTGCAGATATTGGAGTCTGAGGTCCTGAGTCCTTGCCCTAGTGATTTTTACGACTCTAATTCAGAGTGTGAAAATAAATAAATTACATCCTAATATTGCTTGATACTCGTGAGATTTTTTGGAGTTTCCACATATAATTTTGCAACTCCTTCTTGTGTAATTTATTTATTCTTTGTTGCAAATGCTGTAAATGAAACATTGCCATGTACGATCATCATAATATGTTCCATCCTCTTCATAAATTTGAGCAATTTGTTCTTTTCATTTCCTTTCAATCATAGTTGATGAAAGTATTCTCGCATAATTTTGAAAAAAAAAACAGCTAGAACATTCAATAAATTTGCTAACAAGTACATTGTAATTGAAGTAACCATGTGGAAATTCATTTTTATTTTTGGTGAGAAAACATATTAATTTCTTTTTTCTTCTCATGACCTCTACTGCTTGGTACAGTCAGTAAGCTCAAAGGACAACTTCTTTGAAACAAGATCATACTCAATAAGCAAATTCTGCAGAGACAAATTTCCGAAAATCTGAATATCTCCACTTGCTATGATTGCAAGGCATACCACGTTTTCCTCTAACAATATGAATGTGTTCATAGGCGGCAACGTCAGAGGTGCGCCGATAAACTGAAATGTCATATACGTACGGAAGCTCGGCGTCCAAACTCGTCGCATTTGATACCTCGAAACACAGATCAAAACCATCATCACTATAAATTACCCTTGGAAGCTTGATAATGCTCGAAAGTGTGGCAATCAAAGGCTCAACCATCGCTCTATCAAGATGGGTTAAAGTCGTCCCTAAATCGATGATGACGTTCGGCTTAGAACTGAGAGTTGAGTTTAGATTTACCGAGTTGGTCATGTTTCCAACTGTTACATTGTCGAGTGCTAGGTAATAGAAAGTGCTTGCATTTCCACCGAAGTTGAAAAGTGGGGTCGTTAGAGTACTTGGGCCAACCACGGCGTTTTCACCCAAGTTTAGGAGACTGGACGTTGCGTTCATGTCGTATGGAACTAGACAATATGAGAATTTGTGATCGATCATTGGACCCAACTGCGATATAAGCGAAAGCGGTCCACCTCCTAGCCCAACTACACCGCCATCTATGTTATTATTTCAGATTAAGTAGTTTGAAAAACAGAGAAATGAAAGGAATTATATGAATAATTACCGGCTTTGTCGAATAATCCTGTTGTGTTATGAGAACACCCAAACAAAACATTTGGGACTCGAATCGTTCCATTATCCGTAGAATCAAATGAAAAAGTTTCGGTCGACAGAATTCCGATAGTTGTAGAGCCATCCCCGTAAGAATATTCATACCCGCACAAAGAACCTGCACAGCTACCTTGCGGAAAACTTTTGTGTTAACTACTGTTAACTACCAAGAAAATTCACTTGAGCATTTTGTCGAACAGTACAAGTTCACCAACCTGGGTTCGAGCATCATCAGAAAACTGTTCGGATCTTGCTGGTCGAGCTCGAGTCTCTGTTGTGCTCGGTTGGTCCAAGCTTCCACCTCGTCGGTCTCGAGCTCCTGGCGCTGGTCAGTCTTGGGAGGAGCACCACCTGGTCGGTCCAAGCTTCCGCCTCGTCGGTCTCGAGCTCCAGGCACTGGTCGGTCGTGGGAGGAGCACCACCTGGTCGGTCCAAGCTTCTGCCTCGTCGGTCTCGAGCTCCAGGCGTTGGTCGGTCGTTGGAGGAGCACCACCTGGTCGGTCCAAGCTTCCGCCTCGTCGGTCTCAAGCTCCAGGCGCTGGTCGGTTCAAGGGGACGCTCATCCATGGTGGTCGGTCACCGGCACAAGCACTCGGTCGAACAAGCTCCAAAATGAACGAAGCAGGTTCAGGAAATAAAGTATAAATGGCAATGGCATGTTCCGTAATTACCAATCCCCATTCTCTACAGTAATGAACAAAAGAAATAAAGGAATGGCAGAAGAGTAATATTGGATCCCCATTTTGAATAGTGCCCGCACTTGTTTAAATAGAAAATGGGTCGGTACATTTGTTCTTCATTGGATCGGTCATGTAGCAAGCTCCATCTGGTCGGTTGCAGCATGTAAAAGGCTGAAGCATGTCTTTGATCGGTGTATGCTGTCCAACTCATCGCCAACTCGTTGCCAACCTAGCACCAACTATACACTTCAAATTACAAGTGTGCCACTACCCCTTATCTCCAACTATAAATACCCCCTTTCTCCATGCCAAAGGGAGGAGGATTGGAACACCCCGAAGGGCTGCTAAAGTCATTTCTCCAAGGCATTCTCAAGCTTCATCCATGGCTTCTAAAGCTCTATTCATCTTCATCCATTAATCGATCGCTTCCATTGGAGATTCACCATTAGGATCCATCCAAACTCTACCCAAGCAACACAAATCTCCATTTATCCTCTCTAGGAGCTTAATCTACCATTGGAATGCTAGGGAATCAAAGGGATCTTCCTCTAAAGTGAAGCATTGAAGGCTTTTCATCCATTTCAATCAATACTTGGTGAGATCTAACCGTTCCACTAGCTAATTCAAGTGCGATTCATATCAAAGAGGGAGAAATGAGAGATTCATTGTAAATTGAGGGAGATTTGTATGGCTTTGTATTTGGCATCGTGGAAGTGATAATGGAAAATGTTTATATAGTGGACGTAGGTCATGTTTGACCGAACCACTCTAAAAATTGTGTGTTCTTCTCTCTTATTGCTTTGTTTTTGCGAATTGCGGTCTCACATTTCTTCATACATGCTTTTCATGGTGTCTCTCCCCTAATTTGGAAACGTGCTTTCTTAGCACCTTGCCACTGAACGGGCGACGCACTCTTTAAAGCATCATATTTAGTGTTTGGTCATTTTTTGATTAAAACATTTGGCGTCCACCGTGGGGCCGCATTCGCACTTCTCCCAAACTCGACAAGGTTAAGAACTTTGCACGTAAGATCTAGGCTTGCTTCAACCATAGATCTCGCAAATCTCATATCTGGGCCAATCGACGAGCTATCTTCCAAAGTCAAATCCATGTCCGAGATAATGGCTAAGTCCAAGAAAACCGCAAGTAAAACCGTTGGAGAAAACGACAACAACGACGACATCAACAATGTTGCTAACAACGAAGCTACACATCTTACTAACCGCTTCGAGGTTGGTCAAAATTCCATAATCGGAGCTGGAGTAACAAGGGCCGAGCTAGATGTCGTTGTCGCTAATCTACACCAACGGATGGAAGCTTCCAGTAAAGCCTTGTTGGATGCTAACAAAACTCTTGTGGATGCTAATCAAACTTTGATGGATAAAGTGAGCGCTCTCCTAAATGCTCAAGCCAATCCCGCTCCTCCTCAAAAGGCTCATGTCAACCTTGAGTGAAACACAAGTTCATCAACTTCCGATCATTAATGCAATGATAACATTGAAGGGTTCAACGGAGGCGGAGCCGACATTCATGCTTCCAAGCTGAAAGCCAAAAGCGTTTCCAATCGAGATGCCCAACGAGTCGCAAGTGCTGAAAGGGGAGCACCTTCCCTTGCTGAAGGAAAAGGACCCATACACTCTAATCGCGATCGAGCATCCGGAAAGGAAATCGAGGTCCGCTCTCCCAAGCGACACTACTCAAAAGGGGACATCGAGGACGTGGTGAAGCGGATGATGAAAGACGGCCTAACCCGCAAAGATAGCGAAAGGGAATGGGGTTTTTCTTTGAGCAGAAACCCATTCACCAGGAGAATTCGCAAATCTGAGCTTCCGAAGAAGTTCGCACATCCCACCTTGCCTCCATACGATGGGACTGCTGATCCAAATCACTTCCTATACAGATATGAGTGGCACATGAATGTGGCTAAAGCGACGGATGAGATTAAGTGCTTGTGCTTCCCGCTCTATCTAGAAAGCGTCGCATCGCTATGGTTTACAAGGCTCTTGCCCAAATCCATCGATCGCTTTGATGATTTGACTCATAAGTTCAAAGAGCATTTCAGGTTGCAGGCCACAAAAGCTAAGGATGTCATCTCCCTCACATCAATGAAGCAGAATCCTAAAGAGTCAGTTAAAGCTTTCCTCAAGAGGTTCAATACCGCTTTAACTGATGTAGGGAATCTTGACCCCCGCATGATCTTAGCATCTCTAATCGGCGCTATTGACAAGAATAGCGAATTCGGTCGATGGATCAAAATGAAGGAGCCAAACACGTTGGAAAAGTTCCAGAAGAAAGCCGAGGAGTATATGAGAGTGGGAGATCATCCTGTGCTTCATCAGACTGTTGATCCTCCCAAAAGCGCTGACATCCAGCTTAATCAGCACGATATCCAGGGGTAGAAACGAGCCAATGACGGGAAAAATAGCAACGCAAACAAGAAGTTTCGCTTCTACAACCCATCAGAACTCACTCCTCTGAATGATACCATAGAAAACATTTTCCTTGCCACCAAGGATACTGAGCACTATCCGGAGCCACCAAAGTTCAAGGTTACACATAAAACTCTGGACTCTGGAAAGTACTGTCGACTCCACAAGCTGCCGGGTCATGATACAAATGAATGTAGAATTCTCCAAAGCATAATGGAGGAAATGATTCAGAATAGCAAACTACAACAGTACATCAAGATTCTACAATCCTCAAACGCCGCTCAGACTCCTCAGGGGCAAGGCTCTCTCTTGGTTCAACCCAATAACAGGCCAATCATCAACTGAGGGCTGATGGGAATCTCATTTCAACAACTCGAAATAAGCGATCATCATCGCCTTTCCTTACTTACTGCTTTGTTACTTGCTTTACTTTACATCTTGCTTTCTGTTACATTCAGAACTTCTTGTAAAAAACTTGCAATATTGCATAAGGATTGTACTGAAGAATATCTCTATGGATAAAGTCCTGCATACTTGTGTGAATCTCTTACTTACAAGATCTTCGTTAATTCAAGACTTGCTAAAAGACGATTCTCTATTACAGGTTATAGGACAAATGCTCGCTTCCTCGAAACCCGATGCACTATGGCGAACTCCACAACACTTATTCAAGCATGGGATGCACAAAGTGTCAACACATCTAAGTGCGATCATAAAAACACCATCTTGAAGGGTGGTTAGAAGGGATGGCCAAAGATGAGACGGTGGAGAGGTCAACAAGCATATCTAAAATCAACGCCGCAGGTTGTAAGTTCCAAGGGGCAACTTGCGCTCAATCATGAACACTTGCCATGATCAAGTGCTTCCAGTACAAGGCCAATGTTCGCTCCATGGAATGACGCAAACCCCGCAAATCCCAAAAGAGCACGACTTCTCAATCCGGTTGCAATTGCTTATCACAACTAAGCACATCCAACGCGACTGTTAAAGTCTACCTCATGGGTTCCAAGCTTCACAAAAAAGGGCAGATCCCTGACAGCTTGATTAAGTCCCTGTCTCCCGATGTGTTAGAATTCACAAGCATGGATCACCCGATACATCAAGAGGGCTCACCAGGTCGAGGACCCATAGCGGAACAGCCAACTTCATAAGTCGCAACTTCCTTAGCGAGGTCCCGCAAGCGTTGACCACACGATACATCGAGGTAACTCACTAAGTTGAACAACCCATGAAGGAACAAGCGACTACTTATGGCCCAGATTCCTAAATCGAGATCGTTTGCCATGCCAAAGCATCCAGTAAAGGAACTGGCGTCTGTCCCACGGATTCAAATAAAAGACCTCCTCATGCGGGGGCATAAAAAAGTCTAGCCCCTCTTCGTGAGAGCAACGGCGAAAGACCTCCCCATGCGGGGGCATAAAAAAGACTAACCTCTCTTCGTGAGAGCAACGGCGAAAGACCTCCCCATGCGGGGCATAAAAAAGTCTAGCCCCTCTTCGTGAGAGCAACGGCGAAAGACCTCCCCATGCGGGGGCATAAAAAAGTCTAGCCCCTCTTCATGAGAGCAACGGCGAAAGACCTCCCCATGCAGGGGCATAAAAAAGTCTAGCCCCTCTTCGTGAGAGCAACGACGAAAGACCTCCCCATGCGGGGGCATAAAAAAGTCTAGCCCCTCTTCGTGATAGCAACGACGTAAGTCCTCCCCATGCGGGGGCATTAAATCCCAAGTCCTTCCTTTAGCGGGGGCATCCAACATAAAGTCCTCCCCTAGCGGGGGCATCAAATCCCAAGTCCTCCCTTAGCGGGGGCATCAAACCCAAAGTCCTCCCCTAGCGGGGGCACCGTACATAAGACCTTTTCAAGCAAAGGCAGAAAGATACAATGACTTCTCCACGTAGAAGTCCAAATTAATCAGTTAAATACAAAATTCTAATCCATCCAACGGCCACAATCGCCTTGGCATCAGAAGCACAAAGCAAAGTATTGATCCGATCAGGTACACGTTTCATAAAACGTAAACCGTCATATGAGATCACGTAATTCATTGCAAAGGTGTAACTTGAAATCTGCAATTCAGAACTCAAGCGCCATTGTGAATTCAAACTCGAATACCATGTCTATGCAAACAGCGTTTGACAAATCATAACTGTTAAATAAAGCAATTCTGCATAGATATGACATTCAATTTATTATACATCATTCATTAATGATTAACTAACCTGTTATTGATGTGGACGATCAATAACAACGTATAAGTCCAAACTCGTGCAAGTTCTTGTATTCATTACAGAACAGGTGTTACGAAGCACAAAGTCCAGTCAAAAAGTTCAAACTTGGATCGTCTGGAATCAGCGAGTCAAAGCAAGATTTGCTATAGCAAACAAAATGCTACGACCGAATTCCAACGCAGACCATGATAGCAACGCTCTTTTCGAAGCCCGCATTTCTCGCAAGCAAAAAATACAAGCTTCGAGGGGCAAATGTTAACTACTGTTAACTACCAAGAAAATTCACTTGAGCATTTTGTCGAACAGTACAAGTTCACCAACCTGGGTTCGAGCATCATCAGAAAACTGTTCAGATCTTACTGGTCGAGCTCGAGTCTCCGCTGTGCTCGGTTGGTCCAAGCTTCCACCTCGTCGGTCTCGAGCTCCTGGCGCTGGTCGGTCTTGGGAGGAGCACCACCTGGTCGGTCCAAGCTTCCGCCTCGTTGGTCTCGAGCTCCAGGCGCTGGTCGGTCGTGGGAGGAGCACCACCTAGTCGGTCCAAGCTTCCGCCTCGTCGGTCTCGAGCTCCAGGCGCTGGTCGGTCGTGGGAGGAGCACCACCTGGTCGGTCCAAGCTTCCGCCTCGTCGGTCTCAAGCTCCAGGCGATGGTCGGTTCAAGGGGACACTCATCCATGGTGGTCGGTCAACGGCACAAGCACTCGGTCGAGCAAGCTCCAAAATGAACGAAGCAGGTTCAGGAAATAAAGTATAAATCGCAATGGCATGTTCCGTAATTACCAATCCCCATTCTCTACAGTAATGAACAAAAGGAATAAAGGAATGGCAGAAGAGTAATATTGGATCCCCATTTTGAATAGTGCCCGCACTTGTTTAAATAGAAAATGGGTCCGTACATTTGTTCTTCATTGGATCGGTCCTGTAGCAAGCTCCATCTGGTCGGTTGCAGCATGTAAAAGGCTGAAGCATGTCTTTGATCGGTGCATGTTGTCCAACTCATCGCCAACTCGTTGCCAACCTAGCGCCAACTATACACTTCAAATTACAAGTGTGTCACTACCCCTTATCTCCAACTATAAATACCCCCTTTCTCCATGCAAAAGGGAGGAGGATTGGAACACCCCGAAGGGCTGCTAAAGTCATTTCTCCAAGGCATTCTCAAGCTTCATCCATGGCTTCTAAAGCTCTATTCATCTTCATCCATTAATCGATCGCTTCCATTGGAGATTCACCATTAGGATCCATCCAAACTCTACCCAAGCAACACAAATCTCCATTTATCCTCTCTAGGAGCTTAATCTACCATTGGAATGCTAGGGAATCAAAGGGATCTTCCTCTAAAGTGAAGAATTGAAGGCTTTTCATCCATTTCAATCAATACTTGGGGAGATCTAACTGTTCCACTAGCTAATTCAATTGCGATTCATATCAAAGAGGGAGAAATGAGAGATTCATTGTAAATTGAGGGAGATTTTTATGGCTTTGTATTTGGCATCGTGGAAGTGATAATGGAAAATGTTTATATAGTGGACGTAGGTCATGTTTGACCGAACCACTCTAAAAATTGTGTGTTCTTCTCTCTTATTGCTTTGTTTTTGCGAATTGCGGTCTCACATTTCTTCATACATGCTTTTCATGGTGTCTCTCCCCTAATTTGGAAACGTGCTTTCGTAGCAACTTGCCACTGAACGGGCGACGCACTCTTTAAAGCATCGTATTTAGTGTTTGGTCATTTTTTGATTAATACATTTTGCATGTGTTGCTAGCACACGGAACCGTGCCATATGTAGTCGAACTATTCGGGTTGAATATTGGATCGGTTTGGTTATAACACACTATGCATGGCGTGCATTGAGTCCATATGAGGTCGCTGCCTGTGTCGACTATTGCAAGAACCTGAAATTGGGGCGTTCCTATGTTGATTGCCATTAAGTATTCAAAACCAGCGGGGAACACTTTAGAGTCCATGTCTTGGGAAGCCATGGTTGTGGTACAGCTGGTAATCTTACTGAGGTAGTTGGCACGGGTTGTCGACCGATGGGCTGCAGCCTGGACCTGGGCCCATTTTGACATGGATGAGTTGTGGTAGGGTGAGTTCGGGGAGTCTCTGCGCATTAGGTTTATAGTGAAGCTCTTGCTGCATTGAGTGAAGCCAGCGAATGCAGTGAATATGAAAAATGTTAATAGAACGTTTGAAATCATGGTGTTTGATTGACGTATGTATACAAAGACTGAAAAGTGTATGGTTGTATTTATAGGTTTATAATGTTGAGTGGTGTTGAGGAGATTGCTATGTAAATGTTTATTTCTATATTTGTATATATCAAGACTTTTTGCCTTGATTGTATCCTACCATGATATTTGTATATGACTCTTCCATTTTGCTTATTGCTAAGGATAAACAGCCTGTTTGCACTTAACATAATTAAATACGTTTATGACCTGGTTCAAATTCAATTTACTTTAGGCTTCTTCTTCTTCTTCTTCTTCTTTTTTTCTTCTTCTTCTAATGTTTCTTCATTTTTATTTTTCTAATGAACCATTATAAATGTTGTGTTTCATTGTCCATGGATAATGAATCAGAACTGGGAATAAAAACAGTGCTGGTGGGGTGGAATGGTATGTTGTAGTGTCTAGAGCCACATAAGTAGCGAAGGTGAAGTCCCATGTGTGTGTGTATACACACACAGACACACATACACACATTAGTATATAATTTGTGCCAATGACACAGATACAAATTTTCTTGATGTAACTTGCAATGTTATGTATTGATATGTGCAATTTGACAGATAACAAATTTATTAGAGGAGTATATATGTACTTCTTTTGTGGGTAATCTATACAAAAATTACACGCCTCAAAACCAATTAAATTGAAGTTGCTGTAATTATACAACGACTTTGTTATTTATGCGTCCAACCCTAAAGAACAGTTTGCAACTCAAAAGCTATGGTATATTTTGTTGCTCCAAATAAATAAAAAATCCAAAAGCCTGCGTGCTTCATAGATATGAAAAGGTGAGCAATACATTTTTGTTGCAAAAATTTGGTAACATCTCTACCGTTCACAATAAAATACTTGTTAAACTTTACACAGTGATAATTCCCATATATAATAAATTAATATTGCTTAACATAGATTGTTACAGTCGAATTTCAGAAGTTATTACAACAGGGAATAATTTCGTGCTCCATGATAGTTCTTAGAACATCTACATAACATACATACAGGTTATGATGTTATTGTAGCGATAATTGCCCTAACTTTTAGTCATCAGATAGTTATATAAATATAGATTGATTTTCAATAAAACATATTTTTGAACAAGCACATAATAAATACCTCAAGATGTATATCTTGTTATTTCCGGTATTTGTAAGAAACATGACGTATCCATTAGTGCACTTTGATGTGGAATATTTTTCTTTTATGTTATACATTCTGATAATTTCTTAAAGCAACCTTTCTTTTCAGTTTCTCTTGATGTAGTATGAAATAGGAACATAGAACACTTAATAAATGTGTTTTTACCAAAATGTTACAACAACAGATTATAGTCAAGCATTATATCTTCAGCCAATTGCAGCAGGTCTTTTCACTATAAAATTGGTGATGAAACCATAGAGAAAGAAGGGAAAAACAAAACGTCATATTATGAAATTGTGTGTTTTGACTTTGTACATGTAAAAGATATACTTGCAAGTTTAAACATAATAAGATGCCAAACATATAAAAAGTTCACGTTTGATATGTCATCAATAATTTATAATTTACCATACTAACATCACTTCATCTAATTAGCATGCCTAGGTAAAGTCACCAATCACGCAAATTTGAAGAAGTGAGATATATGAACTATATTTTACTTTAAATTATAAGCAAAAAAATTAAGCATAGCATTTATGCTCACGACCGATTGCATTAAATGTTAAGTTTTATCAAGGATTATTGTCTATCATGCCAGTAAATTAAGTCACTGAAAGATTGAAAATGACTTATCATCATATTATAGGGTGTTGACACGCTTTTTAATCAAAACTATCACGCGTCAAGATTTTGGTTAGCAACGTGCTTAAGCGTCAAAAACACCATTAAAAAACACGAAATGATTAAAATCGCGACGTGTTCAGAAAATAATTGGAAATGACGTCGATTCACAAAATCGTCATTGATGGACTCGGAAAAAACTGACGCAGTAATAATACATGATTGACTTGGTCCGATCAGCTCAAAATGCTTGAACGCGTCTGTCCGATCACGTGGCAAAACTTGTCTTGGAAAAATATATGGATTCCGGCAAAATCATGTTTCGTGCAACCAAAAACAACTGATTGACATGGCACAATCACGAAAAATGACTTGCACGACTCACAGCGTGATCAAACTTGGTAAAATTGGCATTTGTCAAAAAATAGTGTCACACACTCAAAAACAGATTATCGGCATGGCATGATCACAAAAAATGGTTTGCGCGACTCACGACATTGAAATCTGATAAATTAGCAAAAACTGATTTGATATGTCAAAAATGCTTGATCGGCACGTGAAAATCATGAAAAATCACATGTAAAATCTTGGTTGATTACTCTAGCAAATTTGGTAAATCTAGCAAAATTTGGCACGTTTTGCACATTCGAAAAGTGGTGGAAAACACGGTTAGATCACCCAAATACGCGTGCCAAACACAGGCTGATCACTTGGCAAATTTGGCAAGGCAAGAGGGATTCGAAATTTGGCATGGAAAAAAGGGGTGATCGACTTAGTGGGATTCGAAATTTATGTGTGTTCGTATCGTGGTCAAGGGATGCGATATCCGGCAGACTCGGTAGGGATTCGAAATATGGCTTTTGCCAAGCCAATTTGACAAATTGATCTGACACATGCATGCAGATCAGGTGATTTTACGTGATCAACATGCGTTGATCACTGAATTTTGGGATACGAAATCTATTAAGTGGCAAAGTGCTAGATTTCGTGGCAAACATGATTTTACCGTGTTGATCAGTTGTTTTTGCCTGATCAACACATGTTTTCAATGTTTTTTCAGGAATTTGAAATTTCAAAGTGGCAAATGTGTTAGGAAAGTGGAAGATAACGTTATTTTTTTTTTTTTTTTTTTGAGTTTTTTCCGTGTTGATCATCTATTTTTGCGTGATAGACACGCGTTTTCACCAGATTTTCCAGTTTTCACGATTTTTCAACATAACTTTTGTTTTTCGACTCCGGTTTTAGGATGAGAATTTTGTATCCTTCAAGGATACGAAATTTGGGCTGACAGACCCAAAACTCATCTATAAATACCCCAAGCTTGACATTCAAAGAGGTTGGTTCTTATTTCGTATTTTGGACTTATTGGAGCTTTCAAGCATCATTAACAACAACCACCTTCTTCTCAATGACCATTGAACATGATATGGACTTCTAAAACGTTGCCCAAACGTTTTCCTTTAACTTTTGAACATTCACAAGGACTATTTCCACTATTTTTGGACTGTTTTGAATATTTTTGAATTTCTTGGACATTGAAACTACTTTTTAGACATTGTTGTTTGAGTCAAAACTTTTTTCACCCAACCCAGAAGAAGAAGGGCGTTTTGGTCAAAATTTAAAATTAACAAATATTTTGTTGTTTTATTGCAATGCTTTGTACATATATATCGTTCGAACTTGTACGAAAATTGTAATCAACTATTATATGATAAATGATTAATATGAAGTGGAGTAGGCGTTAGTGCTAAACCATTATAAAATAGTTGTGTTCTCCCTGCATTTCTTTTTTTTGGATTTGGATTACTATGTTTCTACAACACCACTATAAGAAAAATAGTATATACCGATGCTCTTAAACGTCGGTATTTCGTCGGGAAAAACAACTCTTGATCTAATTCCTGACGAAATAAAAGCATCGCCATATTTATCGTCATTAAATTTTGCGTCGGAATTTACCGATGTTTTATCCTTGGCAACGTCAATGTTTATCGAAGATTTTGCAATGTAATTTTTTTTGTTTACCAACTATTTTACGACCTTTTTTTTGTACAAAACGAAAATTTTATGATGAACTTAGTGATGGAATATATTCATCGAAAAATATCGATGAATTTAGTTATGCAATATATTCACGGGAAATACCGATGAATTAGCGATGGGCATAAGGATTTTTTTAAAAAAATTTTGATGAATTTAGTGACGAATTTTAACAAAACAGTCGCTAATGATCACTACATCACCACTCCCACTCATCACATTACTTATGATTAACACATTGACACTCCTAGATTTTGTACTCATCAATATATGACACATTTTATCACATTTGGTCACTTGACGACCACATGCTTTTTAAATCTAACCACTAGCAATATAATTTCCTATTAAGGTAACAATATAATTAAAATGTGGTAAAAATCTTAAGTTAACAATATCAAATTAGATTAGTACATTCATCATATTAAATTAGTACATCAGATTTATGGTCTACCATTATGAAATATTACTTCAACTGGAATTTGTTACCTCTTCTCCATACAAAATTAAAATACTTTACATGGAAATGTATTGGGCTAACATTACATAATCATCTTGAGATGTAGTAGACATATCCTACCTCTAACAAATTATTCTAGTCACTTTGATGAATATGCAAGCTACAAATAGAAACATTCGTATAAACACAAACAAATATACACACATAGCCTAAAATGCCACACAGGCACTCAACAACAACACATGCCTTAGGCTTACACACATACAACTGCACGCATAAAATCACTCATGCACACTACACAACGCCCTTTTGCCCATCTCACTGCTTGTTAGAATTTTGATCAAGAGAGAAGAGAGAGATAAACGGTAAAAAAGAAAGGGCTACATTTTTATTGTTTATTTGATTGCTATTAAAAAAGAGATGCTTGATTGATTACAATGCTAAACCATATATTTATAGTGTCATTTATTCTCTTGAATATTCCTTATTCTCTAGCATATATATCTCTTGGCATATTCTCTAGCATTTATTTCTTATTATATCTCTTGACATATTCTCTAACATCCCCTCTCAAACTCACGATGCGGAAAATTGTGAGTTTGTCAAATAGAAGCTGCAAGCTAAAGAGTAGCAAGATTGAGCAATCATTCCAATATTGTTAGAGAGTAACACCAAACTCCAAGCACCAAATACCAAATACTTAACAACTTCAAACAACTTATCAATCTTCAATTTTCAATCTGATCGGTAAGCAAAAGATCTAAACGGCCAAATGACAAAACTGGTCGCGGATGTGTTTGTATGTTTGCATCCCCCAAACATACAAAGAAAACAATACTAAACCAAAATGGGATGAGTTTGTATGTTTGCATTCCCCAAACATACAAAGAAAACAAAACCAAATCAACAGGGATGAATCAGCATATGTTTGCATCCTCCAAACATATCTTACAGTACCACCTACCACCTTCAATCAACGTCGATTGCCCTCCTAATAAATAGGGTTATCGATATAGACATCAAACAAACAATAAACATCTCCAAACTAATGTTACTCTCTAACAACTCAATCAACCAACCATCACCTGAAACCGCTGCTTCTACATCGCCTCAGACGCAAACTTCCTCCTCCAACAGCAACTTCAAACTTCCATACGCTGTCAACAACCCTTCACCCCCATCGCCTGTTGCAAACCCGTCACCACCCTGAAATTAGCAAGCCTGCTACAAACGATAAGTACCCAACTCGAGCGTCCACAAAACTACTTCGAACACTAAAATCGAAGATCACAAAATCAATGAAATCCCCAAAAATCTTCAACAGCTACAATCCACAAATTCATCCCTTACACTCAGTTCTCCGCAACAGCCATCAACTCAATCAAAGCTAAACCAAAACCTGACCAAACCATCAAGCTGCAAACTAAATCTACGCATTTCCACCTCCACCTACTCTGATTCAGACCCTTAATCCATCCCCATCAACACCATACCACATCATCAACAAGCTTCAAACCATTTTTATTTTTTTTATTTTTTATTTTTTTTACTCAACAATCACAAACAAAACTTCATCAAAAACACAATCACTAAACGACCATACACAAAGCCATCCCCATAATTCAACACAGTGCCCGCAAACAGCCCACCACAATATAATTAACTCTCAGCAACAGCCCGACCACTCAAACAAAGACAAACAATACACAACCCTCATTACTGACATCAATCACAACCTCTAAAGCAAAACAAATTACATCCTCCAGTCTCTTCATTTCCACACTTCAACAGCACAGAACAACTCGCACCCTTCATACCCAGCTTTGAACAAAACCCGTTACTTTCCTCACTGCCCCAACTTCAAATCCACCGCAAACTCACATTACACCCCCTACCTTACTGCACCATCAAGTTCCTAATCACTCATTTTCTGCCATCACACCCTCCTACAAAAACTCCACAACAATTACACCAAATACTAAACTCCCTTCAAGTTGATCACAAATAACTCCACCCTACTACAAATCCCACCAAAACTCCCTTCAGGTCTGATACCATGTTAGAGAACTCCAAACTATCACAAAACCAATTGGCAATGTGAAAGGTGCACTCTTAATATTTATATAGAATTATTTTATAAATTTCCTGATGTGTGACTTATTTCAACACGCCCCCACACGTGTGGCATATCATGAGCCTAACACATGGATTTTATTAGGTGACGTGGACAAGTGTGTCAGTTATGTGAACATGAATCAAACCTTGCTCTAATACCATGTTAGAATTTTGATCAAGAGAGAAGAGAGAGATAAACGGTAAAAATGAAAGGACTAAATTTTTATTGATTATTTGATTGCTATTACAAAAGAGATGCCTGATTGATTACAATGCTAAACAATATATTTATAGTGTCATTTATTCTCTAAAATATTCCTTATTCTCTATCATATCTCTTGGCATATTCTCTAACTTTTATTTCTTAGCATATCTCTTTACATATTCTCTAACACTGCTGCTGCCAATAACAGAAGCCCTTCCATGTAGCAGCAACAATGTTGCTGCTACTTTTTTTAATTGTTGTAGAAGCCCGCTGTTGCTACAAGTAGCCAACAACACTTGCTCAAAAACAATTGAAATGATTAAGCAAGTACTGTGTGTCCTTAATAAAATGCTTGAAAGGTTCTTCTTTGTTGTAGTTTCTGTAAACTTGCATCTCTTTTCATTCCTTGATAAAATATACCCAGAATTTTCTTTTCAAGATTTTTTTTTCAAAAATAAAGATGAGCTTGTTAAAACATTTTAAAGTAAACAAGTTCCTGAAATAATGTTAAACAAATGGTACTCATGTTGAGCAGTGTTTCCACTAACTAAATTCATGACTATATAGTGCATAGTACTGTGTTTTTTTAAAACATAACAAAAATGCAATGCTCACGTATTTGTACGCATAACATGCAAATTAAGTAATAAGGAAAATAAAATAAAAAGAAATAAATATCTACAACCCGAACTTTTGAAATAATAATTAGATTATAACGCTTAATGCATAATTTCATTGGCAATTTACAATACTGGAACAACTATTTCGATATAATATGCTAAGTATTCTAAATGATCTCTACTAGCTTTATAAAGTGCACAAGCAGCTCAATACTAAAATACGGGTTATGGTTAATTACCTTAAAATCTGAGAATAATATATCCATTATGTCAGGAGGAATACTGCTCATTCAAGGCAAGAAATATGTCATATGTCGTTCGTAGCAACATCTAATAGTGCTTGAGGCTAAATAAGAGTCACTAAACACCCATTTTATGTATAAACCATTTTACCTCTCAGTTCGATACTAAACGTTAATGTAAACAAAAGGGGCTGATATACTTTTACCCAAAACTATAATGTTAACCGCTCATATTTGTTAATGTAAGAGTTTTAATATTGCTAAAATAAAGACTGAATATGCTAAATTACTAACATTTTACTTTGGTGATATATAAACATAGTGGTGTGCCAAAGCGTTCTACGTTAGATGTTTGAGTTGATGGTCTTGATGCAGCAACCCTTATCCCAACTGGCTCATCATGAGAGGATAATGCATCGCTAGTCATACATGGTGTCGCTTTCACAGGTGGTAATGCGATCGAGTTGTTGAACAAATATCATGATTGGTTTGAGCTTCCGATCATTATTTGGCATAGAAGTTGTTGTCTCAAGCTCACCGCGGGTCGATAATGTTGGGTATCATCACAAAATTAGCAATAGTATATGATGAATTTTAACCCGAAATTATAGGATCTATGCGATTAAATAGATCAATTGAAAGGGGCATACCAATTTGAGATCGATAATTCATGAATTCGAGAAATCGAAGTTGCTTGTGTTATTTTGAATTAATAGTGTAACTGTACTAGCGATGCCTCTAATTGGTCCATAAGAACTAGCCTTGAGATCGTTGCACGATTTTGAGGATGAGGGACGATGGTACTTGCCATGATCCACCATGCAAGTAACCCTAATTTGATTTATTTCCTTTTGGTTATCTAATAATAGGATAAGGATCGGTCTAACGTCCCTTTTATAAAAGGAAATGAGAAAATTTTGGATATAAAATTTCATAGGTACCATTTCAAATACCAAATCAACTGATTGATTTAGTTCTTATATTTAAAATGGTTATTCCTTTTTCAACTGCTTAGATTTTGTGACCTCATAGGTTATCATAACGTTGTCAATAATTTAAATAATATTTGAATTATGAAAAGTGAGCGGCATCTAATTATACATCATTGTTACCCAAGTTATAATAAGATCAATGATTCAATACAACCTTTTCTGTGATTAGCGTCTCAATGTAATTTAATCCCTTTAACCAGTATATCCAGGATTAAACTCGGGGCATGTAACATATCATCCTCTTTATAATTTAATCCTTTTATCTTGACCGATGAGTAGACTATGTAAAACAAATCAATATTTGAGCATGGCCATGCATTTCATAGTCTCACTCAATCAAGAGGCTCATGGATATCTCTACATATATATTATAGGGTTAAATTCCATCTAGATCATTCATAATTTTCATTCAATTCGAGATGTATCCAATAATCTCCTTTATCTCCACTTGGTTAAAAGTAACTTTTAATGATATCAAAACACAAATATCCTCGAATAAAATTATAATGATTTGAGGTTTGAGGACCATTACATCATTGTCACTACGAGATTAACATATGATACCGTTAATTATATTCCATGTACTTTTCTCATGTTGGGTCAGCCCAATACGCTATTCCCCAATACATATTTAAGTATTGAAATTAATATCATGAATATTAATGATCAATGAGATATGATCATCTGTCAATCAACATACTAGTCTCAATGATTTATTGTTGTCCTATATATAAATAATAAGACTTGACTAGGGACATTTAAGAATTATAATACTTAATATATTGTATAATCTCATGTTCAAGTCATTTACTTGAAACTATATAACTCCGTATTATTATTCTAAGGACTTCTATTACGTTAATATTTATATTACGCGGTAAATATAACATAATAACATCTTATATTCCAAATAAAATTAACATCAATAATAATATTATTATTATTCACATCAAACAGATTGCCTCTAGGGCACAAACTCTAAAAATCTCCCACTTGCACTAGAGCCAATGTAATGTCCCAGATTTTTGGATACTAATTACTAATATTAAAGTCTGTTTTAAATAATGATTTGGTAATATAAATAGAATTTATATCAAATTTTATTTATTTAAAATGGAGTTCAAATTTATATATTTATAATTTAATTATAAAACGAACTGCAGCGGTGCGGTAGTTAGTAATATAACGATTTGAACTTCAATTGGTCATACCGGATCCGATATAAATCGGATTTCTATGAAACAAGAAACTGTTGAATCGATTAGACGATAATTTCCGAATGGAGTAGGAAAATCAAGATTCCATCGTATAGATGTTAAGATATGTCCAATTCAAATTTTCAGAAAAACGCTATGAAATCGTTTATAAACCGTAACAATAATTTAATTATAATTAAATATCAGTTTCGAATTTGGACAAAATCTTTGAATCATAGTTATAGTTTAATTTTTAGAATTTTATTGTAATTTTTATTTTGGAAAAAACTACTTTTAATTTGGAGTATTTGGCACCCTATATCAACATTTTGGGGTTTCACATTATAAGTTGATCTACCGATATTATTATATTTTTGGGATCATGGGGTGTTGGTCAATACAACGGTATTTATATTTTTGTCGATAGCGGTCCTTGAAGGATAAAATTATGTATAGTGCCACGGTACCCTAAAATCATGTGTGTGTGTGTGTGTGTGTGTATATATATATATATATATAATAAAACTGACTTTTTTCTTCATATCTAAGAAACCCGTACGGTATGCAGATGACTTTTTCCTTCCCCTGGTCTATATTTTGGAAAATACAATGAAATAAAATGCTGAGTTTTCTAATCAATTGTCACCGACCTATGCATTAGCAAATGTAGTCTAGAATGGGTACATCTAGACCGTAAGCTAATACCATTTCTTCTACAAATAAAATCCTAGTATACACAGATCTATTCCATTCGTCAGTTCAAAATTCAAACAGGCTACCCTAAGACGAAACTTCATTGCAGATCTACGTTCCTTCATGCTGAAGCTTTCAGGTTCACATGGCTAAAGTTGAATTTTGGTTATCTACTTGTACCAAGAAGCATGACCAAGAGAACCTATTTCCTTGACAAACAAGGCTTCAAAACTATTCTCGTTTTAAGTACAAAAATACACGGCTTACTTTTCGAAAATATAAACTACCCTAAGAAGCTATAAAGTGAAAATTCATACCATAACGTTTCAGCCAAACCTAAAATAAAATAAAGTACCCTATTGCCTAAATCTTAACTGCAAAGAAATTCACGTTATAAATACCCCAACACTCCTCGTTTCCTCCCGAAAGGCACAACAAAGAGCAACCCACTTATTTATTCTACTGCAGTTTTTAAATAAAAAGGAAAAAATGGAAAATTGATGAGCCATGAAGAAACACTACAACAAAATGACCCTATTACAACGGTGGAACACCGTTGTAATATACATTTTACAACGGTGGGCAAACCATCGTGTATTAAGAAGTTGTAATAGACTCATGTCTTTTACAACGTTTTTACACCGTTGCAACACCGTTGTAATATGTATATTTTACAACTTTTTTCCACCGTTGTAGTAATACATATTACAACATTTTTGCACTGTTGTAGTAGTACATATTACAACTTTTTTCCACCGTTGTAGTAATTCCTGCAACAATTAATTATAACAATATGATTTTTGTTTCGTTATACATTACATTTCATATAAAAATAAATATTTATATTGAATAAAATGATACTACACTGATCTGAAATAATCAATTAAATATTTTATTTCAATATTTGAATTAGTACAACTTTCTGATCCACTATCGTACAACTCACTTTTACATAATATGGTCATAACAATACATACAATCCTCACTACAAACTGATCACTCAATACACTCAGTTACATACACACTTTCGTATAAATATACATACACACTGACATGCACCGAGTCTTTATGCTCCAGCATCCCCAATCGATCATCCATTTCAACATCATGCTCATCGTCAAATATCCTTATTACTCTGTGCATTCATTCCTAAGCACTTTTTTGTCAAAATTGAGTTCCCTTCAGATTCAACAACGCAAATCTATATGTAAACACTCTGCAAGGTTGAATTATTGGACACTGTGTTATACTCCATCTGTGTTCATGTATCCTTACATTAATAAACTTATGTTCTACTATTTTTTTTAATTCAGACTGACTTTTTATGCAAAAGGTAAAGGACAGCGAAAGGTGTGAACAATTACATAGCTCAAAGATACACGGTTACACACTATAGCAGACAGTGTCAAGAGACATGGCATACCTGATAGGATAACTTCATCCTCCATAGATAGATTCTTAGACATGTACCAAGAGAAACAAGATTTAACTGAACAGCAAAGCAAGAGAACCAAAACTGCCAATGAACAATAAGAGTGCCAATGAACAAAACTGCCAATGAACAAAACTGCCAGGCATAAATGGCAGAAGCACATCCCAAAATTGCATTGCATCATTGACACCAATGAACAAAACTGCCAATGAATAATAAGACACATCAGAGACACCAATAAACAAACTACCACCATAGCTTATAGCTATTGCCGTGGCAGTACGATGATAGGTAAGCTGAACCATGATCTACCCATACCAATGGCATAAGCATATTACATAAGCTCAATAAAAGCATGACTTAAAATCACAGACAAGTGCTCCAGAGAGCAGCATCACTACCAGACACACTAACAGCAACAACCACCTTAAACCAAATGATAACAGATCCAAAGAACATAAACAAAAATGCTATTCACCCTCAAGGGGACGCAAACCACTGAACATCGACCTCACAGACACTTTTGAAACCCAAGAATTACTGCGAAAATCAACATTACCTCGCCAGCACGATGAAAAGAATCCACTGCAAACAACCACCAGACAAAGCGGAATCCAAAGAACTAGCTGTCGATCAAAGTCGTTTGAAGATCTGAACCGCGCCGAGCCGCTCCAATAGATGGAGATCAAAGCCACTCCGATAGATCTGGACCGAAACAGATCTGAGAGAAATCACGCTCGAGAAAGGAAGAAGAGCAACTAGGGTAGAGCGATAGGACCAGGAAAAGCTTGGAGAGGTTTGAAGAGAAGAATCGATTTAAGTAGAGGAGCAAAGCGGATAAAGGAACTGAAGCGATGAGGGAGGAGGCGACTAGAAGAAGATGGGGATCGATGTTAAGACATAATTTTTTTCCAGAGGAACGAAATTGGGGATCGATGTGAGAGAAGAGCAAGAGTGGTCGGCCCACGTGAGGAGAAATACGAAAGTGAGAAGCTTTGGAGCCAAGATTTCGGTCGCCCGCCCAAATTTCATCATTTGTGTTAAGTGGGCAACAGATTTTTGTTTTGTTTTTTTAATTGTTTTATTCTTTGCAAGGAAAGCTTCTAAATTCACTTTCCATTAATAATTTTATTTAACAGTACTTACTAATCTTATTAATTAAAGATTTCTTATTAATCTTAATTTCTAAGTATTAAATTTTAAGTAAGATTCAAATTCAAAAGTATACAAAATGTACCGTTTCGGACGGGGCGCTGCCCCGCACCCCGCCGGGGGTGCTGCCCCCTGGACCCCCACGACCTGACCGGGCAGGTCGAACCCCGTTAGCGGGGGCGTTGCCCCCGCACCCCCACCTAGCGGGGTTGCCACCCCCCCTGGACCCCCCCTCCGTAGGGATCATATTTGACAAAAGATTTTGGAAAAACTTTCAACAACGATTACTTATTAAAAAATATTATATACTAAATATTAATTACTACTAATAGTCATGATTAATTATAAATTAAATATTTATTAATTGTTATTTACTTATTGATTATTAATTGATTATTAACCGCTCATTAGTTATTACTTACTAATTAATTACTAGTACTTAATAATGAAGTAGTTATATATAACTATTTTTAATTAAATATTTAATATTTATATATTGATTATTATTAAATAATTACTAATTGGTTGTTAATTAGTAATTATTAGTAGGAATTATTTATTTATTGATGTATTTTTTATTAAATATTTAATATGTATTTATTGATTATTAATTAATAATTACTAATTGGTTGTCAATTACTAATTATTAGCATGAATTATTTATTTATTGAAGTATTTTTAATTAATTATTTAATATTAATATATAGGTTATTAATTAATAATTACTAATTAGTTGTAAATATTAATTATTAAAAATTATATAATGAAAATAATTAATATTAAAATATAGTCATATATTACAACAGTCAAAAAATAAAAGTTGATAGGCTTTTATTACAACTGTCAAAATAACACAGTTGTTAAAAATAAATTTATTACAACTTTTCTGGAAAAAAGTTGTAAAAAACATTTATTACAACGGTGCTTTAACCACCGTTGTAAAATTAAAGTTGTAATATGGTATTTTTGTTGTAGTTACAACGGTGTTTATACCACCGTTGTAAAAAACAATTTATTACAACGGTGCTTTTACCACCGTTGTAAAAACCCATTTATTACAACGGTGCGTTTACCACCGTTGTAAAATTAAAGTTGTAATATGGTGTTTTTGTTGTAGTGAAATGTTACAGGAAGGTGTGGCATCACATGATGGTGTCGGGTTTTGATCTGCACGATGCATGGAAGCATGGTGATTATATGCGGAAATGGGGAAGCTGAAGACTTGGAAAGTTTACGGGTGTGGAGTAAAGTATTTGCTGTATTGGGATGACATGAGAAATAGGAGGCAAGGAGGGAGTTCACAATACTGGAAGGAGCATGGATCTTTGGAGATGAATTGCGAGTATACCTGGACATGCATGTGTTTGTAAACGGGATGGCGGAGTAGGTTACTGTTTCGGTTCTCAAAGTAGAAGAAGCTACAGGCAGATACGTGAGTTCGTAGTGGAAGTTTAGGTTTGGAAGGAGGATATGCAGGTGTACGGGTCATGTATGGGTTTGGAAATTCAAAGGCAAGTGTAGGGTGGTGGCCGTCGTTATCAGGTCATGACCGTAGGCGAGAATTGCGAAGGGAAGTAAGAAGATTATAGAAGAAGAGTACGATCTAATCTAATAAAAAGGGTGAAGTTTATGGGTATGGAAGGGAAACGGGGACTAGTGGGGACCTTTGGAGTGCGTAATTTACAAGAGCAGGCAGGTATTTTTCCCACTGGAGAAGATTAACCTATGTGATGCGGTTGGGCTTCTTTTTATTGGGTTAGGCCTGTACACTAAAATAAAAATAAGAAAAGAAGAGAGACACGAATGGTCTTAAGAAAGAAATGAAAATACACAAGGCATCAGGGTTCTTTTGTCTCGAACGAGAATTGTCGGAGAAGTTTGGGTAATCCAGGAAGACGGAGTGTTGGTGAAGACAATAGAAAATGCGTATGGTTGATCAAGTTATTATGCGTTAATATGGTAATTAAGGTAATTGTTAATTTAATCAATTTCAGTTAGTTTATTTTAAAAACATTCAATCTTATAAAATATGTAATTCATTCATACGCTAACGGAATTAAACGATACAAGAGATGTTGGAATCACGGAAGAAAGTTCTATGCTATTAAGCTAATACGGAAGGATTTGGAGACAATTGGGATTTCATTAATTTTAAACATTTGTTTAAAATTAAATGAAATGATGCTGAAACCGACGATTCGAAAACAATGTGAGTTAACTCTCACGCTCTTCTGGAATTCTAGGATGTGCTAAATTCACATAACTATAATTCACAACTAAATGGTTGATTGAATGTTGCGATTACTCATTGTTGTTAATGGTTGGTTGTGTTAGTTTAAATTATTGCTTCATATGTTGTTATAAATTATATGATGATCTGATATGCAGGGAAGAACAGGTTAGAGGGATCTGATCGGATTCCTCAAATAAATTATATATTATTTATTTTTCATATCATTCACATATGAATTATTTACCCCAAATGATATTATAACCTATTCAGATATTAATGATTGAATGAATGTTAATCGTTGAACTGATCATCAATGATTGTTATGTTTTAATCAATAAATAGTATTGATTAAGTTATTAGTAGCAGATGTCCTAATATCCATCGTTTTTAAAACATCATTTTTCCGTTAGGCGAATTGACGGAATTTTATGTTTTAAAATATATTTTTATAACCGAATCAAAGTTTTGAATTTATATTATAAAAGTTATTTAAAAAAATGGTTTATAAACATATCATTATTTATAATAATGTTTTACAAAGAAATTTTAACGATATATATAATGAATTCTTATGTCGTTAATAAGATTTTATGAGCAGGGAAGTATAAATTAACCTACGGGTTGAGAAATTAGAATAATTGTTTATTTAAAAAATTAAACAATATTATTAAGTTAACTAAGTTGATCATTAATTTAAGAAGGTGGATTAGTATAAATTTGTTACTAAAGTTTATAAGTTGACGAAATCAACTAGTTAATGAATGGTGATATTAGATTAATTTAACCTAATAGTCTTATGAACAATCAATAATATTTGGCGATTATTCTAAATGGTTAATTCATCTTTAATTAACTACGTTTTAAAGTTGTTTATTTTATTATCTATTTTAATAAAGTATGATTATTTAATAACCTTTCTAATAATGAATTATTATTCTATGTTTAGTTATGAAGAAAACTACAATTACTTCAAATGGCATGATAAAGTTATTTATTTAAGTGATTTACTTGTTAAGTGAATTCATCTAAGATAAACAAGCAAGAGTAACGAGATTTGAGATTGAATCAAGCAAAAGGGAATTTAATAATCCCAAGTTTTGTAACTATGTCGATAAAAAAGGTTGGAATCAATTAGAATGCTTTTCAAATGAACGATACTCAATAATTAGATTAAGTAAGATAATTACAAACAAGGAAAGATGGTAAATGGCTTTTGGGATTTAAAACAAGTTAAGTTATAATAAGTTACTAGATATGGATCTGCATAACAATTCAGTAAATGAAATTTATAACAAATCCAAATTTATTAACGGAGGTTTATAAAAAGGTTTGTAAGCTAATATGAAGATTTAATAAGATTTTCTGTGGTTAAGTATAATCAATGTAAATGACATGAGAATTTCAAGGAGATTGATTAATGGATTTGATTCAGTTATGGAAATAAGTTATAAACATTGAAATGATTATTAAATAAATAAATATTATAGGGATAGGATATGAATTGGAAATAGAATCAAAGTGAACTGAAATTGGTTGGACGAAATAAGATAAGAAGTCAATCTAAAAATCACATATTTTAAAACAAGAAATGGAGTTGGATTAAGATATAATCGTAAAAAGTTTTAAAATAAGTTTTAATAAAGTTTTGATATTGTATTTGATTCATATTTGAATCAAGGCTTATTTATAATGATTTGAAAAGATATATAAAATACGAGAAGAAGCTAGATATAGTTTTAAAGAAATTAGAACCCGTGTACGTTGGTTGAGTTGAGTAAATTTCGAGGTGTCTGTCTGATGTTGGTTTCGGCCTTCGGGGTTGGTACTTAGATATTTATTCACTTTCAATTTTACAACGAGGAGCTAATGATGTAGAAGTGAGACGATAACTGAATATTCTTATAATAGATAAGAAAGAAAATGTTTTCCAAGTAATTGAAGATATAGAGTTTAAATTAACAATGCGTTAATTATTAAAGAGGCCAAGTGATGCTGAATACTGAACCAGTAGATGTATTTTATTTTATGGATGAATGGATGTTTATTTGATAGTTAAATAACCGACTATCAAATTTGGCCAATTATCGATTGTTGATTCGGAAAGACCGGGGTCGAATTTATGTTCGAAAACCATTCCGACTAGCAAATTCGTAATTTTGAAAGAGATCAGACGATGTTCGAGATAGAGCATTTGCAGACCCTAGATCTTCAAAAACGTAAGTATTACTTATAATCTATGGGTCGCTCCTCGAGATAAACTGTGATCCTGTCGTGATTAGAATCTGTGGATTGCAAGGACTACTAGCTATTGATCTCTAGAGTGATTCCTAGGATGTGGTAGGAGGGTGCCTTCGGTTGTCCAGTCGTAGGACAACGTGTATGGACGATGTTGCATTCAAAGAGAATGGTGGCTAGATGTTCTAGAAGAGATTATAAACTAAAGCCCCACAACCTTAAGATGACAAAAATCAGGCAGGCAGCATGGCTATGTGGGTCATTCACGTCAGGGTGTATTGTCGCCATCTAGAGAATATTCATATTTGTCCTCTTTCATTTCTGTATCTTCGGATAACGGTTATGTTGGCCTAACCGTAAGTGGCAATATATTAAATACATTCAAGAGAAATGAGTGGTCGGTCATGTGTGGGCCGGGTTGCAAGACGTTCTTGTTGAACTCAGTGTATTCCTCTCTAGAGATACACTATCGACAGGTGGTTCCAAACCTTGTCATAGTCAGAATCCAATCTGCAATAAGCACCCGCGGTTTTGATTGTATACTGTATTTGTGGAGTGTGAGATGAAAGTGTTCCGCTAGATTGCTATTTATTTGTACTTGGACATTATGATAATATCAGATAAGATATGATTTCAAAATGTTTTGGGTTATAGTAAGGTAAAAACCGTCCGTGTTTATTTGTGGCCTAATCTTGCTATTATCTTTTCTTTCGAAAAGGATTTCCAAAGTTAAACAAGTTGTTTGTTGTGAATTTACCACTGAAAGAATTCCATAGTGATCCAGGTGAATTTTGTTTTAAATCAAACGTGCTTGGGTCAGACCGAGTATATTTACAGGTTTGGTTCCACTTGGAGTTTAGGAGCTGGAAGTAGGAAGCTTCACCGTTAGTTATTTAGAGTTTATTTCCACTGTGTCTAATATATGATGTACTCTGATGATTGGTATGTATATACAGTTTCTTTTTGTATAAAGAGATTTGATCTATTATATTTTATTCATTCCGCTGCGAGATTTTGTTCTGATGTTTCTTCTTATTTTTCTATTCTAATATTTCTTTCTTTTCTTAACTGGCCCACTAATTTCTTTCTCATAACGTTCCGGTATTTTCGGTGCTTGAATGTCGACATGGTGTTTTTGTGTCGATTTTCAGGGTCGAAAATCTCGTGGTCGTTACAATGGCATCAGAGCTATTTGTTGAGCAGTAACCTCTGCTCTATGGCGTAACTCAATAGAGATGGGGTTGGTAACGCCCTAGATTGAGGTTAGAGTATATATATGAGAGCACGTATTTGTAATTTTATATAATATTATTTTTAAACTTATTTGACCATTGTATTTTGTAAAAGTTATTATTCCTTCAAATTATTATAATATCGATCAACTAATGTTGAGTTGAATTAAAATTCAGAGTGGATTATAAAATTGAAATGATTAAACCAAAAGGGAATTTCAAGTATAAAAATTGAAAATAAAAACTTCAATGTAGAGTTAGTTTGGAATCAAAGTGGATATTGAAGTAAAGATGAATCAGAATGATTTGGTTATGTTGATTGTGCCTTGTTTGATTGAATGATCGATTTCATGGTTGAAGAATAAAACTTGATATCTTGAATGAATTGAAACTAAAATAAATCCAAATGGATTGCTAAGTAACGATTATAAACAAAATTCATGTTAGTCGAATAGAATGTTCGAAATGGATGACTTGAATGCTAAATTTAACTGACATGGTTTGAGCAGATACTGAATTATGGAATAATTTGAACAAATTAGTTAATTGGATTTGGAAAGAAATTTAACCCGGTTAAATGGAATTAAAATAATTGAATTTAACAAGATAAGTTAAATTTAATTTGAAGGATTAAGTTAATTGTATAGTGTGATTAATTTGACATTAGTTTGGTTGAATAGAATTTATTAACAGTAATAAGGAATAGAATTAAATAGGCAGCAAGGAATAAATTCTAGTATAATGAATCGAAAGTAAAATCAGCTATGAGATGAAATTGAATTATTCAAACCTGTATTTGTTATTTGCGTTGTGAATTGAGATAAGTTCAGATTCCAAAATGCTATGGAATTGATTTGGTTACAGAGATGGATGTACAAATTGGAAAACGAAGAGCAGTTAGATGTTTACGTCAGAATTGGAATTGAGTTGCCCGAAAAAAGGTAGACCTTAACATATTATCGGTTGTTGATTAATTTTATCCCTGAGTTGGGTAGCCATACTTTTTTGGTTTTCTTTTGGAGGAGTTGAGGCCCAAAGTAGCAGTTGTAGTTGTACCGATCGAACCACTCAGAGGAGGTGCTAGCAAAATGTTTGAAAATTTCAAAGAGTCTGAATTTATTTTGATGATAAATCAGGTATAATTAATTTAAAATAATTACTTCAGAGCATTCTTCTTACCTTGTAATTTCGGGGACGAAATTCTTTTAAGGGGGGAAGAATGTAACGTCCCATATTTTTGGATGCTAATTACAAATATTAAAATCCGTTTTAAATAATGATTTGGTAATATAAATGGAATCTATATCGAATTTTATTTATTTAAATGGAGTTCGAATTTATATATTTATAATTTAATTATAAAACGAACTGCAGCAGCGCGGTAGTTCGTAATATAACGATTTGAACTTCAGTTGGTTATACCGGATCCGATATAAATCGGATTTCTATGAAATAAGAAACTGTTGAGTCGATTAGATGATAATTATCTAATGGAGCAGAAAAATCAAGATTCCATCGTATAGATGTTAAGATATGTCCAATTCAAATTTTCAAAAAAACGCTATCGAATCGTTCATAAACCATAACAATAATATACTTATAATTAAATATCAGTTTTGAATTTGGACAAAACCTTTGAGGCGTAGGTGTAATTTAATTTTTAGAATTTTACTGTCATTTTTATTTTAGAAATAAGTTACTTTTAATTTGGAGTATTTGGCACCCTATATCAACATTTTGGGATTTCACAATATAAGTTGATCTACCAGTATTATCATATTTTTGGGATCGTGGGGCGTTGGTCGATACAGTGGTATTTTTATTTTTGTCGATAGCAGTCCTTAAAGGATAAAATTCTGTATAGCGCCACGATAGCCTAAAATCATGTATATATGCATGTAATAAAACTGACTTTTTTCTTCATATCTAAGAAACCCGTATAGTATGCGGACAACCTTTTCCTTTCCCCAGTCTATATTTTTGAAAATACAACGAAATAAAATTCTGAGTTTTCTAATCAATTGTCACCATCCTATACACTAGCAAATTCAGTCTAGAATGGGTACATCCAGACCGTAGGCTAAGACCATTTCTTCTGCAAATAAAATCCCAGTATACACAGACCTATTCCATTCGTCAGTTCAAAATTCAAACTGGCTACCGTAAAAGGAAACTTCACTGCAGACCTACGTTCCTTCATGCTGAAGCTTTCAGGTTCACATGGCTAAAGTTGAATTTTGGTTATCTGCTTGTTCCAAGAAGCATGGCCTAGAGAACCTATTTCCTTGGAAACCAAGGCTTCAAAACTATTCTCGTTTTAAGTACAAAAATACACGGCTTACTTTTCGAAAATATAAACTAACCTAAGAAGCTATAAAGTGAAAATTCATACCATAACATTTCAGCATAACCTAAAATAAAATATAATACAGTACCCTATTGCCTAAATCTTAACTGTAAAGAAATTCACGTTATAAATACCCCAACACTCCTCGTTTCCTGCTGCAAGCCACAACAAAGAGAAACCTACTTATTTATTCTACCGCAGTTTTTAAATAAAAAGAAAAAAAATGGAAAAATGACGCGCCATGAAGAAATGTTATAGGAGGGTGTGCCATCACATGATGATGTCGGGTTTTGATCTGCACGATGGAAGCAAGGTGATTATATGCGGAAGTATGGGTTTTGGAAGGAGGATGTGCAGGTGTACGGGTTATGTATGGGTTCGGAAATTCAAAGGCAAGTGTAGGGTGGTGGCCGTCGTTGTCAGGTCACGACCTGGGCGAGAAGTGCGAAGGGAAGTTAGAAGATTATAGAAGAAGAGTACGGTCTGATCTAGTAAAAAGGGTGAAGTGTATGGGTATGCAGGGGAAACGGGGACAAGTGGGGACCTTTGTAGTGCGTAGTTTACAAGAGCATGTAGGTTTTTTCCCACTGGAGAAGATTGACCATATGCGATGCGGTTGGGCTTCTCTTTATTGGGTCAGGCCGGTACACTAAAATAAAAATAAAAATAAGAATAAGAAAAGAAGAAAGATGCGAATGGTCTTAAGAGAGAAACGAAAATACACAAGGCATCAGGGTTCTTTTGTCTCGAACGAGAATTGTCAGAGAAGTTTGGGTAATCCGGGAAGACGGGGTATTGGTGAAGACAATAGAAAACGCTTATGGTTGATCTAGTTATTATGCGTTAATTTATTATTTAAGGTAATTGTTAATTTAATCAATTTCAGTTAATTTATTTTACAATCATTCAATCTTATAAAATATGTAATTGTTAACGGAATCAAATGATACAGGAGATGTTGGAATCACGGAAGAAAGTTCTACGCTATTAAGCTAATACGGAAGGATCTGGAGACAATTGGGATTTCATTAATTTTAAACATTTGTTTAAAATTAAATGAAATGACGCCAAAACCAACGAATTGAAAACAATGTGAGTTAACTCTCACACTCTTATGGAATTCTAGGATGTGATAAATTCACATAAATATAATTCACAATTAATTGGTTGATTGAATGTTGTGATTACTGATTGTTGTTAGTGGTTGGTTGTGTTAGCTTAAATTATTGCTTCATATGTTGTTATAAATTATATGATCTGATACGCAGGGAAGAACAGGTTAGACGGATCCGACCGGATTCCTCAAATAAATTATTTATTATTTATGGTTCATATCATTCATATATGAATTGTTTACCCCAAATGATATTATAACCTATTCAGATATTAATCGTTGAATGAATGTTAATCATTGAACAGATCATCAATGATTGTTATTTTTTAATCAATAAACAATATTCATTAAGTTATTGGCAGCAGATGGCCTAATATCCATCGTTTTTAAAACATCATTTTTCCGTTAGGCGAATTGACGGAATTTTATGTTATAAAATATATTTTTATAATCAAATTAAAGTTTTGAATTTATTTTATAAAAGTTATTTAAAATAAATTATCTATAAATATATCATTATTTATAATAATGTTTTACAAAGAAATTTTTAACGATATATATAACGAATTCTTATGTCTTTAATAAGATTTTATGAGCAGGGAACTACAAATTAACCTACGGGTTGAGAAATTAGAATAATTGTTTATTTAAACAATTAAACAATATTATTAAGTTAATTAAGTTGATCATTAATTTAAAAAGGTGGATTAGTACAAATCCGTTACTAATGTTTATAAGTTGACGAAATCAACTAGTTAATGAATAGTGATATTAGATTAATTTAATCTAATAGTCTTACGAACAATCATTTACATTTGACGATTATTCTAAATAGTTAATTCATCTTTATTTAACTACATTTTAATGTTGTTTATTTAATTATGTATTTTAATAGAGTATGATTATTTAATAACCTTTCTAATAATGAATTATTATTCTATGTTTAGTTAATAATGAAGAAAACTACAATTACTTCAAATGGTATGATAAAGTTATTTATTTAAGTGATTTACTTGTTAAGAAAATACATCTAAGAAAAGCAAGCAAGAGTAACGAGATTTGAGATTGAATCATGTAAAAGGTAATTTTAATAATCCCAAGTTTTGTAACTATGTCGATAAAAAAGGTTGGAATCAGTTAGAGTGCTTTTCAAAAGAACGATACTTAATAATTAGATTAAGTAAGACAATTACAAACTAGGGAAGATGGTTAATGGCTTTTGGGATTTAAATCAAGTTAAGTTATAATGAGTTACTAGATATGGATCTGCATAATAATTCAGTAAATGAAATTTATAACAAATCCAAATTTATAAACGGAGGTTTATAAAAAGGTTTGTAAGCTAATATGAAGATTTAATAAGATTTTCCCTGGTTAAGTATAATCAATGTAAATGACATGAGAATTTCAAGGAGATTGATTAATGGATTTGATTCAGTTATAGAAATAAGTTATAAACTTTGAAATGATTATTAAATAAATAAATATTCGTAGTATAGGATATGAATTGGAAATAGAATCAAGGTGAACTGAAATTGGTTGGATGAATTAAGATAAGAAGTCAATCTAAAAATCACGTATTTTAAAACAAGAAATGGAGTTGGATTAAGATATAATCGTAAAAAGGTTTAAAATAAGTTTTAATAAAGTTTTTTATTGTATTTGATTCATATTTGAATCAAGGCTTATTTATAATGGTTTGAAAATATATATAAAATACGAGAAGGAGCTAGATATAGTTTTAAAGAAATTAGAACTCGTATACGTTGGTTGAGTTGAGTAAATTTGGAGGTGTCAATCTGATGTTGGTTTCGGCCTTCGAGGTTAGTACTTAGATATTTATTCACTTTCCAGTTTACAATGAGGAGCTAATAAAATAGAAGTGAGACGATAACTGAATATTCTTATACTAGATAATAAATGAAAATGTTTTCCAAGTAACTGAAGATATAGAGTTTAAACTAACAATGCGTTAATTATTAAAGAGGCCAAGTGATGTTCAATACTGAACCAATAGATGTATTTTATTTTATGGATGAATGGATGTTTATTTGATAGATAAATAACCGACTACCAAATCTGGCCAATTATCGATTGTTGATTCGGAAAGACCGGGATTGAATTTATGTTCGAAAACTATTCTGGCCAGCAAATACGTAATCATGAAAGAGATCAGATGATGTTCGAGATGGAGCATTTGAAGACCGTAAATCTTCATAAACGGAAGTTTTAATTATTATCTCTGGGTTGCTCCTCGAGATAAACTTTGTTCCTGTCATGGTTGGAATCTATGGATTGCAAGGATTACTCACTATTGATCTCTAGGGTGATTCCTAGGATGTGGTAGGAGGGTGATTTTGGTTGTCCAGTCCTGGGAATGGTGGCTAGATGTTCTGGATGAAATTATAATCCCAAGCCTCACAACCGGAAGTTGACAAAAATCGGGTAGGCAGCATGGCTATGTGGGACATTCCCGTTAGGATGTATTGTCACCATCTACAGAATATTCATATTTGTCTTCTTTCGTTTCTGAATCTTCGGATAACGGTTATGTGGGCTAAATCTTCGGTGACAATAAATTCGATGCACTCAAGAGAAATGAGTGGTCGGTCGTGTGTGGGCCGGGTTGCAAGACGTTTTTGTTGAACTAAGTGTATTTGCCTCTAGAGATACACTATCGGCAGGTGGTTCCATACCTTGTCATAGTCGGAATCTAATCTTCAATAAGCGTCCGCGGTTTTGATTGTATACTATATATGTGGAGTGTGAGATGCAAGCGTTCCGCTAAATTGCTATTTATTTGTAGTTAGACATTGTGATAATGTTAGATATGATATTATTTCAAAAAAAATTGGGTTATAGTAAGGTGAAAACTGTTCGTGTTTATGTGTGGGCTGGTCTTACTATTATCTTTTCTTTCAAAAAGGATTTCCAAAGTTAAACAAGTTGTTTGTTGTGAATCTACCACTGAAAGTATTCCAGACTGATCTAGGTGAATTTTGTTTTAAATCAAATGTGCTCGGGTCAGACCGAGTATATTTACAGGTTTGGTTCCACTTGAAGTTCAGGAGCTGGAAGCAGGAAGCTTCATCGTTAGTTATTTAGAGTTTATTTCCGCTGTGTCTGATATATGATGTACTCTGATGATTGGTATGTATATACAGTTTCTTTTTGTATAAAGAGATTTGAAATATTATATTTTATTCGTTCCGCTGGGAGATTCTGTTCTGACATTTCTTCTTATTCTTCTATTGTAATATTTCTTTTATTTCTTATCCCACCCTTTAATTTCTTTCTCATAACGTTCCGGTATTTTCGGTGCTTGAATGTCGTAATGGTGTTTTTGTGTCGATTTTCGGGGTCGAAAATCTCGTGGTCGTTACAGCCAATCACTCATGTATCGTGTACCCATGAAACTAGTGTGACTATCATTCTTCTGTTGCGAAAAAGCTTTAGTCAGTGGGTCTGCAACATTATTATCCGCTGGGACTTTGCAGACATGTATATCTCCTCTGTCAACAAATTCACGGATGAAATGGTATCTTCGAAGTATGTGTTTGGATCGTTGATGTGATCTAGATTCCTTAGCCTGATTTGAAACGACCCGAATTTTTGACCGCAAATCGACAATGATCCTCAAATGTCGACTTAAACAAATCAAAACTATAAATAGTTATTGGGATTAATATAAGGAAAAGAAGAAAGAAGGAAAACAATCACAAAATCTCATAGTGGAAGGACAAAATATAATAAATAAATAACATTTCATGAAGCTGTTAAAACATACATTTGATTATACACTTACAATGATTATAAGAACTGTTACACAACATACCAATATTTGCAGCGGAAAAATAATAATAATACATCTATCAAGTTCCATCTTCATCTTCATAACAGTGTATTCGATAACTGAAAATTCAATCTAACCAAAGCATAAATGAAAAGAAAAATACATCTGGATTAGAACTAAAATATTCTCATATCGATTAAATCAAATTCATGTGATAATATGAGTGCAATAACTTAAGAGATGTTACGGGAGTTTCCACCTCCTAAGAATCCGTCAAACTAGATACTATATAATACAATACGCCATTATAATAATGTCTATGGTTAAATACAAAATATTAAAATAGCCTAAGTGGGACTACCATTATTATCCTTACACTGTTGTTTATACCGTTGTCGTATAGTTTGCATATAACACACCACTACGTCGATGGATAGGGATGCTTCGTGATACAACAACGTTAAATCAAAATCGTAGGGGGCTTGTTCAGGATAATATGACAAGGCACACGAGGAATGCCCAGTGTAAATGAAAGTAACCTAAATGACCTTACAATTATTTATCCTCACTTTTTAATTCATCGTCGGCATTTAAATCATTGATCAAATAATGGAGAATTCAATGTCATTTTTAGCTAAAATTGCAAATGAGAAAGAGACTGATTTAATTCTTACTTAAGAAAGCATTCAACACTGTAATTTTGAACTTTAATGTTTATCACTATTAAAAAAGAAAAGAAATAAATTAGATTAGAAAATTACGTTTCCATCTACTTCTCACAAAATTTGGATTTGATTATGAAGATAGGATAATTTTTTTGTTTTTGCAATTATTTTCTTTTTCAAAGAGTAAATGAAAGTGTTTAGGGTTTTACTATTTCGACCAATCGTGAAAGATGTAAAAAAATGTATGTTTTGTTTAGGGGTGGCAATTAGACTCGATCCATTGAACCCGGATCCGACCCGACGGGTCTCGGTTCTGAATGGGTTGGGTTTTGTGGGGTCTAAACTACACAATCCATAAATTTGGATCCGACTCGAGCTTTGGGTCGGGTCGGATCAGTTCGGGTTTAGTCTGATAGTAATTATAAAAATACATTAATTTCAATGCTTTTGGATTGGGTCTTTCGGATCGGGTGAGTACGGGTCGGATTTGATCGGGTTTTACTGTATTTTTCTTCATCTAGACCTGACCCGAAACCTATCGACTTGGGTTGGGTTACGGTCCGGGTCTTTTCAGGTTGGTTCCGTTCAATTTTTTGGTTCTCGGTTGATTTAATTGTCAGCCTTTGTTTTGTTAGTGGATGTACACATTCGTAGTGACTTAATTTGGTATGAAGTTCTACTAAAATTTGATATTTTCATATTCAAGGCTGAAGTGTTGATAACAATAATACTCTTGGATATTTTTTATCACATGCTTATGTGTTTTGCTTTTTTTTTGAATTTGTTCAAAAGAGGAATGGACTAGAGTCGTAAAACTCTCATAAGTGCACCTAGTCCAGTTTGCGGACACCACATAAGTGGTTGATCTTTGCCTATGCACATGGTAAGCTCTTAGCATGCCATTCTGGGTTTCGAACTCACGTCACGGTTACCACTACGTCAATTCATTAACCGCTGGGCTATTGCAGCAGATGTTTTGCATTTGTTTACAAGGTATTCATAATTTCACACAGTGTTTTAAAGACTCAACAAGACCTCGGTTCGACCGCGGTTAACCTTCGACCTTGGAGCGCCACGGCTCTTGTAACACCCCATATTTTATGTAAACGTATAAGTAACAAATCATAGAATAATTAATTTTTAAAATAAGAATCAAGGGAAACGGGTTGCGCCATTGCGTTTGTCTCGAAATTCTTCTTGGAAACGAGTCCGAGTTTTCGAGAAACGGAGCTCGTATGAGGGAGATATGACCCTCCGAAGTTTTAGGATTTTTCAGAACCGAAAACATCTTGAAATTCGAATTCGAAATTCGAATTCAAATGCCAGCGCAGACTAGGCGGGAATTTTCCCGCCTAGGACCAGGTCAAGCTGGGGGTCGACACTATGGTCGACCTCCCAGGGACCAGGTCGACCCTATGGTCGACCTGAGGGTCGACCCTATGGTCGACCTGGGGGTCGACCTGGTGACAGAACCCAGTTCTGAGCCTGGGTTCATTCTGATGTATCTGGTCACGTTTTCTGCCTAGATTCGTCCGCCCAATCCTATATAAACAGCCTCCTAGCCTCATTGTCTTTACACAATTTTATTCTCTCCTTATGCTGCCTCTGAAATATTATAAATAAATAAAATAACGGCGTCGCTATTCTAGTGGAATCAAAACTAGAAATAGTGCATCTTCTTCCAAATCCGAATTAGGTTAAAAGAGAACTACTGCAACTCTTCTTCTATAATCCAATCAAGGCAAGCACAATTATTTTTAGATATGAATTTTAATTATGATCGTGACATGGTTGTAAATCTAAATATGAGGTTATGCATATTCTGTTCTGTTTAGATCTATCCTATTGTAACTATTTTGTATCTCTCTTCTTTCTGTTCTATAGCCTGGCTACCATGAGTCTGAGCCAAATCTCATAAGAGATTGACGCACAAATGCCAAACTTTTGGGGGCAAATAATGAATAATGCATAAATTGAGCATGATTGATCTGTGACCGATTTGAGGAAAGAATATAGGCTGTAGTTAGAACATAAATCTGAGACATATGGCTAGACATGTTTGAAACATAAAGTGTATTGAACATATGACTTGAGGCATAGAAGAATATTGGACATATGACTTAGGATTTAGGCGTAAAGATTTAAATGTAAATAAGCAATTGATTTAGATACATAGCACATGTTGTAATTCAGGACATAAGTTGGAGGCATATTATATGAGATTGTTTATGACTTAGAATATATAGGACATAAGTTGTAATTCTAGATCTGGACATATTTTATATATTATAGTCTGTAATTTAGAAGAAGGAGGATTATTTTGTGTATAACTTAGGCGTAAAGACCTACATTAAATAGGATAACCATTAATGTGAACACGCCTAAAAGTGGGTTTTTGGATATATGACATGCATTGTAATCCATGGCTATATTTGGCATAATTTATATGTAAGGTTTTTGTAGAATATTCTGAACTATGCAAGTTTAACTAAAATTTGGGACATATGTTATATGGTGGATCATGACCATAATTTGGGCTTATAAGTTTAGGCTTACTTTATGAATTAGGCAAGATATGTGAATAGGACTTTAAGGAATGTTTGATCGACTAAAACTGTTATCTTTTAATATGCTAAATTTGCCTAATCTGCTAAATCTGTTACCTGTTTAATCTACTAAATAGCCTAAACTGTTAAATATGTTGAATCGCCTAATCTGCTAATTGCGCCCAATCTGCTAAATCTGTTGAGTTGCCTAATCTGCTAAATCTATTGAACCGCCTGAGCTGATAAATCTGTTAGATCTGTTGAAAAGCTGAATGATTGTAATTTGTGTATAACATGTTAATTTGTTTAATCTGATGTGACTTGAAAAGAAGTCAAATCTGTTAAATTGGCATAATTAGTCTGATATTTGTATCATTTGTAACGGAATAAATGGGTTATAATAAAAATGCTGAGACACGAGGTTAGACTCATGTTTGCGGTAGAAGCCTGCCTGGACACAACCGGCTTAACCAGCAACCGCATACTGCTAGTCTAATGTGAGAGGTCGTAGGCATAAATAAAATATGCTTAGACACGAGGTTAGGTCTGGCTTGTGGCAGAAGTCTGCCCGGAGCCGCTCGGCTTATCCAGCGGCCACAAGTTACCGATCTAATGTGAGAGGTCTGCGTATTAATATTTAATTAATGCAAATCTGAGTTAAATATGATGTCTAAAACGTGTTGGGTAGATAGGGCTAAACCAACTGGACTGATGAATTAATAAACCTGTTTCGTGAATCTGTAGGCCCAATACAAGTTAGACAATCTGTAAGTCTATTAAAACTGTACATCTGATCCGTGAGTCTGAAAACTTGTTAACCTGATTTTTCTGATCTGTGAACTAGTTGACTTGAACTCTGTATGTCTGAAAACTTGTAAACAAGTTAATCTGAAATCTTTTAGTCTGGGTACACAAGGTTAGGAGGGAAAATACTTGTGTTATTTGTTGTTTGGGACCCAAATTAGTCAATAACCCTTTCTGGTATCAAAACTATGACCCAACAGTAGGTAGGATCCGGGCACGCTTACTGAACTAATTATAAGTGGTTCATTCTGATAATGGCGAGGGGTGTTGATGGTGCGTTCCAACTGGGTCATGTGCGTGCATGGATCCCGGTCTGCCTCTGAGGATGTAAGATGCCGTGACATCTGTAAATAGGTCTGTGTCATTTAAAGGTTGCCACTTTGGGGAGTGATACACCCTTCTGTGGGGATGGAAATGATATTTATGTATTAGGGAGCCGATCGCTTGGGGTAGATTTAGGGTACACTTAGTTCTGTCTGTTTCCGTTGGGGTACTGTCTGTTTCTGTTGGGTGGTAACACCTGTCTGTTTCTGCGTGGTACCGTCTATTGGGGTGGTAAAGGCTCATTTACTAGTGTACACCTAATTCTAACATTCTGTTTCCGTAAGGATTATTCTGTTTCTGTTTCTGTACCTTCTGCTCGGGAGGTAAAGGCCCATTATTCTATTTCTGTTTAGACATTAGGGTAACACCTAATCCTGTTATACTAGTATTAGTGCAGACAAGTAAAATATAAGTAAGAAGCATAACTTGGGCTATATCATTCTGCTTCTTCTGTTTAGCTTAAGTATATTGGTTACTCCTATTGATATTTTCTCTTATCCAACTTTATTTTCATGTCATGATATTATTATATGTTCATATGCTGAAAGTCACTGGACTTGCCAGACTTTATGTCTGACCTTGCTTGTTTTCGCCCCTTCTCTTTCGTCCTCCTCCCCCAAGTAAGTAGGGTGGAAATCTAGGAGCTTGATTTGGATTTTCTCTGCTTGAAGTATCGCTTGGCCTTGGCTCTATCTTTCCATGGCAGTTTATGTTGGGGGATTATGATTTTAAAAACAATGTATTCTGAAGGCTTTTGTACAAGACTGATATTTTTGTACTTGAATTCTGATATTGTGATTTTGAAAAGATGTAACCAAACTTACTTCGGTTCCTGTTGTAATAAAGTTATAATTTTTTCAAGTACTGTTTTAGCTGTCTTGTAAATTTCTGTTCTATCTGCTAAAACGCTCCATCAAAGTTAAAGCATTCCCTTTGTGAGTGACCTTAACGGAGGTGGGATGTTACACTTGGTATCAGAGATGAAGGTTACCAGACTTGATAAAAAGCTTTTGAAAAACTATTTTCAAAAAGGTTTTAAAAGAAAGTATTTTCAGAAAGGGAAAGCCTGTTTTGAAAAACATAATCCCCAAAGCCATAGCCTATCTTTCTATCCTTTGTTTTGAATCTTTCCTTTTTCTTTCGTTTCACATGTCTGGGGATCTTAACCTTCCTGAGGGCGTACCGGTACCTGGCTGGTTCAGGAGGTACTTAGAGGTTAGGGCCAACGATGCAGGCCCAGTAGACATTCCTTCTCCAGCCGCAGCGATTCTCACTCCTCCGCCCCACTTCGTGAAATTGCTTTCTCAAAGATCTGTAAAGATTTTAGGGCCATGGGTGGAAAGGATTTCAAGGGAACTGAATCATTCATAGAAGCGAGGAATTGGCTCAAAGAAACTGAGGATCTGTTCGTTATCTTCGAGGTGGACGAAAGGAAGAAGGTACAATTGGCGGTATGGTTGCTCAAGGACGAAGATTCCTATTGGTGGGAAGCCACTAACGCCGAGAGGCCGGTTGAAACATGGATGGATTTCAGAACAAGGTTTGAGACGAAATTCCTCTCGCAAGCTGAACGAAGTCTACAACTGGAAAAGTTCTTATCTCTTAAGCAAGGAAGTATGACGGTCAAGGAATACGTCAACCAGTTCAGCTATAGGTTCGGACTAGATTTAGTCAACACCCAGCATAAAAAGTCTCTCCGCTTTGCTAAAGGATTGATCGAGCCACTGCACAGCCTAGCCATGACCCACGTACCCATGGGAGCGACTTACGAGAGATTGGTGGACATGGCACTACTACACGAGGAAAACAAGGGCAAGAAAGAGGCAAAGAAGGAAGAACCATAGAACAAGAAAGCATGGCCCGAAAAGGAAACACAAAAGAAGGATGAAAAGTCTGAAGATAAGAAGGAGAAAAAGTGCTTTACTTGTGGAAGCTCGACTCATCTGAACAAGGATTGTAGAAAAAGAAAGGGCACTTGCTTCAACTGTGGTGAGATAGGACACTTCACTACGGACTGCCCGAAGAAACAAGGGCAAGGGCAGAGGGCAGGACCAACTTCTGGAGGGCAGGTGAACACTCTCGAGGCTAGTGGATAGGATAGAAATAAGGAAACATTCTGTAGGAGGTTTAATTTCTTTATCTGGTTGTTGAGTTAAAGCTCTTTTCTGATTCTGGCATTTTTTCTGTAATCGATACTCTGCACTTTAATACTAGTATTGTTTCTGATTTCGCTGTAGACTCAGACCCATAAGGGTTATAACTCATCTAATTGTGATAAGTTGGGTATCTGTGTTGAGCATTAAGTTGACTTTGACGCATACATTCTGAGTTTTTATCATGCTTAGCTTCCTAAGAATCATTTGGTGATCTGATTTGTATCAGTAGTCTATAGGAGTTTTTACTCAAAGTGTGAAATAGATTTCCAGTTGGGCATTTGTTTAATGGGAGTGATTCTCTGAGTATTAATCTGATATTGATTTCGGTCTTTGGGGTTGATACTTATGGAGTTATTCTCTTAAACCGATATCTAATGGGAACCTAGCTTTAGTTTTAATTATACTTGCCCCTATCACTCGACTTTATCCTTCGACCTTTAGGTAGAAACTAATGGGTGTAAACATGTGTTTGAGACGTGTTATGTTTGATGGTTGCAAGTGGATGCAAGTGGTTGCTAGTGATTGCCAGTGGATGCATATGCACACATTAGGCAGTAGATCGGCTCAAAAACACTTTCATACTGCATATGGATGTGTGTGCATTTTTTTTATGGATGCGAAATGGTTGACTCAGCACATGGATGTTGCATATGAATGAACGGTTGTGCACTCATATAGAAATGATATGCATCAAATAGGAAAATTGCATACATGTGGAACCCATGGCACTGACATAATTCGCATTAAGGAGGTCAACTGAATTAGTAGACCGCCTGATCTTTGCATTAAATAAGGAACATATACACACACTTTTGCATATGTTCATACAACACTAGAAGTTTTCTAAGGACATTGGATGCTTGTGGATGATGGTTGAGTAGATGGATGACCGGATGGTAAGACACGTTCTTCTTAACTCGAAGATTTCGGGGACGAAATCCATTAAGGAGGGGAGAATGTAACACCCCGTATTTTCTTTAAACGTATAAGTAACAAATCAGAGAATAATTAATTTTTAAAATAAGAATCAAGGGAAACGGGTTGCGCCATTGCGTTCATCTCGAAATTCTACTTGGAAAGGAGTCCGAGTTTTTCGAGAAACAGAGTCCGTATGAGGGAGATATGACACTCCAAAGTTTTAGGAATTTTCAGAACCGAAAACATCTTGAAATTCGAATTCGAAATTCTAATTCAAACACCAGCGCAGACTGGGCGGGAATTTTCCCGCCCAGGACCAGGTCGACCTAGGGGTCGACACTATGGTCGACCTCCCAGGGACCTGGTCGACCCTATGGTTGACCTGGGGGTCGACCTGGTGATAGAACCCAGTTCTGAGCCTGGGTTCATTCTGATGTATCTGGTCACGTTTTCTGTCTAGATTCGTCCGCCTAATCCTATATAAACAGCCTCCTAGCCTCATTCTCTTTACACCATTTTATTCTCTCCTTATGCTGCCTCTGAAATTTTATAAATAAATAAAATAATGGCGTCGCTACTCTGTTGGAATCAAAACTAGAAATAGTTCATCTTCTTCCAAATCCGAATTAGGTTAAAAGAGAACTACTGCAAGTCTTCTTCTATAATCCAATCAAGGCAAGCACAGTTATTTTTAGATATGAATTTTAATTATGATCGTGACATGGTTGTAAATCTGAATCTGAGGTTAAACATATTCTATTCTGTTTAGATCTATCCTATTGTAACTATTCTGTATCTCTCTTCTTTCTATTCTGTAGCCAGGCTACCACGAGCCTGAGCCAAATCTCAAAAGAGATTGATGCACGAATGTCAAACTTTTGGGGCAAATAATGAATGATGCATAAATTGGGCATGACTGATCTGTGACTGATTTGAGGAAAGAATATAGGCTGTAGCTAGAACATAAATCTGAGACATATGGCTAGACATGTTTGAAACATAAAGTGTATTGAACATATGACTTGAGGCATAGAAGAATATTGGACATATGACTTAGGATTTAGGTGTAAAGATTTAACTGTAAATAAGAAATTGATTTAGATGCATAGCACATTTTGTAATTCAGGACAAAAGTTGGAGGCATATTATATGAGATTGTTTATGACTTAGAATATAAAGGACATAAGTTGTAATTCTAGATCTGGACATACTTTATATATTATAGTCTGTAATTTAGAAGAAGGTGGATTATTTTGTGTATAACTTAGGCGTAAAGACCTATATTAAATAGGATAACCATTAATGTGAACACGCCTAAAAGTGGGTTTTTCGATATATGACATGCATTGTAATCCATGGCTATATTTGGCATAATTTATATGTAAGGTTTTTGGAGAATATTCTGAACTATGCAAGTTTAACTAAAATTTAGGACATATGTTATATGGTGGATTATGACCATAATTTGGGTATAACAACCCGTATTTTCAATAAACTGTTATAACATAAAACGAGGCAGAATTTAATTCAAAAATCAGAATCAGGGGAAACGGGCTATGCCATTGCGTTCGTCTCGGAAAAATACGCGAAATAGAGTCCGAGTTTTCGAAAATCGGAGTCCGTATGACCCGGTTAAGGCCCATTGAAGTTTTCAGGAACTTCTATGCTAAAAACAGATTTAAATTTCAAATTAAAAACAGGGATTAGGGCTAATCTGGGTTAGGCGGGAAAATTCCCGCCAGGGGGGCCCATGTCGACAGGCCTGTCGACAGGGCACCCAGGGTGTCGACTGCCCTGTCGACAGCCCTGTCGACAGGGGGTGCCCAGGCAGTCTAGCCTGGTGCACCATTCCTGATTTGGGTTGGGTCAAGGGGCTTGGTTCTGGAGAATTCTAAGATCTGACGGGCCAAACCTAATCTAGGGTTAATCCTAGGGTCTAAAACACTCTAATTCTCTATAAATATACCCCTAATCCTACCCTAAAGCCTCATTAATCAATCTTGCAACTAAACTATGCCAAATTAAATCCTCAAATGGCTTCCATCTAAAATCCCTAGCCTCCACCTTCCTCAAAGTTTAATCCTATGATGATATGATGATCATACAACCTTTTCTATGTTGTATGAATGCTTAATAACTTGCATACTTCATTAAGATGCAAGTTTGATTTGCTAAAGTTTGTGTTTTTGGGGATTTTGCAAAAGGGTTTTCTTGTTTGAGGCTTTGTTTTGGTTTTTAAAAAGGGCTTCTTCATCTTATTTGGTGGATTTGTGGCTTGTTTATATTTGTAAGCCCTCTTACCTTCACTTTACAAACTTTAAAGTTAATGTTTGGTGAAAGTGAGATTTATTGAGTTTAGTTGATTATGCATGCTTATGCGAACTCACTATGACATGTTTTATATGATTCATAAGTTATGCATGCATATGCGAGATTTCTATGTCACGTTTTACATGTTTCACAAGTTATGCATGCACATGTGAGCTTATTATGTCATGTTCTACATGTTTAAGGGATTATGCATGTTTATGCAAGCTCATCTTACCATGTTATGCAAGTTTAATGGATTATGCAAGTTCACCTTACCATGTTATGCAAGTTTAATGGATTATGCATGCTTATGCAAGCTCATCTTACCATGCTATGCAAGTTTAATGGATTATGCAAGTTTAATGGATTATGCAAGTTCACCTTACCATGTTATGCATATTTAATAAGCTATGCATGTTTATGCGAATTCACCATGACATGATTTGCAAGTTTAACATGTATGCATGTTTATTATGACATGTGAAGTTCACCATGTATGTTAGGCCAAGTTACCTTTTATACCCTTATACGTTATGACGAATATGTAAGCGAGATAATGACGTTGGGAGGGCTTGGGTAAACTTAAAAATACATGAAACTAAAAGATTGGGAATTTACCTATTAAGTTAGGTCTACCCCTTGGGAATTTACCTATTAAGTTAGGTCTACCCAAGTATATGTTAACTTGTAAATATGTTTTGAAGTGGACATGACACTAGATAACATGATATGGCCAACTCGAGGTTAGACCTAGCTGTGGTGTAAATCTTCCCAGGTAACCACAACGTGGGGTCTAATGTGGGTAGTTGGTCATGTTGCACCATAAGACCCGAGGTTAGACCTAGACGTGCTGTAAATCTTCCCAGGTAACCACGGATGTCTAATGTGAGAGGTTGGGTGCGTTAAGTAATTACTGCCTCATGATTAGGGTTAAGTCATGGCCCACTAATACTTAACCAATAATGGGGATGCGAGGATTAGATGGGGATAAGTGGTCACACTTAGCTAATCTAATCCAGGTTTAGTGAGGGGTTAAAACCACACTTAACCCTCTTAGAAACCCTAGCAACGTGGTCTGTTCCAGCAGTAATCCCAGTTTGGTATCACTACAACCCTATAGCTAGGTTAGGGCGGGGCACGATTACTGGACTGATGTAAGCGACCAAAGCGACGGCTGAGTGGTACAGCGGTGCGGGTCCGGCGGGCTACGGACGTGCACGTAGTCCGATGTTGGACAAACTCGAGGCACGGGTACCAGTAGGCTTAGACTGTGCATTATTGCTTAGGTGTCTGGGGTTGACACCTTAGGGCTTGATACACCCGAAGGTGGACCCAGCACAGTCTGACTACATCCATGTGGGCCGTATGGACACCAACACTTGACGTGTTAGGTTTATAGGGAGCCGATCGACTAGACCGTTGGGCTGGGCCTTATACTAAGGTCACTTCATGTTATTGGGCCAAAGTTTGGGCTAAGGGATCAAGATCTGTTTTGTGGGTTTGCTAGTACACTGGGGTGCAAAGTTTAATCTCGTCTATGTGATGTCACCTTTATTTGTTGGCAGTATGTTCATCTCAGTTTCCATCATACTGTTAACTTTATTAGTTTATAGATTGATCGTAGTAGGGCTTACCAGTCTTTTTGACTGACCTGTTTTCTTTCGCTTCTTTTCTTCCGTTTCCCCCCCCCCCCCACAGGTTCTCAGGGAGGGACTACATCTGCTTAGTGGATCTTTGACTTGCTTGTTGGATAGCTCATGTACGGATCTGAGCTAGCTGTGGCTTATCTTTATTTCTGGGGATTAGTACTGATGTTTTACCATGTATTTTGATATCACGTATCTAGACTTATGTTGTATTTTGGATTATGACATTTGGTAGTATGTACTTGACTATGTTGGTTTTCTGAGATGAGGATGATGGGTTTTTTTCTTTATCTGCTACCACTGCTTTACTTCTATTTATTTTTATATATTCTGTCTTGCGATATCTCTGTGCAAGTTTACCTTCACAATAACGCCCCTCCAAAGCTAGTACATTCTAACGAGTGATCCTAGTGGAGGTGGGGTGTTACATTTGGTATCAGAGCACAAGGTTAACAAGATTGAACAAAAACTTTTGAAAAAAAAAAAAAAAAAAAAAACCCTTTTCGAAAAACTATTTTCAAAAACCTACTAAGTATTTTCCAAAATGAAGTCTAGATTATTTTAAGGCTAATCCCCAAAAGCCATCAGCGTTATCCTTCGTTCCCTTGACCTAATCTTATCTTATCTTTTGTTTCAGTATGGCTGAGAATCTTGACATCCCAGATGGAGTGAACGTACCACTCTGGTATAGGAGACTCCTAGAAGCTAGGGCGGCAGCTGGTCCCGCCAACCCTACTCCCACTCCTCCTCCTGTGGTTGAGAATCCTATCCCTAATATCCCTCCTCCGGTGGTCCCTGCTCCCCCTCCTCCTGCTGCTAATATTCCCCCTCCCGTTGCTAATGTTCCTCCTCCTCCCGTTGCTGAGGCTCCTCTTCCTCCCCCTCCCCCTCAGCATCCTCAGATTGAGTTTACAAAGGTGTGTAAAGACTTCAAGGCAATGGGGGGCAAGAATTTCCTAGGCACAGAATCTTTCGTTGAAGCTAGGAATTGGCTGAAGGACACGGAGGACTTGTTTGCCATCTTTGGAATAGATGACGAGAGGAAGATCTTATTGACTGTATGGCTCTTGAAGGATGAGGCGGCCTATTGGTGGGAGGTCACCAATGGGACGAGGCCCGTTGAGACTTGGGCCGATTTGAGGGCTAGATTTGTGACCAAGTTTCTATCTTCAGCTGAAGCAAATTTACAAATGGAGAAGTTCATTGCACTTAAGCAAGGTGATATGTCGGTCAAGGAGTATGTGAACAAGTTCAATCAGCTGGCCCGCTTTGGTTTGGATCTAGTAAACACCCCGGAGAAGAAGGCTCTTCGATTTGCCATAGGATTGAATGAGCCGCTACAGGGCTTGGCAATGTCACATATTCCGCATGGAGCCACTTTCGAGAGTTTGGTCAATATGGCTCTGCTTCAGGGAGAGGGGAAGAAGGAAGTCAAGTCAGGCGATACTCAGGCAAAGAAGGCTGATTCTCAAGGCAAAGGCAACCAAGGTCAAAGCAGCCAAGGAAATCAGAATAAGAACAAGAAGGGCAACAACAAAGGCAAGGGGAAGTGCAATTACTGTGGCATAGCTGGGCATTTTGCTAAAGATTGCAGGAAGAAGAAGAGGAAGCTAAATGGTGGATGCTTTTCTTGTGGAGAGGCTGGGCACTTCAGCAAAGACTGCCCAAAGAAGAAAGGACAGGCTGGATCTTCAGGAGGGCAAGTTCATGCTCTCAATGCCGCTTCAGTTCCTGAGAGAGGTAGTGTTTCTGTTGAGAACCTTGTTTATATCTCTGACCTTCCGGTACGTACCTTGTTTGATTCCGGTGCATCACATAGCTTTATTTCGTCTGATCTTGTTGATAGCTTGCACCTCAGTACTATCTTAGTGGATGATCCCGTTTGTGTCTCGAATCCCATTGGGGGTTCTGCTCATCTATCCATGATATGTGAGGATCTAAGGATCTCTATACTCAGCGTTGAGTTCTTGTGTAATGCATATGTTCTAGGTTTCAGGGGATACGGATTGATCTTGGGCATGGATTGGCTGTCTAGATATGGAGCCATTCTGGATTGTGAGCATAGGGTTGTAAGGCTTATGACTCGCCTGGGCAACACCTTAGAGATTTCATGCAATCCGAAGAATCCCGTCATGTTATGCTATCTAGAATCTCTCGACTCATCAGAGGAGGCCCTTCAGTCTGTAAGGGTGGTCCGAGATTATCCAGACGTTTTTGAAGAAGTTAAGGGGTTACCCCCTAAACGAGAGATTGACTTTCGCATCTATCTGGTAGATAATGCTAAACCTGTTTCTTTGCCCGTTCGGCATATGGCTCCGCGTGAGAGACGGGAGCTGAGCAAACAAGTGAAAGAATTGCTTGAGAAGGGCTTCATCAGAAGGAGTATATCCGAATGGGGAGCGCCTGTGGTATTTGCAACTAAGGCAGATGGCTCTCTCCGACTCTGTGTGGATTATAGAGAGTTGAATAAGCTAACTAAGAAGAACCGACACCCGTTACCAAGAATCGATGATCTCTTTGATCAACTTGTTGGTGCTTCTGTTTTCTCTCAGCTTGACCTAGCTACGGGTTTCCATCAGCTCAGAGTGGCTGAAGACAGTATAGACAAGACTGCATTCAGAACTCCAGACGGATTCTTTGAATGGCTTGTTATGCCGTTCGGTTTGACGAATGCACCCGCATATTTTGTGGATTTGATGAGTAGGGTGTTTCGGAAGTTTTTGAATAAGTTTGTCGTGGTCTTTGTTGATGATATTCTGGTCTTCTCCAAGGACGAGGAAGAGCATGCGAGGCACCTAGTAGAGGTGATGGATACACTCAGAGCACACCAGTTAAAAGCCAAGTTCTCCAAGTGCCACTTTTGGAGAAGGGAAGTCAGATTTCTTGGGCATATCGTATCCAAGCAAGGCTTAGCGGTGGATCCCGCTAAGGTGGTTGCAGTTCAGGATTGGAAGACTCCAAGGAACGCAACCGAGGTGAGAAGCTTTCTGGGTCTTGCGGGTTTCTATCGGAAGTTCATTAAAGACTTCGCAAAGATATCCGCTCCTCTTACTAAGTTGACAAAGAAGAACTTAGTCTTTGCTTGGGATATGGATTGTGAGCTTGCTTTTCAGAGACTCAAAAGAGCCCTTACCTCCGCACCAGTTCTAGCCTTACCCGATGGTGGTAAGATATTTACCGTGTACACTGACGCTTGTGGCACGGGATTAGGTGTCGTTCTGATGCAAGAGGGCAGAGTTATATGCTTTGGTGGGAGGCAACTGAAGGTGCATGAGAGGAATTATCCCACTCATGATCTAGAGCTAGCAGCTATTGTATATGCGCTCAAAGCATGGCGTCACTATCTTCTGGGAGAGAGATTCGAGCTATATACCGATCATAAGTCTTTAAAGTATCTCTTTTCGCAGAAAGATCTGAACTTAAGACAGCAGAGATGGATGGAATTTTTGGCTTCCTATGATTTTGAGATATCCTATACCCCTGGCAAGGGGAATGTTGTAGCGGATGCGTTGAGTAGGAAAAGGTTGACACTAAGTCCTCTGTTTGTTGAGATGAAGAATTTATAGTTCTTAGCGACCTTTGACTTCTCTCTGGCAATGGAGTCGGTGACCGGTTCCTTGGCATCTTTAGAGCTCAGGCCTACCCTCCTAGATCAAGTTGGGGCTTCGCAAAAGGAAGACCCTCAGATAATTGAGATCATGGACAAGCTGGTTCGAGGGGAGACATCTAGTCACCTTGCTCGATATTCTATTGACGATAAGGGTTGGCTGAGGAGAGATGGAAGGCTTTGTGTTCCGGTGGTAGAAGACTTGGTGAGGAAAGTTCTTGAGGAAGCACATCGCTCCAAAATGACCGTACATCCAGGTGGAGATAAGATGTATAAAGACATGAAGCGCGTTTTCTTCTGGCCTGGGATGAAGAAGGATGTAGCGGAGTTTGTCTCGAGATGTGTTATTTGTCAGAGAGTAAAAGCTGAGTCAAAGAGGCCCGGTGGGCTGTTACATCCGCTAGAAGTCCCGCTATGGAAGTGGGAGAGCATTTCTATGGACTTTATTGATGGGCTTCCAAGGTCCAGGAAGGGGAACACGAGCATATGGGTCATTGTGGATAGGCTCACGAAGAGTGCTCACTTTATTCCAGTAAAGAGCAAAAGGACCGCATCCGGACTAGCATCAGTATATCTTCGTGAGATAGTACGACTACATGGAGTCCCTTCCAGCATAGTCAGTGACCGAGACCCCATCTTTACCAGTCAATTCTGGAACAGTTTGCAGGAGGCTATGGGCACAAGGTTGAATCTGAGTACAGCTTATCACCCACAGACGGATGGCCAGACCGAAAGGGTGAATCGAGTGCTTGAGGACTTGTTGAGACTTTGCATCTTGGATTTTGGTGGTACTTGGGAAGACCACCTTCCTCTTGTAGAATTTGCTTACAATAACAGCCATCAGGCGAGCATTGGTATGGCACCCTTTGAGGCTTTATATGGGAGGCCGTGCAAGTCACCTACATGTTGGTGGGAATCCACAGATAAGCTTATACTTGGACCCGACATGATTAGGGATACATCCGAGAAGGTTGAGTTGATTAGAAGACGGATGAAAGCGGCCCAAGACCGGCAGAAATCCTATGCTGACAGGCGAAGGTCCGAATTGGAGTTTGAGGTTGGGGACAAGGTTTTCGTGAAGGTTTCTCCTTTGCGGAATGTGATCCGATTTGGAGCTGTTGGGAAGCTAGCACCGAGATTTGTTGGACCCTTCCCCATCATTGAGAGGATTGGGAAGATGGCTTACAAAATGCAATTGCCCGAGAAGTTGTCCGGAGTGCATAATGTCTTTCATGTCTCGCATCTCCGAAAGTGCCTGCATGAGTCTGCTGAGGTGGTTGAGCCTAGCATGCTTGAAGACGTGGAGGTAGAAAAAGAAGCAACTTTAAGGAAAGCTCCGATTCGTATCTTGGGGACAGAAACCAAGAAGCTAAGGAATCGTGAGGTCAGATTGGTGAAGGTACAATGGGGTGAAGCCGAAGAGGACGCAACTTGGGAAACCGAGGAGAAGATGCGTGGGCTTTATCCATTCCTTTTTGAGGGTACACTCTCAATCTCTTCCCTTTGTTAGTATATCTTTCTCTTTGCAATCCATATTTATCTAGTTATCGTGCTAAGCTTGTCATAAGAACCTTAGGTAGAAACCCTTTGGATGAAACATGTGTTTGAAGCATGTTATGGTTGATGATTGCAAGTGGTTGCAAGTGTTTGCAGGTGGTTACTCGTGGATGCATGATACACATTAGGCACTAGATCGGCTCACACACTCCTCATATTGCATATGCATGAGTGTTTATGCTTATTCTTGGATGAAATTCGTATGCGATCACATGGATGTTGCATATGGATGTATGATTGAGCACGCATGTAGATATTATACATTATGTTAGGGATTTGCATACATATGGATACATTTCACTAACATACTTTGCATTGATCATTGCATTAGATAAGTACATATACACACACTTCTGCATACGTTCATACAGCATTTAGAATCCTTTAAGGACAATGGTTGCTCGTGGATGATGTTTTGAGTAGATGGATGTTGGATGGTAGGATATGTTCTTCCTAACTTGAAGATTTCGGGGACGAAATCCTTTAAGGAGGGGAGAATATAACAACCCGTATTTTCAATAAACTGTTATAACATAAAACGAGGCAGAATTTAATTCAAAAATCAGAATCAGGGGAAACGGGCTATGCCATTGCGTTCGTCTCGGAAAAATACGCGAAATAGAGTCCGAGTTTTCGAAAATCGGAGTCCGTATGACCCGGTTAAGGCCCATTGAAGTTTTCAGGAACTTCTATGCTAAAAACAGATTTAAATTTCAAATTAAAAACAGGGATTAGGGCTAATCTGGGTTAGGCGGGAAAATTCCCGCCAGGGGGGCCCATGTCGACAGGCCTGTCGACAGGGCACCCAGGGTGTCGACTGCCCTGTCGACAGCCCTATCGACAGGGGGTGCCCAGGCAGTCTAGCCTGGTGCACCATTCCTGATTTGGGTTGGGTCAAGGGGCTTGGTTCTGGAGAATTCTAAGATCTGACGGGCCAAACCTAATCTAGGGTTAATCCTAGGGTCTAAAACACTCTAATTCTCTATAAATATACCCCTAATCCTACCCTAAAGCCTCATTAATCAATCTTGCAACTAAACTATGCCAAATTAAATCCTCAAATGGCTTCCATCTAAAATCCCTAGCCTCCACCTTCCTCAAAGTTTAATCCTATGATGATATGATGATCATACAACCTTTTCTATGTTGTATGAATGCTTAATAACTTGCATACTTCATTAAGATGCAAGTTTGATTTGCTAAAGTTTGTGTTTTTGGGGATTTTGCAAAAGGGTTTTCTTGTTTGAGGCTTTGTTTTGGTTTTTAAAAAGGGCTTCTTCATCTTATTTGGTGGATTTGTGGCTTGTTTATATTTGTAAGCCCTCTTACCTTCACTTTACAAACTTTAAAGTTAATGTTTGGTGAAAGTGAGATTTATTGAGTTTAGTTGATTATGCATGCTTATGCGAACTCACTATGACATGTTTTATATGATTCATAAGTTATGCATGCATATGCGAGATTTCTATGTCACGTTTTACATGTTTCACAAGTTATGCATGCACATGTGAGCTTATTATGTCATGTTCTACATGTTTAAGGGATTATGCATGTTTATGCAAGCTCATCTTACCATGTTATGCAAGTTTAATGGATTATGCAAGTTCACCTTACCATGTTATGCAAGTTTAATGGATTATGCATGCTTATGCAAGCTCATCTTACCATGCTATGCAAGTTTAATGGATTATGCAAGTTTAATGGATTATGCAAGTTCACCTTACCATGTTATGCATATTTAATAAGCTATGCATGTTTATGCGAATTCACCATGACATGATTTGCAAGTTTAACATGTATGCATGTTTATTATGACATGTGAAGTTCACCATGTATGTTAGGCCAAGTTACCTTTTATACCCTTATACGTTATGACGAATATGTAAGCGAGATAATGACGTTGGGAGGGCTTGGGTAAACTTAAAAATACATGAAACTAAAAGATTGGGAATTTACCTATTAAGTTAGGTCTACCCCTTGGGAATTTACCTATTAAGTTAGGTCTACCCAAGTATATGTTAACTTGTAAATATGTTTTGAAGTGGACATGACACTAGATAACATGATATGGCCAACTCGAGGTTAGACCTAGCTGTGGTGTAAATCTTCCCAGGTAACCACAACGTGGGGTCTAATGTGGGTAGTTGGTCATGTTGCACCATAAGACCCGAGGTTAGACCTAGACGTGCTGTAAATCTTCCCAGGTAACCACGGATGTCTAATGTGAGAGGTTGGGTGCGTTAAGTAATTACTGCCTCATGATTAGGGTTAAGTCATGGCCCACTAATACTTAACCAATAATGGGGATGCGAGGATTAGATGGGGATAAGTGGTCACACTTAGCTAATCTAATCCAGGTTTAGTGAGGGGTTAAAACCACACTTAACCCTCTTAGAAACCCTAGCAACGTGGTCTGTTCCAGCAGTAATCCCAGTTTGGTATCACTACAACCCTATAGCTAGGTTAGGGCGGGGCACGATTACTGGACTGATGTAAGCGACCAAAGCGACGGCTGAGTGGTACAGCGGTGCGGGTCCGGCGGGCTACGGACGTGCACGTAGTCCGATGTTGGACAAACTCGAGGCACGGGTACCAGTAGGCTTAGACTGTGCATTATTGCTTAGGTGTCTGGGGTTGACACCTTAGGGCTTGATACACCCGAAGGTGGACCCAGCACAGTCTGACTACATCCATGTGGGCCGTATGGACACCAACACTTGACGTGTTAGGTTTATAGGGAGCCGATCGACTAGACCGTTGGGCTGGGCCTTATACTAAGGTCACTTCATGTTATTGGGCCAAAGTTTGGGCTAAGGGATCAAGATCTGTTTTGTGGGTTTGCTAGTACACTGGGGTGCAAAGTTTAATCTCGTCTATGTGATGTCACCTTTATTTGTTGGCAGTATGTTCATCTCAGTTTCCATCATACTGTTAACTTTATTAGTTTATAGATTGATCGTAGTAGGGCTTACCAGTCTTTTTGACTGACCTGTTTTCTTTCGCTTCTTTTCTTCCGTTTCCCCCCCCCCCCCACAGGTTCTCAGGGAGGGACTACATCTGCTTAGTGGATCTTTGACTTGCTTGTTGGATAGCTCATGTACGGATCTGAGCTAGCTGTGGCTTATCTTTATTTCTGGGGATTAGTACTGATGTTTTACCATGTATTTTGATATCACGTATCTAGACTTATGTTGTATTTTGGATTATGACATTTGGTAGTATGTACTTGACTATGTTGGTTTTCTGAGATGAGGATGATGGGTTTTTTTCTTTATCTGCTACCACTGCTTTACTTCTATTTATTTTTATATATTTTGTCTTGCGATATCTCTGTGCAAGTTTACCTTCACAATAACGCCCCTCCAAAGCTAGTACATTCTAACGAGTGATCCTAGTGGAGGTGGGGTGTTACATTGGGCTTATAAGTTTAGGCTTACTTTATGAATTAGGCAAGATATGTGAATATGACTTTAAGGAATGTTTGATCGACTAAAACTGTTATCTGTTTAATATGCTAAATTTGCCTAATCTGCTAAATCTGTTACTTGTTTAATCTACTAAATTGCCTAAACTGTTAAATATGTTGAATTGCCTAATCTGCTAATTGTTCCCAATCTGCTAAATCTGTTGAGTTGCCTAATCTGCTAAATCTGTTGAACCGCCTGAGCTGCTAAATCTGTTAGATCTATTGAAAAGCTGAAGGATTGTAATTTGTGTAAAACATGTTAATTTGTTTAATCTGCTGCGACTTGAAAAGAAGTCAAATATGTTAAATTGGCATAATTAGTCTGATATTTGTATCATTTGTAACGGAATAAATGGGTTATAATAAAAATGCTGAGACACGAGGTTAGACTCATGTTTGCGGTAGAAGCCTTCCCGGACCCAACTGACTTAACCAGCAACTGCAAACTGCTAGTCTAATGTGAAAGGTCTTAGGCATAAATAAAATATGCTTAGACATGAGGTTAGGTCTGGCAGAAGTCTGCCCGGAACCGCCCGGCTTATCCAGTGGCCACAAGCTACCGACCTAATGTGAGAGTTCTGCGCATTAATATTTAATTAAAGCAAATCTGTGGTAAATATAATGTCTAAAACGTGTTGGGTAGATAGGGCTAAACCAACTTGACTGATGAATTAATAAACCTGTTTCATGAATCTGTAGGCCCAATACAAGTTAGACAATCTGTAAGTCTGTTAAAACTGTACATCTGATCCGTTAGTCTGAAAACTGTTAACCTGATTTTTCTGATCTGTGAACTAGTTGACTTGAACTCTGTATGTCTGAAAACTTGTAAACAAGTTAATCTGAAATCTGTTAGTCTGGGGACACAAGGTTTGGATGGAAAATACTTGTGTCATCTGTTGTTTGGGACCTATATTAGTCTGTAACCCTTTCTGGTATCAAAACTATGACCCAACAGTAGGTAGGGTCCTGGCACGCTTACTGAACTAATTATAAGTGGTTCATTATGATAATGACGAGGGGTGTTGATGGTGCATTCCAACTGGGTCATGTGCGTGCATGGATCCCGGTCTGCCTCTGAGGATGTAAGACGCCGTGACATCTGTAAATACGTCTTTGTCATTTAAAGGTTGCCACTTTGGGGAGTGATACACCCTTCTGTGGGGCTGGCACAGGATATTTATGTATTAAGGAGCCGATCGCTTGGGGTAGATTTAGGGTACACTTAGTTCTGTCTGTTTCCGTTGGGGTACCGTCTGTTTCTGTTGGGTGGTAACACCTGTCTGTTTCTATGTGGTACCGTTTGTTGGGGGTGGTAAAGGCCCAATTACTAGTGTACATCTAATTCCAACATTCTGTTTTCGTAAGGATTATTCTGTTTCTGTTTCTGTACCTTCTGTTCGGGTGGTAAAGGCCCATTATTCTGTTTCTGTTTAGACATTAGGGTAACACCTAATCCTATTATACTAGTATTAGTGCAGAGAAGTAAAATATAAGTAACAAGCATAACTTGAGCTATATCATTCTGTTTCTTCTGTTTAGCTTAAGTATATTAGTTACTCCTATTGATATTGTCTCTTATCCAGCTTTATTTTCATGTCATGATATTATTATCTGTTCATATGCAGAAAGTCACTGGACTTGCCAGACTTTATGTCTGACCTTGCTTGTTTTCGCCCCTTCTCTTTCATCCCCCCCCCCCCCGGTTCGTAGGGTTGAAATCTAGGAGCTTGATTTGGACTTTCTCTGCTTGAAGTATCGCTTGACCTTGGCTCTATCTTTCCATGGCAGTTTATGTTTGGGGGATTATGATTTTAAAAACTATGTATTCTGAAGGCTTTTGTACAAGACTGATATTTTTGTACTTGAATTCTGATATTGTGATTTAAAAAGATGTAACCAAACTTACTTCGGTTTTTGTTGTAATAAAGTTATAAATTTTTCGAGTACGGTTTTATCTGTCTTGTAAATTTCTGTTCTGTCTACTAAAACGCTCCATCAAAGTTAAAGCATTCCCTTTGTGAGTGACCTTAACGGAGGTGGGGTGTTACAGCTCTGAAAATGAAATAACCTTGCGCGTGCACAGACACGCGATTTAACCTCGAAACCTGTAAAACCTCTAGTACAACCTCTTTGAACCTCATGGTTCTTCAAATTTGAGGAAAAAAATTTGGTTCACTCTTCATTTTTTGACATAATAAAATTAACAAATAATTTCATATCAATTGTCATTAAATTTTGGATGATATAATTAATTATTATTTACATTTTACGAACCATTGTTGAACTAATCATCTTTCATTATAAAAAATAGTAAATTTACATTTTTTCTATGATAGTTTGTTATATAATTATTTCAATTATGTGGTATATAACATATTACATGACAAGTGGGTTGAAGACAAAATTGTGCTCATGGTTTTTTTGATCATGTCAAAGTGTTCTAACCAGTTTGTACATGGGTATTAATCATAGTTGGTTAAATTTTATCTATGTTTAAAATAAATTTATGCGTAAATAAGAAAAAAAATAGAAATAAACTATCAGCGCGATTCTCACGGTTTGACCGGTTTAACTACAAAAACCTTGGACCTTGCACTACCATGGTTTGACGTATGGTTCGATCTTCACAACTATGGTTTCATATACATAGAACATTGGTTGATTTTTTTATGGATATTCTAGTATGAAATTTTATTTTTATATGCAGAAATGAAATAACAAAGCAGCCATGAGAGTGAGAAAAAAGCTTTTGGGAAAGAGAGAGTGTTCATATAAAATTGTATCTGTGTGGTTGGTTATGAAAGCAGGCTTTATATAATAACCAAAAAATAATAATGAAAAACTGTATAATAATTCCATTACCCCTCCCTTCAGATGAGGATGATCAACCATACCCATCTTGGAAAAAAAAGATTGTAAATGGGAACCAGGAACAAATTTTGTCACAAAATCAGCCAATTGTTCTCGAGCAGGAATATGAGATAATGAAATCAGACCCTCAAGGAGCTTCTCACGAACAAAATGGCAGTCTAACTCGAAGTGCTTGGTACGCTCATGGAAAAGAGGGTTGCGAGCAATGTACACCTCAACCTAATTATTACATTTTATAGGAATGGCAGTGACATTTTGCACACCAAAATCAGCTAAAATCCGAATCATCCAAGATAACTCTGATCATACGCGACGTAAAGAGCTATATTCGGCTTCAGCGGAGGACAATGAAACACTCTATTGTTTCTTAGATTTCCTTGATACCAAATCTCCACCAAAGAAAATCACAAAACCACTAACTGAGCGTTGTTTTTAAGGACAAGTCGCCCAGTCTGCATCACAAAAAGCTTGTAGATGCTTAGAAGGATCGTTGTTGAGTAATAGTGACTAATCTTGTGTTCCTTGAAGATAAAAAAGAACACGCAGAGCAGCCTCAGAATAAGGATGGCGAGGAAGCAGATTAAACTGGGTGAGGTACGGTACATAGAACGCAATATCTGGCCGTGTATGAACAAGGAAAGACAACTTTCCACTGAGCTTGCGGAACTATACTGGATCATCCAAAGGTGCACCTTCATCAGGGGAAAACTTGAGGTGAAGATCAATGGGACTAGCTGGAAATAGTGAAGCATCAACAGAAAATTCGTTGAGCATTTCCGCAATAAACTTTCTTTAGCTCATCAGCTGGCCTTGAGAAGTAGGAATAAATTCAATGCCCGAGAAGAAATTTAAAGAACCAAGATCCTTGATTTTGAAAGTATCATTAAGGAATTTTTTTAGAACAAGCATCTTTGACTCATCATCCTCAGTTAGTAAAACATCATCCTCATAGATGGCAACAAGAGTCATGGAAGAGGCTGTTTTCTTGTAGAAAAGAGAATAATCATTGGCGGATTGCAAGAAACCTCTAGAACGTATAGAAGAAGAGAGTTTTGAATACCATTTCCTAGAAGCATGCTTAAGGCCATAAATACTCTTCCGCAATCTGCAAACTTTTCCAAAAGAAACATCCAACCCTTGTGGCGCCTTCATGTATACTTCTTCATGAAGATCGCCATGAATAAAACATTGTTAACATCCAATTGGTAGACATGCATCTCCTCTTGAGTTCTAAGATACCAAGATTCTGACTGTAATCATTTTTATGATAGTGGAAAAAGTTTATGTATAGTCTACACCCTCCTTTTGTGTGAAACCTCTCACTACTAACCTAGCCTTATATCGCTCAAGAGATCCGTCAGCCTTTCTTTTAACTTTGTAAACTCACTTGCAACAAATTTCTTTCTTCCCTTTAGGAAGAGTGACAATATCCCAAGTGTGATTAGCATGCAAGGCATCAAAATCAATTGACATAGCTTTTCTCCAAACATCAAATTTGCAGGCTTCATCGTAGCTGAAAGGTTTATAATCTGGCATACTAAAAGAAGGAGGTGCATCGATTCGAAACTGAATTGTAGATGTCAAGGTGTGAAACAAAAATGATTTGTAGTAACAATAGGGGAGAAAATATAATCTGAGAGATATCCTAGAATCCTATGACTTCGACAAAAACGTCTAGAAGGTTCAACCATATCTGTAGCAATGGTAGCTGAAATGATGTGTCAGAAATGAAATTTTTTTCTCCATCTGAGAAAAAAGAATCTGGTCGATTAACTGAAAGGCGAGAATCAGAAAAAGAAGAAATATCATGATAAAGGAAAAAAAATTCTCATGAAACACTACATCCCTAGAAGTAAACACCTGATGAGTTTCAAGGTTGTAGAGCTTGTAGGCCTTCTAACCAAATGGATATCCACTAAAAACACAAGACATGGCTCGTGCTTGGAATTTATCTCGTCCATGTTTTAAAGTTGATCCAAAACATAGGCAACCAAAGGCCTTAAAGTGATTGTAGGAGGGCTTTTTATAGTAAAGTACTTCATATGGACTGAGTTGATGCAGTGATTATTGAGGCACCCTATTGATGATGTGTGCTGCTGTAAGAACTGCATCTCCCCAACATTTGATGAGCAACTTGGACTGAAACATAAGAGCTTGTGCCACTTCAAGAACATTTCTATGTTTCCTCTCTACCACCCCATTTTGTTGAGGAGTAGCAAAACATGAGGTCTGATGCACATTGCCATTTGACTGTAAAAAATGTGAAGTATCTCTGCTTTCCTTAAGCTCTAAAGCATTGTCTGGTCTAATTATCCAAACTTTCCTTTGAAATTGCCTCTCAATCATGGCAAGAAAAGTCTTAAGTATGTCAAATGCATTGGCTTTGGCAGAAAGCAAGTGAATCCAAGTGGACCGGCTATAATCATCGACTATAGTCAAAAGTATCTATAACCACTATAGGTTGTTGTATGATATGGACCCCAAATATCAATATGTATCATATGGAAAGAGTAGTTGGTACTAATACTACATAAAGCAAACTGCAATCTGGTCCGTCTAGGCTTAGCACAAATTGAGCAAGTAGACAAATCATTTGTATTCAAACTTGAAGCCAAATGCATAGAAGCTAACTTATAATATGGCAAATGTCCTAGACGAACATGCCAAAGACTTGCATCATCAAGGATAGAGAAAAAACAACTTTGCACCTTATTAGAAGACTCAATCTGTTGTTGGTGCTGAGCAATAGAATTGAAGAAAAACAAGGCTCTATCAGCCCTACCAATCGCCAGCCTACTCCTCATAAAAGGAGCCTGCAATAAACATCCATTGGGATTAAAAGCGATCTCACATCTTAGACCCTTGATCAGTTTTCCCACAGATATCAAGTTGCATTTGAAACTGGGAACATACACACATCGTTCAACAAGTGATCAGTCATGACAAGAGCATTACTAATAATAGAAACCTCAATCGCTTGCTGATTAGGTAGTGAAATTTCAAAAGGTTTGTGCGACGTTCTTGTATGTTGAAACAAGGATAAATCAAAACACATGTGACAACTAGCTCCACTATCAATGGTCCATCCAGTTTTGTCAAAGAGCTTGACAGCAAGAGAAGTACATGTGAATCCAGCAAAATCATCATTAATTTTCCCTTTACCGTTTTCAGGTGCTCTCGTGTCAAGCAAACTCAACAGCTTAGCAATCGTATCTGAGGTGAGTGAAGAAGGTGCTGAAGCTAGGTGCTCTACAGAACCAACAAACTTCTCATTCTGGCAATCCTTCTATGTACTGATGTTGGGGTTTTTACTCTCTCTGTAGTTGGTGGGAAAACCATTGATGAAATAACACCTATCTACAGTGTGATTGGTCTTTTTACAGTTTGTGTAGGAAAAAAAATCTTATCGTTCACCTCGGCCTATTTGTTGTCCATAAGTGGAATCGGTGAAGGATTTGTGCTAGACATGCACAGAAGACTGATTTCAACTGTGACTATGGTTGTATCTCTCGTTGTGTTTCTTCCTGCAAAACAAGCGAATATGCTCGATCTGTCCAATAAGAATAGATCCCCTAACTGATTTGAAAAACTAATTAAGTCCCATAAGAAATTGCAAAAGTCTGTACTCCTCCTCAGACTTAGTGAAATCAGTAATTCCTGTGCAAGTGCATCTGTTTGGATGCTTCAAACTGCTAATCTGGTCCCACAGAGCCTTCATCTTGGTGAAATATATTGTGACTAAATTTGATACCTAAGTCAAGGTGATAAAAACTTGCTTTATTGCAAAGAGACGAGCAGCATTTCGTTGACCAAACCTGAGATTAAGACTCTTCCAAATCCTACTGGCGGTTTCGATGTAGATAACGATTCAACGTGTTTCTGGACTCAAACTATTAGTGAGCCATGAATTTACCATATCATTACAACGAATCCACCTCCCCGAATTTGGATCATCAGAAGGAGGCTGAACCAGAGTACCGTCAATGAACCCTAGTTTGTTATTTGCTAGCAAGAACGTGTGAACAGAAATCCTCCAATCACCAAAATTATGTCCGTCGAACACATCGGTGACGAGAAAGAGCCCTGGATTATCGCTGTTGTGAAGAAACAACGGATCACTGTTGTCAATCGCTACAGCGGTTCTAAGATCGTCATTCACCATAGCGATTAGGTGTAGGATATTTCAGAAAAGTAGAAAATACTGAGATTCAAAAACTCAAATTGATCACTATGGATCGATAAAGGAGAGGAATCGTAACCTTTTTGTGCTCTGATACCATATTGGTATATGCAGAAATGAAATAACAAAGCAGCCATGAAATGAAACATGTCAGTCTGTGTAGTTTTTGTCAAAACATGAAAAGAAAAAGTTATGCTAGGATGCCCGAAAAAGTTTTTGTCAAAAACTAAGAAATAGAGGTAAATTCGGAATTTAGGGGGGGGGGGTAAGCGTTGAATTTAGGGGGTATTTGTGTAATTCAAGGGGTGGGCCTCCTATTTTTTTGTTTCTGCTGTATTTTTTGACAAAAACATTTGGGTGCGTTTATTAACACCCCGTTAATTGCTCTTCACCCCCCACTAACTAGAAAATAAAATATGCACCTCATCATTTGCTCTTCCCACCTCGTTTAATCCAAAAATGTCCTTATTGCATATTATTTCAGCATCGATTTATTTGAACAATATCATCTACATTAATGATTTATTTATTTACTGTTTATATCTTTGTAATTTCCGTTACTGCTAACATACTCGATCTCAAAATGCATAACGATAAACATCGTTGATAGTACAGTTTTAAATTTTTTAATAATTGTTTAAATTTTTTTAATCAATATTTGTAATTTCTATCTTTTTTTTACAAAGATCATGTAAAATGCTGATTTTAAATTTAATTATAGTTTGCAATTTAACATCGAACACTCATATATATAGTTAGAATTATTATTTTTTAGTCATTTTGCAACATTAGACAAACTATCTAATCGGCTGTTAAAGGGCAAATTTGGAAATGAAAATTTAAAATTTTATTCTGGGGGTGAAGAGCAAATAATGAGGTGCGAATACACAGACCCAAAACATTTTTTTGTCATAGTAGCATTTTTGTAAAGAAAAACTGTATAATCATTCCACTAAATTTTTGTACATGCTGTAAACATAACATCAAACCTTTTTAATTATTTGCTCGCGGAGAACAGTCAAAAAGAATAGTTGATACAAACTGCAGTGATGTGCAAATTGAAAGCCTTGATGCTATGCTATCAGTTGCAATTCAGTGCGTTTCTTCGAACGCTGAGGATAGGCGTACAATGCATCGAATTATGCAGATACTGGAGTCTGAGGTCCTGACTCCTTGCCCTAGTGATTTTTACGACTCTAATTCAGAGTGTGAAAATAAATAAATTACGTCCTAGTATTGCTTGATACTCGTGAGATTTTTTGGAGTTTCCACATATAATTTTGCAACTCCTTGTGTAATTTATTTATTCTTTGTTGCAAATGCTGTAAATGAAACATTGCCATGTACGATCATCATAATATGTTCCATCCTCTTCATAAATTTGAGCAATTTGTGCTTTTCATTTCCTTTCAATCATAGTTGATGAAAGTATTCTCGCATAATTTTGAAAACAAAAAAAACAGCTAGAACATTCAATAAATTTGCTAACAAGTACATTGTAATTGAAGTAACCATGTGGAAATGCATTTTTATTTTTGGTGAGAAAACATATTAATTTCTTTTTTCTTCACATGACCTCTACTGCTTGGTACAGTCAGTAGGCTCAAAGGACAACTTCTTTGAAACAAGATCATGCTCAATAAGCAAATTCTGCTGAGCCAAATTTCCGAAAATCTGAATATCTCCACTTGCTATGATTGCAAGGCATACCACGTTTTCCTCTAACAATATGAATGTGTTCATAGGCGGCAACGTCAGAGGTGCGCCGATAAACTGAAATGTCATATACGGAAGCTCGGCGTCCAAACTCGTCGCATTTTATACCTCGAAACACAGATCAAAACCATCATCACTATAAATTACCCTTGGAAGCTTGATAATGCTCGAAAGTGTGGCAATCAAAGGCTCCACCATCGCTCTATCAAGATGGGTTAAAGTCGTCCCTGAATCGATGATGACGTTCGGCTTAGAACTGAGAGTTGAGTTTAGATTTACCGAGTTGGTCATGTTTCCAACTGTTACATTGTCGAGTGCTAGGTAATAGAAAGTGCTTGCATTTCCACCGAAGTTGAAAAGTGGGGTCATTAGAGTACTTGGGCCAACCACGGCGTTTTCACCCAAGTTTAGGAGACTGGACGTTGCGTTCATGTCGTATGGAACTAGACAATATGAGAATTTGTGATCGATCATTGGACCCAACTGCGATATAAGCAAAAGCGGTCCACCTCCTAGCCCAACTACACCGCCATCTGTGTTATTATTTCAGATTAAGTAGTTTGAAAAACAGAGAAATGAAAGGAATTATATGAATAATTACCGGCTTTGTCGAATAATCCTGTTGTGTTATGAGAACACCCAAACAAAACATTTGGGACTCGAATCGTTCCATTATCCGTAGAATCAAATGAAAAAGTTTCGGTCGACAGAATCCCGATAGTTGTAGAGCCATCCCCGTAAGAATATTCATACCCGCACAAAGAACCTGCACAGCTACCTTGCGGAAAACTTTTGCATGTGTTGCTAGCACACGGAACCGTGCCATATGTAGTCAAACTATTCGGGTTGAATATCGGATCGGTTTGGTTATAACACACTATGCATGGCCTGCATTGAGTCCATATGAGGTCGCTGCCGGTGTCGACTATTGCAAGAACCTGAAATTGGGGCGTTCCTATGTTGATTGCCATTAAGTATTCAAAACCAGCGGGGAACACTTTAGAGTCCATGTCTTGGGAAGCCATGGTTGTGGTACAGCTGGTAATCTTACTGAGGTAGTTGTCACGGGTTGTCGACCGATGGGCTGCAGCCTGGACCTGGGCCCATTTTGACATGGATGAGTTGTGGTAGGGTGAGTTCGGGGAGTCTCTGCGCATTAGGTTTATAGTGAAGCTCTTGCTGCATTGAGTGAAGCCAGCGAATGCAGTGAATATGAAAAATGTTAATAGAACGTTTGAAATCATGGTGTTTGATTGACGTATGTATACAAAGACTGATAAGTGTATGGTTGTATTTATAGGTTTATAACGTTGAGTGGTCTTGAGGAGATTGCTATGTAAATGTTTATTTCTATATTTGTATATATCAAGACTTTTTGCCTTGATTGTATCCTACCATGATATTTGTATGACTCTTCCCTTTTGCTTATTGCTAAGGATAAACAGCCTGTTTGCACTTAACATAATTAAATACGTTTATGACCTGGTTCAAATTCAATTTACTTTAGGCTTCTTCTTCTTCTTCTTTTTTTTTTCTTTTCTTCTTCTTCTTCTTCTTCTAATGTTTCTTCATTTTTATTTTTCTAATGAACCATTATAAATGTTGTGTTTCATTGTCCATGGATAATGAATCAGAAATGGGAATAAAAACAGTGCTGGTGGGGTGGAATGGTATGTTGTAGTGTCTAGAGCCACATAAGTAACGAAGGTGAAGTCCCATGTGTGTGTGTATACACACACAGACACACATACACACATTAGTATATAATTTGTGCCAATGACACAGATACAAATTTTCTTGATGTAACTTGTGTTGGAGAAATCTCGGTCTTTCCCGCTCCGTGAAGTTAAGATAGGCACTTTAAGATTAAAAGTAGCAATGGGAGCAAAGGGTTTATAATCTCCAATATGGAGATTCTTCCACTATACAAAAGAATAGTAGGATTACAAGAATTTGATTACACAAATAACTCACACTCGGTGGATTACTCAAACTTGAGGATAAAGACTTCCCAAGCTATCTCTCTTTTCTCTCAAAGAGGCTCTCTCTAACTCTCTAGTTTTCTTCACTCTAAGGAGTGGCTTCTCTCTTGATTCTTGGATCTCACTCTAAGGAGTGGCTTCTTCCCTTAGACTCTTGGATCCTTGGATTCTTGGATCCTTAGATCCTTGGATTCTTGGATCTCACTCTAAGGAGTGGCTTCTCTCTTGGATCTCACTCTAAGGAGTGGCTTCTCTCTTGGACCTCACTCTAAGGAGTGGCTTCTCTCTTGGATCTCACTCCAAAGAGTGGCTTCTCTCTTGGATCTCACTCTAAGGAGTGGCTTCTCTCTTGATTCTTTTATCGATAGTAATAGGGCTCCTTCTCCTATTTATACAACTCAAACTTCATGATGAATGGTAGAGATTACTTGCATCCAAGGGTGGAGATTGATTCTCTAGAATGCTCCATACTCTCTAGGAATCTCTACACTCTTCCATTCCCTTATGCATCCTTCCATACTCTTCCGTAAGGTTCCAGAAGGTTCCACACATCTCTAGAATATTCCAGAGGGTTCCACACTCTTCCACAAGCTTCTAGAGGGTTCTACACTTCTCTAGATTTCTCCGGTCATACTCTTCCGTAAGGTTCCACACATCTCCAGAATATTCCAGAGGGTTCCACATTCTTCCACAAGCTTCTAGAGGATTCTACACTTCTCTAGAGTTCTTCAGTCATACTCTTTCGTAAGGTTCCAGAAGGTTCCACACATCTCCAGAATATTCCAGAGGGTTCCACATTCTTCCACAAGCTTCTAGAGGGTTCTACACTTCTCTAGAGTTCTCCGGTACATTCTAGAAAATTCTAGATTTCTATAGAAAGGTCTAGAATTTTCTAGAAACTCTCCAATTAAGGAGGGATCCCAACAATCTCCCCCTTCCCGACTTAATTGGGAGGCAGTAGTAAACAGACACCTTGACAACAATATTCAAACTTTTTTATTGGTGTTACCTTGGCCATCATGTCAGACCAGTTCTCATCTGTGTGAACTTTGTCAAGATGTGTTTGCTTTTCCTCGAGGACTCCTCGGATTGATAACATCTTTACCACAGGAGAGAATATCTCTTCAAAGTCAATACCTTTTTCTTGTATGGATCCTTTGACGACTAACCGAGCTTTGTAGCGAGGCTTTAAACAATTCTCTTCGGTCTTGATTCTATACACCAACTTATTCTTCAAAGCTCTTCTCCCTTTTGGTAGATCCACTAGTTCATATGTGTTATTCTCATGCAAGGATTGCATTTCTTCTTGCATGGCCATCCTCCACTCTTCTTTATGACAATCACTCATTACTTCTTTATAGCTTTGAGGCTCCCCCTCATCAGTGAGCGTCATTATCCTCCATCTTGAACTTACACGAGCTTGATCATGGCTATGGATGAACCTAGCTCTGATACCACTGTTGGGGAAATCTCGGTCTTTCCCGCTTCGTGAAGTTAAGATAGGCACTTTAAGATTAAAAGTAGCAATGGGAGCAAAGGGTTTATAATCTCCAATATGGAGATTCTTCCACTATACAAAAGAATAGTAGGATTACAAGAATTTGATTACACAAATAGCTCACACTCGGTGGATTACTCAAGCTTGAGGATAAAGACTTCCCAAGCTATCTCTCTTTTCTCTCAAAGAGGCTCTCTCTAACTCTCTAGTTTTCTTCACTCTAAGGAGTGGCTTCTCTCTTGATTCTTGGATCTCACTCTAAGGAGTGGCTTCTTCCCTTAGACTCTTGGATCCTTGGATTCTTGGATCCTTAGATCCTTGGATTCTTGGATCTCACTCTAAGGAGTGGCTTCTCTCTTGGATCTCACTCTAAGGAGTGGCTTCTCTCTTGGACCTCACTCTAAGGAGTGGCTTCTCTCTTGGATCTCACTCCAAAGAGTGGCTTCTCTCTTGGATCTCACTCTAAGGATTGGCTTCTCTCTTGATTCTTTTATCGATAGTAATAGGGCTCCTTCTCCTATTTATACAACTCAAACTTCATGATGAATGGTAGAGATTACTTGCATCCAAGGGTGGAGATTGATTCTCTAGAATGCTCCATACTCTCTAGGAATCTCTACACTCTTCCATTCCCTTATGCATCCTTCCATACTCTTCCGTAAGGTTCCAGAAGGTTCCACACATCTCTAGAATATTCCAGAGGGTTCCACACTCTTCCACAAGCTTCTAGAGGGTTCTACACTTCTCTAGAGTTCTCCGGTCATACTCTTCCGTAAGGTTCCACACATCTCCAGAATATTCCAGAGGGTTCCACATTCTTCCACAAGCTTCTAGAGGATTCTACACTTCTCTAGAGTTCTTCAGTCATACTCTTTCGTAAGGTTCCGGAAGGTTCCACACATCTCCAGAATATTCCAGAGGGTTCCACATTCTTCCACAAGCTTCTAGAGGGTTCTACACTTCTCTAGAGTTCTCCGGTACATTCTAGAAAATTCTAGATTTCTCTAGAAAGGTCTAGAATTTTCTAGAAACTCTCCAATTAAGGAGGGATCCCAACAACTTGCAATGTTATGTATTGATATGTGCAATTTGACAGATAACAAATTTATTAGAGGAGTATATATGTACTTCTTTTGTGGGTAATCTATACAAAAATTACACGCCTCAAAACCAATTAAATTGAAGTTGCTGTAATTATACAACGACTTTGTTATTTATGCGTCCAACCCTAAAGAACAGTTTGCAACTCAAAAGCTATGGTATATTTTGTTGCTCCAAATAAATAAAAAATCCAAAAGCCTGCGTGCTTCATAGATATGAAAAGGTGAGCAATACATTTTTGTTGCAAAAATTTGGTAACATCTCTACCGTTCACAATAAAATACTTGTTAAACTTTACACAGTGATAATTCCCATATATAATAAATTAATATTGCTTAACATAGATTGTTACAGTCAAATTTCAGAAGTTATTACAACAGGGAATAATTTCGTGCTCCATGATAGTTCTTAGAACATCTACATAACATACATACAGGTTATGATGTTATTGTAGCGATAATTGCCCTAACTTTTAGTTATCAGATAGTTATATAAATATTGATTGATTTTCAATAAAACATATTTTTGAACAAGCACATAATAAATACCTCAAGATGTATATCTTGTTATTTCCGGTATTTGTAAGAAACATGACGTATCCATTAGTGCACTTTGATGTGGAATATTTTTCTTTTATGTTATACATTCTGATAATTTCTTAAAGCAACCTTTCTTTTCAGTTTCTCTTGATGTAGTATGAAATAGGAACATAGAACACTTAATAAATGTGTTTTTACCAAAATGTTACAACAACAGATTATAGTCAAGCATTATATCTTCAGCCAATTGCAGCAGGTCTTTTCATTATAAAATTGGTGATGAAACCATAGAGAAAGAAGGGAAAAACAAAACGTCATATTATGAAATTGTGTGTTTTGACTTTGTACATGTAAAAGATATACTTGCAAGTTTAAACATAATAAGATGCCAAACGTATAAAAAGTTCACGTTTGATATGTCATCAATAATTTATAATTTACCATACTAACATCACTTCATCTAATTAGCATGCCTAGGTAAAGTCACCAATCACGCAAATTTGAAGAAGTGAGATATATGAACTATATTTTACTTTAAATTATAAGCAAAAAATTTAAGCATAGCATTTATGCTCACGACCGATTGCATTAAATGTTAAGTTTTATCAAGGATTATTGTCTATCATGCCAGTAAATTAAGTCACTGAAAGATTGAAAATGACTTATCATCACATTATAGGGTGTTGACACGCTTTTTAATCAAAACTATCACGCGTCAAGATTTTGGTTAGCAACGTGCTTAAGCGTCAAAAACATCATTAAAAAACACGAAACGATTAAAATCGCGACGTGTTCAGAAAATAATTGGAAATGACGTCGATTCACAAAATCGTCATTGATGGACTCGGAAAAAACTGGCGCAGTAATAATATGTGATTGACTTGGTCCGATCAACTCAAAATGCTTGAACGCGTTGGTCCGATCACGCGGCAAAACTTGTCTTGGAAAAATATATGGATTCCGGCAAAATCATGTTTCGTGCAACCAAAAACAACTGATTGACATGGCACAATCACGAAAAATGACTTGCGCGACTCACAGCGTGATCAAACTTGGTAAAATTGGCATTTGTCAAAAAATAGTGTCGCACACTCAAAAACAGATTATCGGCATGGCATGATCACAAAAAATGGTTTGCGCGACTCACGACATTGAAATCTGATAAATTAGCAAAAACTGATTTGATATGTCAAAAATGCTTGATCGGCACGTGAAAATCATGAAAAATCACATGTAAAATCTTGGTTGATTAATCTAGCAAATTTGGTAAATCTAGCAAAATTTGGCACGTTTTGCACATTCGAAAAGTGGTGGAAAACACGGTTAGATCACCCAAATACGCGTGCCAAACACAGGCTGATCACTTGGCAAATTTGGCAAGGCAAGAGGGATTCGAAATTTGGCATGGAAAAAAGGGGTGATCGACTTAGTGGGATTCGAAATTTATGTGTGTTCGTATCGTGGTCAAGGGATGCGATATCCGGCAGACTCGGTAGGGATTCGAAATATGGCTTTTGCCAAGCCAATTTGACAAATTGATCTGACACATGCATGCAGATCAGGTGATTTTACGTGATCAACATGCGTTGATCACTGAATTTTGGGATACGAAATCTATTAAGTGGCAAAGTGCTAGATTTCGTGGCAAACATGATTTTACCGCGTTGATCAGTTGTTTTTGCCTGATCAACACATGTTTTCAATGTTTTTTCAGGAATTTGAAATTTCAAAGTGGCAAATGTGTTAGGAAAGTGGAAGATAACGGTTTGTTTGTTTTTTTTTTTTTTGAGTTTTTTCCGTGTTGATCATCTATTTTTGCTTGATAGACACGCGTTTTCACCAGATTTTCCAGTTTTCACGATTTTTCAACATAACTTTTGTTTTTCGACTCCGGTTTTAGGATGAGAATTTTGTATCCTTCAAGGATAAGAAATTTGGGCTGACAGACCCAAAACTCATCTATAAATACCCCAAGCTTGACATTCATAGAGGTTGGTTCTTATTTCGTATTTTGGACTTATTGGAGCTCTCAAGCATCATTAACGACAACCACCTTCTTCTCAATGACCATTGAACACGATATGGACTTCTAAAACGTTGCCCAAACGTTTTCCTTTAACTTTTGAACATTCACAAGGACTATTTCCACTGTTTTTGGACTGTTTTGAATATTTTTGAATTTCTTGGACATTGAAGCTACTTTTTAGACATTGTTGTTTGAGTCAAAACTTTTTTCACCCAACCCAGAAGAAGATGGGCGTTTTGGTCAAAATTTAAAATTAACAAATATTTTGTTGTTTTATTGCAACACTTTGTACATAAATATCGTCCGAACTTGTACGAAAATTGTAATCAACTATTATATGATAAATGATTAATATGAAGTGGACGTAGGCGTTAGTGCTAAACCATTATAAAATAGTTGTGTTCTCCTTGCATTTCTTTGTTTTGGATTTGGATTACTGTGTTTCTACAACACCACTATAAGAAAAATAGTATATACCGATGCTCTTAAATGTCGGTATTTCGTCGGGAAAAACAACTCTTGATCTAATTCCTGACGAAATAAAAGCATCGCCATATTTATCGTCATTAAATTTTGCGTCGGAATTTACCGATGTTTTATCCTTGGCAACGTCAATGTTTATCGAAGATTTTGCAATGTAATTTTTTTGTTTACCAACTATTTTACGACCTTTTTTTTGTACGAAACGAAAATTTTATGATGAACTTAGTGATGGAATATATTCATCGAAAAATATCAATGAATTTAGTTACGCAATATATTCACGGGAAATACCGATGAATTAGCGATGGGCATAAGGATTTTTTTATATTTTTTTTGATGAATTTAGTGACGAATTTTAACAAAACAGTCGCTAATGATCACTACATCACCACTCCCACTCATCACATTACTTATGATTAACACATTGACACTCCTAGATTTTGTACTCATCAATATATGACACATTTTATCACATTTGGTCACTTGACGACCACATGCATTTTAAATCTAACCACTAACGATATAATTTCCTATTAAGGTAACAATATAATTAAAATGTGGTAAAAATCTTAAGTTAACAATATCAAATTAGATTAGTACATTCATCATATTAAATTAGTACATCAGATTTATGGTCTACCATTATGAAATATTACTTCAACTGGAATTTGTTACTTCTTCTCCATACAAAATTAAAATACTTTACATGGAAATGTATTGGGCTAACATTACATAATCATCTTGAGATGTAGTTGATATATCCTACCTCTAACAAATTATTCTAGTCACTTTGATGAATATGCAAGCTACAAATAGAAACATTCGTATAAACACTAACAAATATACACACATAGCCTAAAATGCCACACAGGCACTCAACAACAACACATGCCTTAGGCTTACACACATACAACTGCACGCATAAAATCACTCATGCACACTACACAACACCCTTTTGCCCATCTCACTGCTTGTTAGAATTTCGATCAAGAGAGAAGAGAGATATAAACGGTAAAAAAGAAAGGGCTACATTTTTATTGATTATTTGATTGCTATTAAAAAAGAAATGCTTGATTGATTACAATGCTAAACCATATATTTATAGGGTCATTTATTCTCCTGAATATTCCTTATTCTCTAGCATATATATCTCTTGGCATATTCTCTAACATTTATTTCTTATTATATCTCTTGACATATTCTCTAACATCCCCCCTCAAACTCACGATGCGGAAAATTGTGAGTTTGTCAAATAGAAGCTGCAAGCTAAAGAGTAGCAAGATTGAGCAATCATTCCAATATTGTTAGAGAGTAACACCAAACTCCAAGCACCAAATACCAAATACTTAACAACTTCAAACAACTTAGCAATCTGATCGGTAAGCAAAAGATCTAAACGACCAAATGACAAAACTGGTCGCGGATGTGTTTGTATGTTTGCATCCCCCAAACATACAAAGAAAACAATACTAAACCAAAATGGGATGAGTTTGTATGTTTGCATTCCCCAAACATACAAAGAAAACAAAACCAAATCAATAAGGATGAATCAGCATATGTTTGCATCCTCCAAACATATCTTACAGTACCACCTACCACCTTCAATCAACGTCGATTGCCCTCCTAATAAATAGGGTTATCGATATAAACATCAAACAAATAATAAACATCTCCAAACTGATGTTACTCTCTAACAACTCAATCAACCAACCATCACCTGAAACTGCTGCTTCTACATCGCCTCAGACGCAAACTTCCTCCTCCAACAGCAACTTCAAACTTCCATACGCTGTCAACAACCCTTCACCCCCATCGCCTGTTGCAAACCTGTCACCACCCTGAAATTAGCAAGCCTGCTACAAACGAAAAGTACCCAACTCGAGCGTCCACGAAACTGCTTCGAACACTAAAATCGAAGATTCACAAAATCAATGAAATCCCCAAAAATCTTCAACAGCTACAATCCACAAATTCATCCCTTACACTCAGTTCTCCACAACAGCCATCAACTCAACCAAAGCTAAACCAAAACCTGACCAAACCATCAAGCTGCTAACTAAATCTATGCATTTCCACCTCCACCTACTCTGATTCAGACCCTTAATCCATCCCCATCAACACCATACCACATCATCAACAAGCTTCAAACCATTTTTATTTTTTTTATTTTTTACTCAACAATCACAAACAAAACTTCATCGAAAACACAATCACTAAACGACCATACACAAAGCCATCCCCACAATTCAACACAGTGCCCGCAAACAGCTCACCACAATATAATCAACTCTCAGCAACAGCCCGACCACTCAAACAAAGACAAACAATACACAACCCTCATTACTGACATCAATCATAACCTCTAATGAAAAACAAATTACATCCTGCAGTCTCTTCATTTCCACATTTCAACAGCACAGAACAACTCGCACCCTTCATACCCAGCTTTGAACAAAACCCGTTACTTTCCTCACTGCCCCAACTTCAAATCCACCGCAAACTCACATTACACCCCCTAAACCTTAACTGCACCATCAAGTTCCTAATCACTCATTTTCTGCCATCACACCCTCCTACAAAAACTCCACAACAATTACACCAAATACTAAACTCCCTTCAAGTTGATCACAAATAACTCCACCCTACTACAAATCCCACCAAAACTCCCTTCAGCTCTGATACCATGTTAGAGAACTCCAAACTATCACAAAACCAATTGGCAATGGTGCACTCTTAATATTTATATAGAATTATTTTATAAATTTCCTGATGTGTGACTTATTTCAACACGCCCCCACACGTGTGGCATATCATGAGCCTAACACATGGATTTTATTAGGCGACGTGGACAAGTGTGCCAGTTATGTGTACATGAATCAAACCTTGCTCTAATACCATGTTCGAATTTTGATCAAGAGAGAAGAGAGAGATAAACGGTAAAAATGAAAGGACTACATTTTTATTGATTATTTGATTGCTATTACAAAAGAGATGCCTGATTGATTACAATGCTAAACAATATATTTATAGTGTCATTTATTCTCTAAAATATTCCTTATTCTCTATCATATCTCTTGGCATATTCTCTAACATTTATTTCTTAGCATATCTCTTTACATATTCTCTAACACTGCTGCTGCCAATAACAACAGCCCTTCCATGTAGCTGCAACAATGTTGCTGCTACATTTTTTTATTGTTGTAGTAGCCCGCCGTTGTTACAAGTAGCCAACAACACTTGCTCAAAAACAATTGAAATTATTAAGCAAGTACTGTGTGTCCTTAATAAAATGCTTGAAAAGATTTTCTTTGTTGTAGTTTCTGTAAACTTGCATCTCTTTTCATTCCTTGATAAAATATACCCAGAATTTTCTTTTCAAGATTTTTTTTTTCAAAAATAAAGATGAGCTAGTTAAAACGTTTTAAAGTAAACAAGTTCCTGAAATAATGTTAAACAAATGGTACTCATGTTGAGCAGTGTTTCCACTAACTAAATTCATGACTATATAGTGCATAGTACTGTGTTTTTTTAAAACATAACAAAAATGCAATGCTCACGTATTTGTATGCATAACATGCAAATTAAGTAATAAGGAAAATAAAATAAAAAGAAATAAATATCTAGAACCCGAACTTTTGAAATAATAATTAGATTAGAACGCTTAATGCATAATTTCATTGGCAATTTACAATACTGGAACAACTATTTCGATATAATATGCTAAGTATTCTAAATGATCTCTACTAGCTTTACAAAGTGCACAAGCAGCTCAATACCAAAATACAGGTTATGGTTAATTACCTTAAAATCTAAGAATAATGTATCCATTATGTCAGAAGGAATACTGCTCATTCAAGGCAAGAAATCTGTCATACGTCGTTCGTAGCAACATCTAATAGTGCTTGAGGCTAAATAAGAGTCACTAAACACCCATTTTATGTATAAACCATTTTACCTCTCAGTTCGATACTAAACATTAATGTAAACAAAAGGGGCTGATATACTTTTACCCAAAACTATAATGTTAACCGCTCATATTTGTTAATGTAAGAGTTTTAATATTGCTAAAGCGTTCTACGCTAGATGTTTGAGTTGATGGTCTTGATGCAGCAACCCTTATCCCAACTGGCTCATCATGAGAGGATAATGCATCGCTAGTCATACATGGTGTCGCTTTCACAGGTGGTAATGCGATCGAGTTGTTGCACAAATATCATGATTGGTTTGAGCTTCCGATCATGATTTGGCATTGAAGTTGTTGTCTCAAGCTCACCGCGGGTCGATAATGTTGGGTATCATCACAAAATTAGCAATAGTATATGATGAATTTTAACCCGAAATTATAGGATCTATGTGATTAAATAGATCAATTGAAAGGGGCATACCAATTTGAGATCGATAATTCATGAATTCGAGAAATCGAAGTTGCTTGTGTTATTTTGAATTAAAAGTGTAACCGTACTAGCGATGCCTCTAATTGGTCCATAAGAACTTGCCTTGAGATCGTTGCACGATTTTAAAGATGAGGGACGATGGTACTTGCCATGATCCACCATGCAAGTAACCCTAATTTGATTTGTTTCCTTTTGGTTATCTAATAATAGGATAAGGATCGGTCTAACGTCCCTTTTATAAAAGGAAATGAGAAAAATTTGGATATAAAATTTCATAGGTACCATTTCAAATACCGAATCAATCGATTGATTTAGTTCTTATATTTAAAATGGTTATTCCTTTTTCAACTGCTTAGATTTTGTGACCTCATAGTTTATCATAACGTTGTCAATAATTTAAAAAATATTTGAATTATAAAAAGTGAGCAGCTTCTAATTATACATCATTGTTACCCAAGTTATAATAAGATCAATGATTCAATACAACCTTTTCTGTGATTAGCGTCTCAATGTAATTTAATCCCTTTAACCAGTATATCCAGGATTAAACTCGGGGCATGTAACATATCATCCTCTTTATAATTTAATCCTTTTATCTTGACCGATGAGTAGACTTTGTAAAACAAATCAATATTTGAGCATGGCCATGCATTTCATAGTCTCACTCAATCAAGAGGCTCATGGATATCTCTACATATATATTATAGGGTTAAATTCCATCTAGATCGTTCATAATTTTCATTCAATTCGAGATGTATCCAATAATTTCCTTTATCTCCACTTGGTTAAAAGTACCTTTTAATGATATCAAAACACAAATATCCTCGAATAAAATTATAATGATTTCAGGTTTGAGGACCATTACATCATTGTCACTACGAGATTAACATATGATACCGTTAATTATATTCCGTGTACTTTTCTCATGTTGGGTCAGCCCAATACGCTATTCTCCAATACATACTTATGTATTGAAATTAATATCATGAATATTAATGATCAATGAGATATGATCATCTGTCAGTCAACATACTAGTCTCAATGATTTATTGTTGTCCTATATATAAATAATAAAACTTGACTAGGGACATTTAAGAATTATAATACTTAATATATTGTATAATCTCATGTTCAAGTCATTTACTTGAAACTATATAACTACGTATTATTATTCTAAGGACTTCTATTACGTTAATATTTATATTACGCGGTAAATATAACATAACAACATCTTATATTCCAAATAAAATTAACATCAATAATAATATTATTATTATTCACATCAAACAGATTGCCTCTAGGGCACAAACTCTAAAAATCTCCCACTTGCACTAGAGCCAATGTAATGTCCCAGATTTTTGGATGCTAATTACTAATATTAAAATCTGTTTTAAATAATGATTTGGTAATATAAAAAGAATTTATATCAAATTTTATTTATTTAAAATGGAGTTCGAATTTATATATTTATAATTTAATTATAAAACGAACTACAGCGGCGCGGTAGTTAATAATATAACGATTTGAACTTCAATTGGTCATACCGGATCCGATATAAATCGGATTTCTATGAAACAAGAAACTGTTGAATCGATTAGACGATAATTTCCGAATGGAGTAGGAAAATCAAGATTCCATCGTATAGATGTTAAGATATGTCCAATTCAAATTTTCAGAAAAACGCTATGAAATCGTTTATAAACCGTAACAATAATTTAATTATAATTAAATATCAGTTTCGAATTTGGACAAAATCTTTGAGTCATAGTTATAGTTTAATTTTTAGAATTTTATTGTAATTTTTATTTTGGAAAAAAGCTACTTTTAATTTGGAGTATTTGGCACCCTATATCAACATTTTGGGGTTTCACATTATAAGTTGATCTACCGATATTATTATATTTTTGGGATCGTAGGGTGTTGGTCAATACAACGGTATTTATATTTTTGTCGATAGCGGTACTTGAAGGATAAAATTCTGTATAATGCCACGGTACCCTAAAATCATGTGTATATATATATATAATAAAACTGACTTTTTTCTTCATATCTAAGAAACCCGTATGGTATGCATATGACTTTTTCCTTCCCCTGGTCTATATTTTGGAAAATACAATGAAATAAAATGCTGAGTTTTCTAATCAATTGTCACCGTCCTATACATTAGCAAATGCAGTCTAGAATGGGTACATCCAGACCGTAAGCTAATACCATTTCTTCTGCAAATAAAATCCTAGTATACACAGACCTATTCCATTCATCAGTTCAAAATTCAAATAGGCTACCCTAAGAGGAAACTTCACTGCAGATCTATGTTCCTTCATGCTGAAGCTTTCAGGTTCACATGGTTAAAGTTGAATTTTGGTTACCTACTTGTACCAAGAAGCATGGCCGAGAGAACCTATTTCCTTGGCAACCAAGGCTTTAAAACTATTCTCGTTTTAAGTACAAAAATACACGGCTTACTTTTCGAAAATATAAACTACCATAAGAAGCTATAAAGTGAAAATTCATACCATAACATTTCAGCCTAACCTAAAATAAAATATAGTACCCTATTGCCTAAATCTTAACTGCAAAGAAATTCATGTTATAAATACCCCAACACTCCTCGTTTCCTCCCGCAAGGCACAACAAAGAGAAACCCACTTATTTATTCTACCGTAGTTTTTAAATAAAAAGAAAAAAAATGGAAAAATGACGCGCCATGAAGAAATGTTACAGGAAGGTGTGGCATCACATGATGATGCCGGGTTTTGATCTGCACGATGGAAGCAAGGTGATTATATGCGGAAGTATGGGTTTTGGAAGGAGGATGTGCAGGTGTACGGGTCAAGTATGGGTTCGGAAATTCAAAGGCAAGTGTAGGGTGGTGGCCGTCGTTGTCAGGTCACGACCTGGGCGAGAAGTGCGAAGGGAAGTTAGAAGATTATAGAAGAAGAGTACGGTCTGATCTAGTAAAAAGGGTGGAGTGTATGGGTATGCAGGGGAAACGGGGACAAGTGGGGACCTTTGTAGTGCGTAGTTTACAAGAGCATGTAGGTTTTTTCCCACTGGAGAAGATTGACCATATGCGTTGCGGTTGGGCTTCTCTTTATTGGGTCAGGCCGGTACACTAAAATAAAAATAAAAATAAGAATAAGAAAAGAAGAAAGATGCGAATGGTCTTAAGAGAGAAACGAAAATACACAAGGCATCAGGGTTCTTTTGTCTCGAACGAGAATTGTCAGAGAAGTTTGGGTAATCCGGGAAGACGGGGTATTGATGAAGACAATAGAAAACGCTTATGGTTGGTCTAGTTATTATGCGTTAATTTATTATTTAAGGTAATTGTTAATTTAATCAATTTCAGTTAATTTATTTTACAATCATTCAATCTTATAAAATATGTAATTGTTAACGGAATCAAATGATACAGGAGATGTTGGAATCACGGAAGAAAGTTCTACGCTATTAAGCTAATACGGAAGGATCTGGAGACAATTGGGATTTCATTAATTTTAAACATTTGTTTAAAATTAAATGAAATGACGCCAAAACCGACGAATCGAAAACAATGTGAGTTAACTCTCACACTCTTATGGAATTCTAGGATGTGATAAATTCACATAAATATAATTCACAATTAATTGGTTGATTGAATGTTGTGATTACTGATTGTTGTTAGTGGTTGGTTGTGTTAGCTTAAATTATTGCTTCATATGTTGTTATAAATTATATGATCTGATACGCAGGGAAGAACAGGTTAGACGGATCCGACCGGATTCCTCAAATAAATTATTTATTATTTATGGTTCATATCATTCATATATGAATTGTTTACCCCAAATGATATTATAACCTATTCAGATATTAATCGTTGAATGAATGTTAATCATTGAACAGATCATCAATGATTGTTATTTTTTAATCAATAAACAATATTCATTAAGTTATTGGCAGCAGATGGCCTAATATCCATCGTTTTTAAAACATCATTTTTCCGTTAGGCGAATTGACGGAATTTTATGTTATAAAATATATTTTTATAATCAAATTAAAGTTTTGAATTTATTTTATAAAAGTTATTTAAAATAAATTGTCTATAAATATATCATTATTTATAATAATGTTTTACAAAGAAATTTTTAACGATATATATAACGAATTCTTATGTCTTTAATAAGATTTTATGAGCAGGGAACTACAAATTAACCTACGGGTTGAGAAATTAGAATAATTGTTTATTTAAACAATTAAACAATATTATTAAGTTAATTAAGTTGATCATTAATTTTAGAAGGTAGATTAGTACAAATCCGTTACTAATGTTTATAAGTTGACGAAATCAACTAGTTAATGAATAGTGATATTAGATTAATTTAATCTTATAGTCTTACGAACAATCATTTACATTTGACGATTATTCTAAATAGTTAATTCATCTTTATTTAACTACATTTTAATGTTGTTTATTTAATTATGTATTTTAATAGAGTATGATTATTTAATAACCTTTCTAATAATGAATTATTATTCTATGTTTAGTTAATAATGAAGAAAACTACAATTACTTCAAATGGTATGATAAAGTTATTTATTTAAGTGATTTACTTGTTAAGAAAATACATCTATGAAAAGCAAGCAAGAGTAACGAGATTTGAGATTGAATCATGTAAAAGGTAATTTTAATAATCCCAAGTTTTGTAACTATGTCGATAAAAAAGGTTGGAATCAGTTAGAGTGCTTTTCAAAAGAACGATACTTAATAATTAGATTAAGTAAGACAATTACAAACTAGGGAAGATGGTTAATGGCTTTTGGGATTTAAATCAAGTTAAGTTATAATGAGTTACTAGATATGGATCTGCATAATAATTCAGTAAATGAAATTTATAACAAATCCAAATTTATAAACGGAAGTTTATAAAAAGGTTTGTAAGCTAATATGAAGATTTAATAAGATTTTCCCTGGTTAAGTATAATCAATGTAAATGACATGAGAATTTCAAGGAGATTGATTAATGGATTTGATTCAGTTATAGAAATAAGTTATAAACTTTGAAATGATTATTAAATAAATAAATATTCGTAGTATAGGATATGAATTGGAAATAGAATCAAGGTGAACTGAAATTGGTTGGATGAATTAAGATAAGAAGTCAATCTAAAAATCACGTATTTTAAAACAAGAAATGGAGTTGGATTAAGATATAATCGTAAAAAGGTTTAAAATAAGTTTTAATAAAGTTTTTTATTGTATTTGATTCATATTTGAATCAAGGCTTATTTATAATGGTTTGAAAATATATATAAAATACGAGAAGGAGCTAGATATAGTTTTAAAGAAATTAGAACTCGTATACGTTGGTTGAGTTGAGTAAATTTGGAGGTGTCAATCTGATGTTGGTTTCGGCCTTCGAGGTTAGTACTTAGATATTTATTCACTTTCCAGATTACAATGAGGAGCTAATAAAATAGAAGTGAGACGATAACTGAATATTCTTATACTAGATAATAAATGAAAATGTTTTCCAAGTAACTGAAGATATAGAGTTTAAACTAACAATGCGTTAATTATTAAAGAGGCCAAGTGATGTTCAATACTGAACCAATAGATGTATTTTATTTTATGGATGAATGGATGTTTATTTGATAGATAAATAACCGACTACCAAATCTGGCCAATTATCGATTGTTGATTCGGAAAGACCGGGATTGAATTTATGTTCGAAAACTATTCTGGCCAGCAAATACGTAATCATGAAAGAGATCAGATGATGTTCGAGATGGAGCATTTGAAGACCGTAGATCTTCATAAACGGAAGTTTTAATTATTATCTCTGGGTTGCTCCTCGAGATAAACTTTGTTCCTGTCATGGTTGGAATCTATGGATTGCAAGGATTACTCACTATTGATCTCTAGGGTGATTCCTAGGATGTGGTAGGAGGGTGCTTTTGGTTGTCCAGTCCTGGGAATGGTGGCTAGATGTTCTGGATGAAATTATAATCCCAAGCCTCACAACCGGAAGTTGACAAAAATCGGGCAGGCAGCATGGCTATGTGGGACATTCCCGTTACGATGTATTGTCACCATCTACAGAATATTCATATTTGTCTTCTTTCGTTTCTGAATCTTCGGATAACGGTTATGTGGGCTAAATCTTCGGTGACAATAAATTCGATGCACTCAAGAGAAATGAGTGGTCGGTCGTGTGTGGGCCGGGTTGCAAGACGTTTTTGTTGAACTAAGTGTATTTGCCTCTAGAGATACACTATCGGCAGGTGGTTCCATACCTTGTCATAGTCGGAATCTAATCTTCAATAAGCGTCCGCGGTTTTGATTGTATACTATATATGTGGAGTGTGAGATGCAAGCGTTCCGCTAAATTGCTATTTATTTGTAGTTAGACATTGTGATAATGTTAGATATGATATTATTTCAAAAAAAATTGGGTTATAGTAAGGTGAAAACTGTTCGTGTTTATGTGTGGGCTGGTCTTACTATTATCTTTTCTTTCAAAAAGGATTTCCAAAGTTAAACAAGTTGTTTGTTGTGAATCTACCACTGAAAGTATTCCAGACTGATCTAGGTGAATTTTGTTTTAAATCAAATGTGCTCGGGTCAGACCGAGTATATTTACAGGTTTGGTTCCACTTGAAGTTCAGGAGCTGGAAGCAGGAAGCTTCATCGTTAGTTATTTAGAGTTTATTTCCGCTGTGTCTGATATATGATGTACTCTGATGATTGGTATGTATATACAGTTTCTTTTTGTATAAAGAGATTTGATATATTATATTTTATTCGTTCCGCTGGGAGATTCTGTTCTGACATTTCTTCTTATTCTTCTATTGTAATATTTCTTTTATTTCTTATCTCACCCTTTAATTTCTTTCTCATAACGTTCCGGTATTTTCGGTGCTTGAATGTCGTAATGGTGTTTTTGTGTCGATTTTCGGGGTCGAAAATCTCGTGGTCGTTACAGCCAATCACTCATGTATCGTGTACCCATGAAACTAGTGTGACTATCATTCTTCTGTTGCGAAAAAGCTTTAGTCAGTGGGTCTGCAACATTATTATCCGCTGGGACTTTGCAGATATGTATATCTCCTCTGTCAACAAATTCACGGATGAAATGGTATCTTCGAAGTATGTGTTTGGATCGTTGATGTGATCTAGATTCCTTAGCCTGATTTGAAACGACCCGAATTTTTGACCGCAAATCGACAATGATCCTCAAATGTCGACTTAAACAAATCAAAACTATAAATAGTTATTGGGATTAATATAAGGAAAAGAAGAAAGAAGGAAAACAATCACAAAATCTCATAGTGGAAGGACAAAATATAATAAATAAATAACATTTCATGAAGCTGTTAAAACATACATTTGATTATACACTTACAACGATTATAAGAACTGTTACACAACATACCAATATTTGCAGCGGAAAAATAATAATAATACATCTATCAAGTTCCATCTTCATCTTCATAACAGTGTATTCGATAACTGAAAATTCAATCTAACCAAAGCATAAATGAAAAGAAAAATACATCTGGATTAGAACTAAAATATTCTCATATCGATTAAATCAAATTCATGTGATAATATGAGTGCAATAACTTAAGAGATGTTACGGGAGTTTCCACCTCCTAAGAATCCGTCAAACTAGATACTATATAATACAATACGCCATTATAATAATGTCTATGGTTAAATACAAAATATTAAAATAGCCTAAGTGGGACTACCATTATTATCCTTACACTGTTGTTTATACCGTTGTCGTATAGTTTGCATATAACACACCACTACGTCGATGGATAGGGATGCTTCGTGATACAACAACGTTAAATCAAAATCGTAGGGGGCTTGTTCAGGATAATATGACAAGGCACACGAGGAATGCCCAGTGTAAATGAAAGTAACCTAAATGACCTTACAATTATTTATCCTCACTTTTTAATTCATCGTCGGCATTTAAATCATTGATCAAATAATGGAGAATTCAATGTCATTTTTAGCTAAAATTGCAAATGAGAAAGAGACTGATTTAATTCTTACTTAAGAAAGCATTCAACACTGTAATTTTGAACTTTAATGTTTATCACTATTAAAAAAGAAAAGAAATAAATTAGATTAGAAAATTACGTTTCCATCTACTTCTCACAAAATTTGGATTTGATTATGAAGATAGGATAATTTTTTTGTTTTTGCAATTATTTTCTTTTTCAAAGAGTAAATGAAAGTGTTTAGGGTTTTACTGTTTCGACCAATCGTGAAAGATGTAAAAAAAATGTATGTTTTGTTTAGGGGTGGCAATTAGACTCGATCCATTGAACCCGGATCCGACCCGACGGGTCTTGGTTCTGAATGGGTTGGGTTTTGTGGGGTCTAAACTACACAATCCATAAATTTGGATCCGACCCGAGCTTTGGGTCGGGTCGGATCAGTTCGGGTTTAGTCTGATAGTAATTATAAAAATACATTTATTTCAATGCTTTTGGATTGGGTCTTTCGGATCGGGTGAGTACGGGTCGGATTTGATCGGGTTTTACTGTATTTTTCTTCATCTAGACCTGACCCGAAACCTATCGACTTGGGTTGGGTTACGGTCCGGGTCTTTTCAGGTTGGTTCCGTTCAATTTTTTGGTTCTCGGTTGATTTAATTGTCAGCCTTTGTTTTGTTAGTGGATGTACACATTCGTAGTGACTTAATTTGGTATGAAGTTCTACTAAAATTTGATATTTTCATATTCAAGGCTGAAGTGTTGATGACAATAATACTCTTGGATATTTTTTATCACATGCTTATGTGTTTTGCTTTTTTTTTTTGGATTTTGTTCAAAAGAGGAATGGACTAGAGTCGTAAAACTCTCACAAGTGCACCTAGTCCAGTTTGCGGACACCACATAAGTGGTTGATCTTTGCCTATGCACATGGTAAGCTCTTAGCATGCCATTCTGGGTTTCGAACTCACGTCACGGCTACCACTACGTCAATTCCTTAACCGCTGGGCTATTGCAGCAGATGTTTTGCATTTGTTTACAAGGTATTCATAATTTCACACAGTGTTTTAAAGACTCAACAAGACCTCGGTTCGACCGCGGTTAACCTTCGACCTTGGAGCGCCACGACTCTTGTAACACCCCATATTTTATGTAAACGTATAAGTAACAAATCATAGAATAATTAATTTTTAAAATAAGAATCAAGGGAAACGGGTTGCGCCATTGCGTTTTTCTCGAAATTCTTCTTGGAAACGAGTCCGAGTTTTCGAGAAACGGAGCTCGTATGAGGGAGATATGACCCTCCGAAGTTTTAGGAATTTTCAGAACCGAAAACATCTTGAAATTCGAATTCGAAATTCGAATTCAAATGCCAGCGCAGACTAGGCGGGAATTTTCCCGCCCAGGACCAGGTCGAGCTGGGGGTCGACACTATGGTCGACCTCCCAGGGACCAGGTCGACCCTATGGTCGACCTGAGGGTCGACCCTATGGTCGACCTGGGGGTCGACCTGGTGACAGAACCCAGTTCTGAGCCTGGGTTCATTCTGATGTATCTGGTCACGTTTTCTGCCTAGATTCGTCCGCCCAATCCTATATAAACAGCCTCCTAGCCTCATTGTCTTTACACAATTTTATTCTCTCCTTATGCTGCCTCTGAAATATTATAAATAAATAAAATAACGGCGTCGCTACTCTGGTGGAATCAAAACTAGAAATAGTGCATCTTCTTCCAAATCCGAATTAGGTTAAAAGAGAACTACTGCAACTCTTCTTCTATAATCCAATCAAGGCAAGCACAATTATTTTTAGATATGAATTTTAATTATGATCGTGACATGGTTGTAAATTTAAGTATGAGGTTATGCATATTCTGTTCTGTTTAGATCTATCCTATTGTAACTATTTTGTATCTCTCTTCTTTCTGTTCTATAGCCTGGATACCATGAGTCTGAGCCAAATCTCATAAGAGATTGGCGCACAAATGCCAAACTTTTGGGGGCAAATAATGAATAATGCATAAATTGAGCATGATTGATCTGTGACCGATTTGAGGAAAGAATATAGGCTGTAGTTAGAACATAAATCTGAGACATATGGCTAGACATGTTTGAAACATAAAGTGTATTGAACATATGACTTGAGGCATAGAAGAATATTGGACATATGACTTAGGATTTAGGCGTAAAGATTTAAATGTAAATAAGCAATTGATTTAGATACATAGCACATGTTGTAATTCAGGACATAAGTTGGAGGCATATTATATGAGATTGTTTATGACTTAGAATATATAGGACATAAGTTGTAATTCTAGATCTGGACATATTTTATATATTATAGTCTGTAATTTAGAAGAAGGAGGATTATTTTGTGTATAACTTAGGCGTAAAGACCTACATTAAATAGGATAACCATTAATGTGAACACGCCTAAAAGTGGGTTTTTGGATATATGACATGCATTGTAATCCATGGCTATATTTGGCATAATTTATATGTAAGGTTTTTGGAGAATATTCTGAACTATGCAAGTTTAACTAAAATTTGGGACATATGTTATATGGTGGATCATGACCATAATTTGGGCTTATAAGTTTAGGCTTACTTTATGAATTAGGCAAGATATGTGAATAGGACTTTAAGGAATGTTTGATCGACTAAAACTGTTATCTTTTAATATGCTAAATTTGCCTAATCTGCTAAATCTGTTACCTGTTTAATCTACTAAATAGCCTAAACTGTTAAATATGTTGAATCGCCTAATCTGCTAATTGCGCCCAATCTGCTAAATCTGTTGAGTTGCCTAATCTGCTAAATCTATTGAACCGCCTGAGCTGCTAAATCTGTTAGATCTGTTGAAAAGCTGAATGATTGTAATTTGTGTATAACATGTTAATTTGTTTAATCTGATGCGACTTGAAAACAAGTCAAATCTGTTAAATTGGCATAATTAGTCTGATATTTGTATCATTTGTAACGGAATAAATGGGTTATAATAAAAATGCTGAGACACGAGGTTAGACTCATGTTTGCGGTAGAAGCCTGCCTGGACACAACCGGCTTAACCAGCAACCGCATACTGCTAGTCTAATGTGAGAGGTCGTAGGCATAAATAAAATATGCTTAGACACGAGGTTAGGTCTGGCTTGTGGCAGAAGTCTGCCCGGAGCCGCTCGGCTTATCCAGCGGCCACAAGTTACCGATCTAATGTGAGAGGTCTGCGTATTAATATTTAATTAATGCAAATCTGAGTTAAATATGATGTCTAAAACGTGTTGGGTAGATAGGGCTAAACCAACTGGACTGATGAATTAATAAACCTGTTTCGTGAATCTGTAGGCCCAATACAAGTTAGACAATCTGTAAGTCTGTTAAAACTATACATCTGATCCGTTAGTCTGAAAACCTGTTAACCTGATTTTTCTGATCTGTGAACTAGTTGACTTGAACTCTGTATGTCTGAAAACTTGTAAACAAGTTAATCTGAAATCTGTTAGTCTGGGTACACAAGGTTAGGAGGGAAAATACTTGTGTTATCTGTTGTTTGGGACCCAAATTAGTCAGTAACCCTTTCTGGTATCAAAACTATGACCCAACAGTAGGTAGGATCCGGGCACGCTTACTGAACTAATTATAAGTGGTTCATTCTGATAATGGCGAGGGGTGTTGATGGTGCGTTCCAACTGGGTCATGTGCGTGCATGGATCCCGGTCTGCCTCTGAGGATGTAAGATGCCGTGACATCTGTAAATAGGTCTGTGTCATTTAAAGGTTGCCACTTTGGGGAGTGATACACCCTTCTGTGGGGATGGAAATGATATTTATGTATTAGGGAGCCGATCGCTTGGGGTAGATTTAGGGTACACTTAGTTCTGTCTGTTTCCGTTGGGGTATTGTCTGTTTCTGTTGGGTGGTAACACCTGTCTGTTTCTGCGTGGTACCGTCTATTGGGGTGGTAAAGGCTCATTTACTAGTGTACACCTAATTCTAACATTCTGTTTCCGTAAGGATTATTCTGTTTCTGTTTCTGTACCTTCTGCTCGGGTGGTAAAGGCCCATTATTCTATTTCTGTTTAGACATTAGGGTAACACCTAATCCTGTTATACTAGTATTAGTGCAGACAAGTAAAATATAAGTAAGAAGCATAACTTGGGCTATATCATTCTGCTTCTTCTGTTTAGCTTAAGTATATTGGTTACTCCTATTGATATTTTCTCTTATCCAACTTTATTTTCAAGTCATGATATTATTATATGTTCATATGCTGAAAGTCACTGGACTTGCCAGACTTTATGTCTGACCTTGCTTGTTTTCGCCCCTTCTCTTTCGTCCTCCTCCCCCAAGTAAGTAGGGTGAAAATCTAGGAGCTTGATTTGGATATTCTCTGCTTGAAGTATCGCTTGGCCTTGGCTCTATCTTTCCATGGCAGTTTAGGTTGGGGGATTATGATTTTAAAAACAATGTATTCTGAAGGCTTTTGTACAAGACTGATATTTTTGTACTTGAATTTTGATATTGTGATTTTGAAAAGATGTAACCAAACTTACTTCAGTTCCTGTTGTAATAAAGTTATAATTTTTTCAAGTACTGTTTTAGCTGTCTTGTAAATTTCTGTTCTATCTGCTAAAACGCTCCATCAAAGTTAAAGCATTCCCTTTGTGAGTGACCTTAACGGAGGTGGGGTGTTACACTTGGTATCAGAGATGAAGGTTACCAGACTTTATAAAAAGCTTTTGAAAAACTATTTTCAAAAAGGTTTTAAAAGAAAGTATTTTCAAAAAGGGAAAGCCTGTTTTGAAAAACATAATCCCCAAAGCCATAGCCTATCTTTCTATCCTTTGTTTTGAATCTTTCCTTTTTCTTTCGTTTCACATGTCTGTGGATCTTAACCTTCCTGAGGGCGTACCGGTACCTGGCTGGTTCAGGAGGTACTTAGAGGCTAGGGCCAACGATGCAGGCCCAGTAGACATTCCTTCTCCAGCCGCAGCGATTCACACTCCTCCGCCCCACTTCGTGAAATTGCTTTCTCAAAGATCTGTAAAGATTTTAGGGCCATGGGTGGAAAGGATTTCAAGGGAACTGAATCATTCATAGAAGCGAGGAACTGGCTCAAAGAAACTGAGGATCTGTTCGTTATCTTCGAGGTGGACGATAGGAAGAAGGTACAATTGGCGGTATGGTTGCTCAAGGACGAAGATTCCTATTGGTGGGAAGCCACTAACGCCGAGAGGCCGGTTGAAACATGGATGGATTTCAGAACAAGGTTTGAGACGAAATTCCTCTCGCAAGCTGAACGAAGTCTACAACTGGAAAAGTTCTTATCTCTTAAGCAAGGAAGTATCACGGTCAAGGAATACGTCAACCAGTTCAGCTACAGGTTCGGACTAGATTTAGTCAACACCCAGCATAAAAAGGCTCTCCGCTTTGCTAAAGGATTGATCGAGCCACTGCAAAGCCTAGCCATGACCCACGTACCCATGGGAGCGACTTACGAGAGATTGGTGGACATGGCACTACTACACGAGGAAAACAAGGGCAAGAAAGAGGCAAAGAAGGAAGAACCATAGAACAAGAAAGCATGGCCCGAAAAGGAAACACAAAAGAAGGATGAAAAGTCTGAAGATAAGAAGGAGAAAAAGTGCTTTACTTGTGGAAGCTCGACTCATCTGAACAAGGATTGTAGAAAAAGAAAGGGCACTTGCTTCAACTGTGGTGAGATAGGACACTTCACTACGGACTGCCCGAAGAAACAAGGGCAAGGGCAGGACCAACTTCTAGAGGGCAGGTGAACACTCTCGAGGCTAGTGGATAGGATAGAAATAAGGAAACATTCTGTAGGAGGTTTAATTTCTTTATCTGGTTGTTGAGTTAAAGCTCTTTTCTGATTCTGGCATTTTTTCTGTAATCGATACTCTGCACTTTAATACTAGTTTTGTTTCTGATTTCGCTGTAGACTCAGACCCATAAGGGTTATAACTCTTCTAATTGTGATAAGTTGGGTATCTGTGTTGAGCATTAAGTTGACTTTGACGCATACATTCTGAGTTTTTATCATGCTTAGCTTCCTAAGAATCATTTGGTGATCTGATTTGTATCAGTAGTCTATAGGAGTTTTTACTCAAAGTGTGAAATAGATTTCCAGTTGGGCATTTGTTTAATGGGAGTGATTCTCTGAGTATTAATCTGATATTGATTTCGGTCTTTGGGGTTGATACTTAGGGAGTTATTCTCTTAAACCGATATCTAATGGGAACCTAGCTTTAGTTTTAATTATACTTGCCCCTATCACTCGACTTTATCCTTCGACCTTTAGGTAGAAACTAATGGGTGTAAACATGTGTTTGAGACGTGTTATGTTTGATGGTTGCAAGTGGATGCAAGTGGTTGCTAGTGATTGCCAGTGGATGCATATGCACACATTAGGCAGTAGATCGGCTCAAAAACACTTTCATACTGCATATGGATGTGTGTGCATTTTTTTTATGGATGCGAAATGGTTGACTCAGCACATGGATGTTGCATATGAATGAACGGTTGTGCACTCATATAGAAATGATATGCATCAAATAGGAAAATTGCATACATGTGGAACCCATGGCACTGACATAATTCGCATTAAGGAGGTCAACTGAATTAGTAGACCGCCTGATCTTTGCATTAAATAAAGAACATATACACACACTTTTGCATATGTTCATACAACACTAGAAGTTTTCTAAGGACATTGGATGCTTGTGGATGATGGTTGAGTAGATGGATGACCGGATGGTAAGACACGTTCTTCTTAACTTGAAGATTTCGGGGACGAAATCCATTAAGGAGGGGAGAATGTAACACCCCGTATTTTCTTTAAACGTATAAGTAACAAATCAGAGAATAATTAATTTTTAAAATAAGAATCAAGGGAAACGGGTTGCGCCATTGCGTTCATCTCGAAATTCTGCTTGGAAATGAGTCCGAGTTTTTCGAGAAACAGAGTCCGTATGAGGGAGATATGACACTCCAAAGTTTTAGGAATTTTCAGAACCGAAAACATCTTGAAATTCGAATTCGAAATTCTAATTCAAACACCAGCGCAGACTGGGCGGGAATTTTCCCGCCCAGGACTAGGTCGACCTAGGGGTCGACCCTATGGTCGACCTAGGGGTCGACCTTATGGTCGACCTCCCAGGGACCTGGTCGACCCTATGGTTGACCTGGGGGTCGACCTGGTGATAGAACCCAGTTCTGAGCCTGGGTTCATTCTGATGTATCTGGTCACGTTTTCTGTCTAGATTCGTCCGCCTAGTCCTATATAAACAACCTCCTAGCCTCATTCTCTTTACACCATTTTATTCTCTCCTTATGCTGCCTCTGAAATTTTATAAATAAATAAAATAATGGCGTCGCTACTCTGTTGGAATCAAAACTAGAAATAGTGCATCTTCTTCCAAATCCGAATTAGGTTAAAAGAGAACTACTGCAAGTCTTCTTCTATAATCCAATCAAGGCAAGCACAGTTATTTTTAGATATGAATTTTAATTATGATCGTGACATGGTTGTAAATCTGAATCTGAGGTTATACATATTCTGTTCTGTTTAGATCTATCCTATTGTAACTATTCTGTATCTCTCTTCTTTTATTCTATAGCCAGGCTACCACGAGCCTGAGCCAAATCTCAAAAGAGATTGATGCACGAATGTCAAACTTTTGGGGCAAATAATGAATGATGCATAAATTGGGCATGACTGATCTGTGACTGATTTGAGGAAAGAATATAGGCTGTAGCTAGAACATAAATCTGAGACATATGGCTAGACATGTTTGAAACATAAAGTGTATTGAACATATGACTTGAGGCATAGAAGAATATTGGACATATGACTTAGGATTTAGGCATAAAGATTTAACTATAAATAAGAAATTGATTTAGATGCATAGAACATTTTGTAATTTAGGACATAAGTTGGAGGCATATTATATGAGATTGTTTATGACTTAGAATATAAAGGACATAAGTTGTAATTCTAGATCTGGACATACTTTATATATTATAGTCTGTAATTTAGAAGAAGGAGGATTATTTTGTGTATTACTTAGGCGTAAAGACCTATATTAAATAGGATAACCATTAATGTGAACACGCCTAAAAGTGGGTTTTTCGATATATGACATGCATTGTAATCCATGGCTATATTTGGCATAATTTATATGTAAGGTTTTTGGAGAATATTCTGAACTATGCAAGTTTAACTAAAATTTAGGACATATGTTATATGGTGGATTATGACCATAATTTGGGCTTATAAGTTTAGGCTTACTTTATGAATTAGGCAAGATATGTGAATAGGACTTTAAGGAATGTTTGATCGACTAAAACTGTTATCTGTTTAATATGCTAAATTTGCCTAATCTGCTAAATCTGTTACTTGTTTAATCTACTAAATTGCCTAAACTGTTAAATATGTTGAATTGCCTAATCTGCTAATTGTTCCCAATCTGCTAAATCTGTTGAGTTGCCTAATCTGCTAAATCTGTTGAACCGCCTGAGCTGCTAAATCTGTTAGATCTTGAAAAGCTGAAGGATTGTAATTTGTGTAAAACATGTTAATTTGTTTAATCTGCTGCGACTTGAAAAGAAGTCAAATATGTTAAATTGGCATAATTAGTCTGGTATTTGTATCATTTGTAACGGAATAAATGGGTTATAATAAAAATGCTGAGACACGAGGTTAGACTCATGTTTGCGGTAGAAGCCTGCCCGGACCCAACTGACTTAACCATCAACTGCAAACTGCTAGTCTAATGTGAAGGTCTTAGGCATAAATAAAATATGCTTAGAAACGAGGTTAGGTCTGGCAGAAGTCTGCCCGGAACCGCCCGGCTTATCCAGTGGCCACAAGCTACCGACCTAATGTGAGAGTTTTGCGCATTAATATTTAATTAAAGCAAATCTGAGGTAAATATAATGTCTAAAACGTGTTGGGTAGATAGGGCTAAACCAACAGGACTGATGAATTAATAAACCTGTTTCATGAATCTGTAGGCCCAATACAAGTTAGACAATCTGTAAGTCTGTTAAAACTGTACATCTGATCCGTTAGTCTGAAAACTGTTAACCTGATTTTTCTGATCTGTGAACTAGTTGACTTGAACTCTGTATGTCTGAAAACTTGTAAACAAGTTAATCTGAAATCTGTTAGTCTGGGGACACAAGGTTTGGATGGAAAATACTTGTGTCATCTGTTGTTTGGGACCTATATTAGTCTGTAACCCTTTCTGGTATCAAAACTATGACCCAACAGTAGGTAGGGTCCCGGCACGCTTACTGAACTAATTATAAGTGGTTCATTATGATAATGACGAGGGGTGTTGATGGTGCGTTCCAACTGGGTCATGTGCGTGCATGGATCCCGGTCTGCCTCTGAGGATGTAAGACGCCATGACATCTGTAAATAGGTCTTTGTCATTTAAAGGTTGCCACTTTGGGGAGTGATACACCCTTTTGTGGGGCTGGCACAGGATATTTATGTATTAGGGAGCCGATCGCTTGGGGTAGATTTAGGGTACACTTAGTTCTGTCTGTTTCCGTTGGGGTACCGTCTGTTTCTGTTGGGTGGTAACACCTGTCTGTTTCTACGTGGTACCGTTTGTTGGGGGTGGTAAAGGCCCAATTACTAGTGTACATCTAATTCCAACATTCTGTTTTCGTAAGGATTATTCTGTTTCTGTTTCTGTACCTTCTGTTCGGGTGGTAAAGGCCCATTATTCTGTTTCTGTTTAGACATTAGGGTAACACCTAATCCTATTATACTAGTATTAGTGCAGAGAAGTAAAATATAAGTAAGAAGCATAACTTGAGCTATATCATTCTGTTTCTTCTGTTTAGCTTAAGTATATTAGTTACTCCTATTGATATTGTCTCTTATCCAGCTTTATTTTCATGTCATGATATTATTATCTGTTCATATGCAGAAAGTCACTGGACTTGCCAGACTTTATGTCTGACCTTGCTTGTTTTCGCCCCTTCTCTTTCATCCCCCCCCCCCCGGTTCGTAGGGTTGAAATCTAGGAGCTTGATTTGGACTTTCTCTGCTTAAAGTATCGCTTGACCTTGGCTCTATCTTTCCATGGCAGTTTATGTTTGGGGGATTATGATTTTAAAAACTATTTTTTCTGAAGGCTTTTGTACAAGACTGATATTTTTGTACTTGAATTCTGATATTGTGATTTAAAAAGATGTAACCAAACTTACTTCGGTTTCTGTTGTAATAAAGTTATAAATTTTTCGAGTACTGTTTTATCTGTCTTGTAAATTTCTGTTCTGTCTACTAAAATGCTCCATCAAAGTTAAAGCATTCCCTTTGTGAGTGACCTTAACGGAGGTGGGGTGTTACAGCTCTGAAAATGAAATAACCTTGTGCATGCACAGACCCGCGATTTAACCTCGAAACCTGTAAAACCTCTAGTACAACCTCTTTGAACCTCATGGTTCTTCAAATTTGAGGAAAAAAATTTGGTTCACTCTTCATTTTTTGACATAATAAAATTAACAAATAATTTCATATCAATTGTCATTAAATTTTGGATGATATAATTAATTATTATTTACATTTTACGAACCATTGTTGAACTAATCATCTTTCATTATAAAAAATAGTAAATTTACATTTTTTTCTATGATAGTTTGTTATATAATTATTTCAATTATGTGTTATATAACATATTACATGACAAGTGGGTTGAAGACAAAATTGTGCTCATGGTTTTTTTGATCATGTCAAAGTGTTCTAACCAGTTTTTACATGGGTATTAATCATAGTTGGTTAAATTTTATCTATGTTTAAAATAAATTTATGCGTAAATAAGAAAAAAAATAGAAATAAACTATCAGCGCGATTCTCACGGTTTGACCGGTTTAACTACAAAAACCTTGGACCTTGCACTACCATGGTTTGACGTATGGTTCGATCTTCACAACTATGGTTTCATATACATAGAACATTGGTTGATTTTTTTATGGATATTCTAGTATGAAATTTTATTTTTATATGCAGAAATGAAATAACAAAGCAGCCATGAGAGTGAGAAAAAAGCTTTTGGGAAAGAGAGAGTATTCATATAAAATTGTATCTGTGTGGTTGGTTATGAAAGCAGGCTTTATATAATAACCAAAAAATAATAATGAAAAACTGTATAATAATTCCATTACCCCCCCTTCAGATGAGGATGATCAACCATACCCATCTTGGAAAAAAAAGATTGTAAATGGGAACCAGGAACAGATTTTGTCACAAAATCAGCCAATTGTTCTCGAGCAGGAATATGAGATAATGAAATCAGACCCTCAAGGAGCTTCTCACGAACAAAATGGCAGTCTAACTCGAAGTGCTTGGTACGCTCATGGAAAAGAGGGTTGCGAGCAATGTACACCTCAACCTAATTATTACATTTTATAGGAATGGCAGTGACATTTTACACACCAAAATCAGCTAAAATCCGAATTATCCAAGATAACTCTGATCATACGCGACGTAAAAAGCTATATTCGGCTTTAGTGGAGGACAATGAAACACTCTATTGTTTCTTAGATTTCCTTGATACCAAATCTCCACCAAAGAAAATCACAAAACCACTAACTGAGCGTTGTTTTTAAGGACAAGTCGCCCAGTCTGCATCACAAAAAGCTTGTAGATGCTTAGAAGGATCGTTGTTGAGTAATAGTGACTAATCTTGTGTTCCTTGAAGATAAAAAAGAACACGCAGAGCAGCCTCATAATAAGGATGGCGAGGAAGCAGATTAAACTGGGTGAGGTACGGTACATAGAACGCAATATCTGGCCGTGTATGAACAAGGAAAGACAACTTTCCACTGAGCTTGCGGAACTATACTGGATCATCCAAAGGTGCACCTTCATCAGGGGACAACTTGAGGTGAAGATCAATGGGACTAGCTAGAAATAGTGAAGCATCAACAGAAAATTCGTTGAGCATTTCCGCAATAAACTTTCTTTAGCTCATCAGCTGGCCTTGAGAAGTAGGAATAAATTCAATGCCCTAGAAGAAATTTAAAGAACCAAGATCCTTGATTTTGAAAGTATCATTAAGGAATTTTTTTAGAACAAGCATCTTTGACTCATCATCCTCAGTTAGTAAAACATCATCCACATAGATGGCAACAAGAGTCATGGAAGAGGCTGTTTTCTTGAAGAAAAGAGAATAATCATTGGCGGATTGCAAGAAACCTCTAGAACGTATAGAAGAAGAGAGTTTTGAATACCATTTCCTAGAAGCATGCTTAAGGCCATAAATACTCTTCCGCAATCTGCAAACTTTTCCAAAAGAAACATCCAACCCTTGTGGCGCCTTCATGTATACTTCTTCATGAAGATCGCCATGAATAAAACATTGTTAACATCCAATTGGTAGACATGCATCTCCTCTTGAGTTCTAAGATACCAAGATTCTGACTGTAATCATTTTTATGATAGTGGAAAAAGTTTATGTATAGTCTACACCCTCCTTTTGTGTGAAACCTCTCACTACTAACCTAGCCTTATATCGCTCAAGAGATCCGTCAGCCTTTCTTTTAACTTTGTAAACTCACTTGCAACTAATTTCTTTCTTCCCTTTAGGAAGAGTGACAATATCCCAAGTGTGATTAGCATGCAAGGCACCAAAATCAATTGACATAGCTTTTCTCCAAACATCAAATTTGCAGGCTTCATCGTAGCTGAAAGGTTTAGAATCTGGCATACTAAAAGAAGGAGGTGCATCGATTCGAAACTGAATTGTAGATGTCAAGGTGTGAAACAAAAATGATTTGTAGTAACAATAGGGGAGAAAATATAATCTGAGAGATATCCTAGAATCCTATGACTTCGACAAAAACGTCTAGGAGGTTCAACCACATCTGTAGCAATGGTAGCTGAAATGATGTGTCAGAAATGAAATTTTTTTCTCCATCCGAGAAAAAAGAATCTGGCCGATTAACTGAAAGGAGAGAATCAGAAAAAGAAGAAATATCATGATAGAGGAAAAAAAATTCTCATGAAACACTACATCCCTAGAAGTAAACACCTGATGAGTTTCAAGGTTGTAGAGCTTGTAGGCCTTCTTACCAAATGGATATCCACTAAAAACACAAGACATGGCTCGTGCTTGGAATTTATCTCGTCCATGTTTTAAAGTTGATCCAAAACATAGGCAACCAAAGGCCTTAAAGTGATTGTAGGAGGGCTTTTTATATTAAAGTACTTCATATGGACTGAGTTGATGCAGTAATTATTGAGGCACCCTATTGATGATGTGTGCTGCTGTAAGAACTGCATCTCCCCAACATTTGATGAGCAACTTGGACTGAAACATAAGAGCTCGTGCCACTTCAAGAACATTTCTATGTTTCCTCTCTACCACCCCATTTTGTTGAGGAGTAGCAAAACATGAGGTCTGATGCACATTGCCATTTGACTGTAAAAAATGTGAAGTATCTCTGCTTTCCTTAAGCTCTAAAGCATTGTCTGGTCTAATTATCCAAACTTTCCTTTGAAATTGCCTCTCAATCATGGCAAGAAAAGTCTTAAGTATGTCAAATGCATTGGCTTTGGCAGAAAGCAAGTGAATCCAAGTGGACCGGCTATAATCATCGACTATAGTCAAAAGTATCTATAACCACTATAGGTTGTTGTATGATATGGACCCCAAATATCAATATGTATCATATGGAAAGAGTAGTTGGTACTAATACTACATAAAGCAAACTGCAATCTGGTCCGTCTAGGCTTAGCACAAATTGAGCAAGTAGACAAATCATTTGTATTCAAACTTGAAGCCAAATGCATAGAAGCTAACTTATAATATGGCAAATGTCCTAGACGAACATGCCAAAGACTTGCATCATCAAGGATAGAGAAAAAACAACTTTGCACCTTATTAGAAGACTCAATCTGTTGTTGGTGCTGAGCAACAGAATTGAGGAAATACAAGGCTCTATCAGCCCTACCAATCGCCAGCCTACTCCTCATAAAAGGAGCCTGCAATAAACATCCATTGGGATTAAAAGCGATCTCACATCTTAGACCCTTGATCAGTTTTCCCACAGATATCAAGTTGCATTTGAAACTGGGAACATACACACATCGTTCAACAAGTGATCAGTCATGACAAGAGCATTACTAATAATAGAAACCTCAATCGCTTGCTGATTAGGTAGTGAAATTTCAAAAGGTTTGTGCGACGTTCTTGTATGTTGAAACAAGGATAAATCAAAACACATGTGACAACTAGCTCCACTATCAATGGTCCATCCAGTTTTGTCAAAGAGCTTGACAGCAAGAGAAGTACATGTGAATCCAGCAAAATCATCATTAATTTTCTCTTTACCGTTTTCAGGTGCTCTCGTGTCAAGCAAACTCAACAGCTTAGCAATCGTATCTGAGGTGAGTGAAGAAGGTGCTGAAGCTAGGTGCTCTACAGAACCAACAAACTTCTCATTTTGGCAATCCTTCTATGTACTGATGTTGGGGTTTTTACTCTCTCTGTAGTTGGTGGGAAAACCATTGATGAAATAACACCTATCTATAATGTGATTGGTCTTTTTTACAGTTTGTGTAGGAAAAAAAAATCTTATCGTTCACCTCGGCCTATTTGTTGTCCATAAGTGGAATCGGTGAAGGATTTGTGCTAGACATGCACAGAAGACTGATTTCAACTGTGACTATGGTTGTATCTCTCGTTGTGTTTCTTCCTGCAAAACAAGCGAATATGCTTGATCTGTCCAATAAGAATAGATCCCCTAACTGATTTGAAAAACTCATTAAGTCCCATAAGAAATTGCAAAAGTCTGTACTCCTCCTCAGACTTAGTGAAATCAGTAATTCCTGTGCAAGTGCATCTGTTTGGATGCTTCAAACTGCTAATCTGGTCCCACAGAGCCTGCATCTTGGTGAAATATATTGTGACTAAATTTGATACCTGAGTCAAGGTGATAAAAACTTGCTTTATTGCAAAGAGACGAGCAGCATTTCGTTGACCAAACCTGAGATTAAGACTCTTCCAAATCCTACTGGCGGTTTCGATGTAGATAACGAATCAACGTGTTTCTGGACTCAAACTATTAGTGAGCCATGAATTTACCATATCATTACAACGAATCCACCTCCCCGAATTTGGATCATCAGAAGGAGGCTGAACCAGAGTACCGTCAATGAACCCTAGTTTGTTATTTGCTAGCAAGAACGTGTGAACAGAAATCCTCCAATCACCAAAATTATGTCCGTCGAACACATCGGTGACGAGAAAGAGCCCTGGATTATCGCTGTTGTGAAGAAACAACGGATCACTGTTGTCAATCGCTACAGCGGTTCTAAGATCGTCATTCACCATAGCGATTAGGTGTAGGATATTTCAGAAAAGTAAAAAATACTGAGATTCAAAAACTCAAATTGATCACTATGGATCGATAAAGGAGAGGAATCGTAACCTTTTTGTGCTCTGATACCATATTGGTATATGCAGAAATGAAATAACAAAGCAGCCATGAAATGAAACATGTCAGTCTGTGTAGTTTTTGTCAAAACATGAAAAGAAAAGAGTTACGCTAGGATGCCCGAAAAAGTTTTTGTCAAAAACTAAGAAATAGAGGTAAATTCGGAATTTACGGGGGGTAAGCATTGAATTCAGGGGGTATTTGTGTAATTCAAGGGGTGGGCCTCCTATTTTTTTGTTTCTGGTGTATTTTTTGACAAAAACATTTGGGTGCGTTTATTAACACCCCGTTAATTGCTCTTCACCCCCCACTAACTAGAAAATAAAATATGCACCCCATCATTTGCTCTTCCCACCTCGTTTAATCCAAAAATGTTCTTATTGCATATTATTTCAGCGTCGATTTATTTGAACAATATCATCTACATTAATGATTTATTTATTTACTGTTTATATCTTTGTAATTTCCGTTACTGCTAACATACTCGATCTCAAAATGCATAACGATAAACATCGTTGATAGTACAGTTTTAAATTTTTTAATAATTGTTTAAATTTTTTTAATCAATATTTGTAATTTCTATCTTTTTTTTACAAAGATCATGTAAAATGTTGATTTCAAATTTAATTATAGTTTGCAATTTAACATCGAACACTCATATATATAGTTAGAATTATTATTTTTTAGTCATTTTGCAACATTAGACAAACTATCTAATCGGCTGTTAAAGGGAAAATTTGGAAATGAAAATTTAAAATTTTATTCTGGGGGTGAAGAGCAAATAATGAGGTGCGAATACCCAGACCCAAAACATTTTTTGTCATAGTAGCATTTTTGTAAAGAAAAACTGTATAATAATTCCACTAAATTTTTGTACATGCTGTAAACATAACATCAAACCTTTTTAATTATTTGCTCGCGGAGAACAGTCAAAAAGAATAGTTGATACAAACTGCAGTGATGTGCAAATTGAAAGCCTTGATGCTATGCTATCAGTTGCAATTCAGTGCGTTTCTTCGAACGCTGAGGATAGGCGTACAATGCATCGAATTGTGCAGATACTGGAGTCTGAGGTCCTGACTCCTTGCCCTAGTGATTTTTACGACTCTAATTCAGAGTGTGAAAATAAATAAATTACGTCCTAGTATTGCTTGATACTCGTGAGATTTTTTGGAGTTTCCACATATAATTTTGCAACTCCTTGTGTAATTTATTTATTCTTTGTTGCAAATGCTGTAAATGAAACATTGCCATGTACGATCATCATAATATGTTCCATCCTCTTCATAAATTTGAGCAATTTGTGCTTTTCATTTCCTTTCAATCATAGTTGATGAAAGTATTCTCGCATAATTTTGAAAAAAAAAAAACAGCTAGAACATTCAATAAATTTGCTAACAAGTACATTGTAATTGAAGTAACCATGTGGAAATGCATTTTTATTTTTGGTGAGAAAACATATTAATTTCTTTTTTCTTCACATGACCTCTACTGCTTGGTACAGTCAGTAGGCTCAAAGGACAACTTCTTTGAAACAAGATCATGCTCAATAAGCAAATTCTGCTGAGCCAAATTTCCGAAAATCTGAATATCTCCACTTGCTATGATTGCAAGGCATACCACGTTTTCCTCTAACAATATGAATGTGTTCATAGGCGGCAATGTCAGAGGTGCGCCGATAAACTGAAATGTCATATACGGAAGCTCGGCGTCCAAACTCGTCGCATTTTATACCTCGAAACACAGATCAAAACCATCATCACTATAAATTACCCTTGGAAGCTTGATAATGCTCGAAAGTGTGGCAATCAAAGGCTCCACCATCGCTCTATCAAGATGGGTTAAAGTCGTCCCTGAATCGATGATGACGTTCGGCTTAGAACTGAGAGTTGAGTTTAGATTTACCGAGTTGGTCATGTTTCCAACTGTTACATTGTCGAGTGCTAGGTAATAGAAAGTGCTTGCATTTCCACCGAAGTTGAAAAGTGGGGTCATTAGAGTACTTGGGCCAACCACGGCGTTTTCACCCAAGTTTAGGAGACTGGACGTTGCGTTCATGTCGTATGGAACTAGACAATATGAGAATTTGTGATCGATCATTGGACCCAACTGCGATATAAGCGAAAGCGGTCCACCTCCTAGCCCAACTACACCGCCATCTGTGTTATTATTTCAGATTAAGTAGTTTGAAAAACAGAGAAATGAAAGGAATTATATGAATAATTACCGGCTTTGTCGAATAATCCTGTTGTGTTATGAGAACACCCAAACAAAACATTTGGGACTCGAATCGTTCCATTATCCGTAGAATCAAATGAAAAAGTTTCGGTCGACAGAATCCCGATAGTTGTAGAGCCATCCCCGTGAGAATATTCATACCCGCACAAAGAACCTGCACAGCTACCTTGCGGAAAACTTTTGCATGTGTTGCTAGCACACGGAACCGTGCCATATGTAGTCGAACTATTCGGGTTGAATATCGGATCGGTTTGGTTATAACACACTATGCATGGCCTGCATTGAGTCCATATGAGGTCGCTGCCGGTGTCGACTATTGCAAGAACCTGAAATTGGGGCGTTCCTATGTTGATTGCCATTAAGTATTCAAAACCAGCGGGGAACACTTTAGAGTCCATGTCTTGGGAAGCCATGGTTGTGGTACAGCTGGTAATCTTACTGAGGTAGTTGTCACGGGTTGTCGACCGATGGGCTGCAGCCTGGACCTGGGCCCATTTTGACATGGATGAGTTGTGGTAGGGTGAGTTCTGGGAGTCTCTGCGCATTAGGTTTATAGTGAAGCTCTTGCTGCATTGAGTGAAGCCAACGAATGCAGTGAATATGAAAAATGTTAATAGAACGTTTGAAATCATGGTGTTCGATTGACGTATGTATACAAAGACTGAAAAGTGTATGGTTGTATTTATAGGTTTATAACGTTGAGTGGTCTTGAGGAGATTGCTATGTAAATGTTTATTTCTATATTTGTATATATCAAGACTTTTTGCCTTGATTGTATCCTACCATGATATTTGTATGACTCTTCCCTTTTGCTTATTGCTAAGGATAAACAGCCTGTTTGCACTTAACATAATTAAATACGTTTATGACCTGGTTCAAATTCAATTTACTTTAGGCTTCTTCTTTTTTTTTTTCTTCTTCTTCTTCTTCTTCTAATGTTTCTTCATTTTTATTTTTCTAATGAACCATTATAAATGTTGTGTTTCATTGTCCATGGATAATGAATCAGAAATGGGAATAAAAACAGTGCTGGTGGGGTGGAATGGTATGTTGTAGTGTCTAGAGCCACATAAGTAACGAAGGTGAAGTCCCATGTGTGTGTGTATACACACACAGACACACATACACACATTAGTATATAATTTGTGCCAATGACACAGATACAAATTTTCTTGATGTAACTTGCAATGTTATGTATTGATATGTGCAATTTGACAGATAACAAATTTATTAGAGGAGTATATATGTACTTCTTTTGTGGGTAATCTATACAAAAATTACACGCCTCAAAACCAATTAAATTGAAGTTGCTGTAATTATACAACGACTTTGTTATTTATGCGTCCAACCCTAAAGAACAGTTTGCAACTCAAAAGCTATGGTATATTTTGTTGCTCCAAATAAATAAAAAATCCAAAAGCCTGCGTGCTTCATAGATATGAAAAGGTGAGCAATACATTTTTGTTGCAAAAATTTGGTAACATCTCTACCGTTCACAATAAAATACTTGTTAAACTTTACACAGTGATAATTCCCATATATAATAAATTAATATTGCTTAACATAGATTGTTACAGTCAAATTTCAGAAGTTATTACAACAGGGAATAATTTCGTGCTCCATGATAGTTCTTAGAACATCTACATAACATACATACAGGTTATGATGTTATTGTAGCGATAATTGCCCTAACTTTTAGTCATCAGATAGTTATATAAATATTGATTGATTTTCAATAAAACATATTTTTGAACAAGCACATAATAAATACCTCAAGATGTATATCTTGTTATTTCCGGTATTTGTAAGAAACATGACGTATCCATTAGTGCACTTTGATGTGGAATATTTTTCTTTTATGTTATACATTCTGATAATTTCTTAAAGCAACCTTTCTTTTCAGTTTCTCTTGATGTAGTATGAAATAGGAACATAGAACACTTAATAAATGTGTTTTTACCAAAATGTTACAACAACAGATTATAGTCAAGCATTATATCTTCAGCCAATTGCAGCAGGTCTTTTCATTATAAAATTGGTGATGAAACCATAGAGAAAGAAGGGAAAAACAAAACGTCATATTATGAAATTGTGTGTTTTGACTTTGTACATGTAAAAGATATACTTGCAAGTTTAAACATAATAAGATGCCAAACGTATAAAAAGTTCACGTTTGATATGTCATCAATAATTTATAATTTACCATACTAACATCACTTCATCTAATTAGCATGCCTAGGTAAAGTCACCAATCACGCAAATTTGAAGAAGTGAGATATATGAACTATATTTTACTTTAAATTATAAGCAAAAAATTTAAGCATAGCATTTATGCTCACGACCGATTGCATTAAATGTTAAGTTTTATCAAGGATTATTGTCTATCATGCCAGTAAATTAAGTCACTGAAAGATTGAAAATGACTTATCATCGCATTATAGGGTGTTGACACGCTTTTTAATCAAAACTATCACGCGTCAAGATTTTGGTTAGCAACGTGCTTAAGCGTCAAAAACATCATTAAAAAACACGAAACGATTAAAATCGCGACGTGTTCAGAAAATAATTGGAAATGACGTCGATTCACAAAATCGTCATTGATGGACTCGGAAAAAACTGGCGCAGTAATAATACGTGATTGACTTGGTCCGAACAACTCAAAATGCTTGAACGCGTCGGTCCGATCACGTGGCAAAACTTGTCTTGGAAAAATATATGGATTCCGGCAAAATCATGTTTCGTGCAACCAAAAACAACTGATTGACATGGCACAATCACGAAAAATGACTTGCGCGACTCACAGCGTGATCAAAATTGGTAAAATTGGCATTTGTCAAAAAATAGTGTCGCACACTCAAAAATAGATTATCGGCATGGCATGATCACAAAAAATGGTTTGCGCGACTCACAACATTGAAATCTGATAAATTAGCAAAAACTGATTTGATATGTCAAAAATGCTTGATCGGCACGTGAAAATCATGAAAAATCACATGTAAAATCTTGGTTGATTAATCTAGCAAATTTGGTAAATCTAGCAAAATTTGGCACGTTTTGCACATTCGAAAAGTGGTGGAAAACATGGTTAGATCACCCAAATACGCGTGCCAAACACAGGCTGATCACTTGGCAAATTTGGCAAGGCAAGAGGGATTCGAAATTTGGCATGGAAAAAAGGGGTGATCGACTTAGTGGGATTCGAAATTTATGTGTGTTCGTATCGTGGTCAAGGGATGCGATATCCGGCAGACTCGATAGGGATTCGAAATATGGCTTTTGCCAAGCCAATTTGACAAATTGATCTGACACATGCATGCAGATCAGGTGATTTTACGTGATCAACATGCGTTGATCACTGAATTTTGGGATACGAAATCTATTAAGTGGCAAAGTGCTAGATTTCGTGGCAAACATGATTTTACCGCGTTGATCAGTTGTTTTTGCCTGATCAACACATGTTTTCAATGTTTTTTCAGGAATTTGAAATTTCAAAGTGGCAAATGTGTTAGGAAAGTGGAAGATAACGGGTTTTATTTTTATTTTTATTTTTATTTTTTTTTTTTTTTTTTTTGAGTTTTTTCCGTGTTGATCATCTATTTTTGCTTGATAGACACGCGTTTTCACCAGATTTTCCAGTTTTCACGATTTTTCAACATAACTTTTGTTTTTCGACTCCGGTTTTAGGATGAGAATTTTGTATCCTTCAAGGATACGAAATTTGGGCTGACAGACCCAAAACTCATCTATAAATACCCCAAGCTTGACATTCATAGAGGTTGGTTCTTATTTCGTATTTTGGACTTATTGGAGCTCTCAAGCATCATTAACGACAACCACCTTCTTCTCAATGACCATTGAACACGATATGGACTTCTAAAACGTTGCCCAAACGTTTTCCTTTAACTTTTGAACATTCACAAGGACTATTTCCACTGTTTTTGGACTGTTTTGAATATTTTTGAATTTCTTGGACATTGAAGCTACTTTTTAGACATTGTTGTTTGAGTCAAAACTTTTTTCACCCAACCCAGAAGAAGAAGGGCGTTTTGGTCAAAATTTAAAATTAACAAATATTTTGTTGTTTTATTGCAACGCTTTGTACATAAATATCGTCCGAACTTGTACGAAAATTGTAATCAACTATTATATGATAAATGATTAATATGAAGTGGACGTAGGCGTTAGTGCTAAACCATTATAAAATAGTTGTGTTCTCCTTGCATTTCTTTGTTTTGGATTTGGATTACTGTGTTTCTACAACACCACTATAAGAAAAATAGTATATACCGATGCTCTTAAACGTCGGTATTTCGTCGGGAAAAACAACTCTTGATCTAATTCCTGACGAAATAAAAGCATCGCCATATTTATCGTCATTAAATTTTGCGTCGGAATTTACCGATGTTTTATCCTTGGCAACGTCAATGTTTATCGAAGATTTTGCAATGTAATTTTTTTGTTTACCAACTATTTTACGACCTTTTTTTGTACGAAACGAAAATTTTATGATGAACTTAGTGATGGAATATATTCATCGAAAAATATCGATGAATTTAGTTACGCAATATATTCACGGGAAATACCGATGAATTAGCGATGGGCATAAGGATTTTTTTATATTTTTTTTGATGAATTTAGTGACGAATTTTAACAAAACAGTCGCTAATGATCACTACATCACCACTCCCACTCATCACATTACTTATGATTAACACATTGACACTCCTAGATTTTGTACTCATCAATATATGACACATTTTATCACATTTGGTCACTTGACGACCACATGCTTTTTAAATTTAACCACTAACGATATAATTTCCTATTAAGGTAACAATATAATTAAAATGTGGTAAAAATCTTAAGTTAACAATATCAAATTAGATTAGTACATTCATCATATTAAATTAGTACATCAGATTTATGGTCTACCATTATGAAATATTACTTCAACTGGAATTTGTTACTTCTTCTCCATACAAAATTAAAATACTTTACATGGAAATGTATTAGGCTAACATTACATAATCATCTTGAGATGTAGTTGATATATCCTACCTCTAACAAATTATTCTAGTCACTTTGATGAATATGCAAGCTACAAATAGAAACATTCGTATAAACACTAACAAATATACACACATAGCCTAAAATGCCACACAGGCACTCAACAACAACACATGCCTTAGGCTTACACACATACAACTGCACGCATAAAATCACTCATGCACACTACACAACACCCTTTTGCCCATCTCACTGCTTGTTAGAATTTCGATCAAGAGAGAAGAGAGATATAAACGGTAAAAAAGAAAGGGCTACATTTTTATTGATTATTTGATTGCTATTAAAAAAGAAATGCTTGATTGATTACAATGCTAAACCATATATTTATAGGGTCATTTATTCTCCTGAATATTCCTTATTCTCTAGCATATATATCTCTTGGCATATTCTCTAACATTTATTTCTTATTATATCTCTTGACATATTCTCTAACATCCCCCCTCAAACTCACGATGCGGAAAATTGTGAGTTTGTCAAATAGAAGCTGCAAGCTAAAGAGTAGCAAGATTGAGCAATCATTCCAATATTGTTAGAGAGTAACACCAAACTCCAAGCACCAAATACCAAATACTTAACAACTTCAAACAACTTAGCAATCTTCAATTTTCAATCTGATCGGTAAGCAAAAGATCTAAACGGCCAAATGACAAAACTGGTCGCGGATGTGTTTGTATGTTTGCATCCCCTTAACATACAAAGAAAACAATACTAAACCAAAATGGGATGAGTTTGTATGTTTGCATTCCCCAAACATACAAAGAAAACAAAACCAAATCAATTGGGATGAATCAGCATATGTTTGCATCCTCCAAACATATCTTACAGTACCACCTACCACCTTCAATCAACGTCGATTGCCCTCCTAATAAATAGGGTTATCGATATAAACATCAAACAAACAATAAACATCTCCAAACTGATGTTACTCTCTAACAACTCAATCAACCAACCATCACCTGAAACTGCTGCTTCTACATCGCCTCAGACGCAAACTTCCTCCTCCAACAGCAACTTCAAACTTCCATACGCTGTCAACAACCCTTCACCCCCATCGCCTGTTGCAAACCTGTCACCACCCTGAAATTAGCAAGCCTGCTACAAACGAAAAGTACCCAACTCGAGCGTCCACAAAACTACTTCGAACACTAAAATCGAAGATTCACAAAATCAATGAAATCCCCAAAAATCTTCAACAGCTACAATCCACAAATTCATCCCTTACACTCAGTTCTCCACAACAGCCATCAACTCAACCAAAGCTAAACCAAAACCTGACCAAACCATCAAGCTGCAAACTAAATCTATGCATTTCCACCTCCACCTACTCTGATTCAGACCCTTAATCCATCCCCATCAACACCATACCACATCATCAACAAGCTTCAAACCATTTTTATTTTTTTTATTTTTTACTCAACAATCACAAACAAAACTTCATCAAAAACACAATCACTAAACGACCATACACAAAGCCATCCCCACAATTCAACACAGTGCCCGCAAACAGCTCACCACAATATAATCAACTCTCAGCAACAGCCCGACCACTCAAACAAAGACAAACAATACACAACCCTCATTACTGACATCAATCATAACCTCTAATGAAAAACAAATTACATCCTGCAGTCTCTTCATTTCCACATTTCAACAGCACAGAACAACTCGCACCCTTCATACCCAGCTTTGAACAAAACCCGTTACTTTCCTCACTGCCCCAACTTCAAATCCACCGCAAACTCACATTACACCCCCTAAACCTTAACTGCACCATCAAGTTCCTAATCACTCATTTTCTGCCATCACACCCTCCTACAAAAACTCCACAACAATTACACCAAATACTAAACTCCCTTCAAGTTGATCACAAATAACTCCACCCTACTACAAATCCCACCAAAACTCCCTTCAGCTCTGATACCATGTTAGAGAACTCCAAACTATCACAAAACCAATTGGCAATGGTGCACTCTTAATATTTATATAGAATTATTTTATAAATTTCCTGATGTGTGACTTATTTCAACACGCCCCCACACGTGTGGCATATCATGAGCCTAACACATGGATTTTATTAGGCGACGTGGACAAGTGTGCCAGTTATGTGTACATGAATCAAACCTTGCTCTAATACCATGTTCGAATTTTGATCAAGAGAGAAGAGAGAGATAAACGGTAAAAATGAAAGGACTACATTTTTATTGATTATTTGATTGCTATTACAAAAGAGATGCCTGATTGATTACAATGCTAAACAATATATTTATAGTGTCATTTATTCTCTAAAATATTCCTTATTCTCTATCATATCTCTTGGCATATTCTCTAACATTTATTTCTTAGCATATCTCTTTACATATTCTCTAACACTGCTGCTGCCAATAACAACAGCCCTTCCATGTAGCAGCAACAATGTTGCTGCTACTTTTTTTTATTGTTGTAGTAGCCCGCCGTTGCTACAAGTAGCCAACAACACTTGCTTATAAACAATTGAAATTATTAAGCAAGTACTGTGTGTCCTTAATAAAATGCTTGAAAAGATTTTCTTTGTTGTAGTTTCTGTAAACTTGCATCTCTTTTCATTCCTTGATAAAATATACCCAGAATTTTCTTTTCAAGATTTTTTTTTCAAAAATAAAGATGAGCTAGTTAAAACGTTTTAAAGTAAACAAGTTCCTGAAATAATGTTAAACAAATGGTACTCATGTTGAGCAGTGTTTCCACTAACTAAATTCATGACTATATAGTGCATAGTACTGTGTTTTTTTAAAACATAACAAAAATGCAATGCTCACGTATTTGTATGCATAACATGCAAATTAAGTAATAAGGAAAATAAAATAAAAAGAAATAAATATCTAGAACCCGAACTTTTGAAATAATAATTAGATTAGAACGCTTAATGCATAATTTCATTGGCAATTTACAATACTGGAACAACTATTTCGATATAATATGCTAAGTATTCTAAATGATCTCTACTAGCTTTACAAAGTGCACAAGCAGCTCAATACTAAAATACAGGTTATGGTTAATTACCTTAAAATCTAAGAATAATGTATCCATTATGTCAGGAGGAATACTGCTCATTCAAGGCAAGAAATCTGTCATACGTCGTTCGTAGCAACATCTAATAGTGCTTGAGGCTAAATAAGAGTCACTAAACACCCATTTTATGTATAAACCATTTTACCTCTCAGTTCGATACTAAACATTAATGTAAACAAAAGGGGCTGATATACTTTTACCCAAAACTATAATGTTAACCGCTCATATTTGTTAATGTAAGAGTTTTAATATTGCTAAAGCGTTCTACGCTAGATGTTTGAGTTGATGGTCTTGATGCAGCAACCCTTATCCCAACTGGCTCATCATGAGAGGATAATGCATCGCTAGTCATACATGGTGTCGCTTTCACAGGTGGTAATGCGATCGAGTTGTTGCACAAATATCATGATTGGTTTGAGCTTCCGATCATGATTTGGCATTGAAGTTGTTGTCTCAAGCTCACCGCGGGTCGATAATGTTGGGTATCATCACAAAATTAGCAATAGTATATGAGGAATTTTAACCCGAAATTATAGGATCTATGTGATTAAATAGATCAATTGAAAGGGGCATACCAATTTGAGATCGATAATTCATGAATTCGAGAAATCGAAGTTGCTTGTGTTATTTTGAATTAATAGTGTAACCGTACTAGCGATGCCTCTAATTGGTCCATAAGAACTTGCCTTGAGATCGTTGCACGATTTTAAGGATGAGGGACGATGGTACTTGCCATGATCCACCATGCAAGTAACCCTAATTTGATTTGTTTCCTTTTGGTTATCTAATAATAGGATAAGGATCGGTCTAACGTCCCTTTTATAAAAGGAAATGAGAAAATTTTGGATATAAAATTTCATAGGTACCATTTCAAATACCGAATCAACCGATTGATTTAGTTCTTATATTTAAAATGGTTATTCCTTTTTCAACTGCTTAGATTTTGTGACCTCATAGTTTATCATAACGTTGTCAATAATTTAAAAAATATTTGAATTATAAAAAGTGAGCGGCTTCTAATTATACATCATTATTACCCAAGTTATAATAAGATCAATGATTCAATACAGCCTTTTCTGTGATTAGCGTCTCAATGTAATTTAATCCCTTTAACCAGTATATCCAGGATTAAACTCGGGGCATGTAACATATCATCCTCTTTATAATTTAATCCTTTTATCTTGACCGATGAGTAGACTATGTAAAACAAATCAATATTTGAGCATGGCCATGCATTTCATAGTCTCACTCAATCAAGAGGCTCATGGATATCTCTACATATATATTATAGGGTTAAATTCCATCTAGATCATTCATAATTTTCATTCAATTCGAGATGTATCCAATAATTTCCTTTATCTCCACTTGGTTAAAAGTAACTTTTAATGATATCAAAACACAAATATCCTCGAATAAAATTATAATGATTTCAGGTTTGAGGACCATTACATCATTGTCACTACGACATTAACATATGATACCGTTAATTATATTCCATGTACTTTTCTCATGTTGGGTCAGCCCAATACGCTATTCTCCAATACGTATTTATGTATTGAAATTAATAACATGAATATTAATGATCAATGAGATATGATCATCAGTCAATCAACATACTAGTCTCAATGATTTATTGTTGTCCTATATATAAATAATAAAACTTGACTAGGGACATTTAAGAATTATAATACTTAATATATTGTATAATCTCATGTTCAAGTCATTTACTTGAAACTATATAACTACGTATTATTATTCTAAGGACTTCTATTACGTTAATATTTATATTACGCGGTAAATATAACATAACAACATCTTATATTCCAAATAAAATTAACATCAATAATAATATTATTATTATTCACATCAAACAGATTGCCTCTAGGGCACAAACTCTAAAAATCTCCCACTTGCACTAGAGCCAATGTAATGTCCCAGATTTTTGGATGCTAATTACTAATATTAAAATCTGTTTTAAATAATGATTTGGTAATATAAAAAGAATGTATATCAAATTTTATTTATTTAAAACGGAGTTCGAATTTATATATTTATAATTTAATTATAAAACGAACTGCAGCGGCGCGGTAGTTAGTAATATAACGATTTGAACTTCAATTGGTCATACCGGATCCGATATAAATCGGATTTCTATGAAACAAGAAACTGTTGAATCGATTAGACGATAATTTCCGAATGGAGTAGGAAAATCAAGATTCCATCGTATAGATGTTAAGATATGTCCAATTCAAATTTTCAGAAAAACGCTATGAAATCGTTTATAAACCGTAACAATAATTTAATTATAATTAAATATCAGTTTCGAATTTGGACAAAATCTTTGAGTCATAGTTATAGTTTAATTTTTAGAATTTTATTGTAATTTTTATTTTGGAAAAAAGCTACTTTTAATTTGGAGTATTTGGCACCCTATATCAACATTTTGGGGTTTCATATTATAAGTTGATCTACCGATATTATTATATTTTTGGGATCGTAGGGTGTTGGTCAATACAACGGTATTTATATTTTTGTCGATAGCGGTCCTTGAAGGATAAAATTCTGTATAGTGCCACGGTACCCTAAAATCATGTGTATATATCTAATAAAACTGACTTTTTTCTTTATATCTAAGAAACCCGTGCGGTATGCATATGACTTTTTCCTTCCCCTGGTCTATATTTTGGAAAATACAATGAAATAAAATGCTGAGTTTTCTAATCAATTGTCACCGTCCTATACATTAGCAAATGTAGTCTAGAATGGGTACATCTAGACCATAAGCTAATACCATTTCTTCTACAAATAAAATCCTAGTATACACAGATCTATTCCATTCGTCAGTTCAAAATTCAAACAGGCTACCCTAAGACGAAACTTCATTGCAGATCTACGTTCCTTCATGCTGAAGCTTTCAGGTTCACATGGCTAAAGTTGAATTTTGGTTATCTACTTGTACCAAGAAGCATGACCAAGAGAACCTATTTCCTTGACAAACAAGGCTTCAAAACTATTCTCGTTTTAAGTACAAAAATACATGGCTTACTTTTCGAAAATATAAACTATCCTAAGAAGCTATAAAGTGAAAATTCATACCATAACGTTTCAGCCAAACCTAAAATAAAATACAGTACCCTATTGCCTAAATCTTAACTGCAAAGAAATTCACGTTATAAATACCCCAACACTCCTCGTTTCCTCCCGCAAGCCACAACAAAGAGCAACCAACTTATTTATTCTACTGCAGTTTTTAAATAAAAAGGAAAAAATGGAAAATTGACGAGCCATGAAGAAATGTTACAGGAAGGTGTGGCATCACATGATGGTGTCGGGTTTTGATCTGCACGATGGAAGCAAGGTGATTATATGCGGAAATGGGGAAGCTGTAGACTTGGGAAGTTTACGGGTGTGGAGTAAAGTATTTGCTGTATGGGGATGACATGAGAAATAGGAGGCAAGGAGGGAGTTCACAATACTGGAAGGAGCATGGATCTTTGGAGATGAATTGCGAGTATACCTGGACATGCATGTGTTTGTAAACGGGATGGCGGAGTAGGTTACTGTTTCGGTTCTCAAAGTAGAAGAAGCTACAGGCTGATACGTGAGTTCGTAGTGGAAGTTTAGGTTTGGAAGGAGGATGTGCAGGTGTACGGGTCATGTATGGGTTTGGAAATTCAAAGGCAAGTGTAGGGTGGTGGTCGTCGTTATCAGGTCATGACCGTAGGCGAGAATTGCGAAGGGAAGTAAGAAGATTATAGAAGAAGAGTACGATCTAATCTAATAAAAAGGGTGAAGTGTATGGGTATGCAAGGGAAACGGGGACTAGTGGGGACCTTTGGAGTGCGTAATTTACAAGAGCAGGCAAGTATTTTTCCCACTGGAGAAGATTAACCTATGTGATGCGGTTGGGCTTCTTTTTATTGGGTTAGGCCTGTACACTAAAATAAAAATAAAAATAAGAAAAGAAGAGAGACACGAATGGTCTTAAGAAAGAAACGAAAATACACAAGGCATCAGGGTTCTTTTGTCTCGAACGAGAATTGTCGGAGAAGTTTGGGTAATCCAAGGAGACGGAGTATTGGTGAAGACAATAGAAAACGCGTATGGTTGATCAAGTTATTATGCGTTAATATGGTAATTGTTAATTTAATCAATTTCATTTAGTTTATTTTACAAACATTCAATCTTATAAAATATGTAATTCATTCATACGCTAACGAATTAAACGATACAAGAGATGTTGGAATCACGGAAGAAAGTTCTATGCTATTAAGCTAATACGGAAGGATTTGGAGACAATTGGGATTTCATTAATTTTAAACATTTGTTTAAAATTAAATGAAATGATGCTGAAACCGACGATTCGAAAACAATGTGAGTTAACTCTCACGCTCTTCTGGAATTCTAGGATGTGCTAAATTCACATAACTATAATTCACAATTAAATGGTTGATTGAATGTTGTGATTACTCATTGTTGTTAATGGTTGGTTGTGTTAGTTTAAATTATTGCTTCATATGTTGTTATAAATTATATGATGATCTGATATGCCGGGAAGAACAGGTTAGAGGGATATGATCGGATTCCTCAAATAAATTATATATTATTTATTTTTCATATCATTCACATATGAATTGTTTACCCCAAATGATATTATAACCTATTCAGATATTAATGATTGAATGAATATTAATCGTTGAACTGATCAATGATTGTTATGTTTTAATCAATAAATAGTATTGATTAAGTTATTAGTAGCAGATGGCCTAATATCCATCGTTTTTAAAACATCATTTTTCCGTTAGGCGAATTGACGGAATTTTATGTTATAAAATATATTTTTATAACCGAATCAAAGTTTTGAATTTATATTATAAAAGTTATTTAAAAAAATGGTTTATAAATATATCATTATTTATAATAATGTTTTACAAAGAACGATATATATAATGAATTCTTATGTCGTTAATAAGATTTTATGAGCAGGGAAGTATAAATTAACCTACGGGTTGAGAAATTAGAATAACTGTTTATTTAAAAAATTAAACAATATTATTAAGTTAATTAAGTTGATCATTAATTTAAGAAGGTGGATTAGTATAAATTTGTTACTAAAGTTTATAAGTTGACGAAATCAACTAGTTAATGAATGGTGATATTAGATTAATTTAACCTAATAGTCTTATGAACAATCAGTAATATTTGGCGATTATTCTAAATGGTTAATTCATCTTTAATTAACTACGTTTTAAAGTTGTTTATTTTATTATCTATTTTAATAAAGTATGATTATTTAATAACCTTTCTAATAATGAATTATTATTCTATGTTTAGTTATGAAGAAAACTACAATTACTTCAAATGACATGATAAAGTTATTTGTTTAAGTGAATTACTTGTTAAGTGAATTCATCTAAGATCAACAAGCAAGAGTAACGAGATTTGAGATTGAATCAAGCAAAAGGGAATTTTAATAATCCAAAGTTTTGTAACTATGTCGATAAAAAAGGTTGGAATCAATTAGAATGCTTTTCAAATGAACGATACTTAATAATTAGATTAAGTAAGACAATTACAAACAAGGAAAGATGGTAAATGGCTTTTTGGATTTAAAACAAGTTAAGTTATAATAAGTTACTAGATATGGATCTGCATAAAAATTCAGTAAATGAAATTTATAACAAATCCAAATTTATAAACGGAGGTTTATAAAAAGGTTTGTAAGCTAATATGAAGATTTAATAAGATTTTCCCTGGTTAAGTATAATCAATGTAAATGACATGAGAATTTCAAGGAGATTGATTAATGGATTTGATTCAGTTATGGAAATAAGTTATAAACATTGAAATGATTATTAAATAAATAAATATTATAAGGATAGGATATGAATTGGAAATAGAATCAAAGTGAACTGAAATTGGTTGGACGAAATAAGATAAGAAGTCAATCTAAAAATCGCATATTTTAAAACAAGAAATGGAGTTGGATTAAGATATAATCGTAAAAAGTTTTAAAATAAGTTTTAATAAAGTTTTGATATTGTATTTGATTCATATTTGAATCAAGGCTTATTTATAATGATTTGAAAAGATATATAAAATACGAGAAGAAGCTAGATATAGTTTTAAAGAAATTAGAACCCGTGTACGTTGGTTGAGTTGAGTAAATTCGAGGTGTCTATCTGATGTTGGTTTCGGCCTTCGGGGTTGGTACTTAGATATTTATTCACTTTCCATTTTACAACGAGGAGCTAATGATGTAGAAGTGAGACGATAACTGAATATTCTTATAATAGATAAGAAAGAAAATGTTTTCCAAGTAATTGAAGATATAGAGTTTAAATTAACAATGCGTTAATTATTAAAGAGGCCAAGTGATGCTGAATACTGAACAAGTAGATGTATTTTATTTTATGGATGAATGGATGTTTATTTGATAGTTAAATAACCGACTATCAAATTTGGCCAATTATCGATTGTTGATTCGGAAAGACCGGGATCGAATTTATGTTCGAAAACCATTCCGACTAGCAAATTCGTAATTTTGAAAGAGATCAGACGATGTTCGAGATAGAGCATTTGAAGACCGTAGATCTTCAAAAACGTAAGTATTACTTATAATCTATGGGTTGCTCCTCGAGATAAACTGTGATCCTGTCGTGGTTAGAATCTGTGGATTGCAAGGACTACTAGCTATTGATCTCTAGAGTGATTCCTAGGATGTGGTAGGAGGGTGCCTTCGGTTGTCCAGTCATAGGACAACGTGTATGGACGTTGTTGCATTCAAAGAGAATGGTGGCTAGATGTTCTAGAAGAGATTATAAACTAAAGCCCCACAACCTTAAGATGACAAAATTCGGGCAGGCAACATGGCTATGTGGGTCATTCACGTCAGGGTGTATTGTCACCATCTAGAGAATATTCATATTTGTCCTCTTTCATTTCTGTATCTTCGGATAACGGTTATGTTGGCCCAACCGTAAGTGGCAATATATTCAATACATTCAAGAGAAATGAGTGGTCGGTCATTTGTAGGCCGGGTTGCAAGACGTTCTTGTTGAACACAGTGTATTCCTCTTTAGAGATACACTATTGGTAGGTGGTTCCATACCTTGTCATAGTCAGAATCCAATCTGCAATAAGCACCCGCGGTTTTGATTGTATACTGTATTTGTGGAGCGTGAGATGAAAGCGTTCCGCTAGATTGCTATTTATTTGTACTTGGACATTATGATAATATCAGATAAGATATGATTTCAAAATGTTTTGGGTTATAGTAAGGTAAAAACCGTCTGTGTTTATTTGTGGCCTAATCTTACTATTATCTTTTCTTTCGAAAAGGATTTCCAAAGTTAAACAAGTTGTTTGTTGTGAATTTACCACTGAAAGAATTCCATAGTGATCCAGGTGAATTTTGTTTTAAATCAAACGTGCTTGGGTCAGACCGAGTATATTTACAGGTTTGATTCCACTTGGTGTTTAGGAGCTGGAAGTAGGAAGCTTCACCGTTAGTTATTTAGAGTTTATTTCCACTGTGTCTAATATATGATGTACTCTGATGATTGGTATGTATATATAGTTTCTTTTTGTATAAAGAGATTTGATCTATTATATTTTATTCATTCCGCTGCGAGATTTTGTTCTGATGTTTCTTCTTATTCTTCTATTCTAATATTTCTTTCTTTTCTTAACTGGCCCACTAATTTCTTTCTCATAACGTTCCGGTATTTTCGGTGCTTGAATGTCGACATGGTGTTTTTGTGTCGATTTTCGGGGTCGAAAATCTCGTGGTCGTTACAATGGTATCAGAGCTATTTGTTGAGCAGTAACCTCGGCTCTATGGCGTAACTCAATAGAGATGGGGTTGGTAACGCCCTAGATTGAGTTTAGAGTATATATATGAGAGAACGTATTTGTAATTTTATATAATATTATTTTTAAACTTATTTGACCATTGTATTTTGTAAAAATTATTATTCCTTCAAATTATTATAATATCGATCAACTAATGTTGAGTTGAATTAAAATTCAGAGTGGATTATAAAATTGAAATGATTAAACCAAAAGGGAATTTCAAGTATAAAAATTGAAAATAAAAACTTCAATGTAGAGTTAGTTTGGAATCAAAGTGGATATTGAAGTAAAGATGAATCAGAATGATTTGGTTATGTTGATTGTGCCTTGTTTGATTGAATGATCGATTTCATGGTTGAAGAATAAAACTTGATATCTTGAATGAATTGAAACTAAAATAAATCCAAATGGATTGCTAAGAAACGATTATAAACAAAATTCATGTTAGTCGAATAGAATGTTCGAAATGGATGACTTGAATGCTGAATTTAACTAACATGGTTTGAGCAGATACTGAATTATGGAATAAAATTGAACAAATTAGTTAATTGGATCTGGAAAGAAATTTAACCCGGTTAAATGGAATTAAAATAATTGAATTTAATAAGATAAGTTAAATTTAATTTGAAGGATTAAGTTAATTGTATAGTGTGATTAATTTGACATTAGTTTGGTTGAATATAATTTATTAACAGTAATAAGGAATAGAATTAAATAGGAAGCAAGGAATAAATTCTAGTATAATGAATCGAAAGTAAAATCAGCTATGAGATGAAATTGAATTATTCAAACCGGCATTTGTTATTTGTGTTGTGAATTGAGATAAGTTCAGATTCCAAAATGGTATGGAATTGATTTGGTTACAGAGATGGATGTACAAATTGGAAAACGAAGAGCAGTTAGATGATTACGTCAGAATTGGAATTGAGTTACCCGAAAAAAAGGTAAACCTTAACATATTATCGGTTGTTGATTAATTTTATCCCTGAGTTGGGTAGCCATACTTTTTTGGTTTTCTTTTGGAGGAGTTGAGGCCCAAAGTAGCAGTTGTAGTTGTACCGATCGAACCACTCAGAGGAGGTGCTAGCAAAATGTTTGAAAATTTCAAAGAGTCTGAATTTATTTTGATGATAAATCAGGTATAATTAATTTAAAATAATTACTTCAGAGCATTCTTCTTACCTTGTAATTTCGGGGACGAAATTCTTTTAAGGGGGGAAAAATGTAACGTCCCATATTTTTGGATGCTAATTACAAATATTAAAATCCGTTTTAAATAATGATTTGGTAATATAAATGGAATCTATATCGAATTTTATTTATTTAAATGGAGTTCAAATTTATATATTTATAATTTAATTATAAAACAAACTGCAGCAGCGCGGTATTTCGTAATATAACGATTTGAACTTCAATTGGTTATACCGGATCCGATATAAATCGGATTTCTATGAAATAAGAAACCGTTGAGTCGATTAGATGATAATTATCTAATGGAGCAGAAAAATCAAGATTCCATCATATAGATGTTAAGATATGTCCAATTCAAATTTTCAAAAAAACGCTATGGAATCGTTCATAAACCGTAACAATAATATACTTATAATTAAATATCTGTTTTGAATTTAAACAAAACCTTTGAGGCATAGGTATAATTTAATTTTTAGAATTTTACTGTCATTTTTATTATAGAAATAAGATACTTTTAATTTGGAGTATTTGGCACCCTATATCAACATTTTGGGATTTCACAATATAAGTTGATCTACCAGTATTATCATATTTTTGGGATCGTGGGGCGTTGGTCGATACAGCGGTATTTTTATTTTTGTCGATAGCCGTCCTTAAAGGATAAAATTCTGTATAGCGCCACGATACCCTAAAATCATATATATATGCATGTAATAAAACTGACTTTTTTCTTCATATCTAAGAAACCCGTATAGTATGCAGACAACTTTTTCCTTTCCCCAGTCTATATTTTTGAAAATACAACGAAATAAAATTCTGAGTTTTCTAATCAATTGTCACCGTCCTATACACTAGCAAATTCAGTCTAGAATGGGTACATCCAGACCGTAGGCTAAGACCATTTCTTCTGCAAATAAAATCCCAGTATACACAGACCTATTCCATTCGTCAGTTCAAAATTCAAACAGGCTACCGTAAAAGGAAACTTCACTGCAGACCTACGTTCCTTCATGCTGAAGCTTTCAGGTTCACATGGCTAAAGTTGAATTTTGGTTATCTGCTTGTTCCAAGAAGCATGGCCTAGAGAACCTATTTCCTTGGAAACCAAGGCTTCAAAACTATTCTCGTTTTAAGTACAAAAATACACGGCTTACTTTTCGAAAATATAAACTACCCTAAGAAGCTATAAAGTGAAAATTCTTACCATAACATTTCAGCCTAACCTAAAATAAAATATCTATTAAATAATAGTATAGCAGAAGAATTTCAAGCTCTCTCCTTGATTCTCTCTATTATCTCAATTCTCCTTTATTCTCTCAATTCTCTCTGTTCTCCTTAAAAGTCGAAAGATATTTTTATTAAATCAAAATTATGCAACAATAATTAAGCAAGCACAAGCAACCTTGAGTAATCTGGAAATTGAAAATGCACCGTCCGTTTTATTTTTTAAATTAGTTTTATTCTTGCCCTCATTTCTCCTTATATTCCGTATGAATCGGTCTCACAAGGTAATAGCTTCCTCTACCTCTTACTTCCTCCGATCTGGATAAAAAGCTGCGATCCCTTTTCCTCAAATTCCATCTGCCTCGATATGAGATTCCAACCTGATTTGTGCCTCCATCGTTTTCTCGCCGTCCCGCTTCCCTAGCTAACGATACTTCTCTAGCTAATTCAGGTAAGCCCTAACCGTTTGGGTTTCTCCCTCACTGCAACTCGCTTCTTTCTCGCCTTGGGTAAAAACCCTAATCCATTCTTCTTAAATTGGGTTTTAGACTGATAGCTAGCAACAAATATATCTGCTAGGTCGGTCTTTTTCATTGCGATGATTTCATTTGATATGCTTTTTCAAATCGATCATTGACTTTCTATTAATTTTGTTTTCATTTTATTAAACTGGCTAAATTTTTGTCTAATTTTAATGCGGTTTATTAACCCTATTTGTTTCTATTAATTTTGCAGACAAATTTTTGACTGCCAATGCAATCGCTCCGTAAGACAACAAATAACAATCCGATGATAATATCAACAAATATACCTGGATCTGGCTGACATGCTAAAAAGGGAAATGGACTTAGCAACAAATATGAAATAACTGTTCTTCGTCTTTGCTTCATTTCGGAAAATACGAGACCATCATTCTCGCCATTATATGCTGCCTATCAGAGGTTACTATATCACGCACAATCTACTTTATTATAATCCTAAAGACGTATATTGCAGGTGACGATACTAAGATATCATAGGATTCCTTTGCATATGTATTCTTTGATATTTTGTCCAACTAATGAAGCGATCTGGAATTTGATGTTTGGAATGATCTTTGCGTATTTTCCCCTGCAATTTTATGTTATTTTGTCTCTTTGGCATTTACTTCTATTTGAACTAACAAAGCGATTATCAGAAGTCTATATGTTAAAGCAATTTTTGAATCAAGTTTTCCAACAATCCACAAATCAAAATTTACAACATCGCTTGGTAAGCTTATAACACTAATAAGAGTACATTATCAGTACCAAAAAAACAGATTTATCTTAATTTTCTTTGCATTAAAAAAATAAAATAGCCATTACATTGATCTTAATATTATGTATATATATATGTGTGTGTGTGTGTGTGTGTGTGTTGATCGCATATCTGACCACTCATGACATTAGCAATTTATTTTGTGGTATTTTGTACTTCCAAATACATAATCTTTAATGAATATTAGGTACTAAACTTTTGAATTCACTTTTACTTTGTACAGAACACACAAGATTGGATCATTTTGATACATGCCAGCGTGCTTGGATTATTATTACCAATGTCATCCAAGAATATCAGTAAATTGGGTTCGAGGTTGATGGGGAAGAAACTGGTATTTATAGGTAAAATAACCAATATTTCCTTTTTTTGTACTTCAACGTTTTTTCTCTTTTCATCATTCCCTATTTTTCAGTTGTTTGGCCACTAAATGTTATGCTTACCTACTAGACTTGCTTCCCTGTATTACACTTATGCCAGAACACCTCGCTTTCAAATATCAGTTGGTTCGAACTATGACCATATATTCCCATAATTATATAAACCACCAATATATTAGTATTTACTTAGCTTTCTGTGGTGTTTTCTTAACAAATCAACTTCAAAATATGGTAATTGCTTCCTACAAATGCATACAAGGACGCACTTTTATACATGTGTGCTTTGTATCTGTGGATTTGTTTCGAGAACATTTAACTACATATTTTATAAAATAGATGAACATAATTTAACATAAACATACTGACGCGGATTGTAGTACTAATAATGTAGATCAAATTACAAGCAGCATTTTATCCTATTAGTTTTTAGAAATTTGTAGAAAATATTACTATTGATAATATATGGTCATATCAAGATATAGCATCACTTTATCCTATTAAAAAGTTAGTGATGAAAACCATTGATATGCAAATATTGCTCAAATTTCAGTTTCAACCGACATTGGCTATTCTTCCTCCACGTTCTTTACGCCGTCTGGGAAGAGAAGTATTCAACTTCCTATAAACCAATTTTACCTTGATGTGGAAATGGCTTCATATACTATACCGATTTGGTAACAGTATTATTATTTCTTTTACGTTACGGCTGGTTTAGTCCGAATATTTTTTTATACGTTTGCTAATATATTTTTGGCCCATTGATTCCTTTTGATTGGGGTTTTGAGTTAGCTTTTGTTTTTTTGTTTACTATATACGATTTTGCCAAATTGTTTTATTTTTCTTTGTTTTCTTATTTTATTCCTTCTTGCTAATATTTATGACAGTGAATTTTTGAATAATGAAAAGCGCTAAAAGGGACCATGAATTTGGTCCGTGGATGAACTTTTTGCCATATTCCTAGACCTGACAAGATTTATTGGATGTGAAAACCTTGAGTCATTTTTTTTCATGATTGTAATATTTTAACCCTCTGTTTGTTTCAGTTTTTCTACTGTATTGACCTTGAAAATTTTCATTGTTGAAGGACCTAGGAAACATTGAAATGCTAGCCACATTTACTTTTTATGTCTGCCAACCATTCCCTTTTTAGGCTTGGAAAAATATGTTGTGGTGGCGGTATAATAAATAGCAATTTCACCTTTGCTGATTTACATAACATCAGCCCGCATCAAGCATTTAAAGTGTTCTTTTCATGGTTTCATAAGTGGATTGTGATAAACATACCAAGCCAAAAAAAATTATAGTCTTGAGTTATGAATAATTATTAATACAAGCTTCATATTCATGTATGGCTCTCTGATTTTTGACCGACTTTCAAATTGATTATGGTTTCACTATATTTCAGCTTCCTTTTTTCCCCTATGGTTAAATATGCATGTCGATGTTTGTTGTCTTCTATTATCAGGGGAACAAATTGCATATACCAAATTCTTTTCCAACTTATGTCACTGTTTTTTGAAGTATATTTTTTTCCTTCTAAAGTTATTACAGCTAAAATTTACGTGTAATCAGATAAATTGTAGCAGTTTTTTGAACAGCGGAATATATAATTATACATGACAAACGAAAATTAGAGTAAAAAAATATATACAAAAGTTGGTAATTTTCTAAATGCTATTAAACTAAATAAAAATAATATCTTCCAACTGAAATGCTATAAGCCCAAAAAATAATCACATTTGCCTCAGATCCACGGAATATATACTATTATATTATTACTGAGTTTAGTTTCAAGAACGCACACGTGCTCTAAGTATTTTGGATATCAACAGTCACATTTCTGTACTAGAAACCTGGACCGTCGATTTTTTCCATTTCAAATATGATTTTTTGGTACATCTTCTCCTATTCTTCTTACCCAACCCTAATTTTACCTTACTCTTATGCCATCGTATTTCTCTCTGCCAACTTACTCAAATTTCACCCCAAACAACTTCTTTCCCATATTTCCTTCTTCTCCCTTATTATCCTAGGTTCCTGCTGTCAACTTATTCATCGATTGCCTTAGTTCCTATTGCATATCGCAGTACACATTATGCTCAGTTAACTATAAGATGGCATTGCAATTCATGTCACTTTGCATTTTCAGGTATTTCCGATCCAGATTTGCAATGCCTTCGATCTTAAAATCTCCATACCCTTTTACTGATTTGATTTATCTTCTTAGTTTTCAGAACATATGATATATCTTTGTTAATCGAGTTGGTGGCTGAATACTTTCATGGTCTACATTTCAAGTATAATTTTAATTGCATACCTCAAATACTTTGGCTGCTTAGGTTTTTGTATCATCCATTAGATTGAATCTTGCTGGGATTCACATGCGCAGGACTTCTTTTATGATGAAAATTCATTGATTTAGCTGCCATTCAATGCACTTGATGTGTGATCTATTGGAAACTCCTGTTGTTTTGGTTTTAGTTTTTGAATCCAATATAGGATAGTTCTTATGTTTAATTATTTTTAGTTTTTTCTTTTCTTTTTATGGTCTATTAAACGATATTGAAATTGAAATTGCTGCTATGGTGGATCCGATTTTGGATAACGCTTCTCTTCTATTTTAAATTTTTGCATTTTTATTTGTTAAACAATGTCGAAATTGTGGTTCTTATGTAAAACTGATACACAGTCTCTTACTATCATTGTCCATATGGCTGAGTTTAGATGGCGTTCTATGTTTAGGATGGTGATGTTTCATTTGGGATAATCTACATGACTAACTTTAGGTGTTTACAAACCTAAGGTCAAAACATTAAATTATCGATGTTGTTGAATTTAGTTTCCTACCAATATTCAGACAAATTTCCTTTAATCGGTTCCAAAATTTGTTTTGGAGTAATGCCATATAATGTTTTCGGTGTGTTGAAATGCTTTTGACAGAATATGAAATTAGGGCCACTAAGTGTTATATGCATGTTATTACCTTTAAAATAACAATCTACAGATGCTAATGTCTTATAAATCAAAGTGCAGGAATCAAAGGAAAATTCTATTCACTACGCATGAGTTTCATACGATTAAAATATTCATGTGGATCTTTGAAGAATTTCATGAAGAGTAAATTGCACATCCAAAAAAGTGATATTGTAAGCCTCATTGTTCACTATGACTACCATTACTTTATAGGGTCAAATTAGTTTTCTTTTTTTTAAATCATATTTTGTTCCAAAAGTTTGCGTTAGATAATAGAGCATGAGGCATCCAATAAATGGAAGCATTGTTTTTTTGACTTTAATTCATTCAAGCATGAAGCCATTCATTATATTATAGGACTATTTTTATCTCATGCTTTCTTTGTACTAACTACGTTTGCAGATGTCATTTTATTGATTATAAGGATATCTAGATTTGTCGGCTTCTTCCATCTCCTTCCCTTCCTCCCGAACCGCTGAACCCTTGCCTTGCAGCCATTGTTGCTATGAGTATGTGGTTTTCTTCATATTCTTCCAGTTTTTCCCTTTCTATTAAATCCATATTTATTGTTATCTGTATTTTTAAATCTTGGTTAGTTAGAGTGTTTATGAATATGAGGTCGAAATATTAAATTGTCCACGTTGTTGAATTTAGTTTCCTACCAAGATTCAAATAAATTTCCTTCAATCGGTTGCAATATGTATTTTGGAGTAATACCATATAATGTCTTGGGTTTCTTGAAATGCTTTTGATAAAATAGGAAATTTGGGGCACTATGTGTTATGTGCATGTTATTAACTTTAATATAGCAATAATGCAATGCCTTTTAAACCAAAGTGCAAGAATCAAGGGAAAAATTTATCCACTACGCAAATATCCATATGGATCTTTGATTAATTTTACGAAGAGGAGTAAATTAGACATCCAAAAAATTGATATTGTAAGCCTCATCGCTCGTTATGACTACCATTGGTTTATAGGGTCAAATTACTTATTTTTAATCATGTTTAGTTCCAAATGTTTGTGTTAGATAATAGAGTATGAGGCATCCAATATATGAAAGCATTGTTTTTTGACCTCGATTCATTCAAGCATGAAGTTGTTCATTGTATTGAAGAACTATTTTTCTCTATTGATTTAAATTTACTAATCATGTGTGCAGATGTAATGTTATTAGTTATAAGGGTATCTAGATATGCTGACTTCTGCCATGTCCTTCCTTCGTCCCAGATCGTTGGATCCTTACCTAACCATCGTTGCTATGGGTATGTGGTTTTCTTCATATTCTTCCTTTTCGATTAACATATGCTTGACTTTATCCTTCAGAAGAAAGATTTTTCGGGGTTAAGTGAAAGCTGAAATTGGTGGCTAATCTTATATGTAATAATGTAAATATATGTTCATGTTGTTTATTCTCTAACATTTTAGAATTTTGTGCATGCATTCACTATATGCATCTTGCTTTAAGAAAAATGTTAATTTAAATACACTCAAATACAACAAACTGCAGTTTACTTTTTTTTTTTTTTTTGTGTGTGTGTGTAAATAATGACTTAGTTCTAGAGTATATAGGAGCATATCTAATACTGCTGCTCTCATCTTTAAGAAAAATGTGAGGTTAAATTTAAATTAATTGGTTCATCTTTAAACTCCCTTTACATTTACCAATTGCAAAATTTTATTAGGGAATGAAGTACAGGTGAAAGCTAACAATTATTGAATCATTTATATATGTGAGAACTTAAAATATTAAATCTACATGTTCATGTTTAATCCATCACCCAGTCCACTTGAATATTAAATATAGTTGTTAAACTCTTTTTTGGGAGATTGACTAAGTCAGCGTGTGGCTAAAAAAGATGAGTTCATTTAGCCGTGCTGAGATAATCAGATTATATTACTAAATTGGCACATATTAAACTGGATGAAATCTCAGTTTGTTGTACGTTTGCCTTTTTGATTAACTATATTTAATAAATGAAAGTGCTTTCTACAATTAAAGAAAAAATGAGAGAATATACGGCATAAATATAAGCCAACATAAATATTAATTATTTCTCAATATTTATCCTCATTTTCTACTTATCTTAAAACTTCTGTTATGTTTTGGTTGACTAACAAGCATTATTATATAGCTCCCTAATTCCTATTAAATGCAGGTGGTTGTCACAACAGTTCGTCGGTTATACAAGCTAATGCAATTGGACAGCACATGGCCAAAGCTAATCATGTTTGACTTCTTCACGATCCACTGCTTACAATTTATTGAGGTTGGTTGGATAGATTCATTTTTTTACTTCCTCAACCTGCTTTCTATATGCTTGCTTCTTTATGGTAACGATGGATAATTCTTATTCCAGTATGTGAGTGATTGTGAGTGATAATATGTGAGTCCTCCCCAGGTTCAGTTGTTTAATAATCTGTAATGAAATTATTTCACTCTTACTATTGTATTGGACAAGTGGTGGAAGAAAATGCATACAACATTAATGGTGATAATCACATAGGACTATCTAACAAATTTAGGTTGGAATGCTTGAGTTTCGGAGGATATGATTTATATATCATATACTCCTATGTGCTTATCCGTGATAGTACATTAATCATTCATTACAACTTTATTAAGTTGTCAGGTGTGCATGAGAATATTATGAAGTGGATAAAAGCATAGTGAGAATTTCTCAAACCAGGTCTATTGGAGTTGTACGGAAGTTTACAACAGGTGAAGGTTTTTATTTTTTATTTTTGGAATTTATGTTAGATTTTTATGCTTCTTGACTTATCAAAATATATACATATATTGGATGTGGAAGTTATGTTAACAGGCATTGTTGCAAGTTAATTATGTCAGTCTTCTTTATTGTCACATTAAAATCATCCACATTAATGTGAATAACAGAACATGACTTGGAGCATGAGAGGTTAAAATGATGTACGTTTGCATCAATTTCGACATGAGCAGCAGTTGATTGAATGTCAAAAGATGAACGAAATATTGAAGTCGGCAACTCTTGGTGGGATACTATAGCTATTCGAAATAAAGTATTTTTCTGAACAAGGCATTACCTCGAATTCTGGCTGGAGATCTAATCTAAATTAATGCAAATGAAATGAGAGAAGCAGCCTATTATAGACTAGGGAGAAACGGTGAGAATGAACTGCAACCAAAATGAGTTGCACTCTGCTTCATGTGTGATTCAAAGAAAATGGAAAGCCACTGCTTTGGCAGAACCAACTTCAATTTGAGACTAAGAGCGAGCTAACACCTGAAGCGAATATAAAATGCAGCCAATCTTGACCTATGCCAATGAAATATGTATATTCAATTTCTTACATGCATTTTATTTAGCTTGGAAGGTTGCAGAACTATGTATATTGTTTTGATGGTGAGTTGATTTTGCATGTTTAAAAAATTATCCAGTCCATGCAATTTAGTATGATGCGTAACTTATTTTTGAGCTCAACTGCTTTTTTTTCCTTATGTATGTGACCTTCAGACTCTGCAACTGTTTTTTTCCTTATGTATATGACTTTCAGACCATGTGCACAAGATAAACTACTTAGTTTTTATTAAATAAATATGCATTCATGATATTTCCCATGTGTTTGGTCGGTCTTAGAAGAGAGAAGTTAAATTGAGAATGACTTTCATTGGATGTTCCATGATATGACATTCACCTTTAGAGTTGTCAAAACAACTCAAATAAGCTCAACTAAGTCCCTGTTGGGGGTCATTTGATTCCCAATCGGCAAATGGTTGGAAATTCTCTTAGAGATAATTAATATAAGAAAGAAAGTAAGTAAAAAAACCACCAAGCCAAAAACTTCACAATTTCCCATGTGCGTAGCAGGGGTTACGCACTTAGAAGTTAACTCATATTTATTTGTATCTATACGTTATCTATGTGTAAAGCTAAAATTTCACAATTCATAAATTAACTCTTGATTATATATGCACACGTTCAACGGACGTGTCTAACGTACTGGTACTAATAATAAAAATCATAATAAAAATTTTGTGTTTAACTGCGTAGTGTGTAGATCACATGCATACATTTATGTACATCAAAAACAAAAATAATTTATTTTGTAAATAACTATGATCTTTTATGTACATAAACAATAAATTTATCGCACACTACGTTAAAAAAATATACTATTTTTAACTTCAAATAACTCTACAATAAGGCCTATATAATTTTGTTATAAAATCCTTCTCAATTCATTCAAATTATTTACTCTTAAGGTAATATATTTTAATTAATTGCACAATTTCAAAGTTAACATATTTTAAAAAGAAATAAATATTATTTTTTAATATATCTAAAATAATTAAAATATGTTAGTTTCAACGTAAACACTTGCTCATAGTAATAAGAACAATAAAACTAATTTTTTACTTCAAACAAATAAAAGTTGCATAATACATGCCTTATATAAACAACAACAACAATAATAATTTATAGTTTATTAATTTTGTTAGATTCATCGTATGTTATATAATAAAGTTTCAATTTTAACAATAAAATTCTAAATACTATATTTTATAATATTATCGTGTGCAACGCACGGCTTACACACTAGTACTACAGTACCCTATTGCCTAAATCTTAACTGCAAAGAAATTCATGTTATAAATACCCCAACACTCCTCGTTTCCTCCCGCAAGGCACAAGAAAGAGAAACCCACTTATTTATTCTACCGTAGTATTTAAATAAAAAGAAAAAAAATGGGAAAATGACGTGCCATGAAGAAATGTTACAGGAAGGTGTGGCATCACATGATGGTATCGGGTTTTGATCTGCACGATGGAAGCAAGGTGATTATATGTGGAAGTGGGGAAGCTGTAGACTTGGGAAGTTTACGGGTATGGGGTAAAGTATTTGCTATATAGGGATGACGTGAGAAATAGCAGGCAAGGAGGAAGTTCACAATACTGGAAGGAGCATGGATCTTCATAGATGAATTGCGGTTATACCTGGACTGCGTGTGTTTTTAAACAGAATGGCGAAGAAGGTTACTGTTTCGGTTCTCAAAGTATAAGAAGCTACAGGCTGATACGTGAGTTCGTAGAGGAAGTTTAGGTTTGGAAGGAGGATGTGCAGGTGTACGGGTTATGTATGGGTTCGGAAATTCAAAGGCAAGTGTAGGGTGGTGGCCGTCGTTGTCAGGTCACGACCTGGGCGAGAAGTGCGAAGGGAAGTTAGAAGATTATAGAAGAAGAGTACGGTCTGATCTAGTAAAAAGGGTGAAGTGTATGGGTATGCAGGGGAAACGGGGACAAGTGGGGACCTTTGTAGTGCGTAGTTTACAAGAGCATGTAGGTTTTTTCCCACTGGAGAAGATTGACCATATGCGATGCGGTTGGGCTTCTCTTTATTGGGTCAGGCCGGTACACTAAAATAAAAATAAAAATAAGAATAAGAAAAGAAGAAAGATGCGAATGGTCTTAAGAGAGAAACGAAAATACACAAGGCATCACGGTTCTTTTGTCTCGAACGAGAATTGTCAGAGAAGTTTGGGTAATCCGGGAAGACGGGGTATTGGTGAAGACAATAGAAAACGCTTATGGTTGATCTAGTTATTATGCGTTAATTTATTATTTAAGGTAATTGTTAATTTAATCAATTTCAGTTAATTTATTTTACAATCATTCAATCTTATAAAATATGTAATTGTTAACGGAATCAAATGATACAGGAGATGTTGGAATCGCGAATTGACGGAATTTTATGTTATAAAATATATTTTTATAATCGAATCAAAGTTTTGAATTTAGTTTATAAAAGTTATTTAAAATAAATGGTTTATAAATATATCATTATTTATAATAATGTTTTACAAAGAAATTTTAACGATATATATAATGAATTCTTATGTCGTTAATAAGATTTTATGAGCAAGGAAGTATAAATTAACCTACGGGTTGAGAAATTAGAATAATTGTTTATTTAAACAATTAAACAATATTATTAAGTTAATTAAGTTGATCATTAATTTTAGAAGGTAGATTAGTATAAATCCATTACTAATGTTTATAAGTTGACGAAATCAACTAGTTAATGAATAGTAATATTAGATTAATTTAACCTAATAGTCTTATGAACAATCATTAATATTTGACGATTATTCTAAATAGTTAATTCATCTTTAATTAACTACGTTTTAAAGTTGTTTATTTAATTATCTATTTTAATAGAGTATGATTATTTAATAACCATTCTAATAATGAATTATTATTCTATGTTTAGTTAATAATGAAGAAAACTACATTTACTTCAAATGGTATGGTAAAGTTATTTACTTAAGTGATTTACTTATTGAGTGAATTCATCTAACAACCAAGAGTAACGAGATTTGAGATTGAATCAAGTAAAAGGGAATTTTAATAATCCCAAGTTTTGTAACTATGTCGATAAAAAAGGTTGGAATCAATTAGAATGCTTTTCAAATGAACGATACTTAATAATTAGATTAAGCAAGACATTTACAAACAAAGGAAGATGGTAAATGGCTTTTGAAATTTAAAATAAGTTAAGTTATAATAAGTTACTAGATATGGATTTCCGTAATAATTTGGTAAATGAAATGTATAACAAATCCAAATTTATAAACGGAGGTTTATAAAAAGGTTTGCAAGCTAATATGAAGATTTAATAGGATTTTCCCTGGTTAAGTATAATCAATGTAAATGACATGAGAATTTCAAGAAGATTGATTAATGGATTTGATTCAGTTATGGAAATAAGTTATAAACTTTGAAATGATTATTAGATAAATAAATATTAGAAGTATAGGATATGAATTGGAAATATGTAACACCCCACCTCCGCCAGGGTGTCTCTTGCAAGCACTCTGACTTTGGAGGGGCGTTTGAATCGGGTAAACATGCATAATGATATATCAAGGCAGAACAAGAACATATGTATATACGTAAACAGAGTAAATAAGATAAGTAAAACAGCGGAAGATTTCAAACTATTTCAAAACAAGTTTGGTACAACATAATGTCAACTTTCCAAATACACAAGTCTAGATAAAAACAACATCACTGAAAAACTGAAATACATAAGTACTATCCCCAAAATAAGTGATAACCATAGCTAGCTTCATGTCCAACCGTACATGAGCTAAATCCCACAAGCAAGCGATCAGAAATCCATGCTAAGCTCCAATATTCCCACCCTGAGAACCGGGGAGGGGGGGGGGGGGGGGGGGAACGGAAGAAAAGAGGCGAAAGAAAACAGGTCAGTCAAAAAGACTCACTAAGCCCTACTACAATCAATGTAAACTGATAAAGTTAACTGGCATGATGAAAGCTGAGATGAACATATGGACAACTACATACTGGCATGATGATTAACTAACAAGGTAGATAAAGGTGTCATCGCATAATCAGGTTTAAGGTTTTTGCACCACAGGTGTACTAGCAAACTAACATGACTTGAATAAACAAGTATTGATCCCTTGGCCCAAGCTTTGGCCCAATAACATGAAGTGACCCTAATATGAGGTCCAATAACATGGTTTGACCCTAATACGAGGTCCAACCAAACGGTCTAATCGATCGGCTCCCTAAGCCTAACTCGTCACGTGTTTGTGTCAATGCGGCCCAAACATAATTGTAGTCAGACTGTGCAGGGTCTCCCGTCGGGTGTATCAAGCCCTAGGGTGTCAACCCCTGGACACCATAAACATAAGTGCACAGTCTCGATCTACTGGTACCCGTGCATGCTTTCCCCGGCTTCGGACTATGTGCACGACCATAGTCCGCCCGGAACTACACCGGCGTACCATCTGCCGTCGCTTTTGGTCACTTACCTCAAGTCCAGTAATCGTGCCCCCACCCTAGCCTAGACCCTAGGGTCTTAATGATACGAACATGGGATTACTGCTGGAGTGGACCCCCTTTGCTAGGATTTTCTATAATGGGTTTAGTACGGTTTAACCCTCTTGCTAATCATGGATTAACTTGGTTAAGTGTAACGATGAGTTTACGACTTAACCCTGATTAATCTACCAAGCCCAAATTTGTTAAGTATTAAGTGGACCATGACTTAACCCTAATCACGAGGCATTAATTAATTAATGCGCCTTAACCTCTCACATTAGACCTTTTTGTGGTTACTAGTTAAGCCGGGCGGGTCCGGGTAGCTTTACACCACAACTTGGTCTAACCTCGGGTTCAAGGTACAACATGACCAACTTCTCACATTGGGTCATATTGTTTGTAGCAACTAGTTAAGCCGGTCGGTTCCGGGTAGGTTTACGCTACAAACTCAACCAAACCTCGAGTTGGTCACACTTATCTTTTCTAAGTGTCATGCCCATCATGTTTCCAAAACATGTTACAAGTTTTCAAGCATTTGGGTAGACCTAACTTAATAGGTAAATTCCCAAAGGGTAGACCTAACTTAATAGGTAAATTCCCAAGCTTATGTTTTTATGTCTTTTAAGTTTACCCAACCCCAAACGCAATCCCATCGCTTACATATCGCAATAGCGCATAAAGGATAGAAAGAGGGAACTTGGCATAATCATGACATAAAGGTGTTGAAGCCACAAGTTCAACATGGTGGCATATGAAATATACATGTGTTCATATACTTGCATATTACATTTTTAGGCCTCAAAAGCATGCATAAAACCAAACTTAGCATATTGGTGATACATGGTAATAAATGACATGTAGAAATGTCCGTAAGTTTGCATTTAGCCTCACATGCAAGTTATCATAAGAGATATGATAACTTACATGTTGCCAAAATGCAACCTTTAGCATAAAGCTTGAAGCTTTATGTTCATAAACCCAAGATAAGCTTGCATAACATGATAACATGAGCAAAATGATCAACCCAAACTTGCATAACATAACTTGCATATCATATGACAAACTTGCATATCGAACTTGCATAACATAACTTGCATATCATATGACAAACTTGCATATCAAACTTGCATGACATAACATCATAACATGGCAAACTTGCATACCACTTCATAGTAAACTTGCATAACATATCATGATAAACTTGCATATCATATCATAGCATACTTGCATAACATGATAAACTTGCATATCATATCATAATGATCAAACACAACTTGCATCATTCATTAACTTTTAGAGTTTAAGTATGAAAGTAGAAAAGGGCTTACAATGCTTATGAAGACACAAAAATATGACGAAGCCCTTATGCAACCAATTAAACCCAAAATGCAAGCTTCAATAGAAAAACCCTTAAGCCAAAATGATCAAAACCCTTGCTTTATGATGCAAATATAGAAACTTGACTTGAATGCAAGCTAATGATGCTCATACAAGCTTGAAAACACTTGTATGCATGGAAAATCTCATAGAAATTTATTTAGGAATTTTATGAAGAGAGTGGAGGCCATGAGAGGTAAAAATTTTCCATAGTTTAGTTGTAGGATTGATTAATGATGATTTAGGGTTAGGTTAGGGCCTTATTTATAGAGATTAGGACTAGTTCTAGCCTTAGGATTAAACCCTAGTTCCAATCTCAGCCCTTAAAACCGAATCTGGCCCAAAACCTAACCAAGACCCCAAAATGGTGCACCAGGCAAAACTGCCCGGCTGGACCAAGTCGACAGCCAAGTCGACAGGGCTGTCGACTTGGGTCCAACCAAGTCGACTCCCAAGTCGACAGGGCTGTCGACTTGGGTGCTCTGGCCGGAATTCTCCTGCCTGGCCCAATCTGACCTAATTTTCAAATTCAAACTTGAATTTGAAATCTGTTTTTACTTTGAATTTTTCTGAAAACTTCGTTGGGCCTTAATCGGGTCATACGGACTCCGATTTTCGAAAACTCGGACTCTATTTCGCGTATTTTTCTGAGACGAACGCAATGGCATAGCCCGTTTCCCTTGATTCAGATTTATAAATTAAATTCTGCCTTGATTTATGTTATAACAGGTTATTGAAAATACGGGTTGTTACATTCTCCCCTCCTTAAAGGATTTCGTCCCCGAAATCTTCAAGTTAGGAAGAACTATCCTACCATCCAACATCCATCTACTCAAAACGTCATCCACGAGCAATCATTGTCCTTACAAGATTCTAAATGTTGCATGAACATATGCAAAGGTGTGTGTATATGTACTTATCTAATGCAAATATTATCAATGCAAATTATGTTAGTGAAATGAATCCATATGTATGAAATTCCTAACATAATGTATAACATTTATATGTGTGCACATAACATACATCCATATGCAACATCCATGTGATAACACAAAAATTTTCATCCATGAATAAGCATAAACACTCATGCATATGCAATATGAGGAGTGTGTGAGCCGATCTAGTGCCTAATGTGTATAATGCATCCATGAGTAACCACTTGCAAACACTTGCAACCACTTGCAAACATCAAGCACAACATGTTTCAAACACATGTTTCATCCAAAGGGTTTCTACCTAAGGTTCTCATGACAAGATTAACATGATAAACTAGATAATCAAGACAAACATGGATAGCAAAAGATATGCTACAAAGAGATCGGGAAGATAAGCAGGATATACTCCTTTCGGATTACAAGAAATCCCTTCCTAACCCAACCCCAAATTCTATAAAAGCCCAAAAGGTTTAGTCAACCTAATGGACCCCTTCAAACCCTGACATGTATTACTAGCCAATAAGTCATACCTCCCGACAGAAATAGGACCGAGAATGGGACCGAGAGGATATACGTAAAAAGACAACATGCGAGTAAGTTCCACAGGAAAACAAGGATCAAGAATATGCTCTTAAAAAGAGATATGATGCGCGTATCTAGCCTTCAGTCTTCTAAGTCACGTTTCCTTGAGCTTAACTCCACTGTGCTTTGACCGTCTTTTACCTCATGATTTCTTAGCTTCTTAACTCTTATTTCCAAATATGAGTTGGAACCCATTTCATTGTCGCCTCTCGTCTTCCTTTTTCACTTACTCTTCCATCATTCTTGGGTTAAACATAACTATGACCTCATGGTTTCATGCAAGCTCTCCAAAATTCACTAGTGAATCCTGGATCTCGTTTACTTACTATAAAGTATTCCACGCAGCAGAACTTTTCTTGAAAATACCAATCCACATTGCCAATTGCTCTTACTAACGTGATTTTCTATAACTCATGCTTGAACGAAATGAACCATCCGCCTGCGAATGATAGGCCGCACTTAGATTCAGTTGCTTGCCCATGACTTCCCGTAGACTATCCCAAAACTGGCTAGTGAAGATTGAGTCATGGTTACTAACTATACTAGAGGGAACCTCGCGCAACCGCTTTATTTCTTGAAAGTAAACTGTCGCTAGCTATGATGCAATCCTTTCGCTCCTTACCGGAGTGAAATGAGCACTCTTCGTGAGTCTTCCTACTATGACCCACATGCTCGTATTCCCTTTTCTTGATCTAGGCAGTCCATCCACGAAATCCTTCGTGACGCTTTACTACTTCCATTGCGGGGACCTCCAATGGATGTAATAGCCCATCGGGCTTCTATGACTCGGCCTTTAACCTGTTGGCACAACATGCACCTTGGGACAAACTCGGCCACTTCCTCGAGTGATGTGCATCTTCAAGAGCCTTCTTTCTCTCATTGCGTCTTAGCCATCCCTTGTCATCTATAGCGAGGTGACTTAACATCTCGCCTCGAATCAACTTGTCCATGACCTCGACTTAACTGCGGGTCTTCTTTCTGTGAAGTCCCTACTTGATCCAGATGGGTAGGTCTAAACTCAAGGGACGCTTACTAACTAACTAAACTGAGAGAACTTCTTACTTCGGTTGCATTCCTTGGAGTCTTCCAATCCTGAACTGCAACTACCTTAGCGGGATCCACTGCTAAGCCTTGCTTAGATACTATATGCCCAAGGAATCTAACTTCTTTTCTCCAAAATGACATTTGGAGGACTTGGCTTTCAACTGATGGGCTCTAAGCGTACCCATCACCTCCTTGAGATGCCTAGCATGTTCTTCCTCGTCCTTAGAGAAGATCAGAATATCATCTACGAAGACCACGACAAACTTGTTCAAGAACTCCCTGAACACCCTACTCATCAAGTCCACGAAATATGCGGGTGCATTAGTCAAGCCGAACGGCATGACAAGCCATTCGAAGAATCCATCTGGCGTTCTGAACATAGTCTTGTCTATACTATCTTCAGCTACCCTGAGCTGATGGAATCCCGTAGCAAGATCAAGCTGAGAGAAAACAGAAGCACCGACAAGCTGGTCAAAGAGATCATCAATCCTCGGTAACGGGTGTCTGTTCTTCTTAGTCAGCTTATTCAATTCTCGATAATCAACACAAAGTCGGAGAGAACCATCTGCCTTGGTAGCAAATACCACAGGCGCTCCCCATTCAGATATACTTCGTCTAATAAAGTTCTTCTCAAGCAACTCCTTCACTTGCTTACTTAGCTCCCGCCTTTCACTCGGAGCCATGTGCCGAACGGGCAAAGAAACTGGCTTTGCATTATCCACCAGATAAATGCGGAAATCAATCTCTCGCTTAGGGGGCAACCCCCTAACTTCATCAAAAACATCCGGATACTCTCGAACCACTCTCACAGACTGAAGAGTTTCCATTGACGAGTCGAGTGATTCAAGATAGTACAACATGACGGGACCTCTCGGATCACAAGAAATCTCTAGGGTGTTTCCGAGGCGAGTCACGAGCCTCACAACCCTATGCTCACAATCAAGGTTGGCTCCATATCTGGACAACCAATCCATGCCCAATATCAATCCGTATCCCCTAAAACCAAGAACATAAGTACTACACAAGAACTCTACACTCAGTATAGAGATCCTCAAATCCCCACATATCATACACAAATGTGCGGAACCCCCAATAGGATTTGAGACACAGACGGGATCATCTACCAAGCTAGTACTAAGGTGCAAACTATCAACAAGATCAGATGAGATAAAGCTATACGATGCACCAGAATCAAACAAGGTACGAACTGGAAAATCAGAAATATATACAAGGCTCTCAACAGAAATACTACCTCGATCGGGTACTGGAGCGGTATTGAGAGCATGAACTTGCACTCCTGAAGGTCCAGCACGCTGAGTCTGACCCTGGCCTTGCCCTTGCTTCTTCGGGCAATCCTTACTGAAATGTCCAGTCTCACCGCAGAAAAAGCATTCACCATTCTTCCTTTTCCTCTTCTTACAATCCTTAATAAGATGCCCAACTAAACCGCAATAATGGCACTTCCCCTTGTTGTTCTTGCCCTTGTTGTTGTTCCCCTTGTTGCCTTGACTCTTGTTCTGATTGCCTTGACTGCTCTGACCACTTGGATTACCCTGATTTCCTTTCCCCTGGGAATCAGTCTTCTTGGGTTGAGTATCATTCATCTTGATCTCTTTCTTGACATCTCCCTGAAGTAACGCCATATCAACCAAGCTCTCAAACGTGGCCCCATGGAGAATATGTGACATAGCCAATCCCTGCAACGGCTCATTCAATCCTCTAGCAAAACGAAGAGCCTTCTTCTGAGGAGTATTAACCATATCCAAGCCAAAACGGGCTAACTGATTGAACTTGTTCACATATTCTTTGACAGACATATCCCCTTGTTTCAAAGTTATGAACCTCTCCATTTGCAGATTCTCCTCAGCAGAAGATAGAAACTTAAGCACGAACCTTGCCCTAAAATCGACCCAAGTCTCAACAGGCCTAGTACCGTTGGTGACTTCCCACCAATAAGCGGCTTCATCCTTCATAAGCCAAACCGCCAACAAGATCTTCCTCTGATCGTCTAACCCAAAGATAGCAAATAAATCCTCGGTCTCTTTCAACCAATTTCTGGCCTCTACAAAAGTCTCAGTGCCTTGAAAGTTCTTGCCACCCATTGCTTTGAAATCTTTGCAAGTCTTTGCGAAGTCAACTTGAGGATGCTGAGGGGGAGGAGGAAGAGGAACCTCAGCAACAGGAGGAGGAGGAACATTAACTACCGGAGGAGGAGGAGGAACATCTGCGGGGCCGGCTTCGGTCGCCCTAGCCTCCAAAAGTCTCCTATACCAAACAGGTACATGTACTCCCTCCGGAATGGCAAAGTTATCGGCCATACTGAAAACGAAGAAAAAGATAGATTCAGAATGGAGAAAAACGAAGGAATTTTTGCTAATGGCTTTTTGGGGAATAGCCTTTAAAATAAACTAGACTTTTCTTTGGAAAATACTTTATACTTGGTTTTGAAAATAGTTTTCCAAAAGTTTTCTAAAAACCTTTTTGTTCCTTCTCGTAAACCATATGCTCTGATACCAAATGTAACACCCCACCTCCGCCAGGGTGTCTCTTGCAAGCACTCTGACTTTGGAGGGGCGTTTGAATCGGGTAAACATGCTGATATATCAAGGCAGAACAAGAAAATATGTATATATGTAAACAGAGTAAATAAGATAAGTAAAACAGCGGAAGATTTCAAACTATTTCAAAACAAGTTTGGTACAACATAATGTCAACTTTCCAGATACACAAGTCAAGATAAAAACAACATCACTGAAAAACTGAAATACATAAGTACTATCCCCAAAATAAGTGATAACCATAGCTAGCTTCATGTCCAAATGTACATGAGCTAAATCCCACAAGCAAGCGATCAGAAATCCAAGCTAAGCTCCAATATTCCCACCCTGAGAACCTGGGGGGGGGGGGGGGGGGGGGAATTGAAGAAAAGAGGCGAAAGAAAACAGGTCAGTCAAAAAGACTGAGTAAGCCCTACTACAATCAATGTAAACTGATAAAGTTAACTGGCATGATGAAAGATGAGATGAACATATGGACAACTACATACTGGCATGATGATTAACTAACAAAGTAGATAAAGGTGTCATCGCATAATCAGGTTTAAGGTTTTTGCACCACAGGTGTACTAGCAAACTAACATGACTTGAATAAACAAGTATTGATCCCTTGGCCCAAGCTTTGGCCCAATAACATGAAGTGACCCTAATATGAGGTCCAATAACATGGTTTGACCCTAATACGAGGTCCAACCAAACGGTCTAATCGATCGGCTACCTAAGCCTAACTCGTCACGTGTTGGTGTCAATGCGGCCCAAACATAATTGTAGTCAGACTGTGCAGGGTCTCCCGTCGGGTGTATCAAGCCCTAGGGTGTCAACCCCTGGACACCATAAACATAAGTGCACAGTCTCGATCTACTGGTACCCGTGCATGCTTTCCCCGGCTTCGGACTATGTGCACGACCATAGTCCGCCCGGAACTACACCAGCGTACCCTCTGCCGTCGCTTTTGGTCACTTACCTCAAGTCCAGTAATCGTGCCCCCACTCTAGCCTAGACCCTAGGGTCTTAATGATACGAACTTGGGATTACTGCTGGAGTGGACCCCCTTTGGTAGGATTTTCTATAATGGGTTAAGTACGGTTTAACCCTCTTGCTAATCATGGATTAACTTGGTTAAGTGTAACGATGAGTTCACGACTTAACCTTGATTAATCTACCAAGCCCAAATTGGTTAAGTATTAAGTAGACCATGACTTAACCCTAATCACGAGGAATTAATTAATTAATGCGCCTTAACCTCTCACATTAGACCTTGTTGTGGTTACTAGTTAAGCCGGGCGGGTCTGGGTAGCTTTACACCACAACTTGGTCTAACCTCGGGTTCAAGGTACAACATGACCAACTTCTCACATTGGGTCCTATTGTTTGTAGCAACTAGTTAAGCCGGTCGGTTCCGGGTAGGTTTACGCTACAAACTCAACCCAACCTCGAGTTGGTCACACTTATCTTTTCTAAGTGTCATGCCCATCATGTTTCCAAAACATGTTACAAGTTTTCAAGCATTTGGGTAGACCTAACTTAATAGGTAAATTCCCAAAGGGTAGACCTAACTTAATAGGTAAATTCCCAAGCTTATGTTTTTATATCTTTTAAGTTTACCCAACCCCAAACGCAATCCCATCGCTTACATATCGCAATAGCGCATAAAGGATAGAAAGAGGGAACTTGGCATAATCATGACATAAAGGTGTTGAAGCCACAAGTTCAACATGGTGGCATATGAAATATACATGTGATCATATACTTGCATATTACATTTTTAGGCCTCAAAAGCATGCATAAAACCAAACTTAGCATATTGGTGATACATGGTAATAAATGACATGTAGAAATGGCCATAAGTTTGCATTCAGCCTCACATGCAAGTTATCATAAGAGATATGATAACTTACATGTTGCCAAAATGCAACCTTTAGCATAAAGCTTGAAGCTTTATGTTCATAAATCCAAGATAAGCTTGCATAACATGATAACATGAGCAAAATGATCAACCCAAACTTGCATAACATAACTTGCATATCATATGACAAACTTGCATATCAAACTTGCATAACATAACTTGCATATCATATGACAAACTTGCATATCAAACTTGCATAACATAACATCATAACATGGCAAACTTGCATACCACTTCATAGTAAACTTGCATAACATATCATGATAAACTTGCATATCATATCATAGCATACTTGCATAACATGATAAACTAGCATATCATATCATAATGATCAAACACAACTTGCATCATTCATTAACTTTTAGAGTTTAAGTATGAAAGTAGAAAAGGGCTTACAATGCTTATGAAGACACAAAAATATGACGAAGCCCTTATGCAACCAATTAAACCCAAAATGCAAGCTTCAATAGAAAAACCCTTAAGCCAAAATGATCAAAACCCTTGCTTTATGATGCAAATATAGAAACTTGACTTGAATGCAAGCTAATGATGCTCATACAAGCTTGAAAACACTTGTATGCATGGAAAATCTCATAGAAATTTATTTAGGAATTTTACGAAGAGAGTGGAGGCCATGAGAGGTAAAATTTTGCCATAGTTTAGTTGTAGGATTGATTAATGATGATTTAGGGTTAGGTTAGGGCCTTACTTATAGAGATTAGGACTAGTTCTAGCCTTAGGATTAAACCCTAGTTCCAATCTCAGCCCTTAAAACCGAATCTGGCCCAAAACCTAACCAAGACCCCAAAATGGTGCACCAGGCAAAACTGCCCGGCTGGACCAAGTCGACAGCCAAGTCGACAGGGCTGTCGACTTGGGTCCAACCAAGTCGACTCCCAAGTCGACAGGGCTGTCGACTTGGGTGCTCTAGCGGGAATTCTCCCACCTGGCCCAATCTGACCTAATTTTCAAATTCAAACTTGAATTTGAAATCTGTTTTTACTTTGAATTTTTCTGAAAACTTCGTTGGGCCTTAATCGGGTCATACGAACTCCGATTTTCGAAAACTCGACTCTATTTCGCGTATTTTTCCGAGACGAACGCAATGGCATAGCCCGTTTCCCTTGATTCAGATTTATAAATTAAATTCTGCCTCGATTTACGTTATAACAGGTTATTGAAAATACGGGTTGTTACAAAATAGAATCAAAGTGAACTGAAATTGGTTGGACGAATTAAGATAAGAAGTCAATCTGAAAATCACATATTTTAAAACAAAAAATGGAGTTGGATTAAGATATAATCATGAAAAGGTTTAAAATTAGTTTTAGTAAAGTTTTTATATTGTATTTGATTCATATTTGAATCAAGGCTTATTTATAATGGTTTAAAATGATATATAAAATACGAGAAGGAGCTAGATATAGTTTTAAAGAAATTAGAACCCATGTACATTGGTTGAGTTGAGTAAATTTCAAGGTGTCAATCTGATGTTGGTTTCAGCCTTCGAGGTTGGTACTTAGATATTTATTCACTTTCCAGTTTACAATGAGGAGCTAATAAAGTAGAAGTGAGACGATAACTGAATATTCTTATACTAGATAAGAAAGGAAAATGTTTTCCAAGTAACTGAAGATATAAAGTTTAAATTAACAATGCGTTAATTATTAAAGAGGCCAAGTGATGCTGAATATAGAACCAGTAGTTGTATTTTATTTTATAGATGAATGGATGTTTATTTGATAGTTAAATAACCGACTATCAAATCTGGCCAATTATCTATTGTTGATTAGGAACTACATGGATCAAATTTATGTTCGAAAACTATTCTGACTAGAAAATACGTAATCATGAAAGAGATCAGACAATGTTCGAGATGGAGCATTTGAAGACCATAGATCTTCATAAATAGAAGTATTATTTATAATCTATGGGCCGCTCCTCAAGATAAACTGTGATCCTTTCATGGTTGGAATCTATGGATTGCAAGGACCACTCGTTATTGATCTCTAGGGTGATTCCTAGGATGTGGTAGGCGGGTGACTTCGGTTGTCCAGTCCTAGGACAACGCATATGGACGATGTGGCATTGAAAGAGAACGGTGGCTAGATGTTCTAGAAGAGATTATAACCTCAAGCCTCACAACCGGATGATAACAAAAATCGAGCAGGTAGCATGGCTATGTGGGTCATTCCCGTTAGGGTGTATTGCCACCATCTAGAGAATATTCATATTTGTCCTCTTTCGTTTCTGTATCTTCGGATAACGGTTATGTGGGCCCAACTATAGGTGACAATATATTTGATACACTCAAGAGAAATGAGTGGTCGGTCATGTGTGGGCCGGGTTGCAAGACGTTCTTGTTGAACTCAGTGTATTCCTCTCTAGGGATACACCAGAGGCAGGTGGTTTCATACCTTGTCATAATCGAAATCTAGTCTCCAATAAGCGCTCGCAATTTTGATTGTATACTATATACGTGGAGCATGAGATGCAAGCGTTCCGCTAGATTGCTATTTATTTGTGCTTAGACATTATGTTAATATCAGATAAGATATGATTTCAAAATGTTTTAGGTCATAGTAAGGTAAAAATCGTCCGTATTTATGTGTGGCCTGGTCTTACTATTATCTTTTCTTTCAAAAAGGATTTCCAAAGTTAAACAAGTTGTTTGTTATGAATTTACCACTGAAAATATTCCAGACTGATCCGAGTGAATTTTGTTTTGAATCAAATGTGCTCGGTTCAGACCGAGTATATTTACAGGTTTGGTTCCACTTGGAGTTCAGGAGTTGTAAGCAGGAAGCTTCACCGTTAGTTATTTAGAGTTTATTTCCGCTGTGTCTGATATATGACGTACTCTGATGATTGGTATGTATATACTGTTTCTTTTTGTATAAAAGAGATTTGAACTACTATATTTTATTCGTTTTGCTGCGAGATTCTATTCTGATGTTTCTTCTTATTCTTCTATTCTAATATTTCTTTCTTTTCTTATCTCACCCTCTAATTTCTTTTCTTATCTTGTGGTCATTACAGTGGTATCAAATCTATTGATTGAGTTGTAACCTTGGCTCTGTGGCGTAACTTAATAGAGATGGGGTTGGTAACGCCCTAGATTGAGTTCAGAGTATATATATGAGAGCACGTATTTGTAATTTTATATAAAATTATTTTTAAACTTATTTGACCATTGTATTTTGTAAAAAATGATTATTCCTTCAGATTATTATAATATCGATCAACTAATGTTGAGTTGACTTAGAATTCAGAGTGGATGATTAAATTGAAATGATTAAACCAAACGGGATTTTCAAGTATGAAATTTGAAAATAAAAACTTCAATGTAGAGTTAGTTTGGAATCAAAGTGGATATTAAAGTAAAGATGAATCAGAATGATTTGGTTATGTTGATTGTGCCTTGTTTGATTGAATGATTGATTTCATGGTTGAAAAATAAAACTTGATATCTTGAATGAATTGAAACTAAAATAAATCCAAATGGATTGCGAAGAAACGATTATAAACAAAATTCATGTTAGTCGAATGGATTATTTGAAATGGATGACTTGAATGCTGAATTTAACTGACATAGGTAGAGCAGATACTGAACTATAGAATAAAATTAAAAAATTAGTTAATTTGATCTGGAAAGAAATTTAACCCGGTTAAATGGAATTAAAATAATTGAATTTAACCAGATAAGTTAAATTTAATTTGAAGGATTAAAGTTAATTGTGTATTGTGATTAATTTGACGTTAGTTTGGCTGAATAGAATTTATTAACAGTAATAAGGAATTGAATTAAATAGGAAGCAAGGAATAAATTCTATTATAATGAATTGTAAGTAAAATCAGTTATGAGATGAAATTGAATTATTAAAACCTGTATTTGTTATTTGCGTTGTTAATTGAGATAAGTACAGATTCCAGAAGACTATGGAATTGATTTGGTTATAGAGATTGATGTACAAATTGGAAAGCGAAGAGCAGTTAGATGATTACGTCGGAATTGGAATTGAGCTTCCCGACAAAAAGGTATACCTTAACATATTATTGGTTGTTGATTAATTTTATCCCTGAATTGGGTAGCAATACTATTTTGGTTTTCTTTTGGAGGAGTTGAGGCTCGAAGTCACAGTTGTAGTTGTACCGATCGAACCACGCAGAGGAGGTTCTGGTGAAATTTTTGAAAATTTCAAAGAGTCTAAATTAATTTTGATGATAAATCGTATATAATTATTTTAAAATAATTAGTTCGGAGCATTCTTCTTACCTTGTAATTTCGGGGACGAAATTCTTTTAAGTGCGGAAGAATGTAACGTCCCAGATTTTTGGACGCTAATTACGAATATTAATATTTGTTTTAAATAATGATTTGGTAATAAAAATGGAATTTATATTGAAATTTTTTATTTAAAATGGAGTTCGAATTTATACATTTATAATTTAATTACAAAACGAACTGCAGTGGCGTGGTATTTCGTAATATAACGATTTGAACTTCAATTGGTCATACCTGATCTGATATAAATCGGATTTCTGTGAAATGAGAAACTGTTGAATCGATTAGATGATAATTTTCTTATGGAGCATAAAAATCGAGATTCCATCGTATAGATGTTAAGATATGTCCAATTCAAATTTTCAGAAAAACGCTATGGAATCGTTTATTAACCGTAACGATAATTTAATTATAATTAAATATCGGTTTTGAATTTGAACAAAACCTTTGAGGCATAGTTAAAATTTAATTTTTAGAATTTTACTATAATTTTACCGAGTGAATTATATATATATAAGTTTATAAGCACTAGTTTTAACTTGTGTACTGATTAGAAACTCATTGTTTTATTGTAGAGAGGTAGGGGTAGATATAGGATTTGAGGGGTTATCTAAATTGAGTTATTTAGATAAGATATTTGAATATATGTATAGTAATAAACTTACAATCCTCTTCATTCCTTTTTGAAGACAAAAAGTTTTTAAGTAGGGGAGAATGTAACGACCTGAAATTTTGGAACCAATTTAAAATTTTGAAAATATGGGTTATTAAGTATTTAATTAATCACGCAAGTTTCTGGCTACATATGCATATTTTTAAATACGATTTCAAAAAGTATAACGGCCAGATAAGTTATTTAAATCAGTTTTATCAACTTATCAATTCAAACAATTTTTAGCATAAATGAAAATTTGACACTATTCAACGATTTTGGAAATTTCAAGATTCCAGATAGTATACGACTTATATAAAAGTTAGAATAAGGTTATCGGATTTTTGAAATGTTAACCAAAAATAATATTTTTGAAAATCGATAATTCAATACCATCTTAGAAAGCTAGAAAATGGATATTTTGCAAATGATCTCAGAATTCAACGAAATCATTTTTATCGAATCCATAATGATAAACAATGGTCAGGTTTCAAATTTCAAGTTAATTGGAGTTAGTGTGTAAGCGTGCGTAATATAAACGCAAGTTGAAAATTTTAGTTGAAATCAGATAATAAGATATTGAAAGACCACTTTGTCGAATTTGACGGGACCAGGACCATTAGAACCATATCCGAAAATTGTAGTAAATTTTCAAATTTCGTAACCATCAGAATTAGTATGTAATTATACGAGTAATAAACGCATAGGTAAATTTCAAAGAGAATTAATTCTTAACGATTAAATTAATTGGTTTTAAGCCAATATATAATATTTAAAAATATAGTAAAAGTAAAATATAGTTGTCTAATGTTGTGAAAATGATTTTGAAACATAAGTTAATTTCCATAAGCATTGATACGTCATTATACAATGTTTAATAGTGTAACTGATTATAAAAGATTAATAGTCAATTAGAGCTCGTTCTAATTAATAAAGGTAATAAATAAATTTTATTTTATATTTTGTTTACATATTCCCGAAGAGCACGAAACCCTAGTTAATGTGACTGGAAAATATATTTGATATTTTATACGTAGTTGTGTCAATAAGTTGTATGAAACGTTATAAGCTAATTAGCTTATATGTCATCGTTGGCATAACTATTCATTTAGGAATAATTGTGTCAGTTGGGAGTCATCATGCATCCAGGCCACCAAAGTGTACTTTCTCCCTTTCTCCCTAACAGCGATACCTCCACGACTCATGTCATCATTTTGCCCATAAAAGAAGGCATACCTCCTTCAATTTCTCCATCTTTCTCTTCATTTTCTCCTTCCTTCTTCCTCCATCCTTCTCTCTCCCTCTCCCCATTCCTACGGCTTTCCCCTCCCCACCATCATAGCCCGTCGCCTTCCCCCACCACCGCTGACGTCAGCCTTCCTCTCGTGGACTCCACTTCACCTAAAAACACTCTTTCTTCCCTTTAAACAACTAAAAATTCCCTCTTTCACCCAAAGCCTACCTCCTTCCCCACACACGGCCCACGCGACACCTCCCTAGGCCTCACTAGTCATGTCAGCAGCCCACCAGTACCTTGGGACCCACCCCTTCAAAATTCAAGCTCTGTTCTCCTAAAACCCTTTTCGTTTGCTCCTCGGAAAAAAATAGACGTCCTTATATACATCATCATTTGATAAAACAAAAACCCGTTGAACCCCTGTCCGTTTCAGTTTCACAAAAACCGGTGACGCCGGATGGCTTCCAAAATTCACGTTTGGTGTTTTTAGTTGTTGTGGTAGTTGATGTTGCATGAAAATTATATGCAAGTAAATATATGCAATGTTTCATAAATATGATGTTTGGATATGAATTGTTGACATTGGTTAGAAATTAATGTTATATTATTATAAGTGTTTTAGAAGTCGAAATTGTAATTAAAATCGATTGGTTGAATTGATGATAACTTGGTTGCAATGTTGTTGGAACATTGATTAGAAATTTAGTATTTGCAAGTAAGTTAATAGTTAAGTGATTAAATAGTAATTAGGTTTGGATAATTTATCATATAAAAAATGGCATGTATATGTAGTGTTTATGGTAGTTCAAAACATATATTTGAATAATCAAGTGTGTGCGATGAATAGTAACTTCACTTTGTGTTGATGCAACTTTTGTCAATATAAACCTGACATATGTGCACAATCTTGTATGTTGTATGTTGATGTGTTTCGGTATGAATTAGCTATAAAAACAATAGCTAATCTATTATTAACAACAGTTAATAATTGGTTTGAAAAATAGTTTTGAACGATGTTTGAGTGTCGACAATATTGACACTTAGGCCGTTGATGCCGTATTATGGTGTATGATGATTGATTGATGTTAATTGAACATATTGTTATGTTTGATCCATATAATTTAAATTATATGGAAATTTATTGAGTATTATTCCAATTTGGGAATTTAATGAACATTTTAATAATATAATATTAGGGGAAAAATAAAAGTCAAAATTTGATGTTCGATTTTGGATGGATGCAAAATTTATGTTATTACAATGAATATTCGTAAAAGAAAGAAAACGATTTGAAATAATTTTCATATAGTTAAGGCTAGTTCAAGTTATTATTTTTAAAATGAATAGTAACCAGAAAAAGTGAAGTTCGGTTAGCGTACCTAGAAAACGTTTTAAACAAAGTTTCTTTTCCAAACTTCTTTGTTTATTTCTATAACGAACTTCAGGAAATTTTTGGCCCAAAAGGGTAAGTTTGGATAAATAATACTCCTTTCATTTCTGAATATAAAATGTTTTAAGAAGTTTGGTGTGTTTCAAAATATAAGATGTTTAAGGTTTTTGTGCCCTTTTTATACATGATTAGTAATAAATGATGAGATATTTTATACATCTATTCATGTTTCAACCACTAGGTGTTCATGAAAAGAAGCTAATTGAAGAGAGAGAGAGACTTAATTTGAGTACGGATTAAAGCATCATTAATCGATTCCTTAATTCTCATGCAAACAAGTAAAACATCTTACATTTAGAATTGATGGAGTATTATTTTAATAATAAATAATATTATAATATCCATTAATGGAAGTATTTTAATTTGAAGTGATTTTTTTTGAAACTAAGTAAACATTTTTATTAGGAAATTCAGCCCAAAATAGTTTTGATTACATGCAAAGCCCAACTTGGCCCACGTATCAAACAAAATCATTATAATTACAAACCTAGTTGTAATTATATTCGTCATTTCGAACTGAAACATTCTGCATTTAGCTCTCTTCATCTTCTCTGTGCGTCTTCTACTTCAGCAAATCATGGAGGATCAAAATGTCTACTGCTTTCTGGAATTTGAGCCAACGTATCCAACAGTTCCTATTTGTCATTTCAGTGTCTTCTAATTCCCAGTTATCGGTGAGTCTTCTCCCATGAATTCTTCTTTTTCTTAGATTAATTTTAATAAGAGCAAGTTTGCTAACCAATTTTGTCGTACTCTTTTTTTCTTTGAAATTCTGGAATTCCTCTCTTTCCAAATCGCTACAACAACATTTTCCAAGGAGACTTTATTCAATCTGGTTATCAAGTTTTCGTGCTTTGGGTTCCTGGACAAGTATGTTGTTATCGCATGTAAATCATAATCTTGATTGTTTGGGTCTACAACTACATTACAATTCTTGGCAACGGTCTTTGAAAATTCACAAGCAAAAATAAGTGTTCATGGGTTTCTTCAGCAGTACCACATAGAACACAGAGTCTCTCTTCTGTTACCCTCCATTTGAATAATCTATTTCATGTAGGAAGATGTCGCAAGATGGCTTTGTAGATATTGAGTGAATTTTTGGGGTAAATTGCTCTATACCATATAACTATACTCTAGAGTTTTTTGTCATGTTTTCCTTGAATAACATTCCAAGCGTTCTTAAATGAAAAATCACCTTTAGAGTTATTCCAAGCCCATATTCCATTTTCTCTGCAAGTATAAATTGGCATTGCAATAATTTTCTGAGTAGTTTCTCTGCTACATGGTAAAGGGTCACATTTCCATTCATGTTGATCAATAATCGAATCCATACTTATTTCAGGGGAACCAAAAGCAGAGAATGTATCCCCTACCCACAATATCTATCATTGATTTACCCAAAATCCAAGGGTCTTTCATAGATTTGTGTCTTTACCATTTGCAAATTCACAAGTACAATTAGCTGCTAGTTTATCTTTTAATCCTATGATTGCTTTCTAATTTGGAGTTGCATTGATATCCATTGTCATTTGCCAAAAATTTCCTTTAATGTACCTTTGTCTCATCCACCTTGCCCAGAGACCATTACTCGTGATGATTTTCCAACCTTGTTTGAGAGTAAAAACGTCTCTCATGCCTCTTAGATTTATTAAACTAACTCCACCTTCTTCCTTCGGTCTGCATAAATCAACAAATTCAATTTTGTGATAACCACCCCTCCATATGAAATCAACATATACTCGTTCAATTTTTTCAATGGATGCAACAAGAATTTGAAATGTTTGTAACCAAAAGTTCACTTTTGCTTGAATAACTGTATGCACAAGTTCTATTCTTCCCACCAAAGATAAGGTTTTGAAGCTCCAACCTTGCAACTCGTCTTTTATTTTGTTGATCATTTCCACACATTCTCTATCAGTGATTTTATTTGTTGAGAGTGGCACAGCCAAACAATTAAATGGGAGATTTCCTTCAGTCACACCAAGAATTTCTAGTATATAATTTATGTGCTCACAAAATATGCTAAAATAACATTTAGTCATGTTCTCACTCACTTTCAAACCAACATACTTCTCCAGTAAATGAAAATTACTTTTGATAGTTCTAGCTGCAATTTCATTTGATTTAATGCATATTATCAGGTCGTCAGCATATAAGAGGTGACTTATCTTAGGTTGAAAATTGTACACTATCTAATAAGTCTGTTGTGCACCCACAATTCCATCTGGAGAGAAAGTACTCCAAAGCAACCACAAACAGGCAAGGAGATAATGGATCTCCTTGTCTAATCCCCCTATTTGATCCAATGAATCCCTTTGGGATTCCATTGATTTGAAGTGAAATATTGAATTATGTTTATATTAGTTCTTAGATAATTAATAAAATAGTTTTGAAGCAATTCGATTTTGACATAAAATCGAAGTTTGGTTTGAATAGAACTCATCGTGCAGCGATAGTTCGCAAATTTCAACCGTGGTCTTCAAATTGACATACCGAGAGATTTGACCATCGGATTCTCCCAAAACAAAAACCATTAGGACTGAAATAAAAAGAGCTTTCAAATGATTATAAAAGCTTTAAAATCCAATTGTTAAATCTAGAGATGAATTCAAATCAATTTTTAATTAAAACAACACCAATGCCATTAATAACCCGAAAACGTTTTTTAACAAAACAGGCTGTTTTTAAATTATTAAAAATAAAGAAAAATTAGGATAAGTCATAATAAATTATCTCAAAGTGATTGAAAAACAAATACAAAGTTTGAACTATATTTGGAATATTCGCATTTTTAGCCCGATTGACTAAAAAAGGTAAAATGATGTTTAGTAAATTTAGGCTAGATGAACTTAAATTATTTGGTTTATCAAATATAACTAAGTTTTGAAAGAACATTCTAGAATAATCTTTTGATTTAGAAGATATTTCCAATTTGGATAAAAATTGGATTTGTATAGAAATAATCTTCGTATATACGGTATTGGTTACCATTGTGTAAGCATTCGCTTTTCGAGGAATTTAAAATATATTTATATCTATTCCACTTATAGTACTCGCTGATTATGGCAATTAGTATTGAATATAAGTTGATATAACTCTATTTGAATTCTTATATTTAATATCAATAGGTTTGGGGTTTGTTGTGAATAGTGTCTTAAATAACTATTTTTTTTACCCAGTTAAAAGAGAAAAAGATTTATTAAGATTAGTTGAAAAGAAATCTTTATCATATTTGATAATAAAGGTTTGAGTAAAAGAATATTCCCAAAACTGAATAAGACTCAGGACATCTAGTATATCTTAATTGAATTGAAAGATGCGATAGTTATTCGCAATGACCAGGTTTTGACCAATTGTGAATTACTAAACTGTAACACCCCGTAAAAATATACCCAAAACCAATTAGTAATAATAAATGATGGAAACTTAAAAAGGAAAAATGGGCTGAAATATGAAATTTTGATGCATCAGGAATTTGGCCACAAAAATACCGTAGTTGTATTCATGACGAAATTCTTATAAATTTTCATATATAATATGTCGGAATCCGAGTCCTATGAGAAGGTTACACTTAAAAGAAAATGAACACTAAATATATATGTAACATAGTTAAAAACTTAAATTATAATATTACTATATGAAATAGTGTATGGCCAATAAATGAGTAATTGGAATATTCCATCTAATTTGAATTCATGTGTATATATAAGTATGAAACAAGTGGACAAGAAAATGTTTAAAAGGAAAGGAATAAAAGAAATTAATAACGTTATATAATAAAAATGTTTCTAGCCCCACATACCTTTACTGGGAAAATTGGTGACCAGGAGGTCGACCTCCCCTCCTAGAGGGGTGTCAACCACCAGTCGACCACCCTTCTAGGGGAGTGATCGACCGCTTAGCACGACCAATGCCCAGTAGGCTTGTTTAGGTCAGGTTTTGGTGTTAATTTATTAATTTGAATAACTTGGATTAAATCTTAATAATCCTACGGTTCTTATTTACACACACATCTAGAAATAATACCCTAAACTTCAGACCTAAACCTAGCCTACCTCTCTTTCTCTACCTCCATTCTGCCATTGATTCTAGAGAAATTCTTAATAGGTTTTCTTCTTGTCCTAAGAATCTATTTTCATTTTATAATCTCTTTTTCTTGTAGGACCTAAATCTGCAATCACAAGGTGTGTATATATATAAGAATTCTAACTATTTAATTCTTATATATATATATATATATATATATATATATATATTTCTATGGACTGGAGTTCGCATCAGATAGGCAAATATCGTCAGATCAATGACATTTCACTATGAGGGAAATAGTAATTGCTTAGGCATATTCTACGTTTGTAGATTTTTATATAAATTAGTATTCCTAGGGAGATTCATATTAACTGTAATATCAAATTGCAAAACCCCCAAATCTTCTATTTTTGTATATGTTTGCAAGAATTGTCAATAGATATTGGGTTTGTGAATTTGTTTGAGTTGTGGATAAAGATATTTTGGGTTATTTACTTTTATTTGATTTGATTTATCCTTTTTATTTAAATGTGACTCTGATGTAAAAAGGTTCATATTTGATTTATCGTTATTATTTTAATAGGTTTGAGTATCCATTCTAATTGGATAACTTGAATGTATTCAAATTTGAAACAAATCAAATATCAATGTTTTTATGTATAGCATAAGAAATGGTAAATTCGATGAATAATAGTTTGTGTGTACATATATAAATAATTATATATATATATATATATATGATGTAGGAAATTTACACCTTGTTCTTAATCCATTACTTGAATTATTTTAACAAGCCTAAGATGCAAGTTGTTAATTGTATGTTGTATATTTTTCCCGTTATTTCTACATTTTACTTATGTCGCCATGCCATGTATTTAGCGATCGGATGTGGGAATTAACTTGTATTCCTTGAACATAGACTGAATTCATAATTTACATCGTTAAAATATTCCTTCGTCCATACAAAAATTAGCATTATTTATACGTATTAAATATTCTACTTATATAGCTTAATTAATGTAATTAGTATAATAATGACATAATAAATACGATTAGATTAAGAATTAATAGAATTTGAAATGTACCCATATAAATCGTTGTTTTGTGTGCATACATAGTGGCTTATCTATATATTAAATAATGGCACGTAGACACGAGGTTAGTCATCATTTGTTGTCTAAGTCTGTCCAGAACCGACTGACAAATCCAACAACCACAGGTGAGTTTGCTAATGTGAGAGTTCTAGGTATCATGAGCCATTTAATTTAGTACACTATGATTCAAGGTTAAGCCCACTTGTAGTACAAGTCTGCCAAGAACCGCCCGACATATCCAGCATCTACAAGTAGACGGTTTAATGTAAGAAGTCTAGTGTGTGTGTTTGTGTGTATATATATTATGTGTAAATAGGTAGGTTTACTACACCTTGAGAAGGTCTTAAGTGACTGACTCTCTTCATATCTAGTTTGGGTCTTAAGTGGTTAGGAGTAGGACCATTCCAAAGGTTTATTCCTTGGATGTGGATCAAAGTCATGAGACTCACCCTTATTTGTTTCGAAGTAAGTCTATGGGTCCTCCTTCTTTAAAGGTGGTTTAGGCATGACAATAATAGAGTAGGGTAGTTTAGCGGAATTTCCACTTCCCCTAGGGGCTATGTAAGGGCCAATCTAGAGACATAATTAGTATACGTTGGACGCAACATGCTACTTAATTTCACCAACTGTCTAAGGGAAGTCTTAAGCGACATAGGTGTTCTACCATATTAGAAATTAAGTAGTAACATGATACGTCTACTGAGGTGTCTTAAATGGCAAGATGCGGGTCTATCCTAAACCGTTATTATGCGGCATGTTACTACTTCTCATATTACTTGTGAGAATAAATACCTAAGAACAATGACATATTAGGATGGAGTCTTAAGTGGCTTGGGTCTGCCTAAGGGTTATAAGTGATCGTGAGAATCCACTCTTAATAAATGTGCTAGAATGGGATTTAAGTGACCGAGAATGTCAGCTTCGTTGGGTCTCCACCTAAAATGCACTAATGAAGGTCTTAAGTGAATGGTTCGAATCTCCACCTCATTATATAGACACTTTTGTATATGTGTGTGCTTGTGTGTTTCGTAGAGATACATGGACATATATAACCTGCTAAATCTAGGGTATGGTCTCTACGCAAGTATTATTTTCAGTCACACAGGACTTTTTGTTCGGACCCCTCTCCTTAACATATGAACTAGGCCAATAGGTGGGGTAGATTCAATAGGCAAAGCAATGATGTAGACTGAAAAGGACGATGGAGATATTATGCTATTATTATTTATCATTAATATATTTCTTATGGAAACTCTAGATGATGAATTTTAAAGTTGTACTATTTCAAATAATTGTATTTGATAATTGTTAGTTAAATGAGTGGTTTAATCTATAATATGGTGCATCTTATTTTCAATATTATATTTTCTCGTTCCGTTGTGTGAGATTCCATAATTCTATGTTTATCTAGTTATTATGTGCAAACGTAATTCCTTACAGGAACCAACGATCCGTTTAGATTGGTTCTAAGTTTTGATGGGCCTTTTCTGGTTTGAAATTTAGGCCCACTCTGGGCGAGTTTTTACATTTGGTATCAAATCTAGGTTACCCGATTATAGGGAATTATACGTATAAGAGATGTATTTGTATTTTGAAAAAGATTTTCAAACTATATATATATATATATATATATATATACACCCCCAATAAGCTTTTGCGACTATACTAGGCAACTCTATCGTTATTCTTCCCTTTTCAGCTTAAGTACTATCTTAGGAGTACCCGCTAATGTATTCTTCCTTTTCTTTTTAGATAGTAGAATGGCTGATAATCCGTCAAACAGCAAACCAGGCAAGACCTTGGTATTTTATAGAATGTTTCCAGCAATATCTCCGTACGGTGGAGCAAGTCCCTGTTGCTAATCATGCCTCAGCGGAGCCTGCAGCTCCTACCGCTGAAGTAGCCTTTGATTTTCCTCGATTATGTAAAAGCTTTACAAACCTTGGTGGAAAAACGTTCTTAGGAACAAAAGTTTTTATTGGCGCTCAAGCTTGGATGATGGATCGTCAAATGATTTTTGAAGCCACATGATGGTCATATGAAGTTAAAAGGAAGATTACTGCATGCCATTTAAAAGTAAAAGCCCGTGAATGGTGGAACCTAGTATTAGGAGGAAATGAGGGACGAATATTTACATAGGCTGAATTCAAGGCCCAATTTGAAGCAAAGTTTCTACCAAAAGTTGAGGTAACGGTCCAATTAGAGAAGATTGTCCATCTCAAGCAAGGAAGTTTGAGTCCACAGGATTATGTGGCTAAATTTATCGAGTTGAGTAAGTTTGGTAAGGTTCGGCAGATATCCCTTTGAGCAAAGCCTTAAAGTTTGTTAAGGGGTTGAACCCTCCATTGAAGGACTCTTTGCTGGCACATGTAACATTCTGATCAACCTTTGAAACATTAGTTGAGACGACCATTTTTTGCCCAACTAAAGGATCTAAGGAGAATAAGAATGCTAAGAAGGGAAAAGGAAGTTCAGGTCCTAGTAAAAATAAGAATAAGGAGTGGCAGAAGAATAAGAAGTAGAGGGGAAGTTTAAGAAGGAAGCTAAAACCTTCACGAGGTGCGACCATAAGGACTATAAGGCCAAGGATTGTAGGACTGCTTTGGCAAAGAAAGAGTTTAGGGAAAAGTGCTACAAATGCCACAAGGAAGGACACATGTCTAAAGATTTCCCAAAGCCTAAGGTTATTTAGTGCGTTAGAATAATGCAATGGAAGTAGCACTAATACAGAGCTGACTCCAAAGAGATCAAGGTCAACCCTCCCTTAAAGGTATAACTTCTATTTCTGAAATTTCCATATACACCTTGTTCGATTCAAGAGCGACCCATTCTTTTATTTCTAAGAGTCTAGTTATTTTTTGAACTTTCCATTATCTATCTCTAGTAATCCGATAGAGGTGGCCAACCTTATCGACTGGGCCAAGTATCTTGAGTTTATGCATAAAGACCTAGTATTAAATATCGACGATGTCGAATTCCTCTGCGAAGCATATGCATTGGATTTTATGGGGTATGACCTTATCCTGGGTATGGATTTGCTATCATTTTATGGGGCCATCATAGATTACGATAAGAGAATCATTCGTCTTAGGAGCCGAGGAGGATGTAGCCTGAAAATTTCATATGACATTAGGGACAAGGACAAATCTTTGTTATATATCTTATCTCGTAGTTCGGAAGGACCATCTTTGGTCCCTATAGTATGTGAGTTCTTGGACGTCTTTGAGGAAGTCACAAGACTTCCATCCCATAGAGAAATCTCCTTTTGTGTTGACGTAGAGAAGGATGCTAGACTGGTAGCTTTAACCTTAAAGCATATGGCGCCAAAGGAAAGAAGAGAATTAGACAAACATATTTTAGAATTACTGTAGAAAGGCTTCATTCGAAGAAGTACCTCTGAGTGGGGTGCACCCGTTATGTTTTCCACCAAAGCAGATGGATCTCTAAGAATTTGCGTGGATTATAAGGAGCTTAACAACATAACCAAAAATAATAGGTGCCCCTTACCCAGAATTGATGACCTATTTGGCCACTTGGGAGGAACCCGAGTATTTACCTAATTAGACCTTGCAACTCGATCTCACCAGTTGAGGATTTCAGATGCCAATAAGGATAAAACCGCATTTAGGATACCAAATGGATTGTTCCAATGAGAAGATATGCCCTTTGGAGCGACGAATGCACTCACCTTCTTTGTTGACCTCATGAGTAGAGTGTTTAGGGGAATTTCAAATAAAATTGTGGTAGTCTTCATAGATGATATCCTTTTATATTTGAAGGACCAAGCATGAAAGTCACTTAAGACAGGTCCTAGGGATATTAAGAGATAACCAATTAAAAGAAAAATTCTTGAAATGTCATTTCTTGAGAGAAGAAGATGATTCTTAGGACATATCACCTAAAGCAAAGACTTAGCAGTAGACCCCAAAAAGATCGAGGCACTTAAGGTAAGAAGAATACCTAGAAATGCCACAGACTTAAGAATCTTCCTTGGATTGGCGGGATATTACTGAAAATTTGTTAAAGACTTCGCAAAGATCACTACACCTATAACTCAACTGACTAGTGCGCCAGTTCTCATCATACCCAATGGCTCAAAGGTTCACTGTTTACAGTGACAAATGCGAAACCAATTTAGGAGCGGTTCTTATGCAAGAAGGAAGGGTTGTTGCATATGCCAGTAGATAACTCAAGGACTTGGAGAAAAGGTAACCAGTTCATGACCTAGAGTTAGACTCCGTAGTATTCGCCTTGAAAATGTGGATGTTCTATCTTTTAGGAAAGAAGTTCGAACTTTTACTCACCATAAATCCCCAAAGTATTTATTCTATCAACGTGGCTTGAATTTAAGACAACAACACTGGATGGAGTACATTTCCACTTTTGATTTTATGGTCCAGTGTACTCCAGGAAAGGGAAACATCATAGAAGATGCGTTGAGTTGAAAGCTTGCATATTTGAATGCAATTTTGGAATGGAAACAGTTGGAGTTTCTCCCTAACTTTAACTTGCAACCCTCATCAGTAGATTCTAATAGTTTTCTTGGAGTTTTGCTTGTAAAACCCACTCTATGAGAAAAGATTCGAAGTTTGCAAGGCTATGACGAAGAGATAAGAGACTTGAAAGAGATAGTAGGGCAGAAGGAGACTTTTCCCCATTCGAGTAGATATTCATTAAGCGATGAAAGAAGTTTTCTTAGGGACAGAAGACTCTGCATCCCTAAAGATGAAAAGTTAAGAAAGGATATTTTAGAAGAATGTCATTAATCGAGGATGACCACACACCTCGGTGGGGATAAAATGTATAAAGATACGAAGAGGAATCTCCATTGGGAAGGAATGAAAAGGAAGGTTGCTGAGTTTGTAGCCCAGTGTTTAACATGCCAAAAAATGAAAGCGGAGCAAGGAAAACCCGGAGGGTTACTGTTACCCTTAGTGATTACCACGTGGAAGTGGGAAAATATTTCCATGGATTTTGTGAATAGGCTTCCACGAAGCCAAATAGGAAATGAGGCTATTTGGGTCGTAGTAGACCGTTTGACCAAGAGTGCTCAATTTATACCAATAAAAAAGAGTAGGGCTGCAGCTTCATAGGCCCGGTTATATATATCAGAGAAGTAGTTAGACTACATGGTTTCTCATCTAACATAGTAAGCGATAGAGATCCCTTATTAACAAGCGAATTTTGGAGAAGTTTACAAGCAACATTGGGAATGACCCTCAACTTAAGTACATCTTATCACCTGCAAACAAATGGCCAGACAGAAAGAGTAAATCGAATCTTGGAAGACTTGCTTAGAGCTTGTTTTACCGACTTTGGAACAACACTTACTGCTTTTGTAGTTTTCAAACAATGATTGGTATGACCCATTTTGAAGCGCTTTATGGGAGGCCACACAAATCACTAACTGGTTAGTGGGAAACTACCAATAAGTTTCTAATAGGACCAGACTTCGTCCGTGATTCCACAGAGGAAATTTTTTTTGATTATGCAGAAAATGAAGGCAGCCCAAGAGCATTAGAAATCGTATGCTGATAAAGGAATGAAGGAACTTGAGTTCGATATTGGAGACTTGGTATTTGTGAAGGTATCCCCTCTCAAGAAGACTGTTCGATTTGGAAAGACTAGGAATTTGGCTTATAGGTTTATTGGGCCTTTTTGCATTATCGAGAGGATAGGATATTTGGCCTACCGAGTGGATCTCCTAGAATGCCTATTGGAATCCACAACATTTTTCATATATCACATTTGAGAAAATGCCTTCATAATTCTGTTATCAGACTCGAGCTTGATGAAGTTGGGATATAGGAAAACTCGAGTTGGAGTCCAGGGTGCCCATGCCACTGCAAAGATTGTAGAGCACGGAATCAAGAAACTCCGCAATAAAACCGTTTGCCCCGTACGAGTACAATATGGAAATGATCCCGCGGAAAGCACATGGGAGGCTGAGGACAAGTTAAGACATACCCACCCAGAGCTTTTCTCGGGTAATTTTTCCTCTAAATTATGTTTATGTTAGCATTGTGCTTGCTAGATTGGATGTTAGGGAAATGGATGCAACACAATTGCACAGTGCACTTATATATATATATATATATATATATATATATATATATATATATGCATATATGCATATTAGGATGCTCTACATACATGGTGATCACTTATTTCATATACAGCTAGGATTTGAGCTAACTTTAGTAAATCTGCAGTTCATAAGCACTATGAGTCATGGATTTTTTACGGATGAATCAAGTACAACATGGATGTTTAGAGTGAGTTGCGTTTTTTGGCCCCTTCAAATAGATTTCAGGATGAAATCTATTTTAAGGAGAGAGATTGTAACACCCCGTAAAAGTTTGCCTAAAACCAATTAGTAATAATAAACGATGAAAGTTTACAACAAAGTAATAAAAGGACAATGTGATGAAAAATGGAGTTTTGTAGTATCAAAAATTTGGCTATGAAAACACTATAGTTGTATTCGTAACGAAATTCTAATCAATTTTCATATATAATATGTCAGAATCCGAGCCCGTAAGAGAAGGTTACAATTAAAAAAAATTGAACATTAAATATATATGTAACACAATTTGAAGATCAAATCATAATATTAATACATGCAATATCATATGACTAATAAATGATTAATTGGAATATTCCATCTATTTATATATAAGTATGCAACAAGGGGACAAGAATAAGATTTAAAAGGAAAGGAATAAAAGAAACTAATAACGTTATATAATAAAAATCCTTTTAGTCGCACATACGTTTACTGGGCAATTGGCAACTAGTAGGTTGACCTCCCCTCCTAGAGGGGTGTCGACCGCCAGTCGATCGCCCTTCTTGGGGAGCGATCGACTGCCTGGTGCGACCAATGCCCAGTAAGGCTGGTTCGGGTTAGATTTTGGTGTTAATTATTAATTTGACCAACTAGGATTAAATCTTAATAATCCTACGGTTCTTATTTACACGCACACCCCCCCTATAAATAACACCCTAGACTTCATACCTAAACCTAGCCTACCTCCCTATCTCTCCGTCCATTCTACCATTTATTCCAGAGAAATTTTTAATAGCTTCTCTTCTTCTCCTAAGAATATGTTTTCTTTTTATAATCCCTTTTTCTTATTGGATCTAAATACTGAATCACAGGATTCATATATATATATATATAAAAGAATTCTAACTATTTAATTCTTATATATATATATATTTCTAGGAATTGGAGTTCACATCATCAGATAGGCAAACAACGTCAGATCTACGACATTTCACTGTGAATGGAAATAGTAATTGCTTAGGCGTATTCTACATTTGTAGATTTTTATATGAATTGCTATGCCTAGGGAGATTCAGATCAACTATAATATCAAATTGAAAAACCCCCCAAATCTCCTATTTTTATGTATGTTCGCAAGAATTTCAATAGATATTGGATTTGTGAATTTGTTTGACTTGTGGATAAAGAATATTTTGGGTGATTTACTTTTATTTGATTTGATTTATCCTTTTTATTTAAAAGTGACTGTGATGTATAATGGTTCATATTTGATTTATCTTTATTATTTGAATCGGTTTGAGTATCCATTTTTTTTATAACTCGAAGGCACTCAGATTTGAAACAAATCAAATATCAACGTTTTTATGTATAGCATAAGAAAGGATCAATTCGATAAATAAAAGTGTGTGTACATATATAAATAATTGTATATATATATATATATATGATGTAGGAAATTTACACCTTGTTCTTGATCCATTACTTGAATTATTCTAACAAGCCTAGGATGCGAGTTTTTAATTTTATGTTGTATATTTTTCCCACTACTTCTATATTTTACTTATGTCACCATGCTATGTATTTAGCGGTCGGATGTGGGAATTTACTTGTATTCCTTGAACATAGACTGAATTCATAATTTATATCGTTAAAACATTCCTTTATCAATACAAAAATTAGCATTATTTATACATATTAAATATTCTACTTATATAGGATAATTAACGTAATTAGTCTAACGATGACGTAATAAATACGATTAGATTAAGAATAGAATTTGAAATGTCCCCATATAAATCGTTGTTTGTGTGTGCGTATATAGTGGCTAATCTATATATTAAATAATGGCACGCAGACACGAGATTAGTCATCATTTGTGGTCGAAGTCTATTTGGAACCGTCCGGTAAATCCAGCAACCTTGAGTTTTGCTAATGTGAGATTTCTAGGTGTCTTGAGCCATTTAATTTAGTACACTATGACCCGAGGTTAAGCCTATTTGTATTAAAAGTCTTCCTGGAACCGCCTGGCATATCCAGCATCTACAGGTAGATGGTTTAATGTGAGAAGTCTAGTGTGTATGTATGTATGTATGTATGTATATATATATATATATTGTATGTGCAAATAGATAGGTTTACTACGCCTTGAAAATGTCTCAAGTGGCTGACTCTCTACTTATCTAGTTTGGGTCTTAAGTGGTTTGGACTTTAACTATTCCGAAGGTTTATTCCCTGAATGTTGATAAAATTCATGGGAATCACCCTTATTAAATTTGAAGTATTTCTATGGGTACTCCTTCTGTAAAAGTGGTTTAGGCATGAAAATAATGGAGTAGGGTGGTTTACCGGAATGTCCACTTCCCCTAGGAGTTGTGTGAGGGCCAACCTAGGGACATAACTGGTATGCGTTGGACGTAGCATGTTATTTAATTTCACCAACTGTCTAAGGGAGGTCTTAAGCGATAGAGGTGTTCTACCATAATATCATTTAAGTAGTAACATGATATGTCTGGCGGAGGGTTCTTAAATGACCATATGCGGGTCTACCATAAACCGTTATTAAGCGGCAGGTTACTACTTCTCATATTACTTATGAGAATAAATACCTAAGAACTTTGACGTATTAGGACGGGGTTTTTAGTGGCTAGGATCCGCCTTAGGGTTATAAGAGATCATGAGAATCCACCCATAATAAATGTGTCAGAATGGCCTTAAGTGACCGAGAATGTCTACCTCGTTGGGTCTATTGGAGAATGGAGTTTTGATGATAACAACCTTATTTCAATTATCTTTGATTATAAAATATATACAACATCTTTATTTAGAATATATATATATATATATACATGCATACATATGCAGGATTTGTATACATGAATTAATACTGAAGACTGTACAGTTTAAGAGCATTTAGAGATTCAGAATTCAGAGTAGATTCAAGACTCATGAGTAATCAAGATTTCAATAGTTCAAGAATAATATATTTATAGAGTCTAGATTTTGTAAGATTCCAAATAGCACTCCAGGTTCAAATTCAATTTCTGATTTTTCAACTCTTCCCTCAATCATCTCTATTTTTGTTTTCTTTTTATGCTCAATCTTATCTATTTTGTTTTTCTATTTAACTCTATTTTTATTCCTTTTTGTTTTTCAAACTTAAATTTTTTATATAAAATTTATTTATATTTTATATAGTTTAAAACCTTATAATTTTATAAATATATTTATATAGTTTAAATATATTTTCATATGTTTTTCTATCATATAATATTGATTTACAACATTAGAATTTTATCCACGAATTTCCAGAATTAATTTTATGTCAAAATACTTGGAAAATGCTTTGAAAATAAAATTTGCACACGGCTATGTCGACATATAACAGCTATTTTTCTAAATTTGAAGGGAAGTGTCTTTTCACTATTTGAAACACTTCAGAACCATTGCAACCCTTCATACCCTATAAAAAGAGGTTAAAACAGAATTTTATAACATCTTTTCTTCTCCATCTTAATCCTCTTTCATTCTACCATTATTCCTAATCATTTTTATGGTTTTTACACTTATACTCTGTCAAATTCACTTCTGTATTGATCAAACTTCTCTCTGCACTCTCTACTCTCTTAATTAAGTGCTATTGAAGAGTTATAGGGCTGTTTTGTAATTGGTTGGGTTGAATAAACCTTGTTGTGAGTCAAAGAGGAGTCGATGTGTTGCTGTGAGCCGTGAAATCAAGAAAGTAGGAATCAGTGTCTCCTTGTTGAGATGTGAAATCAAGGAGTGTGTAATTGACTATTGAAAGAGTAATAAAACTTTGCACAACCCAGCGTTTTGTGGGACTGGACGCAGAATGATCCGAACCCGTATAAAATCCGGTGTGTTCTTTCCTTTTTTGCACTTTTTTTTTGTTTATTTTGCTTCTGTGTTTGAATCTGTGTCTGTATTTGTGTTTGTAGTGTCTGATTCATCCCATAGTTCTCTCTAGTTTTTTAAGTTTTGTTTAAATTCTTACAAACACTATTCACCCCCCCACCCTCTAGTGTTTACTTTGCCTGAACGATCCATTCCGCAGTCCCTAACAATTGGTATCACAGCAAGGTCTTTCAAAAAGTTCATAATCTAATTTTTGAAAATTTGGTAAAGTGGCAACCAACACTGGTTGCAATAATAGTTCTTTTATAGAGGGTCAATCTACTGTTAGACCACCACTGTTTAACGGTAGTAATTATTCATATTGGGCATGTAGAATGAAAATCTATTTATAGTCTGTAGGATTATATACATGGAAAAGTACAAAAAATAATTATGTTGAACCAACAACTGTATTTGCACAATGGACAAATGAACAAAAGGCTGCTATACAGAGCAATTAAAAAGCCATGAATATGTTATTTTGTTCATTAGATAGAAATGAGTTTAATAGAGTATCCATATGTAAGACTGCTTATGAAATCTGGAGAACTTTACAAGTTACTCATGAAGGAACTAATAATGTTAAACAGACTAAGATAGGAATGCTAGTCAATCAATTTGAATTATTTAAAATGAATGAGAATGAGTCTATTTCCGATATGTATTGCAGATTTCAAGAGATAGTGCATTCACTAATAACACTTGGAAAAACTTATTCCAAAGCAGATCAAGTCAGAAAAATATTAAATTCATTAACTCAAAAATAGGATCAAAAGACTTTGGCTATAGTAGAAGCCAGTGATGTCAATGAAATGAAGATTGAAGAGTTAATTGCGAATTTAATGTCATACGAAGTTCAATTACAGAAAAGAAAAGAAAATATATCGACTGAAAAGAAATCTATTGCACTGAAAGCAACAACAAATGATTCTGACTCAAGCAGTGAAGATCGTGAAGAAACAGCACTCATGATAAATCAGATTAAAGGATTTCTAAAGTATAGAAGAAAGGTTTATAATCATGCAAAATTAAATGATGGACGATGTTTTAGCTGCAATAAAATCAGGTCATATAAAGAGAATGTGTCCATATCCAGACAAATCTACTCAACAACCGGACAACTCAAATCCATCAAAGAAAAGAAGGAAATCACATGCAGCAACGTTAGATGATTCAGATTCGTCATAAAGTGATGAAGAACTAGAAACCAGAAATACAAATATATGCTTTACAACAATTCAGAGTTCAGAAAATCATGAAGAAAAGGATCAAAAAACCGGGTATGCATTAATTACATTTTAATTTTATTTGTTTGAATGGTTGCTTTGTTTGTTTGCTTTGGTTTGAATTTAAAATTTAATAAATTCTTTGAATTTTGAAATTCAAATTTGAATTTTGAATTTTGAATTTTGAAATTCAAAATAAAAATATAACATTAAATAACCAATAAATTAATAAAATAAAATTGTTTGTATGTTCATTAGGATTAGAAGTATTTCAGGAAATCATTAAACCTGAAATATAAATCGATAATTTAATTCAAAGCTTGAAAATCCATAATTCTTTTTGAAATAAGCACTGTATGTCGACATACAAAAATATACATGTCAACATATACAGCAGTTTTGAAATTTAAAATTTAAAATTTCAAAAGTTTAAACTTTCAAACTTCCCTCCAATCTTTTTACCGACTCCCAAGGTCTGAAAAGTTGTCCTTTCAATCTAAAAAGTTGTGCCTATTCAATTCACATTCGTTCAATTCATATCTATTCATTTTCTAAATATATATATATATATATATATATATATATATATATATATATATATCCATCCTTTCTACCTGCGATGGGGTTAGTCCATGGATTTTCCTTCCTTTTGCCAAATTTCGCTCAAGGCAAAGGGTTGAAGGGAGATAGTGAAGAAAAAGATACGGAAAAAACATTTCTAGGTGGTCATTCACAACTCAAAACAACTTTCTTCATATCTATCCTCCTCAAAACTATCATATCAATGGCTTCCTCAAGTTCATCTCAGAAATTAAAGATAACCAAAACCAGAAAAGGTTATCTTTACAATGATAAAGAGGTCATTAAAATCTATGGTTACTATTTAGAAAATGCTAAAGTTAACACAGGTGCTTTTGCCGTCTTTAGCGACTTTCCATCTTATGATCTCGTCTCTCTCTTCCAACACAACGAAATCTTGAGTCTAATTGACTCTCGTGACAATGACGAAGTATGTTATCCCAAACTCGTGAAGATGTTCTACGCAAATCTCAACCGCGAATTTTATCAAGGCAATGAAAATCAAATTTGGAGTAATATCAAGGGAACTCAAATTGTTCTCGACGTCGATCTTCTAGGAGAAATTCTAAATTGTAGAAGTGAGGGCACAGATTTCTCAACTTTTGCCATCGATGAAACCGATTTGGAAACCTATCACGATATCTTCGAAGATAGTGCTCAAATGGATTTCAAAAATCGTTTCTTTCGTCCAAAAACAAGGATCGTCAACCTCCTCCTTCAATAGACCATCACTCCCCGTTCCGGAAATTACAACAATCCAACTCTTAAAGTCCAAAAGGCTCTCTTTACCATTATGGGTAATTATCTTATCAATTGGGCCGATATGATTCTAAATGAATTAAGCCCATAGATGTATCTTCAAGAGAAAACACTCTCTACTATGGTGTTTATCTCACTTACATTTTCAAATATTATGGAGTCTATCTTCATGGAGAAGAATTTGTCCTTAGAAAAGTGTTTGATGTATCAAACATTCATCTCATGCAAATTCCTCTCACTTTCAAACCTTATGAGACATACGAGGCCAAACAAGCTCGATTTCAACAAGAGCAAGATCCAATGGAAGTCGAAGAAGAAGAGATTTATATGGAAAGTATTGAGTATCCAACCTTAAGTCATAATCTCAAAGACACGATTATTCAAAATCAATTGAAAATCATTGAAAATCAAAAGAATCTTAACAAAAGGTTTAACAAGAAGCTTTCAAAATTATGGTCAAAATAGGAAGAAAGCTTGGAATTTCATCTTCCTCATCATCATCCGAAAACTAGACCATATAGTTTAGCTATCTTTATATATTTTCTTGTATTTGCTTTCGAATCTCTTATTTGAGTGTGTCTTGTTTAGTTGGATGTATTTGATTTTTAGTATGTATTGGATGGAGTTTTATTTGTGTTTTTATCATCTTTATGTTTCTAGAAAAATCATAAAATATATTATAATATTACAAGAGTTCAAAAGATTTCAAAATTCAAAATTTTCAAAATTCACACAATAGTATGTCGACATAACCAAACCTGTATGTCGACATATAACAGATTTTTTTTTCAAACTTTTTCAAAATTTAAAATTAAATAACTACTTGTGTCCATTCAGAATCCAACGAATTTTAGACCCTATTTAAGTACATTTCTTCCATAAAACCTCATTATTCCATTACTCCTATCTTCTTAATCATTTTTATTAAATCCATGGCAAATCCTATCCAAAACATAAGAGAAAACCTTGATGGTTCTTTAAATTCTTTCAAGAAAACTCTCTCCATAGTACTACGCAATCAACGCAAACTAGAATTAATTCAAATGAGGATGGTAACGTCAAAAAAAACATTTTGATGTAATTTGTTGGGATATTTCTTCTCATTTCAGAAATGAAAACAACCAAACATCTCATAAAATTGAAGAAGAGTGGAAAGATATCCAGAAGAATCCAATTACTGGAGAAGATGGTTAGGTTGAAGTTCAAAGAGATGTTTAGTTGTTTGTTACGATTTGATTAATTTGGTTTCATATGGTGTGGTGTGAATCGGATTATATTGTTTAAAACTTGTACTTATTAAGACATATGGTATGATTTAGTTTGGATTGGTTTGTATATATATTTGACAAACATTTGTAATAATACTTGGATTGGTGTGTATTTAGTCATCATATTAAGTATTATTCTCTTTAGTTTAATAGATTAAGAAGGTATTCTACTTAGAAATAGTTAATAAATTAAGGGGGAGTATTTTATGTCATAACCAGGGAATTATACAATTTAGGGGGAGTATTTTTAGGAATATTACTTAGATTCTACAGTTGTTTAACTTAGGGGGAGTATCTTTAATCTTACTTTTTGATAATGCCAAAGGGGGAGAAATTATAAAATATAGGCATAGTTTTATAGAATTCTTATAGCTAGGGGGAGTATAAGAAGATCATCATCAAATAGGTATATACAGGTATGATATTTTATAAACTAAGGTTGTCATCATCAAAAAGGGGGAGAATATTGGAGAATGGAGTTTTGATGACAACAACCTTATTTCAATTTTCATCGATTATAAAATATATACTAATATCTTTATTTAGAATACATATACATATGCAGGATTTGTATACAGGAATTATACCGAAGACTGTACAGTTTAAGAGCTTTTAGAGATTCAGAATTCAGAGTATATTCAAGACTCATGAGTAATCAAGATTTCAAGAGTTCAAGAATAATATACTTAAAGAGTCTAGATTTGGTAAGACTCCAAATAGCACTCCAAGTTCAAATTCAAATTCTGATTTTTCAATTCTTTCCTCAATCCTCTCTATTTTTGCTTTTCTTTTTATCGTCAATCTTATCTATTTTGTTTTTCTATTTAACTCTATTTTTATTCCTTTTTGTTTTTCAAACTTATGTTTTTTATATAAACGTTATTTATATTTTATATAGTTTAAAACCTTATAATTTTATAAATAAATTTATATAGTTTAAAAATATATTTTCATATGTTTTTCTATCATATAATATTGATTTACAACATTAGAATTTTATCCAAGAATTTCTAGAATTAAATTTATTTAAAAATACTTGGAAAATGCTTTGAAAATAAAATTTACACATGGCTATGTCGTCATAGCAAAATATGTATGTCGGCATATAACATCTATTTTTCTAAATTTGAAGGGCAGTGTCTTTTCACTTTTTGAAACACTTCAGAACCATTGCAAACCTTCACACCCCTTAAAAAGAGGTTAAAACCGAATTTTCTAACATCTCTTCTTCTCCATCTTCATCCCCTTTCTTCCTACCATTATTCTTAATCATTTTTATGGTATTTACACATATACTCTGTCGAATTCACTTCTGAATTGATCAAACTTCTTTTCTCTACACTCTCTACACTCTACTCTCTGAATCATGTGCTATTGAAGAGTTATAAGACTGTTTTGTAATTGGTTGGGTTGAATAAACCTTGTTGTGAGTCAAAGAGGAGTCGATGTGTAATAACCCGGAAATTCTGAACTAGTTTAAAATTTTTATTTTGGCAATTTTAGCGAATTTTAATTATTTAAAATAGATTATTTTAAATAATATTGACGGGAAAATTTATTTTGAATAGAATTCGACGTATATATTATACGCGTCGTCGTTAGAATATAAATATTTATATATAATTATAAATAGAATTGAAAATGGCGCGGTAGTTCGATAATTTGATTTCAAACTTCAATTGAACGTACCGGGTGCAATACAAACCGGATTTTAGTGAAACCAAAAACATTTGAATCTAATTGAGAATATCTTTCCAACGAATCCAAAAAATTGAGATTTCATAGCGGGAATCAAAAGATATGTCCAGTTGAAAATTCTGAATAGTCGCTATGGAATTCAGGCCCTTAAAATTAGACATTTTTCGAACGACCTCGGATTTCGACGAAACCACTTTTGTTGGATCTGCAGTGTCAAATCATTGCTAGATTCCAAATTTCATAATTTTTCGTATTAATATGTGAGCGTGGCAAAGGAAAACACGTTTGACCAGTTTCAGTTGATCTTAATCGACTGGAAAATGGCCATTTTTCTAACGGTCTCAAAATTCGACGAAACTAGTTTTGTTAGGACCGTATAGTCAATACGAAGCTAGAAAATATTTTTCTGGAATTTTTCTAGTTAGTATGTGACCCCGGTAAATTGAAATGCGCGTTCAAATTCAATATATAGAGTTATATATAGATTTTAACGAAAACTGATCGAAACGACCGAATCAGCTTGTGGTACATATCCGATTGTATTCGGAATGGGGGTAATTAGCTATGGACGACAGGCGGTGGGCCTCGTTTAGAGGTCGAAAATAAAAGTTGCTTTTTAGTGATAAATAAAATAATTAAATAAAAAAAACCCTCTCCTTAACTACTCAGACCCCCCGTTACAAATCAATTTTTTTTAAAAAAAAAAGAGAAAAGAAGGGCGCGGAGGAACCCTAGCCGCCGCTACCGCTGTCGCGGCCCCCACCGCAGCGCCTCCACAGGCGGTGGTGCTCCCCTTCCCCTCCTCTTCTCCTTCCTTTCCCCCTCTCCTGATCGAACCCGACGCAACCTAGTCCCCCCCCCCCCCCCCGTCCCTGCTGAGTCGCAACATGACACCCCCCTCATTCGAAGGCCGACGCATCCGAACCCCACCCCAACATCAACACCCCCTCCTTCCTTATACAGTGAGTTCTTTATGTTATTTTCGTATTTATTTTACTTCGTTTTTTTTTTGTGATTATAATCCTTAAGTAAAACCTGATTTGCAAGCCTATAAAAGTGATGGTCTTTCGAGGTGTAAAGATTGAATATCTTTTTATATAGTAGCGGAGTAAAAATAGGATTTTTATATATTGAATAGCATAATAAAAATTCGATTTTTATATATTGAATAGTATAGTAAAAATTCGATTTTTATGTATTGAATAGCATAGTAAAAATTCGATTTTTTATATATTGAATAGTATAGTAAAAATTCGATTTTTATATATTGAATAGTATAGTAAAAATTCGATTTTTATATATTGAATAGTATAGTAAAAATTCGATTTTTATATATTGAATAGCATAGTAAAAATTCGATTTTTATATATTGAATAGTATAGTAAAAATTCGATTTTTATATATTGAATAGCATAGTAAAAATTCGATTTTTATATATTGAATAGTATAGTAAAAATCGGATTTTTATATATTGAATAGCATAGTAAGAATTCGATTTTTATATATTGAATAACGAAGTAAAAATTCGATTTTTATATATGTAGTGGCTACGGGCAACGAAAGCGATAAAAAGGCGAGAACGATGAAGATTTCTATCGATGAAGAGTCATGGTATTGGATAGCTATCGGTGAGAACTTCTCACTCTTCAATTTCTTTTTCTAGTTATATATATATATATATATATATATATATATATATATACTAGGATGCAGACGGTGTTTAGTAGCACCCGACACCCGTCATCCACAGACCATGGATGGCTTGTTTGTTAAATTGTTTGGTTGTGTAGTTGGTTAGTTTATTAGGTTTGAATTAAATTGTTTGGTGAAATGGAATGGATTTGATTGATGTGTGAATGGCGTGGGCCTTCACTAGACCGGGGATAAGGCTAGGCGTCGTCTCGTTTCTAGTATCGTGCCGTTATGCCGCCGAAATTTTCTAAAATAAGTTAGAAAAATAAAAATATCATTTTTATTTGGTAAATGAACTGAATAAAAATTCATGAGTTAAAATAAAATATTTTATCGTTAAAAATATAATTCTTAACGTGAATGTGAATAAATAAATATTCATTTACAAACCGGACGGTTTGTTTATGTACACCTATTTGAATGACATTGATTGAGACGATAAATTTTACACATCGCCCAACTGCACAACTAAAATCTGTGTTTGATTGTTTGAAACTCCACACGGGTGTTGGGATGAAATTTGAAGTTCACTCATCCTGATTGATTGAATATGTCGATCGATTGATTGACAGGCGGTTATAAGCGCTAGATATCTATATTTGATGCTTATACAGTGTAGTGCACTTTGGTTGATGGTTGATTATTTTTCAATGCTATTATATACGCGTGATGTATGAAAATCCATATAATTAACATTATATGGTGATTGATTGGGCCTCATTCCAATTTAGAAAATAAAGAATAATATAAAATAAAGGTTCATGTGTTGACCGTACTCATCCGTTGAGATTAGTCATGTGTTGAACGAAATATTTTAATAATAAAATTTACATCTTTATCATATATGAAATCAGAAATTAACTGGAAGATAGATAAGATGAGTGGTCTCCTGGATATTGATCTGATGTTGGTTTCGGCCTTCGGGGTTAATATTTAGGGAGTCGTTCTCTTACTAATTTACGGTTGGAGTCTGATTTGATATCAAATGATAGATACCCTAATTTTTATAAAATATATTAAATAACAAAAATAGTCACACATGGACAGTACTCATTCATTGAGATTAGTCGTGTGTTGACAAAAATAAATATTCATTTGTTGAATAGAAATATTTGAAATAGAATATTTGAAAATAGAAATATATGAAGCCGTGTTGATTAGATTGACGCCATTTTGACGTGAACGATATTTATATCGATTTTATTCATTTTAAAATGAATATTGAAAAGTGATTTCGAAATCGAATATTTTGAAATGAAAATTTGAAATGAATTGAATATAAAACGATTTCGAAATGAATTGAATATAAAACGAATTTGAAATGAATTGAATATAAAACGAATTTGAAATGAATTGTATATAAAACGAATTCAAAATAAATCGAATATAAAACGATTTCGAAATGAATATAATATTAAACGAATTCGAAATAAATTGAATATAAAACGATTTCAAAATAAATTGAATATAAAACGATTTCGAAATAAATTGAATATAAAACGATGTCGAAATGAATTGAATATAAAACGAATTTGAAATGAATTGAATATAAAACGAATTTGAATTGAATCGAATATAAAACGAATTTGAATTGAATCGAATATAAAACGAATTTGAAATGAATGGAATATAAAACCAATTTGAATTGAATCGAATAGAAAACCAATTTGAGTTGAATCGAATAGAAAACCAATTTGAATTGAATCGAATAGAAAACCAATTTGAGTTGAATCGAATAGAAAACCAATTTGAATTGAATCGAATAGAAAACCAATTTGAATTGAATCGAATAGAAAACCAATTTGAATTGAATCGAATAGAAAACCAATTTGAATTGAATCGAATAGAAAACCAATTTGAATTAAATCGAATTGAATTGAAAACGAATTGAAATGAATGCAAATTGAATTGAAATTTGAATTGAATAGAAATGAATTTTAAAACGAATTTATAAGGAAAAATTCAATTTTGATTCGAATTGAAATAGAAGTTGAAACTGTTTTTGAAACGAATTCAAAACGATTCATAAAATTCGTTTTAAATAGTAATCGACGATATATATATATTATATATATCATATATATAATATAATGGCCTGAATAGAACGCGCCACGCCGCGGTAGTTCGTGAATTTCGACCATATATTTCAAACGGACCTTACGGGAGATCCGACCGTCGGATTCTCCTAAAACTAGAACCGTTGGGTTCGTATCGAAAAGAGCTTTCTAACGAATATTAGAAATTTGAAATCTAACGGTTGGATTTGGAGATACGTCCAAATCAAATTTGAAAAAGGTTGTTGTAAGTGCAGTTCGATGGCCGTTGATGGAAATCGACTGTACGGGCCTTGATAAAATTATTAAAAAAAATATCAATAATTTGTGTAAAATCATAAGAAATGATTTGGGAAAAATTGGGATGAAAAACTCCATATTTGAAAAGATAAAAATTGATTTTTATCGAAATGAACTAGTTTTGAACTAATATTAAAACCCATTTATTTTTAAATAAATAAATTGGATTTGAAATGGATTTTAAATAGAATTGATTTGTGGGTTTATCGTGAACAGTGTTTTAAATAACACCAGTTCTTTAACCAGATAATAAATAGAATGTGATTTGGGTTTGTCGTGAACTGTGTTTTAAAAGACATTAGTTCTTTAACCCAGTAAAAGGAGTTTTAATGAATCTTCAACTAGATTGAAATGGGAGTTGATAATTTAAATTATCAAATTTAGAAATTGAGCGAGAATGGAGTATCACCATTTTTGCTCCAAAGCAGTACTTAAATCTTTAATTAGATTTGAACGTGAAATGGTAATTAATTTTACCGATAACACCGTGGTATTAGATATGGAGTATTGCCAGTTTTGCTTCATGGGATGAATAGGTTGGGATTGGGAAATAAAATAAATAATTACTTCGATGTGGTTCGCTAATCTCGACTAGTTTGAAAAACCATAATTTGGTTTAAAATGTCATCCAAAGGAAGATCAAAGGATAAATTTTAAAGAATTTATCTTGGATAAAATTAATGGGAACCTTTCCCTAAAAGTGTGATTTTATGAATAAAAGAATATTCTGAATTGGAATGAGGCATATGTTGTGTTGGTGTAACATTTGTTTTAATATACGCGGGTTGTTCGGAAAGTCCGGGTTTATACCCATTCGGAATAACCGATTCGACGAAATGTCGAAGATGAAGACGGTGGTTGAAGACCGGAAGTCTTCACATCGTTTGGGTGATTACCGATGATCTTGATTGGGCTGTACACCCAAGATGAGGGAATCAGTTGGTGGTCGTCCAGACGTACTTGGAGTTCGATGGATATGCGAGGAAAGTGCCTCCGGTTCCGTTCAGACCCAGAACGTACTAGTAAATGTATTGTGTGTCTGACATTGGATTTTATTCTGTGTTGATTGATTTCTGTCAAATATATATCTGCTTGGCAGCGGAGAATTTATTCTCTTGCTTAACGCCCTTCTCTGAGACGTATGAGCTTAGAGGTTATATATCGATAGATATCAATCGCATGGCATGAACTGCCTATGTGGCATGCTGAGTTGCATGGATCAAGGCTTCTGTTGAAAAGCAAAGTCTTGTGGTAGATGATCAAAGCACGGCCTTTGCGGCATAGCTTTGTGTATAACGTGAATTCTCGAGCCTCACACCTCGGTATGAGTTAAAAACGGGATACGGACCGCTGGGAGAGCACGACGTTTCTTTCTAGCTATGGTGGTGTCAGTGACTTACCAGCCCTGACATTTATATACTTTTCACCTTTGTGGTTGTTGGAATGAGGCGCCTCGATTTTAGGTCTGTAAGGACGGGGAAACGTGTGTTCAGGCATAATTAATCCTCTAACGTAAGTGAGGACCGGCCCAGCCGCATCCGGGGTTGCCCAGAGTGTGTAGTCCCGAGGCATTTGCTAGAGTGTCTCGAAGCGGAGAGGAGCTTGCCCCTTGCCTCGACTCATGACGGAAATCCAATTTCCAATACGTGTATGGCGGTTTTGATTGTAGAACTAGTATGGCGACATAGTAGATGGTAGCTATGCCGCCTATGATTGATATTTATGATTGAAATTGTTTTGACACTATTCACTTATTATAGTATCAAATGATTTGTTTTAAACGTACCAAGCATGTTTGGCTATTATAAGGGAAAACCCTATCTTCCGGCTTGCGTTGCATTGTGTGATGGGACCTGGGTCTTATAATAGCTTCATTTTTCGAAAAAGCATTGCGTTGTTTATCCTATGCACTGGTATTCTTGGGAGGAAACCCGTTCCGTGTTATACGGCGTGGTCCCTTGAATTACTCTCTTTTAAAGTAAAGTTTTAAATAACTGCTTTAGTTCTCACACCAGTCACATGACTGACCTGGGGTTTATTGTTTTAACCTAAACTCTGGGTGCCCCTATTTTCGACACGGGCAGCTAGTAGTTTTGGTTTTGCAGATTTATATTCACAGGATCCTGGTTTACAGCTGGAATGATAACCGGAAAGCTCTGTATCCGTATATAACCTTCAGTTGTGCTTTGTATTATTTTCCGCTGCTATGTAATTTATTGTAATCTCTGACATTTATCGAATGTATATTTATTCATTTATACTCTGTATATTCTTGTATCTGATGAAATCGTTGTTATAACAATGAAATGTTCTCCCGTCTGCGTTATGATTTGTCCTGTTCTAAAACGATCAGGGGTTTCGAACGGTTTAGATCGGTTTAACGACTGATTCAGATCGAGCGAAATTCCTTGCCGTCACACGATGTGTCCGTATGGGCCGTGAAATCAAGGAAATAGGAGTTGTTGTGTTCTTGTAACCCGTGAAATCAAGAAAGAAGGAATCGGTGTCTCCTTGTTGAGCCGTGAAATCAAGGAGGGTGTAATTGACTACCGAAAGAGTAATAAAACTCTGCACAACCCCGCGTTTTGTGGGACTGGATGTAGGAGTGATCTGAACCGGTATAAAATACGGTGTGTTCTTTCCTTTTCTACACTTTTGTTTTAATTTATTTTGCTTCTGTGTTTGAATCTGTGTCTGTTTCTGTGTTTGTGCTTATAGTGTCTGATTCATCCCATAGTTCTCTCTAGTTTTTTAGCTTTGTTTAAATTCTTACAAACACTATTCACCCCCTCTAGTATTTTCTTTGCCTGAACGATCCATTTTGCAGTCCCTAACAGGGTCTCCACTATAACAACCCAGAAAATCAAATCCAATTTAAAATTTTTATTTTAGCAATTTTATTGAATTTTGAATATTTAAAATGATTTATTTTAAATAATAATGACTAGAAATTTATTTTGAATAGAATTAGAACGTATATATTTATTTGAATTGAAGTTAGAATATAAAAATTTATTTTAATCATAAAAGGAATTGGAGATGGCGCGGTAGTTTGAAAATTCGATTTCAAAGTTCAAATGAATGTACAGGATTCAAAATAAACCGGATTTTAGTTAAACAGAAAAAATATTAGAATCTGTTCGAAAATATCTTTCCAACGAGTCTGAAAAATCCAAATTTCATAGCGGGAATATAGAGTTAGTCCAGTTGAAAATTCAGAATAGTCGCTATGGAAATATAGCCCTTAAAAATAGCCATTTTGCAAATAACCTCCGTTTTCGACGAAACCACTTTTGTTGGATCCGAGATGTTAAGTTATTGCTAGAGTCCAATTTTCATAATTTTTGGGATCAATATGTGACCATGGCGAATTTAAACGAGTTTCACCAATTTCAGTCAATTTGGATCGACTAGAAAATGCCTGTTTTTCAAACGATATTCAAATTCAACGAAATTAGTTTTGTTAGTACCGTATCGTCAAAACATAGCTAGATTTAATTTTTTGGAATTTTAAGAGTTAGTATGTGGCCCCGGTAAATTGAAATGTGCGTTTGAATTTAAAATATATTAATTTATATTTTAAATTTAAAGGAAACTGATCGTAACAGTCGAATTGGCATACGAAACATATCCCATTGTGTCCGGAATGGGGGTATTTACCTTGGGACGACAGTCGTTACGTTCAATTTGGAGTTCGTATAAATCAACAGGTATTTTAAGTGATTAAAATAATTATATATATATATATATATATATATATATAAATAAATTAAACCCTAAGTTCCTTCATAAAATTCGGAGTCGCCGTCATTCAAAGTAGAGGGCAGAAATCATCCTAAATTTCGATCTCCAATTCCTTTCAATCCGCAGTGAATTAGAAGATGAAAGTAAAGAGTAAATCAAAGTACTTCGAGAGATCTATCAATCCATACAAACGTGATTAATTTTCATTGACTATTGGCGTCTATTTAGGCATCAAAGTCGTCGAGTTCAAAGATGATTTACAGGCCGTACGGGGACGTGAGTTCACCGGTCCTCCAATCATAGACGCATGGCGCGGTGGCGCTCCTCGAGGCGTCCTCCGATCAACTTCAGGCGCGATAGGTTGAGTGCAAAATCGAGCCCTAGAACTGAGTCTTTTGCATGGTTTTTTTTTACCGTGTATAGAAAAGGAATGAAGAAGATTGAGGGTATGATTAAATTTAATTATATTTAGTTAGCATTAATGATGTCATTAGTGTTTAAAATTCTGATTTTTTTATATAAACATTGTTTAAAATTTCTGATTATATGAGACATAGAAATAAAAATATAATTTGTATAGATTATAGCGTATACAAAAATGTTATTTTTGATTGTAAATAACGTATATGAAAATATGTTATATATATATATAACTTTGACTTTAAAATAGAAATAGAATTGATTTTAAAAATATAAATAGAATTCATTTTTAAATTATAAACTGGCATTGTTTGAAAAAAGCGATTTTTGAATAATAAACATCATATTAAAAATGTGAATTTTTACTATGAACAGCGTAAAAAGAGTTGCGTTGGAATTTCGGGCAAATCCAACCGTTTAGAAATTCAGATAAAAACTGGCAGAGTGGAAACCCAAGGTGAGAACCCCTCACTATAATTTTCCTTGTACAGTTATTTATTTTATAACTGCATATATGAATTGCTCCCCGCCGTCCATAGACCATGGATGACTTGTTTGTTTGATTGTGTTGTGAAAATTGATTGTGATATGAAATGGAATGTGTAAATATTCATGTGTTGAATAAAATAATTTATCGTTAAAAATATAATTTTTAACGTGTATATGAATAAATTAAATATTCATTAACAAATCGGACGATTTGTTTATGTACACATATTTGACTGATATGGATTGGGACGATAAATTTTACACATCTCCCAACTGCACAAATAATAATCAGTGTTTGTTGTTTGAAAACCCCACATGGGTATTGCGATGATATTTGACATACACTAATCCCAATTGTTTAGTTGTATGTCAATCGATTGGTTGACAGACTGTTGTATGCGTTAATTATTGATATTTAACGCTTATGCAGTTGAGTAATGCACCCTGGATGATGAATGACTGTGTTTGATTATTGTTGTGTACATGTGTGTTTGAAATACATATAAATAAAATTATATGGTAGTTTACTGTGTCTGATTCCAGTTCAGAATTAACAAATATTTTGAAATAACATTTAGTGAATATTGAAATGTGAAGCTGTGTTCTGTAGTTAAACGCCATTTTTAACACGAACGGGAATTTTGTCTATTTTATTCATTTTATAATGAATATCGAAAAGTGATTTCAAAGATCGATATTTTTAAAATATTATCATTTTAATATTAAAATGATATGGAATATTCAAATTTTGATTTGAAATAGAATTGAAATCGTTTTAAAATGAATTTAAACCGAATTTAATATGGAATATTCAAATTTGATTTGAATTTTGAAATGAAGTTGAAATCGTTTTTAAAACGAATTTAAAACAATTTATAAAATATGTTTTAAATGGAAATCGACGAATTATATATAATATTATATATATATGGCCTGAATAGAATGCGCCGCGCAGCGACAGTTCGCGAATTTCGACCGTTGACTTCGAATTGACGTTACGGGAGATCCGACCATCGGATTCTCCTAAAACTAGAACCGTTGGGTTCGTATCTCTAACACCCCGTAAATTAGTTAATACTAATATTCACAAATGGAAGAATAATTAATTTCAAATATAAGAATATTGGGAAACGGGCTGCGCCATTGTGTTCGTCTCGGAAAAATACGCGAGATAGAGTCCGAAATTTTGTGAATCGGAGTTCGTATGACCGAGATATGGCCTCGAGAAGTTTCACGAAAAATTCAAATTTTAAAACAGATTTCAAAAACGCAGAAATGGAGGCAGGCGGGAAAACTCCCGCCTAGACCAGGTCGACCTGGGGGTCGACTTGGGAGTCGACCTGGGGGAGGGGGGGGGGGGGGCAGGTCGACACTAGAGTCGACCTGGGTGTCGACCTCCCTGGTCGAGCCCAGGTGACCTGGGTGCATCTGGTTGGGTTTTCGGGCTGTGTTTTGAAGGCTGGACGAAATATAATGGCTCTAATCTATTCTAAGGTAAATCTAACGACCTAAATGCATCCTAATATCTATAAATAAGTGGGTAGACTCTAACCCTAAATCACTTGAAAAATTGGAGAGCTACCGACATGCCGTTGCCATGGAGTTCAGCGTAGCCGTCACAAACTAAAGAAGAAGGAGAAAGCCTAGCCTACAACTAAATCTACTCAACAAACAAATTAAATCAAAGACTCTTTCTATTTCTCTTCTTTAAATTGTGAGTATGCTGATTCTGACAATGTTATTATAAAATAATTCGATTAAGTTATGAATGGATCACAAGAAAATGATGTGAATTGTAATTGTAAATTCTATATTGTGGATCTCTTGTTATGTTATTATGTTGTCACATGTTGTAAATTATATGTTGTAAATTCTCCTATACTATGCCATGCTATGATGAACATCACGCTATGCTATGTTATGCTATCATGCTATGCAATGTGTAAATCATGCTATGTTATGTCATAAATCTTATATATGTTGTAGATCTCTTGTTAACATATATGTTGAAATCCATATGTTATATGATAAAGATATCATGTTAAGTTGTGTTGAATCGTACAAGTTGTAAAATCATGATGTTGTTATTTATGTGAATTGGACCATGTTTAAAGTTTATGTTTTTTTTTAAAATTAAATGGATCATGATTATGGGAATTTGCCTATTAGGTTAGGTGTACCCATATACATGAATCCACAATTTAAATTGGATCTTGAATATGGGAATTTGCCTATTAAGTTAGGTGTACCCATATGCATGAATCTATGACTAAATGAATTTTTATTATGGGAATTTGCCTATTGAGTTAGGTGTACCCATATAAACCCATATTGTTAGATTAGATGATGTTGATTCACACATGTTCCTATGCAAGTTTATGAAATTTGATTGAGATCATATTATGTGAATTATGAACATGTTGACATCTTTAGATCCATGACATGTATAATCCTATGCAAGTTGTACATATGCAAGTTTCACCCCTTATTATGATTCATTTAGTCATATATACATGTTGTTATTGTGATAATCTCTTTTATGCTATGAGTTAGATTATTCGAGTCTAATATATATTTTGCGAATAAACGTTCAAACGTGGGGTAGGGGTAATATTAGGAATTAATAAATTGGGTGCAATTTTGTATGATTTTGCATACCATGAATGGATGGCCATAATTGAGTCAATTATGAACATTTTTTAAAATTGGAATTAATTATTAATTCAAATAAGGAGTTATTAAAATTGGGGAAAGTGGATTATTAATAATAATCAATGCTTAGGACACGAGGTTGGACCCGTTTGTGACGTAAACCTGCCCGGACCCGCCCGGCAAATCCAGTAGTCACAAATGTCGGCCCAATGTGAGAGGTCCTAGGCCCAAACTAAAGCATAACAGTTGTAAAGACATGAGGTTAGACTCTTTTATGGTGTAAGACTTCCCGGACCCGCCCGGCAAATCCAGCTGCCATAAATGCCAGTCTAATGTGAGAGGTCTTTATGAGGTTATGGCCTTAATAAATTAAGAAATACTTAACCAGATAATCATGTAAGGTGGGACATGGGGGTTAAGTAGGTGCCTTGGGTGGCATGAGGAATCTAGTGGTTGCCTTTAGAGGCATTTGAAATACGATTAGACTTAACCAAACACACATGTAACGAATATGACTAAGTGGGTTAAGTGGTATTGACTAAGGGGACAAGCTTAGGTGGAATGCTTGTGGGAAATAATGGGGGCCCATTTCAACCAGTATCCCAAAACGTATCTTTGTGGGCTCGACCCAAGTCGAGGACGGGACACGCATACTGGGTTTGACTATAAGAGGCCAAAACAGGGAGCGGTGGCAACGCAAGTCCAACGGGTTTCATATGCGTGTGTGGACCCGGGCTGGTAGGTAAGACGTTGTTGCATCGTTTAGGTATAATCCATGCATCTCCGTTATATCGTGTTGCCACTTTAAGGGAATGATACACCCCACTGTGGGGTCAGCACGGGTATCTACGAGTAAGGAGCCGATCGAAAAATGGAAAGTGGGGTACACCTAGTGGAGATAGGGGCAGGCGGCACCTATGTAGTCAGCTAGGAGTACGTAAAGCCATTAAGAAAGTTTCTATGTGAAGCTAAGCGGGATCAATCTTTAGGGTGACTGGTGTGGTGCAGTAAAGTGTTTATCCTTTAGTATTTAGGAGCGCCTATAACGTTGCCTTTAGCGATTGTCTATGTCCTTAATCTGCTCTTTCATAGACATTTCCTTGTTTTCCAGCTTATGCCTTAATCCAGTTATTTTGATAGTAGTATTATAGAATTATCATACTCGCCAGACTTTATGTCTGACCCCCTCTTTTCCATCTTTCTTTTCCTTCAGGTCCTCAGGTTGGGCCAAGTTCTAGTGGAGTCTAGTTGGATCGCTTATCTCTTGGGAAGCTTGGGCTGCAGAAGTAAAGTCCATCTTTTTATCTTTCTTTTTAATGGCTATTTATTGTAATGGGATTATGTATTTTGTTTTTGAAGACGGATGTTGTACTTGGTTATGATCTATGGTTTTATGATGTAACAGACATATTTAATTTCCGCTGCAATAAAATGAAGTTTTAGATTTCCAAGTGCTATTTATTGTCTGTCTTGTTGTAATTTCTCTGTCCTATATTCACTTATGACCTCCATGGAAGTTAATGCATTACCTTTGTGAGTGACATTAATGGACGTGGGGGTGTTACACGTGGTATCAGAGCATAAGGTTACCAGAACAGATAAAATTTTTAGAAAAATATTTTTCTAAAGTATTTTTGGAAGAAGTGCTTTCAAAAACATGTTATTTAAAGAGAGTATTTATGAAAAACATAATCCCAAATAGCCATATCCTTATCTTTATCTTTCGAATTCTCCATTTTGAATCTTTCCTTTTTCGTTTCAGCATGGCTGAAGATCTTAATCTCCCAGAAGGTGTGACGGTTCCAGGGTGGTTTAGGAGATATTTGGAGGCTAGGGCCACCACTGCAGGCCCAGCAGATGTTCCTCCACCACCAGTTGCACCCATTCCTCCTCCTCCTCCTCGTGTTGACACTTTTGCAAAGACGTGCAAGGAATTTAAGGCTATGGGAGGAAAAACTTTTCAAGGGACTGAGACGTTTGTGGAGGCCAGAGACTGGCTTAAGGAGACCGAGGAATTGTTCGATATCTTTGAAGTGGAAGATGGGAGGAAAGTCCGTTTAGCTGCTTGGTTAATGAAGGGAGAGGCCTCGTTTTGGTGGGAGGTCACTAACGGGGAACGTCCAGTTGATTCATGGGCGGATTTCAGACGAAGGTTTGAGGCAAAGTTTCTTTCAAGGGCATAGGAGAATTTAAATATGGAAAAATTCCTGACATTAAAGCAAGGGAGCTTATTAGTGAAGGAATATGTCAATAAATTTAATCAGTTAGCAAGGTTTGGCTTGGAGTTGGTGAACACGCCAGAGAAGAAAGCTTTGAGGTTCGTTAGAGGCTTGAATGAATCGTTGCAAGGGTTGGCTATGACCCACGTCCCTATGGGAGCCACCTTTGAAAGGCTAGTAGAAATGGCACTTATGCATGAGGATAAGGCAGTCGAAAAGAAGGGGGATCAGAAGAAACCCCAACAGCAAAATAAGAAGGGTTGTAAAAACAATAATGGCAAAGGGAAGAAGAGATGCTTCAATTGTGGGACGCCTGGCCATCTCAGCAAAGATTGTAGAAAGAAAAAGAAGAGTGGTTGTTTTCATTGTGGAGATGCGGGACATTTGGTGAAAGACGGCCCAAAGAAGGGGCAGAGGGCAGGGTCTACCTCGGGAGGACAGGTGCAGGCTCTTATGGCACCAGGGCAGGCAAGGGGGCAAGTTCAGGCTTTTGCGGCCCCACCGCTGCAAGAAAGAGGTAGAACAATTTCTGTTGAAAGCTTAGTTTTTCTGTTTGATCATCCTGTCCGTACCATATTCGATTCTGGCGCATCTCATTCGTTTATCTCTGCATCATTAGTTGAATTACTGCACTTGAACACCAGTTTAGTAGAGGATCCCTTGGTTGTTTCAAATCCAATTGGGGGTTCGGCTCATTTGACCATGATATGTTTGGATTTGAAAATCTCTATACTTAGCGTTGAATTTAGATGTGATGCTTATGTATTGGGCTTCACGGGCTATGGGATAATTTTAGGAATGGATTGGTTATCTAGAAATGGGGCCATTCTTGATTGTGAAAGGAGAGTAGTTAGGCTTGTGACTCGCCTTGGTAATGCTCTCGACATCTTTTGTAATCCCATAAATTCTGTTATGCTAAGTTATCTTGAATCGCTTGACGCGTCTGTAGAGAATCTGCGATCGGTAGAGGTGGTCCGGGAATATCCGGATGTGTTTGAGGAGGTGAAGGGCTTACCTCCAAAGCGGGAGATAGACTTTCGAATTTATCTTGTGGATAATGCTAAACCTGTATCCTTGCCAGTGCGCCACATGGCTCCTCGTGAAAGGAGGGAACTCAATAAGCAAGTGAAGGAGTTGCTTGAGAAGGGGTTCATAAGACGTAGTATATCGGAGTGGGGTGCTCCAGTAGTATTTGCCACGAAGGCGGATGGGTCCCTTAGACTTTGTGTGGACAATAGAGAACTAAACAAGCTTACTAAAAAGAACCGACACCCACTGCCGAGGATTGACGATCTCTTTGATCAGTTAGTTGGTGCCTCAGTGTTTTCGCAGTTGGACTTAGCCACTGGCTTTCGTCAACTGAGAGTGGCTGAGGATAGTATAGGTAAGACTGCTTTTAGGACTCCTGACGGATTTTATGAATGGCTAGTGATGCCCTTTTGTTTGACAAATGCCCCCGCATATTTTGTTGATTTGATGAGTAGGGTGTTTAGGGAGTACCTTAACAAATTCGTGGTAGTCTTTGTGGATGACATCTTAGTCTTTTCTAAGAACAAAGAAGAGCATGTCCTACATCTTAGGGAAGTGTTGGAAACCCTTCGAGCGCATAACCTTAAGGCAAAATTTTCTAAGTGTCACTTCTGGAGGAAAGAAGTACGGTTCTTAGGGCACGTGGTTTCCAAAGAAGGGATAGTAGTGGATCCCGCAAAGTTGGTGGCCATCCAAGATTGGAAGGTCCCTAAAAATGTAACCGAAGTAAGAAGTTTCTTGGGGTTGGCTGGCTATTATAGGAAGTTCATCAAAGACTTCGCAAAAATATCAGCTCCATTAACACGGTTAACGAAGACGAACCTGGTTTTTACGTGGGATGAAGATTGTGATGATGCGTTCCAACGTTTAAAGAGAGCCTTAACTTCAGCCCCAGTCTTAGTGCTGCCAGACAGGAATAAGCCGTTTACCGTTTATACTGATGCTTGTGGGGAAGGACTTGGCGCGGTCCTAATGCAAGAGGGAAGAGTAATAGCCTATGGTGGAAGGCAGTTAAGGGTGCATGAAAAGAATTACCCTACGCATGACCTTGAGTTAGCCGCAATTGTTTTCGCGCTTAAGACTTGTCTTCACTATCTTCTTGGTGAGAAATTCGAACTGTTCACTGACCACAAATCATTAAAATACTTATTCTCTCAGAAGGATTTGAATTTAAGGCAGCAACGGTGGATGGAATTCTTAGCCTCCTACGATTTTGAAATAGCATATACCCCGGGCAAGGGTAACGTGGTAGCAGACGCCTTAAGTAGGAAAAGGTTGTCCTTGAGTCCGTTGTTTGTTGAACGACGAAGCTTAGAATTCATCTCCATGTTTGACTTTAGACCCTCCGTTGACCTAGTACCTGGTTTGTTAGCATCCTTGGAGGTTAGACCTACACTTCTAGGACGAGTTCGTGAGGCACAGCAAGACGACCCACAGTTTGTTGAGATAGTAGAAAATCTCAAAGGAGGGGAGTCGTCTAGCCATCTTCGTAGGTATACCCTAGACGATAAGGGTTGGTTACGAAGGGATAATAGACTTTGTGTACCACAAGACGAAGACTTAAGGAAGGCCATTCTTGATGATGCTCATCGCTCAAAGATGACCATTCATCCCGGCGGAGACAAGATGTACAAAGATATGAAGCGGGTTTTCTTTTGGGCCGGTATGAAGAAGGATGTGGCTGAGTACGTCGCTAGATTCTTGGTGTGCCAACGAGTTAAAGCGGAACAAAAGAAACCCGGTGGGTTGCTTCACCCACTGTAAGTTCCACTATGGAAATGGGAAAGCGTCTCAATGGATTTTGTGGATGGATTACCAAGATCAAGGAAGGGTAATACGGGGATTTGGGTTATAGTAGATAGACTTACTAAGAGCGCCCATTTTATTCCCGTGAAAAGTAAGAGGACTGCTCCATGGTTTGCTTCTATGTACATTAAAGAAATAGTTCGTTTACACGGTATTCCTTCTAGTATAGTAAGCGACCGTGATCCCTTCTTCACTAGCGAATTTTGGAAGAGTTTACAAGAGGCGGTAGGGACTCAGCTATGTTTGAGCACTACATATCATCCTCAGACGGACGACCAGGGTGAATCGTATTCTAGAGGATCTTTTAAGGCTTTGTATCCTAGACTTTGGGGGTACATGTGAAGAGCACCTTCCATTGGTAGAATTCGCATATAATAATAGCTTTCAGTCTAGTATTGGCATGGCACCATTCGAAGCTCTTTATGGAAGGCCTTGCCATTCGCCTACATGTTGGTGGGAATCTACCGATAAAATCCTACTTGGGCCCGATATGGTTAGGGAAACCTCGGAGAAAATTGATTTGATTCGAAGGAGGATGAAAGAAGCACAAGATAGGCAGAAATCGTATGCTGATAAGAGGAGGACAGATCTTGAGTTTGACATTGGGGACATGGTTTTTATCAAAGTGTCTCCGTTACGGAATGTTGTTCGCTTTGGGTCCGTTGGGAAATTAGCGCCAAGGTTTGTAGGGCCGTTTCCTATAAAAGACAGGATTGGGAAGATGGCGTATAGGGTGGAGTTGCCTGAGAAACTTAGTGGAGTACACGACGTATTCCATGTATCACATTTGAGGAAGTGTTTGCACAAGACCGTGGAGGTGGTAGAGCCGAGCTTGCTTAAAGAGGTGGAAATAGAGCATGATACAACAATTAGACGAGCTCCTACATGCATTCTTGGGTCGGAGATCAAAAAGTTGAGGAATCGAGAGGTCGGACTAGTTAAAGTGCAATGGGGAGATGATGAGAGCAACGCTACTTGGGAGACAGAAGAGAAGATGCGTTCGTTGTACCCTTTTCTTTTTGAGGGTATGTCTTTTAATTTCTCCATTATCGCTTAGCTTATCTTATCTTATCTTTAGTATGTCCTCTCATTAGTATCTTTGACCTTTAGTTAGGATAATCCTATGGTTGAAACATGTGTTTGAGACATGTTATGTATGATGGATGCAAAATGGATGCAAGTGTTTGCTAGTGGTTGCTCGTGGATGCATATATACACACACTTTAGGCACTAGATCGGCTCAGTCACTACATATTGCATATTGCATAAATGAACGTATTTAGTATAATGGATGTATAATGGTTGTACCATCATATAGATGCTGCATTCGGTTGAATGGATGTGCACGCATATAGAAGTAGTATGTAAGCAATTAGGATCTTTTGCATACATAATGGATGCATGGCACTATCATGAATTGCATCAAGGAGGTCAATTGAATCAGTGGACCGCCTGATTTTACATTAGATACGGACATATACACACACTATGCATTTAAACATAAAAGCATTAAAAGTCTATAAGGACAGTGGATGCCAGCGTTTGATGATTGAGTAGATGGTTGATTGGATGTTAGGTTAAACATTCTCCTTGACTTGAAGATTTAGGGGTCGAAATCCTTTAAGGAGGGGAGAATGTAACACCCCGTAAATCAGTTAATACTAATATTCACAAATGGAAGAATAATTAATTTCAAATATAAGAATATTGGGAAACGGGCTGCGCCATTGTGTTCATCTCGGAAAAATACACGAGATAGAGTCCAAAATTTTGTGAATCGGAGTTCGTATGATCGAGATATGGCCTCGAGAAGTTTCACGAAAAAATCAAATTTTAAAACAGATTTCAAAAACGCAGAAATGGAGGCAGGCGGGAAAACTCCCGCCCAGACCAGGTCGACCTGGGGGTCGACTTGGGAGTCGACCTGGGGGGGGGGGGGAGCCAGGTTGACACTAGAGTCGACCTGGGTGTCGACCTCTCTGGTCGAGCCCAGGTGACCTGGGTGCATCTGGTTGGGTTTTCGGGCTGTGTTTTGAAGGCTGGACGAAATCTAATGGCTCTAATCTATTCTAGGGTAAATCTAACGGCCTAAATGCATCCTAATATCTATAAATAAGTGGGTAGACTCTAACCCTAAATCACTTGAAAAATTGGAGAGCTACCGACATGCCATTGCCATGGAGTTCAACGTAGCCGTCACAAACTAAAGAAGAAGGAGAAAGCCTAGCCTACAACTAAATCTACTCAACAAACAAATTAAATCAAAGACTCTTTCTATTTCTCTTCTTTAAATTGTGAGTATGCTGATTCTCACAATGTTATTATAAAATAATTCGATTAAGTTATGAATGGATCACAAGAAAGTGATGTGAATTGTAATTGTAAATTCTATATTGTGGATCTCTTGTTATGTTATTATTTTGTCACATGTTGTAAATTATATGTTGTAAATTCTCCTATGCTATGCCATGCTATGATGAAAATCATGCTATGCTATGTTATGCTATCATGCTATGCTATGTGTAAATCATGCTATGTTATGTCATAAATCTTATATATGTTGTAGATCTCATGTTAACACATATGTTAAAATCCATATGTTATATGATAATGATATCATGTTAAGTTGTGTTGAATCGTACAAGTTGTAAAATCATGATGTTGTTATTTATGTGAATTGGATCATGTTTAAAGTTTATGTTTTTTTTTAAAATTAAATGGATCATGATTATGGGACTTTTCCTATTAGGTTAGGTGTACCCATATACATGAATCCACAATTTAAATTGGATCTTGAATATGGGAATTTGCCTATTAAGTTAGGTGTACCCATATGCATGAATCTATGACTAAATGAATTTTTATTATAGGAATTTGCCTATTGAGTTAGGCGTACCCATATAAACCCATATTGTTAGATTAGATGATGTTGATTCACACATGTTCCTATGCAAGTTTATGAAATTTGATTGAGATCATATTATGTGAATTATGAACAAGTTGACATCTTTAGATCCATGACATGTATAATCCTATGCAAGTTGTACATATGCAAGTTTCACCCCTTATTATGATTCATTTAGTCATATATACATGTTGTTATTGTGATAATCTCTTTTATGCTATGAGTTAGACTATTCGAGTCTAATATATATTTTGCGAATAAACGTTCAAACGTGGGGTAGGGCTAATATTAGGAATTAATAAATTGGGTGCAATTTTGTATGATTTTGCATACCATGAATGGATGGCCATAATTGAGTCAATTATGGACATTATTTAAAATTGGAATTAATTAATAATTCAAATAAGGAGTTATTAAAATTAGGGAAAGTGGATTATTAATAATAATCAATTCTTAGGACACGAGGTTGGACCCGTTTGTGACGTAAACCCGCCCGGACCCGCCCGGCAAATCCAGTAGTCACAAATGTCGGCCCAATGTGAGAGGTCCTAGGCCCAAACTAAAGCATAACAGTTGTAAAGACATGAGGTTAGACTCTTTTATGGTGTAAGACTGCCCGGACCCGCCCGACAAATCCAGCTGCCATAAATGCCAGTCTAATGTGAGAGGTCTTTATGAGGTTATGGCCTTAATAAATTAAGAAATACTTAACCAGATAATCATGTAAGGTGGGACATGGGGGTTAAGTAGGTGCCTTGGGTGGCATGAGGAATCTAGTGGTTGCCTTTAGAGGCATTTGAAATACGATTAGACTTAACCAAACACACATGTAACGAATATGAATAAGTGGGTTAAGTGGGATTGACTAAGGGGACAAGCTTAGGTGGAATGCTTGTGGGAAATAATGGGGGCCCATTTCAACCAGTATCCCAAAACGTATATTTGTTGGCTCGACCCAAGTCGAGGACGGGACACGCATACTGGGTTTGACTATAAGAGGCCAAAACAGGGAGCGGTGGCAACGCAAGTCCAACGGGTTTCATATGCGTGTGTGGACCCGGGCTGGTAGGTAAGACGTTGTTGCATCATGTAGGTATAGGCCGTGCATCTCCGTTATATCGTGTTGCAACTTTAGGGGAATGATACACCCCACTGTGGGGCCAGCACGGGTATCTACGAGTAGGGAGCCGATCGAAAAATGGAAAGTGGGGTACACCTAGTGGAGATAGGGGCAGGCGGCACCTATGTAGTCAGCTAGGAGTACGTAAAGCCATTAAGAAAGTTTCTATGTGAAGCTAAGTGGGATCAATCTTTAGGGTGACTAGTGTGGTGCAGTAAAGTGTTTATCCTTTAGTATTTAGGAGCGCCTATAACGTTTCCTTTAGCGATTGTCTATGTCCTTAATCTTCTCTTTCATAGACATTTCCTTGTTTTCCAGCTTATGCCTTAATCCGGTTATTTTGATAGTAGTATTGTAGAATTATCATACTCGCCAGACTTTATGTCTGACCCCCTCTTTTCCATCTTTCTTTTCCTTCAGGTCCTCAGGTTGGGCCAAGTTCTAGTGGAGTCTAATTGGATCACTTATCTCTTGGGAAGCTTGGGCTGCAGAAGTAAAGTCCAGCTTGTTATCCTTCCTTTTAATGGCTATTTATTTTAATGGGATTATGTATTTTGTTTTTGAAGACGGATGTTGTACTTGGTTATGATCTATGGTTTTATGATGTAACAGACATATTTAATTTCCGCTGCAATAAAATGAAGTTTTAGATTTCCAAGTGCTATTTATTGTCTGTCTTGTTGTAATTTCTCTGTTCTATATTTACTTATGACCTCCATGGAAGTTAATGCATTCCCTTTGTGAGTGACATTAATGGACGTGGGGTGTTACAGTATCGAAAAGAGCTTTCTAACATATACAATAAATTTGAAATCTAACGGTTGGATTTGAAATTATGTCCAAATCAAATTTGGAAAAGGTCGTTGTAAGTGCAGTTCGATGACCGTTTATGGAAATTAACTGTACGGGCCTTGAAAAAATTATTAAAAATATCATTAAATTGTGTAAAATCATAATAAATGATTTGGAAAGAATTAGGATGAAAAATTCCATATTTGAAAAGATTAAAATATATTTTTATCAAAATGAACTAGTTATTAACTAGATTTGAAATCCAATAATTTTTAAATAAAATAAATTGGATTTGAAATGGTTTTAGAAATAACCAGAACTTCCAATATATGAATTGGAACGGATTTGAATCGAAATTATCTTCGGAATATATCGATATTGGACTCCATGATTATACGGACGTTGTGGAGGAATTTGGAAGATATATATATATATATATATATATATCTATATATATATATATCGTTATTCCAATACGATATTTGTTGATTTCAAAGTTTGATATTGAACATAAGCCGATATATTTTCTATTCAGAGCCTTCTATTTAATATCTAATGAGATTTTGGGTTTATCGTGAATGATGTTTTAAATAACAATTGTTCTTTAACCCGATTAACAATGGAATGAGAATTTGGGTTTGTCGTGAATGACATCTTTAATAATACTGTTCTTAAACCCAATGGAGTTAAGAAAATTAGTAACCAACTGGAGATTAGCTAAGTTGAATGCTTTCCTGGGTATTGATCTGAAGTTGGTTTCAGCCTTCGGGATTAATACTTAGGGAATTGTTCTCTTACTAATTTACTGTAAGAACCCGTAACTTCCCCGTGAAGGAAAGAGTGGATACTTTGAGAACAAAACACAAAAGAACGCATACAGAAGAACATTTCATTGTTTATTACAACAATTCCATCAGATTACAAGAATATACAGAGTATAAATCAATATTACACATTATAAAATATCAGAGATTACAATACACTACATAGCAGCGGAAAATAATACAATACACAACTAGAAGTAATACACGGATACAGAGCTTTCCGAGTATCATTCCAGTTGTAAATCTGGATCCTGTGAATATAAGTCTGCAAAACCAAAACTACTAGCTGCCCATGTCAAAATAAGGGCACCCAGAGTTTAGGTTAAACAATAAACTCCAGGTCAGTCATGGGACTGGTGTGAGAACTAAAACAATTATTTAAAACTTTACTTTAAATCAGATATATCAAGGGACCACGCCGTATAACACGGAACGGGTTTCCTCCTAAGAATACCAGTGCATATAACAAAACAGCGCAATGCTTTTTGGAAAAATGAAGCTGTTATAAGACTCAGGTCTTATCACACAATGCAACGCAAGCTGGGGAATAGGGTTTTCCCTTATAATAGCCAAACATGCTTAGTACGTTTAAAACAAATCAACTGATACTATAATAAGTGCATAGTGTATAAAACAACTTCAAATCATAAGTATCAATCATAGACGGCATAGGTACCATATATCATGTCGCCATACTAGTTCTACAATTAAAACCGCAAAATCACGTATTTGGAAATTGAATTTCCATCTGTGAGCCGAGGCAAAAGATAGTCCTCTATCGATTCGAGACGCTCTAGCCCGTGTCTCAGGTCAGAGCTCGAGTGACCTTTGGATCGTCAGGGCCGGTCCACCGATGTGGATTAAAATGCATGAACACTGCGTTTCCCCACCCTTTGGGGTGTCAATGAGCCAACGAATGACTCCATCGGCTTCAAATAGTCACCGATATATCTGATCCGCCTCGCAACAGTAACAACCACATAAGTCAAACTCGTCAGGGCGTGTAAAACCACTTACGCCACTTCTAGCTAGTAAGAAACGCATGTCCTCCCTGAGGTCCTTCTCCCGTTTTTAGTTCACAACCGGGGTGTAAGGCTCGCGAATCAACGCTACACAAAGCTACACCACAAAGGTCGTGCTTTGATCATCAATCACAAGACTTTGCTTTTCAACAAAAGCCTTGATCATTTGCATCTTAGCATGCCACACAGGCAAACCACTCCATGCAACCGATATCCATCAATCACACAGAATGATATCCAATGTCAGACACACAGTCTATTTACAAGTCCGTTCTGGGTCTGAACGAAGCCGGAGGCACCTAGTACCCCGCATATCCATCGATCTCCAAGTACGTCTAGATGATCACTAACTGATTCCCTCCTCTTGGGTGTACAGCCCAATCAAGATCATCAATAATCACCCAAACGACATGAAGACCTCTGGTCTTCAACCACCGTCTTCATCTTCAACACCACGTCGAATCAGTTATTCAGAATGGGATAAACCTGGTCTTTCTGAATAAATCGCGTATATAACAGATAAGTGTTACATAAACACAACTTACGCCTCATTCCAATTCATTAGTCACTAACCGTAAATTAGCAAGAGAATAATTGCCCAAATATTAACCCCGAAGGCCGAAACCAACATCAGATCAATACCCAAGAAACCATTCAACTTAGCTAACCTACAGTTAGTTTCTAAATTTCACATTCTTAGGGAAAGGTTCCTATTAATTTTATCAAAGATAAATTCTTTTAAATTTATTCTTTAATCTTCATTGAATATCAATTCAAACTAGTCGGGATTAGCGAACCACACCGAAATAATCATTTATTTTATTTCCCAATCCCCACCTATTCATTCCATGAAGTAAAACTGGTCATACTTCATATCTAACACCACGGTGTTATCGGTAAATTAAATTACCATTTCACGTTCAAATCTAATTAATGATTTAACTATCGCCTGGAGCAAAACTGGTGATACTCCATTCTCGATCTTCTCAATTTAATTAAAGATTCATTAAAACTCCACTTGGTTTCAATCTTTAACTGGGTTAAATAACCGATGTCATTTAAAACACGGTTCACTATAAACCCAAAATCACAACATATTTCAATCAGTCCCTAACCGTAAATTAGCAAATGAGCAATTCCCAAAGTATTAACCCCGAAGGCCGAAACCAACATCAGATCAATACCCCAGAAACCATTCTACTTAACTAATCTCCAGTTAGTTTCTGATTTTCTTAACTCCTTTGGGTCTAAGAACAGTATTATTGAAGATACCGTTCACGACAACCCAAAATCACATTCCATTAATTATTGGGTTAAAGAACAAGCGTTATTTAAAACACTATTCACGATAAACCCAAAAATCAATACCAATTCAACTCCAATTAAATACTATTTAATTGGTACACTTCATTAAATCTAAATAAAAAGATTTAATATTTTTCTCAACTGGGCTTAAGAACAGTGTTAATGAAGACACCATTCACGACAAACCCAAATCACATATGATATTAAATACAAGGCTCTGAATAGAAAATATATCGGCTTATATTCAATATCAAATTCTACGACCAACAAATATCGTATTGGAAATAACGATATCTATATATCTTTCAAATTTCCATAACGCTATCTGTATAATCAGGAAATCTAACATTGAAATATTCCAAAGACAATTTCGATTCAAATCCATTCCAATTCAATTATTGGAAATTCTGGTTACTTTTAAAACCCTTTTCAAATTCATTTTATTTATTTAAAAATAAATAGAATTATATTTCTAGTTCAAAACTAGTTCATTTCGATAAAAATCTATTTTTATCTTTTCAAATATGGAGTTTTTCATCCCAATTCTTCCCAAATCATTTCTTATGATTTTACACAAATTATTACTATTTTTAATAATTTTATCAAGGCCCGTACAGTCGATTTCCATCAACGGCCATCGAACAGCACTTACAGCGACCTTTTCCAAATTTGATTTGGACATAATTCCAAATCCAACCGTTAGATTTATAATTTCTAATATTCGTTAGAAAGCACTTTTCGATACGAACCCAACGGTTCCGGTTTTAGGAGAATCCGTCGGTCGGATCTCCCACAATATCCATTCGAAGTCAATGGTCAAAATTCGCGAACTGCTGCGGCGCGACGCGTTCTATTCAGGCCATTATATTATATATATATATATGTATATGTATATATACATAATATATGTAATATATACTTCATCAATTTCCCTTTTAAAATGTATTTTATAAATCGTTTTAAATTCGTTTTCGAAAACGATTTCAACTTCATTTCAAATTCAAATCAAAATCGAATTTTTCAGTATAAATTCATTTTAATTTCATTTCAAATCGATTTCAATTCAATTTCTATTTAATTTGAATTTCTATTCTATTCAATTTAATTCGAATTTCAATTCTATTCAATTTAATTCGAATTTCCATTCATTTCAATTTAATTTGAATTTCGATTCATTTCAATTCAATTATAATTTCGATTCATTTCAATTCAATATGAATTTCGATTCTATTCAATTTAATTCGAATTTCATTTCAAAATATTCGATTTTGAAATCACTTTTCAATATTTATTATAAAACCGAATATAATCAATATGAATATCATTCGTGTTAAAATAGCGCACATCTAATCAACACGGCTTTATATATTTCTATTTCAAATATTCTATTCAAATATTTCTCTTCAAATACTCTATTCAAAACTGGAATGAGGCCCAATCAATTTCCATAGATTTTATTTCTATGGATTTTTATACAACGCATGTATATATCAACAATGACAAATAATCAACCATCATCCAAAGTGCATTCTATACTGTATAAGCATCAAATATAAATATTTAACGCTTATAACAGCCTGTCAATCAACCGATCGACATACAACTAATTATTGGGAATAGTGTACGACATATATCATCCCAATACCCGTGTGGGGTTTCAAACAATCAAACACAGATTTTATTTGTGCAATTGGGCAATGTGTAAAATTTATCGTCCCGATCAATATCAGTCAAATGTGTGTATATAAACAAATCGTCCGACTTGTTTATATTTATTTCATTTTAAATACACGTTAAAAATTATATTTTCAACAATAAAATATTTTTAACTATATAAATATTTTATTTCATTTCACATCACACAATCTACTACACATCAAAATCAAACAAACAAGCATGCAAGCCGTCCATGGTCTATGGACGACGGGTGTCGGGTGCTACTAAACACCGTCTGCATCCTAGTATATAATTTTAACTAGAAATTTAAATTAAAGGTGAGGAGTTCTCACCGACTAGCTAAACCAAACTCCACGACTCTTCATATGTAGGAAATCTTGTCGTTCCCGCCTTTTGTCACTTTCGTTGCCCATATCCACTACATATATAAAAATCACATTTTTGTCACTTCGCTATATTTATAAAGATCAAATCTTTTCGCTACACCATATATAAAAATCATACTTTTATATTCTCTATCTTATAAAAATCATATTTTTATAATCTCTGCTTTATAAAAATTATATTTTTGTTATCGCCACTATATAAAAATCATATTTTTATTATCGCCATTATATAAAATACATATTTTTATTATCGCCATTATATAAAAATCATATTTTTATTATCATACATGTATCAAAATCTCGTCTTTCTATATATAAAAATCTCCTTTCATATGTTAAAAAATCCAGTCTTTTCGTTAATAAAAATCTGAACTTTCTTCTTTGCTTCTATGGGAGTAAAAATCTCATCATTATTGTTTTGAAATTCTTTTCTACTTATAAAAATATATTCCTTTTCCTATATACATAAAAACTATATTTTTCTTTTGCTACTCAAACAATAAAAATCCTATTTTTAGTTTACTACCTTTAAAATAAAAATTAAATTTTTATCACGTTACTATATAAATAAATATAATCCGAACTCTTCATGTTAAAAATCAAACTATGTTAAAACTGAAAAATCAAACCATGTTTTTATGTCGCATAATTAAATTAAAACGAAAATAAAATACTCACGGTTGCTTATTGAAGAGGGGGGCTGATTCCGCGCCAGAGGTGGGCGAAGGAGGCGAGTAGGTCGCGGAGAAGGGGGGAGGGGGTCATGGCTGATCGGAGTGGGTGGCGATGCGGGGTATGGCGTCGGTTTTGGTTGAGAAAGGGGGAGGGATCGCGTTCGAATTGGGAGGGATAGGGAGAAGCGAAGTCGTAGGCGAGTTGGGGGGGCACGGTGGCGCGGCACCACCTGAGGAGGTGCGCGACGGAGGGCAAAGGCGGCGGCAGGGGCATTGATCGGTGGTGGAGCTGGACCGGGGGGGGGGGGGGTGCGATTGTATTTTTTTTCTTTTTATCTTTTTATTTCTAAATTGGAAAATAACGAGGGGGGTTTTGACTTCGGGTAAGGGAGAATAGGGGGTGATAAGAATTTTATATAATTATTTAATTAATTAATTTCCATAAAGTCACCTTTTTGTTCGATCTCCAACCGAGACCCACCGTCTGTCGCTCATAGCACATTACCCACATTCTGAACACAATGAGATATGTATCGTAAGCTGATTCGATCGTTTCGATCAGTTTTCGTCAAAATCAAAATATAACTCTATATATTGAATTTGAATGCGCATTTCTATTTACCGGGGTCACATACTAACTCGAAAAATTCCCAAAAAATATTTTCTAGCTTCGTATTGACAATACGGTCCTAACAAAACTAATTTCATCGAATTATGAGAACGTTTGAAAAATGTCCATTTTCCAGTCGGTTAAATCAACTGAAACTGGTCAAACGCGTTTCCTTTGCCACACTCACATATTGATTCGAAAAATTACGAAATTTGAAACCTAGCAATAACTTTACACCATGGATCCAACAAAAGTGGTTTCGTCGAAGACCGAGGTCGTTTGCAAAACGGCCATTTTTAAGGGCTAGAATTCCATAGCGACTATTCTGAATTTTCAACTGGATGTATCTTTTGATTCCCGCTATGAAATTTCAATTTCTCGGATTCGTTGGAAAGATATTCTCAAATAGATTCTAATATTTTTGGTTTCGCTAAAATCCATTTTATTTTGCACCAGGTACATTCATTTGAACTTTGAAATCGAATTTTCAAACTACCGCGCCATTTTCAATTCCTTTTATAATTATAAATAATTATTTATATTCTAATGATGATTCAAATAAATATATAAGTTCGAATTCTATTCAAAATAAATTTCTCGTCATTATTATTTAAAATAATCATTTTAAATATTCAAAATTCACTAAAATTGTAATGACCCGGGTTTTCGACGACTTTGGATACCCGATATACAACACATATCGAACATCCAAGGCTCGAAAATCACCGAATTGTTAATGAAAGAAGTTAGAGGGTGAGAATAGATAAGATAGAACTAATAGAATAGAAGAAGAAGAACATCATCATCAGAGTAACACAAATCTCACAGCGGAACGAATAAAATATAACATAACTTTTGAAATACAAACAGTATGTATACAATAGCATTGCAGAGTACAACACTTACAACACAGCGGAAATAACTATAGCTATATGATCCTGAAGCCTCCTGCTCCAAGCTCTTCCAGTATATCTGTAAATCCCGACTACTAGACTGCCCGTACAAATTTAGGCACCCAAGAGTTTAGGGAAACAAAACAAATAAACTCCGGGTCAGTCATGGACTGGTGTGAGTAAACTCAAATCATTTTAACAGGTATATGATATCTCATAAGACCACGCCGTGAATACGGAACAGGTTTTTCCATTATGAGAATCCAAAATATCTTTATATCAAAAACCTTTTGATATTATAATAATGCCTATCAACCACAACTATAATAATCATCTAGCAGAAATGCTTTCATCTCACTTTCTACATATATAGTATACAATCAAAACCGCAAGCACGTATTGGGTAATGGATTTCCAACTATGACAAGGTATGGAACCACCTTCCGATCAGTGTACTCTAGGAACAATACATTGGAGTTCAACAAGAACATCTTGCAACTCAGCCACACATGAACGACCACTCATTTCGCTTGAGTGTATCGAATGTACATCACCAACGGTTGGGATCAGCAACCGTTCCCGTATATATATATGGGACAGCATTGATAGATTAAAGAAGCAAATGAATATTCTCTAGATAGGTGATTATACACCCTACTTTGGTGCGACCGACTTAGCCATGCTGCCTGCCCGATTTTTATCATTTACCGGATGTGAGGCTAGAAACTATGATTATCTCTCTTTCATTGATAGCACAATTACTTTGAATGCCACATTTTCAGATCCGTTAATCATTAGTTGGATCTGCACAAATAGATTCTGGATATTATGCGAAGGGAATAAATCCATTGGCCACCATATATATTTGTACAGTCCAACTCATTCGATCATTGGAAATATTCTGTCATACATTCGTCCATATACGTTCGTTCTGGGATCGAACGAAACCGAAGGCACTATTCTGTAAACAGGAAAGCCCTTGCATAACACCGTCTTCAATTATCTTCATCGTATTTGATCACAATGCATATGTCAATACGGAGTGGTTCTTTGGATAATAATCCAACCGGTCTCTCCATATTAACAACGAAAATGGTCAAAATTTGATAGTTTGTGATTTGACTATCAAATGAAAACATGTCGGCGTACAAATAACGATCTTAATTCCAAGTGGAATTATCGATCCAATCATCAATCATATATATATATATATTCATATTTCCTTATTTTCCAAAATTAGAAAATATACGTTTTCAACATTGGAAAACATCTCCAATCCTCATTTACGCATCACTACCATTTCACAACTATTAGTCCCTAACTCTAAACTAGTAAGAGAACAATTCTCCAAGTATAAACCCCGAAGGCCGAAACCAACATCAGATCAACACTCAGAAAAATATTCAACTTACCAATCTCTAGTCAGTTTCTAATATTGTTTAACTCTATTTGATTTACTCTTATTCGAATACTATAAGTCGATTAACTCTATTGATTTAACTCTATCGAATAACTAAATTCGATAAACTCCTTTTGATTAACTCTATCGAATAACTAAATTCGATTAGCTAATATTAGACTATTCTTATTCGATTAACTAATATTAGACTAACTCAAATCAGGTTATTTCTAATTGAATTACTAATATTCAATTACTCTATTTCGATTATCTCTTTTATATCTCATCAATTTCCTTTTCATAACGTTTATTTTCCGTTACAACTATTTCCTTTTTTTAACGTTTACTTACCGTTACAAATATTTCCTATTTACAACTTCTATTTACCGTTACAAATATTTGCTATTTACAACTTCTATTTACCATTACAAATATTTCCTATTTTTAACTTCTATTTACCATTACAAATATTTCCTATTTACAACTTCTATTTACCATTACAAATATTTCCTATTTATAACGGTTTATTTATCTTCTATTTATTTTCTAAATAAATATTCCTTTTCTATTCCTATTTATTTTCTAAATAAATATCCCTTTTATAAAACTCTAATCGTTTTATAAATAATTTCCTTTTATAAAACCGTGTTCGTTTTATAAATAATTTCCTTTTATAAAACCGTGTTCGTTTTATAAATACTCTATTTTCAAATTGTTTCCTTTTATAAAATCGGTTGATTTTATAAAACTCCTTTATTTTGATATACATTGAAATATTCTTTTTTTTTTTACAACTCAGGGTTTCTTATGATATTCAAAATATCAAACAACGATGATCAATATCGTTCTAACATCCATAATCAATAACAGATTATAAATCACACATATATCACAATATATGAAAACAGTAAAATAATTGTTGAGGAACCCAGTCGGATTCCTCCAACCTGTCTCCCTGCATCCACAGATGTTACACAGTATAATATATATCATATTTCATTTTGAAATGAAACATCCTGCTGTACAGAACCATATTTGATTAACAGTACATAGATTAACTATAACTACGTTTTCAATCAAATCTATTTAACAGTCCAGTTTAACAATCAATATACAGCAGTCAATAAATAAAGTACAATTTATATTAAAATATAAATTGAGGAGAGTTAGTGAGTTTTACTCACTTTTGCAGTTCATCGTTAAAGAACGATAAACTGTTATTTGATTTGAATCAAACATTTTATTTCGCCATAAATCCAAACGAACCCCAATCCACTTCCAGTCAGTTCCATGTTGTAGTGTCCGTCCATACGATCCCGTCGGACCTTGTTTCGCTGAAAACCAGTATCGTATGATGAAATTATGACGTATACAAGTTCATACAATTTTTAAATAAAATGTTGGACTAAATAAATTAAATGGGCCTCACCCCCTCTTTTAACTTGGCCCACATCCTAATAATTTCCTTGGCCCATGAACGTTTAAACCTGTCCACTCATTTCGTTCTCTCCAATCAACAATATCCCCTTTTTTTTCCAGAAATTTACTTCGCCCTCCCCTTTGGAAATTCCTTCGAACCCTCTCCTGGTAACTGACGCAACCCGCAAACCTTTAATGGCCAAACTTTGCAAACCTCAATCTCCCCTTTACTTCAAACTGACCACACCATTTCAACAATTTAATCCCACGTTATACCCTCACCACCAGCACAGTATACTTCTTCCAAATCCTTAATCAAATCTCGCCAGCTCCCAGTAAAACAATAACCGACTCCTGACAAGATTTCAAACTCCTTCATGTTTAACTTCTCGCTCACTCATGCTCCACAACATTCCCTAGGACCATCACTTTAGTACTCAGATATACTAGAACTAAGGCTACTGTTTTCCTTCAAGGTCAAATGAAAACTCGAATACCATACCAGGTGAAACACTCAGAACAGTACCTTGCCTTTTCACCATACAAACAACACGTTTTGGAACAATTTTGAACATTGCTTTCATGGTACAAAACTTTCCACTACATTAAAGATCAACATAAAAAATACACCACTTTCCAGTTAAAAACCAAACTCGCTACCCTACCTTCTTCCCCCGTTGAATAAAAACAAACCACCCTGCTGTGTTATTCTTCCAGACGGGCCGTACCCCCATTCAAAACTTCTCAAGTCCTCTGCTGTCACTTCATCACCGGTGTGCCATCAAACCACGCCACCACGAGCGCCTCGTCCAACTCCTCCTTCACCCTGAGTTTCTCCACACCCGGTTCCCTCTGCCACCGCCAGTCCATCGTCGAACCCGTCCACTTCCAGTTTGATTTCTGACCTCACCCATTAACAAAAGATCATCTCGGCTGATCAGATTAGGGGCCTCACCAAGCTCAACCAATTTTGTAGTTGATGAATTCGATTTTGAAGTAGGGATTGAGAGAAAAGATTGTAGAAAGAATCGAATATTTTAGTTCGTCCATTTATTTCAGAAATGGAGGCGCGATTTCTTTGTTTCAGCAAAAGTAATTAGGTTTAGCCAAAGATGGTTATTTATATATGTTGGGTAAGTGATGCGTGTTTCTGTATTGGCCACGAAAAGTTTGAAGACCAAAAACTAGACCACGCATATCCCTTTTATCTGTCTACGTGGGTGCTTTGAGGTCCAAGAGAATAAGCGGGTGGAACTAAAACGAGGCGTGGTCTCTCTTTGATCGTGTATAGGGTTTCATAGATGTCTAGCGTTCGGAAGCGTACAACTGCGTATGTATGTTTCTCTACGGACAGAAATGAAAACACCATCGTGATGAACGAGGTGTCCCGACTCTAGAAATATAATAATACCGGTAGGTTAGCTTATTCTGTGAAACCCCGAAATGTTGATTACAGGGTGTAAAATACTCCAAATAAAAAGTTGCTTATTTAATTAATTAAAAATTACAGTAAAATTCTAAAAATTAAATTATCGCTACTTCCCAAAAGAACCTAGTCTAAATTCAAACCCGTTCTCTAGTTATATCGAATAAACCGTTACGGTCGATAAACGATTCTATAGCGACTATTTTAAAATTTGATTTGGACATATCTCAAAATCTACACGACGAAATCCCGATTTTTCTCTTCCACTAGAAAGATATACTCCACCAGCTCCGTACGTTTCTTGTTTCACAGAAATCCGATTTAAAACGAATCCTATACACTCAGTTGAAGTTCGAATCGTCAAATTACGAACTACAGCGCCATTTCGTGCTCGGTTTTAATTATAATATAATTATAAGTTCTAACGTCGTCGATTAAATAATATATTCATTATTTAAATAATTAAATAAGTTAATTATTACACCGTCAAAATACGGGTCATTACATTCTTCCCCACTTAAAATAATTTCGTCCTCGAAATTGCTAAGGTAGAGGACGACCCTATCTATTGGAATTCCTAAGATTTGTTTACCTCTTATTTCTGATTTCAACTAAACCAATTAATATTGACTAAAATATTAATTCCTTCCGACTAACCTAAATTTTCAAAAATTCTGAAAATTTTCTAACGCTTAAATTTTTCGGAAAATTTCGCCATAACCTCCTTTGTACAGCCCTATCGGTAAAACCACAACTCGCCTCTCTAGGCCTTCTCCAACCTAAAAGAAAATCAAAACGCCAAGCGGCTTGCCAAATCGGCTCATAAATTCCAACTCATATGAAATATAAACTTGTACGTTTTTGCTGACCATATCATTATATCACTTTGCACCTGTTACCAATTCTGCATATATCATGCCATACCAATCAACTCCAAACAGTTTATATCCTCAAATCACATCTCATTCATAACTCGAGTTCCATTCTCGATTTTCAAAATTTTACTCACCAATTCCAATACCATTCCAGATTATTCACTAATCAAATCCAATTTTTATTTAACTTAGTTCAAGTTAAATTTTAGTTTATTATTCACTTTTACCATCTCATTTTGGAATTTAAATCCCTGGGTTTATTTCAAATCAATTTGAAATCATAATACCAATTCAAAACCTTTGAATTTCTAAACACTTGTTTCCTCAAAACAATTCAAAAACAAAACCTTTGGTAGTAATCCGTCACTTAGCAACTCGAAAATGAACACTGATGATGTGGCCACACTCATCAGGGTTATTTCCCAGTTTATCGAAGTGAGTTCAATACTATATCATTTTCAAAACCATTCTTAAACATTTCCCATTTTGAAACTATTTCAAAATATCCTTCCAATGTTTGTAAACACATTTAAAATGTCCCAGGAACTTAAAATTTCCTTATTTTAATTCCTAATCCTGATTTAATTTCAGATTTAATTCATCTTATTTCATATACTTTACTTATATGAATTCTGATTAGTTATCTATAACCATTTCGCCTTTTTATAATCTCATCTGATTATAATAACAACCAACACAACCAATTATACTATGTTAATGTCAAAACATATCATGTTGGTTCATCGTATTCGAGTGTTTAGAAACCCCTATCGATATTGTGGTGCCCCACCATCGACTAGAATTCATAAGCCACTCAACCAATAAAGCTCCACAATATAAAACAAAATTTTATATTAATTAACAAATACGTTCACTCGTATATATACACTCAACTCAATCTAGGGTATTACTAACCCTATCTCTATTGAGTCATGCCACAAAGCCAAGGTAATTCACTTAACTTAAGCTCTGATACCAACTGTAATGACCCGGGTTTTCGACGACTTTGGATACCCGATATACAACACATATCGAACATCCAAGGCTCGAAAATCACCGAACTGTTAATGAAAGAAGTTAGAGGGTGAGGATAGATAAGATAGAACTAGTAGAATAGAAGAAGAAGAACATCATCATCAGAGTAACACGAATCTCACAGCGGAACGAATAAAATATAACATAACTTTTGAAATACAAATAGTATGTATACAATAGCATTGCAGAGTACAACACTTACAACACAGCGGAAATAACTATAGCTATATGATCCTGAAGCCTCCTGCTTCAAGCTCTTCCAGTATATCTGTAAATCCCGACTACTTGACTGCCCGTACAAATTTAGGCACCCAAGAGTTTAGGGAAACAAAACAAATAAACTCCGGGTCAGTCATGGACTGGTGTGAGTAAACTAAAATCATTTTAACAGGTATATGATATTTCATAAGACCACGCCGTGAATACGGAACGGGTTTTTCCCTTATGAGAATCCAAAATATCTTTATATCAAAAACCTTTTGATATTATAATAATGTCTATCAACCACAACTATAATAATCATCTAGCAGAAACGCTTTCATCTCACGTTCTACATATATAGTATACAATCAAAACCGCATGCACGTATTGGGTAATGGATTTCCAACTATGACAAGGTATGGAACCACCTTCCGATCAATGTACTCTAGGAACGATACACTGGAGTTCAACAAGAACGTCTTGCAACCCAGCCACACATGACCGACCACTCATTTCGCTTGAGTGTATCGAATGTACATCACCAACGGTTGGGATCAGCAACCGTTCCCATATATATATATGGGACAGCATTGATAGATTAAAGAAGAAAATGAATATTCTCTAGATAGGTGATTATACACCCTACTTCGGTGCGACCGACTTAGCCATGCTGCCTGCTCGATTTTTGTCATTTACCGGATGTGAGGCTAGAAACTATGCTTATCTATCTTTCATTGATAGCACAATTACTTTGAATGCCACATTTTCAGATCCGTTAATCATTATTTGGATCTGCACAAATAGATTCTGGATATTATGCGAAGGGAATAAATCCGTTGGCCACCATATATATTTGTACAGTCCAACTCATTCGATTATTGGAAATATTCTGTCAGACATTCGTCCATATACGTTCGTTCTGGGATCGAACGAAACCGAAGGCACTATTCTGTAAACAGGACAGCCCTTGCATAACACCGTCTTCAATTATCTTCATCGTATTTGATCACAACGCTTATGTCAATACGGAGTGGTTCTTTGGATAATAATCCAACCAGTCTCTCCATATTAACAACGAAAATGGTCAAAACTTGATAGTTTGTGATTTGACTATCAAATGAAAACATGTCGGTGTACAAACAACGATCTTAATTCCAAATAGAATTATCGATCCAATCATTAATCATATATATATATATATATTCATATTCCCTTATTTTCTAAAATTAGAAAATATACGTTTTCAACATTGGAAAACATCTCCAATCTTCGTTTACGCATCACTACCATTTCACAACTATTAGTCCCTAACTGTAAACTAGTAAGAGAACAATTCTCCAAGTATAAACCCCGAAGGCCGAAACCAACATCAGATCAACACTTAGAAAATATTCAACTTACCAATCTCTAGTCAGTTTCTAATATTGTTTAACTCTATTTGATTTACTCTTATTCGAATACTATAAGTCGATTAACTCTATTGATTTAACTCTATCGAATAACTAAATTCGATAAACTCCTTTTGATTAACTCTATCGAATAACTAAATTCGATTAGCTAATATTAGACTATTCTTATTCGATTAACTAATATTAGACTAACTCAAATCAGGTTATTTCTAATTGAATGACTAATATTCAATTACTCTATTTTGATTATCTCTTTTATATCTCATCAACTTCCTTTTCATAACGTTTATTTTCCGTTACAACTATTTCCTTTTTTATCGTTTACTTACCGTTACAAATATTTCCTATTTACAACTTCTATTTACCGTTACAAATATTTCCTATTTACAACTTCTATTTACCATTACAAATATTTCCTATTTTTAACTTCTATTTACCGTTACAAATATTTCCTATTTACAACTTCTATTTACCATTACAAATATTTCCTATTTATAACGGTTTATTTATCTTCTATTTATTTTCTAAATAAATATTCCTTTTCTATTCCTATTTATTTTCTAAATAAATATCCCTTTTGTAAAACTCTAATCGTTTTATAAAGAATTTCCTTTTATAAAACCGTGTTCGTTTTATAAATAATTTCCATTTATAAAACCGTGTTCGTTTTATAAATACTCTATTTTCAAATTGTTTCCTTTTATAAAATCGGTTGATTTTATAAAACTCCTTTATTTCGATATACATTGAAATATTCTTTTTTTTACAACTCAGGGTTTCTTATGATATTCAAAATATCAAACAACGATGATCAATATCGTTCTAACATCCATAATCAATGACAGATTATAAATCACACATATATCACAATATATGAAAACAGTAAAATAATTGTTGAGGAACCCAGTCGGTTTCCTCCAACCTGCCTCCCTACATCCACAGATGTTACACAGTATAATATATATCATATTTCATTTTGAAATGAAATATCCTGCTGTACAAAACCATATTTGATTAACAGTACATAGATTAACTATAACTACGTTTTCAATCAAATCTATTTAACAGTCCAGTTTAACAATCAATATACAGCAGTCAATAAATAAAGTACAATTTATATTAAAATATAAATTGAGGAGAGTTAGTGAGTTTTACTCACTTTTGCAGTTCATCGTTAAAGAACGATAAACTGTTATTTGATTTGAATCAAATATTTTATTTCGCCATAAATCCAAACGAACCCCAATCCACTTCCAGTCAGTTCCACGTTGTAGTGTCCGTCCATACGATCCCGTCGGACCTTGTTTCGCTGAAAACCAGTATCGTATGATGAAATTATGACGTATACAAGTTCATATAATTTTTAATTAAAATGTTGGACTAAATAAATTAAATGGGCCTCACCCCCTCTTTTAACTTGGCCTACATCCTTATAATTTCCTTGGCCCACGAACGTTTAAACCTAGCCACTCATTTTGTTCTCTCCAACCAACAATATCCCCTTTTTTCTCCAGAAATTTACTTCGCCATCCCCTTTGGAAATTCCTTCGAACCCTCTCCTGGTAACTGACGCAACCCGCAAACCTTTAATTGCCAAATTTTGCAAACCTCAATCTCCCCTTTACTTCAAACTAAGCACACCATTTCAACACTTTAATCCCACGTTATACCCTCACCACCAGCATAGTATACTTCTTCCAAATCCTTAATCAAATCTCGCCAGCTCCCAGTAAAACAATAACCGACTCCTGACAAGATTTCAAACTCCTTCATGTTTAACTTCTCGCTCACTCATGCTCCACAACATTCCCTAGCACCATCACTTTAGTACTCAGATATACTATAACTAAGGCTACTGTTTTCCTTCAAGGTCAAAGGAAAACTCGAATACCATACCAGGTGAAACACTCAGAACAGTACCTTGCCTTTTCACCATACAAACAACACGTTTCGGAACAATTTTGAACCTTGCTTTCATGGTACAAACTTCCCACTACATTAAAGATCAACATCAAAAAAACACCACTTTCCAGTTAAAAACCAAACATGCTACCCTACCTTCTTCCCCCGTTGAATAAAAACAAACCACCCTGCTGTGTTATTCTTCCAAACGCGCCGTACCCCCATTCAAAACTTCTCAGGTCCTCTGCTGTCACTTCATCACCGGTGTGCCATCAAACCACGCCACCACGAGCGCCTCGTCCAACTCCTCCTTCACCCTGAGTTTCTCCACACCCGGTTCCCTCTGCCACCGCTAGTCCATCGTCGAACCCGTCCACTTCCAGTTTGATTTCTGACCTCACCCATGAACGAAAGATCATCTCGGCTGATCAGATTAGGGCCTCACCAAGCTCAACCAATTTTGTTGTTGATGAATTCGATTTTGAAGTAGGGATTGAGAGAAAAGATTGTAGAAAGAATCGAATATTTTAGTTCGTCCATTTATTTCAGAAATGGAGGCGTGATTTCTTTGTTTCAGCAAAAGTAATTAGGTTTAGCCAAAGAAGGTTATTTATATATGTTGGGTAAGTGATGCGTGTTTCTATATTGGCCACGAAAAGTTTGAAGGCCAAAAACTAGACCACGCATATCCCTTTTATTTGTCTACGTGGGTGCTTTGAGGTCCAAGAGAATAAGCGGGTGGAACTAAAACGAGGCGCGGTCTCTCTTTGATCGTGTATAGGGTTTCATAGATGTCTAGCGTTCGGAAGCGTACAACTGCATATGTATGTTTCTCTACGGACAGAAATAAAAACACCATCGTGATGAACGAGGTGTCCCGACTCCAGAAATATAATAATACCGGTAGGTTAGCTTATTCTGTGAAACCCCGAAATGTTGATTACAGGTTGTAAAATACTCCAAATAAAAAGTTGCTTATTTAATTAATTAAAAATTACAGTAAAATTCTAAAAATTAAATTATCGCTACGTCCCAAAAGAACCTAGTCTAAATTCAAACCCGTTCTCTAGTTATATCGAATAAACCGTTACGGTCGATAAACGATTCTATAGCGACTATTTTAAAATTTGATTTGGACATATCTCAAAATCTACATAACAAAATCCCGATTTTTCTCTTCCACTAGAAAGATATACTCCACCAGCTCCGTACGTTTCTTGTTTCACAGAAATCCGATTTAAAACGAATCCTATACACTCAGTTGAAGTTCGAATCGTCAAATTACGAACTACAGCGCCATTTCGTGCTCGGTTTTAATTATAATATAATTATAAGTTCTAACGTCGTCGATTAAATAATATATTCATTATTTAAATAATTAAATAAGTTAATTATTACACCGTCAAAATACGGGTCATTACAAAAATTGCCAAAATAAAAATTTTTAATTGGCTCGGATTTCCGGGTTATTACATTTACGGTTAGAGACTGAAGGGATGGGGTCTTCAGTAACACTGTTCTTAAACCCCGTGTGAAAAGAATAAATCTTTTAATTAAGATGTAAATAAGAAATAACAATTAATTAACATTTAATTGGATTTGAAATGGAATGTGAATTGGGTTTATTGTGAACTGTGTTTTTAACAACATTCGTTCTTTAACCCGATTTATAGTGAAATGAGATTTGGAATGTATAAATCTTTTTATTAAAAGAATTAGTGGAGATTTTCCAAAGTAAAATTTTCCAATTTAATATATTGGAATGGAATGGAATCCGATTTGATAATAATCGAAGTGAGTTTCTGCAGGGGAAGGCTGTTAATATATATGGAATTTAAAAGGCTTTGCCGTTATTCCTTTTATATTATTGGTTGGATATGGAAGTTCATATCGATTATATATATTGATCTGTATTCCGTGAAGATTCAATTGTTAATAGAATGTGATTTTGGGTTTATCGTGAGATGCGTTTTAAATGACATTAGTTCTTTAACCTAGTTAAAGATAAAATTAATTTCTTAACTTTGAATAATCATTAAGTAATGATTTTTAGAAGTTAAAACCGAATTAGAGTTCTAATGAATCTTTAAATAGATTGAAAGTTGAATTTGATAACTAAAATTATTAAGTTCAAGAAATGATCAAGAATGGAGTATCACCAGTTTTTCTCCAAGCAATAGTTAAATCTTTAATTAGATTTGAATGTGAAATGGTAATTAATTTTATCGATAACACTGTGGTGTTAGATATGAAGTATTACCAGTTTTACTTCATGTGATGAATAGGTTGGGATTTGAAAATTAAACATATGATTACTTCGGTAAGGTTCGCTAATCCCGACTAGTTTGGATAAACCATAATTTGGTTTGAATTGATTTCTAAAGGAAGATTAAAGAATAAATTTAAAGAATTTATCTTTAATAAAATTACTGGGAACCTTTCCCAAAGTATAAGAATATTTGAATAAAGGAATATTCTAGATAGTAATGAGGCGTATGTTGTGTTTTTATAGCACTTGTTTATTATATACGCGAGTTATTCAAAAAGACCGGGTTTATCCCATTCTGAATAACCGATTCGACGATATGTCGAGGTTGAAGATGGTGGTTGAAGACCGGAGGTCTTAACATCACTTGGATGATTACTGATGTCTTGATTGGGCATACGGGATGTACTTGGAGATCGACCGGATATGCGAGGACCTCTTTCCTGTATTGGACATACGGGACGAGGAATAATGTGCCTCCCGTTTCGTTCAGACCCAGAACGAACTTGTAAATGGATGTGTGTCTGACATTGGATTTCATTCTATGTGATTGATAGACATCGGTTGCATAGCGTGAATTGCCTGTGTGGCTTGCTGAGATGCAAATGATCAAGGCTTCTGTTGAAAAGCAGAGTCTCGTGGTTGATGATCAAAGCACGGCTTTAATATAGCATAGCTTTGTGTATAGCGTTAATTCGCGAGCCTCACACCCCGGTGTGAACCAGAAACGGGAGAGGACATCAGGGAGGATATATGTTTCCTTCTAGGTAGGAGTAGCGTCCGAGTTTTGCATGCTCATATGTTTTACTTATGTGGATAATGGATAGCGAGGCGCCTCGGATATATCGGTCATACGGGCCGATGGATGGTATGGTCTTTATACAGACCAATTTTACGCCCCATAGGGTGGGGAAACGCATTGTTCAGGAATTTTAATCCACTAACGTAAGTGTGGACTGGCCCTGACGATCCAAGGGCTCACCTATGTCTGAGTCCTAAGACATGGGCTACATTATCTCGAAGCAGTAAGGACGATCCCTTGCCTTGGTTCACTAATGGAAATCCAACTTCCAATACGTGACAATTGCGATTTTGATTGTAGATCCTAGAATTGGCGACAAAGTGGGATGGGGCACTATGCCGTCTATGATTGATACATTTATATTTGAAGTTTTTTTTATACACTTTTAACTATAATAGTATCAAAATGATTTGTTTTAAACGTACCAAGCATGTTTGGCTATTATAAGATAAAACTTTATCCTCCGGCTTGCATTGCATTATGTGATGGGACCCGAGTCTTATAATAGCTTCATTTTTTCAAAAAACATTGCGCTGTTTGTTTTATGCACTGGTATTCTTGGGAGGAAACCCATTCCGTGTTATACGGCGTGGTCCCTTGATTTACCTTGTTTTAAAGTAAAGATTTAATAACTGTTTTAGTTCTCTTATCAGTCACATGACTGATATGGAGTTTATTGTTTTAACCAAAACTTTGGGTGCCCTAATTTCCCACACGGGGAACTAGTAGTTGGATTTTTGCAGATTTATCTTTACAGGATCCTGATTTATAGCTAAGTGATATTCGGAAAGCTCTGTATCCATATATTCCTTTCAGCTGTGTTTTGTATTATTTTCCGCTGCTATGTAATGAATTTGTAAATCTCTGATATTTGTCAAATGTATATTATTTGTTCATACTCTATATGTAACACCCCACCTCCGCCAATGTCACTCTTGCAAGCACACTAACTTTGGAGGGGCGTTAAACAAGGTAAACATGCATGAAGATATCACAAGACAGAACATATGAGTAAAACAGAGTAAATAAAGCAACAGATAAAATTACTATTTCAAAACCATAGTCAAGTTACATCAAAGTACTTAGTCATCATTTTACCAACAAAACAAAGTCTAGAAAAACATAAACTGAAAAATAACATAAGTAAAGTATTCCCCAAAGATAACAGTAGTCTCGCCATAGCAAAGCTCAAGTCCAAACCGTACATGAGCTATCCAGTAAGCAAGCTAAAGATCCAAGCTAGGTGCTAGTATTCCCACCCTGAGAACCTGGGGGGGGGGGGGGGATGGAAGAAAAGAGGCGAATGAAAATGGGTCGGTCATAAAGACTGGTAAGTCCTACCTACTATTAGTATAAAAACTAATAAAGTTAACTGGACATGTAAAACAGAGATGAAACATAGGATGATAACTGGCATGGTGAAAAGTTAACAAGATAGATCAAGTGTGGCATCGCATATACAAGGTTAAGTTGCACCAAGTGTACTAGTATTCTAATCCATGTCAAGTATAAACAAGAAATGATCCCTTAGCCCAATGTTGGCCCAAACTCATGAGATGACCTAAATCAAGGTCCAACTACTCGGTCTAGTCGATCGGCTCCCTATAAGCCTAACTCGTCGTGTGTCGGTGTCATACGGCCTAATCATGGAATGTAGTTAACTGTGCAAGGTCCACCCTAGGGTGTATCCAACCCTAAGGTGTAAACCACAGACACAATTCAATCACGCACAGTCTAAACCTACCGGTGCCCATGTTCAACTCCGGACTTAATGTGCACGACCATTGTCCGCCTGAACTTAACTGGTGAACTATTCAGCCGTCTCTTTTGGTCTCTTAAAATCAATCAGTAATCGTGCCCCACCCTAGCCTAGTCCAGGTTATCCAAATACTCCCAAGTAGGTTACTGCTGAAAAGGACCACGTAACTAGGATTTTAAATGGGTTAAGTGTGGTTAACCCTATCCTAACCATGTATTGAGTTGGTCAAGTGTATCCAAGCAGTTCATGACTTAACCCTATCAATACATCGTGTTCAACTGGTTAAGTATGTTCAAGTAGTCCATGACTTAACCCTACCAATCCATCGTGTTTAATTGGTTAAGTATTCAAGTAGTCCATGACTTAACCCTACCATGTGGCATTAATTAACTTAATGCACCCCAACCTCTCACATTAGACTTTGTTGTGGTTACTAGTTAAGCCGGGCGGGTCCGGGTAGCTTTACACCACTACCTAGTCGAACCTCGGGTTTTAAGTGCGATGTGACCAACTACTCACATTGGGTCCTATTGCTTGTAGCCACTAGTTAAGCCGGTCGGTTCCGGGTAGATTTATTCTACAAACTCAACCCAACCTCGAGTTGGCCACTTTCATGTTTTCTACATGTCATGTCCACGTTCATGTTTTCAAGCATCATCACATGTCATATTTTCCAAGTCATGTTTTATGTCATTTAAGTTTACCCATAACGTAACCCCATCGCACGTAAGTTCGCATCAACACAAATAGATCAAAAAAAGGGGGAATATAAGAATACGACAAGGTGGGCATAAGATGGCAAAGCCTATCACAAGTTAAACATGGTGATATTTGAGGCCAAAGGGGGTTCAACATACTAGCATATGGCCCCAACATGTATGATAGCATAAAAGGTGACTTGGCCTCAAACATATCAAATAGCATAAGGGTGATTTGGCCACAAGCATGCATAATAGCATAAGGGTGATTTGGCCACAAGCATGCAAAATAGCTTAAGGGTGATTTGGCCACAAGCATGCATAATAGCATAAGGGTGCTTTGGCCTCAAGCATGCATAATAGCATAAGGGTGATTTGGCCACAAGCATGCATAATAGCAAATATGGTGGTAGCATGGTAATAGTTGACATAGGGTGACAATCCTAACTTGTGCATAGCAAATAAGTTCAATATCATCATATGCATGTTAAGGAACATGAGGGGTTAAGGTTTGTTAACATGCATAAGCCATAATCCATTTCATAGCATTTTTTCCCAAGGTCAACATGAACGGTACTAGGTTCATGATAGGTCCACAATCATAAATCAAGAGAGGAATGAATAGATCTATGCATACAATGATTGGTTCAAGGAAAATATTGCACCTAGGTCCAAATCAAATCTACACATGTATGGCATTAAACTTAGCAAATAGGTGATACATGGTCATAGATGGCATAGGATGATAACTAGTGATTCGCATATAAAATCATATGAAAGATAACATAAGGGTTATGAGAGTTTCTATTTTGCTTTATGCAATATTTCAAATCAAAGCTCATAGCTTTCTATGCACAAAGTCAAGGTGATAGCTTTACAAACATGCATAGAATAAATCTATGCATAACATGATAGAATCAAAGCACAAATCATACTTAGGCCCAAACTCAAACTTGCAACATGTCATATTTAACTTCATAGTTAGAATCTAAGAGTAGAATAGGGCTTACAATGCTATGAAGACTATAAAATAAAACAAGATTGAGACGAAGCCACACTAGCAACACTAAAAACCCCCAAATGAATACAAGCTCCAAGTTGTCTTGAGAAACAAGAAGCTCCTTTGATTTGTATGAAGAAAGATCCTTGTTTTGATGAAGAAAGGTGGCTCTTTTACTAGCTTAGAACACTCAAACTTTCATTAAGAGGATGGGGGCCATGATATGAAGATGGAGGCCATGATCAAGGAGCATTTTGGCATAACCTAGTTGTAGGATTGATTTGTGTGGGTTTAGGCTAGCTCTTAGGGTCTTTTTATAGAAGTTTAGGTTAGTTTAGGCCATAGGATCAACCCTAATTCAGATTTGAGCCATTAAAATTCGTCACCAGCCCTAAAGCATGTCTTGAGGAACAAGTCAGGTGCACCCAGGCCAAACTGGCCGACCACCCAAGTCGACAGGGGTGTCGCCTGGGCAGTCGACACCACCTGGGGTGTGTTGACTCCCAACTCGACTACCCAGTCGACTTGGGGGTGGCGGGAATTTTCCCGCCTGTCCTGCTTGGCTGAATTTGAATTCTGAATTCAAATCTGAACTGTTTTTGAGCTTGAAATTTTCAGAAAACTTTGACAGGCCATAACTTGGTCATACGGACTCCGATTTTCGAAAACTCGGACTCTATTTCACGTATTTTTTCGAGACGAACGCAATAGCACAGCCCGTTTCCCTTGATTCAGATTTTATCATTTAATTCTTCCTTGATTTATGTTATAACATGTTATTCAAAATACGGGTTGTTACATTCTCCCCTCCTTAAAGGATTTCATCCCCGAAATCTCTAAGTTAGGAAGAACGTATCCTACCATCCATCATCCATCTACTCACAACATCATCCACAAGTAACCATTGTCCTTAACAAATTCTAAATGATGTATGATCATATGCAAAGGAGTGTGTATATGCACATATCTAATGCGAAAATCAGGCAGTTACTGATTCAGTAAACCTCCTTAATGCAAAGTATGTTAGTGAAATGAGTCGATATGTATGCAAATTCCTAACATAATTCATAATCTCTATATGATTGCATATAACATTCATCCATATGCAACATCCACTTGATAACATAACAAGTTTCAGCCATGAATAAGTATAAACACTCATGCATATGCAATATGAAAGTGTGTGAGCCGATCTTAATGCCTAATGTGTATCATGCATCCACGAGTATCCACTTGCAACCACAAGCGAACATCAAGCATAACATGTTTCAAATACATGTTTCATCCAAAGGGTTTCTACCTAAGATTCTTAAGACAAGGTTAACGAGATAACAAGATAAACATGGATAGCAAAGGAAAGATATGCTAACTAGGAAAAGAGATTGAGAATGTACCCTCAAAAAGGAATGGATAAAGCCCACGCATCTTCTCCTCGGTTTTTCAAGTTGCATCTTCATCGGCTTCGCTCCACTGAACCTTTACTAACTTGACTTCTCGAATCCTCAGCTTCTTGATCTCCGTTCCCAAGATACGAATCGGAGCTCGCCTCAAAGTTGCCTCTTTTTCTACCTTCATGTCTTCAAGAATGCTAGGCTAACCTACCTCGGCTGACTCATGTAGGCACTTTCGGAGATGCGAGACATGAAAAACATTGTGCACTCCGGCCAGCTTCTCGGGCAATTCCACCTTATAAGCCATCCTCCCAACTCTTTCTATAATAGGGAAGGGTCCTAAGAACCTTGGTGCCAGCTTCCCAACTGCTCCAAAACGAACCACATTACGCAAAGGAGAAACCTTCACGAAAACCATATCTCCAACTTCGAATTCCAGATCTTTCCTTCGCTTGTCAGCATAGGATTTCTGTCTGTCTTGGGCCGTTTTCATCCGTCTTCTCACCAACTCAACTTTCTCGGATGTGTCCCTTATCCTGTCGGGCCCAAGTATAAGCTCATCCGTCGTCTCCTACCAACATGTTGGTGACTTGCACAGCCTCCCATACAATGCTTCGAATGGGGCCATTCCTATGCTTGCCTGATAGCTGTTATTATAAGCAAACTCTACGAGAGGAAGATGATCTTCCCAAGTGCCACCAAAGTCAAGGATGCATAGCCTCAACAGATCTTCTAGTACCCTATTCACCCTTTCGGTCTAGCCATCCGTCTGTGGGTGATAGGATGTACTTAGATTCAATCGCGTACCCATCGCTTTCTGCAAACTATTCCAGAATTGGCTAGCGAGAATTGGGTCACGATCGCTAACTATGTTAGAAGGAACTTCATGCAATCGCACTATCTCTCGAAGATGAACAAATGCTAGCCCTGATGTGGTTCTCTTGCTCTTCAACGGAACAAAGTGAGCACTCTACGTAAGTCTATCAACTATGACCCATATCCCATAAAGCCCAAATAGTTTGGTCAACTTAATGGACATCCTCACCCCAACTATATAGGCGAGTCATACTCCTTATGGGGTTCGCGACAGAACTAAGATTGAGAATAGGACCGAGAGGATATACTTAAAAGATAGCATGCGAGTAAGCTCTACAGAATAATAGGGATCAAGGATATACTCTTAGAAAGAGATGTAATGCGCGTATCTAGTCTTCAATCCTCTAAGCCGCATTTTCTTGAGCTTAATCCTATCGTGCCTTGACCGTCTTTTAACTTCACAATTTCGTAGCTCTTAATTCTTATTTCCAATATATGAGTTAGAACCCATTTCACCGTTGCCTCTCGTTCCACTTCCACTTATTCTTTTCCTAAAATACTTGGCTTCCACATAACTGTGTGCTCATGGTTTCATGCAAGCTTTACAAAATTTGTTATTGAATCCTGGACCTCGTTTGCATACTATACGGTATCCCACGCAGAAGAACTATCTCTTGAAAACAAGTGCCAATCCACGTTGCCAAATGTACTTACTAAGGTGATTTCTCTAACCCATGCTTAAGTGAAATGGACTATCCGCCTTAGTGGAGAACAATACTCGATTGGATTACAAATTTCCAATAAAGGTGCCAAGGGATTCTAGGTAACTAATCATGATGGAACCCTAAAGGTCACACGAGATTTCGAGGGTATTACCGAGGCGAGTCATGAGCCTCGCAACCCTATGTTCAAAATCAAGAATGGCTCCATAAGTGGACAACCAATCCATGCCCAAAATCAACCTGTATCCCATAAACCCGAGAACAGAAGAATTACACATGAATTCTACGCTCAAGATAGAGATTTTCAAATCCATACAAATCACAGGTAGATGGGCGGAACCCCCAATTGGATTTGAAACACTAACGGGACCTCAACTAGACTAGTACTTAGGTGAAAACTTTCAACAAGATCAGAAATAAAACTATGCGATGTGCTAGAATCAAATAAGGTACGAACAGGGAAATCAGAAATGTAAACATGACTTTCTATAGAAACACTACCTCGATCAAAAGCTGGAAGAGCGAGGAGAGCCTGCAACTGCCCTCCAAAGGATCCTGCTCCCTGAGTTTGCCTTTTCTCTTGTTCTCGCTTTTTCGGGCAATCCTTGCTATAGTGTCCAGACTCTCCACAATGAAAGCATTCTCCCAACTTCCTCTTCTTCTTCCTACAATCTTTGGCTATGTGTCCAACGATCCCACAGAAGTTGCACTTCCTTGTCTCCCTGGTCTTGTTGTCATTGCGGTTGTTGTTATCCTTACCTCCTTTCTCGGAATCTACCTTCTTGCCTTGAGACTCATTCAACTTGACTTACTTCTTACTACTCTTATCTTCCTCTTGAAGCAAGGCCATATTTACCAAACTCTCGAAGGTCGCCCCCACGGGTATGTGAGACATGGCCAAACCGTGTAATGGCTCGTTCAATCCTAGAGCAAAGTGTAGGGCCTTCTTCTGAGCTGTGTTAACCAAGTCTAGACCGAACCGAGCAAGTAGATTAAACGTATCCACGTATTCCCTAACTGTCATGTCCCCTTGCTTTAGAGATAGGAACCTCTCCATCTGAAGGTTCTCTTCTGTCGATGATAGAAACCTCAGTCCAAACCTTCTCCTAAAGTCATCCCAAGTCTGAATTGGCCTAGTAGTGGTGGTGACTACCCACCAATATGCAGCTTCCCCTTTCAACAGCCATACCGCTAACAGAACTTTCCTACGGTCTTCTATATCAAAGCTAGCAAAGAGGTCTTCAGTTTCCTTTAACCAGTTTCTTGCCTCAACAAAAGTCTCCGTCCCAATAAAATTCTTGCCACCTATTGCCTTAAAGTCCTTGCAAATCTTCATGAAATCCGTTTGCGGATGCTGAGGAGGAGGTGGAGGAACCTCAGCTACGGGAGGAGGAGGAATGTTAGCCACGGGGGAAGGAGGAGGAATGTTCGCGGGGCCGGCTTCATTCGCCCTTGCCTCCATGTACCTTCTAAACCAAATAGGTACTGGTACGCCCTCCAGAATGGCAAAATTATCGGCCATACTGAAACGAAGAAAAAGATAGATTGAGAATGAGGAAACAAAGGATAGTGCTAATGGCTTTTGGGGAATAGCCTTTTAAAATAAACTAGACTTTTCTTGGAAAATACTTAATTGGTTTTGAAAATAGTTTTTCAAAAGGTAAGTTTTAAAAACCTTTTGCTCAGATCTTGTAACCCTTATGCTCTGATACCAAATGTAACACCGCACCTCCGCCAATGTCACTCTTGCAAGCACACTAACTTTGGAGGGGCGTTAAACAAGGTAAACATGCATGAATATATCACAAGACAGAACATATGAGTAAAACAGAGTAAATAAAGCAGCGGATAAAATTATTATTTCAAAACCATAGTCAAGTTACATCAAAGTACTTAGTCATCATTTTCCCAACAAAACAAAGTCTAGAAAAACATAAACTAAAAAATAACATAAGTAAAGTATTCCCCAAAGATAACAGTAGTGTCGCCATAGCAAAGCTCAAGTCCAAACCGTACATGAGCTATCCAGTAAGCAAGCTAAAGATCCAAGCTAGGTGCTAGTATTCCCACCCTGAGAACCTGGGGGAGGGGGAACGGAAGAAAAGAGGCGAAAGAAAATGGGTCAGTCAAAAAGACTGGTAAGTCCTACCTACTATTAGTATAAAAACTAATAAAGTTAACTGGACATGTAAAACAGAGATGAAACATAGGATGATAACTGGCACGGTGAAAAGTTAACAAGATAGATCAAGTGTGGCATCGCATATACAAGACTAAGTTACACCAAGTGTACTAGTATTCTAATCCATGTCAAGTATAAACCAGAAATGATCCCTTAGCCCAATGTTGGCCCAAACTCATGAGATGACCTAAATCAAGGTCCAACTACTCGGTCTAGTCGATCGGCTCCCTATAAGCCCAACTCGTCGTGTGTCGGTGTCATACGGCCTAATCATGCAATGTAGTTAACTGTGCAAGGTCCACCCTAGGGTGTATCCAGCACTAAGGTGTAAATCACAGACACAATTCAAGCACGCATAGTCTAAACCTACCGGTGCCCATGTTCAACTCCGGACTTAATGTGCACGACCATGGTCCTCCTGAACTTAACTGGTGCACTATTCAGCCGTCTCTTTTGGTCTCTTACAATCAGTCAGTAATCGTGCCCCACCCTAGCCTAGTCCAGGGTATCCAGATACTCCCAAGTAGGTTACTGCTGAAAAGGACCACGTAACTAGGATTTTAAATGGGTTAAGTGTGGTTAACCCTATCCCAACCATGTATTGAGTTGGTCAAGTGTATCCAAGCAGTTCACGACTTAACCCTGTCAATACATCGTGTTCAACTGGTTAAGTATATTCAAGTAGTCCATGACTTAACCCTACCAATACATCGTGTTTAATTGGTTAAGTATTCAAGTAGTCCATGACTTAACCCTACCATGTGGCATTAATTAACTTAATGCACCCCAACCTCTCACATCAGACTTTGTTGTGGTTACTAGTTAAGCCGGGCGGGTACGGGTAGCTTTACACCACAACCTAGTATAACCTCGGGTTTTAAGTGTGATGTGACCAACTACTCACATTGGGTCCTATTGCTTGTAGCCACTAGTTAAGCCGGTCGGTTCCGGGTAGATTTATGCTACAAACTCAAACCAACCTCGAGTTGGCCTTTTTCATGTTTTCTACATGTCATGTCCACGTTCATGTTTTCAAGCATCATCACATGTCATATTTTCCAAGTCATGTTTCATGTCATTTAAGTTTACCCATAACGTGACCCCATCGCAGGTAAGTTCCCATCAACGCAAATAGATCTAAAAAAGGGGGAACATAAGAATATGATAAGGTGGGCATAAGATGGCAAAGTCTATCACAAGTTAAACATGGTGATTTTTTAGGCCAAAGGGTGTACAACATACTAGCATATGGCCTCAACATGTATGATAGCATAAAAGGTGACTTGGCCTCAAACATATCAAATGGCATAAGGTTGATTTGGCCACAAGCATGCATAATAGCATAAGGGTGATTTGGCCACAAGCATGCATAATGGCATAAGGGTGATTTGGCCACAAGAATGCATAATAGCATAAGGGTGCTCTGGCCTCAAGCATGAATAATAGCATAAGGGTGCTTTGGCCACAAGCATGCATAATAGCAAATATGGTGGTAGCATGGTAATAGTTGACATAAGGTGATAATCCTAACTTGTGCATAGCAAATAGGTTCAATATCATCATATGCATGTTAAGGAACATGAGGGGTTAAGGTTTGTGAACATGCATAAGCCATAATCCATTTCATAGCATTTTTTTCCCAAGGTCAACATGAACGGTACTAGGTTCATGATAGGTCCACAATCATAAATCAAGAGAGGCATGAATAGATCTATGCAAACAATGATAGGTTCAAGGCAAATATTGCACTTAGGTCCAATTCAAATCTACACATGTATGGCATTAAACTTAGCAAATAGGTGATACATGGTCATAGATGGCATAGGATGATAACTAGTGATTCGCATATAACATCATATGCAAGATAACATAAGGGTTATGAGAGTTTCTATGTTGCTTTATGCAACATTTCAAATCAAAGCTCATAGCTTTCTATGCACAAAGTCAAGGTGATAGCTTTACAAACATGCGTAGAATAAATCTATGCATAACATGATAGAATCAAAGCAAAAATCATACTTAGGCCCAAACTCAAACTTGCAACATGTCATATTTAACTTCATAGTTAGAATCTAAGAGTAGAATAGGGCTTACAATGCTATGAAGACTATAAAATAAAACAAGATTGAGACGAAGCCACACTAGCAACACAAAAAACCCCCAAATGAATACAAGCTCCAAGTTGTCTTGAGAAACAAGAAGCTCCTTTGATTTGTATGAAGAAAGATCCTTGTTTTGATGAAGAAAGGTGGCTCTTTTACTAGCTTAGAACACTCAAACTTTCATGAAGAGGATGGGGGCCATGATATGAAGATGGAGGCCATGATCAAGGAGCATTTTGGCATAACCTAGTTGTAGGATTGATTTGTGTGGGATTAGGCTAGGTCTTAGTGTCTTTTTATAGACGTTTAGGTTAGTTTAGGCCATAGGATTAACCCTAATTCAGATCTGAGCCATTAAAATCCGTCACCATCCCTAAAGCATGTCTTGAGGAACAAGTCAGGTGCACCCAGGCCAAACTGGCCGACCACCCAAGTCGACAGGGGTGTCGACTGGGCAGTCGACACCACCTGGGGTGTGTCAACTACCCAGTCGACTTGGGGGTGGCGGTAATTTTCCCGCCTGTCCTGCTTGGCTGAATTTGAATTCTGAATTCACATCTGAATTGTTTTTGAACTTGAAATTTTCTGAAAACTTTGATGGGCCATAACTTGGTCATACAGACTCCGATTTTCGAAAACTCAGACTCTATTTCACGTATTTTTCCGAGATGAACGCAAAGGCATAACCCGTTTCCCTTGATTCAGATTTTATCATTTAATTCTGCCTTGATTTATGTTATAACATGTTATTCAAAATACGGGTTGTTACACGATATATTATTGTACTCTGATGTAAATTGTTGTAATAAGCAATGAAATGTTCTTCTGTTTGTTTTATGATTTGTCGTGTTCTCAATTCAATTTGGGCTTTCCTTCATGGGGAAGTTCGGTTCGTTTCATCAACCCTAAATGCACTAATGAAGGTCTTAAGGGATTGTTTCTGATCTCCACCTCATTCGTTAGACACTTTTTTATATGTGTGTACTTGTGTGCTTCATAAACATACCTTAACATATATAACCTGCTAAATCTAGGGTATGGTCTTTAAGCAAGTATTATTTCAGTCACACAGGACTTTATGTTCTGACCCCTCTCCTTAACATACCCAACAGGTCAGTAGGTGGGGTAGATTCAATGGATGAAACAATGATGGAGACCGAAGAGGACGATGGATATATTATTAGTTATCATTGTTGTATTGCTTATGGAAATTCTAGATGATGAATTTTAAGAATGTATCGTTTTAAATAGTTGTATTTGACAATTTTTAGCTAAATTTATGGTTTTCTCTATAATATGGTAGATATTATTTTTAGTATTATATTTTCTCGTTCGCTATGTGAGATTCCATGATGCTAAGTTTATTTGTTATTCTGTGCAAATGTAATTCCTTATTCCTTACAGGAACCAGCGATCCATTCAGAATGGTTCAATGTTTCGATGGGCCTTTTCTAGGTCGATATTTAGGCCCACTCCGGGAGGGTTATTACATAAATGACATAATGAAAATGACATTGACTATGATAGAAGACCGAAGACCTTTACATTGGAAGGACTGCTTGTCAATGCCTTAGGTTGACCCCCTGTAGCGACCCAGAAATTTCAACACTTGAATCTTGACACTAACACATCCCATATCCAAACTCAAGTATCAAAACCCAGAAAGCTAATAGAAAGAAATTAGAGGATGATAGAAGAAAGAAATATTAGAATAGAAGAATAAGAAGATCAGAGTCACACAGCGGAATGGTCAAAATATAATAATCAATAATACTTATACAAAAAGAATTGTATATATGATTACAAATCGGAGTATACATTCAAATCAATACAACACACAACAGAAATAAACTAGAACCAGTAAATATATGGGATACGTCTAGACTTCACCTCCCTTTCTGAAACTCTAAGCGAGCCTGACCTAGAAGTATACTCGGTCTGACCCGAGCACATTTGAAGCAAAGCAAAATTCACCCGGATCAGTCTGGAATACTTTCAGTGATAAATTCATGCAGCAATCAACCAGTTTAACTTTAGAAATCCTTTTGAAAGAAAAGGATAATAGTAAGACTGGCCCGCACATAAACACGGACGGTTTTTGCCTTACTATATTCCAAAACATTTTGAAATCAATATTGTTAGACCTAAAATTGGCAGTAACACCCAAATGCTATGTAAAATCCTTACAGTCGCAAATCACAGAGAATAAATGCAGAAAAAGCAGTGAAATAATAAGAGGCACACGAGATTTTTATAGTGGTTCGGCTCAATCCAAGCCTACGTCCACTTTATAGTTTCTTAAATCCTAAGAAGCTATTACAACGTTGTATGCTTGCGGTTAATACACGAAATCCTCGTGTTTACAATGAAAAAGAGGAGATTAGAGATTGAAATTATACACGATAGCCTCGTGTTAAAATGATTTGAGTCGGCCTTCTTGTTACCCAAAAGTCCTTGCAATGGTGGAAGGAATGGCTGAAAGAGGAGAATTCAATAGTCCCCTCAAATTGCCATATGATCGTGTATTTATAGGCAAAGAGGAGCCATAGGGAGCTCTGGAGCGGTTCGGATCGGGTGTGCCACGTGGCGAGCATAGAGGCGATCTCAGAAGTAGTGGAGCAGCGGTTACCAAGTCGTGTGGAGACAGGTGTCATCCGTTCCGCAACTGTAGGAGGCGGTTATGGCAAGAGAATAAGTCAAAACTTCGCGTGCAGAAGCAGGTCCAGGGGGTCGGTTCGGGTCCGATCCGAACCGAGTTGATATCTCCGATCCCAAGAGTGGAAGCATTTTAGTGCAGAATACTCCAGGCGGGTGGGTCTTCCTTACCAAACCGACCCAGTTCATCCGATCTGAACCGGTTGAAGGTGATGCCAAATTTCCAAATCCAAGTTTCTGGTTCTACATGTATTCACAGAAACAGCCATAACTTTCAAACCGTAAGTCCGTTTTAGCCAAACGAAAGCTCAAACTGAAGCTAATTCAGAGGGCCACAAGAGTTACAAAGCTTAACTTTGTAATTGCTGTTTTCGGGCCCAGAAAAGGTCATCTGGTAGGAGTTCCGGGCCTTTCTTTGTACGTAATGCGATTTTGACCAAATCGCTGCCTGTCTTCTTACGATGCTTGTAATACTGGAGCGTATTGTTGATCAGAGATTTCATGTGTGACTTCTTTGACTAAAAAGCGGGTCAACATTTTGCCCCCCAGAACATATCTTGCTGAACGAAGGAAGATGTGTTCTGGATAATCCAAAAAGTCCAAGGCCACGCCGGGCCTGCCAGCTGCAAGCATAATCCATACCTGCTAAGAAAAGAGAGCAAAAAGGTGTGTCAAATCTTGAAAAAATTGATTACACTTTCGAGCATAAACCATGCTTGGGCGTTTGTTTAAGCATAAACTACACTCAAGATGGCTCCCTCCTATGAGGCTTTGGATAGGAGACGTCACCGTTTGTGTTCACGTAGATGTCGGTCAAGGTTGAATTGAGTTCGGTGTACTTTTCATATCTTGGCCCTCTCCGGGGCGGAGCATTGCGGTCATTCTTGACAGCAGCTTTCCCTTTGCCTTTACCAGAATCAGACGGTTCTCCGTCTTTGAGCATGTTAACATCGAGAATTTTCTTTTCGGATGTTGCGTCTTCTTCACGCAGAAACCTATCCGATTCAAGGTAGAATTCGCTGAGATTCCGTGGTGGGTCTTGGTATAAGGATTTTTTGAACTCCAAGTTGTCCAGAACGCCGGATACTGCGGCCATTAATACCATAGATGGCTCAGGTCGATCAACTGATGCTGCTGCAACGTTGATCCTTTCCAAAAATGAGCGTAGAGTTTCTTTAGGCCTCTGCTCGATTGTGGTGAGAGACATGACATTCTTAGGTCGAGCGATGTGGACTCGAAATTGTTCAATAAAGCGAGCGACCAACATGTTCCAGCTGTTGATCGATTCAGATTCCAGCTGCCGAATCCACATAGCAGCAATATCAGTCAGGAAGAGAGGGAAGCATTTTTCCATGACGTTTTCCGACGCCGATTGAACTTCCATATGACGTTTGTAGCGCATCAGGTACACGGTAGGATCCGTCCTGCCGTTGTAGGGCTCCAGTTGTGGAAGTTTGAAATCTGGAGGATTGCGGGAATTCCTTATTTCCTGTGTGAATGGATTGTGATTGACATCATCCATGTCACTCTGATAAGTGCGGCCTCTCAAGAGGCGTTCAATCAGATCGGCGAGCCGATCGGCTTCAAAGAGCTGTTGCAAGTTGACACGTTCAGAGCTGATGCCGCCAGCATTGAATCCAGAAGAGTTCAGAAAAGTATGGGGAGCTTAGAAGGCCATCCGGTTCGATTCGGAGGTGCCCCCATGTTGCGGCTCGGAGAAGCGAGGGAGGTCATGGCGAGGTACACGGTTCGGGTTTGATGCACCGATCCGATCAGGTTCTCCTGTTCCGAACCGAGGGGCTTGATGCTGAAGTTGTGTGGTATTTTCGATCCGAACCGGTGCGGATGTAGGTCGAACAGGAGCGAAGCCTTGATTTCCAGAGGGGAGGCTGCTGCCCCCAAGCTCATGTAGGGTTGCTGTTCAGATCGGGTCCGAACCGATCCGGTAGGGAATGTCCCGCATTTCCATCTGCATTGGATTCAGATTTTGGCCCTCGGATCCGAACTGATCCAGTTTGTTATTCCTGCTGGAGCCATTTCTGTACCATTTCCAGTGAGTTGTGCAATGCCGCTCGGCCTGCCTTCCATCCGAGCGAAGAATTGGTCAATCATCTCCTGTAGTTTGCGGAGGAGATCATCTTTCCTTGCCATTTGCGTTCTCAATTCAACAAGAACGCCATCCATCTCTTCTTTGGTTAAGTATGCTGATGGATTTTCATGAGAGGAAGCTCCCTGACTTGCCTCGTTTCTCGTGCCTTTATCCTCAAGACGGGGAAGTTTTCGTTTGGCCATTAATCCAATAGCCAATGAATCCGCTTCCTTTCAAGCTAGTAGAATAAGTTGTATCGTGTTCCCCCTACCAGGCATGCCAAAATGTTAGACCGAGAATTGGCACTAACACCCAAATGCTATGTAGAATCCTTATAGTCGCAAATCACAGAGAATAAATGCAGAAAAAGCAGTAAAATAATAGGAGGCAGACGAGATTTTTATAGTTTTCGGCTCAATCCAAGCCGACGTCCACTTTATAGTTTCTTAAATCCTAAGAAGCTACTACAACGTTGTATGCTTGCGGTTTATGCACGAAATGCTCGTGTTTACAATGAAAAAGAGGAGATTAGAGATTGAAATTATACACGATAGCCTCGTTTTAAAATGATTTGAGTCGGCCTTCTTGTTACCCAAAAGTCCTTGCAATGGTGGAAGGAATGGCCGAAAGAGGAGAATTGAAAAGTCCCCTCAAATTGCCATATGATCGTGTATTTATAGGCGTAAAGGAGCCATAGGGAGCTCTGGAGTGGTTCGGATCGGGTGTGCCACGTGGCGAGCACAGAGACGATCTCAGAAGTAGTGGAGTAGCGGTTACCAAGTCGTGTGGAGACAGGTGTCTTCCGATCTGCATCTGTAGGAGGCGGTTATGGCAAGAGAATAAGTCAAAGCTTCGCGTGCAGAAGTAGGTCCATGGGGTCGGTTCGGGTCCGATCCGAACCGAGTTGACGTCTCCGATCCGAAGAGTGGAAGCGTTTAAGTTCAAAATACTCTAGGCGGGTCGGGTCTTCCTTACCGAACCGACCCAGTTCATCCGATCCGAACCGGTTGAAGGTGATGCCAAATTTCCAAATCCAAGTTTCCGGTTCTGGATGCGTTCACGGAAGTAGGCATAACTTTCAAACCGTAAGTCCGTTTTAGCCAAACAAAAGCTCAAACTGAAGCTAATTCAGAGGGCTACAAGAGTTACAAAGCTCAATTCCTTAATTGCTGTTTTCGGGCCCGGAAAAGGTCATCTGGTAGGAGTTCTGGGCTTTCTTTGTATGTGATGCAATTTCGACCAAATCGCTGCCTGTCTTCTGACAATGCTTGTTATACTGGAGCGTATTGTTGATCAGAGATTTCATGTGTGACTGCTTTGACTAAAAAGCGGGTCAACATTTTGTACCCCAGAACATATCTTGCTGAACGAAGGAAGATGTGTTCTGGATAATCCAAAAAGTCCAAGGCCACGCAGGGCCTGCCAGCTGCAAGCATAATCCATACCTGCTAAGAAAAGAGAGCAAAAAGGTGTGTCAAATCCTGACAAAATTGATTACACTTTCGAGCATAAACCATGCTTGGGCGTTTGTTTGAGCAAAAACTACACTCAAGAGACATTCGAATCATCCTACCAAAACCTGGCAAGGGATCTAACCTTCCGGATATAAGCCATACCAGGAAGTTCAAACTGAGCATAAGCCATACTCGAGATTTATTGAGTTCCTTTGTCCAATCCTGACAAGATCGTTCGTCGTTCTTGAGTGTAATCCATACTTAAGCATCCTAGTGAGTACAATCCATACTCATACCAAAATGGAGCTATACTTGCCAAAACCTGACAAGATAGTCCGTCCCTAGGCATAATCCATGCCTAGGGGTCCGAGATAAGTATAAGCCATACTTTAATTGAGATTGAGAATCCTGCCACAACCTGACAAGACACTTAAAATTTCCAAACATAATCCATGCTCGGAAAGTCCTGCCTTATTCAATTCAAAATACAAAACCAAAGCAAATCCTGATTAGTTTGTCATCGAGTCCAGAACACGCTTTGGAGCTAAATCCTAACCCCGAACGTGTGTACTCCAATTTAGCCAATCGGAAAACCTAAAGAAAGCAAAGAAACATATCTTAAATCCTAAGAAATGCAGAAAATCCAGGCTGATCTCATCCATATCAGTTGATGGTGAGCCCGCGAGAGCTCGATCCAGGGTCATTCCCTCTCCGGGGAGCAGGTGGTGGTAGCACAGGTGCAAGTGTTGTTGGTTGTTTCACATACTCGAGTAGTTCTCCACGTCTAACCTGTTCATCAATCAAGTCTCGCAAGTGTCTACAATCGTTTGTGTCATGACCGTCCATATCATGAAACATGCAATATTTTCCAGAATTGCGTTCTCTTTGCGATGGCTCCCTCCTAGGAGGCTTTGGATAGGAGACGTCACCGTTTGTGTTCACGTAGATGTCGGTCAAGGTTGAATTGAGTTCGGTGTACTTTTCATATCTTGGCCCTCTCCGGGGTTGAGCGTTGCGGTCATTCTTGACAGAAGCTTTCCCTTTGCCTTTACCAGAATCAGACGGTTCTCCGTCTTTGAGCATGTTAACATCGAGAATTTTCTTTTTGGATGTCGCATCTTCTTCACGCAGAAACCTATCCGATTCAAGGTAGAATTCGCTGAGATTCCGTGGTGGGTCTCGGTATATGGATTTTTTGAACTTCGAGTTGTCCAGAACGCCGGATACTGTGGCCATTAATACCATAGTTGGCTCAGGTCGATCAACTGATGTTGCTGCAACGTTGAACCTTTCCAAAAATGAGTGCAGAGTTTCTTTAGGCCTCTGCTTGATTGTGGTGAGAGACATGACATTCTTAGGTCGAGCGATGTGGACTCGAAATTGTTCAATAAAGCGAGCGACCAACATGTTCCAGCTGTTGATCGATTCAGATTCCAGCTACCGAATCCACATAGCAGCAATATCAGTCAAGAAGAGAGGGAAGAATTTTGCCATGACATTTTCCGATGCCAGTTGAACTTCCATATGACGTTTGTAGCGCATCAGGTGCACCGTAGGATCCGTCCTGCCGTTGTAGGGCTCTAGTTGTGGAAGTTTTAAATATGGAGGATTGCGGGAATTCCTGATTTCCTGTATGAATGGATTGTGATTGACATCATCCATGTCAATCTGATAAGTGCGGCCTCTCGAGATTCGTTCATTGAGATCGGCGAGCCGATCGCCTTCAAAAAGCTGTTGCAAGTTGACAAGTTTAGAGCTGGTGCCCCCAGCGTTGAATCCAGAAGAGTTCAGAAAAGTATGGGGAGCTTGGAAGGCCATCCGGTTCGGTTCGGAGGTGCCCCCATGTCGCGGCTCGGAGAAGCGAGGGAGGTCATGGCGAGGTACATAGTTCGGGTTTGATGCAACGATCCGATCAGGTTCCCCTGTTCCGAACCGAGGGGCTTGATGCTGAAGTTGTGTGGTATTTCCGATCCAAACCGGTGCGGATGTAGGTCGAACAGGAGCGAAGCTTTGATTTCCAGAGGGGAGGCTGCTGTCCCCAAGCTCATGTACGGTTGCTGTTCGGATCGGGTCCGAACCGATCCGGTGGGGAATGTCCCCCATTTCCATCTGTGTTGGATTCAGATTTTGGCCCTCGGTTCGGATTAGATCCGAACCGATCCGGTTTGTTATTCCTGCTAGAGCCATTTCAGTACCTTTCCAGTGAGTTGTGCATTGCCGCTCGGCCTGCCTTCCATCCGAGCGAAGAATTGGTCAATCATCTCCTGTTGTTTGCGGAGGAGATCATCTTGCCTTGTCATTTGCGTTCTCAATTCAGCAAGAACGCCATCCATCTCTTCTCTTGTTAAGTATGCTGATGGATTTTAATGAGAGGAAGCTCCCTGACTTGCCTCATTTCTCGTGGTTTTATCCTCAAGACAGGGAAGTTTTCGTTTGGCCATTAATCCAATAGCCAATGAATCCGCTTCCTTTCAAGCTAGTAGAAGAAGTAGTATCGTGTGCCCCCCACCTGGCGCGCGAAAATATTAGACCGAAAATTGGCACTAACACCCAAATGCTATGTAGAATGCTTACAGTCGCAAATCACAGAGAATAAATGCAGAAAAAGCAGTAAAATAATAGGAGGCACACGAGATTTTTATAGTGGTTCGGCTCAATCCAAGCCTACGTCCACTTTATAGTTTCTTAAATCCTAAGAAGTTATTACAACGTTGTATGCTTGGGGTTTATACACGAAATCCTCGTGTTTACAATGAAAATGAGGATATTAGAGATTGAAATTATACACGATAGCCTCATGTTAAAATGATTTGAGTCGGCCTTCTTGTTACCCAAAAGTCCTTGCATTGGTGGAGGGAATGGCCGAAAGAGGAGAATTCAAAAGTCCCCTCAAATTGCCATATGATCGTGTATTTATAGGCGTAGAGGAGCCATAGAGAGCTCTGGAACGGTTCAGATCGGGTGTGCCACGTGGCGAGCACAGAGGCGATCTCAGAAGTAGTGGAGCAGCGGTTACCAAGTCGTGTGGGGACAGGTGTCATCCGATCCGCATCTGTAAGAGGCAGTTATGGCAAGAGAATAAGTCAAAACTTCGCGTGCAGAAGCAGGTCCAGGGGGTCGGTTCGGGTCCGATCCGAACCGAGTTGATGTCTCCGATCCGAAGAGTGGAAGCATTTCAGTGCAGAATACTCCAGGCGGGTCGGGTCTTCCTTACCGAACCGACCCAGTTCATCCGATCCGAACCGGTTGAAGGTGATGCCAAATTTCCAAATCCAAGTTTCCGGTTCTGCATGCGTTCACGGAAATAGGCATAACTTTCAAACCATAAGTCCGTTTTAGCCAAACGAAAGCTCAAACTGAAGCTAATTCAGAGGGCTACAAGAGTTACAGAGATCAACTTTGTAATCGCTGTTTTCGGGCCCAGAAAAGATCATCTGGTAGGAGTTCCGGGCCTTTCTTTGTATGTGATGCGATTTCGATCAAATCGCTGCTTGTCTTCTGACGATGCTTGTAATACTGGAGCGTATTGTTGATCAGAGATTTCATGTTTGACTGCTTTGACTAAAAAGAGGGTCAACAAATATCTTATTCTGATATTATAATAGTGTCTAAATACAAGTGTTAGCCTGCTTTGTGACCAGGATATCCAAAGAAAAGGATTTAAATATGAACATGAATTGATCAGCAATCGCTTGGTTGAAATGGTGGAACAGCATCAATCTCCGGCATTGAACCCATCATTAGAAGACACAGGGCAGCTTGGTCAAAATCGCAACATCAGTATAAACTAGCCCGAAACTCCTATCAAACTACCTCATTTGGATCTAAACACATCAAATACTTGTAGCCCTTTGAATTAGCTTCAAGTAGAGCTTTCGTTTGGCCCAATTGGCCTTATGGTTTGAAAGTTACGTCCGTTTCCGTGAATGGGTGCAATCTGGCAATCATTTTAATGAAGTGACGAAGCATCACCTCCTGGACCAGCTCGCCCCTCATCGGATCGCCCCCCTCGACTTGCCCTCATCACGATCCATTCGTGACACACCCATGATCCCCGATCTGACTCGTGGAGCCCCTCATGACCACGACCCGTTCCGTGGTGCACGACATGGTCACGAACCTCCTAGACCGAACCTGCTTTTATGAATAAATGTTGACCTATTCTTGAGGCTATGACCGCTCCTACTTTCCCGGATCGGGTTCCACGTGTCCTACCATGACCTGATCACCATATGGGCTTTCCTACATCTATAAATACACCTCCAGGGAGCACTTTCAAGCGACATTTGCATCTCAACATCCATGGATGCCGTGGCTAACACTTCCCCATGAATAAACACCATCTTCCTCAATAAAATCAATGAATTCAAAGAGAATTATTCATTGAATTCGAATGATTGAGAGACAATCTTTATTGTAAGTGTAATCTGTGAATGAAATGAGAAAATATGAAGTGGACGTAGGCTCGTTAACGCCGAACCACTATAAAAATCCTGTTGTCTTGCTTTTTCTCTTATTTTTTATGTTATTCCTTCATATCCTGTGCTCAAAATACGATGATTTGGGTGTTAGGACCATTTTTTGGTCTAACATTTTGGTGCTTTCACTGAGAATTGAACTCTCAGCCTATCGGATTGCTATTCTACTATTTGGATTCGAAAGTCCGAAGAAAGCAGTCCGTATTTCTACCATTTTGGAAGATTTTAGTGATTTTGGTAAAATTAGAACTTCACGGCTCGTAAAAGAAGTAAGAAATCGCAAGCTTCCCGAGCGAATGAGGAGCGCACAGATGGTTTGCAGGAGCAGGTCGAAGGGTTTGTGAACAGGGCTCGTGACAAAGGGCCATGGAATTGGTTCGTGATGATGGCTTGTGGCTCGTGATGGTGGCTCGTGGAATATACAAACACATGTAACTAGCTCGTGAAAAGTCCATTCAATCTGCTCGTGAGGGCATATTCAACTGGCTCGTGGAGGCATATCCGACCCGACCCCTCAGTGAGGATCACAAACCGATCTGGAGCTAGAAGGTTGGAGGATCCCGATCGCCAAGCTGGACCACGACCCGATGAAGTTCAGCGAACCGCGAACCGGAGGACAATAGCGAACCACAACCCGAAAAAGTGACGATGAACAAGGGTCACGACCCGACCCGAAAAAGTGGCAGTTTTTGAGAAAAATGCGATTTTCAGATCACTTCAGAAAAGGTCGATCGCCGTCAGGACTGTGGTGCCCCGGACCCCCACCGGCGGTGCGCTCGGACCCGCTGACGGCCTCGCCTTCAGCTCGGAGCACGGCTCGCCTTCGGCTCGAAGTATGTTTTGTCCTATAGTTAATACTTACCAATCGAGATTCGGTAGATAGTCTGACCATATCGACAGCTAATTGACAACGATTGAGATTCTTCTTAGAGCCATAACACCTATTTATTGATGTTATTCAATATGACGAGCTATTGAAAAGATTTGACATGCTGGATACGACAGTATACTCGGTAATGATTGTCTCATAGCAGCCTCTTCTTCCAGAGTTCTGATGGTGTATAGATTTCACCAATGCAACTGATGTTTTCCAAAGTAATCACCTGGTTTATATGACTTAAACCTATCCGATGGGTGGGGTCCCAGATGGCATTAACATGGAACCGTCCAGGCACTATTCAGGAGACTCGGATGATCATGGCAATGATGACTCGCAATGACAAGATACTAGAAAGTGACTAAGGGTTATTAAAAATCTACAATTCACTTGTATGGTGTAATGAAAGACATATATCCTACAGTCTACACCTGGGAGAACTTAGCTGACCTTTCCAATGCATAACTACTATCCACAACATTAATGAAGATTGATTTCCATTATAAAAGGGTCACATCAATACACTTTGGTGCCTAGAGTTACGTACCAGTTGAACTGTCGCAAGCCATGATCAGATTTATGTATCTTTGCATAGGTGATAACAACTTGATTGCTCATCAGTCACCATATGACCTTGGTCAAGAGACGAGAGCTTGAGATTAACGCAAATATGAATCAACCATTAGCTCTCACTTTCATTTGTCAGCCACTATATAGCATTTAAGATTATTTAATCAATGTCTCGACCAACCAGCTCCAATAGAATTCAGAGCCTGCATTGCACCCTACTGCCTATTGCTAAATATCCCAACCGAAGATGGAGTGGGAATGGTCTACGGTGACCAAGTTATTGGAGAAGCTGACTATTTGGCTAGAACATGCTACACAACACAGATGGCATGAAACCCAAAGACACTTCCCCTCCAGATGAAATGGAGTGTGAAGGAGGTGTCGATATTGTGAATAAAGGGAGCATCACAAAAGGAATTGCCCGTTGATCTACCCGAAGACATGGACCCCAGAGAGGATGGTGATTCAGATGTAGAAGGGTGACATCTAATGATGCAACTACGCATGTTTCGATTGTTGATGCCGACCTAACTAAGGCGGGCCTGGATGTGTTCACTTGGATCTATGCAAATACTCATAGGATTTTACCATAGATTATGAGTCACTTGTCAAGTATAAAACTGAAGTGTGCTCCTGTCAAGCAAATAAGGCGTACGAGAGCATCTGACTTGAAGTGAGATGCCACACATCCCGCTTGGATATCAAATCCCATCCTCGTCAAGAATGCTAGTGGAAAATGGCGCACATGCATTGATTTTTCAGATTTGGACAAAGTTCGCCCAAAAGGAAGATTCCCATCACTCAGAATTAACCGGCTTGTGGATTCAATGACTAGACAAGAACGTCTCCCACATATGGACATGTGCACAAGTTACAACCAAATTCTTATGCATGTGCCTGATCATAGATAAACATGTTTTATCTTGGACCTTGAACTGTACTGTTATATGGAGTTGCCATTTAGACTGAAGAATGCTGAGGCAACATACCAACACTTACTGAATTGTATGGTCCACAGTCGTAGTGAATGGCCCATGGAAGTCCATATAGATGATGCAATTGTGGAGTCCAAGCGATCAACCTACTACATATCGAGTCTTATAGAGATGTTCAACATCTGAAATGAAGCTACACCCTTTGAAGTGCTCGTTTGGTGTTGCGTCAGGAAAGCTTCCTGGCCTCATAGTTAGCTCACACAGAATCGAAATCAACCCTGATCAGACTGCAATGATCATAAACATCCATGAACAACAAAGAATTAAAGTTTTCTGACGCTTGACAGGAAAGTGGGCACAAATTACGCGTAATAAGGAAAAGGTCCAGGAACTAGTCTATAATGTGAGTAAGGAGGTCGCCGTGGTAGAGCGCAACTACCCAAAAATTGAAAGGGTCATCTATAACTCGCTAATTGCTCTGAAAAATCTCCCGTACTACTTCCAAGTTCATCTGATTGTTATGTGCACTTGTGAGCCACTGCGACAGGACATGCAATGACCTGGTGCATCTGAAAATTTGCTCGAACGGGACATAGAGCTGAACTAGTTTGATCTCAATTCCCTCCTAAAGAAGTCCGTACGGGGGCAAGCATTAGCCAACTTCATCGCTGAATGTACCGTTCCCAAAGAGAATATGTTAGATGAAGAAAATGGCCCCTCGGAATGAAAGACGAAATCAAGCATCTGGAAACTGTATACAGATGGTGCAAGAAATGATCGACGAATCAACGCCGGAGTTTTGCAGATAACCCCCAAAGGGCGGCTCGAAAGGTATTCCAATCGAAGAAACCACAAATCGCAGCTTACCTAGAACCAGTAGAAGAGCTGTTGGATGAACTGGAACGTTACAACATACCTCATATTCCGCATATAGAAGGTCAAAAGGTATATAATCTGACCAGGTTAGAAGGTTCCGACAATCCAGAAAAGATGGAGATGATCCCCATCGAAACACTATAAAATCCAACAATTGATCAGATGGAAATTAATCCAGTGTTGGAGACCGAACCCATAAGAGAGTCATGGATAACTCCGTGAAAAACTTCCTGCAACCCGGAATGCATCTAGCAAGGTGAGGTGAAAGGCCTGCCATCATTCTTTATGCCTTGAGATATGACATGCAAGTCGACTTTGCCTATTTTCCTTGGAAGGTTGTACTAAGATTGACACAGACGATTCTCATTGGTGAATTTACCGCCCTGAATGGTTTGACTGAATCACTAGTTAACTTCCTGCTAGATGGGAAATGTACATGAATGAAACATCTAACGAGCGAAGCTTAGGAATTAGAAAGTGAAGATTCACACTTCCGCTCCTTTCATTAATTATTTGCCAAGTAACTCATTCCCCAGACGCTGGGGGCAATTGGAGATTTGAGCATGAATCGCTCAAGATTACATCATCTAAATTCAAAGCTGATACATCAGGAGTTTGCATGGCCAATTGCCTTAGTCTTGCCTAAAAGTTAGCACGTTGAAAGTTTAGAATGCTCACGCCCGAAAGCTGATTGATTGTTTGCGCACCAACCCTTGTCCCGATATGGAATCGAAGGCTTATTAGCAAATCTACGAGATATGACTATCCCACCAGCCACAATATCCTATTTTCTAGCATAGAAAGTGCAAAAGTTTCTATAAGCGTAAATCCATTGTTCTCATGCCAATTGCCATCCTAACACCAATGTGATGGTGTGCTTCCATTAGCGGTACAGTCGCGACTTCCTGACACTCTATCCTTACCCTTAGCATGGTGGCAAAAAGGCGATTCAAAGGAGATGCGACCTCATCACTCGCTTATGATATTTACCTAACCGCCTTTGCCATCTCAAGACCCCGATCAAGATCTATTCATTCTTGGGACCGCCACCCCGCAATAATTTGAAAAGATATTCGTCATCAACTTAAGATTCTGGCAGCCATCCCATGGCAGGGACAAAATAAGGAAGAATTAACCGGCAAAGAGCATGCAATTCCAATTCCCTCTCAGAATGATATTCATTCCTCTAAATGGACTACTTTTTAACCATGAATCTTATATTTACATTCTTTATGATTTGCCGATGTAATTAACTCAGAAAAAAATTATATATGGATTGTGTAGGTACCTCAGATCTAGTACCGATCAGACTTTTAACACCCGCGTGTAGAGTTATGGAGCACTGCTGTAACGGGTCGACTGGACTGCTCGTTTGCAAAGCCGCGCCCCCGCGTGTAACGAAAGTTGTATAACTCAAAGTGGATCTGAGATGACCATATGATCCCTGGCTCACACGTGGTAGACCACAAGACAATTGTACATAAATCATTGAATTGGAAAGTTGTAGTCCGACTCCAGATGGACGCGGTGTGACCATCTATATGGCTCGATCTTATCTTCGATGCCACCAGATTACATGAACCCCGATAGGAGGGCAGCAATGTCCATTGATATTCTTATTTTCCAGTCATGAAATTTTCTTTTACATGCCTCTTGAGTTATTGACATGACTCACTCATATGATATGAATGATGCAGGTATGAGAAGTTTGGTGCCAACTACTCCTCCCATAGATTGTTTGGAGGAACACAAAGCCTTGGCAAACATTTCCCAACTGTTTTACTGACTGATGCTATCCATAGAGCTTGGATAGAAATATAAACCTAGGATGAGTGTGACCCGAGCACTTGTCCGAAAAGCTCCATTCGCCAGAGTGAAGCGTGGAGCATGGACCAGAACCGATCTCGAGAACGACATCCGAAATGGAAGAGTCTCACTCTTTGAAATAGAGTGTAGAAGGAACGCCGGGGCGAATGATGTGACCGTTCGCCTGAACCACTCTAACTCTCATGATTCGAGAGAGAGTATAAAGGACCAGAGAGAATGTCCATGAGGCGTAAAGGTGCACCGTGACTAAAACCGCCTCGAAATACACTCCACCCCGCTGAAAGATAGGGAGAGTTTAAAGTCACTAGAGACTTAGCGCCCCCAGAACTTCTGCCCCGCTGAGGGATCGGTGAGCAGACTAAGAATCAAGCTCGAACTCTAACCTGCTGAAGGATCGGGAGAGTATAAAGGTGCTAGACACTTAGCGCCACAAAACTCTTACCCCGCTGAAGGATCGGGAGATTATAAAGGAAGGATGACACACGCCACTCAAGGGCTCCTATCCTGTTACACGACTAGGAAAAAGAATGAAATCGGAGCCCGAATCCTCTATGTCCGGACATGGGGGCAACACAGTTATGGTCCTAATCAATCCTCAGCAAGCCCTGGCCAGGCACTAAGTTAATGATTGATTGGGGGCATACCCATACATACATACTACTTTAGTGCATTTTGATTTATAGTTGCATTGATAACTTATAATGTTTCACCAATTATTTGCTTATTTAATTATGGAATGTTCGCAGGTGCAGGATAATGCGAAAGAAACAAAATTTCATTTACCAAGTGCAGGTTCGTAGAACAAAGCTAAACAAAACGCGAGGGCCGCACTCGCAACAACAATAACAGACCAGTAGAAAGCAACTAAAGGGGGACGTGTAGGAGGCTGACACCAATGCCCAATGCTAAACTTCCTACGCTATTCAAGGCGGCGACCGAAAGGAAGCCTTGAGAATGAATTATTCAATGACATGTCATGCGACTTAATATTCGCGACTGGGAAGGACCCGGTGAAGCCCTAGGATTTTTTGGATTTCTATCCGGCCTTAATAGGATCCTGAGCGGTCATTGGTTTTCCGGTCATAATATGATCTGGCACGATCGTGGCATTCAGGATTAAAGATTCCCCAACTATCCAGAATACGCCATCCTTCGTCTAAATTTGAAAGGGAATTGATCCGACTATCTGTCTTATGTCGTTACCCCTGAACCGGGGGCATAACCATTGAAAATATTCACAAACGGCATAGCTTACGTGCTTGTATTTAACTCATGTTGTGATCTTTATAGGCCTCTTGAGGTCCACGAAACGGATGCAGAGAGAATGTCCATTTGCTAGTCCAAACTTACTTCCAGACTGGAAAGTTCAGATAAGGCTGGGCTTATCCTATGCAGCAATTAGGGCCTGGATAGGAGAAAAGACATAAGCATGGACCGAGTACCAACATATCGATTTTCACCCAACTCTGACTCATGATGCGAAGAGGGAGTATGAAATACATGGATCGAAGTCTACTACTCATAACAAAACCCCCATGGATGGGGGCACGAAATGTGAGCTTTAGGCAGCATAGTTTTACTACCCGATGTCTATATTCAGAATTGAAGGATAGAAGCCTGATTGACGGCTACTACTCATGTGGAACCAAGAAGCCCGAGGCCGGCCTTTACCTATTTTAAGAATTCACGCTAGAGGCGCCAGCGCCGAATCAGAAGGCCGAGCAGCGATCATCAATTCGCTGGAAATGATAAAATCGAAATTCAAGCAATAACGAACTTGGCTCGGCCAAACAGCAACCGTCAACTCGGATTGAACACAAACCAATCAGCAGGCGTGCAGCTTGCAACTTCGATTCAGAACATCGTGGACGGAAACATGGACAATGGAACAGCTACCTGCAACATCCTAGATGAGAATTCAAGAATTGTAACAAACTCAGGTTATGCATGACCAGCTTTAGCTCCAACTCGAATGGATACTCGAGCTACGTTCCGCACTCGGCTCCAAGCAAGAACGCAATAATTCAAAGAACAGGAACTTGGTCGGCTCGAATAAATTAAACCACTACCCGGGGGCAATATCGAAGCAGAAACAAGAACTCATCAAAGACCCCCTTTGTAATCCCAGATTCAATGCAGGGGGCACCAGCCATGATATTGACAATATGCAGCAATTCTTTGATGGCAACCTGCTCGCTAGTTTGATTCGGCACCTCTCAAGAAGTGGTACTTCTCACGATGATGTGGGTAACGACCATCATAGTTGTAACAACCCGTATTTTAATAACATGTTAAAACCATAAATCAAGGCAGAATTAATTTTTAAAATAAGAATCAAGGGAAACGGGTGGCACCATTGCGTTCGTCTCGAAATCCTGCTTGGAAAAGATTCCGAGTTTTCGAAAAACGGAGTCCATATGAGGGAGAAATGACCCTCTGAAGTTTTAGGAATTATCATAATCGAAAACAGCTCAAAATTTCGAATTTAAATTCGAATTCAAAATCCAAAGCAGGCTGGGCGGGAAATTTCCCGCCCAGGACCAGGTCGACCTGGGGGTCGACCATAGTGTCGACCTCCCAGGGACCAGGTCGACCATAGTGTCGACCTGGGGGTCGACCTGCCTCCCGAAACCCACTTTTTGAACCAGATGCATTCTGATGTATTTAGACTCGTTTCATGACCAGATTCGTCCGCCTAATCCTATATAAACAGCCTCCTAGCCTCATTTTCTTTACACCATTCTTCTCTAACCTTATGCTACACAAATTCTTGATAGACATGGCTTCTTCCTCTTCCTCTAAATTAAATTAAGATAAATTAAATTAAAATGCGAAAATTTATTTCTTGAAGACTACGGCTAGGAATATGCATATTGGGGATCTCATTCTACAATCAAAGCAAGATTCAACGATTCAACGATTCATTGACTAGTTTATAGATTCAACTTCTGCATCTCAATTTCTTAGACCACGATCTGTAAGTTCAAGTTACTTTTAGATCAAAACTATAAACTTAATATCCATGTTATAAACTGGAATTGGATCTATATATGACAATAGATTCATATCTATTCTTGTTCACCTTGGATCTTGACTTTTGGGAATACTGATACGAAATCAGTTTGGACCTATTCATATTGTAAATCAAACTCTTTCATGTCCATAACATTATCATGCCTATAACGTTGAAACTATTGTTAATGGCCTAAGACTATGACTGTGAACATAAGACTATGCCCATGCCTATGACTGTGAACATAAGACTATTGCCTATGAATATGACTAGGACAATTGTGACTAATCGCCTCTGATTAATAACTATGAGATTTATACCTATGACCATGACCATGACTTTGAAATTATTACAGTTAATTGCCTATGACTATTTAGGGTAATTGCCTAAGACTATTTTGGTTAATTTTCCATGACTATTGTGACTAATCGCCTCCGATACATAACTATGAGATTTCTACCTATGACCATGACTATGACTATTGTGGTTCATTGCCTAGGACTATTATGGTTAATTGTTTATGCCCATAACACTATAGTTGAAAACCATGTGGTAGACCGAATTGGCATTTTGTTGGATCTCATACCTAGGGTGTGACTTGCTTAGTTTATTCGCTGTTATGTACAACAAAACCATTGGATCCATTATCCTTGTATTTGGCTTGCTTTTGCATGCCTATTCTTCTATGTCAACTTTTATCATGACTATCGCCTTATTTTGCTAGATTTGAAATTCTATTATTTTCTATATGCCAGTGATGTTGTAACCAATTATCTCAAGTTATATCATGCTAGTCTTGTAATCCCTTTTATCGCTTTATGCTCGTCCCTTTTGCCTATCATAGTTTTGATGTTATTCCCTTTATTTCGGGATTTGGACTTATTTGTAGTATAGATCGATTCACGTTTACGTGCGATGGGAATATAATTTGGGTAGATTAGGCAAAACATGAATTGGTTATGAACATGAATTATGAACTTGATAATAGTCAAAACTTGAAACATGAACATTGTTATAACTTGAATTTGGATGTGGACATGAAACTTGCCTTGAAACTTGACACAAACTTGACATGAAAATCTGAACATGGGCATGACACTAGAATGAACTTGAAAATGGCCAACTCGAGGTTGGGTTGAGTTTGCAATGTAAATCTGCTCGGAACCGCCCAGCAAATCCAGTGACTGCAAACAATAGGATCCAATGTGAGTAGTTGGTCATATCGCGCTTGAAACCCGAGGTTAGACTGAGTTGTGGTGTAAATCTGGCCAGAACCGCCTGGCCTATCCAGTGAGCACAACAACAGGTCTAATGTGAGAGGTTGGGGCGCATTAATGAATTAATGCCACATGATAGGGTTATGTCATGAACACAAAAGACAACACTTAACCAACTTGACACCTGATTCGTTGGGCTAAGCCATGAACTTGAATGACAACACTTAGCCAATTTGACATGACACGTAGACGGGTTAAGTCACGAACTAGAATGAAAACACTTAACCAACTTGACATGCTAGACTGATAAGGGTTAACTCACGAATTTAAATGACAACACTTAACCTATTGGACGGAAACCCTAGTTACGTGGTCCATTTCAACAGATACCCACTAGATGTATCATGGTACCCTGGAACTAGGCAAGGTGGGGCACGATTACTGGGTTGATCGTAAGCGACCAAAACGACGGCTGCGTTGGTGCGCCAGTGTAGGTTCAGACGGGCTATGGTCATGCACGTGGTCCGGAGTTGAAAAAGCAGGCATTGGGCATCAGTAGGTTTATCTATGCATTCTTGATTCGTGTCGGTGGTTGGCGCCATAGGGCTTGATACACCCTATGGTAGACCTAGCACAGGTGACTACATTCGTGATAGGGCCGTATGATACAGACACACGACGAGCTAGAATTTTAGGGAGTCGATCGATTAGTGGATCGTTCTGTTGGACCTAGTAATGGGTCATTCATGATATTGGGCTAAGGGATCATTTCATGATCAATATAAGACATGGGTTTGGGATACTAGTACAGTTGGTGTAACGGACCTTGAACATGCGATGCTATACTTGATTTATTAGGTTATCTTAGTCTATCTTGCCCATCTTGACAGCATCCTTATGTTTACTTTCAATTTATACATGTCATGTTAACTTTACCTATTTTTATGATGAAAGTCACTTGGACTTACCAGTCTTTATGACTGACCCGTTGTCTTTCGACTTTTTACTTTCGTTTCCCCCTCAGGTTCTCAGGGAGGAAACTTTAGCACTTAGCTTGGATTTCGCTTGCTTTCAATTCAGATCATGTACGGTTTGATCTTGAGCTATGTTATGGCTGCATTTCTGCTACCTTTGGGAAATTAAGCTACTTTTTTTGTTTTAAGTTTATGCTTCTTTATTTATGCAACACAGAATTTGTTGTAATGGAAAATAATGACTTTGGATATTTGGTACTTTGAATGTAAAAAGGCTTTGACTATTTTGAAAATAATGAAATTTATCTTTTGATTCTTCCGCTGTTTTATTTATGTTCTGTTTTGTAATATTTCTGTGTTTGTTTACCTCGATAACGCTCCTCCAAAACTAGTGCATTCCTTTTGTGAGTGACCCTAGCGGAGGTGGGGTGTTACATTTGGTATCAGAGCAGAAGGTTACCAGACTAGGCAAAAAATTTTAAAACCTTCTAAAACTATTTTTCAAAACCGTTTACAAAGAAGCATTTTTCAAGAAAAGTCTTGTTTTATTTAAAAGGCTATTCCCCAAAAGCCATTAGCACTATCCTTTGTTTCCTCGTTTGAATCTCTTCTTTTTCATTTCAGCATGTTTGGGAATCTTAACTTTCCAGAGGGCGTGCCAATACCTGGCTTGTTCAGGAGGTACTTGGAGGCTATGGCCAACGATGCAGACCCAGCGGATATTCCTCCTCCAGCTGCAGCGATTCCTCCTCCTCCACCCCGTCCTCGTGCAATTGCTTTCTCAAAGATGTGTAAAGATTTTAGGGCCATGGGTGGAAAGGATTTCAAGGGAACTGAATCATTCGTAGAAGCGAGGAACTGGCTCAAAGAAACTGAGGATCTGTTCGTTATCTTCGAGGTGGACGATAGGCAGAAGGTACAGTTGGCAGTATGGTTGCTCAAAGATGAAGCTTCCTATTGGTGGGAAGTCACTAACGCCGAGAGGCCGGTTGAAACATGGATCGATTTCAGAGTAAGGTTTGTGATGAAATTCCTCACACAAGCTGAACGAAGTCTACAGCTGGAAAAGTTCTTATCTCTTAAGCAAGGAAGTATGACGGTCAAGGAGTACGTCAATCAATTCAATCAGCTGGCTCGGTTTGGACTGGACTTATTGAATACTCCTCATAAGAAGGCTCTCCATTTTATCAAAGGATCGAACGAGCCACTTCACAACTTGGCTATGACCCACGTACCTATGGGGGCTACTTACGAAAAGTTAGTAGACATGGCGCTCTTAAGTGAAGAAGACAAGAATGGCAAGAAAGAGGTTAAGGCGAATGAATCTCAAAAGAAGAAGGTAGATTCCGAGAAAGGAGGCAAGAACAACAACAACAATAATGATAACAAGACACGTGAGAAAAGAAAATGCCACTTCTGTGGTATTGAGGGGCATATAGTCCAGGATTGTAGAAAGATGAAGATGGGAGCATGCTTTCTGTGTGGTGAAACTGGACATATCAGCAAGAACTGCTCTAAGAAGCAAGGGAAAGCCCCGTAGGCAGGACCTTCTAGGGGTACATCTTTAACTTCTTCTCCTAGATGCTTTGTGTTATCTTGCTTATCTTCTCAATCCTATCTTGAGAACCTTAGGTAGAACCCTTTTGGATGTAAACATGTGATTGAAACATGTTATGGTTGATGTTTGCAAATGGTTGCAAGTGGTTGCAAATGGTTACTCGTGGTTGCATAACACACATTAGGCACTAGATCGGCTCAGACACACTTTCATATTGCATATGCATGAGTGTTTATACTTGTTTATGGATGAAATTGAATGTGTTACCACGTGAATGCTGCATATGGATGGATGTTTGTGCACACATATAGTGTTTAAGTGACTAGGACTATTTGCATACATGTTGGACTCATGGCACTAAACATATTTTGCATTGAGAAGATCAATCAGGCCTGATCATTTGCATTAGATAAGGAACATATACACACACTTTCTGCATATGTTCATATAGCATTAGAAATCGTTTAAGGAAAATGGTTGCTTGTGGATGATGGTTGAGTAGATGGTTGATTGGATGATAGGATGTATTATTCTTAACTTAAAGATTTCGGGGACGAAATCCTTTAAGAAGGGGTGAATGTAACAAACCATATTTTAATAACATGTTAAAACCATAAATCAAGGCAGAATTAATTTTTATATAAGAATCAAAGGAAATGGGTGAAGCAATTTCGTTCTTCTCGAAATTCTACTTGGAAACGAGTTCGAGTTTTCGAAAATCGGAGTCCGTATGACGGAGATATGACCCTCCAAAGTTTCAGCAATTTTCAGAATCGAAAACAGATCGAAAATTCGAATTTAAATTCGAATTCAAAACCCAGAACAGGCTGGGCGGGAAGTTTCCCGCCCAAGACTAGGTCGACCTGGGGTACGACCATAGTGTCGACCTCCCAGGGACCAGGTCGACCATAGTGTCGACCTGGGGGTCGACCTGCCTCCCGAAACCCACATTTTGAACCAGATGCATTCTGATGTATTTAGACTCGTTTCGTGACCAGATTCGTCCGTCTAATCCTATATAAACAGCCTCCTAGCCTCATTTTCTTTACACCATTCTTCTCCAACCTTATGCTGTACAAATTCTTGATAGACATGGCTTCTTCCTCTTCCTCTAAATTAAATTAAGATAAATTAAATTAAAACGCGAAGATTTATTTCTTGAAGACTACGACTAGGAATTTGCATATTAGGGATATCATTCTACAATCAAAGCAAGATTCAACGATTCAACAATTCATCGACTAGTTTATAGATTCAACTTCTGCATCTCAATTTCTTAGACCACGATCTGTAAGTTCAAGTTACTTTTAGATAAAAACTATAAACTTAATATCCATGTTATAAATTGGAATTGGATCTATATATGACAATAGATTCATATCTATTCTTGTTCACCTTGGATCTTGACTTTTGGGAATATTGCTATAAAATCAGTTTGGACCTATTCATATTGTAAATCAAACTCTTTCATGTCCATAACATTATCATGCCTATGACGTTGAAACTATTGTTAATGGCCTAAGACTATGACTGTGAACATAAGACTATGCCTATGCCTATGACTGTGAACATAAGACTATTACCTATGACTATGATAAGGACAATTGTGACTAATCGCTTCTGATTCATAACTTTGAGATTTCTACCTATGTCCATGACTATGACTTTGAAATTATTACAGTTAGTTGCCTATGACTATTTAGGGTAATTGCCTAGGACAATTTTGGTTAATTTTTCATGACAATTGTGACTAATCACCTCTAATTCATAACTATGAGATTTCTACCTATGACCATGACTATGACTATTGTGGTTCATTGCCTAGGACTATTATGGTTAATTGTTTATGCCCATAACACTATAGTTGAAAACCATGTTGTACACCGAATTGGCATTTTGTTGAATCTCATACCTAGGGTGTGACTTGCTTAGTTTATTCGCTATTATGTACACCAAAACAATTGGATCCATTATCCTTGTATTTGGCTTGCTTTTGCATGCCTATTCTTCTATGTCAACTTTTATCATGACTATCGCCTTATTTTGCTAGATTTCAAATCCTATTATTTTCTATATGCCAGTGATGTTGTAACCAATTATCTCAAGTTATATCATGCTAGTCTTGTAATCCCTTTTATCGTTTTATGCTTGTCCCTTTTGCCTATCATAGTTTTGATGTTATTCCCTTTATTTCGGGATTTGGATTAATTTGTAGTATAGATCGATTCACGTTTACATGCGATGGGAATACGATTTGGGTAGATTAGGCAAAACATGAATTGGTTATGAACATGAATTATGAACTTGATAATAGGCCAAACACGAACATTGTTATAACTTGAATCTGGATGTGGACATGAAACTTGCCTTGAAACTTGAAACAAACTTGACATGAAAATCTGAACATAGGCATGACATTAGAATGAACTTGAAAATGGCCAACTCGAGGTTGGGTTGAGTTTGCAGTGTAAATCTGCCCGGAACCGCCTGATAAATCCAATGACTGCAAACAATAGGATCCAATGTGAGTAGTTGGTCATATCGCGCTCGAAACCCGAGGTTAGACTGAGTTGTGTTGTAAATCTGGCCGGAACCGCCCGGCATATCCACTGACCACAACAACTGGTCTAATGTGAGAGGTTGGGGTGCATTAATGAATTAATGCCACATGATAGGGTTAAGTCATGAACACGAAAGACAACACTTAACCAACTTGACACCTGATTTGTTGGGCTAAGTCATGAACTTGAACGACAACACTTAGCCAATTTGGCATGACGCGTAAACGGGTTAAGTCATGAACTAGAATGACAACACTTAACCAACTTGACATGCTAGACTGATAAGGGTTAAGTCACGAATTTAAATGACAACACTTACCTATTGGACGGAAACCCTAGTTACGCGGTCCATTTCAGCAGTAACCATTTCAGCCGTAACCCATTAGATGTATCATGGTACCCTGGAACTAGGCAGGGTGTGGCACGATTACTGGGCTGATTGTAAGCGACCAGAACGACGGCTGTGTTGGTACACCAGTGTAGGTTCAGGGGGCTAGGGACGTGCACGTGGTTCGGAGTTGAAAAAGCAGGCATTGGGCATCAGTAGGTTTATCTGTGCATGCTTGATTCGTGTCGGTGGTTGGCACCATAGGGCTTGACACACCCTATGGTAGACCTAGCATAGGTGACTACATTCGTGATAGGGCCATATGACACAGACACACGACGTGCTAGAACTTGTAAGGAGCCGATCGATTAGTGGAGCGTTCTGTTGGACCTAGTAATGGGTCATTCATGATATTGGGCCAAGGGATCATTTCATGATCAATATAAGACATGGGTTTGGGATACTAGTACAGTTGGTGTAACGGACCTTGAACATGCGATGCTATACTTGATTTATTAGGTTATCTTAGTCTATCTTGCCCATCTTGACAGCATCCTTATGTTTACTTTCAGTTTATACATGTCATGTTACCTTTACCTGTTTTTATGCTGAAAGTCACTTGGACTTACCAGTCTTTATGACTGACCCGTTTTCTTTCACCTCTTTTTCTTTCGTTTCCCTCCCACGTTCTAAGGGAGGAAACTTTAGCACTTAGCTTGGATTTTGCTTGCTTTCGATTCAGCTCATGTACGGTTTGATCTTGAGCTATGCTATGGCTGCATTTCTGCTACCTTTGGGGAATTAAGCTACTTTTGTTGCTTTAAGTTTGTGCTTCTTTGTTTATGCAACACAGAATTTGTTGTAATGGAAAATAATGACTTTGGCTATTTGGTACTTTGAATGTAAAAAGGCTTTGACTATTTTGAAAGTAATGAAATTTATCTTTTGATTCTTCCGCTGTTTTATTTATGTTCTGTCTTGTAATATTTCTGTGTTTTTTTACCTCGATAACGCTCCTCCAAAACTAGTGCATTCCCTTTGCGAGTGACCCTATCGGGGGTGGGGTGTTACAATAGTCTTTTCACACAGGACATCAGAATATCCTGGTATTCCCAAAGATTTCGATTTTTCACCACAACGAGATTTGCTCAGAAGCTTTGATGAATTCAACGCTGAGTTGGACATACTTCCATGACAAAAAGGTGTTAACATCGAGAAGAATGACCAAGATGCTTTTCTGACTAAAGAATGAAGCACCTTCCAATTCCTGAAATGATAAGGACAAAGGAAAAGCCCTGGAAAACTGTAACAACCCGAATTTTAACAACGTGTTAAGACAAGAATCAAGGCAGAATTGAATTATAAAATCTGAATCAGGATAAACGGGTTGCGCCATTGCGTTCGTCTCGGAAAAATACACGAAATAGAGTCCAATATTTCGTAAATCGGAGTCCGTATGACCCAGTTAAGGCCCAACGAAGTTTCACGAAAATTCAAATCCGAAAACAGATTTGAAATTCAGCCTAAAAAGAGAGGCGGGAAAATTCCCGCCAGACAATCAGGGTCGACACCCATGTCGACATGGGTGTCGACCCCTCCCCAGGGGGTCGACATGGGTGTCGACCCCTGGGTCGACCCCCCCCCCCACCCCCCGTAGAACCCCGACCTGGTGCACCTACTTGTCATGTTGGCTCGGTTTTGGAGGCTTGTGACGGTTTTGGATGGCTTGGATTCGATCTAGGGTTAATCCTATGGCCTAAAATGCTCCTAAACTCTATAAAAAGACCTTAACCCCCTAACCTAAATCACTCAAACTCTCTCATGGCACGAAGTGCTGCCCAAATGCCGAGTGATCATGGCCTCCATCTCCAACTCCAAGAGACTATGCATGCAAATCGGATCCGAATCGAAAGTTGCAAGCTTGCTACACCAAATCGAGGCTCGATCAACGTTGCTACGGCGATTTCATGATGGTTCTTCATCAAAGGAGCCACCTTTCTTCGTCATGACGATGCATAATCCTTCCCTAATCCTCGCTATGTAAGTTCTAGCTACTTGTAGATTCTAACGGTGGTTCTAATGTGACATGGGATAAAATGCGATGAAACATAAGTATGCTAGCTTATGTGAACCTAAATTTGCCCCTTTTCTATGATCTATGACCTTAGGCTCAGTTGTAGCGACTTAATCATGCCATTCAAATTATGTTTAACCTAGTATATCTTGCAAGTTTGAATCTTTATCTATGAAATGTTAGCATGAACCTTTGGGAACCACTTGACTTGTGAAACATGGGCAAAGACTTGACTTTGGGGGCTTATGCATGTTTGTGGCCAAATTACCTTAGAATGCTTTGCATGTTTGTGGCCAAATTCACTTATGATACTATGCATATTTGTGGCCAAATTCCCTTATGACACTATGCATGTTTGCGGCCAAATTCCCTTATGACACTATGCATGTTTATGGCCAAATTCCCTTATGATACTATGCATGTTTGTGGCCAAATCCCCTTATGATACTATGCATGTTTGTGGCCAATATGTTGGCATAATTCCCTACTATGTGACTCGCTTCCACTTGGGTTGGAAATACGTTTGGGTAGCTTAGGAAAAACGTGGGTATGACATGAAAAACTTGACATGAGGTTTACATGATAACATGACATTCATGATACATTTAAATATGGTCATGACACGTGAGGAAAACTTGGAACTTGAACTAGACATGGGTGGGTTGTAAGTGTAATAAGACACTAGACCAAACATGAAAGTGGCCAACTCGAGGTTGGGTTGAGTTTGTAGCATAAATCTACCCGGACCCGCCCGGCTTAAATAGTGGCTACAAACAATAGGATCCAATGTGAGAAGTTGGTCATGTCACGCTTAAGACCCGAGGTTAGACTAGGTTGTGGTGTAAAACTACCCGGACCCGCCCAGCTTAACTAGTAACCACAACAAGGTCTAATGTGAGAGGTTGAGAGTGCATTAATTAAATTAATGCCACATGATAAGGTTAAGTAAATTTGACTAATGACACTTAACCGATATGACACGAATGGGTAGGTTAAGTGGGACCGGGCTTGATTTCTTAATGACACTTAACCATACAAGACAATTAGGGGATGGGGTTAAGTAATTTACGCTTAACTAATCCGACTTGGTAATTAGATGGGGTTAAGTAATTTACACTTAACTAATCCGACTTGGTAATTAGATGGGGTTAAGTAATTTAGACTTAACTAATCTAAACACGGTAATTAGATGGGGTTACGTGTAACACCCCACGCCCGCTATGGTCACTCACTAAGGGAATGCCATAACATCGGTGGAGTATTTTAGTGAATATAGAACAGAAAAATTACAACAAGACAGATATAAATAGTACTTGAAATTTAAAACATCATCTCATAACAGCGGAAATAAACATGTCTGGTTACATCATAAAACCATGATAAAAGTCAAGTACAATATTCGTCAAAATAAAGAAGTACATAATCCCACTCTCTCATACAATAGCCAGAACAAAAGAAAAGATAACTGGATAACTGGAGCTTTACATCTATCCAAGCTCCTAAAGACTGGAACAGCAATCCGATCAAGCTCCACTACTGCTAGGATCCACCGTAGGACCTGAGGGTTGGGAAAAAGATAAAAACAACGGGGTCAGACATAAGTCTGAGCGAGTCCTATAACTTTAACAATACAATCATTAAAGTAACCAGAGAAGATATAAACTTAACCCACGGTAATGTCTGGGGATGAATGGCTACACTAAGCAGCTTGATAGACTTAGGATAAACTAAGATAACCGTAAAGACGCATCTACCCACCCAAGGATAATTACTAACTGCACCACACCAGTCATTCCTACTTAAAGGTTGATCCCTCCCAAGGACTTAGAAAATTTCCCCAGTAGTTTCTTGTACTCCTAGCCACTACATAGGTGCCGTCTGCCCCTATCTCCACTAGGTGTACTTAGTAATTTTACCCAGTAGTTTCGTGTACCCCTACATAGGTGCCGTCTGCCCCTATCTTTACTAGGTGTACCCACTACTCCCCAGCGATCGGCTCCCTACCGTAGATACCCGTGCTGGTCCCACAGTGGGGTGTATCACTCCCCTAAAGTGTCTACCTGATAATATCAACGGTGCACGGCTTTATATCTACACGATGCAACAACGGCTTATCTACCAGCCCGGGCCCACACACACATATGAAACCCGTTGGACTTGCGTTGCCACCGCTAACCCGTTTTGGCCTCTTATAATCAAGCCCAATATGCGTGTCCCGTCACTCGACATGGGTCGAGCCCACAAAGATACGTTTGGGATATTGGTTGAAATGGGCCCCCACAAGCTACCCACCTAAGCTTGTCACTTATCTAGTGTATCCCACTTAACCCTTTAATCATGTTTAATTACATGTTTCACTTGGTTAAGTATTCTAATCGTATTTTCTATTGCCACCCAAGGCAACCCACTAGATTCCACATGCCACCCAAGGCAACCATTAAATCTCCACATGCCACCCAAGGCAACCACTTAACCCCTCATGTCCCACTACATGCTAATATGGTTAAGTGTTTCTTAATTAATTAAGACTGTGATCCCCCATAAAGACCTCCCACATTAGACTGGCTGTTATGACCGCCTGGTTAAGCCGGTAGGGTCCGGGCAGTCTTACGTCATAACAGAGTCTAACCTCGTGTCTTTACTTTAATCACGTATTTAATTTATGGCTAAGACCTCTCACATTGGGCTGACATTTGTAGCAACTGGTTAAGCCGGTTGGGTCCGGGCAGTTTTACACTACAAATGAGTCCAACCTCGTGTCTTAGTCGATTAATTACACCTAATTAATCACCCCCCATATTAATTATCCCTAATTAATATCAAGTTTTCCATAACATGGGTAGACCTAACTCAATAGGTAAATTCCCATGGGGTAGACCTAACTCAATAGGTAAATTCCCACTTATGGTAATTTATTTTTATAGTATGCTTAATCATACCCAATCATACTTTTATTAACATATTTACCAACCCCATCGTTCCCCACGTAAATCGTTCTCATGACATAGAAAAGGGGAAGATCCATTACAAATATCATGGGTTTAGCATATAACTTTGTCATGGGTTAAGAGGATGTCAACTTGCATATATGAGCACATATTAACCCAACTACATTTAACCCAAACTTGCATATTATCATACACATGAGTTGCATAACATGTTGCATATGAGCTTGCATATTATCATACACATATCTTGCATAACATGTTGAACTTGCATATAAGCTTTCTCATAACTTGCATAACATGTTAAACATGCATTTAAGCATACACATAACTTGCATAAGCATTCACATACTTGCATAAGCATTCACATACTTGCATAAGCATTCACATACTCGCATAAGCATTCACATACTCGCATAAGCATTCACATACTTGCATAAGCATTCACATACTTGCATAAGCATTAATAACTTGCATATCATGTCATTTAAGCATATACATATCTTGCATAAGCATGCATATACTTGCATAAGCATGCATAACTTGCATATCATGTTAAACTTGCATTTAAACATATACATAACTTGCATATGAACTTGCATAACTCACTTTGTTAAACATGCATAAATCCACTTATTAAATATGCATAAACCCACTTGTTAAACATGCATAAACCAACTTATTAAGCATGCATAAACATGGAAAAACATAGAGTAACATATCATTACAAATGATTCAAACTCACTAATCCGCATTTAAGACCATAAGTCTCATTACACCCAATCTACTTACTTTAACAATTGATGTTAAAGTGATAGAAACTCACCAAAACCAAGATTAGCAAACTTATGAAGTGGAATTAGTTGCTAAATATGAAGATGGTGATGATTAGAGATTGATTAGAGAGTGATTAGCTTGCAACTTCCTTCATAAACAAGTGGAGGCTCCTTCTAAGATTTAATTTGGCGGCATGAGGCCATCATTTCTATTTTTAGTATGGATTAGGGTAGGTTTAGGGTGTATTTATAGATTAGGAGAGTGTTTTAGGCCCTTAGATTAACCCTAAATTAGATTAGGTCCGTTAGATTTAGGAAATCTCTAGAACCCAGCCCAGCCCTAGCCAGAAAACCAGATCTGGTGCACCCAAGCACCCTGGTTCGACACGCCGTGTCGACAGGCAAGTCGACAGGCAAGTCGACTCCCCCTGTCGACAGGCCTGTCGACAGCCCTGTCGACATGGTCAAGGCGGTAATTCTCCCGCCTGGCCCCGCTGGTTCTAATTTGAAATCTGAATTTTAAATTTCTAAATCTGTTTTTAACTTTGAATTTTCTGCAAACTTCTTTGGGCCATAACCGGGCCATACGGACTCCGATTCTCGAAAACTCGGACTCTATTTCGCGTATTTTTCCGAGACAAACGCAATAACGCAGCCCGTTACCCCCAATTCCCACGTCTGAGATTATTTATCCTGTAATTAGTGAATTTTAGTATTAACTAAAATTCGGGGTGTTACATTCTCCCCTCCTTAAAGGATTTCGTCCCCGAAATCTCTAAGCTAAGGAGAATGCATATCCTACCATCCAAACAGCCATCTACTCAGTCCATCAAAACACGAGCATCCATTGTCCTTAAAAAAATTTCTAATGATGTATGAGCATATGCAAAAAGTGTGTGTAGATATGTTCCCTATCTAATGTATGAACATATGCAAACCATGATAGTGCCATGCATCCATTATGTATGCGAGAGAACCCTATCGACACATACAATATCTACATGAGTGCACAATCATTCACCAAAATGCATCATCCATATGATAACACAATCATTATACATCCATAAATATAGCTTCCTACACACAATTTTATGCAATATGCAATATGAAGTGATTGAGCCGATCTAGTGCCTAGAGTGTGTGTACATGCATCCACGAGCAACCACTAGCAACCACTTGCATCCACTTGCATCCATCAACCATAACATGTCTCAAACACATGTTTCAACCATAGGTTTACCCTATCTAAAGGTCAATTAGTACTAACGAGAGGATATACTAAAGATAAGATAAGTACTAGACAACGATAGAGGAGAAAGTAAAAACATACCCTAAAAAAGAAATGGGTACGATGAACGCATCTTTGCTTCCGTCTCCCAAGTTGCGTTGCTCTCATCTTCTCCCCATTGCACTTTGACTAGCTGAACCTCTCGATTCCTCAATTTCCTAGTCTCTGACCCAAGGATGCGAGTAGGAGCTCGTCGAATCGTCGCATCACGCTCTACCTCTACATCTCTAAGCAAGCTCGGCTCTACCACCTCTGCCGTCTCATGTAAGCACTTCCTCAGATGTGATACATGGAATACATCATGAACACCACTAAGTCTGTCGGGCAACTCCACCCTATATGCCATCCGTCCAATCCTTTCCTTAATAGGAAACGGCCCAACAAACCTCGGTGCTAACTTCCCAACGGATCCATAGCGAACAACATTTCTCAACGGAGATACTTTGACAAAAACCATGTCCACAACCTCAAACTCAAGATCCGTCCTTCTCTTGTCCGCATAAGATTTTTGCCTACCCTGCGCTGCTTTCATCCTTCTTCGAATCAAGTCAATCTTCTCAGAAGTCTCCCTAACCATATCAGGCCCAAGCAAGATCTTATCCGTAGATTCCCACCAACATGTAGGTGATCGACAAGGCCTTCCATAGAGAGCTTCGAAAGGAGCCATACCAATACTGGACTGAAAGCTGTTATTATATGCGAACTCCACCAATGGAAGATGCTCTTCCCATGTACCTCCAAAATCTAGGATGCAAAGCCTCAAAAGGTCTTCTAGAACACGATTCACCCTCTCAGTCTGGCCGTCTGTCTGAGGATGATATGCGGTGCTCAGACACAATTGAGTCCCCACTGCTTCTTGCAAACTTCTCCAGAACTCGCTAGTGAAGATAGGATCTCGATCACTCACTATGCTAGAGGGTACCCCATGCAATCGAACTATCTCTCGAAGATATACAGAAGCTAGCCATGGAGCGGTCCTTTTGCTCTTCACAGGTATAAAATGGGCGCTCTTAGTAAGTCTGTCTACCACCACCCAAATTCCTGTATTACCCTTCCTCTATCTGGGTAACCCGTCAATAAAATCCATCGAGACACTATCCCACTTCCATTGCGGAACTTCAAATGGGTGAAGCAACCCACCTGGTTTCTTTTGCTCCGCCTTCACTTGTTGGCACACCAAGCATCGAGCGACATACTCGGCCACATCTTTCTTCATACCGGCCCAGAAGAAAACCCTCTTCATGTCTCGGTACATCTTGTCCCCACCGGGATGAATGGTCATCCTAGAACGGTGTGCATCATCAAGAATAGTCTTCCTCAAACCCTCGTCTTGCGGTACACAAAGTCTACCGTCTCTACGCAAGCACCCCCTATCGTCTAGGGTGTACCTACTCAAATGGCTGGATGATTCCCCCCTTATGAGCTTCTCTACCAACTCAACCAACTGTGGGTCGTCTCTCTGTGCTTCCCCAATCCGCCCCAAAAGAGTAGGTTTAACCTCCAGGGATGCTAGCAAACCGGGAACATAATCAATGGAAGGTCTGAAATCAAACATCGAGATAAATTCCAAGCTTCGTCGTTCCACGAACAATGGACTCAAGGACAACCTCTTCCTGCTCAAGGCGTCTGCCACCACGTTACCCTTGCCAGGGGTATACGCTATCTCGAAATCATAGGATGCTAAGAATTCCATCCACCTTTGCTGTCTCAGATTCAAATCCTTCTGAGAAAACAAGTACTTCAATGATTTGTGGTCAGTGAACAATTCGAATCTTTCACCAAGAAGATAATGGCGCCAAATCTTAAGCGCAAAAACAATAGCGGCCAACTCTAAATCATGGGTAGGGTAATTTTTCTCATGTGCCCTCAACTGTCTTCCACCATAGGCTATTACCCTTCCCTCTTGCATTAAGACTGCGCCAAGTCCTGTCCCATAAGCATCGGTATAGACAACAAATGGCTTGCTCCCATCTGGCAACACTAAAACTGGAGCAGTGGTTAAAGCTCTCTTTAACCTTCGGAACGCATCATCACAATCTACGTCCCATGCGAAAACAAGATTCTTCTTCGTTAAGCGGGTTAATGGGGCTGATATCTTCGCGAAGTCTTTGATAAACTTCCTATAATAAACCGCCAACCCCAAGAAACTTCTTACTTCGGTAGCATTTTTCGGAACCTTCCAATCCTGAATTGATACTACCTTCGCGGGATCCACAGCTATCCCTTCCTTGGAGACCACGTGCCCCAAGAACCGCACCTCTTTCCTCCAGAAGTGACATTTTGAGAATTTAGCCTTAAGGCTATGTGCTCGAAGAGTCTTCAATACCTCCCCAAGATGTAGGGCATGCTCTTCTTCACTCTTAGAAAATACTAAGATATCATCCACAAAGACCACCACGAATTTATTAAGGAACTCCCTGAACACCCTACTCATCAAATCAACAAAGTATGCAGGGGCGTTCGTCAACCCAAATGGCATCACCAGCCACTCATAGAAACCATCTGGAGTTCTGAAGGCAGTCTTGTCTATGCTATCCTCAGCCACCCTTAACTGATGAAACCCCGTGGCTAAGTCCAACTGAGAAAATACTGAAGCGCCAACCAACTGATCGAAAAGATCATCAATCCTCGGCAATGGGTGTCTATTCTTCTTTGTGAGCTTATTGAGTTCTCTATAGTCTACACAAAGTCTGAGGGACCCATCCGCCTTCGTAGCAAATACTACTGGAGCACCCCACTCCGATATACTTCGTCTTATGAACCCCTTCTCAAGCAACTCCCCTACTTGCTTATGGAGTTCCCTCCTCTCACGCGGAGCCATGTGGCGCACTGGTAAAGATACAGGTTTAGCTTTATCCACCAGATATATTCGGAAGTCAATCTCCCGCTTCGGAGGTAAGCCCTTCACCTCCTCAAACACATCCGGATATTCCCGGACCACTCTAACAGATTGCAAACTCTCGACCGAAGCGTCAAGCGATTCAAGATAACTTAGCATAACAGAGTCCCTGGGATTACAAGAAATCTCGAGAGTGTTACCCAAGCGGGTCATGAGCCTAACAACTCTCCTTTCGCAATCAAGAACGGCACCATTACTGGATAACCAGTCCATGCCCAAAATCAACCCATAGCCCGTGAAGCCCAACACAAAAGCATCACATCTAAACTCAATGCTAAGTATAGAAATCTTCAAACCCAAACATATCATGGACAAATAAGTGGAGCCCCCAATTGGGTTTGAAACAACCAAGGGATCATCTACCAGACTGGTGTCTAAGTGCAGTGACTCAACTAATGATGATGAGATAAACGAATGCGATGCGCCTGAATCAAACAATGTACGGACAGGATGATCAAATAGAAAAACCAGACTTTCAACGGAGATAGTTCTACCTCTTTCCTGAATTGGTGGGACTGCGAGAGCCTGTACTTGCCCCCTAGCCTGACTCGGTGCCATAAGAGCTTGCACTTGTCCTCCTGAGGTAGACCCCGTCCTTTGCCCCTTCTTAGGACAATCTTTCACTAGATGCCCTGCTTCGCCACAGTGGAAGCAGCCAGTCTTCTTCTTCTTGCGACAATACTTGCTTAGGTGGCCAGGTGTCCCACAATTGAAACACTTCTTCTTCTTGCCCTTGCCACCGTTGCCTTTCCCACCTTTATTTTGCTGTTGTTGCTGAGGTCTCTTTTGATCTCCCTTCTTCTCGGGTGCCCTATTAACATTGGGACCCTTCTCTTCTTCATACATGAGTGCCATGTCAACTAGCTTCTCAAAGGTGGCCCCCATAGGGATATGAGTCATAGCCAACCCATGCATCGGTTCATTCAAGCCCTTCATGAACCTCAAAGCCTTCTTCTCCGTTGTATTCACCATGTCTAGGCCAAACCTTGCCAATTGATTAAACTTGTTGACATATTCCTTTACCGAGAGATTTCCTTGCTTTAAAGTCAAGAATCTTTCCATATACAAGTTTTCCTCCGCCCTTGAGAGAAACTTTGCCACAAATCTTTGCCTAAAATCCGCCCAAGAGTCAACGGGGCGTTCTCCATTAGTGACCTCCCACCAGAATGAGGCCTCTCCCTTCATTAACCAAGCAGCCAATTTGACTTTCTTTCCTTCTTCCATCTCAAAGATATCTATCAATTCTTCCACCTCCTTAAGCCAATCTCTGGCCTCCACAAAAGTTTCAGATCCTTGAAAAGGTTTCCCTCCCATAGCTTTAAATTCCTTGCAAGTCTTAGCAAAAGTATCCGTGCGAGGAGGAGGGGGAGGAGGAAGATCGGGTGCTATGGTTGGTGGAGGAACATTTGCTGGACCCGCAGTGGTGGCCCTAGCCTCCATCAATCTCCTATACCATGCTGGTACCGTCACACCCTCCAGAAAGTTAAGATTCTCGGCCATGCTGAAACGAGAAAGGAAAGATTCAAAACGGAGAATTCGAAGGATATAGATATGGCTATTGGGGATTATGCTTTTCCTTCAAAAACCCTTCTCTTTAAAGACATGTTTTTGAAAATATCTCTTCCAAAAATGTTTTAGAAAAATAGTTTTCTAAAAATTTTATCTGTTCCGGTAACCTTTGCTCTGATACCACGTGTAACACCCCACGCCCGCTATGGTCACTCACTAAGGGAATGCCATAGCATCGGTGGAGTATTTTAGTGAATATAGAACAGAAAAATTACAACAAGACAGATATAAATAGTACTTGAAATTTAAAACATCATCTCATAACAGCGGAAATAAACATGTCTGGTTACATCATAAAACCATGATAAAAGTCAAGTACAATATTCGTCAAAATAAAGAAGTACATAATCCCACTCTCTCATAATATAGCCAGAACAAAAGAAAAGATAACTGGATAACTGGAGCTTTACATCTATCCAAGCTCCTAAAGACTGGAACAGCAATCCGATCAAGCTCCACTACTGCTAGGATCCACCGTAGGACCTGAGGGTTGGGAAAAAGATAAAAACAACGGGGTCAGACATAAGTCTGAGCGAGTCCTATAACTTTAACAATACAATCATTAAAGTAACCAGAGAAGATATAAACTTGACCCACGGTAATGTCTGGGGATGAATGGCTGCACTAAGCAGCTTGATAGACTTAGGATAAACTAAGATAACCGTAAAGACGCATCTACCCACCCAAGGATAATTACTAACTGCACCACACCAGTCATTCCTACTTAAAGGTTGATCCCTCCCAAGGACTTAGAAAATTTCCCCAGTAGTTTCTTGTACTCCTAGCCACTACATAGGTGTCGTCTGCCCCTATCTCCACTGGGTGTACTTAGTAATTTTACCCAGTAGTTTCGTGTACCCCTACATAGGTGCCGTCGGCCCCTATCTTTACTAGGTGTACCCACTACTCTCCAGCGATCGGCTCCCTACCGTAGATACCCGTGCTGGTCCCACAGTGGGGTGTATCACTCCCCTAAAGTGGCTACCTGATAATATCAACGGTGCACGGCTTTATATCTACACGATGCAACAACGGCTTATCTACCAGCCCGGGCCCACACACGCATATGAAACCCGTTGGACTTGCGTTGCCACCGCTAACCCGTTTTGGCCTCTTATAATCAAGCCCAATATGCGTGTCCCGTCACTCGACATGGGTCGAGCCCACAAAGATACGTTTGGGATATTGGTTGAAATGGGCCCCCACAAGCTACCCACCTAAGCTTGTCACTTATCTAGTGTATCCCACTTAACCCTTTAATCATGTTTAATTACATGTTTCACTTGGTTAAGTATTCTAATCGTATTTTCTATTGCCACCCAAGGCAACCCACTAGATTCCACATGCCACCCAAGGCAACCATTAAATCTCCACATGCCACCCAAGGCACCCACTTAACCCCTCATGTCCCACTACATGCTAATATGGTTAAGTGTTTCTTAATTAATTAAGACCGTGATCCCCCATAAAGACCTCCCACATTAGACTGGCTGTTATGACCGCCTGGTTAAGCCGGTAGGGTCCGGGCAGTCTTACGTCATAACAGAGTCTAACCTCGTGTCTTTACTTTAATCATGTATTTAATTTATGGCTAAGACCTCTCACATTGGGCTGACATTTGTAGCAACTGGTTAAGCCGGTTGGGTCCGGGCAGTTTTACACTACAAATGAGTCCAACCTCGTGTCTTAGTCGATTAATTACACCTAATTAATCACCCCCCATATTAATTATCCCTAATTAATATCAAGTTTTCCATAACATGGGTAGACCTAACTCAATATTTAAATTCCCATGGGGTAGACCTAACTCAATAGGTAAATTCCCACTTATGGTAATTTATTTTTATAGTATGCTTAATCATACCCAATCAAACTTTTATTAACATATTTACCAACCCCATCGTTCCCCGCGTAAATCGTTCTCATGACATAGAAAAGGGGAAGATCCATTACAAATATCATGGGTTTAGCATATAACTTTGTCATGGGTTAAGAGGATGTCAACTTGCATATATGAGCACATATTAACCCAACTACATTTAACCCAAACTTGCATATTATCATACACATGATTTGCATAACATGTTGCATATGAGCTTGCATATTATCATACACATATCTTGCATAACATGTTGAACTTGCATATAAGCTTTCTCATAACTTGCATAACATGTTAAACATGCATTTAAGCATACACATAACTTGCATAAGCATTCACATACTTGCATAAGCATTCACATACTTGCATAAGCATTCACATACTTGCATAAGCATTCACATACTTGCATAAGCATTCACATACTCGCATAAGCATTCACATACTTGCATAAGCATTCACATACTTGCATAAGCATTCATAACTTGCATATCATGTCATTTAAGCATATACATATCTTGCAGAAGCATGCATATACTTGCATAAGCATGCATAACTTGCATATCATGTTAAACTTGCATTTAAACATATACATAACTTGCATATGAACTTGCATAACTCACTTTGTTAAACATGCATAAATCCACTTATTAAATATGCATAAACCCACTTGTTAAACATGCATAAACCAACTTATTAAGCATGCATAAACATGGAAAAACATAGAGTAACATATCATTACAAATGATTCAAACTCACTAATCCGCATTTATGACCATAAGTCTCATTACACCCAATCTACTTACTTTAACAATTGATGTTAAAGTGATAGAAACTCACCAAAACCAAGATTAGCAAACTTATGAAGTGGAATTATTTGCTAAATATGAAGATGGTGATGATTAGAGATTGATTAGAGAGTGATTGGCTTGCAACTTCCTTCATAAACAAGTGGAGGCTCCTTCTAAGATTTAATTTGGTGGCATGAGGCCATCATTTCTATTTTTAGTATGGATTAGGGTAGGTTTAGGGTGTATTTATAGATTAGGAGAGTGTTTTAGGCCCTTAGATTAATCCCAAATTAGATTAGGTCCGTTAGATTTAGGAAATCTCTAGAACCCAGCCCAGCCCTAGCCAGAAAACCAGATCTGGTGCACCCAAGCACCCTGGTTCGACACGCCGTGTCGACAGGCAAGTCGACAGGCAAGTCGACTCCCCCTGTCGATAGCCCTGTCGACATGGTCAAGGCGGGAATTCTCCCGCCTGGCCCCGCTGGTTCTAATTTGAAATCTGAATTTTTAATTTCTAAATCTGTTTTTAACTTTGAATTTTCTTCAAACTTCTTTAGGCCATAACCGGGCCATACGGACTCCGATTCTCGAAAACTCGGACTCTATTTCGCGTATTTTTCCGAGACGAATGCAATAACGCAGCCCGTTACCCCCAATTCCCACGTCTGAGATTATTTATCCTGTAATTAGTGAATTTTAGTATTAACTAAAATTCGGGGTGTTACATTAAGTAACCTATACTTAACTAATCTAAACACGGTAATTCGATGGGGTTAAGTTAAACACTTAACCAATCTAAACTTGGTAATTCAATGAGGTTAAGTAACCAATACTTTACCAATTTAACATGATAATTTAATGGGGTTAAGTAACTTATACTTAACCAATTATACATGACGATTTGATGAGGTTAAGTAACCTACACTTAACCAATCTAATATGTGGACCTGGTAGGGTTAAGTCACAAGACCTTTTAAATTAGGCTTAACCATTGTAATACGATTAGTGGATGGGGTTAAGTTAACCTATACTTAACCAATCCGACTCGATAATATGATGGGATTAAGATAATCTATGCTTAATCAATCTAACATGATAATCTGATAGGGTTAAGACAAATAAATACTTAACCAATTTGACTTGATAGGGTTAAGTCGTGAGCTTCTTGGTATACTTAACCAACTTGTAGGGCTAAACCTTGAACTCAAATACTTAGCCAATCTTGACATGATTGTAGGCGGGCTAAGTCGTGAACCTGAATAACAACACTTAACCCAATAGACAAAACCCTAGCGAGAGGAACTAGGTAGAAAATCATGGTTAATCAAGGGTAACGGGGAAAGGAAGCTAAGTGGTAAACCTTAGTTAAGTATAACTAAGTAATAATTCTTAGCCAAGGACATGGGACAAGTTCATGAATGGATGAGTAACCCAATACGGTAGGTCATCGCTTAAACACACGAGGAGGAGCAAATTATCCGACTTGGATAAGGGCTCCAACGAACTGGGTGACGAAGCGGTAGCTTCGGGGGACGTGAGGGTACTCTTGGTATCCCTCTGTGAGGTGGCAGGTGGTCCATGAAACCCGGCCTCACAGAGGTTAAGGTCTGCGGTAGAAGAGCCAAGAGTATGCCTTAGTTGCTATGCGAGCGACCTAAAGACTAGGATGGATTAGCGTGGAGTCGACAATACTTGATTTTGCCCTGGATAGCACGTCGCCGACTACCTACCATCTTTAGTCAATCGTGTACGAACGGAAAGGCAGGGAACCCCCAACAAACCATGTTTTTGCTATCGAGTCATGGGTGAGGTTGGCCCATGGGAAAGTGGGGCTATAGTGGGGTCGGGATGTGGTTCTCATACATGATTTTCCTTGAATTGCCTTTCAGTAGTTGAGGGAGGGGTCACGTGGGACCATAGCCACGGGTACAAAAACAGACCTTGATATCTGCATCAGCAGACGACTTAAAGCTCCCGACCGAGTTCCGTATTTCTTGATTTGCCCTGGCACGGAACTCGGATGGCACATTGAGGAACATGTGCGTCTAGACATGGAAAACGATTCACGATACATACGCGGGATAAAGGGCGCGGTTGACGGGTGGCATAAATCCTAAGTGAACACGCGATAGTTCATCGTAAGAAAACATAACTTGATCAAGGGTAGCAGTCCAAAACAACTTCAAGGATAAAATGGTACTATGTTGAAGTGGTATAGATTTACAAAGGAAAGCCCGTACGGCCTACGGCAAGGGACTGAACTTATACATGGAAAGAAACATACGAGTTGGGAAAACCTACATATGCTATATATTAGGTTGACATGGACCATTACATGACATTGGGCAAGGGACATTCATAGTTAACACATGATGCGGGTTGGTATACTAGTACGAGAGGTGCAGAGCAAATATACATAATAGATATCATGGGATGTTATACATGACAGATACCTTGTGATAGTATACTTGATAGAAACATGACGATGTGATACATTGACCCTTGACACCGTAGTTTATCATGATACCTTAGTTTACCTTGCTACAGTAGTTCATCCAGTTATCTTGGTTGAGCTTATCTATCTTGTTGTCATCCTTATGTTTACTTTCAGTTTATGCATGTCATGTTACCTTTACCTGTTTTTATGCTGGAAGTAGATAGGACTTACCAGTCTTTATGACTGACCCCGTTTTCTTTCGCCTCTTTGTCTTCCGCTTCCCCCCCCCCCCCCCCAGGTTTTCAGGGAGGAAACACTGTTATTTAGTTTGGACTTCCTCTGCTTGAAGGTCATCACGCATGGCTTGGACTTTTCTTGGCTATGGCTACTTTACTGTTTTACTTGGGGAATAATTTATGAAATGGTGTTATGCTTCTTTACTATTGCAAGACAGGTTTTGATGTATTCTGATGAAAAAGGCTTTAGACCTTATTTTATAAGGTAATAAAATTTGTTTTACTTCCGCTATTTTATATATGTTCAGTCTTGTAATATTTCTATGCATGTTTACCTCGATAATGCTGCACCAAACCTAGTGCATTCCCTTTGTGAGTGACCCTAGCGGAGGTGGGGTGTTACATTTGGTATCAGAGCAGAAGGTTACCAGGCTGGGCAAAAGGTTTTTTTAAAAAAAAAAACCCTTCTGAAACTATTTGAAAAACCATTTGCAAAGAAGCATTTTCAAAAAAAGTTTTGTTTTAAAAGGCTATTCCCCAAAAGCTTCTTAAGCAACTTGTTGGTATGGCTTGATCCACAAAGGAAGATAAGGACGAGATCAGCAAGAAGGCAATCGTATGCCCTCACTAGCGTACCTAAGCAGGATGGTACCGTTTCTGTTAAAGGCTTAGCCTTTCTTTTCTATCATCCCGTCCAGACTTTGTTTTGATCATCACATCATTTATGTCTGCCTCGATAGTTGAGTCTCTGCACCTTAGTACTAGCATGATGGAAGATCCCATTTTTGTCCCAAATCTTGTTGGACGATCGGTCCATTTATTCATGACTTGTTTGGATTTCAGAATGCCTATGTTTCTAGGCCGTGGATGGATTCCAGGGATAAAGTGGCCATCCAATAAGGGGTGCCATTCTCGGTTTTGGAAAGAGGGTAGTTAGACTCTCGACTCACCTTGGTGATACCCTCGAAGTCTCGTGTAATCTTTTGGGTTCTGTTATGGTTAGTTACCTAGAATCTCGGGATGCAGTTGTTGGTAATCCGTTCGAATAGAATTCGCCGCTAAGGCGGATGGTTCGTTTCGCTTATGCATGAGTTATGGGAATCACCCTAGTAAGCACTCTTGGCAACATGGATTGACATCGGCAAACGAGATCCAGAATTCCCTAGTGAATTTTGGAGAGCTTGCATGAGTAAGTGGATACGTTTGAGACAAGTATACTAGGGAAAGGATAAGTGAAAGTGGAATAAGAGGCGACAATGAAATGAGTTCTAACTCATATCTTGGAAATAGGAATCAAGGAGCTACAAAATCATGGAGTTAAAAAGATGGTCAAGGCACCGAGGAATTAAGCTCAAGGAAACGCGACTTAGAAGACGTAAGGCTAGACACGCGCATCGTACCTCTTTTTAAAGAGTGTATCCTTGATCCCTGGTTTTTCCTTTAGAGCTTGCTCGCATGTTATATTTTGGTGAATATCCTCTCGGTCCTGTTTCTGTCGCAAACCCCATAGGGAGTTTACCTTGTTTATCCCCTCGATCCTATCGTGAGAACCTTAGGTAGAATCCTATGGATATAAACATGTATTTGAAACATGTTATGATTGATATGGTTGCAAATGGTTGCAAGTGGTTGCTCGTGGATGCGCGAATACACATTAGATACTAGATTGACGCGGACACGTTTCATGTTGCATATGCACGAGTATTTATACTTGTTTATGGATGAAATTGAATGTGTTATCATGCGGATGTTGCATATGAATGAATGTTTGTGCACGCATATAGTACTTATATGACTGGGACTATTTGCATAAATGTTGGACTCATGGCACTAAACATATTTTGCATTAGAAAGATCATTCAGGCCTGATCATTAGCATTAGCTAAGGAGCATATACACACACGTTCTGCATATGTTCATATGGCATTAGAAATCGTTTAAGGACAATGTTTGCCTGTGGATGATGTTTTGAGTAGATGGATGAAGGATGGTAGGATGCGTTCTTCCTAACTTGGAGATTTCGGGGACGAAATCCTTAAAGGAGGGGAGAATGTAACAACCCGAATTTTAACAACGTGTTAAGACAAGAATCAAGGCAGAATTGAATTATAAAATCTGAATCAGGATAAACAGGTTGCGCCATTGCATTCGTCTCGGAAAAATACGCGAAATAGAGTCCGAAATTTCGTAAATCGGAGTCCGTATGACCCAGTTAAGGCCCATCGAAGTTTCACGAAAATTCAAATCCGAAAACAGATTTGAAATTCAGCCCAAAAAGAGAGGCGGGAAAATTCCCGCCAGACACTCAGGGTCGACACCCATGTCGACATGGGTGTCGACCCCTCCCCAGGGGGTCGACATGGGTGTCGACCCCTGGGTCGACCCCCCCTGTAGAACCCCGACCTGGTGCACCTGCTTGTCATGTTGGCTCGGTTTTGGAGGCTTGTGGCGATTTTGGATGTCTTGGATTCGATCTAGGGTTAATCCTATGGCCTAAAATGCTCCTAAACTCTATATAAGGACCATAACCCCCTAACCTAAATCACTCAAACTCTCTCATGCCACGAAGTGCTGCCCAAATGCCGAGTGATCATGGCCTCCATCTCCAACTCCAAGAGACTATGCATGCAAATCGGATCCGAATCGAAAGGTGCAAGCTTGCTACACCAAATCGAGGCTCGATCAACGTTGCAACGACGATTTCATGACGGTTCTTCATCAAAGGAGCCACCTTTCTTCGTCATGACGATGCATAATCCTTCCCTAAGCCTCGCTATGTAAGTTCTAGCTACTTGTAGATTCTAACGGTGGTTCTAATGTGACATGGGATAAAATGCGATGAAACATAAGTATGCTAGCTTATGTGAACCTAAATTTGCCCCTTTTCTATGATCTATGACCTTGGGCTAAGTTGTAGCGACTTAATCATGCCATTCATGTTATGTTTATCCTAGTATATCTTGCAAATTCGAATCTTTATCTATGAAATGTTAGCATGAACCTTTGGGAACCACTTGACTTGTGAAACATGGGCAAAGACTTGACTTTGGGGGCTTATGCATGTTTGTGGCCAAATTACCTTAGAATGCTATGCATGTTTGTGGCCAAATTCACTTATGATACTATGCATATTTGTGGCCAAATTCCCTTATGACACTATGAATGTTTACGGCCAAATTCCCTTATGACACTCTGCATGCTTATGGCCAAATTCCCTTATGATACTATGCATGTTTGTGGCCAAATCCCCTTATGATACTATGCATGTTTGTGGCCAATATGTTGGCATAATACCCTACTATGTGACTCACTTCCACTTGGGTTGGAAATACGTTTGGGTAGCTTAGGAAAAACGTGGGTATGACATGAAAAACTTGACATGGGGTTTACATGAGAAAATGACATTCATGATACATTTAAATATGGTCATGACACATGGGGAAAACATGGAACTTGAACTAGACATGGGTGGGTTGCAAGTGTAATAAGACACTAGACCAAACATGAAAGTGGCCAACTCGAGGTTGGGTTGAGTTTGTAGCATAAATCTACCCGGACCCGCCCGGCTTAACTAGTGGCTACAAACAATAGGATCCAATGTGAGAAGTTGGTCATGTCGCGCTTAAGACCCGAGGTTAGACTAGGTTGTGGTGTAAAACTACCCGGACCCGCGCGGCTTAACTAGCAACCACAACAAGGTCTAATGTGAGAGGTTGAGAGTGCATTAATTAAATTAATGCCACATGACAAGGTTAAGTAAATTTGACTAATGACACTTAACCGATATGACACGAATGGGTAGGTTAAGTGGGACCGGGCTTGATTTCTTAATGACACTTAACCATACAAGACAATTAGGGGATGGAGTTAAGTAATTTACGCTTAACTAATCCGACTTGGTAATTAGATGGGGTTAAGTAATTTACACTTAACTAATCCGACTTGGTAATTAGATGGGGTTAAGTAATTTAGACTTAACTAATCTAAACACGGTAATTATATGGGTTTAAGTAACCTATACTTAACGAATCTAAACACGGTAATTCGATGGGGTTAAGTTAAACACTTAACCAATCTAAACTTGGTAATTCAATGAGGTTAAGTAACCAATACTTAACCAAATTAACATGATAATTTAATGGGGTTAAGTAACTTATACTTAACCAATTATACATGATGATTTGATGAGGTTAAGTAACCTACACTTAACCAATCTAATATGTGGACCTGGTAGGGTTAAGTCACAAGACCTTTTAAATTAGTCTTAACCATTGTAATACGATTAGTGGATGGGGTTAAGTTAACCTATACTTAACCGATCCGACTCGATAATCTAATGGGATTAAGATAGTCTATGCTTAATCAATCTAACATGATAATCTGATAGGGTTAAGACAAATAAATACTTAACCAATTTGACTTGATAGGGTTAAGTCATGAGCTTCTTGGTATACTTAACCAACTTGTAGGGCTAAACCTTGAACTCAAATACTTAGCCAATCTTGACATGATTCGTAGGCGGGCTAAGTCATGAACCTGAATAACAACACTTAACCCAATAGACAAAACCCTAGTGAGAGGAACTAGGTAGAAAATCGTGGTTAATCAAGGGTAACGGGGAAAGGAAGCTAAGTGGTAAACATTAGTTAAGTATAACTAAGTAATAATTCTTAGCCAAGGACATGGGACTAGTTCATGAATGGATGAGTAACCCGATATGGTAGGTCATCGCTTAAACACACGAGGAGGAGCAAATTATCCGACTTGGATAAGGGCTCCAACGAACTGGGTGAAGAAGCGGTAGCTTCGGGGGACGTAAGGGTACTCTTGGTATCCCTCTGTGAGGTGGCATGTGGTCCATGAAACCCGGCCTCACAGAGGTTAAGGGCTGCGGTAGAAGAGCCAAGAGTATGCCTTGGTTGCTATGCGAGCGACCTAAAGACTGGGATGGATTAGCGTGGAGTTGACGATACTTGATTTTGCCCTGGATAGCACGTCGCCGACTACCTACCATCTTTAGTCAATCGTGTACGAACGGAAAGGCAGGGAACCCCCAACAGACCATGTTCTTGCTATCGAGTCATGGGTGAGGTTGGCCCAAAGGAAAGTGCGGCTATAGTGGGGCCGGGATGTGGTTCTCATACATGATTTTTCTTGGATTGCCTTTCAGTAGTTGAGGGAGGGGTCACGTGGGACCATAGCCACGGGTACAAAAACAGACCTAGATATCTGCATCAGCAGACGACTTAAAGCTCCCGACCGAGTTCCGTATTTATTGATTTGCCCTGGCACGGAACTCGGATGGCACATTGAGGAACATGTGCGTCTAGACATGGAAAACGATTCACGATACATACGCGGGATAAAGGGCGCAGTTGACGGGTGGCATAATCCCTAGTGGTCCTAGGTGGCCAAAACCCAAACCGAGACACGGAAACGTTCATTAGGTAGCATAATCCCTAGTGGTCCTAGGTGGCATAAATCCTAAGTGAACACGCGATAGTTCATGGTAAGAAAACATAACTTGATCAAGGGTAGCAGTCCAAAACAACTTCAAGGATAAAATGGTACTACGTTGAAGTGGTATAGATTTACATAGGAAAGCCCGTACGGCCTACGGCAAGGGACTGAACTTATACATGGAAAGAAACATACGAGTTGGGAAAACCTACATATACTATATATTAGGTTGACATGGACCATTACATGACATTGGGCAAGGGACATTCATAGTTAACACATGACGCGGGTTGGGATACTAGTACGAGAGGTGCAGAGCAAATATACATGATAGATACCATGGGATGTTATACATGACAGATACCTTGTGATAGTATACTTGATAGAAACCTGACGATGTGATACATTGACCCTTGACACCATAGTTTATCATGATACCTTAGTTTACCTTGCTACAGTAGTTCATCCAGTTATCTTGGTTGAGCTTATCTATCTTGTTGTCATCCTTATGTTTACTTTCAGTTTATGCATGTCATGTTACCTTTACCTGTTTTTATGCTGGAAGTAGATAGGAGTTACCAGTCTTTATGACTGACCCCGTTTTCTTTCGCCTCTTTGTCTTCCGCTTCCCCCCCCCCCCCAGGTTTTCAGGGAGGAAACACTGTTATTTAGTTCGGACTTCCTCTGCTTGAAGTTCATCACGCATGGCTTGGACTTTTCTTGGCTATGGCTACTTTACTGTTTTACTTGGGGAATAATTTATGAAATGGTGTTATGCTTCTTTTACTATTGCAAGACAAGTTTTTATGTATTCTGATGAAAAAGGCTTTAGACCTTATTTTATAAGGTAATAAAATTTGTTTTACTTCCGCTGTTTTATATATGTTCTGTCTTGTAATATTTCTGTGCATGTTTACCTCGATAATGCTGCACCAAACATAGTGCATTCCCTTTGTGAGTGACCCTAGCGTAGGTGGGGTGTTACAAAAACAATGACAAGAATGTGCAATTCCAAAGAGAATGTATACCACTAATCGACCTCATGATCTTGTTTGTCAAGTTCAATTGAACCAAGCATGAGAAAGAGACTCAACAAGACTGTGATGACCATTTCAGACTATGCTGAAGCATAAACGGAGGGGCCCAACTAACTTCATAAAGATATTTATCCACTCGCATTTAGCAAGCTTACTTAACTTCACAACTGATCCAATGGGAGTAACCGAATTCGCTGACATCCGATGAGGCAATCCTCACTATCTGACTAAAGAGTAGAGATGATATCAAAGAAAATATAATTCAAAAATTTGCGTATACAACACCAACTCTCACTGAATCGAGAGAGAGCATAGAATGTCTTGGGTCGACTAAGATTGCTGAACCTGTAACTCTTACCCGTTGCAATGGCTGGAAGTATAAGACTCTGGAAATTGGATGCCTGATTGACTTACTTTAACCCCCATCGATGCTGGGGGCATAAGCCCTGACTTTGCTTGTCCTCCGATGTCACTGAGAGCACAAGTGTCGATTCGTAGACTAACTCTAAAGACAATCCTGGCATGGAATGAGATTCAAAACATGTACGTTATGCCTCCAAAGTATGACCTGATTCATCTTCCCAGACCAAGTGAGCTAAATTGCGGACTAAATGTGTAATAACCCGGAAATCCAGGCCAATTTAATTTTTTTATTTTGGAAATTTTAATGAATTTTGATTATTTAAAATGAATTATTTTAAATAATATCGACGAGAAATTTATTTTGAATAGAATTAGAACGAAAATATTTATTCGAATCGTTGTTAGAAAATAAATAATTTATATTAATTATATAACGAGCCTGAAATGGCGCGGTAGTTTGAAAATTCGATTTCAAATTTAAAATGAATGTGCAGGATTCAAAATAAACCAGATTTTAGTGAAACCAAAAATATTTGAATCTAATTGAGATTATCTTTCCAACGAATCCGAAAAATTGAAATTTCATAGCGGGAATCAAAAGTTGTGTCCAGTTGAAAATTCAGAATAGTCGCTATGGAATTCTGGCCCTTAAAAATGGAAATTTTGCAAACGACCTCGGTTTTCGACGAAATCACTTTTGTTGGATCCGTGATGTCAAGTTATTGTTAGGTTTCATATTTCGTAATTTTCTGAATCAATATGTGAGCGTGGCAAAGGAAAACGCGTTTGACCAGTTTCAGTTGATTTTAATCGACTGGAAAATGGCCATTTTTCAAGCGGTCTCGGAATTCGACGAAATTAGTTTTGTTATGACTGTATCGTCAATACGAAGTTAGAAAATATTTTTCGGGAATTTTTGTAGTTAGTATGTGGCCCCAGTAAATTGAAATGTGCGTTCAAATTCAATATATAGAGTTATATTTTGATTTTGACGAAAACTGGTAGAAACGATTGAATCAACTTACGATACATATCCCATTGTGTTCGGAATGGGGTTAATTAGCTATAGGCGACAGTCAGTGGACTTGATTACGAGTTCAAATGAAAAGTCAACATTTATTGGAAATAAATAATAAATTAATTAAATTTTATATATAACCCCCTACCGCTTTCCTTCCCTCTCCCTCCTCCCTTTTCTAATCGACGGAAGAATTAAAAAAAAATCAGTTTTATAATAATTAGCATTTATAAAAAAATCAGTTTTTATGTAGAAAGTTAGAGAAAAGTTTGGAATTTTAAATACATGAAAGTCGAGATTTATAACATATGAAAGTCAATATTTTAATACATGAAAGTTGAGATTTTTAACAATATAAAGTTATGATTTTTAGTCGTATAAAAATATAATTTTTAGCGATGTAAAAATATAAATTTTGTTATAGGAATAACAAGTTAAAAATATGATTTTTATATAAAGTAGAGATTAAAAATATGATTTTTATATAGTAGAGAATAAAAAAATGTGATCTTTATATATGTAGCAAAGCAAAAAATATTTTTTTTTATATAAGTGTGATAATAAAAATATGATTTTTACTAGATGTGAAGATTAAAAATATGACTTTTATATAAGGAGAGGAATAAAAATGCGATTTTTATATGAAGGGATTTGACTTAAAAATATGATTTTTATGTATAGAAAGCGATATTAAAAATGTGATTTTTAATATCGACTAGGTGAAACAGATCTCGTTGGAGGCACGATGAAGATTTCCTACATATGAAGAGTCATGATGAATTGGTTTAGCTAGTCGGTGAGAACTCCTCACCTTTAATTTAAATTTCTGGTTAAAAATATATACTAGGATGCAGACGGTGTTTAGTAGCACCCGACACCCGTCGTCCACAGACCTTGGACGGCTTGTACGCTTGTTTGTTTGATTTTGATGTGTAGTTGATTGTGTGATGTGATGTGAAATGAAATAAAATATTTGCATAGTTAAAAATATTTTATTGTTGAAAATAGAACTTTTAACGTGTATATAAAATGAAATAAATATAAACAAATCGGACGATTTGTTTATATACACACATTTGACTGATATGGATTGGGACGATAAATTTTACACAACGCCCAACTGCACAAATAAAATCTGTGTTTGATTGTTTGAAAACCTACGCATGTATTGGGATGATATAGGACATACACTAGTCCCAATAATTAGTTGTACGTCGATCGATTGATTGACAGGCTGTTATAAGCGTTAAATATTTATATTTGATGCTTATACAGTGTAGAACGCACTCTGGATGATGGTTGATTATTTATCATTGTTATTTTATATATGTGTTGTAGAAAATCCATATAATTAACATTATATGGTAATTGATTGGGCCTCATTCCAGTTTTGAATAGAAATATTTGAAAAAGAAATATTTGAATAGAAATATTTGAAAAATAATTATTTGAATAGAAATATTTGAAAAAGAAATATTTGAATAGAAATATTTGAAATGAAATATTTGAAATAGAAATATATAAAGCCGTGTTGATTAGATATGCGCTATTTTGACGCGAACGATATTTATATCGATTATATTCGTTTTTATAATGAATATTGAAAAGTGATTTCAGAATCGAATATTTTGAAATGAAATTTGAATTAAATTGAATAGATTTGAAATTCGAATTAAATTGTATAGATTTGATATACGAATTGAATTGAAATGAATGGAAATTCGAATTAAATTGAAATTGAATTGAAATCAATTTGAAATGAATTTAAAACGAATTTATAAGGAAAAATTCAATTTTGATTTGAATTTGAAAAGGAAGTTGAAATCGTTTTAAAAATGAATTTAAAACGATTTATAAAATACCTTTTAAAAGGAAATCGATGAAATATATATAATATATATTATATATATATATATAATGTCCTGAATAGAACGCGCCGCGCTGCGGCAGTTCGTGAATTTCTACCATTGACTTCGAATGGATATTGCGGGAGATCCGACCGTCAGATTCTCCTAAAACCAGAACCGTTGGTTTCGTATCGAAATTAGAAATCTAACGGTTGGATTTGGAATTATGTCCAAATTTTGAAAAGGTCGGTGTAAGTGCAGTTCGATGGCCATTGATGGAAATCGACTGTACGAGCCTTGCTAAAATTACTAAAAATAGTAATAATTTGTGTAAAATCATAAGAAATGATTTGTGAAGAATTGGGATAAAAAACTCCATATTTGAAAAGAAAAAAATGGATTTATACCGAAATGAACTAGTTTTGAACTAGAATAATAATTTATTTATTTTTTAGTAAATAAATTGGTTTTGAAATGGTTTTAAAAGAAACCAGAATTTCCAATAATTGAATTGGAAAGGATTTGAATCGAAATTGTCTTCGAAATATTTCGATGTTGGGTTTCGTGATTATACAGATATTGTTATGGAAATTTGAAAGATATATTTATATCGCTATTTCCAATACGATATTTGTTGGTCGTAGAATTTGATTTTGAATATAAGCCGATATATTTTCTATTCAGAGCCTTGTATTTAATATCAAATGGGATTTGGGTTTGTCGTGAATGGTGTCTTCATTAACACTGTTCTTAAACCCAGTTGAGAAAAAGATTAAATCTTTTTATTTAGATTTAATGAACTGTACCAATTAAATGGTAGTTAATTGGAATGGAATTTGAATTGTTTTTTGGGTTTATCATGAATGGTGTTTTAAATAACACTTGTTCTTTAACCGGATAATTAATGGAATGTGATTTTGGGGTGTCGTGAACGGTATCTTCGACAATACTGTTCTTAGACCCAACTGAGTTAAGAAAATCAGAAACTAACTAGAGATTAATTAAGTTGAATGGTTTCTTGGTATTGATCTGATGTTGGTTTCGGCCTTCAGGGTTAATACTTAGGGAATTGCTCACTTGCTATTTTACGGTTAAAAGATTATAGAATGGAATGTGATTTTGGGTTTATCGTGAACCGTGCTTTAAATGACATTGATTCTTTAACCCGGTTAAGGATTAAAACTAAGTGGAGTTTTAATGAATCTTTAATTGATTAAAAGATCGAGAATGGAGTATCACCAGTTTTACTCCAGGCGATAGTTAAATCTTTAATTAGATTTGAACGTGAAATGGTAATTGAATTTACCGATAACACCGTGGTGTTAGATATGAAGTATGACCAGTTTTACTTCATGGGATGAATAGGTTCAGATTGGCAAATTAAAACAACTGATTACTTCGGAAAGGTTCGTTAATCCCGACTAGTTGAATCGTATTCAAAAGGAGATTAAAGAATAAATTTAAAAGAATTTATCTTTGATAAAATTAGTGGGAACCTCTCCCTAAGAATGTGAAATTTAGAAACTAACTGAAGATTAGTTAAGATGGACGGTTTCCTGGGTATTGATCTGATGTTGGTTTCGGCCTTCGGGGTTAATATTTGGGGAATTATTCTCTTGATTAATTTACGGTTCATGACCGATGAATTGGAATGAGGCGTATGTTGTGTTTGTGTAACACTTGTTTATTATATACGCGAGTTATTCGGAAAGACCGGGTTTATCACATTCTGAATAACTGTTACGACGATAAGTCGAAAATGAAAATGGTGGTCGAAGACCGGAGGTCTTCACGTCGTTTGGGTGATTACTGATGATCTTGATTGGGTCATACACCCAAGAGGAGGGAATCAGTTAGTGGTCGTCCAGATGTACTTGGAGATCGATGGATATGCGAGGTACAAGGTGCCTCCGGCTTCGTTCAGACCCAGAACGGACTTGTAAATGGACTATGTGTCTGACATTGGATATCATTCTGTGTGATTGATGGATATCGGTTGCATGGAGTGGTTTGCCTGTGTGGCATGCTAAGATGCAAATGATCAAGGCTTTTGTTGAAAAGCAAAGTGTTGTGGTTGATGATCAAAGGATGGCCTTTGTGGCGTAGCTTTGTGTAGCGTTGATTCACGAGCGTCACACCCCGGTTGTGAACCAGAAACGAGAGAGGACATCAGGGAGGGCATGCGTTTCCTTCAAGCTAGAAGTGGCGTTAGTGGTTTTACATGCCCTGACGAGTTTGACTTTTGTGGTTGTTGCTGTTGTGAGGCGCCTCAGATATATCAGTGACTATGTGAAGCCGATGGAGTCATTTGTTCGCTCATTGACACCCCAAAGGGTGGGGAACACAGTGTTCAGGCATTTTAATCCACATCGGCGGACCGGCCCTGGCGATCCAATGGTCTATCATGCTCTTACCTGAGACACGGGCTAGAGCATCTCGAATCGGTAGAGGACTAGCTTTTTCCTCGGTTCACAGATGGAAATCCAACTTCCAAATACGTGACTTTGCGGTTTTGATTGTAGAGCCTAGTATGGCGACATGATATATGGTACCCATGCCGTCTATGATTGAAACTGTTTTAACACTATACACTTATAGTAATAACAAAACATGAAATTTAGCGTATCAAGCATTCTTTGGCTATTATAAGGTAAAACCCTATCCTCCAGCTTGCGTTGCATTGTGTGATGGGACCTGGGTCTTATAATAGCTTCATTGTTCTTTATTTAGCATTGCGCTGTTGTTTTATGCACTGGTATTCTTGGAAGGAAACCCGTTCCGTGTTATACGGCGTGGTCCCTTGATTTACCTAACTTTAAAATAAAGATTAATAACTATTTTAGTTCTTACACCAGTCACATGACTGATCTGGAGTTTATTGTTTTAACCTAAACTCTGGGTGCCCTTATTTTGACATGGGCAGCTAGTAGTTTTGGTTTTGCAGATTTATATTCACGGGATCCTGGTTACAGCTGGAACGATATCCGGAAAGCTTTGTATCTGTAAATCTCTTCTAGTTGTGTATTGTATTATTTTCCGCTTCTATGTAATTTATTTTAATCTCTGATATCTCCTATTGTATAATATTTGTTTATACTCTGTATATTCTTGTATTTTGATGGAATTGTTGTAATATACAATGAAATGTTCTTCTGTTTGCATTATTTTGTGTGTTCTCAAAGTATCCGGGCTTTCCTTACCGGGGAAGTTACGGGTCACTACAAAATGTGTACTTAAAGAGTCAAACTACACCGGATGGAAGGTGTGACAAACCTATCTACTACCTTGCGATGGTGACGATCCTATAGGCACGGGTCCACATGATTTTAACAACATCCCTTACTGACTACTTCATATGTGAATATGGGATTAAGAAATGATCCATAACAATTGTGGATTCCGTCGACTACGTTCCAGAGTGATCATGGATCCCGGATTCCTTACTGTTACGATTCAATGCGATTTTAAGATCCTGGATCAATACCAAGATATCAAGATAATACAAACTTGAGTACAGATGACAAATTCATACATTGATTCTGATATGCTTCGTCCCAACAGTCCAGTTGTTAGCTCAGAGCCCAAAGATTCTTACATTGGACCATGATTTGGGTGGCTACTTCATACATTGGCTCATATGAAAAAAAAAGTCCAACCCTACCACGCGCTTGGCTTGCATAGAATTATGATGTTGTTTGGCAACGACCTGTGCGTGTAGAATCACGCTCGGGAGCCGGCGATTTAGCATGACTTCTGACGGATGAATTAGATCTTTTAATTCGACAAGGTTTAAACAATTTCTTGATCGTCTCGAATACTCCTTCCACGGAACTTGGCCTGACTAGCTCCCAGGGAAGCAATGCAACAGTTGGATAAAGCCTTCTCAAGGATAAATGACGTTCCAAAGAGATTTAGCTCAACATATTCAAAGCACATCTCACCTGCGATAAGATGTATTTTGGGGGGCAAAATGTTAGCCTGCTCTGTGACCAGGCTACCCAAAGGAAAGAATTTGAATATGAACATGAATTTATCAGCAATCGCTTGGTTGAAATGGTGGAATAGCATCACTCTCCGGCTTTGAACGCATCATTAGAAGACATAGGGCGGTTTGGTCAAAATCGCAACATTAGTATAAACTGTCCTGAAACTCCTATCAAACTACCTCATTTGGATCTAAACACATCAAATACTTGTAGCCCTCTGAATTAGCTTCAAGTAGAGCTTTCGTTTGGCCCAATCGGCCTTACGGGTTGAAAGTTACGCCCGTTTCCGTGAATGGGTGCAATCTGGCAATCATTTGGATGAAGTGACGAAGCATCACCTCCTGGACCGCCTCACCCCTCATCGGATCGCCCCCCTCGGCTTGCCCTCATCACGATCCGTTCGTGACACACCCATGATCCACGATCTGACTCGTGGAGCCCCTCATGGCCACGACCCGATCCGTGGTGCACAACATGGTTACGAACCGCCTGGACCGAACCTGCTTTTATGCATGAATGTTGACCTATTCTTGAGGCTATGACCACTCCTACTTTCTTGGATTAGGTGCCACGTGTCCTACCATGACCTGATCACCATATGGGCTTTCCTATAGCTATAAATACACCTCCAGGGAGCATTTTCAAGGGACTTTTGCATCTCAACATCCAAGGATGCCATGGCTAACACTTCCCCATGAATAACCACCATCTTCCTCAATAAAATCAATGAATTCAAAGAGAATTATTCATTGAATTCGAATGATTGAGAGACAATCTTTATTGTAATTGTAATCTGTGAATGAAATGAGAAAATATGAAGTGGACGTAGGCTCGTTAACACCGAACCACTATAAAAATCCTGTTGTCTTGCTTTTTCTCTTATTTTTTCAATTACTCCTTCATATCCTATGCTCGAAATACGATGATTTGGGTGTTAGGACCATTTTTCGGTCAAACAACAAGTAAATAAAATCTAGCAGAATGCTTGCATCTCACGTTCCACGTATATAGTATACAATCAAAACCCCGGGTGCTTATTGGAGATTGGATTCCGACTATGACAAGGTATGGAACCACCTGCCGATAGTGTATCTCTATAGAGGAATACACTGGGTTCAACAAGAATGTCTTGCAACCCGGCCACACATGACCGACCACTCATTTCTCTTGAGTGTATCGAATATATTGTCACCTCATGGCTGCGCAACTACCGTTTCCCGAGAGATACAGAAATTAAAAGAAGCAACAAATATGAATATTCTCTAGATGGTGACAATACACCCTAATGGGTGCGACCCACATAGCCATGTTGCCTTCCCGATTTTTGTCATTTCCCAGTTGATGAGGCTTGAGGTTATAATCGACTTTTGAACATCCGACTACCATTTACTTTGGAATCCCACATCGTCCATACACGTCATCCAGGAACAGATTGAACCGAAGGCACTCTCCTACCACATCCTATGAATCACCCTATAGATCAGTAGAAAGTAGTCCTTGCAATCCGCAGATTTCAATCACGACAGAATCATCGTCAAATATATATCTCTAGGGATCAACTAGAGAAATTCAACAATAGTTCTTCCGCTCATGAAGATTCACGGTCTTAAGTTGCTCCATCTCGATCAGCATCTTCGACGTATTCGTATTCATTGATCGGAATGGTTTTCGAATATAAATTCGATCCCAGTCTTTTCATACCAATAACGTTGGGTCAGATTTTGATAGTTGGTTATTTAACTATCAAAATAAACAATCATAAAAATGAAACACATCCATTGGTTTATTACCCCGCATCACATGGCCATGTAAAATAATATATCAGTTCTAATATGTTAATATTCTTAAATCATTTTAGTTATATACTTGGAAAATTTCCTTAAATCATATCCAATTTCTCGTTAACTACCATTTCAAAACATTTTCTATAACATTACTTATTATCTATAATTTGGTAATCAATTCAACTTATCAGCGTAAAACAATTGTTACGAATCTTCTTTTGTTCTCGTTATTTGAACACAATAATCATCGCTTGTCCCTTTAGAATGAACTCATTCTAAATTTCATTTCATACTTTTGAAGATGTCGTTATATTCTCACCAATCTCCTCTTATATATTTCTATTATGGAAATATATTATTTCACACCCTCAAGCCCCTTTTATATCGTTTTATATTTGGAATCCCATCATATATATTCCAAACATTTTCAAATAATGTTCCCTCTATTATTTCTCAAAATAAATTTACTTCCAACATTTTCCCCATTACAACTAATATCATCCTTCGATAATCCTGAAGTTGTTTAAGTTAAGGTGTTTTAATTACCTCTCAGACCTTGATCAACAACGTTCTTATCTCAAGATAAATACCAGTTATAATACAAAAAAACCGATATTCATTCCCAATATCAAATCAAATCCCATTTTAGTTATACTTTAATGAAATCCCATCTCTCATTAATATAATGACTTTATATCGCATCTTTTTAATTCCACTCGTCTCACCCCTTTGATTCAAACTTGGGTTTCCATTTTTACTTTCCATTTCATATTCCTATTAGATCCTAACCGTAAATCAATAAGAAGCTAATTTCGAAATTTCAACCCCGAAGGCCGAAACCAACATCAGATAAATATTCAGAAAATCAGTTACCTCAACTGATCCCCAGTTAAGTTCAAATTCTTTAATCCCAAATGTTGGCTTTTACTTTATTCAAATGTCATTAATAACTCGTTTCAACAATATTTATTCAATAGAAATTCGCGTTTTATAACTTCACAAAATATTGGATTCGTATAATCCAAAAACTATTAATAAAACTTTGGTTCAATCACAACTTATATTATTATACCTCAAATCGCTTAAGTATTCATTTACCGTAACATGGCTTTTAAACTCCACACGCTTCCATTTCTAAATTTGCATTCTCGAAGTATCCTTTCAATTATTACTAAATAACCAAAAATCAAGTTTCAACCTTTATTAAAATAAAAATGGTTTACATCACCATTAACTATTCCCATTAAATTAAAAACCAATTTAATAAAACAATCTCAGTTAATGTAGCCTCTAAACATGATTTATTCGTTAATCAATTCCACTTAGCGCTTTCCATTAAGTAATAATATAATTAATGAAAATAATCCCATTTACTTTGATTATTATTAAATAAATAACAATCAATATTAATATAAACCCACTCTAATTGTTACATTAATTCTGGTCACTTGAATTAGCTTTAAAAATATATGTTTAATAATCACTTAATAAACACGTGCTTCGTGCACAGTAGATTTTGGTACAAAAATGATGATGAGTGGTTAAAACAATCAATTTATATATGTGTTTGGTTTATTCCCTTTTTAGAAACTTCATTTAAACAAAAATCTATATTCCGTTATAAAATAAATTTTATAACTTCATTTCTAGCGATTCACCTTACGGTGAATCAATCTTTATAAAATAGTTTGTATTTTTGGCCATTTGCTATAAATTCTTCAACCAATATTATATATTGATTCAAAATTCAACAACATTCAACCACTAATAGGTTTTAAAGTCAGCGTGGTTTAATCAGTTCATATATAATATGAAATAAAACAGCATACTAAATGATTGAGGAATCCGGTTTGATTACTCCTACCTGTTCTTCCCTGTATCACAGATCATTATAATATTTCATAACAGCATATAATTTAAATTCAATATTTTAAACGTTGATAATATAATTAATGGCAACCATTCAATCAATAATGGGCATCCAAGGTATCCAATTAACCAATAAATATTATCAACGATAAATTTTAATTATATGAATTTAGCACATCATAGTATTTCAAAAAAGTGTGAGAATTAACTAACCTTATTTTGATTGATGATTCGTGCTGTTTCATATAATTTTAAACAGCGTTTAAAATTATATGAGATTCCAACTATCTCTATTTCTGACCGAACCAGTCTGTACGTGTAGCCTCCGTCGCCACAATCCCATCGGACCCGATTTTGCATGATTCTGTTATCGTATCAACACGTTATAAATATTACAAGTTTTTCCCTATTAAACCCTATTAATAATTAACTAATTATAACTTAATTACCCTTTTACATTAAACACATCATTACGCGTTACTGTGTATCAAGTGGTTTATTTTCTGATTCCGAAAATTTTCCGAAAACACGGTCTTCCCAAATATGATTTTAGAACTTGGATATCCATGATTTAACCCCAACTGCTATAACAATGTCTAATTATACTTAACTGGAGTATAACTTTAAAACTAAATTAATTATAAACCCCCTTTACCTTATTTAAAAGCCGCCTCATTGCCAGTTTTAATCAGACACTTAGGGTGTATTCTTTGCAAGCGGAAGCGGAGATTTTGAGCGGAGAATTTGAGCGGAGAATGTTAGCGGAGAATTGTAGTTAGCGGAGAATGTGTTCTTTGCGTTAAGCGGAGAATTTTAGCGGAGCATTTAAGCGAAGTATTTTATTTTTATTTTTTAATTTAATTAATTAATGGTTAATTAATTTATCATTTGTTTTTAATAAATAATATATATCAATAATTTACACAAATAAATAAATTAATTAAAAAATTGAAAAAATATAAGTTGCTCCAATTCAGTTCAAACTAACTCCATTACGTAGAACATTTCGATACGATCGCAACGCAAAAAACCGCGTCTCAAACGGATCTCGTATGCAAAAGTTATCAATTTTTAAAGTTTTTAAAAACTTAAAATAATTAATTAAACCAAATAATTAAGCTTAATATGATTAATTAAATCCGACGCGTCGGACCCCAACGGGCCAATTTTGGTCCATTGGGAAAACTGCCCAAAATGGACAGTTTGGAAACGGACGCGTCCGACGCGTCCGTTTCCAAACTGTTAGTTTTGTGTAAAAGAACAGGCCCTTAGTTTATGCGGTTTCCACTATGCTTCGTTCTGGATTCCACAACCGTTTAGATACAGATACCATTTCTTCATCAACAACCGTTGCTTGCCATCTCCAACCACGTCAGCAGCAAACCAGTTTCGAATCCTTTTTCAAATTTTTTTCTTTCGAAGTCCAAAAGCCCACATGTTGTTTAAAGCCCATGTCCCCACTGGCCTTATGTCTTCCCCAAACATAGTTTCGAACTGCTTCCTGTAACAAGTACCCATCCTCCTACCCACTAATGCTCTGCCCCAACTTCTTCTTCAGTTTGCTGCTACAAATATTCGCGTCCTCTCTCCTTTTTAATGGCCAAGGCCTTTTGACCTTCCTCCCCAGCTCAACGCAACGTCACGTATCCCTCAATACAAAACCTCCTGCACAGACATCATCCCTCCCCCGTTCGTTGCTTCTCTTCCCTCCTGCACTCATGCAAGCACCTCCATTCCCGACTTATACCAGTACTCGCTCCACCACAGTTGTGAACGCCGAACCTTGCTTGCTCCATAACTCTCGCCCATATGGAACTGCACTTGATGCCATCCTCCAGCGTTCCCAGTTGACTCCAGTACATCACGGTTTCCCTCAGCTGCTTCGACAGTACCGTCCCCATGCAACAACCCTTCCACCACCGTCAGTACTCAACGATCACCGGAATTCACTGTTCTACGACCGCCTCTCCGACCTTCGGACCGCTGTTCCCATCACCTAATACATGCGCATTACTATGCTCCAATCCCAGTCACTCACGCCAAGGACCCTCTGTTCAATTTCGTATTTTGTTTTGGTTTTCTTTTCTTTTATACTTGTTTGATCTGAGAAAAGAAGCTTGCGAAAACAATAGCTGGGTTCCATTTGTTTTCGTTCTTCTCTGGCTTACTGTGTTGCTGAGCGAGGATGAAGTGGTGTTTATTCTGGAGAGAAGAGATGGAAAGTCTGGTGTATTTATATGTAGGGGTATCTTGGCCTCCACGGCTCTAGTGGTTTGAGTCGCAAGTATTAGGGAGGATAGGCGTATGGTTTTGAGGGGATAGCTATTGTGTTCTTTCACTCCTTCTGCAATGGAATAGTACAACAGCATTTACGTTGATGTGGACTGGAAATGACCAAAGATATTTTGTTGCATGTGGCTCTTTTAATGTAGGGTGTAGTCTGTGCGTATAGTATGTGCATGGTACAATATAGATGTAAAAAGGCAAAGTAGGTTCGGAGTATACTAATTACCCCATGGTTTTCCGGTAAGAATGTATAGGTGTTTTAAAAAGGACATGATTCCATTTTTAATTGTGCTTTATTACTTTTTTTTTTCAATTTTGTTGATTTTTTCGTTTCCCAATCTAGTCTGAAGCTACTGTAAAACCATAAACTTCTAATGTTTGCCTTGTCCTTACTCGTTTTCTATTTGTATACAGGCCATAATATGTATTGCAGATATCTTAGGTGAGGCAGCATCTTCGTTGTTTAGCTTATATAATATTTTATTTTATATTTAATCTCATCACGATATTAAATTTTTCCGCTTAAAAGCGTTGTTTGAAAAACGGCTATTAAAAGGCTATATTATACTGATATAACATAAATTCATTTCCAAAACAATTCGATTTAATAATAATAAATTATACGGTTGATTATATCCAAATAAAATAATCCATTACTTCAAATTGAACCGATATAAAATTATAACTAAATATTTTCGAGTTTGAACGATGCCCAAATTATATAAAAATTCACTATTAAATAAATTAAATAAACGATAAAATTTATAAATAAATTCATAGCGACTATTTAAAAATTTGATCTGGGCATATCTTATAATCCGTACGATGAAATCTCGATTTTTCTCCTACATTAGAAAATTATAATCAAATCGATCCTAACGTTTCTTGTTTCACATAAATCCAACTTAAAACGGATTCTGTATATTCATTTGAAGTTCAACCCGAAATTTACGAACTACCGCATCGTTTCGAGTTCGTCTTAAATTAAATATAAAATATATAGATATATATATATATATATTCAACTTCGTTTTAAATAACGACATAAATATTATAATTCTTTTATAAATTCCAATTCAATATTTAATATAATGAAATATATTAAATACCATACCACTGAAAATATGGGACGTTACACCCCCCGTTATGAAGTTATGTTGTGACAATGATCCTACCGTACTTGTGGCTATTCGGATTGCAAGGGCTTTTGCACCTAGGATGGGTCGTGGAATAAAGCACCTTCAATTTCATTCACAACCAAGAATGTACTTGCAAACAGATGTGTGTCCGACATCGTATTTTACAATATAACCGATTGGGTTTTATTGAAGTTATATCAGTTGGTGGCGAAGAATTTATTCTTTTTCTTAACACCCTCCTCTGAGACTTTTGTACTCAGAGGGTAATATATTAATGGTCTCCGATTATATGTTGTAAATTGACAATGTGGGATGCCAAGTGCTGAGCCGATCAAAACTGTTTTTGAAAAGCAAAAAAAATTTGGATGATGATCAAAGCATGTTTGATACAGCGTAGCTTTTTGTTTGAACGTGGCCGTAGAACCTCACAACCTATAAATGGCCGAAAATAGGATGGTGGACTGCAGAGTAAGGACTAATGTTTCCTTCTATCTAAAAATGGTGTCATGGAATGGAGCTCAGGTAGGTTTACTTATGTGGATGATGGATTGAGGCGCCTTGGATAATGGTCAAATATGACCAGGATACGGTCAGATACGACCGAGGAACGTTATGTTTAGGAGAAATCCGAACTCATCGGAAATTGTTTGGCCGACTCGGCCGATTCGAAGGATCACATGCGTGTGAGTCTTGGACATCTCGCTAGAGATGATCCGAATAGTTAAGATAGATCCAGGCCCGGGCGAACTAGGCGACGCCTAGGGCCTCGAGCTTGAGGAGGGCCTCAATTTTTTTATATGTATATCTTTTGTTAGATTATATGTTTACATTTTGTTAGTATATCATTCTAAAAGGATGCAGCGGTCTAGTGGGTAAGCGATGTTATTTCCTGGGAAAGCTCCTGAGTTCAAACCTTGGTAGGGGCCAAAAAACTTTTCATCTGATTTTGCCATTGTTTTGGCCTAGGGCCCCACGTGGGTCAGGGTCGGCCCTGGATAGATCCTTTGCCTTGGTCAATGATGGAATCCAACTTCCAATATGTGCTTATGTTTTTATTTGTACCTTAATAGCCAACATGATAGGATGATGCATTATGCAAGCTAAGATTGACACATTTATTTTCGAAAGTGATTTCCACACCTAGACATTATTAATAATACGGAATGTTTTATTTTAAAGAATATCAAGCATGTTTGGTTATTATAAGGTAAAAATCTATCCTCCGGCATGCGTTGGATTATGTGATAGGGCTTGAGTCTTATAATAGCTTCATTTTACAAAAGCATGAATTCGAAATTTGAACCTTGGTTGATTCCTGTATGATATGGGCAATGGTTTGTTATCTAGTTTCTAGTTTTTAAACTGGTTAATCCAAGTCTAACCCAAGTGTTTTATGCTTGGGTCAGATCCGAGTGGGTGTTTTCAGGTTAAACAGGTTGTTGAGGAGTTATAGTTGACATAGAAATCTAAAGTTCTTCGTAAGATGGAAGGATGTATTCTACTATCTATACTTGGATGTATATGGTTTGCTGATGTAAGAGAGTGGTGAACTCAAACGATAAATGTTTTGTTTTTCCATTGTAGAAGTTTCCATGTAAAGTTATATATATTGATTATTTTGTTTCCGTTCCACTATGTTTTGCTATGATAACATCCTATGAATAAAGTTTGCAACATTTGATTTTGTGGTACCCGAAAACCATGAATGAGTTTAAGTATCGACTATCGAAGGTCGAAGATTTGTTTTATCGCATGACCTTCTGGGGATGCTTGCCTTTCGAACCGGATTTGTGTGATTTATGGTCGGTTCAGAAAGTGAGGATCTTTTTGTCGTCTTATAAACCATAAATTTTGTGTTGAATCGCATAAGGTTCAAGGAGATCTTAACATACTACCATATATTCCCATAGAGGTTACATGAACTCTTACACCCAAAAGTCGAGAACTTAATACCAACCGTATTCTTGTTTCTAAAAGAAAATTTCGAAAATTATCGGGAATTCAAACTTAACTCATTCTTCCTTGTTTTAAGTTCCTATCCTTTGTAGAGGATAACAGACCAATAATCCATGATTTATGAAATTTCAAACTTTACTTACAATAGGTAAATGCGCACTCATGACAAACTGAATATAACAATAGCAAGTCCAAGGCAACTACTCTCACAGGTTCCTTCACTAATGTTACCATAGAACCTATACTAGAGTACCACCATGAAATCATCGCAGAAGGTTCCTTTTTTGTTTCTACAAAAACTAAACTTCTCTCGGTGGGGTAGATCAGAAAATTCTTTTATTTGGAAATGCTTTTAGTAACTTCCCTTATAATAATTCCCTAATCCAAGAGAATTCCTTTCCTTCCTAAAGCGCTACTCATAGAATTTGGTTTTTGGCCTATGTTCTCATAAGGTACTAAATACAAAATTTATCCTTTCCATTTAAATGCCATCCGCAGACACCCACTATAGAACCTCACCAACCACCATACCATATAAGTCAATATCTTGGCTTAGGCTCAAAATAGTCCAAAAAGTTGTGACATCTGTTCTTAAAGTCCATCAGATGTTCTACAAATAGCTCCATCTTCATATCTTCCTACTGCTTAAAACTTGATGGAAACCACAAGCAAAGAAATCTAGCCATATGGAAAATCAAGTTCTTGAGATTTATCAAAAAGACCACTAGAATGAGTCAAAAAAATTGCCTTTGCCAAAAAATTTACTTATGGTTAAAACTGAGCTAAAGGGACTATCCATCAAACGATGTCTTCAGTTAAAAAATGCTTTTACTCATTTGGTCCTTCCGAAAAGTTCCTCACTTGGTTTTCCTAAAGCCTTTTCGCTGCAACTAAAATCCAATGAAAAAACACGAGGAAAGTTCCCCTCACAAATAATGTACTCAATCTTTCAAAAGGTAGGTCAAATGAGTAAAATAATCCATTCGACTGATCCTTCACAGGCCAACACTAAGGTGCGTCGAATATTTGTGTCCTTAAAATAATATCTATCATCCTCTCAACATATGAGATTGCTCATATATAGTTAGCATATATAAACTTCAAACCAATCCTCTGACGGTAATACTATAAGCTTAAATCAACCTCTAGAAAAGATTCTAGTCATAAGCATGAAACTTGATTCCCTTTTTTTTGGAAATAATATTTATATATGGAAAAAAGGAGATAATAGCCAATCTCTGGTGGCTAACAAAAACGTTCTTGTAGAAAATTAGAACCGCAAAAATAAAAGAAACTGGCAGAAAATAAATACAACCCCAACACAGCACATAGATACAACCTAGCCATACTCACACCAAAAACAATAAAAAACAGAGGAGGAACCAAGCAAAGCGCCCAATGATCCAGAAAATAGACATTAAAGACAGAATATCCCTCGTCTCCAACCGAAAGAAAGCTCTTGATAATTCGATAATCAGAAATAAAGAAAGCTCACTCTAGACAATGGAAGAAGATCCAATAAGCTAAAGCATCCAAATCCAAATACCTCTTCCTAGGCTTCCAAGCTAGCTCTTGCACCACTAAGCAGCAAAGAATCTACAAAACCAGAGCAATTATCCTAAAAAGGTAAGTTGGGCCAAAGCTACGGAAAAGCCTACCACACAAAACCACGCAACATGATTTATAAAGGAGAACACATACCAATAACCACACATAACCAACCAAGCAATCAACCAAAACCAGCACGGGGAAAAAGGACCCATGGAAACATCGAAAAAACGGGCAAGGCCCTGCGAGCTAGAGCGAGTGACACCCAAGAAAAGCCTACCACGAAAATAAAGGAAAACATCATCCTTAACTCTGCAAATGATGGAAAACAAGTCCTCTTTTGACCTCATCAAACACTTCTTTATTCTGAGAGTACCAAAGATGCCAATGAACTAGACAATGGATAAGGCAGAAAAGGATAGACCGAAGATACTTCCCAAAGAGATGTCATTACCCTGAGGACCGACTAAATTCCCAAAGAAAGACCAGACAGTCCTAGCACAGGAGCCCTTAAAGAACAAATGAACAGAAGATTCCATGTCTTCTGCTCTACAGCACCTACAATGAGACACAATAAGGATACCGAACCTCCTAAGTTTCACATTTAGTGATAAACCATCATGGATGGTTTTCCACATAAGGATTGAAATCTTGGGGGGGAGCGAGAATCCCAAATGAAAGAGAAGGCTGGAATCCAAAATGAGTGAGTATCCCAAACTCGATTCCCCTTTCCTTCTATAAAACCATGTGCTTTACCGATCATGTCACAAGCTTAACATTGTCATAAATACCAATCTGAAAATAAATCTCCCTCCTAGGAGATATCCTTCCAACTTCTTACAATATTCGGACTATATAAAGCATAATAAGGACCACATCGATATCACCTAGAGATGCACTAAGGAAAAGTAGGAAAATCAACTTAACCATATAGGTCACAAAAAATCTCAAGAGTTAGTCCAGTGTATATCCTAACCTGATAATCCTTTCTTTGCAGCCAAGATAGTCCCGAACTTGGCTAACTAATCCATCCTTAAAATTTCCTTTCTTTAAAACCTTAGAATATAAGCAACTCACTCAAATTCTACTATCAATGAAAAAAATATAAGATAACATATTAAATGGTTAACTAACTAAACCCCAAATCAACCCATATCTGGAACTGCCCCAACTATTTCCTAAATTAAGATTTTTAGTTTCAACCTTGTCTCATATATATTATGACGAGCTCCCCACGGGTTCAATAAACTACTATTTGGTCTAGAAAAATAACTAAGTGCAAAAACGATCAAATATTGCTATCACTACACACTCGGGGATTTACCATATCGATAAACGATAGCTTTATTAGGCCTATAATACATATACTTTATATGGTCTATCTCAAATCAATATGGTTTTATCCACATTCGGCCACTCCATGAGTGAATCAAAGATAAAGGGATATAATACTCCTAGATCAGATAAATTAGGAGGAATAGAAAGAATAAAGATAAATATTATTCCTTCTCTCACCAATCTTTATCGCCTTCCATTACTTATCTCTTTTGATTAACACCTTCCCTATAATCCTTTCGACATCAACACTTTTATGTTACACTTTTACTTGCCATTATAGCAAGTTTACCTTTTAGGAAGTTTTGCTTATTCCTAATTGATTGGTTAACGAAAATGTACAAACACCTATTTCCATAATATAAGACAATCAAATTAATAGAAATCTGTAATTACAAGACATTCCTTTTTTATTATCTTTAGGTTGTTGAACAGTGTGCAATACGGCTAAGTTCCTATTTTTCACTAGTTCATATTCGTTTTCTTTTATTCTAGCAATCAGGTTTCTATATTTATTACAACTAAACTATGGAAATATACCCTATTTTTTAACCAACCAATCTAGGTCATTTCATAACTTCCTAACTTCATGCTAATACTCAGGCTAAATTACATTTTTACGTAACTCCACCATAGTTTTACATCGCTTTTCCACCCTATCCTTTAAGGTTGTCCCATTCATGGCTAACTTCACTTATTGTTTGTCAAGTAGCAAGTTACTCCTTTACTTTGATTTTTTTCCAATTATTGAGTTAAATGGATCTATCCATAAGTCAAAATTTCAAATTATAATGATTTGAGTTTTCTATACATAGGAAAGCTTAAATGGGTCACCTTATAAATAACTCGACAAAGAAAAGTTAGTGATTCAGAATTTGAGAGAGTCAAAGGAAAGTTGTAATTGACAAGAGGAGATATAACTTTGTTTTCAAAATAACTTTTAGTGATCTGTAGCCTTATGCTCTGATATCAAATGTAACACCATCCACCCTTAATGTTATCCTAGTAACAATTTGGTTAAGAAATATAGAGCTTTGTTGGTATAAATACAATAAACATAAAAAGGAATAAGATTTCAGAAGACATTAAAAAAATTCACAACGGAAGAAGAATATTAAAGTAAAAAAACCGTTCCCATAATTTCAAACTAACCAAACTATTTTAATATAACATGTCTCAAATCTTAGTCTTGATAACAATATAAAAGTATAAAAATAGTAATGTCCCCAAATAGCTAAAATGTACAAGAAAACCGTGGAATGAAATAAGAAAATTAGTTCATCTCCACAAAAGTCTTCCAAGCTAATGTCTACTAAGAAATCCAAGCTACGCACTTCCTCCCTAAGGGCCTGGAGGGGACCCAAAAAGGAAAGAAGAAAAGGGGAAAATGAGTCAGATAAAAAATCTGGTGAGCTGCAGTATTTCCTAGCACGAATGATAAGTGAAGAAAAATTAATAAAACAACAGTCTAGTGTCATCAAAAGGGTTATGTGTCTGCGCACACCTAAATGTGAAAAGAATAGAGTAAGGATATCACAAAAAATAACATGCAGAGATATAAGTGCTCTCCTTCAAAAGGTTCAATAATGATGATGACGGTTTTGCACTTCTACAAGTAGAACAAATTAGGAAGAGAATTCCTAGTACTACCCAAATGATCGGCTGCGACGAATCATGGATAACTTATTTACAATATGAGTTTGGGTTTATCAGACCCTACCCCATTAGCGATTTGACATAACTTTATCTATAGGTGTGAAAATGACTTTTGTCCCCAAATCGAGGTAGTGCACGCACACCAACTCACCCGAATACACCCACACCCTCTTAGTTGGACCGATCTACATCCACATCGTAACATGGTGTATGCCCTTGCCTCAAGTGAGATCAAAATGATAAAAAGGGTATGCTACATGGAATGGATCCCAAATAATTTGGCTCAAATCCCACCAACCCTTTATTTGACCCCCAAAACAAGTTAATTTATTAAGCCTAACAGCAAGAAGTACTAGGCATACAATTGCAAATTAACATGTTTATATTAAAGTCTGACAACAAGGAGTACCAGGCTAAACCCAAGAACAAGAAGTTCTAGGTTCATACTACAAATTAACATGTTTATATCAAAGCTCGACAACAAGGAGTACTAGGCCAAACCCAACAAAAAGGAGTACTTGGTTCACACTACAAATTAACATATTTATATCAAAGCCTGACAACATGGAGTACTTGGTTCATACTACAAAGTAACATATTTATATCAAAGCCCGACAATAAGGAGTACTAGGCTAAACCCGACAATAAGGAGTATTGAGTTCTCATTACAAACTAACATATTTATATTGATTATGATTTCAATTATTATAATTATGTCATGTTTCTTATTATAGTCTAGTTTTGTCAAATTCTGTCAAATAGGCAATGATTCAATCCGATTACATTTATTCCATTCTTTTCTTCCTTAATTACAATTTTAAACACATTAAACCTTTACTTCAATTTTGATTATTTCTATTCAATGAAATTTATTCCCCTAATCCAAACGCAAAACAAAGAAAAAGAGAAATAATCCAATGCAAATATCAGGCTTACAGGGTCATGCCTGTTTTCAATGCATTGATATGCTTTTTTTAGGTAAATGTTTAGCGCAACTGCAAAATCTAAAAAGAAATAGAGAAATGAGAGAGAAAGGGATGCGAAATAACAAATCACAAATTTTTTGAATATAATTTGGAGAAGTAGACAGAGGAATTCTGAAAGAAAATAGAAAAACTGTAATAATCTGAATCTAAGAATAGAGAATAATCCAGATCCAAAATAACCACTAATAATATTTTATAGATTTGATTCCAACTTAAAAGAAATCAAGAAATCACTAAAAACTCACCTAAGAAATGTAAATCCAAAGGTCATAGTAGAAATCCACTTGGGGCCTAGGTCGGCCTTATTGGGATTGGGTTGTCCCAGTTAGTCATGTTAATTGTGTGATTAATTTATGTTAATTCGTTTAGTCTTTATTTAAAATTCTGAATTTGAAATTCAAACATCAACTAGTCATAATTTAACCATTTTAAGTCCATTTTACGCAAACCAAAAGTCTATCCGAACCAAAAAATTGTTACGGACTTGGTGGTGCAAACTCTATTGTCTATTTCTCACTATTTTTCAACTTATTCTTTAATTAATCAATTTATTAATTAATTATTGTTTGTTCAAATCTGGGTTGTTACAACAGGCGTTATGGATTTGGGAAACAAGCGATAATTTAATAGAAACTGAAATTTACATGAATTACAATTATGAAATAGTAAATATCAAAAATTGTTTATAGGTTGAGACATCTCAGAAGGGATACTAGAGGGCTCAGGACAAAGAGGAGATTGCACAGATACGATCCTAGATGGATGCGTTTGAGGAACGTGATCCCCACCGTGAAGAACAGATGGAGCAGCCGAACTAGCGTTTGGCGGAGTTCATAACCCAGTACAGACAATTTCCTTCACATCTTGTGGTTCCGGAGGAGAGTGACTTTATCTATGATTTGTTACATTTTGTTTTTATATGTACATATATACGCTTTGAGTGGTGAGAATTTGGTTGATACATTATGATGGTTTGTATACATTGTTGTTGTAGTGGTCATGTTGGTTTAGACATTCTATTGGATGATGGTTTATGTTGATTTGGTGATGTTGGTTTGTTGGATATTTGTATATATTGGTTTATGTTGCGCATACTGGGTTGTGTGCGTATGATTTGGGTTTAATATTATGATTGCATATATATGTAGTGCTAGAAATGAAGCTTTTTATGATATATTTGAGATTGTGGGGTGGTTGGGAGGAAGCGATGTAAAATCTAAAAAATATTACTTAGATTTCTAACGGTTGGCAATTGCTCATGGGTCATCAAATTACATCAGCTTCCAATAGAATATTCCTATGTTTTACAATGGCTATATGGTTAACCATTATTCTCATGTGTTACACATTAATCGTTGGAGGCCGTTGGCAGCCGTTGAAGTGTATTCCAACGGCTTTCCAATGACCCACTAGCCATTGGAAATCATTGTTGCTCTTGTAACGTTCTGATTCCTTTATTTTCGTCGATTCCAACCCGCCACAAAGAATTTTAAGCCGTACTTGTTTAACTCAATTGGTGAGTTTAAAGACTTTTTTCAATGTGTCCCACGTTTCTTTTGAATTTGCTGCACTGGCAATGTTTTTGAGTCTCTATTCTTCCACTGCTCGAAACAAGAAGTATAGCACAATCTTGCCTTTTATACGCATTTCTTTTAATGCCTTTAAGTGAATTCCCGATAATTTTGTAGTTTCTACTTCTATGTAGCCAACTCCAACTACTTTTCATGCATCTTGTGAACTTAGCAATGTAAACGATGCTCCAATATCATAAATCAACCTGGTAAATTGTGGAAGCAGTATATTCCCCAACGATATGGAACTCTGGTACCAATTTGTTAAACAAAGAAGATGAATATAATTTTGGAGGAGGGCGGACAAACAATTTTATGTCTTATAATTCAACTTCTTTCTTCGTTTGTCATTCATATTGTTTTCTTGCTTACAACACAACAAAATTACCATATATTTATAGTGGACAATATCCTTACAAGTAGATAAAACTCTTTAGATATGCATCTTTTCATTTCAATAGACACGTCGTTTACTTAGCGGACACAAATCTTCACTTTAATAGACAAGACTCCTCACTTTATCTTTGATTTGAGTTTATTCTTTTATATTTCCTTCTTACTATAAGGGGTGCTAATCAATCTAGTCTCTTTATTAAATTTTAGTCAAAGTGACCTAAATGTCCTTACTTTTATTTATTCTCACTTTTCTTAATCATCGTCGGAATTCAAATCATTGATCAAATAATTGAGAATTCAATCTCATCTTTAGCTGAAATTGCATATAAGAAAGAGACTAATTTGATTCTTACTTAAGAAAGCATTCAGTACTGTAATTTTGAACTTTAATGTTTATCATTGTTAAAAAAGACATGCAATAAATTAGATTAGGAAATTACATTTCCATTTACTTCCCACAAAATTTGGATTTGATTGTAAAGATAGGATAAATTTTTGGTTTTCGCAATTATTTCCTTTTTCAAAGAGTAAATGAAAGTGTTTAGGGTTTAGGTGTTTTCACCAATCGTGAAAGATGTAAAAAAATGTATGTTTTGTTTAGGGGTGACAATTAGACTCGATCCATTGTATCTGGATCCGATCCGACGGGTCTCGATTCTAAATGGGTTGGGTTTTGTGGGGTCTAAACTACACATTTCCTAAGTCTGGATCCGACACGCGAGCTTTGGATCGGGTCGGATCGGCTCGGGTTCGGTTGGATAATAACTATAAAAATACATATATTTCAATGCTTTTGGATCCTGTCTTTCGGGTGGGTGAGTACGGGTCCGATTTGATCGAGTTTTATTATATTTTTCTTCATCTAGACCCGACCCGAAACCCGTCGGGTTGGGTTGGGTTTCAGTCCGGCTCTTTTCGAGTTGGTTCGATTCAATTTTTTGGTTCTCGATTCTAAGTGTCAGCAATACCTTTGTTAGTGGGTGTACACATTAATAGTGATTTAATTTGGTATGAAGTTCTAATAAAATTTGATATTTTCATATTCAAGGTTGAGGTGCCGGTAACAATACTCTTGGATATTTTTTACCACATGCTTATGTGTTTTTTATTTTTCATTTTTTTTGAATTTGTTCAGAAGGAGAACCGATTGGAGTCATAAAATTTTGAATATTGCACCTAGTCCAGTTCGCGGACACCACATAAGTGGTTGGCTTTTGCGTATGGACATGGTAATCTCTTAGCATGCCATTCTGTGTTTCAAATCCACGCCACTGTCACTACGACGTAAAGTACTTAAACGTTTGGCTATTGCAATGGACGTTTTGTATTTGATTACAAGGTATTCATAATTTCATACACTGTTTTAAAGACTCAACCCAACATCGGTTCGACCGCGGTTAATCTTCGACTTTGGAGTGCCACGGCTCTGAAAATGAAATAACCTTGCATTTGCACAGACCCGCGGCTTAACCTCAAAATCCTATAAAACCTCTAGCCCGACCTCTTTGAACCTAACGGTTCATCAAATTTGAGAAAAAATAATTGCTTCATTTTTTGACATAATAAATTTAACAAAAAATTTCATATCAATTGTCATTAAATGGATGATATAATTCATTATTATTTAAGTTTTATGAATTATTGTTGAACTAATCATCTTTCGGTACAAAAAATAAGAAAATTTATAACTTTGCTATGATAAGTAGTTATATAATTATTTACATAACATAATACATGACAAGTGGGTTGAAGACGAAATTGTGTCCCTGGCTTTTTGAATCATGTCAAAGTGTTCAAACAGTTTGGATACGGGTGTTTGTTATAATTAGTTAAATATTATCTGTATTTAAAATAATTTTATGTGTAAATAAGGAATAAATAGAAATAAACTATCAGCGTGGTTCTTGTGGTTTGACCTATTAAACCACGAAAACCTTGGATCTTGCACTATGATTATTTGTTTATGGATGTTCTGGTATGCAATTTATGTGCATGCTGTAAACATAATATCAAACCTTTTTAATTATTTGCTATCAGTTGCACTTCAGTGTGTTTCTTCAAATGCTGAGGATAGGCCTACAATGCATCGAGTTGTGCAGATATTGGAGTCTAAGGTCCTGACTCCTTGCCCTAGTGATTTTTACGACTCTAATTCAGAGTGCGAAAATAAATAAATTACGTCCTAATATTGCTTGATACTCGTGAGATTTTTTTGAGTTTCCACGTATAATTCTGCAACTCCTTCTTGTGTAATTTATTTATTCTTTGTTGCAAATGCTGTAAATGAAACATTGCCATGTATTATCATCATAATTTGTTCCATCCTCTTCATAAATTTGAGCAATTTGTGCTTTTCATTTCCTTTCAGTCATAGTTGATGAAAGTATTCTCGCATAATTTCGAAAAAACACAGCCAGAACATTCAGTAAATTTGCTAACATGTACATTGTAATTGAAGTAACCATCTGGAAATGCATTTTTATTTTTTGTGAGAAAACATATTAATTTCATTTTTCTTCTCATGACCTCTACTGCTTGGTACAGTCAGTAGGCTCAAAGGACAACTTCTTTGAAACAAGATCATACCGAATAAGTAAATTCTGCTGAGCCAAATTTCCGAAAATCTGAATATCTCCACTTGCAATGATTGCATGGCATACCACATTTTCCTCTAACAATATGAATGTGTTCATAGGCGGCAACGTCAGAGGTGCGCCGATAAACTGAAATGTCATATACGGTAGCTCGACATTCAAATTCGTAGCATTTGATACCTCGAAACATAGAGCAAAACCATCGTTACTTATATAATTTACCCTTGGAAGCTTGATAATGCTCGAAAGTGTGGCAATCAAAGGCTCCACCATTGCTTTATCAAGATAGGTCAAAGCCGTCCCTGAATCGATGATGACGTTCGGCTTAGAACCGAGAGTCGAGTTTAGATTTACCGAGTTGGTCATGTTTCCGACTGTTACATTGTCAAGTGCTAGGTAATAGAAAGTGCTTGCTTCACCGCCGAAGTTGAAAAGTGGGGTCGTTAGAGCATTTGGGCCAACCACCGCGTTCTCACCCAAGTTTAAGAGACTGGACGTTGCATTCATGTCATATGGAACTAGACAATACGAGAATTTGTGATCGATCATTGGACCCAACTGCGATATAAGCGAAAGCGACCCACCTCCTAGCCCAACTATACCGCCATCTGTGTTATCATTCAGAATAAGTAGTTTGAAAAACAGAGAAATGAAAGGAATTATATGGATAATTACCGGCTTTGTCGAATGATCCTGTTGTGTAATGAGAATACCCAAACAAAACATTCGGAACTCGAATCGTTCCATTTTTCGTAGAATCGAATGAAAAAGTTTCGGTCGACAGAATCCCGATAGTTTTAGAGCCATCGCCGTAAGTATATTCATACTCGCACAAAGAACCTACACAGCTACCTTCCGGAAACCTTGTGCATGTGCTATCACATGGAACCGTGCCATATGTAGTTGAACAATTCGGGTTGAATATTGGATCAGTTTGGTTATAACACACTATGCACGGCCTGCATTGAGCCCATATGAGGTCGCTGCCCGTGTCGGCTATTGCAAGAACCTGAAATTGGGGTGTTCCTATGTTGATTGCCATCAAGTATTCAAAACCTGCAGGGAATACTTTAGAGTCTATGTCTTGGCCGGAAGCCATGGTCGTGGCACGGTTGGTAATCTTGCTGAAGTAGTTTGCATGGGTTGTGGACCTATGGGCTACAGCCTGGACCCTGGCCCATTTTGACATGGATGAGTTGTGGTAGGGTGAGTTCTGGGAGTCTCTGTGCATTAGGTTTATAGTGAAGCTCTTGCTGCATTGAGTGAAGCCAGCAAATGTGGTGAGTATGAAAAATGTTAATAGAACGTTTGAAATCATGGTGTTTGGTTGATGTATGTATACAAAGATTGAAAAGTGTATGGTTGTATTTATAGGTTTATTATGTTGAGTGGTCTTGAGGGAGATTGCTATGTAAATGTTTATTTCTGTATTTGTATATTTTAAGACTTTTTGCCTTGATTGTATCCTGATTGTATCCTACCATGATATTTGTATATGACTCTTCCCTTTTGCTTATTGCTAAGGATAAACAGCCTGTTTGCACTTAATTAATTAAATACGTTTATGACCTAGTTCAAATTCAATTTACTTTAGGCTTTTTTTCCTTTTTTCTTTTTTATTTCTTCTAATGTTTCTTCATTTTTATTTTTCTAATGAACCATTATAACTGTTGTGTTTCATTGTCCATGGATAATGAATCAGAACTGGGAATAAAAAACAGTGCTGGTTGGGTGGAATGGTATGTTGTAGTGTCTAGAGCCACATAAGTAACGAAGGTGAAGTCCCATGTGTGTGTGTATACACACACAGACACACATACACACATTAGTATATAGTTTGTGCCAATGGCACAGATACAAATTTTTTGATGTAACTTACAATGTTATGTATTGATATGTGCAATTTGACAGATAACAAATTTATTACAGGAGTATATATGTACTTCTTTTGTGGGTAATCTATACAAAAATTACACGTCTCAAAACCAATTAAATTGAAGTTGTTGTAATTATACAACGACTTTGTTATTTATGCGTCCAACCCTAAAGAACAGTTTGCAACTCAAATGCTATGGTATATTTTGTTGCTCCAAATAAATAAAAAATCCAAAAGCCTGCGTGCTTCATAGATATGAAAAGGTGAGCAATACATTTTTGTTGCAAAAATTTGGTAACATCTCTACCATTCACAGTAAAATACATATTTTTGAACAAGCACATAATAAATTAATATTGCTTAACATAGATTGTTACAGTCAAATTCCAGAAGTTATTACTGCAGGGAATAATTTCGTGCTCCATGATAGTTCTTAGAACATCTACATAACATACATACAGGTTATAATGTTATTGTAGCGATAATTGCCCAAACTTTTAGTCATCAGATAGTTATATAAATTTTGATTGATTTTCAATAAAACATATTTTTGAACAAGCTCATAATAAATACCTCAAGATGTATATCTTGTTATTTCCGGTATTTGTAAGAAACATGACGTATCCATTAGTGCACTTTGATGTGGAATATTTTTCTTTTATGTTATACATTCTGATAATTTCTTAAAGCAACCTTTCTTTTCAGTTTCTCTTGATGTAGTATGAAATAGGAACATAGAACACTTAATGTGTTTTTACCAAATTGTTACAACAACAGATTATAGTCAAGCATTATATTTTTAGCCAATTGCAGCAGATCGATTATGAAATTGATGTTGAAGCCAAAGAAAAAAGAGGGAAAAAACGAAACGTCATATAATGAAATTGTGTGTTTTGACTCTGTACATGTAAAAGATATACTTGCAAGTTTAAACCTAATATGATGCCAAACATATAAAAAGTTTACCTTTGATATTTCATCAATAATTTATAATTATCATACTAACATCACCTGATTAGCATGCCTAGGTAAAGTTACGAATCTTGCAAATTTGAAGAAGTGAGATATATGAACTATCTTTCACTTTAAATTATAAGCAAAAAATATTTAAGCATAGCATGCTTACGATCGATTACGTTCAATGCTAAGTTTTATCAAGGATTATTGTCGTCGGTAAAATAAGTCGCTAAAAAATTGAAAATGACTTAATTACCATCACATCATAGGGTGTTGACACGTTTTTTGCTTAAAGCTGTCACACGTCAAGATTTCGGTTAGCAACGCACTCAAATGTCAAAAACATCATCAAAAAAAAAAAAAGCGATTTGGTCAAAGTCGCGACGTGTTCAGAAAATAATGGGTAATGGCGTAGATTCATGAAATCGTCGTCGATGGACTCGGAAAAACCGATGCAATAAAAATATGTGATCGATTTGGTCCGATCAGCTCAAAATGCTTAAACGCGTCGGTTCGTTCACGTGGCAAAACTTATCATGGAAAAATATATGGATTCCGGTAAAGTCATGTTTCGCGCAATCAAAAACAGTTGATCGACATTTACCAAAATCATGACTCACGACGCGATCAATCTTGGTAAAATCCGCATTTGCCAAAAAACAGTTTCGCACAACCAAAAACAGATGATTGACATGAAACGATCACGAAAAATGACTTTTGCGACTCATGGCATTGAAATCTGGTAAATTGACAAAAACTGATTTGATACGTCAAAAATGCTTGATCGGCACGTGAAAATCATGAAAAATCACATGTAAAATCTTGGCTGATCACACTGGCACCAAATCTGGTAAATTTGGCACATTTAGCATATTTGAAGTGGTGGAAAACACGGTCAGATCACCCAAATACGCGTGTCAGAAATAGACTGATCACTTGCCAAATTTGGCAAGGCAAGAGGGATTCAAAATTTGAGACACGAAATCTGGCATGGTAAAAAGGGGTGATCGACTCAGTGGGATTCAAAATTTCTGTGTGTTCGTATCTTGCTCAAGGGATACGAAATTTGGCAGATTCGGTAGGGACTCGAAATTTGGCTTTTATTAAGCCAATTTGACAAATTGATCTGGCACATGCGGATCGGGTTATTTTATATGATCAATGATCACTGGATTTTGGGATACAAAATCTGGTGAGTGGCAAAGTGCCAGATTTCGTGGCAAACATGATTTTACCGTGTTGATCAGTTGCTTTTGCCTGATCAACACACATTTTCAATGTTTTTTCAGGGATATGAAATTTCAAAGTAGGAAATGTGCCGAGAAGGTGGCAAATCACGTTATTTTTGAGTTTTTATCGTGTTGATCACCACTTTTTGCCTGATCGACACGCGTTTTCATCAGATTTTCCAGTTTTCACGATTTTTCAACATAACTTTGGTTTTTCGACTTCGATTTAAGGATGTATTTCTATCCCTCAGGGAAACGAAATTTGGGCTAACACACCCAAAACTCACATATAAATATCCCCAAGCCTGGCATTAAAAAGGGTTGGTTCTCATTTGGTATTTTGGACATCTTGGATCTCTCAAATATCATTAATGGTAGTCACCTTCTTCTCCATGATCACTGAACAAGGCATGCATATCTAAAACGTTGCCCAAACGTTTTCCTTCAACTTTTGGACATTCACAAGGACATTTTCACTACTTTTAGATTGTTTTGGATATCTTGGACATTGATGCTACTTTTTGGACATTGTTGTCCAAGTCAACACTTTTTCACTCAACGAAGAAAAAGAAGAACATTTTGGATAAAATTTAGAGTTAACAAATATTTAGTTGTACTGCTGCAACGCTTTGTACACAACTATTTTCTGAAATTGTACAACAATTGTATTAACTATTATAAGATCAATGATTACTATGAAGTGGACGTAGGCGTTAGTGCCAAATCATTATAAAAAGTTGTATTCTCCCTACATTTCTTTATTTTGGATTTGGATTACTTCATTTCTATTAAATATACACTCATGGGTTGGCGTGCGTTGAATCGACGACAATTCCTTATGTTAACACTTTGGCGCGCCAGGTACGGTGGCTCACAACTTCACCTTCTATCTTAGTTCTCGACTTCAGTTTTCTGCTTTAGTTCTAGACCTTAGCTCTCGACTATGGTCTTCATATTTTGAAATTCAACTTCAACTTTCTCTCGGAAACCTCTCGCTTCCCGCTATGGTCAAAAGCTAGCAGCTAATTTGCTTGGAAAAAGCAGGTATGGAGGAAGAACAAGAACTCTCCCCGACCGGACACCCATCCAACTTTGTCACCCGGGACGACATCGAAGGGGTCGTCAAAGTTCTGACTAAAGATCATACTTCTCGCTTAGAGCAACAGGAAGAACATTTCCGTTGCCAAGAGGCCACCATGGCCACTCTTCTCGCCCAGCTTGAAGGATTTACAAGGCAGTTATGTCAGGGAAACATTGCCGGAACAAGCGCTAGTGTTCTGCAAGGACTCGGGACTTGGGGGAATTCTCGAAGAACAACCCTGTGTTGACATCAGCCCACAGACAATTATTGGATCAGATAGGCTCAGGGGAAACACCCCGAATCCCGTTCCAAGTTTAGCTCAGGCCGTCCTCAATCAGATTTCTGTATCGGGCACTGGTAATGTCGCTCAACCGTCGGTGCATGCAGCTTTGGACACTGGAACTCTCGTAGTCCTTAATCATGGATTTATGCCCGTCGAGGCACCTCCGGTGAGGATCAAGCCAAATATTTTGCTTTCCGCTCAACCTTTTGCAAAAATTGACTTGACTCTTGGGGCACCGACATCAATTTTCACAATATGAATCAATTTCTTGGCATGGGCAGTGAAAGTCAAGTCGTTGACGACATTCGACGCTACGCCCATGGCGGGGCAGCCCATGCCAGCTTGGACTGCGTTACACACAGCCCTTCACTCTAGACATCAAGAAATTTTAGTACCCATCAGACTTCATGTTGCCGTTATTAGAAGCTTTTGACGTTAGGAAGGATCCTACTGTTTATCTCATACGCCATATGGAAGTACATTCGACATCAGATAGCATCATAGCCAGTTGCTTCCCTTTTTATCCTACCGACATTGCTGCTCTATGGTTTAGACAGTTGGAACCAGAATCGATCAACAGTAGAAGCATTTTGGTTGAAAGATTTGTCGAGCAATTCAGAGTTAACATTTCTCAACCAAGGAACGCCATGACTGTGACATCAGTCAAGCAGAGAACCAACAAGACTCTACGCAAATTCCTTGAGCGATTCAATGCGGTTGTGGCCTTTGTTGATAGGCTGGATTCGTCCATGGTCCTAACGGTCGCCGTCTTTGGCATTCTTGACAAAATCGACTTCAAGGTCTCACTATGACGAGACTCGCCAAGGGACCTCGCTGAATTCTACTTCGAAGCCAAAAGATTTCTTAGGGAGGAGGACTCCCACGATGAAAAGCTTGTACAATGAGCCAACTCCATAACATGCAGGGCAATCTACACTCGACATAGGCAAGGGTAAATCTCAGGACAACCAAAAATTTTGGCCTCAGTTCGAGCTAAAGTTCCCAACCTACACTAAGATCATTCATGGTCTGGAAATGATTTACCTCAACATACATGGAACTGCGCCTTTCCAGAAGCCTCCCAGGATAGACCCGACTCCGTAGTAGGCAAGCTATGGCAAGTACTACTTATTTCATGAACTGCCAGGTCATGACACCAACCATTCCAGGCAATTTCACGATCTTGTCAAAGCATGCATCAGGCGTGGCGATCTACAACAGTACATCTAGAATCCAATAACAGCTGCTCCACCTACTCTACCCCTTACAACATCTAAGGATAGGGACAGGACCTGTCGCCTCCAGTGCATGGTCATCGACTGACATAGTCCTACACGACCCTCCTAGGCTTTCTCGGACCCTGGTCCGGCACTTTTTTTGTTGTTGGCGGCTTCTCGCCCTTTCTTGTTTTTTCCTTTTCCATTAATCAAAGCAGCAAAGTCGACCGCATGCACAGAACCGGCTTGTGGTCTCCAATCGTGTTCGGGGTTGGATTAATGACCGTTGTACTCATGAGGAATTAATAAAATACTACTTTAGGGTTCTGGCTCCACACTGGATTCGTCCAGTACAAATATAAGACTATGGTCTCCCCCACACTAGATCCATCTAGTATAAACATAGGACTCCGACTCCTCACTGGATACGTCCAGTATAAACATAGGTTTGCGGCTCCTCACTGGATTCGTCAGTATAAACATAGGGCTCCATCTCCACACTAGATCTTTCCAGTGTAAACATAAGACTCCGGTATCTCCCGCACTAGATCCATCCAGATAAATATAAGACTCTGGTCTCCCGCCATCCCTGATCCGTTAGGTATGAACTTTTATGTGACGACCGCCCATAGCTCCCAAACTTAACAATAGGAATAATGCGCTGAAAAACGTGCTAGACAGCTATGGACGATCATCAGGGTAGGATAACATACACAGAACCTGTCGTATAAATCACAATGCAAGGATAAAATATAATATAGCATATACAACAGGCAAAAACAGTGAAGTAGAATTGAGAAGAATTTCAAAATTTCATATCATCGTGAATTATCCAAAAATTAGACTGGATACAACATCAAATTCTGTACAAATTGCCTCACTACGGGTCACTCAGAGAATACATCAAACATGACAGCGGAAAACGTCAAATAATAGATAATAGGAAATAATACACCGTCCTCCTGCTCGTTGTCGCTCAGCAGCCTCATCCTAATCAAGATCTACTACCTGTCACCTGCTACCAAGTCTTCCCATCCACAAATGGATGAACAACCCAAGATAATAAGAAAGGGACATAAAACCTTGAGTCAGACAATAGTCTTAATGAGCAATAAACAACTATTTGACATCATCAACAAAGTATATGAGAAATAGGTAGACCAATCATCTAATCTACCAACATAAATAGAGAAGAACCCAAACCCATCTCCTCCACATCTTACATTGGTAGCCTTTATAATCAATCAGATAGAAACAAACAGACATAATAACTAGCTATCCAACGTAGATCATTCTAATCGAGGTCAACATCTTCCAAGCACAATTCACGAAGTTCTAAACCAACATTAGACAAACACCTAAGAGAAGTCTCCTTCAGTTTCAAACAATCTACACAAGACGATATAAGTAAAACAATCAACATTCATGACTCTGGTTATCACTGCTTATACTTCCTTGAAACATCGTTAATCTTATGACTGACCATGACATACCATCCGTCAAGGACTAATGGTAACCCTGGTTCTATAAAAACCCTATACGCCTTTCATCGATAAGTATCTAGGACTTTCATCGATACCCAGGGTACCCGACAAATCATATAGTCTTTTAGGCGTCCCTATTGTACATCTGCTTTGAGTCCGCTAGAATCTACAACAACGATAATCCCTCGGCCTTCAATATCTCTAGTCGTCATCATCGATGATTATACATAAGCTCAAATCATCTTGAGTATCCATTATCCACGAGCTCAAATCATCTTGAGTCGTCTTCGCATTCGTTGCATTTCATCGATCAACAAACACTTCACAACACATCGAACATTCCATCTTGAACTCACGTCGAAGCTACAACCATCATCGAACCAAAAAAACTTCACAGCGTTTCACCCTTTTTGCTATGTGTCACAATCCACAGTGTTTCATTTCTCCTTCTACAACGTTTCTAAAACTCTATGGTCTCTCAGCGCCCACCATGACTGATCCATCGGATCGCTCCCCGTTGATCCATCCATTTTCATGGATCGCCTCTGGTTGACCCACTCTAGTGCCGACCCATCAAATATAGTGCTCCATCAAGCGCTACCGATCCGTCCAGCACAACACTTCAGAAATCATTGCCGACCCATCGATTTGTAACTAGACTGATCCATATGTTGCGCACTGTCGATCCATCACCTTTTCCTGTGCCGATCCATCGGTTTTTGTATTGGTCGATCCATCCACTTGCGCATTCGATACATCATGAAAACCATGCCCGATCCACCCTAAAAAACCATAATCGATCCATCATGAAACCATGGTCGATCCATACATTTGCAAGCAGACCGGTCCATCAAAATACGTTGCTGATCCATGCCATGTACTCCACGACCGATCCATAAACCTATGCATCCAATCCATGCCTAGATCCAACCAATCCATTGCCATTTCTTGAACAACAAGACACGATCCAGTGCCTTCTGCCTGATCCAATTCTTCATCGAGCGCACCCTTGGTCGATCCCCTTTTTTACCATGTTCTCGACTAATCAACGTTTCGATGTTTTTAAAACATAGTCGATTCAAAGTCATCAAATTTGAACAAACATTCAATATCACAATCGAATAAAGGTCAATCAAACATTCATACATCAACAACATACGAAATTCACCAAATCACGATTAAAAAATAAATGAATCAAATATATGGATTTAACTTGCAAAAACGTAGAATTAACACATGAATTTACCATTATAATCTTACCAGATTAGATCCTGTGGTGATTCAAATTGAAAATATACTTACATTGATTAGATCTAGGTGAAATCAACTTAAAATGATGAAAATAAGATCAAACAACCCATATACTTGATTGAATCTGTGTGAGAGATACTTATTAGTCACCAAACCCACCAATTAGCTTGAAAAACAATGATCTACAAATCCATACAGTGAAGAACATCGAAGAACAATCTTCAAATCAACCAATTTGATGCGATCTACTCTTCCTTGGTATTGATCTTCAATCTTCTAATGTAGGTCTAAGAAATTAATGGAGTGGAGATGTATTTGATTGAGCAAGGAGGATGATGAGCTCAACCAAATATGAGAATAAAGAAATTAAACCATTCTGCTTTCCTATACCCTCTATTTATAGCCAACAGCCCCTAGCCTTAATGGGCCTCACTAATCAGCCCATTAATGACTAATTAGTCTGTCCAGAATTTGTGTAGCAACTAAAACATCAATTCCTCCTAAACCTCTGAACCAAATCTTTGATGTGAGCACCCTACAGAATTTGAAACATCATTTCCTTTCCAATGGAATCAATCTCAGCACTAGATTCGATCCCAATCAAAAGTTATTCCCTATACAAAATTGAAAGGGGAAAAATGGTTACTAATAAAATTGCTAAAAATTATGGAAATGTCTCACATACCCATAAACAACATTTCAAAATATGAGAACGATCCAACCCTTAGGGAACTAAATAAAAACATTTTATGATCCTTTGATATGTAAAATGCGGGTCGTTACATTTGAACTTTGGTTCTTAGCTTCTTACTCCGATCCATGAGTTCCCTCAAAGGTTAGGCCTATTGGGTGTTAAGGTTCCTTGAACAAGTTTTCCAAACATAAGAACTACCCGACTGGTCCGCCAAGCACGGGAGTTCCTTATCACGACCCTCTTGTCGCAAGAATCTTCATAGCCCGGCTCTTCCTATACATAACATTTCATAACTTGGTCCACCAAGTGCAAAGTTTTCTTTTGCAGGTACATACTTGCTTCAGCAAGACTCAACAATCCCATGGCTTCCTATTTCCTCGGCCCCAGGCATCGGGCTCAAAGCTTCATCCCAATACGATCCGAGTGGTCATCGAATTTCTATTCTAGGCATGATCTTAGCAATTGCCAAAGTTCTGTTTTATGACAACCTTAGTGATTGCCCATCCTTTGCTCAAACACAAGCTCTGTAGTCACTGGGCTATTCCGGCTATCCTAGACTTATTAGAATTTCTGGTTATTCAAGACTATTAGATTCCTGCGGTCCCTTGGATATTCTGTCTCTTCTGGTTATCTCTAAACGATCCAAAGCGATCGTCGGCTTTGATAGAATTTTAGGCCCTCCGGATTTCTTGTTAAAGGATGATACAATCTAGCGCGATCATGGCTCTTTGGTTTTCTAATTATAGAAGTTCGCTTAAAACTTCTCCCAGCTTTTGTTTTTGGATTTTTGGTCTTCTCGCAAAACACATCTTCCTCCTACCAAGCAAGACATGTTTTAGGGGGTAAAATATTGACATTTTTTTGGGTCAAAGCTATCACGCATCAAGATTTTGGTTAACAACGTGCTCAAACATCAAAAATATTGCCAGAAAACACAAAACGATTTGGTCAAAGTCGCGACGTGTCCAGAAAATAATTGGAAATGGCATTGATTCATAAAATCATCGCCAATGGACTCAGAAAAACCGGCGCAGTAAAAATACGTGATCGACTTGATCCGATCAGCTCAAAACCCATTATTATGTAAGCCGAAGATTAAAACATGCCAAAATCCATTACCCATTCATTAAGAATTTATTTTATGGGTTAATATTGAATGCACAAAAACTACGTTCATATTTCCAAGCACACCCTATAAAAGTCTTACCAGCCTACTCTTAAAAAATTATTTAGTAAACAGAAACTTCCGAAACACTCGTGAAGTGGGTATCGAGTTGAGTTAGTAACCAAAAATGACAATAAAAGGCCAAACAGTAGCCGACTTTGTAAACGAGTGTACTGGGTTCAATAAAAAAATATCGGAAAAGTTAGTGATTCAAAATCAAAGTGGAAGTTGTTCATTGACAAAGTATCTAACGAGCAAGGAGCCGGTGCCAGATATGTTATTATAACACCGGAAGGGCATCAACTACATTACTCCATGAAATTAGGATTCCCTACAACTAATAACGTAGCAGAGTATGAACCGATGGAGGCTGGTTTGACTTTGGTAAAGGAACTCAAAATTCAACGAATTCAAGTTTTAGTGACTCTCAACTCATCGTCAACCAGCTCAAGCAGACGTATTAAACTAAGGATCCAAAAATGTCATGATATGTCAGGAAGATATTGGAAATGCTTGAAACATTTAAATATTTCTCAATATGTCGAATAAGAAATGGAGAAAACTCCTAACAGATTCATTAGCCCAATTGGCCAGCTCAAGAGGAGCACTGGAAATACGAATAGTCCTAGAATATCAGGCAATGCTTATCATCGAGGAAAATTAATCTATTGTAACCTAAAGTAAAGAAAAGTAAGGGAAGATGCCTGAATCTTTTCCGTAAATGAAAACGCTTCCGAGAATCCTAACGAAGCAACTGGATGACACTGATACTAGGGTATATAAACAAGAAAATACTCCTTTCAAACAAAAAACGAAAGCCAAGAAAATTTAAAGGAAAGCTTCCAGTTTCGTCATAATAGATGGGATTATGTACAAATGAGGTATACATTTTCATACCTGAGACATGTAAATCCTAAGGATGGCGTAATTTTTTTTACCGAAGCACGTGAAGGATTTTGTGGTGATATTCTAATGGGATAAAATTGGCCAAAAGAATGATACAAGAAGGATTTTTCTGGCCTCAGATGACCAAATAGGCTATCGACTTGGGAAAGAGATGCGGTAAATGTTAAAGGTTTGCTAAATTTCATTGCTTATCCCTAAATGAATTGAAACTTATAACAAACCAATGACTGTTTGATGTATGGGGAATAAGTCTTATTGGATCCTTAATAATTTCCAAAAGGGGATCAAAATATGCCATAGTAGCGATCAGTTATTTTGCTAAATGGGTATAAGCATAGCCACTTCCGAAAATAAGTTCCGGAAAGGTTTTAAGACTCGTTGTCAAAAAAATAGTAACAAGGTTTGGGATACATCATAAGATTATATCATACAATGGAACTCAGTTCGAAAGAGAAGAATTTTCGAACTAAATGAATTGACCCTTACAAAAAACCAGCGACCGTTTGATATATAGGGAACAAGTCTTATTGGATCGTTAATACTTTCCAAATGGGGATCAAAATATGTCATAGTAGCGATTAGTTATTTAACTAAATGGGTAGAAGCATAGCTGCTTCCGAAAATAAGTTCCAGAAAGGTTTTGAGACTCGTTATATAAAAATATAGTAACAAGGTTTGGGATACACCACAAGATTATATCAATAATGGAACTCAGTTCGAAAGTGAAGAATTTTCATGGTTTTGGTTTAAGAATGGAATAATAAGGAATTTCTCACTGGTCGCACACCCAAAAGCCAATGGGGCTGTTGAAGCCGCAAATAAAACAATCAAAACTATACTAAAGAAGTGGTTAAGTAGAGCAAAAGGAAATTGAGTAGATGAATTACCCTTTGTCCTTTAGGCATATCAAACACCTACCAATTTGGCTATAGGTTATACCCTTTACTCCTTATCTTTTAGATTTGAATCGATGCTTTCGGTCAAAATAAAAGTGTCGTCTTATAGAAGAATTGCCTGTGCCTTCGATGAAAACCAGGAATTGAGGCAGGAGTCCTTAGACTTACTTCAAGGATTACGAGATGAAGCCTCTATCTGAACAACAGAATATCAAAGAAGGATGACCCGATACTATAATACTTGAGTTAATCAAAGGATGTTTAACGAAGGAGGCCTAGTTCTCCGAAGGGTATTGGCCAATACCAAAAATCCAGCAAACAGACCATATGTCCCAAATTGGGAGGGAACTTTAGTAGTTCATACGATAATATCATTAGGAGCTTACTGATTGTCACCCTAACGGAAATATGGTCCCTAGAACATGGAACGCTGAACATTTAAGGCCATATTAAACACCCCACCTCTGTTAAGGTCACTCACAAAGGGAATCCTTAACTTTGGTGGAGGGTTATAGGTACAAGACACAGAAAAATTTACAAGACAGATAAATTTAAGCAGCGGAAATTCAAATACTTATTGCATACGTAGTTCAATACAAAAGCATTACATCAAATTATCTCAAAATAACTTCCAAAACATTACACCATAATTTCTGTCTTGATTATTTAATAAAGAAGCATAAATAAAATTGCATAAATCCCCAAGTGTAGTATCCAAAAGCCATAGCCAAGGTAAGAGAGTCCCAATCATACATCTACTTTCTTTTAGCTTGCAAAGAGCCTGACTAAGCTGGAGTATTCTCTACTTATGGACCTGGGGGGGGGGGAATGGAAGAAAAGAAGACGAGAGAAAATGGGTCAAACAATAAGTCTGGTAAGTTCAGTGATTACTAGTATTTAAACAAGGAAAGGGATCATGAGAGTGATAACAGAACATAGGACAATACCTTAATATAAGATAAGAGGAACATGTGATCGCACCCATTACTATAGTCTCTGCACCTACTTAACCATTGGTTCAACCAGCCCCATGTGTTTATAACAAACGATCCCCTTAATGATCGGTCCTACTCGCATGCATTCATATCCTGTGTCATTCGGCCCCGCTTGACTGTAGCTACCTGTGCTGGTCCCACCATGGGGTGTATCAGTCCCTCTGGTGGCAACTCGACACTATTGAAGATGCACAGTCACTACAACAAAAATACCATATTACAACTTTACTTTTACAACTGTGGGAAAAGCACCATTGTAATAAATGGTTTGTTACAACTGTGGGAAAAGCACTGTTGTAATAAATATTTTTTTACAACTGTGGGAAAAGCACTATTGTAATAAATGTTTTTTTTACAACGGTCAATTCCCTAAAGTTGTAATAAACATATTTTTACAACTTTTCATTTTGTTAGTTGTAATAGATCCCTATTACAAACTTCATATTTATATCATCTATATTTAATAACTAATTATATTAATATTTAATTGCTAATTATATAATTAATAATAAACTTAGGAATCAATAATATTTATTAATTATTATTAAATAATTTATATTTAATAAGTAATACTTTATTTTTAATAGATAATGCTTTTGATAATTATTACTCGATTATAACTTGTAATAGATTAGTTTACTACAACTTTTTTATTTTTTAGGTTGTAATAAATATTTATTATAAAAATTATGTTGCAAATTATTACTTGTTTATTCATTTCAAGGTTTTCGTTACTAATATTTATTATTCTGTATATATTAGTATTCTCTTCATTTAAAAAGAAGAATTTAGACTTTAGCCTAATGTTTCCCCCCAAATTGAAAAATTGGATCCAATTCAAAATTTCCCTTCAATCTGAAAATTTTGTCGCCTCCTACCTATACATTTTGGCTCCAACTGGACCTACTTTACCTTCATTCATCCGCTCTTTCCATTTCCGCAGGTCACCAATACAAATAAAATATTATTATATTCTTCGGGTCTTTATTATGTCCAGATCGAAAACCGAAATATCCCCCTATGCTTTTCACAATCAAAATAATTTTTTCCTTCAATCCGATCGTCTCAGCTCGCAATTCAAAATAAAAAAACCCAATTATCATTGTCAAAATAATCGCACTGCCTGGAGCGTTCATGCCTTGATCCAGAGTCCTTGAGCGAGTTGCGCTATGGTCTGGTCATCGATTTGACGTGTCTCGCTCATCTGAGGGTCTGGCCGTAGATCTGTTTGAGAGATGGCTTGATTGGTTTTTCTATTGGTAGGGAAAGGAGCTTCGCTGATATTTTTCAGGTGATTTATTTTGCATACATTTACAAAATTTGTGGATCCGTTTGAGTTGACTTTGGTTCCAAATATTTGTATTTTGGTTTCAGCAATATTATGATACAGATATTTTTTGGTTTCAATAGTATTTTCGTTGCTTAATTAGAAGCTATAACTCGGTTAGAAATGAGCAGCTCGGTTAGAAAACTCAACTGTATATGGATTCAAAAACTAAGGTGGTATGCTTGGTTAGTAAACTGATCTAATTTGGTGTATAAACAAAATTTTACTTTATTCAACAATGTTCAGTTTGATATTTTCAGCAAGGAGAGACAAATTTTGGAGTGATATTTTCAGCAAGGAGAGACAAAATGTGGAGTCTGGAAAAAATATCTTGGAGTAATTTATCTTTTGAAGAGCTTGCTTTTAAAACATTAGCACAATAATTACAATAGCTAGTGACATAAAGTAAGCTATCTAAAAATTTTTTTTTAGATTATTTACATCATTCTTCCATTAAAATAAAGGAGGTTCTGTTGTTTGGCAGTGCTATTCGGTGATGGAAGGTTGAACTTAAGGAGTTATCATGGACTGTGGACTTGTTCATTACTTCCGTTGTTGCAGACTGTTTGATTGGCTGAGGTGCTATAGTTGTGAGATAGTGTTATTGTAATGGAGTTAGTGATGGGTGAGTTTGAGTAGTGTTAGTGGGGGATAGAGAAGATTTTGTAGGTGGTTCATGTGGGGAATGTAAGTGGATGTTAGTTTTTGTAATCATTATTTGTAATGAGGAGAATTGGTATGTATCGTTGCAATGTTGTATGATTCATTAATTTTGTATTTTGACTTTAAAGTTGTAACATTTTTTGTATGAATGGATCCAATGCTTTGAATTTATATCAATTTATTTTTGTTTATCCAGCTCTTATTGCAGTTGCAAAATGTATTTAATTATATTTGTAATAAAGTGTATTACAACGGTGGAAAACAGTTGTAAAATATATAGTTTACAACGGTGCAAAAAAGTTGTAAAATATACAGTTTACAATGGTGTCGCAACAGTGCAAAAAAGTTGTAAAAGATTTTAGTCTATTACAACTTCTTAATAGACGACGGTGGCTCCACCGTTGTAAAAAGTCTTTTACAACTTTTTTCCACCGTTGTAATATGGTCAATTTGTTGTAATGAGTGTACACTACTGATGTCCAGTGCCTGATTTTTCCACTCCGAAGTACGTGCACGCCCATACTCCGTCGGAACCTACACTGGCCCACCAACCGCCGACGTTTTGACCGCTTATAATTCTGCCCAGTAATCGTGCCCCACCCTGCCTAGTTTCAGGGTACCATGATCCATCTATGTGGCCTACTGCTGAAATGGGTCCCCGTTACTAGGGTTTTCTAATCAACATGTTTATTTGGTTAAGTGTCCAAGTTTACCTAACCCCGCTCATTCGTTTAGTTAACATGTTGAATCGGTTAAGTGTTTTCTTAATTGACTTAACCCTACCAATCCTGACTTAGCTTTAATTTATTAAAGCAACAACCACTCACGCTAGACAGGTCTTGATGTGGTCAATGGATGTGCCAGTCAGTTCACGGAAGATTTACACCACAACTCAGTCTAACCTCGGGTTCTTTTTGAGCTTGATGCACTAACCACCCACATTAGACAGGTCTTGTTGTGGTTACTGGATATGCCGGTCGGTTCCGGGCAGATTTACACCACAACTCAGTCTAACCTCGGGTTAGGCATATTCGTCTTTTCTAAATTCATATTTTTCTATATATGTCAAATTTCTTTATGTGAATTAAATTTAATTTAATCACACCATAATTATCTTTTGATTATGCTCACCATAAATGGTATATCAAATATACCATTTCATGAACAAATCTATGCCATGAATTTTCATATTTTCCCATCGCTACCCCCGTGGAACGTACGCATGAATCACATAAAATGTTGGGCTAGTAAATTAGCCCAACACATAAACAGTAAAAGGGGTGATAAACAAGGGACATGAAATAAACATAAAATATCATACATTTCAATTTGTCATGTGTAACTTGGCATAGAAGTATCATTAACTGTAATTAAATGGGTAAAGGTGAACTTGTGACTAAGTTGGGTCTAATGTTCATGTAAACTTGACAAAGGTCTAGCATGGAGGTTTAACATATAATCACAGTTTCAACCCACAACTTAGCATATTAACTTATGTATGTCAAAACATAAGAAAGCTATTATAATCATTTTTAATCACAATTTAGCATGATACTTATGTGTTAAAAACATAAGAGGACTACAATTCCAATTTTTACAACATAATTAGATTCAACCTAACATGAATATACAAGAGTGTTGATCTAAAATATAAGCATGTGTTTTAGATCATAAACTTGCAAATAACCACCAATTTATAACATGACATGTTTTACCATTTAATTGGAAAAATAAATTCATTACCCAATCATAATAGATTCCAATAACATACAATATGTTCATCACCACAAGCATATAGACATGATTAATATACAACATGTTCATCGCCACAAGCATATAGACATGATTAATCACAACGATACTTTAAGATAAACGAGAATCAAATCTTATACATAAGCATCATTCTATATCCATATTACAACATGTCATGATTCAATTTAAAGAATGTTTAAATCTGCGTAGTAACCAACTTACTAACTATAAAGGAATTCTTGTGTTCTGAAATCTGAATTCTGAAATTGGTAAGCTCGCCTTTGATGTAGATCGTTGAATTTGATAATATTTTAATTTGATTTTTGATTCAAGTTCTTATCTTGTCTTTGAATTGGTGATGGCTACCCCAAGTTCTCAACTGACAGCATGATAGTTCTAGGATTATTTTTGTGTGATTTTTAGGTTTGAGTATTGGGTTGTTTATATAGAATTTCAATTCAATTTGAGCCGTCAGATGATCCAAGGGTTAACCACAACCATCCAGTGAAGATAGGGTTACACCTCAGCCCTAGTGACTCAGCACTGAGTCACAAAATTGTGACCATTCAGATCTGCCCGGAGGGGCAGGTCGACCTGTAGGGGGGAGGTCGACACTAGGGTCGACCCCTTGGTCGACCTGGGTCCTGGGCAGGAATTTTCGCGCCCAGCCCGCTTCTGACTTCTGATTCGAATTTGAACTTGTTTTCGAGCTGTTTGAATTTATTTGAATTTTCTGGAAACTTCCGACAGCCATAACTTCCTCATACGAAGTCCAATTTACGCAAACTCAGATTCTATCTCAACCAGAATTCCGAGACGAACACAATGGCGTAACCCGTTTCCCTTAATTCTCACATTTTAAATTAAGTATTCTTGGATTTGTTATTATAACGTTAATAGAAAACACGGGGTGTTACACCATATTTTCCTAATAAGGTAATAAAATAATAAGGGAGCAATTCCCTATTAGGGTCAAAGGAACTAAACCCAAAGGACAGTCAAAAGAAAATAAAGTCAAAAGTTTGGAAATTCGTTTAAAAGTTAAAGAAATAAAGTAATAAATCCAAATATAATAATAAGAATTTCAACTTGATTGAGGGTGAAGTGCCCTTCTCACAGTGGATTAGTTTCGAAACTCTCGGGTATACCTAGCTCCTTCCTCCAAAAAGGGAAGGGGGTAAGCTCGGGAAATCGTGCGCCTATCCCTAAGCCCAGGGTATATCTTTGGCGCCTCCTAGAGGGAGGAGGGTAAGCCATCATCTGTGCCCAAGGGCCAGGGTGATGCACCGAAGTCCTTAACGCGCTCGATGGCCAGGTTAAGGCGCCCTCTAGAGGAGCGACGGGTAAGCTCGAAGATATGCACCCGACTCTGAAGAAAGCACACTTTGTCTTTTATCATTACGTAATCAAGCCCATCCTCTACTTCGACATTAGCACGCCTACTTTTGTTTATGTCCTAACCCAAACAAGGGATCCAAAACTCAAAAAGAGCTTTAAAGCTTGCCAAAGATTCTACTTTAGAAAACCTATAATGGCCAAAAATAAATTAAAAATGAAAGCGCTTTCAAAAAAAAAAACCAGAAGAGAACATTCTGAATTCTACTTAACAAAACAAAGTTGGATCCGACAAAACCAAAAGAGGACATTTCAAATTCTCCTTAAAAGGCCAAAGGTGGCTCCGAAAAAACCGGAAGAGGTCATTTTAGGTTTTCCATAAAAAGCCAAAAGAGCCTCCTCTTATTTCAGAAAATACTCTTTGGTCTTCTGTTCCTTATTACCCGAATTTGGGTATCCTAAGACAAAAGAGGCTCCGCTTATTTCAAAAAAATATCTCTAGTCAACTATTTCCTTATTACCCGAATCTGTGTGTCCTAAGCCAAAAGAGACTACGCTTATTTTAGCAAATAGTATATGACCTTCTATTTTCTTAATACCCGATTCTGGATTTGCTATGCAAGAAAAACCTTCGTTTTTCTGATTATTACCCGAATCTGGGTTTCCTATAAAAGAAAAGGCTTCGTTTTTTCGATTATTAAATGTGTCTAGGTTTTCCATGCCGGAAAAGGCTTTATTCCTCTACTAAACCATTGTATCTAGATTCCAGGATTTTTGACAATTTCGTATCGAAGTTTCACCCGAACGAGGGCTCACTGGATTATTTTTGAAATATGGATTTCTTTAACCAAATCCAAGATTCGGATTTTCTGAATCATAGATTGAATATTTTACATCATTTTCCCCAAGTATGGGTTATTTACAAATCTTATTTGAATCTGTGGAATAATCATTAATTATGCCCTAGCTTGGGATTCGAGCTCGATACATCGAAGATAATGGTGAACCAAACGACATCTTTTAGAGTTCGTCCAAAGAATAAAAGCTTCTTTCATACTAAGGGGAGTGAAATTTTAACGATACTAAAGAATATGAATTAAAGAATAATTAGTGTGAAATACACTATTAACAATGAATTAAGTAAAACTTCATTAAATATTCAGAATTAAGTAAAACGGACCACGCTATTGCGTCCGTCTCAGAATTTTGGTCAAGATAGACACCTAGTATGCGTAAATCGGACACCGTATGAAGAATTTATTAAGGTTTGAAGTTTGTATGCATATAAGGAAGATATATATACATATAAATTCAAAAATATTCAAAAATCAGCAAAACCAAAAATCCGGCGCGCAAATCAAGGAAAGACCAACCGTTTGAGGTCGACCCAAGACCCGGCTGGGTCGAGCCATGGGTTGACCCAGGCTCATGGGGGTCGACCCCGGGGTCGATCTAGGGGTCGACACCCATGAAGGGGGTCGACCTAGGGGTCGACCCATTTGAGGATCTGGAAGCTTCTCTGACATGGACGATCCTGATGGCTTCTGGTCCAATCTGAAGGTCTTGGTTGCTCCGCTACTCCTATATAAAGGACAATAAACCTAGGGTTTATTCATCTAAAAATGGTGACGACGTCGAAGCTCTGCTACAACGTAGATTGATTGGCCTTTTCTACTCTAAATCTAATTCAGCAAACATTATATAAATTCAACGGTTGCTACAACAACAAATTCAACGTGTTCTTCACAGTAATTTGGATCCATTTCCTTAGATCTATTCACTATGAGTTCAAGTTATTTTTAGATCTAAATATTTATTTAGTAACCTTGGTATGTATATAAAAATTGGATCTTGAATCGGTGCCTAATCAGTTTTATTATGACATAATTATCATATCTGCTTTTATATGTTCATATCGCCACCATGTTAAATCTTGTCATAATATGCTTATTCAGTTATGTCTATTTCTATCAATTTATTATTGATTTGTTATTATGCATGTTTTGATTCTCTTCTCTCCCTCTTTTCCCTTTTTATTTTTATATAGCAAGGCTAAATTCGAGCCTAGCCCTAACGCTGAAAAATGCGAACGCGAGAAACTGGGAACGATTGGGAAAGACATAGATTGGGGCATAATTGGTATTGGAAATTATGAATGTAAACTTGGGCATAAATTTGGAAAATATACGAATATGGATTTAGGGGCATATTTTATATTGGATAATATGAACATGAAGATTAGGCATATATTGGAAAATAGGTTAACATGAATTTGGGTGAAATTTGTATTGGAATGTGTAAATATTGAATTGGGATATAAATTGGAACATATGTAATTATGAAATTGGGCATAGATTGCAACACATAAAAATGTCAATTTGGGGCATAAACTGGAACATATGTGAATATTGATTTAGGGCATGGAAACCTAGAATTGAAATAGGATAATTGTAAATATGAATTGAAAGGGGCAATGAAAGTCTATATTCGGAATAGGGAAATTTATTTGAATATGCCTAAAATAATGGAACTGTAGTAATGCTTAGACCCGAGGTTAGGTTGCATTAGTGATGTAAGTCTGCCCGGACCCGACCGGCATATCCCGCTGCCACTGATTTTGAACCTAATTTGAGAGGTCTAAGTTCGCAGATATGAGACGTTCTCAAACACGAGGTAAAGCCCAATTTGTGGAATAAGTTTGTTCGGACCCGCCCGGCATGTCAAGCATCCACAAATGACAGGTTTAATGTGGGAGGTCTAGCATACTGTAACCATAAATGAAAATAAGGTAATAAATCTTGAATACTTAACCTAGTTGAGTCCATAGGGATTGTATGAATAAAATAAAGATGGGGTTAAGTAAAATTGTTTGAACGGTGGGTGGTTTAAGTAAATCTGAGGGGGTGGGTAATATATACATATGGGCCCATAAACTTAACCCGACAAGGTTATGTAATTAAGTCACCTAGTGCTATGCATAACCGATAGAAATAATAAAATTATGTAATTGGGAGACACCTTGTAGGGTAAGCATAACTTGTAGAAATGATAGAATTAGATATGTGTAATAATCTGCTAAGTAAACAACGATAAGTTGTAGTGACGGTGTAAATTGAATTTATGATTAAATGAGAAAGAATGAGGAAAATTTGTAAAATAAATAAGTTATATTTAATCATAAATTGTAAGTGACATGTTAATTAGGAAACATGTGAATTGAGATATACTTAATAACTTATTAAGGAGAACATGTTATTGTAATGATGTAACCAAGCAAGAATATAAAATAGATTGTGGATTACAGACCTTGGGCCATAATTTAGAGAATAACATGTTGTGGGATCATAAATAAACTAAAATGGATTAAGTTATATGATTGAAATTAATAAGCAAGAGAAACTTGGTAAATTGGAATAAGAATTCAATATAAACGGGAATAACCGAGTTAAATGGGAACCTGGTGAGGTAAGGCAAGCGCGTAAAATAATGTTTAGACATAGGGTCTAACAACATATTAAAGAAAGGCGCTTGGACGAGTCCGTACGTTTGAGGGTGAATAACAAAACGGGGTAAATCATCGAGGTGTTATAATACACGAGGGGAGCGCACATTCATTTGATTGTTATGACGACTCCAAAGGACTGGAAGGGGAAGCATGCGGCTTCATGAAGTACGTAAGGTGCTCCTAGTAGCCCTATGTGCAGTGACAAATGTCTTAGCCTGTACTCGCAGAGGTTGGGTCTGTGCGTAACTACTAGGTGGGTGGTCCTTGACTACAGATGTAGCTATGCAGTCAGAATGATGTGAAGAGGTGACACTAGGGTAGTTCAGCGGTTGCCTCATGAGGAGGCGGAGGGTCACGACTAACAAGGATAGTAGACCATCAGATATCCATCATCGGCAGCCAACGAGATGCGAAAAGACTAAAGCTAAACCCAAGATACTATTTCACCTTTCACTATCGAGGTGCGGGGTTAAGGGTATGTGACACCCCACGTCCGTTAATGTCATTCACTAAGGGAATGCATTAAGTTCCATGAAGTGTTATAGGTAAACAGACACAAAATAATTACAAGACAGATATAAATAAGATAGCATCAGAAATTTAATTTTTTGTTCCAACATAAATTAAGATACTGTGGCCCACAATACCATAAGTCACAAAAAACATTACAATAAAATAGCTTCTGTCTTGCATCATCGGAGTACATAAGATAAAAACATAATTCCCCAATTGAAAGAGTTAATCCATAGTAGGGACAAGAACTTGAGCAATACTTCAAAAGTAGCTCTTAGCAAGGTGATATCTGAATCCTGACTAAGCCTGGGTGTTTCCTCCCTGAGAACCAGAGGGGGGACAGAAGAAAGAAGGAGAAACAAAAGGGTCAGACATAAAGTCTAGCGAGTCTAGTTACTTTTAGCCAGTAAATAAATAAAAGTAACATGATAGGCATATTAAGTGGATAAGGGAGATCAGTACATAAATGGTAGGTGTGACAAGGTAGACAGGATAGGGTGTATATGCTTCTAATGATTATTCTGTACTATTACTAGTATATCCAAAAAGAGATGATCCCTTCAACTATAAGGTGGTAGACTTAGGTATACGTCCAAAGGTATCCTAACTACTACCCAGATAGATAGACTCCCTAACCCTTGTAGATACCTTGTGCTGGCCCCACAGTAGGAGGTATCACTTCCTAAAGTGGCAACCCATCGTCGTATTAATGTGCACAACCATATCTATAGGTGTCACGGTCGTCTTATCCCCTTCTACCCAGCCCATGTACGCACAAGCCCAGTCGGTTTGGGCCGCCCACACCGTCCTCCACGTTTGTATCTCTTACGATCACTCAGTAAGCGTGTCCCTTCCTCGCCTAGTACGGAGTACTTTATTTGATACCTACTCTGGGTTACTGACTGAAATTGGTCCCACACAATATGACACAAGCTCTCCCCTTTGTCTTGTATCCCCCACTAGGTTTTCACTGACTATGTATACCACTAGGTGTCTTTAATTACATAGCCTTCTTTATGTCTACCTGTTATGCTTACCTACAGGTGTCTTTAATACAAAACCCCTAATCTTCCAACCGGTTTTGTTTACCTATAGGTGTCTTTAATTACATATCTCTATCACTTCTATAAGTTATACTTAACCTAAAAGGCGTCTTTAATTGCATAACTTTATCATTTCCATCGATTATGTATACCACTAGGTGTCTTTAATTACATAACCTTAACAGGTTAAGTTTGCGGGCCTATATGGGAATATTACCCATCCCCTCTTCAGATTTACTTAACCCACCCCTCAACCATGTTTACTTGACCCCCAACTTAAATTTTAGTTCATACAATCCCTATGGATTAACTTAGGCTAAGTAGTCCAATTCTTTACCATGTCCATTAATGGTTTCATAATGGGCCTGACCTCCCACATTAGGCCTACAACATGTGGATGCTGGATATGCCGGTCGGGTCCGACCGGACTTATTCCACAGTTGGGCCTAACCTCGTATCATAGCCCGATTCGTATTTACGTACTCAGACTTCCCACATTAGGTTCACCATTAGTGGTTGCTGGATATGCCGGTCGGGTCCGGGCATACTTCCACCACTAATGCAACCTAACCTCTTGTCATAAGTACAATTACAATTCCTAATTGTAATTACTAGACATTCCATTTTTAATTAATTAATCAATCAATTAATCCTCTCCTTTTATAGGTGTCAATACCTATTTTACCCAATAATGTGAATTACATGTCCATAAATGTTCATATTATAATTATGCCATTTTAAACCCTTTTTCCCCCGTTCCTTAACTAGCACCCTCACAAAATTGGCAACATGCCTAGGCTAGACAATAGCCTAGTCATAAACGATAATAGGGAAAATTATGGGAATATAATTAAAATGATCAACTTGGCATAAACTTAAACTTGTATGATAATAAGGTGAACATACATACTGGCATAGACATGAATTTGTCATCATAACAAGGTGATAATTTAGATCACGTAAAACAGACCTAACATGATAACATAAGGTGACAATTTAGATCACACAAAATAGATCTAACATGATAACATAAGGTGACAATTTAGATCACATAAAATAGATCTAACATGATAACGTAAGGTGACAATTTTGATCACATAATATAGATCTAACATGATATCATAAGGTGACAATTCAGATCAAACAAAATAAATCTAACATGATATCATAAGGTGACAATTCAGATCACATAAAATAGATCTACTAGTTTCGAAATAGATCTACACACATCCGCATCATATCATATCATAAAAGTTACAATTTAGATAAAGGTTTAGTTCCAATCCTAACCAATTCAAAATGACATATGTTCATAATTTACATGAATGATTAGATCTATCCAATGATATAACTTTCCAAATTAACGGATCTATATTAACCATAACATAGTTACAAACCAAGATCCACAATGATAACATAGTTGAAAAATCACAATTGAATTGGATCTAGAGAAATAGATCTATCATGACATAACATTCGATCTAACAATAACATAGATTCAAGGTTCACAACGTATCCAAATCACAGTCTTTCATGGTTCACTATTATTTATCTAAACCTAAAAGCAACTAGAACTCAGAGTGATTGGATTACTAAGATGATAGAAAAGAGGTTTGTGGTGAGTCTATGCTTGAATCTCAGTATTTAATATGCTTTAGTTGATAGAAGAAGATGAGAGACCCTAGTTCAATTCAGACTCCAGCAGAGTTTGGCCGCCAAGACTTCTAATGAAGAAATATGTGAAATGGCTATATATTTATAGCTGCAGAACCGACTGCCACATAAGCCCTAGGGTCAATCAGGTCGCGAGTCGCCTCCTGCTTTGGGAAAAGGCCCGAATAAGCAAAAGCTATTCTGGATGCACTTTACAGGTGCGCCAGTGCAAAATTGCCTTGGTGCACTTGGCAAGTGTGCCAGTTATACCCGGTTTTGATTTTCAACTTGTTATCGTTCGTAACTTCTTCATATGTTATCCGTTTTACGCAAATTAGGTGTCTATCCTGACTAGAATTTCGAGACGGACCTATTGACGTAATCAGTTTCCCTTAATTCTTAATATTTAATGAATTATTATTTAATGTATCCTCTTTAATGTTAACAAAATTACGGGGTGTTACACCCCCCCCCCCCCCCCCACTTAAAGGATTTCGTCCCCGAAATCTCCAAGTTGAGAAAAATGCATATCTTACCATCCATCATCCATCTACTTATCCATCAATCACTGACATCCATTGTCCTTAAGGATTTCTAATGCTTTTATGAATATATGCAAAGGTGTGTGTATATGTCCCAACACTAATGCGAAGATCAGGCGGTCTACTGATTCAGTTGACCTCCTTAATGCATTGTGTTTTAGTGCCATGAATCCAATATGTATGCAAATTAGCCTATTATAATATATAAGCTCTACATATGTGCACACTCATTCATCCAAATACAACATCCATATGCTGGTTTATCCATTTCCATCCATAAAAGAAAAGAAAATGCATACACATCCATATGCAGTATGAGAGTGATTGAGCCAATCTTAGTGCCTAATGTGTGTGTATGCATCCACAGGCAACCACTAGAAAACACTTGCATCGACTTGCATCCATCAAACATAACATGTTTCAACACATGTTTACATCCATAGGGTTCCTATCTAAAGGTCGAAAAATACTATGGATAAGATATACTCAAATAAATAGAAATAAGCACTGATAAAGCTTTGGAAAAAGGAGTTAAGAACATACCCTCGAAGAGAAAAGGGTACGAAGCATGAACCTTGTCTTCAGTCTCCCAAGTCGCATCCTCTGGGTTATCTCCCCATTGAACCTTTAACAACTTGAGCTCTTTATTGCGTAGCTTCTTAACTTCTAATCCAAGAATACGGGAAGGAACTCACCTGACTGTAGCCTCCAGTTCCACTTCTACCTCTTCCAATATACTCGGCTCAACAACTTCCGCGATGTGATGCGAGCACTTCTGCAGATGAGAAACATGGAAAACATCATGAACACCAGATCGATTTTAAGGAAGCTTTACTCTATAGGTCATTTTGTCAATCCTCTCGGTTATGGGAAATGGTCCCATAAAACTAGGTGCCAACTTCCCTACCTATTTGAAGCGAACCAAATTCCTCAGAGGTCACACTTTGATAAAAACCAAGTCTCCTACATCAAAATTAAGGTCAGTCCTTCCCTTGTCTGTATAGGATTTCTGCCTATCTTGAGCTGTCTTCATTCGCCGTCGAACAAGGTCAATCTTTTCGGACGTTTCTCTAACCATATCCGGTACAAGTAGTAATCTTTCTGTAGATTCCTACCAACTAGTTTGTGATCTACAGGGTCGTCCGTACAATGCTTCGAAGGGTACCATGCTGATGCTAGCCTAACAGCTATTATTAAGAAAACTCTACTAAAGGAAGATGCTCTTCCCAAGTCCCTCCAAAGTCTAGGATACACAGCCTTAAAAGATATTCTAGAATTCTGTTCACCCTCTCCGTTTGCCCATCGGTCTGAGGATGATAAGCGGTGCTCAAACGCAACTGTGTACCTAATGCTTCTTGCAAGCTCCTCCAAAATCCGCTGTAAAGATGGGGTCATGATCGCTCACGATGCTGGAAGGAACTCCATGAAGATGAACTATCTCTCGGACATAAATTACCGCTAACCATGATGCCGTCCTCTTACTCTTAACTGGAATAAAATGAGTGCTCTTGGTGAGTCTATCCACCACAACCCAGATATTGGTGTTGCCTTTCTTCGATCTAGGCAAACCATCTATGAAATCTATAGAGATGCTCTCCCATTTCCACTGAAGAACCTCCAAAGGATGAAGTAAACCATCGGGCTTCTTTTGCTCAACTTTGAATTGCTGGCAAACTAAACATTGGGAAACAAATTCGGCCACATCTTTCTTCATCCCAGCCCAAAAGAAAACCCTCTTCATGTCCCTATACATCTTATCACCGCCTGGATGAATGGTCATCTTAGAATGGTGGGCTTCTTCTAGGACTGCCTTTATTAAGCTTCTAGTTTGAGAAACAAAAAGCCTTCCATCTTGTCGCAACCACCCCTTTTCATCTATGGCATATCTGCTGAGGTGATTAGAAGTCTCCCCTCTTCTGAGCTTATCTATGATGTCTAGAATCCGAGGGTCACCTTGTTGCGAAGCTCCTATCTGGTCAATAAGAGTCGGTCATATCTACAAGGATGCAAACAAATCAAGTAAAATCTCGATGGAGGGTCTAAAATCAAAAGCTGATATGAACTCCAAGTTCTTTCTTTCCACAAACAGAGGACTCAAGGCCACGCTCTGCCTACTTAGTGCGTCTGCCGCCACATTACCCTTAATAGCGGTATAAGAAATCTCAAAATCATAAGAAGCTAGAAACTCCATCCACCGCTGTTGCCTTAGATTGAGATCCTTCTGCGAGAATAGATACTTGAGATATTTATGATCGGTGTATAACTCGAACTTATCTCCAAGTAAATAATGATGCCACGTCTTTAATGCAAACACTATGGCAGCTAGCTCTAGATCATGTGTGGGGTAGTTCTTTTCATGAACTCTCAGCTGTCTACCCACATAACACACTACTTTCCCTTCTTGCATTAGAACCGCACTAAGCCCTGTACCGCATGCATTAGTGTGAAGGGTAAACACTTTATTCTCGTCAGGTAAAGTTAAGGCTGGGGTTGTTGTCATAGCCCTCTTCAGTCATTGGAAAGCAATGTCATAATCTATATACCATGAGAATGCCAAGTTCTTCTTCGTCATCGTGGTGAGTGGGGCCGATATCTTTGCGAAGTCCTTAATGAACTTCCTATAGTAACCTGCTAACCCAAGAAAGCTTCTCACCTCAGATGCATTTTTCGGAACCTACCAATCTTGCACTGCAACCATCTTTGCAGGACCTACAACTATCCCTTCTTTGGAGACCACATGCCCTAAGAATCTCACCTCTTTTCTCCAAAAATGGCATTTGGAGAATTTTGCTTTAAGCTGATGGTCACGGAGAGTTTTCAAAACTTCTCTCAAATGTTGGGCATGCTGCTCTTCACTTTTGGAGAAGACCAAAATTTTGTCGACCAGGACTACAACAAATTTACTTAGGAACTCTCGAAACACCCTACTCATCAGATCAACAAAATAGGCAGGTGCATTTGTCAGCCCAAAAGGCATAACTAGCCATTTAAAGAAACCGTCGGGAGCCCTAAAGGAAGTTTTGTCTATGCTGTCCTCAGCCACCCTCAATTGATGGAACCCCATGGCCAAGTCTAACTAGCAAAATAACGAGGCACTAACAAGCTGATCAAATAAATCATCAATCCTTGGAAGTGGGTACCTATTCTTCTTAGTGAGTTTATTCAGCTCCCTATAATCAACATACAAACGAAGCGAACCATCTGCCTTAGTTGCGAATACTACTGGAGCACCCCATTCAAATATGCTTCGTCTTATAAACCCTTTCTCAAGTAGCTTCCCTACTTGCTTACTCAGCTCCCTCCTTTACCTTGGACCAATGTGGTGCACTGGTAATGCAACTGGCTTTGCATTGTCCACTAGATATATGCGAAAGTCGATCTCGCGCCTTGGAGGTAAACTCCGAATCTCATCAAATACATCGGAAAAATCCCAGACTACTGGAACAGATTGCAGATCGTCGATAGGTGCATCAAGAGACTCTAGGAAACTAAGCATAACCGACCCTTGTAGGTCACACGAAATCTCGAGGGTTCTCCCATGACAAGTCAGAAGCCTAACAACCCCCTTGTCACAATCCAAAATGGAACCGTACGCGGTAAGCCAATCCATTCCTAGAATCAACCCATAGCCCATAAACCCGAGCACTTATGCGTCACATTCAAACTCGATGCCTAACACAGATATTTTCAAACCCCGACAAATCATCGATAAATAAGTCAAACAACCAATGGGGTTTGAAACAACTACCGGATCTACTACCATACTAGTAATTAAGTGCAGAGATTCAACTACAGAACTTGATATAAATGAATTTAAGGCACCATAATCAAAAAGTGTTCTAATAGGATGGTTTGAAAGGGAAATTAAACCTTCCATGGAAACTTTCCTACCTCGATCTGGTGCATTAGCTACGAGAACATTCGCTTGCCCTCCAGAGGTCCCTGTCCTCTGACCTTCCCTTTGCTTCATTGGGCACTCCCTAGAATAGTGTCCAACCTCTTCACAAACGAAGCAAACATTCTTCCTTTTTCCTGCAGTCCTGGGCCAAGTGACTCTCTCGCCCGCAACTATGGCACTTCCTCTTACCCTTAGCCTTGTCATTCTTTCCGCCCTTCTTCTGTTGTTGTTACTGTCCTTTCTTGGGCCATAACCTTTTATTGTGTGTTTCCTCAATCTTAACTTCTTCCTTTTAGATTTATTTGAACTTTATCAGTGTTCGCTTCTTGCGCCATTATTTTTCTCATCCTTGGGTTGTGCTCCTTAGCTCTAAATCCCTTGTTCTCCTTTTTACCATACTTGTGTAACAAGCTAACAAGTCTCTCGAAAGTTGCCTCCATCGCACGTATATCCTTACAAAGCTCGAGAAAATTAGCCGTAGGTGATACTACTGCAGCTATAAATGGATATTAGGCACTTCATTGCCCTTCGACATGTGCCGCAGTTTAAACATGCCTACAACATTATGCCGGAACGGGGACACCTTTCAGGAAGAATCGGTTCCCAAGAAAAAAGGAAGAAGGAATCAAGCAGAGAATCGAGAGATATTTCCTATGGCTTTGGGCAATATGTTATTCAAAATAGACTTTTCTTTTTAAAAATGCTTTCTTTTAAAACCTTTCTGAAAATAATTTTCAAAAAATTTATCCAATCTGGTAATCTTCAGCTCTGATACCAAGTGTGACACCCCACGTCCGTTAATGTCACTTACTAAGTGAATGCATTAAGTTCCGTGAAGCATTATAGGTAAACAGATACAGAATAATTACAAGACAGATAAAAATAAGATAGCAGCAGAAATTTAAATTTTTATTTCAACATAAATTAAGATGCTATGGTCCACAATACTATAAGTCACAAAAACCATTACAATAAAATAGCTTCTGTCTTGCATCATCAGAGTACATAAGAATATAAAAACATAATTCCCCAACTGAAATAGTAAGGACTAGAACTTGAGCCATACTTCAAAAGTAGCTCCTAGCAAGGTGATATCTGAATCCTGACTAAGCCTGGGTGTTTCCTCCCTGAGAAACTTGGGGGGGGGGGGGGGGAGGGGACGGAAGAATGAAGGAGAAACAAAAGGGTCAGACATAAAGTCTGGCAGGTCTATTTACTTTAGCCAGTAAATAAATAAAAGTAACATGATAGGCATATAAAGTGGATAAGGGAGAACACTACATAAATGGCAGGTGTGACAAGGTAGACAGGATAGGGTGTATATGCTTCTAATGATTAGTCTGCACTGTTACTAGTGTACCAGAAAGAGATGATCCCTTCAACTATAAGGTGGTAGACTTACATATACATCCAAATGTATCCTAACTACTACCCTGATCGATCGGCTCCCTAACCCTCGTAGATACCTTGTGCTGGCCCCATAGTAGAAGGTATCACTTCCTAAAGTGGCAACCCCTCGTCGTAATAATGTGCACAACCATTGTAACACCCTACCTCCGTTAAGGTCACTCACAAAGGGAATGCCTTAACTTTGGTGGAGCATTTTAGTAAACAGAACAGAAACTTACAAGACAGATAAAACAGTACTTGAAAAATTTTAACTTTATTACAGCGGAAACAGAAAATTAATATGGTTACATCCTTTCAATTTCAGAATTCAAGTACAAAATATCAGTCTTGTACAAAAGCCTTCAAAATGCATAGTTTAAAATCATAATCCCCATGGAACGGAAGCCATACAGAGCCAAGCCATACTTTAAGCACTTCAAGCAAAGAGAAATCCGGATCAAGCTAAAGTATTTCCCTCCTTGGATAACCTGGGGGGAAACGGAAGAAAGGAGGCGAAACAACAAGGGTCAGACAAAAAGTCTGGCAAGTCCAGTGACTTTCAGCATATGAACAGATAATAATAATATGATATGAACATAAAACTGGATGTGAGATAACTATAACAGGTGTAGCAGATATAACAGAAAAACAGAATGATATAAACTATTGTTTTACACTTCTCTGCACTAATACTAGTATAGCAGAATTAGGTGTCACCCTAATGTATAAATTGAAGCAGGAACGGGTACAGAATACTTTTAACAGAAACAAAATGCTAATAATGGGCCTTTACTACCCGATCAGAAACAGACAGAAGAAGAAACAGATTTATCCCTATGGAGACAGAATGTGGAATTAGGTGTACACTAGTAATGGGCCTTTACCACCCGGACAGACGGTACCACACAGAAACAGACAGGTGTTACCACCCAACAGAAACAGACGGTACCAACAGAAACAGACAGAACTAAGCGTACCCTAAAACCCTACCCCAAGCGATCGGCTCCCTAATACATAAATATCCTGTGTCGGCCCCACAGTAGGGTGTATCACTCCCTAAAGTGACAACCAATTGGCACAGACCTATTTACAGATGTCACGGCGTCTTACATCCTCAGAGGCAGACCGGGATCCATGCACGCACATGACCCGGTTGGAATGCACCATCAACACCCCTCGCCATTATCAGAATGAACCACTTATAATTAGTTCAGTAAGCGTGCCCGGACCCTACCTACTGTTGGGTCAAAGTTTTGATACCAGAAAGGGTTACTGACTAATATGGGTCCCAAACAACAGATGACACAAGTAATTCCCCTCCTAACCTTGTGTCCCCAGACTAACAGATTTCAGATTAACTTGTTTACAAGTTCAGACATACAGAGTTTAGATTTACTAATTCACAAATTAAGTTAACAAGTTTTCAGACTAACGGGTCAGATGTACAGATTTTTCCGATTTGTCTAACTTTGTATTGGGCCTACATATTCATGGACGGGTTTTACTACATCTATTAATCCCTTTGGTTTAACCCTATTTTCCCCAATACGTTTTAGACGTCATTCTTATCTTAGATTTTGCATTAATTAATTATTAATGCACAGACCTCTCACATTAGGTCGGTAGCTTGTGGCCGCTGGATATGCCGGGCGGTTCCGGGCAGACTTCTGCCACGAGCCAGACCTAACCTCGTGTCTTACGCATGTTATGACTAACTTCTCACATTAGAACCTATTGCTTGCGGCCACTGGATGTGCCGGGCGGTTCCGGGCAGATTTACGCCGCAAACTTATTCTAACCTCGAGTTAGCCATGTTTATCTTTGCGGCCAATTAATTAATAATTTACCGTTTATGTGCACGCCCAATATATATGCCAATTCAGATTATATCAATAACAGGATGATTATATCAACATAGCAGATAACAGATTTTATATGACTTAACGGATTTAACAGATTTAGCAACTTAGCAGATTTTGGCATATAACAGGTTAGGCATTTCAACCGACAAATTTAACAGATTAGGCATTTCAATCTAATTAGCAGTCTAGGCAATATAACAAAACTAGCAGTTTAGGCAACTTGGCAAATTAGCAGATTTAGCAAATTTAATATTTCTAAAGGTTCTATTTACATGCCTTGCCTAAACATAAATTAGGCCTAAGTTCATATGCCTAAATAATGTCATGATTCACAATATGATCATATACTTCCATGTTTGTATACATTTACATAGCGCAGAATATGGACATAATTTACCCTATAACATATGTTCCAATTTTTGTTAAACTAGCATTTTACAGCAGATTCACATATAAATTATACCAAATATAACCATTAATTCCAATGCATGCCATATATCCAAAAATCCCTATTTAGGTGTAATTACAATACTAGATATCCTAATTAATGTAAATCTTAAGTTTCCATATCTTCCTTCTTTTCATGTCATGAATTATTATGCAAACTATCCCCAATAATATAAATCTTTAAACCATATCTTCTAAAAATCAGATCTTGCCTTTTTATATGTATTTTGTCCAAAGTCTCAAATCATATGCAATCTTTACAGTGGTTCCTCTTCTCCTTTTCTCACAAAATATGCATAGGTCTAAAACTAGTTTATAACATATGCTATTTTTTTCTAATTAATTACAGGTCTAAATTACAACATAACTATGCATACAACATGCATAAATTATATGTTCATAGTCAAATTTATGCATCCAATCCCAAGTCATATGTCCAATATATTTTATGCCTCAGACCTAAAGTCATACATTCAATTTGGTTTTGTCAAATTTCTCATCATTCATCCCAAAACTTGCGTTCATACGTTCATCTCTTATGAGATTAGGCATAGGCTCGTGGTAGCCTGGCTATAGAAACAGAGAAGAAGAAAGGAATATAGAACAGTCACAGAAAACAGATCTAACAGAAGAGAATACAACCTCAAACTCAGATTTAAATGCATATCAAAATTATAATTAACGTTTATAGCGGAGAATAACTGTACTTGCCTTGATTGGATTAAAGAAAAAACTTGTTGTCGAATCTTTGCAGAAATTTTAATCTCTAGTTTGAATTGAGTTGCTTAGGCTGATGTTGATTATCTTCTAGTTTTAATTCCAGCAGAGCAGAGACGCCATTTTTATTTTTTTATTGGAAGAAGAGAGCAATGGAGGCTAGAGAATTGTACAAGAAACCTAGGTAGAGTCTAGGGTCCTTTTTATAGGGGTAATGAACTGATTAGAACCATTGATGTTGCTTGGATTGATCGTAGCCATTCATCCTAAGGAGAGACCAATTAGAGCTTGCCACCTAGCCCTAATGACAAAGCAGACCACAGAAAATCGACCAACAGAGAATAGGCCAGCCGGGTTAGACTGGGTTCGACCTGGTCTGGACCAGGTCGACACCCCTGTCGACAGCCCTGTCGACAGGCCTGTCGACCTGGTTAGACCAGGTCGACAGCCCAGTCGACCTGGGTGCGTGAGGCGGGTGTTCTTCCGCCCTGGCCCATTGGGCCCCACTTTTAATTTTTTAAACTGTTTTATTCTGTTTGAAATTTAAATTTAATTCAGAAACTTCCGAAGGCCATATCTTCTTCATACGGACTCCGTTTTTCGAAAACTCGGACTCTATTTCGCGTATTTTTCCAAGACGAACGCAATGGCGTATCCCGTTTCCCTTAGTTCTTTGATTTGAAATTAATTATACTTTAATTTGTTAATTTCACAGTTATAGAATTTGCGGGGTGTTACATTCTCCCCCACTTAAAAAGGATTTCGTCCCCGAAATCTTCAAGTTAAGAAGAATGTGTCCTACCATCCAATCATCCATCTACTCAATCATCAACCACAGGCATCCATTGTCCTTATAGACTTCTAATGCTTTCATGTTTAAATGCACAGTGTGTGTTCATGTCCGTATCTAATGCAAAATCAGGCGGCCCACTGATTCAGTCGACCTCCTTAATGCGAATCATGTTAGTGCCATGAGTCCAATATGTATGCAAATTTTCCTACTTGAGACATATCATTTCTATATGAGTGCACAACTGCTCATTCATATGCAACATCCATATGCTGATTCAACCATTTTGCATCCATAAAAATTTAAAAATGCTCACACATCCATATGCAGTATGTGAGTGCTTTCGAGCCGATCTAGTGCCTAGTGTGTGTATATGCATCCACGAGCAACCACTTGCATCCACTTGCAACCATCAAACATAACATGTCTCAAACACATGTTTACACCCATTAGTTTCTACCTAAAGTTCAAATATTCGATCGATAGGATACAGTCGAATGATGGAAGCGAGTACGGATAGAACGAAAATTTAGTTCCCATTAGACATGGGTCCTAAGTATCGGCCCCAAAGACCGAAACCAACATCAAATTGACACCCAGAGGAAATGTCAAGACTGGAAATCCTATAAAAAGTATTTAGATATTTACAGACTACTGGTACAGATCAGGTTCCCTAATGATTCTTAGGAAGCCAAGCATGATAAAATCATACCCCACGAAAACTCAGAATGTATGCGTCATACTTGACGCCTAACACAGATATCCCTCAAAACCCCAATCTCAAACAGATGATCCATAACCCTTATGGGTCTGAGTCTATAGCGGAATTCAGAAATAATACTAGTATTAAAGTGCAGAGTATCGATTACAAAATCAAAATACCAGAATCAGAAAAAGTCTTAACTCCATAATCAGATAAAGAAATTAAACCTACTATAGGAACTTTCCTATTTCTATCCTAGCCACTAGCCTCAAGAGTGTTCGCCTGCCCTCCTTGTCCTCGTCTCTTCGGGCAGTCCCTAGTGAAGTGTCCCATCTCCCCACAGTTGAAGCAAGCGCCCTTCCTTTTTCTGCAATCCTTGTTCAGATGAGTTGAGCTCCCACAAGTAAAGCACTTTTTCCCCTTCTTATCTTCAGACTTCTCATCCTTCTTTTGTGTTTCCTTTTTGGGCCCCGCCTTCTAATTCTGTGTTTCTTCCTTCTTTGTCTCTTTCGGGCCCTTGTCTTCCTCGTGCAGTAGTGCCATATCCACCAATTTCTCGTAAGTTGCTCCCATGGGTACATGGGTCATGGCTAGGCTGTGCAGTGGCTCATTCAATCCTTTAACAAAGCGGAGAGCCTTTTTATGCTGAGTGTTGACTAAATCCAATCCGAATCTTGCTAGTTGGTTGAACTGGTTGACGTATTCCTTGACCGTCATACTTCCTTGCTTAAGAGACAAGAACTTTTCCAATCGTAAACTTCGTTCAGCTTGCGAGAGGAATTTTGTCTCAAACCTTGTTCTGAAATCCATCCAAGTCTCAATTGGTCTCTCGGCGTTAGTGACTTCCCACCAGTAGGAAGCTTCGTCTTTGAGCAGCCATACTGCCAACTGTACCTTCTGCCTATCGTCCACCTCGAAGATAACGAACAGATCCTCAGTTTCTTTGAGCCAATTCCTTGCTTCTACGAATGATTCAGTTCCTTTGAAATCCTTCCCACCCATGGCCCTAAAATCTCTACAGATTTTTGAGAAAGCAATAGCACGAGGAGGGGGTGGAGGAGGGGGATCATTTGCTGGACCTGCAGCGGCGGTCCTAGCCTCAAGATATTGACGAAACCAACCGGGTACATGAACACCCTCTGGTATCTCAGATGCTTCAGACATGCTGGAACGAAAAAGGAAAGGTTCAATACAAAAAGGACTGAAAGAAAGATATATGGCTCTTGGGGATCATGTTTTTCAAAATAAGCTTTATTTTTGAAAATACTTCCTTTCAAAACCTTTTTTTTTTTTTTTTGAAAATAATTTTCAAAACTTTTTATAAAATCTGGTAACCTTCAGCTCTGATACCAAGTGTAACACCCCACCTCCGTTAAGGTCACTCACAAAGGGAATGCCTTAACTTTGGTGGAGCATTTTAGTAAACAGAACAGAAACTTACAAGACAGATAAAACAGTACTTGAAAATTTTTAACTTTATTACAGCGGAAACAGAAAATTAATATGGTTACATCCTTTCAATTTCAGAATTCAAGTACAAAATATCAGTCTTGTACAAAAGCCTTCAAAATGCATAGTTTAAAATCATAATCCCCATGGAACGGAAGCCATACAGAGCCAAGCCATACTTTAAGCACTTCAAGCAAAGAGAAATCCGGATCAAGCTAAAGTATTTCCCTTCTTGGATAACCTGGGGGGGGGGAAACGGAAGAAAGGAGGCGAAACAACAAGGGTCAGACAAAAAGTCTGGCAAGTCCAGTGACTTTCAGCATATGAACAGATAATAATAATATGATATGAACATAAAACTGGATGTGAGATAACTATAACAGGTGTAGCAGATATAACAGAAAAACAGAATGATATAAACTATTGTTTTACACTTCTCTGCACTAATACTAGTATAGCAGAATTAGGTGTCACCCTAATGTCTAAATTGAAGCAGGAACGGGTACAGAATACTTTTAACAGAAACAGAATGCTAATAATGGGCCTTTACTGCCCGATCAGAAACAGACAGAAGAAGAAACAGATTTATCCCTATGGAGACAGAATGTGGAATTAGGTGTACAATAGTAATGGGCCTTTACCACCCGGACAGACGGTACCACACAGAAACAGACAGGTGTTACCACCCAACAGAAACAGACGGTACCAACAGAAACAGACAGAACTAAGCGTACCCTAAAACCATACCCCAAGCGATCGGCTCCCTAATACATAAATATCCTGTGTCGGCCCCACAGTAGGGTGTATCACTCCCTAAAGTGACAACCAATTGGCACAGACCTATTTACAGATGTCACGGCGTCTTACATCCTCAGAGGCAGACCGGGATCCATGCACGCACATGACCCGGTTGGAACGCACCATCAACACCCCTCGCCATTATCAGAATGAACCACTTATAATTAGTTCAGTAAGCGTGCCCAGACCCTACCTACTGTTGGGTCAAAGTTTTGATACCAGAAAGGGTTACTGACTAATATGGGTCCCAAACAACAGATGACACAAGTAATTCCCCTCCTAACCTTGTGTCCCCAGACTAACAGATTTCAGATTAACTTGTTTACAAGTTCAGACATACAGAGTTCAGATTTACTAATTCACAAATTAAGTTAACAAGTTTTCAGACTAACAGGTCAGATGTACAGATTTTTCAGATTTGTCTAACTTTGTATTGGGCCTACAGATTCATGGACGGGTTTTACTACATCTATTAATCCCTTTGGTTTAACCCTATTTTCCCCAATACGTTTTAGACGTCATTCTTATCTTAGATTTTGCATTAATTAATTATTAATGCACAGACCTCTCACATTAGGTCGGTAGCTTGTGGCCGCTGGATATGCCGGGCGGTTCCGGGCAGACTTCTGCCACGAGCCAGACCTAACCTCGTGTCTTACGCATGTTATGACTAACTTCTCACATTAGAACCTATTGCTTGCGGCCACTGGATGTGCCGGGCGGTTCCGGGCAGATTTACGCCGCAAACTCATTCTAACCTCGAGTTAGCCATGTTTATCTTTGCGGCCAATTAATTAATAATTTACCGTTTATGCGCACGCCCAATATATATGCCAATTCAGATTATATCAATAACAGGATGATTATATCAACATAGCAGATAACAGATTTTATATGACTTAACGGATTTAACAGATTTAGCAACTTAGCAGATTTTGGCATATAACAGGTTAGGCATTTCAACCGACAAATTTAACAGATTAGGCATTTCAATCTAATTAGCAGTCTAGGCAATATAACAAAACTAGCAGTTTAGGCAACTTGGCAAATTAGCAGATTTAGCAAATTTAATATTTCTAAAGGTTCTATTTACATGCCTTGCCTAAACATAAATTAGGCCTAAGTTCATATGCCTAAATAATGTCATGATTCACAATATGATCATATACTTCCATGTTTGTATACATTTACATAGCGCAGAATATGGACATAATTTACCCTATAACATATGTTCCAATTTTTGTTAAACTAGCATTTTACAGCAGATTCACATATAAATTATACCAAATATAACCATTAATTCCAATGCATGCCATATATCCAAAAATCCCTATTTAGGTGTAATTACAATACTAGATATCCTAATTAATGTAAATCTTAAGTTTCCATATCTTCCTTCTTTTCATGTCATGAATTATTATGCAAACTATCCCCAATAATATAAATCTTTAAACCATATCTTCTAAAAATCAGATCTTGCCTTTTTATATGCATTTTATCCAAAGTCTCAAATCATATGCAATCTTTACAGTGGTTCCTCTTCTCCTTTTCTCACAAAATATGCATAGGTCTAAAACTAGTTTATAACATATGCTATTTTTTTCTAATTAATTACAGGTCTAAATTACAACATAACTATGCATACAACATGCATAAATTATATGTTCATAGTCAAATTTATGCATCCAATCCCAAGTCATATGTCCAATATATTTTATGCCTCAGACCTAAAGTCATACATTCAATTTGGTTTTGTCAAATTTCTCATCATTCATCCCAAAACTTGCGTTCATACGTTCATCTCTTATGAGATTAGGCATAGGCTCGTGGTAGCCTGGCTATAGAAACAGAGAAGAAGAAAGGAATATAGAACAGTCACAGAAAACAGATCTAACAGAAGAGAATACAACCTCAAACTCAGATTTAAATGCATATCAAAATTATAATTAACGTTTATAGCGGAGAATAACTGTACTTGCCTTGATTGGATTAAAGAAAGAACTTGTTGTCGAATCTTTGCAGAAATTTTAATCTCTAGTTTGAATTGAGTTGCTTAGGCTGATGTTGATTATCTTCTAGTTTTAATTCCAGCAGAGCAGAGACGCCATTTTTATTTTTTTATTAGAAGAAGAGAGCAATGGAGGCTAGAGAATTGTACAAGAAACCTAGGTAGAGTCTAGGGTCCTTTTTATAGGGGTAATGAACTGATTAGAACCATTGATGTTGCTTGGATTGATCGTAGCCATTCATCCTAAGGAGAGACCAATTAGAGCTTGCCACCTAGCCCTAATGACAAAGCAGACCACAGAAAATCGACCAACAGAGAATAGGCCAGCCGGGTTAGACTGGGTTCGACCTGGTCTGGACCAGGTCGACACCCCTGTCGACAGCCCTGTCGACAGGCCTGTCGACCTGGTTAGACCAGGTCGACAGCCCAGTCGACCTGGGTGCGTGAGGCGGGTGTTCTTCCGCCCTGGCCCATTGGGCCCCACTTTTAATTTTTTAAACTGTTTTATTCTGTTTGAAATATAAATTTAATTCAGAAACTTCCGAAGGCCATATCTTCTTCATACGGACTCCGTTTTTCGAAAACTCGGACTCTATTTCGCGTATTTTTCCGAGACGAACGCAATGGCGTATCCCGTTTCCCTTAGTTCTTTGATTTGAAATTAATTATACTTTAATTTGTTAATTTCACAGTTATAGAATTTGCGGGGTGTTACAACCGTATCTACAGGTGTCACCGTCGTCTTATCCCCTTCTTCCCGACCCACGCATGCACAAGGCCCGGACGGTTTGCGCTGCACACACCGTCCTCCACGTTTAGATCTCTTACAATCAACCAGTAAGCATGCCCCTTCTCCGCCTAGTACGGAGTATTTTATTTGACACCTACTCCAGGTTACTGATTGAAATGGGTCCCACACAATATGATATTAGATCTCTCGTTTGTCTTGTATCCCCCACTAGGTTTTCACTGACTTTGTATACCACTAGGTGTCTTTAATTACATAGCCTTGTTTATGTCTACCGGTTATGCTTACCTATAGGTATCTTTAATACATAACCCCTAATCTTCCAACCGGTTATGCTTACCTATAGGTGTCTTTAATTACATAACTCTATCACTTCTACAAGTTATGCTTACTCTAAAAGGTGTATTTAAATGCATAAGTTTATTATTTCCACCGATTATGTACACCACTGGGTTTCTTTAATTACATAACCTTAAAGGGTTAAGTTTATGGGCCAATATGTGAATATTACCTATCCCCTCTTCAAATTTACTTAACCCACCCATCAACCATGTTTACTTAACCCCCAAATTAAATTTAAGTTCATACAATCCTTATGGATTAACTTAGGTTAAGTAGTCCAATTTTTTACCATGTCCATTTATGGTTTCATAATGGGCCAGACCTCCCACATTAGGCCTACAACATGTGGATACTGGATATGCCGGTCGGGTCCGGGCAGACTTATTCCACAGTTGGGCCTAACATCGTTTCATATCCCAATTCGTATTTATGTACTCAGACCTCCCACATTAGGTTCATTATTAGTGGATGCTGGATATGTCGGTCAGGTCCGGGCAGACTTCCACCACTAATGCAACCTAACCTCGTGTCATAAGTACAATTACAATTCCTAATTGTAATTACTTGACATTCCATTTTTAATTAATTAATCAATTAATTAATCCTTTCCTTTTATAGGTGTCAATACCTATTTTACCCAATAATTTGAATTACGGGTCCATAGAAGTTCATATTCAAATTATGCCATTTTTAACCCTTTTCCCCCGTTCCTTAATTAGCACCTTCACAAAATTGGCAATATGCCTAGGCTAGACAATAGCCTAGTCATAAATGATAATAGGGAAAATAACTAAAATGATCATCTTGGCATAAACATAAACTTTTATGATAATAAGGTGAACATACACACTGGCATGGACATGAAATTGTCATTATAACAAGATGATAATTTAGATCACATAAAATAGATCTAACAAGATAACATATGGTGACAATTTAGATCACATAAAATAGATCTAACATGATAACATAAGGTGACAATTTAAATCAGATAAAATATATCTAACATGATAACATAAAGTGACAATTTATATCACATAAAATAGATCTAACATGATATCATAAGGTGACAATTTAGGTCACCTAAAATAGATCTAACATGATGTCATAAGGTGACAATATAGATCACATAAAATAGATCTAACATTATATCATAAGGTGACAATTTAGATCACATAAAATAGATCTACTAGTTTAGAAATAGATCTACACACATCCGCATCATAACATATCATAAAAGTTACATTTAAGATAAAGGTTTAGATCCAATCCTAATCAATTCAAGGTGACATATGTTCATGATTTACATGAATGATTAGATCTATCCAATGATATAACTTTCCAAATTAACAGATCTATATTAACCATAATATAGTTACAAACCAAGATCCACAATGATAACATAGTAGAACAATCATAATTTAATTGGATCTAGAGAAATAGATCTACCATGACATAGCATTCGATCCAACAATAACATAGATTTAAGGTTCACAACGTATCCAAATCACAGCCTTTCATGATTCACTATTATTTATCCAAACCTAAAAGTTACTAGAACTCAATGTTATTGGATTGCTAAGATGATAGAAAAGAGGTTGGAGTTGAGTGTATGCTTGATTCTCAGAATTTGATATGCTTTAGTTGATAGAAGAAGATGAGAGACCCTAGTTCAGTTCACACTCCGGTAGATTTTGGCCGCCATGACTTTTAATGAAGAAATATGTGAAATGGCCACATATTTATAGTTGCAGAACCATCTGGAACCGATTTCCACATAATCCCTAGGGTCAATTAGGTCGCGGGTCACCTCCCGCTTTGGGAAAAGGCCCGAATACCCAAAAACTATTCTGGGTACACCTTACAGGTGCGCTGGTGCAAAATTGCCTTGGCGCACTTGGAAAGTGCGCCAGTTATATCCAGTTTTGATTTTCAACTTTTTAACGTTCGTAACTTGTTCATATTTTATTCGTTTTATGCAAACTAGGTGTCTATCCTGACTAGATTTTCGAGATGGATGTAATGACGTAATCAGTTTCCCTTAATTCTTAATATTAAATTAATTATTCTTTAAATTATCCCCTTTAATGTTAATAAAATTATTGGGTGTTACAGGGTAGACGCCACATGGATGTTTAGATTGGTTGTTATTAGGGGCGGTCGCTTAGCTCTTGTAGTCTTTACTAATTGAGGGAGGAGCTAAGGTGGGGCCATAGCCGCCATGGAAAATATACCCTAGGAATATCTATATTTGCAGGCTTTTAAAGGCAACTTGTACACGTATGGAAAAGCAACTTGCCGAGTTCCGTGTTTCTTGTTTAGCCCTGCCATGGAACTCAGCGCACACTAGAGGACGTGCGATTGAGGCATCAAGCTACAATTACCGTACATATGTGGCACAATCTAGATACATGCATATCTGCTCTGGGTGGTGTATCGTAGACTAGAGGGCATTATTCCTATAAAGAATCTGATTCGATCGATGGTCATAGTCCGTACGCTTACGTAGTATAGTAATGATAGATATATGCAGAACGTAACATCGTTATGTAGAGATCCATACGTCACACTAGTATAGGATGAGGGACTATGTTCATTACGGTGGAGACCGTGCGAGTGGGTTACCATGGGGTGTATCTCAATATTGAGAGATAGCTACATATATTGTATTAGGTTAATTCATGGGAAAGTAAATGGGTTCGATGCGCGGATAAGTCTTGAGTTCTACTAACTCAAGTAACCTAATAATCAAGAAAATGAAATGGAACGACATTGATTATTCTATTTTTGATATACTAGTATCGGTGTGGTGCCGAGAAATATATTTAAGAAGCGCTATATATCATGTTCATCTTATCTTGCTCAGTTCACACTTGTTATTGTTACTGTTATCTTGTTCTTCCAGTTTTATATACCTTCCATGATACTTTTATTTATTTATATTTAAAAGTAAATGGACTCGCCAAACTTTATGTCTGACCCTTTTTGTTTCCTCCTCTCTCTTTCTTCCGTTTCCCCCCAGGTTCTTAAGGTGGAAGTGCTTAGAGTTGATTTGTATTCTTTCAACTTAGCTTGGATTTTGGATATAGATGTACTGCTTGGACCTCTGGTCAACTCTTTTATCGCTTCACATTGGAAATATGGTTTTATGCTTTTGTACTCTGATATTTTTGGCAAGACAGATTATTTATTTAATTGGTTACTTCAAACTTATGATGTAAACTCAGTATTTGGGGCCATGATGTTTTGATTTAAATAAAGTTTTTAATTCCGCTGCTATTTTACATGTCTGTCTTGTGATTTTATGTTCTTATTTACCTATAACGCTTCATGAAACTTAATGCATTCCCTTAGTGAGCGACATTAACGGACATGGGGTGTCATAAGGAGGGCTAAATGCTAACCTAAAAATCAATTAAATAATGTGAAAGGACAAAATAGAAGAGAAGGATCTCCAAAAGTAGATAAGGATGAGAATAGGAAGGGGAAATACCCCAATTTTAGCTAAAGACATCACAAAGCACACACATACATTCCCAAGCATACCTTGGGGGGTAACTCAGTTTAGCTACCAGCAGAGCTCTCCAGAGGAAATAATGCAAAGCTTTAAATGCATACCCCCGAGATTTAAGGAAAACAAGCCACAATTCATATATCACAAAGGGAAGTGAATCTAGATCCAAAGCCTTTAAGCATCAAAGGAAAATCATGGGACAAAAGATCAGAAAGGCCGAAAGCTCCTGGACGCCCGTCCCTTTCATATCCAATTAAAATTTCCTATTAGCACCGTAAATAACCAAGGCAGATCAAGTGTAAAAATTGAGGTGAAAAATGCGAGAGCTAAGGCACACCAAAGGAAGCAGTACTAGGCCTTCAACAATATCTTTTTGGAATATGGGGATGAAGGAAAAGGAAATTTACATCAGACCAGGATGCCCTTTTTGGCCTCAACCGAAAGGGAAATAACTTCATACCTACCGACTCTAGAAGGGAAAACGATGGAAGTAAGCTAAGGACCAAACATCATGAGAAACGAAGAAGGAGCTAAAAACCATAAACAAGGAAATTTGTAATGAGAAAGTGTTGACAGCAAAAAATGGTACAACACCCAAGAAATGATATTATGGAGAATAAATGAAGACAAATAAAAAAAAATAAAGAGAAAAGAGATAACACAAAAGTTTATAGTGGTTTGGTGTTAACGAGTCTACGTCCTTTTTACAATCTCTTATATATGAAATGATCTATTACAAATGAAATAGTCACCATAATAATATAATCAGAGATAGGCCAAAAAAGACCCCTCTTTTTCAGTCTAGAAGGTCTATTTATAGATGCAACAGTGTTTAAATTAGCTGAGGTACATGTTATTCGATCCAGATTTTTAGGAGAACATGAAGAAGCGTTCTTCTCGTAATGAGTGGCATGATTTGAATAAGTAGTGATAGGTAGCAGTTGATCCGTTATTCAAGGATGATTGGAACCGTTCAATTAGGAGTAGGAACAAATCTTCAGGAGGATATTTAGCACGGAATCGAGCTTGGCCTGACTTGAGGGACCTGAAGATTGCAGGCTCCAACTGGCTTGCATATCGAATTCCTATGCTCAGCCTAAGTCTTATGCTCGGGTCGACCCACCCATCGGTCGACTAGTTTCTATGTCAGGGCATCGGTCCTTCATGTCACTTTGGCCGAAGTCTATGATGTCAATGAATCTTAATGGCCTTGCCAAAAGGCTGGTCAACACTCTGCCCTCCAAAGCATGTCGTGTTAAGAATGGGGCTTACTTTGTAAATTTTCATTTTGGATTGTCTCTCGGTGTAGGAAAATCGAAAGATGATGTTAGTGCTAGCTTGAAGATTTTTCCATAAATTATATGGGCCAAGGATCGGTTAGTCGTACGTTCTGGAATTAACATTGGTCCAAGAAATGATGAAGCTTTGTAGTCATGTGTCTATTCAACCAAGCTTGGTTCGTTACCATAATGACACATCAGCGTCATAGTCATAATCACCCGTCACGTCAAAAAATACAAAGAGCTCCCATGTTCTACTATAAAAGGCTGGCCCACCTCCATTATTTACTTTTACTTTTTCACCACATCCAAACACTTTACTTTCCAAAAAAAAATTCAGAAAACCCTTCTCCGTTGAAGATCAAGATCATTTCTTTTGACTTGTTCGTAGGTATGGATTAATTAATCTTTTTCTCATCTTTAACACATCTGATATGATTCCGCACATAAATTTTACTCTTTGTCCTTTTTTCGTTATAATTTGCATTTAGTATAGTCTGTGGCTTAAATCACCCACGTCGAGTTCGTCGGAAATGTGATCCGACGATAAGGCCATGGTCATAGGCGGCTCTGGTGGCATAGTGACGATGGTCGGTAATGGAAGCGGGATCGTCTTTGTTAAATGGCATGAAGTTGAAAAGGCATGTAACACCCCACTTCCTTTAATGTCACTCACAAAGGAAATGCATTAACTTCTATGGAGAATTTTAAGTAAGTATAGAACAGAAACTTAACAACAAGACAGATATAAACAGTACTCAAAAATTTAAAACTTTATTTCATTGCAGCGGAAAACACATATGTTTGATTACATCATCAAAAACCAGAGTCAAAGTACATAATATCCATCTTGACTACCAAAGTACATAAATTGAAAGACATAATCCCCAATACAAAATAGCCATAAATAAAAGAGGCTGAACTTTACTTCAGCGATCCCAACAATCTTCTAAAAGCAGAGAAACAACAGTCCAAAATCAAGCCCCACTGGTGCTAGTTCCAACCTGAGCACCTGGGGGGGGGGGAAGAAAGAAAAGAGGAGGAAACAAAGGGGGTCAGACGTAAAGTCTGGCGAGTGCGATAACTTTAACAATATAATTACCAAATTAACTAGGCTAAGGCATAAGTTGGAAAATCAGGAAATGAGTATAAATCATTGAGTATGGCAGAGTAAACAAGGAAACAAGATGAACAACGATATTGTTAAAGCGCACCTAAACCACTATAAGATAATTACTAAACTACACCAACACTATAGGATAATTGCTATACTGCACCACCACTACTATACTGCACCACCACTAGTCACCCTAAGGTTGATCCTGCCTACAGACTTAGATAATGATAATGGTAGTTTCGTGCACCACTAGCTGCCTTCTAGGTGCCGCCTGCCCCTATCCCCACTAGGTGTACCCACTACCCCCATGCGATCGGCTCACTAACTCGTAGATACCCGTGCTGGCCCCATAGTGGGGTGTATCACTCCCCAATGTGGCAACCCGATACCACAAATAATGCACGGCTTATACCTACACGATGCAACAACGTCTTATCTACCAGCCCGGGTCCGCACATGCATATGAACCCGTTGGACTTGCGTTGCCACCACTAACCCGGTTTGGCCTCTTACAGTCAAGCCCAGTATGCGTGTCCCGTCCTCGACTTGGGTCGAGCCCACAAAGATACATATGGGTTACTGGTTGAAATGGGCCCCCATTACTTGACACAAGCTGTCCACCTAAGCTTGTTCCCCTCTAGTACATCCCACTTAACCCACTTCTTATTCATGTTCACTTACATGTTTCAATTCTGGTTAAGTATTTATAATCGTATTTCAAATGCCACCCAAGGCACCCACTAGATTCTACATGCCACCCAAGGCACCCACTTAACACCTTCGTGACCCACTACATGTTTATCTGGTTAAGTGTTTCTTAATTCATTAAGACCGTAACCTCATAAAGACCTCTCACATTATACTGGCATTTGTGGCAGCTGGATTTGCCGGGCGGGTCCGGGCAGTCTTACACCACAAAAGAGCCTAATCTCGTGTCTTTACAGTTGTTACGTATTTAATTTGTGCCTAAGACCTATCACATTAGACTAGCATTTGTGGCAGCTGGATTTGCCGGGCGGGTCCGGACAGTCTTACACCACAAAAGAGCCTAACCTCGTGTCTTAGACGATTAATTAGGACTCCTAATTAATCATTCCCCAATTTGAATTACTTTCCCTATTCAAATTATCAATCAATTCCAAATTTAACGATGTCCATAATTGACTCAATTATGTCCATCTATTTATGGTATGTAAAATCATACCAATTTTCACCACAATTATATTTTATGCCTTTTAAGGCATTTATTCCAATTAAATCTTTTTAATATTATCCCCTTTACCCCACGTTGTACGTTTTTTCATTTAACGTAAAATATACGTTAGACTCGAATAGTCTAACTCATGGAATAAAGAGAAAACATCACAACATACACATAATTAAAAATAGATCTAAACATAAGGGGTGAACATGCATGTGTGAATGATGTTCTACACCTAAAACTTGCATAGGACAAAGTTACAAGTTGCATAAAACTACATATGTCATAGACCCAAATCTAAAGGTGTGAACTTGTTGGGATAATGGTCACAAACTTGCATAAATCATGTATGTCATAGATCTACATCTAAAGGTGTAAACTTTCATCTAAACATGTAAACTAGCATGTAGAATTTGGCATATAACTCACACATGTCATAGCCTAACCTTTAGATCTAAAATATATGTCATGAAGCATATAAGGTTATACATATAATTTTCCCCAACTTTCATATGATTCATGTTTTAATAAAAATCTAAACTTGCATACATACTTATGATTTATCGTATGAATCATCATACCCAAACTAGCATATGAACAACATGGTGATTTGATTATACATAAGCCAATCATAGAATTACAACATGGATGATAGCATCATAACTTTACAATAGATGATCACAACATAACATCATAGAATTCATCACAATTTTACAACATAATTATAACATGCGGTCAATAATTCACATCATATCCAAATAATCCGCATCATAACATAATCCAATTAATTTGCTAATTATTTTATTAAAATTATCTAACTCACAACTCAAAGAAGGTCCTGAGTTCTGAATTCTGATTTCTGAAGTTGTATTAGCTTTCCACTGAAGAATATTCGTTGTTAAAGTTGAAAAGGATTGAATTAGATTAGCTTTCTTCCTCTCTAATTGGTGGCGGCTATGTTGAGTTGCTAGGTGACGGCATGGAGGCCATGAATCTAATTTTGTTTTGATTTTAGGGTTTGAGTCTAGAGGTGTTTTTATAGAGTTTAGGATTAGTTTAAGCCGTCCGATCAACCCAGAATTAATCCCTACCAACCAGAGCATATCAGAAACCCTAATGAGTCAGCATCTAGTCATCAACAGGTCACAAAACAAATCTGCTCGGGGTGGGGTGGGGGTGGGGCAGGTCGACCTTGTCAGGGCAGGTGACCCCCAGGTAGACCCTATGGTCAACCTGGCCCTGGCGGGAATTTTCCCGCCTAGCCTGTTTGACTCCGAAATTTGAATTTTTTGAAATCTGTTTTGAATTTTCGTAAACTTCCGATGGCCATAACTTCTTCATACGAAGTCCAATTCACGCAAACTCAGACTCTATCTCAACCAGAATTCCGAGACGAACACAATGGCATAACCCGTTTCCCTTAATTCTCACGTCTGAGATTAGTTATTCTTTAATTTGTTATTATAGTGTTAACAGAAATACGGGGTGTTACAAGGCATCTCTTCCCCTGAAGCAATTTGAATTTCGAGGCGCCATTAATTCTTTGGACATGCGATAGTGGGAAAAAGAGTGCGATTGGATGGGTGTGCCCAGGTAATGATGATGGATATTGATGTGATCAGGCGGAAGGAGACAAAAATGATTTTAAAACCGATGCTTGTAGACTTAGCGCTATAGAATAAGTAACTATCTTCAAAATGTTTAGAAATAATACCTGGACTTGGGTCTGTAGGACTACTGGTCGACTCCTTTGAGGTCGTGTAGAAAAAGATAAACATCTGGGTGGTGCTCGGCCCATGCTTGTCGAAGAGGTTCGGCTCGATGCTCAGGGCCGCCAATAGTTTAAGTAGAACGACTGATTTCACTCATTCTTCCTAGTTAGGGCTGAAAAACATGAAGTCGAGCATGTTCTTGATTGTAACTTTTGATTTGGGCTATCACTTCATCATACATACACACATTGATGCATATACTAAGGGATTATGATCTTACCAATATTACCAATAGTCTTTTATGAATATCACAGCTTACAATGGTTGGGCGACGCGATACTCACAGCTTTGGAGCAGGCAGGGGTAAGGTTATATCCACCCCTATAGACTTGGAAAGTATTTAGACTTCTGAATCTTGGACTAATTCCGAAATTGACATTAACATCGACACCCAAGACCGACTAACAAATCCGCCACTTGCCGTGGAAGTAGGAGAGACAAGCTAGGCGACAGCCGTGTCAATCGCACCCGTCACCCTTCCCGTTGTGGTAATTCTGGAAAAACCTTCGGATGCTTGGACTTGCGTAATGAGTTTGAGGCAATTTAAGAATTTAAGCATTAAACACAATATTTCATGGGAAGATATCCACCTTCCTTAAGAAAATGAACGTCCCCATAATCCACCAAGTGGCTATATAGCGCTAACTCGCCTGATGTGCACTGCCGAAGCTATTCCACCATTTTCTCCATTTGTCATTGATTTTCTTAGGCGAATGAACTTGGCACCACTGCAACTTCAGCCAATTGTATATACCAATCTGTTATCACTATACATCTTATATATGAAGTATTTACGTCAACCCCCGACATTTGATGACATAGTATTTTTCTTTAACTTCAGACATCGAAAGAAAGACGCTTCTTTTCTTTTCTTTGAGGCTGTTCGTAAATGAAAAAATATTGAGGGCATCCTAAGAAAACTAGGGGACATTAGGCATGACTGGTTTTATATTAAGCAACAACCGGGATGTGCACATCATTGGCTCCGGTGCAGTAAGTCTTTCATTTTAACTGGTTTGATCATTAAGAGGCTTCTTACACAAACCATTTTTATGCAAGCGATGAACCAAAAAGCCCACTAGGAGAGAATTCCAAGATCGCTTAGACAAGCTATCTAGTTTAATCCTTGAGTGACGAGACATGTGGAATTACTTTACTGACGCACACTTACACCAATATCATCTTCTTGATGCAAACAGAACATTAGGATCCCTGGTTGACCAACCTTCTCCATCAACGGCTGTCCAAGTTGACATGCCCTCAGCCGAGAGAGCGTCGACCATCGTTAGAAACGTGCCTCCAGTTGGGAAGCAGTCCGACCAACTTGTGTCTAGGAGATGGTTGTCATCGTCGCTCATCCTCCTAGAGGGGGAAAAGTTGTCAAAAGGGAACTCAGAAAGGAGGCCGACCTTTTAAAGGAAAAAAAGGCTTGGCCATGGATATTGCAGAAAAAACTTCCAAAAAAGACGATCGTGGAAGAATCTCGAAATAATCAACCGAGAATTTCTGCTATTGGAAAGACTTCTCCTTTTATTCAGGATTCACTCGAGGAGGATGTGAATTCCCCTTATGATGGTTTAACCAGTTTAAAGTTCCCTGAAAAATTGATTTCTTCTCAAAATTTAGATTTGACTTCTTTCCGGACTCATCGAAACAAAGGACGTGACAGAGACGAGCCAAGTTCCAGGATCGGGTCTGTCTTGGGGAATTACTCAAAACATACATAGCACAAGCACTGCACGTCACAACACTATCTTATCTTGTGTATGCTGAACATTGATCAAAATTTCTTTGTCATAATGTAGGTGCCATGGATAACGAGCATTATCGTCATAACTTTGGTGTTCTTTTGAAGAGAGGTGAACCTGTTGGTCGGCCCCGCTGCAAGGCAGGCACGACAGTGGACTTGGAGATGTCTGTCATAAACAGAAGGGGAGAAAAGGAGGAGAAAGAGGAGAGGTAGAGAAAAATGGTCGGGAGAGGAAAACACGGGAGAAACAAGAGAGGGGAGATCGGGAAAAGTGAAAGAGGAATTAAGAGAAAAAGGGAGCAAAGGAGGGTAAGTCCCAGGGAAAAGAGGACGAGCATAAGACTCTTAAGCGCCGATCTTCATCCCATTTTCAGGACAAAAATCCCAAGGGTGGTGACAAAACCGCCAGTGAACATTCTCAGGTTGCTCCATCCCATACCACTCCAAGTAGACCCTCTTCCCGAGTTGCAATCAACTGGGATTCATGATCATGTCTCTACTCCTCATCCCAGATGTCATGGGAAAAGTCCTCAAATATCAATCTCTTTAGCTCAAGTGAGGACATCTGCCGAACGACTCAAGGAAATTAAAGAGATTTTCCCTAGTCTTTGCTTTACCAAACTTGAATTTGCCCCCATCCTACGACCGTTTCCACCAAATACCTATGATCGAGTCAGATCTGATGTTGACTTTGCTCTATCCCAGTATGATGCGATGTATGTCTATGCAAGGCAAATATGTGAGGTAGTTAAGAGCAAGGTGATAGAGAATGAAGGCTTGAAGATGGAGCAGGATTCTGACCGAAAGGCTTTTTAGTCGATCAAGGAAAAAATGGAGGAGTGTGTGACTCAAGTAGCTATTCTTAAAAAAAGTATGAAAAAATTATAAAGGGCTTAGAGGCCTGATTACAATCGATGAGTCAGGAGTGTGCATCTCTCAGAACTGAAGGTGAAATCTTAAAGGGCAATAAAGGTCGATTGGACCAGGAAGTGGAAAACCTCAAGGCCCATCTTGATTTGTCCAAGCCTGCTAACAAGCAGACTAAAGATAATGCCACTGCTACAATTAAAATTGCTAGCAACTCTTAATTCCAACATGATATTGAGATTCGTTCGATCAAGGCTGAACATGCAGCTGTGGTAAAAGGGATGAGTAAAAGGTTCGTTGCTAATGTTTTGTTGTTCTTTGCCTGCATCCTCTGCTATAAGAACCTGTCTTGGATGGAAAATTACCGATGGGTATTAGTTGACATGTGGGAAGTATTTATGAGAGAAGAGGTCAAGGCAACGAAGGGACAATCGATGGATGAAGAAGCTTTAATAGACCAATATTTGTGTGGCAATGAGCAATGGGCGTTAGCTGAAGGGAAGTGGGTATTAAGGAAACTATGAAACGCTAAGTGATACAAGGCAAAGGGAAAATCAATCCTGGTGGAGGAAACCAGTGCAAGTAAAACAAAAAGATCTCTCCCTCTTCCTGCTACTGAAGTTTTTTCTGGTTCATCCTCTGTTTCTCCTCTTCTCTCGTCCCAAAAAAGTTCAGCTGCTCCTGCTCTTGAAACAAAGACTTCGGAATGACTAATAGAATCTGCAAGTAGAGGTAACTCACTTGTTCCTTCATAATCCCATCGAACATTCATTCCTTTAATCATAACTTTTTCTCTTCCTGTCATACGTACACCATTGGCAAAAGCAGTCACTGGAGCGGAGACTAAAGTGCCGGTGAAGGATCCAGCTACCTTCCACAGCAAAGATGAAGAAATGGTCGATGCTCCAAAGAAACCAGGAACTAGCAATGTTTAGTCGGATGATGATGACGTGGTTGTTATGGGAGAGGTTAAGAAGGCCGATCTTCCATCTATTGCTGAGATGAATCCAGGGGAGAGAAGGAGATTTCTTACCTTGAGGTCGAACTATCTAATGACGCCCTTGATAATCCTCCGATCCAAGTTATCCCTCCAAATATAATCACATCTGTCAAGGTACCTCCCTTCCAGCATCAACTGATCATAGTAAGAGAAAAAGCGATGCAACGGCGTCGGGTAATCCTATTCCCTTTGGAAGCAAGTCCAAGAATCTAAGGAATCATTTGATGACCAAGAAAACCTTGGAGATGATCAAGGAGGAAGTGTTGGAGGAGATCCAGAAGTCTTGTGGTAAGCCACGACGAGTTTAGAAGCCCTTTTGTTATATATCTATTTTAGGCACTTTGGAAGTTGTTTGCGAGTGCGACCCTTGCATTTTTGTCTTCGTTAAGTCTTGCATTTTGTGGACGAAGTTTAATGTACCTATAAGCAATGTTATTTGGTAAACACAACTTGTGTTGATGTTTAACATTGTTTATTTACCTCCAAATACTTGTATTATTAGCATGTTAAAGGATTATAAAAGTTATAGGGGAACAACGTTAGTGTCCCTGATTCATTTCAAACTTTGAGGATTGTTTAAGTGAAACCCATGGTCGGATCTCTTGCTTATCCCTATGCCCCCAGTGTCATGTGGTCCCAATTCGGATGTCAAGTCTTCCTGTCGACTTCAGGATCGATTCGACAAAACCGAGTGTCAAATGGTCTTGGTTATGGATATGTAAGTCCTTTTATACTCTCCTCTAGTCATTAAGGTTTAGAGTCACAGTGATCGAGCGGTCTTTAGTCGGGGTGCACCTTTCACACTCGTCCATAATTTTGTACTCCTTCTCAAGTCGTGAGAATTAGAGTTGCTTAAACAGGCATTCATGTTGTTTGCATCGGTGTCGTCCCCCCTTTTGGTCTATGAAGTGCGGTCTGGAGGTTTGAGCGTTGTTATCAAGCTTGAAGTTAGTCGACCCATATTTCCTTTCAGTTTTTGAATGAGATCGACTCTCTGAGACCTGGACCGGTAAGTTGGGGAGTAGGATTCTGACCTATGTTGGTCGAATCACAACATATATCCACAACAATAATAAGATAAAGTAGGAAAGAAGCTTTTATTCATAGACTATAACGGGTGACAAAACACACCTTATTATAATACTGAAATAGGGAAAAACAAAAGTCTTAAGAAAGATAACGTCGTAAATGCTCAACATTTTGTGCTCTTTGGAGAGTTCACTATTAACAGTCACCAGCCTGAAGTTTCCATTATCAAAATTCTGTTGGATGACATAAGGCCCTTCCGACTTGGGGGCATATGTACGGGAGTTAAGAAGACCCGTTTTAGAATAATATCGCCAACATCGAAGGTCTTGGGTCGGACCCTCTTATTGTAATATCGAGGGACACAACGCCGATGAGCTTCGGTGCAGAGATTTTCTTCTTCTCTTTTTTCATCAATCATGTCTAATGATTCCAAGAGAAGGGCTTTGTTTGATAGCGGGTCATAGTATGTAGTTCTATGGGAAGAAACTTCAAGCACTATTGGAATGACTGCTTCCGAGCCGTAAGACAAAGCGTAAGGAGTATGACCGGTGGCCGTCTTATGGGTGGTTCGATATGCCCAAAAGGCTAAAGGAAGATCGTCGACCAATTTGCCTTTCGCTCATTTCAAGCGTTACTTCAGGTTATACTCGATAATTTTGTTAATGGCTTCAACCTGTCCATTGCATTTCGAATGCGCAACTGCCGCGTACTTCTTCTCGATATGATACCATTCACTGATGTCTCCGAATTCCGATAAGCTAAATTGAGACCCATTATCAGTAATGATAGTCCGAGGTAAACCAAACTGACATATGATATTCCTGACAATGAAATTGATGACTCACTTTGCTGTGATCGTGGTTAACTGTTCGACTTCCACCCACTTTGTAAAGTAGTCTACAGCCGCGATCGCATATTTTGCACCCCCTTTTGAGATTGGCAGACTTCCGATAATATCTATTCCCCAAATGGAATATAGCCAAGGGCAGACCAACTGAGTGATATTTATTAGTCGGGACCCATGGAATCTGAGCAACCCTCTGGAATCTATCACATCGTCTAGAATAATTGGCCATGTCCTTGTTAACGGTCATCCATAAGTATCCATACCGCAAATTCCTCTTAGCCAGGGTTTGTCCTACTATATGAGCTCCATACTCTCCCTCGTGCACTTCTTTCAATATTTTCTTGACATCATCATTAGCCACACATCTGAGCATCGAGATTGAGAAACCACTTCTGTAAAGGTAGTCTTGCTGGATTATGTTTCTGGAAGCTTGATGTACGAGGTCTCGTTTCTCATTCCTTCTTTCTGGGAGAGTTCCATGTAGGAGAAAATTCTTGATGGGGGTCATCTTGCATTCCTTTTTAGGTTCGGTTTCTGATTGGTTGACCTCCATCTAATCTATGCTCGGAACGCTCAAAGTTTCTATGGGGTCCAATTCAGTCTCACTCGGGTCAGCACAACTAGTTAGTTTTTCCAATTGGTCTGCCCTCTGGTTTTCTTCTATGGGAATGTAGGAGATGCTATACTGATCAAAGTCATTCAGTAACTCCTCGACCTGCTTGAGATAGGCGGAAAGTTGAACCCCTTTAGTTTGAAATTCATTTCAAACATGAAATATAAAAAGTTGCGAATTATAGAAAATATTTAGCGTTGCTACTCTTAAGTCCCTCGCTAGCTTGATTCCGACAATCAGGGCCTTGTACTCGGAGTCATTATTGGTAGCATAAAAATTCAGTCACAAGGCATAATAGATCGACCACACTTTAGGAGTTAATAACACTATGTTAACGCAGGAACGTCGATCGTTTCAGGCCCCGTCTGTATATAACTTCCAAGTATCCGATCTTAATTCGGTGTCCAGGGGTTTAGAACTATCCTCCAGGCTGTCGTCATCTGGAGTAGTAAACTCAGCTATGAAGCCAGCTAGTGCTTGCCATCGGATGGACTTCCACAGAAAGAAGGTTAGGTTGAATTGAATTAGCTCGATGTTCCACTTGAGTAGTCTCTGGCTTGCTTTGGGCTATTGGAGGACCTGTTGTAGCGATTGGTCATTGAACACCTTGATGAGGTGATCCTGTAAGTAATGACCGAGCTTTCGTGATGCAATTAACCGATTATAGGCGATCTTCTCAATCATTGGATAACTGTGTTCAACCCCTATTTGTTTCTTACTCACATAGTAAACTAGACACTGTACTTGATCTTCTTCCCGAATAAGACTGAGCTGATTGCATGTAGGGATACTGCCAAATACACAAATAGGTCTTCATGGTCGATCGATTTGGACAAGATAGGTGGTTTTCCAAGTGGTCAAGTAAATTCTATAAGGCCTTGACACACAGGTGTCCAAGCGAAGTTTTGTTTCCCTCTTTTGACCAATTCGAAGAAAGGAAGGCACTTGTCGGTTGGTTTGGATATGAATCGACCCATGGCTATGACTTTTCCTGTTAAACTTTGCATGTCCTTGATTCATCTAGGTTCCTGGATTTCCTTGATGGCTAAAATCTGATCGGGATTGATTTTGATCCCTCGGGATCTAACTATGAAACTCAAGAACTTTCCCGATGCTACTCCAAAAGAGCACTTCAAGGGATTAAGCTTCATCCCATTCCTTCAAAAAATGTTGAATATCCCCGACAGTTCCCTAATGTGATCGTACGATTGCCTCGACTTTACCAGCATATCGTCCACATAGACCTCCATTGTTCTTCCTATCTGATCATGAAACATTCAGTTGACCAAACGTTGATAAGTTGCCCCAGCGTTTTTCAGTCCGATAGGCATGACTACATAACAATATAGTCCAAGATCGGTTATGAAGATGGTGTGTTCTTGGTCAGGGACATGCATTGCAATTTGGTTATACCCCAAGTATGCATCCACAAATGAAAGAAGCTCGTGTCCTACAGTTGATTCGAGTAGTTTATCGATCCTGGGCAGTGGGAAGCTATATTTAATGTAGGCTTTATTTAAATCTGAGAAGTTAATACACGTTCGCTATCTCCCACTGGCTTTCTTCACAAGTACAGAGTTTGCTATCCAGTTGGGATAAGTTGTGTCTCGAATGAACCCATTGGCTTGAAGCTTTCCGATTTCTTCTTTCAAAGCCCGGACCTTTCTACGCCGAGCATCTTCCTTTTTTGCTTTATAGGGGGTATATTGAGGATCTTTGGTGAGAGAGTGAGTCATGATGGAGGGTGAGATCCCAACCATGTTAGCATGGGTCCACGCAAACACGTCAAGGTTAGCACGGAGCAATTCAGTTAACTCCCTCATTCGAAGGGGGTCAAGGTGGGATCCGATCTTCAAAACCGTAGTTGGGTCATCGTCGTCGATCAAGTTCTTCACTGTGGTCTCATTCGGGGTTTCCTTCCTACATTCGAATTCTTTGTCCTCTCTTGGATCGATGTCCTCGAGTTGGCAAATGGACAGTCCTGACCGTGATGTTTTCTATAGTTTCTATGCTTCCCTCCCCTCTGCATGGGGAGGATCGTTTTCTTATTCCTTACTATCTTTGCTTCTTAGCTCTTTCCACTCAACCTAGTAGCATGCTCTCCCTGTAATTTAGTCCCCACTCACCATTCCAATCCCTCCATCGGTCGGGAATTTCAAAAGTAGGCACCAGGGAGTGTTGCAAGCTCTAAATTCTGCTAGGGCCGGTTGTCCTAAAAATGCGTTGTACTGGGAGCTTATATTCATTACTATGAATGGCAGAATCCAAACTCTCCCGCTGCCTATGTCTCCCAAATCTACCGATAAATCGATTAGAACGACCGACTCGGTAGACGATCCATTGAATCCACATATCTGGCCCGTGCATTATTTCAAAGCTCTCAATTCCGACTTCGTCTGGTCATAAGCTTGTTTAAACAAAATATTTACCGAACTTCCATTGTCGACCAAACCCTTTCGTACAATAGTCGGACCATGATGGCTGTTATGACCAACAGGTCGATACTCGGGGCTTCTACACCGATCGACTCTCGATTGCAGAAAATGATGTCATCAATCATCATCTTTCTTTGTTTTATAGGGCTTGCAGTTTCAGAGGCGCTAGATTTTACAACATCGAGATGTTCTACAGAATTTACATATCGTTCCATAGTACGAACGCTATTCCTCTCTGGATGAGGTCCTCCAACAATGACATTGATCAGTATTTCCTTAGCCATTTCTTGGGTAGTGGCTCTAGGCACCGCCTGACTTTGCATGGGGGATGATGTTCCTTGCCCTTGGTCTCTTGGGATCACCTTATACTCATTTATCTTTCCTTCTCGAATCATCTTTTCAACAATCCCCCTAAGGTGACGGCATTCATTAGTCGCATGCCCGTAAATCTCATGGAACAAACAAAACCTCCCAGTTTCCCATTCTATCTCTGTGGATTCACCCAAGGGTGGCTTCTTATACTGAACTTTACTACATGTTTCGAGGTAGATGTTTACAAGTGTATCGTTTAACGTCGTATACCTTTCAAAGACTTGAAACTAGGGTCGTTTTCTAGAATTCCCTCTTTGTCCAGGTTTCCGTTGGTTCCCTTTGCTTCGTTACCATTTCATTTTCCATGATTTCCAACATTTACTTCCACTTTTCTGGAATTATCCTTAGACTTCTTGACTACTACATTACTCTGAATGGGCTTAGTAGGCACGTCTTTCGACCCATCCTTTTCATCCAAATGCGCATCTTCCTATCGTAACCAAATATTAGCCTCTTCATAGAAAATCTCAATTGTCGTTGGTGGCTTCTCGATCAAATACTTCCCAAACTCTATCCTTTTGTCGATACCATCTACAATGGCCATCAGGACTGTCTCGTGATTGGGATTGCTTACTTCAGTAGCAACCCAGTTGAATCTACTGAGGTAATTCCATAGAGATTCACCCCTTGCTTGCTTTATTGCAAAAATGGCCATAACATGCTTCGACTTAGAAGCGTGGAGGCGGAACTGATTCAGGAATTTCTCACTTAAGTCCTTGAAATTTAGGACTGATCTCGGGGGAAGCTGAGTGAACCACATGAGCGCTACCCCATTCAGGAAAATTGGAAAGGCTTTGCATTTGATGGTTTCAGGTGCTACAACTACCTCCATATGCCACGAATACCTAATCAAATGTTGTTGCGGGTCGGTGGTCCCTCATAATGGCTCATCTAGGCTATATTAAACATTTTGGGAAACTCCGCCTATAGAATGTCATCTGTGAATGGCGTATGGCTTCTGTCAATCCCCCAATCTTCATTCTTATACCCTTTACTGTCATTCATGATTTTTCATACCATGACAGTCAAATCTGGGGGGATAAGTGCACATCGATCGGCTTCCTCAATTGGTCGAACTCTCCCTGCTCCGTCTCCAAGCAATGTCGCCTAAGTCGTTGTCTGGGCAGAACTCCCTCGACATTTGACGTCCCGGTTATTCACAAGATGTCTGAGAGGGAGAACAGGAGCTTGGGATATTTGAGTGGTATTTCGGTGAGTCGAAGGAGAGGTACTTTGATCCCGTCGAGTCGTTGGATCAATTTCCTCCAAATCGGCCAGATCGACCTGAGTTTGTTCAGTTGTTCCAAGTTGGTTTGAATTCCCTTCCAATTGCAGTTGTTGTATGTTTCCGGGTATTCCTAGCGGGCATCGTGGTTTAAATCGATCTCCAGTTCCTTCGGATGATGATAAGCCTTCCGAATTTTGGTCCAGCAAGTGAAGGGAAGATTGTTGCTTCCTGAATTCTTCCCATTGCCTCGACTTATGGCTCATGTCTTGTCTCAAGGAAGCACTCTCCCGAACTTGAGCCTTTAACACCGTTGTTGCATCCCAGAGTTGATTCATCACGATCTAAACTCATCATGGGTAGAAAAAGCTGAGGGGGAAGCTTGATCCACTGCAGAAGGTTGCATCGGAAGTAGTAATGTAGGCTGATCTGGGGTATGCCCCCTAATGGTTGACCCCTCGGCCGCTTTTGCTGGAACAGAAGCCTGCGGTTTCTTTCTGCTGGTGCGTGCTGAGGATTTGGCAACCATGGTTCAATGAAGTTGGAAAAGACGTAGGATCTCTTCTCGGACTTTGTGATCCCAAAGCAAAATCCTTCTAATGCTGAGAATATCAATGTTCTAAGTGAAAGCACAAAAGTGTTGATACCGAAAAATGGTACAGCACCCAAGAAATGAGAATGTGGAGAATAAAGGAAGACAAATAAAAAAATGAAGAAAAAAGCGATCGCACACAAGTTTATAATGGTTCGGCGTTAATGAGCCTACAACCACTTTATAATCCCTTTTATATGACATGATCTATTACAGATGAAACAGTCACAACGATAATTTAATTAGAGATAGACCAAAAGAGATCCCTCCTTCTTAGTCCAAAAGTTCTATTTATAAATGCTACAGTGTCTAAATTGGTTGGCGTACGTGTTATCTGATTCAGATATTTAGGAGAGCATGAAGAAACGTTCTTCTTGTAAAGATTGGCATGATTTGAACGAGTAGTGATAGGTAGAAGTTGATCTGTTATTCGAGGATGGCTGGAAGCGGTCAAGTAGGAGTGGGAAAAAATCTTCAGAAGGATATTTGGTTCAGAATTAGGCTTGGCCTGACCTGATAAACCTGAAGACCAAGGGCTCCAGCTGGCTTGCATATCGGGTTATTGTGCTCGGCTGAAGTCTAGGGCTTGGGTCAAACCACCCATCGATTGACTAGTTTCTTGGTCAGGATCATTTGGTCATTCATGTCACTTGGCTGAAGTTTATGATGTCATTGAATCTTGATGGCTTGGCAAAAGGCTTGTCAACAGCAGGGGCCTTCAGTCATATTTCAGGTGATTCACCTTCTGTAAACGAAGGCACTGGCAAAGTAAGCCCATCCCATAAGAGTGTTGAAAGGAAAACAGACTCCAAAGCATGCAATAAAGTCTGGAGAAGAGGAAAAGTTCACCGAAAGGATAGGGTATACTGTATTAGAGAAGCTGTCCTCGGATCTAACAAAAAAAAATGACCATGTCGAGAAAGATACTGTCGAAGATAGCTACCACTGTAAGTTGAGAGTCTGCATATCTCTATGCCTCTCGCGACATTTTAGACCGAAAACCAAATGGGTTTGTCCTCAAGTTACCAATGAAGAAGGATAGCCAATATCAAGGAAGCCTTCGTATCACCCTTAGGAATCCACCGAAGCCATAGCTAAATGAAACCCCCAAGGCCGAAGGTAAGCCATCTACACCTATAAGTAGGGCCTCTAAAGACCAAGATCGGGACTTTTGGTCCATTTTTAAAATTTGTAATCTAAATTGAGGAGGGAAACCCTAATTTCCAAATTATATTAGGGAATTTTTCTAGTTTCTTGTAATCTTGCTTCTGAACTAGCAATAAAGAGTATTCTAGAAATATAATCATTGTTTTTTAAACTTAAGAGAATGGAGCATGACTAATCACAACTATTAACTCTCTTAACAGCTGATTATGGATGATTTATCTTCTACTTTCTTATTTTATCCATCCAAATATATAGTGAGAAACCCAAAGAGATTAATTGCACCAATGGTAATAGTAATATCTCCTACAGGCAAGTCAATTACTATTTCCAATGGAAGTAGCTCCCCATAGGAAGCTCATATCGAGTTATGCCCCTCTTCGCTGGGTTTCCCATTATAGTTCATGAAAAAAGTGCTAAAGTAGGATCGAGCAATATGAAATCAAATGTATGTACGGAAGCTTAGATGATGTGATATACTGTATTTGATATAGTTATGCAAGTAAATATCTAATGAGATAAATAATAAGATATCAAAGACAAGAAATATGTAAATGTAGTAAATAAAAATAAATAAACCAAGAATTTTTATGTTAGTTTGGAGCACCGTCCTACGTCTAGTCCTAGGCTCCTTCTGCAATTTACTTAGGAAATACCCTCACTTCACCTGTAGGAATAGGTTTGAAAACACCTTAATAGCAGAACGGGGACCTGAGCAGCAGAACATGATTTCGCCTAGCAGTTGAAGGGGACTTCTTGCCTGAGCATCAAAATAGGACTTCACAAATTACAACAATAGCTTTGACTATATACGTGTTCTGAATAATATAAATAATTCACGCTTTGAGTACATCCTTCCTATATCTTATCCTCAAATATATGAAGTTATTGTGAAGATTTAAAGGAAGTAGATTGCTATTGAATCAAGAAGTACGAATGTAGAATCAACGATTCAAAGTAATGGAAGTAGTTTTAAGAGCTTTTGAATGCAAAGAGTATAAAGAGAATAGAATTAGAGATTAGAATAAGAATCGGTGATTTGGAAAGTGGTATTGAAGTGTTTTAATAGTATATGGAGAGTAGCAATCATTTGTGAATAGTTTCAAATAAAAGAAGCATCCATTTCTCTTGAATTTTGATTGAACTTTTCACGAAAAGAAGTGTCTCTTTACTGGAAATGACATTTGGTAAACATCAGTCGACTGGTAAAAAATGATCAATCAAGTGGTGAGGAAGATCGTGTACACAAATGTGCACAAGTACATAAAAATGTGCCAAATAGCACCTACCAGTCAACTAGTCTATGCTCTAAAGCATAGTTTGCACTTGTGCGCATTTGTGTATAAATATGATCTTCGTGTATCTTCATGTTAGTGTATAGTAATATATGAGGATAAATTTTAACATACTATAACACATCTAAGACACAATTAAATAAATAATCATATACTTGTGAACTTGCATATCACTTCTTGATCTTCCTGCTTTTCTTGTCATGAATCATAAACCTATGAGCTAACATTCTATCCCTTTTTGATTGATGACAACCTCTTGTAGATAGTATCAATGAGTATATCCCCCCCCCCCCACTAAATATGTGATATTTACGAATTCTCTTCCCTTGAATTAGTGGCTATAATATTTTTTTGCAGAAACTTGTTAGTATATCAATCTCTCTTCCCCTTTGTCATCGATAAAAAAGAATAGTAGCAAGACAGAAACATCATAAATACAACAGATTCTTTGATTTACACCTTCATTTTAGATTTGTTTACAAAGATATTAGAGACACCGAAATAACCTTCCCTTTGTTGTGATGTACATGCAAAATATATATATATATATATATACACACACACACTCTTTGTTACCCACTTCCTCCGTTAGGGTCCAGCGGTTAGATGAAAGGTAACCATACCCAAGAGGGTTTAATGAAACCTTTAAAAATGAAATTTTCATTATTAACTATTGAATTAAAATAAACATCGATATATTTTTCTTTGTTTTTCCAATTTATAGGAACCCAAATACTTAAACAACTTCTATTGGTATTTCCATTCATCCTTATAGATTTATTATAAATATTTCTACTCATAGAAGTATTTGAATTTCTATAAAAATTGGATCTTGGATTTACTAGTGCTTCAGTACTAGCAGTGATATTTTTATTATACATAAAGCCATATCTAGTACTATTTCTATGATTAGTTTTATTACATCCTAAACCACTTTTGTCGTGTAAAGGTCGAGATCTAGATAAAATCATATTTAAATCATTTTAACCTTTATTAAATTTCGTGAACTTACTTGTACATTTTTCAATTTGATTCCGAATTCGCGATTGGCATTTTCAAAAGAAATTTTGTTATTTATTAAATCATCAGTTTCCCTATTTAATTCAGAATTCTCTTTCTTTAACGCACTGTTATCATTTTCGAGGCGATCAATTTGAGGTTCTGAATTATCTAAAGATGATTGCAATATATTATTTTATCTTTTCAAATCACAAATTTCATTTGAAAAAAAATTTCGTTTTCTTTTTCAAATGTAGTATATTGTTCATCTAGAGATTCATAATTTAAAGAATACCATTTTGATTTTTTAAATTTGTTTTTTCTTTTCTTAATTTTTGATTTTCGAGTTCAACAGATTTCAACTTTGCTAAAATAATAAAATTGAGTCTCCCTAATTCATCATTATTTTTCATTAAAATTTGTAAATCAGAAAGTAACGTTTTAATAGTCCTCATTTGTTGTAGCTTTGCTTGTACCTGACTTGTTGCTTGCTATATTTCGACTATATCCCTTTCTGGCCACTATTCTATGATGTTTTGACGATGAATAGAATACCTCGCTCTGATACCAATTGAAAAAAATGCTAGAGTGGAATTGAGTAATATGCAATCAAATTTATGTGTGAAAGCTTAGATAATGCGATATACTAAAATATATTTATGCACGTAAATATGTAATGAGATAAATATTAAGATATCATATATAAGAAATATATAAATGCAGTCAATAAAAATAAATGACACCCAGAATTTTATATATTGGTTAGGACCACCGTTCTACATCCAGTCCCAGACTTGTTTTGGAATTTTACTAAGCAATACCCTCACTTCACCTAGAGGAACATGTTTAAAAACACCCGAGAAGTAGAACGAGGGTTTGAGCAGTAGAATAGAATTTCTCCTCAGCAGCCAAAGAGGACTGCCTGAGCAGTAGAACAAGACTTCACAAATTACAATAGTAGCTTTGACTATATATGTGTTTTGAATAACATAGATAAGTCACATTTTGAGTACACTCTTCCTATAATATTATCCTCAAATATATGAAGTAATTGTGAAGATTTGAAGGAAGTAGTTTGCTTTTGAATCAAGAAGTATGAATGTAGAATCAACGATTCAAAGCAGTGATAGTAGCTTTGAGAGCTTTTGAATGCAAAGAGAACAAAGATAATAGGATAAAAAATTAAAATAAGACTTGAAGATTTGGAAGGTGGTATTGAAATGTTTAAATAGTATACGAAGAGTATAAATCATTTGTGAAGAATTTCAATCAAAAGAAGAATCCATTTCTCTTGAATTCTGACAAAACCTTTTCACGAAAAGAAGTGTCATTTCTTTAGAATGACAGTTGGTAAACATTAGTCGACTGGTAAAAAAGATCATTCAACTGATGAGGAAGATCGTGTACACAAATGTGCACAGGTGCATGTGACAACCCAAACCTCCCCTTACAGGAAAGCCCGGATTACTTTGAGAACATGACGCATCAGAACACAAACAACAGAACATCTCATTGCTATTACAAAAATTACATCAGAGTAAAAGATATCAAAGTAGGGATTAATATTACACAACGGAAATAAAGTAATATCAGAGATTAAAATACAAAGCAGTGGAAATTTAAACGTATAAATACATTGTATAGCGGAAAATACGTCAACAACACAACTGAAAGAAATACACAGATACAAAGCTTTCCGAATATAGCTCCAGCTGTAATTTAGGATCCCGGGAAAAGAAATATCTGCGAAAACCAAAACTACTAGCTGCCCATGTGGAAAATATGGTCACCTAGAGTTTAAACAATAAACTCTGAGTCAGTCATGGGACTGGTGTGAGAACTAAAATAGTTATTAAATATTTACTTTAAAAGTTGGGAAATCGTGGGACCACACCGTATAACAGAAAACGAGTTTACTAAATACGAACCTCAATTTAAAATAAAACAACGCTGTGTTTTTTGGAAAATGAAGCTATTATAAGACTCAGGTCCCATCACACAATGCAACGCAAGCCGGAGGATAGAGTTTTACCTTATAATAGCCAAACATGCTTGGTACTTTTTAAGACAAATCATTTTGATATTACTATTAGTGTCTAGTCAGTTTAAAACACTTTCAATATAAATGTATCAATCCTAGACATCATAGTACCCCATCCTACTATGTCGCCATATAGGTTTACAATCAAAACCACACGATGTCATATTGGAAATTGGATTTCCATCATGAACTATGGCAAGGGTTCTTCCTTACCAAATTCGAGACACTCTAGCCCATGCCTCAGGAACAAAACGCATCATCCCTTGAATATGGCAGGACCATTCAATACTTACTTTAGTGGATTGGTTATTCCTGAACAATACGTTTCCCCGCCCTATAGGGCGTAAAATCTTGTCATAATGTCGACCATCATATCTGAGGTACCTCGCTTTCCAACATCCATATAAGTAAAATGTCTGGGCTCCATACCATGACATCACTCCGAGCTAGAAAGAAACGTATGTCCTCCCTACGCTCCTTCATCCCATTTCTGGTTCATACCTAGGTGTGAAGCTCGCGAATTAACGCTATACACAAAGCTATGCTAATTAAAGTCGTGCTTTGATCATCATCCACAAGACTCTGCTTTTCAACAAAAGCCTTGATCATTTGCATCTCAGCATGCCACACTGACAATTCACGCCATTCAACTGATGTCTATCAATATACAACCTCTAAGCTCGTATGTCTCAGAGAACGGTGTTAAGCAAGAGAATAAATTCTCCGCCACCAAACACATATATATTTAATAGAAATCAATCAACACAGAATGAAATCCAATGTCAGATACACATCCATTTACAAGTCCGTTATGGGCCTAAACAAAACCAGAGGCACCTTATTCCTCGTCCCATATGTCAAATACGGGAGAGAGGTCCTCGCCTATCCAGTCGATCTCCAAGTACGTTTGGATGATCACCACTTATTACCTTGTCTCGGGGGATCAGCCCAATCAAGACATCAATAGTCATCCATACGATGTGAAGATCTCTGATCTTCGACCACCGTCTTCATCGTCGACTTTTAATCGCCGTAACAGTTATTCAGAATGGGATGAACCCGGTCTTTCCGAATAACTTAGGTATTTTATATTCAATAATCAAGTGTTATAAAAACATATCATATAGCCCATTCCAATTCAGAATATTCATTTATTCAAATGTTCACATTTTTAGGGAAGGTTCCCATTGATTTTATCAAAGTTAAATCCTTTTAAATTTATTCTTTATTCTTCCCTTGGATATCCATTTCAAAAGATTTTATTTTATTTATCCATAATTCTAAACCAAATTAAGGTTTATAAAACTAGTCAGGATTATTGAGCCTTACGGAAGTAATCGTTTATTTATTAATGCCTATCCAAACTTATTCATCCCATGGAGCAAAACTGGTAGTGCTCCATAACTAACACCCATGGTGTTATCGGTGAATTAAATTACCATCTCATGTTCGAATCTAATTAAGGACTCAACTATCATCTGGAGTAAAACTGGTAGTACTCCACTCTCGATCATTTCTCTTGTTTGATAAATTTATTTATCTCATTCACTTTCCAATCTAATTAAAGATTCATTAAAACTCCATCTTAGTTTTAACCTCTAAAATCATTACTTTATGATCATTCAACTTTAAGAAATTAATCTTATCTTAAACTGGGTCAAAGAACCAATGTTATTAAAAACACAGTTCACAATAAACCCAAATCGACTTCCACTCACTATGGAATCTTCACGGAAAATAGATCAATATATAACCGATATAAATTTCTGTATCATACTAATAATATAAATGGAATAACAGCATAGTCTTTTAAATTCTATAGATAGCACCAGTGTTCCTTCCCAGAAGCTCATCTCGACTATTACCAAATCGAATTCCATTCAATTCCAATTTGATATATTAAATTGGAAAACTTTTCTTTTGAAAATTCCGATTATCTTATTTAAAAGATTTATAAATTCCAAATCATAACTTCACTGTTAATTGGGTTAAAGAACGAATGTTATTTAAAACCAAATTCACGACAAACCCAAAATCCAATTCGATATTAAATATAAGGCTCTGAACAGAAATTATATCGGCTTATATTCAATAATGAATTCTGAAACCCACTGATATCATAGTGGGAATAACAATATCTGTATCTTCCAAATTCCTCAACAATATCTATATAATCACGTAATCCAATATCGAAATATTCCAAAGATTATCTCCGTTCAAATCCATTCGATTTATTCATTGGATAATTATAGTTATTTAAAAACCCATTTGCAAATCCAAATTATTTATTCAAAACATTGGATTATTCTTCTAGTTAATAACTAGTTCATTCAGATAAAAATACCTGTCAACTTTTCACTTTTGGATTTTTTCATCCAAAATCTTTCCAAATCATTTATAATGAATTTACACAATTTTTCTATATTTTTAATAATTTTATTAAGGCCTTTGCAGTCGGTTTCCAATAACGGCCACCGAACTGCATCCATAGCGACCTATTCTGAAATTGATTTGGACATAATTTGAAATCCGGCCGTTCAAATTTGAGTCTCTTATATTCATTGGAAAGATCTTTTCGATACGAACCCAACAGTTCCGGTTTTAGGAGAATCCGACGATCGGACCTCCCGTTACATCAATTTGAAGTTAATGGCAGAAATTCGCGAACGGTCGCTGCGCGGCGCGTTCTATTCAGGCCATTAAATATATATAATATATATATCATCGATTTCTATTTAAAACGTATTTATAAATTTGTTTATAAATTCATTTTAAAACGATTTCAGATTCGTTTTCAATTTTAAATCAAAATTGAATATTCCATATCATTAAACTATTGTGATGATATTATCTTCAAAATATCTAATTTTGAAATTATTTCTTTTCGATATTCATAAAAATGAATAAAGTCGACCGAAAATTCCCTCCGAGTAAAAATGGCGTATATCTACTAAACTTGGCCTCATATTCATTTTGGTTATGAATATTTCTATATTTTCGTGTCCATCCAAAATCGGACATCAAAATTATATTTTGATTATTCAGTGAATGTTAATTTAAAATATTCGTTCATTAATTTAATCCTTCACTAGATATTATTTTAAAATATTCATTATTTTAAAATATCCATTATTTGTGAATCGGAATGTGATTCAATCAATTACCATATAATTTCAGTTATATGGATTTCATACATCGCATGTATTCAAAAATAATGATAAATAATCATTCTACATTCAAACATCATCCATAGTGCAATTTATAACTGTATAAGCATTAAAATAAATAAATAACGCTCATCACAGTCTGTCTAGCAATTGATTGACATACAACTAAATATTGGGATTAGTGTATGTCAAATATCATCCCAATACCCATGTGGATTTTCAAAAAAAAACAGTCCATTTAAAGAAATCATTGGTTAATAAATTTAACCAATTCTAGTTCTGTTTGAATTATTTTTCTAATTAGACAATTTTCACTGTTCAATATATAAATGATTATTTTGTCCATTTTCATCTATCAGTTTAATATTAATATTTTTAACCTGTTAAATATCACAAAATAATCATCATAATACATTAATCAGCAAATCGTCCAAATAAATAAATACTCAACTACCCAATGCCATTTACGGTGGCATAAGTGGCCATTAGCGGAGTATGAAATGCGAGTGTCGCTAATATCCATACATCACTTCCAATTTATGTGATTTGTGCGAATTCGTGTGTTGAACTCCAAAAACAAATAACATACTACAGATAAAAATCTATACTGGCAATTTCTATATATATTTACAGTCATTAAAATAAATTAAAAAACTGTACAACATTTTAGTGAGAGAATTCTCACATTCGTTTCCACTCCATCAATCTTTATTTAAAGATTGTATTTTTCAACTAAATTAAACACGCGTTCAATTTAGCTGAAAATCTAATTTGCTCCGTTTTCGTTCTGGTCATTTCCATTGCGTAGAGCTTGACTCCACGATCGCAACGCAATTGAAATCATCAGATTTGGACCGCCTACGTTAAACATACGGCGTTAAACACATTGATTATTTAAATGAGAAAATAAAGTATAATTAATTAAATTATTTAAACCTTTTTCCCCTAATCAACCCTCCTTCTTCATCTGTAACCCGCCGCCCCCTAACTGAACCCATGCTCCATCGTTCTTTCTCCGAATTGTCGCTCCACCATCGCGTCGAACGATGACCAGGAAGTGCCACAATGTAGGGCTTCAGCCCCCTTCCATCGCCTGGCTAGCAGCGGCGCTCGGTGGGTCAGAGTTTCCTTGAACGACACTTAAACATGCTCATTCGAGCTCAAAATCCTCCCACTATTGAACACGAAAACTGGTCACAGCTATACGATTTCAAAGACCACAAAATGTTCTTCGATTTTTGTTTGATGAGTTCTTGAATTTACTGATTGGATTTCGCGAATCTAAGGAGGAAAAAATCATCCATTCTCAGCCCTTGGAATGAAGCTGGTGGCGACAATGAATTGTGTCCTAGGGTTAAATTTTTCTAGGATTATATATATATATATATATGTATAATTTTATTTTTAAAAAAATGTGTTTTTGCATACGAAATTGAAATCAAACCCAACGACTATTATTTCCAGCTAAATATCCCCATTTTGGACAAAATGGGATATGTTTCGTAAGACAATTCGACCAATTCGATCATTTTTTTCAAAATTAAAATATACCTCATTATATTTAATTTTAAACGTACATTTTAATTTACCGGGGAAACATACTGACTCCAAAAATTACAGAAAAATTATATCTAACTATGTTTTGATGATACAGCCCTAATAAAACCAATTTCATCAAATTTGGAGACCGTTTGAAGTATGGTCTTTTTCTGGTCGACCCAATTTCAAATTGGATTTGAAAAATAATGTTTATATTTACTGCGCTCACATATTAATTCCAAAAATTATGAAAATTGAAACTTAACAATAATTTGACATTCCGGATCCAACAAAAGTGGTTTCGTCGAAAATGGAGGTCGTTTGCAAAATGGCTATTTTTAAGGGCTATATATTATATTAAAAAAAATATTCCATGGCGACTATTTTATATTTTAAACTGGACATAACTTTCCACTTATAAAATAAAATTTGAAATTTTCACAATTATTAGAAAGATATAATTAAACAGATTCAAATGTTTCTGGTTTTACCGAAATCCAATTTATTTTTCATTCTATACATTCAATTGAAATTTAAAATCGAATTTTCAAACTACCGCCACATTTCAAACTCCTTTTATAACTAAATTCAATTCTTACGTTCTAATTTCAATTTAAATAAAATTTAAATCGTTAATTCCCAAAATAAATAATTTTAAATTAATAAAATCTATTAAATCAATTAAAAATAAAAATTTAAATTGGTTCAGAAATTTTGGGTTGTTATAATCTCCCTCACTTAAAATCTTTTCATCCTCGAAAAGGAACAGAGCTGAAAGTTGTTTAACTAACCAACTCAACTTTCATTCTTCAACTTTTCAGTTTCTAAGAACTTTTGAATTTCTCAAATATTTAGCTAACACCCTAAATTTTCGAAAAATTTCGCCATAACATCCTTTGTACGGGGAGGGTTTGAAAATTTATTAGGTCGTATTTGGTACCCAATAACTCAATAAAAAACATATACATGTTTTGTGACCTATTTGCATACAAGGGAGAACGTGTAAAAATCGAAATCTCAGACCTTGCCCTAGTGTTGGAAATAAAATAATCCATGTGCCTTAATTAACAACAAGAGAGACATGAAATTTTGTCATCTCCAGACCTATGTAGGGTTTTTATTAAATCCTGCCCCGAGGACCGTTATATGTATTCCTTAATTAAGTCCATAATCAGTCTTCTGTTCAACCTGTAATATAGTCATCGCCATACAAACATCTCGCCTGTATGGTAATCCAAACCTCGTCATATAAGCGCCAAATGTTTACATGGAATATGATATGATATGTTGTCTTCATGTAGTATGCCATACGGTGTAGTTCATAATTTATTTGTTGCTATCCTATGGTGTGATTTATAATCTCACGCTGAACAACCATCACAACGCATCCAATTTTATTCGTAGGAGTTTATATGAATAAAATTGCGCAACCAACTCATTAAGGTGTACCTATTTGTCGGGCATGCAAATTAATTCTCTACTCAACAGTAAATCCATAACCTGTTCAACAAATATATATACATGTATATGCATGTAATTCCAATCAATTTTCAATTTAATTCAATATTTGATTCGATTTGGCTTTATTTTACCTTTCATTCTTTTATTAGTTAAATTAATAATCACACAACACAACCATCAATCAATTAAATGGGTTAACTTTTCAAATATATAATTTTATATATACTCAAAAATCCAATTTCAAGACCAAATCACAAACAATAAATTCTAACTAAGTTTTGGTTCTCACAACAGTCAATTGGAAATATTTAGATATCCACTTTCGAAACTCAAACATAAACACTGATGATGTCTAGACTATTATCAGAATCATCTCCGGGTGACTACAACGTGACCGTATATCTATCTTGTATATTTGGGACTTCATATACACGTGGATCAGACGTATATGCAAAATATTCTAATACCCAATAGTCCGAAATCAATATAAAATAAAATACTCAAATAGGTATAATAAGATATAATTTTCAAAACTAAATTCATTTTTATAAATAATACTCTTCAAACTCATTCTAGGGCATTACTAACCCTATTTTTAATGTGTCATTCTTATAGGATGTTACTATGCCTATCTATGATGAATTCATGTGTTTGGTTCTAATGTGTCTTGTTCATGAGCTCTGTAAACCAAAGCTCTGATACCAACTATGACGACCCAAACTTCCCCTTACGGGAAAGCCTGGATTGCTTTGAGAACACGACGCATCGGAACACAAACATCAGAACATCTCATTGCTATTACAATAATTACATCAGAGTACAAGATATCAAAGTATGAATTAATATTACATAGTGAAAATAAAATAATATCAGAGATTAAAATGCAGAGCAGCGGAAATTTAAATATATAAATACAATGTATAGCGGAAAATACATCAACACAACTGAAAGAAATAATCGGATACAAAGCTTTCCGAGTATAACTCCAGCTATAATCCAGGATCCTACGAAAAGAAATATCTACAAAAACTACTAGCTTCCTGTGTGGAAAGTATGGGTACCCATTGTTTAGGTTAAATAATAAACTCCGAGTCAGACATCGAATTGGTGTGAGAACTAAAGCAGTTATTAAATCTTTACTTTAAAATTTGGGAAATCATGGGACCACAACGTATAACACGGAATGGGTTTACTCCGCACGAACCTTAGTTTAAAATAAAACAACGTTATGCTTTTTGGAAAATGAAGCTATTATAAGACTCAGGCCCCACCACTCAACGCAATGCAACCTGGAGGATAGAGTTTTACCTTATAATAGCCAAACATACTTGGTACGTTTTAAAAAAAATTCATTTTGATATTACTATTAGTGTCTAGTCAGCTTAAAACACTTTCAATATAAATGTATCAATCCTAGACGGCATAGTACCCTATCCTACTATGTCGCCATATTGGTTTACAATCAAAACCGCACAATGCCATATTGGAAATTGGATTTCCATCACGAACCAAGGCAAGAGATCTTCCTTACGAATTCGAGACACTCTAGCCTGTGCCTCAGGAACAGAACGCATCGTCCCTTGGATCTGGCAGGGCAGGTCCACACTTACTTTAGTGGATTGGCTATTCCTGAACAATACGTTTCCCCTCCCTGTAGGGCGTAAAATCTTGTCAGTATGTCAACCATCATATCCGAGGTACCTCGCTTTCCAACATCCATATAAGTAAAATATTTGGGCTCCATACCATGACATCACTCCTAGCTAGAAAGAAACGTATGTCCTCCCCGTGGTCCTTCATCGCGTTTCTGTTTCATACCTAGGTGCCAAGCTCGCGAATTAACACTATACACAAAGCAATGCTAATTAAAGCCATGCTTTGATCATCATCCACAAGACTCTGCTTTTCAACAAAAGCCTTGATCATTTACATCTCAACATGCCACACTGACAATTCACGTCATTCAAATGATGTCTACCAATATATAACCTCTAAGCTCGTACGTCTTAGAGAAGGGTGTAAGCAAGAGAATAAATTCTCTTCCACCAAACAGATATATATTGAATAGAAATCAATCAACATGGAATGAAATCCAATGTCAGACACACATCCAGTTACAAGTCCATTCCGGGTCTGAACGAAACCAGAGGCACATTATTCCTTGTCCCATATGTCCAATACATGAGAGAGGCCCTTGCATATCCAGTCGATCTCTAAGTACTTTTGGGCGATCACTACTTATTACCTTGTCTCGGGGATCTGCCCAATTAAGACAGCAGTAATCATCCATACGATGTGAAGATCTCCGGTCTTCGACCACCGTCTTCATCATCGACTTTTAGTCGTCATACCAGTTATTCAGAATGGGATGAACCCGGTCTTTCCGAATAACTTGTGTATTTTATATTCAATAATCAAGTGCTATAAAAACACATCGTACGCCTCGTTCCAATTCAGAATATTCGTTTATTCAAATATTCACATTTTTAGGGGAAGGTTCCCATTAATTTTATCAAAGATAAATCCTTTTAAATTTATTCTTTAATCTTTCTTCGGATATCCATTTCAAAAGATTTTATTTTGTTTACCCATAATTCTAAACCAAATTAATGTTTATAAAACTAGTTGGGATTATCGAGCCTTACCGAAGTAATCATTTATTTATTAATCCCAATCCCAACTTATTCATCCCATGGAGCAAAACTGGTAGTGCTCCATATCTAACACCCACGGCGTTATCGGTAAATTTATTTACCATCTCACGTTCAAATCTAATTAAACACTCAACTATCATCTAGAGTAAAATTGGTGGTACTCCATTCTCGATCATTTCTAATGTTTGATATATTTATTTATCGCATTCATTTTCCAATCTAATTAAAGATTCATTAAAACTCCGTTTTAGTTTTAATCTCTGAAATCATTACTTTATGATCATTCAACTTTAAGAAATTAATCTTATCTTTAAATGGGTTAAAGAACCAATGTTATTAAAAAAACAGTTCACAATAAACCCAAATCAATTTCCATTAACTATGGAATCTTCACGAAAAACAGATCAATATATAATCGATATAAATTTCCATATCATGCTAATAATATAATGGAATAACGACATAGCCTTTTAAATTCCATATATAGTATCGGTCTTCCTTCCCAGAAGCTCATCTCGATTATCATCAAATCGAATTCCAATCAATTCTAATTTAATATATTAAATTGGAAAACTTTTCTTTGGAAACTTCCATTAGTCTTGTTTAAATGATCTATAAATTCCAAATCATAACTTCACTATTAATTGGGTTAAAGAACGAATGTTATTTAAAACACAGTTCACGACAAACCAAAAAGCCAATTCGATATTGAATATAAGGCTCTGAATAGAAATTATATCGGCTTATATTCAACATCGGATTCTGAAACCAACGTGTATCGTAGTGGGAATAACGATATCTGTATCTTCCAAATTCCTCAACAATATCCATGTAATCACGGAATCCATTATCAAAATATTACGAAGATTATCTCCATTCAAATCCATTCCAATTTATTCGTTGGAAAATTCTGGTTATTTAAAAACCCATTTGTATATCCAATTTATTTATTTAAAATATTGGATTATTCTTCCAGTTAATAACTAGTTCATTCTAATAAAAATATCTTTTATCTTTTTAATTATGAATTTTTTTCATCCAAAATCTTTCCAAATCATTTATAATGAATTTACACATATTTTCTATTTTTTTAAGAATTTTATTAAGGCCTTTACAGTCGGTTTCCAATAACGACCACCGAACTGCATCCATGGCGACCTTTTCTGAAATTGATTTGAACATAATTTGTGTTGGATCTAGAATAACCCTAGAGGGGGGGTGAATAGGATTTTTCAAAGTTTTTAACTGAATTAAAAATCTAATGAGATATATAATAATAAACAGATCATAGAATATAACAGAAAAAGAAATGCTGAAAGTAAATCACACACAGATATACCCAGCTTCGGCAAAACCCTGCCTATTGCTGCATTTCTAAGGTTTCTACTAGGTGATAGAACAGATCCCGCATACAAGACCATGTACACTTGAAAACCCTGCTCCTATTCTAACCCGACGCTCAAATCCCTAGACTGACCGATATCCACTCGATCAGATTTCCCTGTTTACAACCCCGTAACTAGTAACCCAGATTTTACAGACTCTGTTAACTGTCAGTCAACACCCTGACTGATTCTCCAAGACTTCACAATATTCTAGAAACTGTTTGAGACGGTTTTAAAAACAAAATAAAAAAAATACAAAATAAATTAAACAAAACAAACAAGAAACTCTTAGGAGTTTAAAATAAAAAGGGTCATCTCCTATTAAACATTGCTTAGCCCCTTTAGCCCTTGAGAAAATTTATCGGCCCACTTCACTTTTGCAAAACCCGATCACTTTTACTCTGAGAAATAAAAATGGTGGCCGATATCAAACTAGGGTTTCTTCCCAAATCGAATCGCTTGCTTCTTGGAACTGAATCTCTGTGCCGTCGAGTTGTCGTGGCTTTCTGATGCTTTCTTGCTCACTGATTTGGGGCTTTCCGGCGATCGTTTTTGGGCGCAGATCAAATCCCTAAAAGTTGTGAGCTCTCTGATTTTTTAGGCTTGAATTTGTTGTTATTTTTTGTGGATTCGATCTGGTATGCCAGTGATGAATTGGTTGTGTTAAATAGGATTATAAAAATCCTAATTACTCTGATTTCGTTATTTGGCTTGATCTGAATTCATTGCGGTTTCCTCATTTGATTTCTGAATTTGATTGAGTACAAGATTTCCTCTTTTGCTTCCGAAAATATTGTGAGATTTTCTGCTTTGAATCTTCGGCTTAAATTTGAACTATGCGTGACCTTTTGAAAGAATGAGACAAATTCCTCTTACCTTGTTTGGATTTCCTGATTGAATCAAAACTGGGAAGGCTTGAATTGATTAGAGTCGAGTTGCCCAAAATGAATTTACACCCAAATAATGAACTTTCCAATTTACTGCAGGAAAACATTTTCTTCATAGTTCAAAATCTATGATTGATTTATCAACAAAATCAGGAAAGAATTAAATTCGAATTTTTGGTCTTTGACAATTGCATTTCTGGAAATTAAGTAATGTCTGGTTTTTTTCCTTTGAATGAATTTGTGGAAACTTTATAAACTTTGCCAAAAACATTTTTTCCTGGATTGAATTGTTATTTCTGGAAAACTATTGGGCTTGCTATATATGTATTGCAGGAAAACATTTCATGCCATTAAACATGTCTTGCATGATTTCTGTTCAAATGTCCAAAAGAAAAAACTTTTGCATGATTAACTATAAAGATTTTTTGACTAAAACTTCACTTGAACCATATTTGTTGGACATGCTTGCTAGTGGCCTTACTGTGAGCATTTGTCTAGACTTCATGTACCACTGTCTTGCTATATTGATCAGTAATATGTATAGGTCCACTTGAAAAATACTCCATGTATATTGACCATTTGTCATGCTTCACCATGTTTGAAAAACTGAGCTTTTTGCTTGTCTACACTGTTGAAAACTTTGAGCACTTAAAAAAAATGTCTTGACACACTCAGCTGCTTGCATGTAGTTGCACCATTCATTTATACTCCTTGCTTTCTGAACAGCTTGTGACATTGAAACTGCTGCCTTGTTTGCATGTACACCATGCTGAACTGAACTTGTGCGCACCATGGACACTGTTGCTATGAATTTGAGCCACTCTGCTGTTTGCCATGATTATTTTCCTGTTTGCTAATTCATGCATGTATGTTGATGCTGCTTCATGCTTTTAAGCTTGCTGTCATGTTTTTATCTTGTGGCGCATTATTTTATGTTTGAGTCTGAATTGATTTGCCATGTTTCATACTTCATTGCTGCATATCCTTGATCACATGTATACACCTCATTGCTGTCTTGACTATGGCTCGACAATTAGATATGTTTTGACCACAATGAATATGCAGTTGACTTTTGTATGCTTTCACCTGGCTTTATATGTTGGCTGAACTACCATATACTTGTACATGCTGTGTATTTATGTTTGAACTGCCAGAAAAATATGTTGGCTTGTTGCATTTGAGCTTGATCTTTGCTGTTCACTTCATGACTGCTATATATTTGTGTACTACATCTTGAAATATACACACACACTGAGTCGAGAAGGTCTACATGGCTACTCCTCAAATGTGTGCTGATTGGCGAGGCAGTGCACACGTGTATATATATACACACGTGTGTATATGCAGCCATCAGACAATATTTTCTGTCCCTGTTATCATACATATACTGACTAGACACAGATCAGATCAAGTCATGAAAAATGACGAGAAAGACACCAGAAAACTGAGGCAACTAAAATTTTCCAAATTCAAAATTATATCTGCTAGAATTTAGAAATTATTTCTGTTCAAGATACTGTGTGTGTGTTTCCATATGTGACAGGTAAGCAAGAAGATGACTGGACTGGCTGTGAGCAGTGAAGACTGAAATGACATTACTAAATGACTAGGAGGCTGGTGAGACAGAAGACAGTGGATAAACATTGTGTCAAAGTGATATAAGTGAAATGTACAAATGAGATTGAGTGTAACTGAATGTATGTATGAATGATTGTAAAATTGAGAGAATTTACAAGACTATTATTCTGTGAATGTATATGAGATGTGATGTGTTCAAATAGTGGAGTTATAAATAATTGTACTGTTTGAATATTTGAAATAAAATATTATATTTAACCAAAATACTGTGTAGATATTTGAGTTTCTGTATTGATGCATTCTGTTTAAATATAAATATTATATTCCTGTCTGTAATGTGATATAACAGTACAATAACAAACACATTCAAAATAATATATACTTGTTTGTTATCATCAAACAAATATCATATAATTGTGTATACAACACCGTTATATACAACAATCTCCCCCTTTTGATGATGACAAACAAATAAACGAATATAATAAATGTGTTTGTTCGTGAATATCTGAACTCCCCCTATTTAAATGCTTAAATGCTCCCCCTACAACAGAAACTCCCCCTATAACTGTGCATGAGTGAAATGAATGGATAATAATAAATTTTCAAAATTAAAAATATTTATAAAATATTCACTCGTAAATCAAAATCTAATCCATTCTCCCCCTTTTGTTATCATCAAAAGGATACAGATTTTAAAATACAGATGAAAATTGACTAAAAATATAATTTCAGCTTAAGAGGAAGAACGGTCATCATAAATTTCAATCAGTCAAACAAAAATCATAATATTCTAATAACTGGTGGCATATTTCACATTTTAGAGAATGATAGATATACGATGAATTTTATACAAAATGGAGAGGAGAGAGTTTAAAAAAAATTATTTCCAATTATTTTCAAAGGATTTTTATAAAAATAAAGCACAAAAACAGTGATGGATTTAGACTATAATAAATAATTCAATTTAAGTGAGAAAATCGAATAATCTCAAATCCCAATACCTATCAATCAACAAATCATAATACGTCATAAGATTTTAACACATTTCACAGATTGGAAGATGGATTGATAGGCTGGTTTTTATATTCAGAGGAGAATTTCAAATTTATTTCCATTTTTAGCACTTTATATTTTTTTTTTTATTATTATTTAAAAGCACACTGACCACTCATTACCAGAGCTTGGATTTTTAAATGGGATCAGTTGCAACTTAAATTATAAGACGTTTCATAACCATGCATAACCAGAGCTTGGATTTTTAAATGAGGTTAGAGACACTCTTATATATTAATTATATTTTTATTATTTTCAGCTTTGAATAGAAGAAAAAACTCCTCGGTATATAAAACCAAAATGTGAATGCTAGAAAATGGGTAGATATAGAGATGGACAGTGAAATAAATTTCTAAATTAATTATATTATGAAATATTATCGACTATACCGGAATCATTGACAATTTTCAATTATCACTAATTCTGAATAATAATATGACCGTAATTCCATCACAAATATTTTCACTTGTCTACTCAAGATGATATTTAAAAAAAAAAAAAAAATTAACTCTCCACATTAATATAAAATCATAATGGATGGCAGAAGGATGATAGGTAATGAAGATGGTCGTGAAATGTAACGACCCGGATTTTCGGCGACTTTGGTTATCGACATAAGCGCGATGTCGATAACCAAAACATCGAAAAATCCTGGTAGTTAGTGAAAGAAATTAGAGGGTGAGGAAAGATAAGATAGAAACTTAGAATAGAAGAAGAAGAAGAACACCATATCAGAGTAACACGAATCTCACAGCGGAACGAATAAATATATTTCATAACATAACTTTGAAATACAAATCTGTACTTGCTTATACATATCATTATCAAAGTACAGCACTTACAACACAGCGGAAATAACTATAGCTATATGATCCTGAAGCCTCCTGCTCCAGCTCTTCAAGTGTATCTGTAAAATCCCGACTACTTGACTGCCCGTACAAATTTAGGCACCCAAGAGTTTAGGGAAAACAACAAAGTAAACTCCGGGTCAGTCATGGGACTGGTATGAGTAAAACAGTTTAAAAACAGTTGAACAAGTAAATGATATCTCATAAGACCACGCCGCATAACGGAACGGGTTTTTCCCTTATGAGAATCCAAAATATCTTTATATCAAAAACCTTTTGATATTATAATAATGTCTATCAATCACAGCTATAATATAATCATCTAGCAGAAACGCTTTCATCTCACGTTCTACATATATAGTATACAACTCAAAACCGCAAGCACGTATTGGGTAATGGATTTCCACTATGACAAGGTATGGATCCACCTTTCGCTCGTGTACCTCTAGAGAGGAATACACTGGGTTCAACAAGAACATCTTGTAACCCGGCCACACATGACCGACCACTCATTTCGCTTGAGTGTATCGAATGTATATCACCAACAGTTGGGATCAGCAACCGTTTCCCGAATGGGACAGCATCAACAATAGATTTTTAGAAGTAAATGAAACTCTAGATCAGGTGATTATACACCCTACTTCGGTGCGACCGACTTAGCCATGCTGCCTGCCCGATTTCTGTCATTTACCGGATGATGAGGCTAGAAGCTACGCTTTATCATCACATCAGATTCACTTTGAATGCCACATCGTCAAATCCATCAAATCACCGGTTGACGTCTACAACAATACATTATGTGTTAGCTAAAAGAAGTTTCCTTCTCCGCTTCCACTCTTGGTACAGTTGGAGAAATCAATATACGTGATCGTCTGGAAATACTCTGTCAGACATCCGTCCATACAAGTCATCCAGGAACAGGATGAACCGAAGGCACTATTCTGTAAACAGGATAGCCCTTGCATAACTCCGTCTTCAATTTCCTTTGGCATATATGATTCGCAACGCTTATGCCAATACAGAGTGGTTCTTTGGATAATAATCCAACCGGTCTCTCCATATTAACAACGTTAAAATGGTCAAAACTTCGATAGTCTGTGATTTAACTATCGAATAAAAATAGGTGTGCAAACAATGATATAATTTCCAAATGGAAATTATATCGATCAAACATCATTCAACATTCATCTCTTTAGTTCATTAATTTACTTATCTCCTGTTTCCCTATATTCAATATTCCTTATTTTCTAAATTGGGAAAATATACGTTATCAACAATGGAAAACATTTCCATTCCTTGTTTTCTATGTCAGAAAACATTTCTGGTTCCTTATTTGGAAAACATTTCCAAAGCTTCTTCATTGGACTTAGAAAGATGTTTAAACAAACATCGCTATGCCAACTCAAACCATTTCCTTTACTGCCGAACCTTAACTATTCCTTAGTTAAAAACGAAGCCAATCAAGTTGGGGTAGAACTACCTCTCAGGCCTTAACTGAACAACATTTCTAACTTTGAAATAGGCAAAGTTCACTTTATATTCCTTTTACTAACTTCCTTACTTAACCCTCCTTCGAATAGATCTCTATTTGATTGACTCTTTTTCACTTACTCTATTCGATTAACCCTTATCAATTTACTCTATTGGACTAACACTATTGGATTAACTCTATTTGACTAACGCTATTGATTTACTCATTTCGCTTAACTCCTTTCGAATAAACTATATTCGATAATTCCTTTTACTTTCTATTCGAATAATCATATTCGATTAACTCATTTGCTTCTATTCGAATAACTATATTCGATTAACTCATTTGCTTCTATTCGAATAACTATATTCGATTAACTCATTTTCTTTAACTCTAATCGATTAACTAACATCAATTATCTAACATCGATTATCTCCTTTTACTTTAACACTAATCGATTAACTAACATCGATTAACTTCTTTTGCTACTTTACTCTCTAATCGATTAACTAACATCGATTAGCTTCTTTTGATAAACTACGTTTTCCGTTACAACTATTTCCTTTTTATAACGTTTACTTACCGTTACAAATATTTCCTATTTATAACTTCTATTTACCGTTACAAATATTTCCTATTTATAACTTCTATTTACCGTTACAAATATTTCCTATTTATAACTTCTGTTTACCATTACAAATATTTCCTATTTATAACTTCTATTTACCATTACAAATATTTCCTATTTATAACTTCTATTTACCGTTACAAATATTTCCTATTTATAACTTCTATTTACCGTTACAAATATTTCCTATTTATAACTTCTATTTACCATTACAAATATTTCCTATTTATAACTTCTATTTACCGTTACAAATATTTCCTATTTATAACTTCTATTTACCGTTACAAATATTTCCTATTTATAACTTCTATTTACCTTTACAAATATTTCCTATTTATAACTTCTATTTACCATTACAAATATTTCCTATTTATAACTTCTATTTACCGTTACAAATATTTCCTATTTATAACTTCTATTTACCATTACAAATATTTCCTATTTATAACTTCTATTTACCGTTACAAATATTTCCTATTTATAACTTCTATTTATTTTCTAAATAAATATTCCTTTTCTATTTCTATTTATTTTCTAAATAAATATCCCTTTTATAAAACCATGTTCGTTTTATGAATAATTCCTTTTATAAAATCCTGTGATTTTATAAAATTCCTTTATTTCAATATACATTGAAATACTTCTTTTTACATCCCAGGGTCTTTTATGATATTTACAATATCGAATAACAATGATCAACATCATTGCAACACACATAATCCATAACAGATTATATAACACATCATATATCACAATATATGAAAACAGTAAAATAAATGTTGAGGAATCCAGTTGGATTCCTCCAACCTGTTTCCCTGCATCACAGATGTTAAACAATATAGATAACATCACTTTTCAGTTCTATATGATATATTCTGTTAAACAGAATCAATATAGAAAATTTAACTAACTGACTAGCAGTTCAACCAAACAGTCAACATACAGTAAATCAGCCAATATCTAACAGTTCTAAAAATATAACATGAAATTATAAACTGTTCAGAGTTAGTGAGATTTACTCACATTGGACGATCATCGTTTATAACGATAACCATCGCTTGATTCAGATGGACAATTTATTTCGCTATAAATTGTAATGAGCTTCGATTCGCTCTCCGTTAGTTCCATAAGGTTGCGTTCGTCGCCACGATCCCGGCGTAGCTCGTTTCGTCGGATTCTTAATCAGTCCGACCGTTTTCTTTTGTTAGCTGCTCTATCTGACTTTAATTTCCTTGCTCCTGCTTGTTTAAACCCGCTACTTCATATTGCATACTATGTCTAAGAAACAAAACTGCTCTTCTTCGCGTTTGCATGTCAACATTACTTCATCCCAGTCCACAACGTTGTTTTCTTCATTCACAATTCCATTTGGAAACTCACATCCGTTCTTTTCATAAGGGTCTCACCGCCGCTATGCTTTGTTTACACAATACAATCACCAGCCGATTCCCCTCGTTAATCCAGCTACCACGTCAATCCTCTTTCCATCAATCCCCGCGTGTCCACTTTGCTTTATGCTTCAGAACCATGGTGCCAACTTCCTCACTCATGCTGTACATATCAAGAGGAAACACGCTGATGATCCCCTGTTTGAAAAATGAAGCTTCCATTTTAAATTAAGAAACCCGTGGCCATCCCCTTTTGTTCTCTCTTCCTCAACAGTTCTTCACACTGGTTATTTCTGGAAATCATGGCCCAATGAATTCCTTTGTTCCTTCCACCCTTTACTGCCCAAAATTATATCTCTTCGTATACTATTGTTTTCAACTTGACTGGGCCGATCTCAATTCACGCTTCCCTTCCATTCTACCTCATGAAGAATTTAACGCAATATACCAAAATCATCTCCTTTAAAATTCTCTTCGGTCCTATGCAACTTTTGTAGAACTCGGTGGAACAAGTGCCTTGCGTCGAATTGGGTTTTCACGCGGCATCCAGCAAACATCGAACACAAATAAAATCGTTCACTCCAGAAACCTTCTACAAGCTGCTACTCTCCATCCTAAACACCAGATTAAACTCCCTCCTTCACCCATTAAGACCGAACTCGAACGTCCCCATAAATCTCATCGAACTCTTTAGAAGCACATAACCGCACGTACCGTTTTCACCACCTAACACTCACCCGTCAGTACCTTCTAGGCCTTGTCGCCCCTGTCAATGAAGCAGCAAGCTCCGGAAATGCTTCTCGCGGTCTTGATGTTTCCCAGCAAACAAAAGGGTTCTCGGATCTTCTTAAAATTGTATAAGACTGAGGTGAAGGTCGCGAGTATATATTTCCTTTAGGATTTTGATCGAAGAGATTTTATTTGATGTTTAGGGGATTTCCATTCTCGTTTTGGCTGAAATGTTGAAGAGGAGTGGCGGCCTGTTTTTGCTACGAAATGATTTTGGTTTTAGGTTTAGAAGGTGGTGAAGACATTATATAGGAGACTATTATTTTTGTTGCTCGCGTCTCTTGTGGCTGTGATTTAAAAGGGATCGTGGCTTCTTTTTGGCCTAGAACTAGTTAAGATATTTTAGAGCAAGGAATTAAAATTATATATATATTCAACTTGTTTTAGGCACCTCGCTACATAAAATTCTGATCACGTATGTACCGCTATGGACAGAAATAACATTACCGTCGTGTTGACCAAGGCATCACGATTCCAAAAATATAATAATACCGGTTGGTTGACTCATATTTTGAAACCTCAAAATGTTGATTACAGGGTGCGATATACTTCAAATAAAAAGTCGCTTATTAAATTAATTAAAAATTACAGTAAAATTCTAAAAATTAAATTATCGTTATGTCCCAAAGGAACCTTGTCTAAATTCAAACCCGATCTCTAGTTATATCGAATAAACCGTTATGGTCGATAAACGATTCTATAGCGACTATTCTGAAATTTGATTTTGACATATCTCAAAATCTACACGACGAAATCCCAATCTTTCTCTTCCACTAGAAAGATATACTCCACCAGCTCCACATGTTTCTTGTTTCACAGAAATCCGGTTTAAAACGAATCCTGTACATTCAGTTGAAGTTCGAATCGCCAATTTACGAACTGCAGCGCCATTTCGAGCTTGTTTATAATTATATTATAAACTATACGTTTAATTGTCGACGATTGAATATATTCGTTATTCAAATTCAATTCCAAGATGAATTAAATATCACAGATGATCTGGTTCACACCATATCGTCATTTCAGCCAATTCTGATTATTTCAGAATTAAATATATTATTTAATTTATTATTTTAAATAAAATATTCACTATTATTTAATTCCACGATCATTTAATTCACTATACCACCATTGATATAATTAAATAAACTAATCATAATACCTCTGCCAATGCGGGTCATTACATTCTTCCCCACTTAAAAATAATTTCGTCCTCGAAATTGCTAAAAGGTAGAGGACGACCCTATCGACTGGTTAGAACATATTTGTTCACTTCTTAACTTCAGTTTCAACTGAACCAATTTAAGTTCAATTAAATTATTAATTAATTCTTATCAACGAAAATTTTCAAAAATCTTGAAAATTTTCTAACACCTTAATCTTTTTGAAAAATTTTGCCAGCACCTCCTTTGTACTGGTCAATCGGTCAAACTCTCACTCGTCTCTCTGGGCCATCTCCAACTCAAAAGAAAACCAAACAGCCAAGCGGCTTGCCAATTCGGATCATAAATCTTATATCCAATAGAAATATAAACTGGTACCTTTTTGTCGGGCATATCAACTCTATCACTTCCATATGCTATCAACTCAGCATATACCAATGTTATCCCAATCAAATTCTGAAATCACTTTCATCTCCAACACAACCATTCGCTTTTTTTTACCAAGCCAAATTTCCATTTCAACTCGAGTCTTCTTCTCGATTCCCAACCCTTAACTTGATTATCACATTACACTTCAAATTTGAATCTCACAATCCAATTTGTCTTGATATCATTTTAATTAAATCTCAGTTACCACTTTACTGGCTTTCCTTTAATTTGAATTTGCTTTCACAAATTTCTATTAAATTTGTTTTTAATTCAAACAATCTTTCCCTGGGAGTTTTTTTTTTTTTTTTTAACAGTTTACTCCTTTCAAAAAAAATCAAAATTTCCTTTCGAACATGTCATTGAGCCCTTAATTAATATTCCATTAGTTAAATCACTTCTCTATTTCTTTATCAATATTTGTTAACCAAATATTTTCAATAACCACATTGGCCTTTTTATGTTATTGGGAAAACATTTCCGAATATTGCCTTCCTTTATTTTCTAAGCTTTAGAAAATATATGCTATTTATAATTGGAAAATACTCCAATTATTTATCTCTTTTTCGATCTCATTTATTTCTATACTTAGGAAATGTTTAACATCTATTTCCAAGCTTATACTTATTTGGGTTAAAACGGATGTTGTGTAAAACATCGTTACGACAACTCAAATACTATATTCAACTAACTCTTATTCAACATTGATCTTCGAGCCAGAAATCTTACTGTTCATTTGTTAATAATGCAATCAATCAAGTTGGGGTATAACTACCTCTCAGACCTTGACTGAATAACATTTATAACGTCAAAACAGTTATGACTACTTACTCGAATAATCAATACCATACAACTGCTTATTCATTTTTAAACACGTACGCTTCCTCTTTCTATTCTCACTAGATTTTATTCTAGACTTCCCTTTTGATTTTACTATTCTATTTCCAAGTTCGTTTCCTTATCGACTTCTATATATATATATCGATACGTTGATTTCTAACTATCAAATTATCTTAAAAATATTCTAACTCCTTAAATTCCCGGAAAAATTCGCCATAACCTCCTTTGTATCGGGAGCATCGGGATATTTCAAATAGCCTCCCATGGCCCTCACCAATCCAAAAGAAAAAGAAAAAGCCAAGCGGCTAGCCGATACGGCGCATAAAATCTCATATATGAATTAAATACATACCTTTTCGACGAGCATTCTATTTATTACCTTCATACCTTATCCATACATATCTCATATATATTTAAACATTTCTAATTCATTTCAACTTAATCCAATCATTTTAACTTAGTTCGTTAAGTGATTTTCAAATTACTGGTTTGCCCATTTCACCTTTTTATTTGAATATACATGTTCAAATATAGGTTTAACTTGTTTATCAACTAATTGAATTCCATTTCAATTTTATTTGAATCCCCTACATTCAAATTCCATTTCAATTCCCTTATTCAAATTCTATACTTGAATTTCATTTCAATTCACTTATTCAAACTCCATTTGAATTTCTATATTCAAATCTATTTGAATTCTCTTTATTTCATTTCAATTCCCTTTTGATCTTCTATATTCAAATTTCAAATTCAATTCTATTTGAATCTTCTATATTCAAATTTCATTTTCACTTTCGATATTCAAACCCTATATTTGAAATCTCTTATATTTTCTATATCCAAACGCCATTTGAATTTCTATATTCAAATTCTATATCACTTCCATTGAATTTCATATATTCAAACTCCCTTTGAATTTCTATATTCAAATCCTATGTTTGAACTTCCTTTATTCAAATTCCTTTAAATAAGTCTCGGTTTCAATTCCTTTTGAAATCGATATTTCTACCTTTGGAAAATAGATTTCCCTTTCAATTTCACACTTGTATTTTTATTTCTGAATTATCCAATGATAATTCTTTTCACTTCATTTTATAAACTTCGTTTATAAAAGAACTATTTATAAACTTCGTTTATAAAGGAACTTCTCGTTTTATTTCTTTTAAAACAGGTTAATATTTCAAATCTATTTCAAAATTCGAATTCTATATATTCAAATTCTATTTCGAAATTCACCACAACTTGTCTTTCTCAAAACAAATTCAAAACAGTATCTTTGGTAGTAATTCGTCACTTACAACTCGAAAATGAATATTGATGATGCAGCTGTCATCATCAGAATCTAATTTCCAGCGATCGAAGTGAGTTCAATACTATAAAACCATTTTTAAACATTTCCACTTTGAAATTCATTTCAAAATATAATTCACACTGCTTGTAAAACAATTTCAAATCTTCCAGGATCTCAAATTCTCCCAGGATCTCAAATTCTCCCAGGATCTTAAATTTTCCTTACTATTAATCCAAATCCATTTACAAACACTTATCAATTTTTTCCAGAGTTTTAATTCAATTTCTGGCTTAAAATCTCAGATTCAACTCATCTGACTTCACGTATTTCACTTATATGAATTCTGATTGGTTATTTACATAACCATTTAATTTATAATCTTACTTGATTATAATAACAACCAATATATCCAATATATTCAAAATATACGTTGGGTAAACTATTTCGTTTACCCTCTTTCAAAACATACCATGATGGTTCATCGTATTCAAGCGTTTAGTAACTCCTACCGATACAGTGGATCAAACTGATCGACCAGAACTCATAAACGGCCCAACCAATGAATCTCCACAATATAAAACAAATTTTTATATCAATAACAAATACGTTCACTCGTATATATACACTCAATCTCAGTCTAGGGTATTACTAACCCTATCTCTACCGAGTCACGCCACAGAGCCAAGTAATTCTTAACTTAAGCTCTGATACCAACTGTAACGACCCGGATTTTCGGCGACTTTGGTTATCGACATAAGCGCGATGTCGATAACCAAAACATCGAAAAATCCTGGTAGTTAGTGAAAGAAATTAGAGGGTGAGGAAAGATAAGATAGAAACTTAGAATAGAAGAAGAAGAAGAACACCATATCAGAGTAACACGAATCTCACAGCGGAACGAATAAATATATTTCATAACATAACTTTGAAATACAAATCTGTACTTGCTTATACATATCATTATCAAAGTACAGCACTTACAACACAGCGGAAATAACTATAGCTATATGATCCTGAAGCCTCCTGCTCCAGCTCTTCAAGTGTATCTGTAAAATCCCGACTACTTGACTGCCCGTACAAATTTAGGCACCCAAGAGTTTAGGGAAAACAACAAAGTAAACTCCGGGTCAGTCATGGGACTGGTATGAGTAAAACAGTTTAAAAACAGTTGAACAAGTAAATGATATCTCATAAGACCACGCCGCATAACGGAACGGGTTTTTCCCTTATGAGAATCCAAAATATCTTTATATCAAAAACCTTTTGATATTATAATAATGTCTATCAATCACAGCTATAATATAATCATCTAGCAGAAACGCTTTCATCTCACGTTCTACATATATAGTATACAACTCAAAACCGCAAGCACGTATTGGGTAATGGATTTCCACTATGACAAGGTATGGATCCACCTTTCGCTCGTGTACCTCTAGAGAGGAATACACTGGGTTCAACAAGACCATCTTGCAACCCGGCCACACATGACCGACCACTCATTTCGCTTGAGTGTATCGAATGTATATCACCAACAGTTGGGATCAGCAACCGTTTCCCGAATGGGACAGCATCAACAATAGATTTTTAGAAGTAAATGAAACTCTAGATCAGGTGATTATACACCCTACTTCGGTGCGACCGACTTAGCCATGCTGCCTGCCCGATTTCTGTCATTTACCGGATGATGAGGCTAGAAGCTACGCTTTATCATCACATCAGATTCACTTTGAATGCCACATCGTCAAATCCATCAAATCACCGGTTGACGTCTACAACAATACATTATGTGTTAGCTAAAAGAAGTTTCCTTCTCCGCTTCCACTCTTGGTACAGTTGGAGAAATCAATATACGTGATCGTCTGGAAATACTCTGTCAGACATCCGTCCATACAAGTCATCCAGGAACAGGATGAACCGAAGGCACTATTCTGTAAACAGGATAGCCCTTGCATAACTCCGTCTTCAATTTCCTTTGGCATATATGATTCGCAACGCTTATGCCAATACAGAGTGGTTCTTTGGATAATAATCCAACCAGTCTCTCCATATTAACAACGTTAAAATGGTCAAAACTTCGATAGTCTGTGATTTAACTATCGAATAAAAATAGGTGTGCAAACAATGATATAATTTCCAAATGGAAATTATATCGATCAAACATCATTCAACATTCATCTCTTTAGTTCAATAATTTACTTATCTTCTGTTTCCCTATATTCGATATTCCTTATTTTCTAAATTGGGAAAATATACGTTATCAACAATGGAAAACATTTCCATTCCTTGTTTTCTATGTCAGAAAACATTTCTGGTTCCTTATTTGGAAAACATTTCCAAAGCTTCTTCATTGGACTTAGAAAGATGTTTAAACAAACATCGCTATGCCAACTCAAACCATTTCCTTTACTGTCGAACCTTAACTATTCCTTAGTTAAAAACGAAGCCAATCAAGTTGGGGTAGAACTACCTCTCAGGCCTTAACTGAACAACATTTCTAACTTTGAAATAGGCAAAGTTCACTTTATATTCCTTTTACTAACTTCCTTACTTAACCCTCCTTCGAATAGATCTCTATTTGATTGACTCTTTTTCACTTACTCTATTCGATTAACCCTTATCAATTTACTCTATTGGACTAACACTATTGGATTAACTCTATTTGACTAACGCTATTGATTTACTCATTTCGCTTAACTCCTTTCGAATAAACTATATTCGATAATTCCTTTTACTTTCTATTCGAATAATCATATTCGATTAACTCATTTGCTTCTATTCGAATAACTATATTCGATTAACTCATTTGCTTCTATTCGAATAACTATATTCGATTAACTCATTTTCTTTAACTCTAATCGATTAACTAACATCAATTATCTAACATCGATTATCTCCTTTTACTTTAACACTAATCGATTAACTAACATCGATTAACTTCTTTTGCTACTTTACTCTCTAATCGATTAACTAACATCGATTATCTCCTTTTACTTTAACACTAATCGATTAACTAACATCGATTAACTTCTTTTGCTACTTTACTCTCTAATCGATTAACTAACATCGATTAGCTTCTTTTGATAAACTACGTTTTCCGTTACAACTATTTCCTTTTTATAACGTTTACTTACCGTTACAAATATTTCCTATTTATAACTTCTATTTACCGTTACAAATATTTCCTATTTATAACTTCTATTTACCGTTACAAATATTTCCTATTTATAACTTCTGTTTACCATTACAAATATTTCCTATTTATAACTTCTATTTACCGTTACAAATATTTCCTATTTATAACTTCTATTTACCGTTACAAATATTTCCTATTTATAACTTCTATTTACCGTTACAAATATTTCCTATTTATAACTTCTATTTACCGTTACAAATATTTCCTATTTATAACTTCTATTTACCATTACAAATATTTCCTATTTATAACTTCTATTTACCGTTACAAATATTTCCTATTTATAACTTCTATTTACCATTACAAATATTTCCTATTTATAACTTCTATTTACCGTTACAAATATTTCCTATTTATAACTTCTATTTATTTTCTAAATAAATATTCCTTTTCTATTTCTATTTATTTTCTAAATAAATATCCCTTTTATAAAACCATGTTCGTTTTATAAATAATTCCTTTTATAAAATCCTGTGATTTTATAAAATTCCTTTATTTCAATATACATTGAAATACTTCTTTTTACATCCCAGGGTCTTTTATGATATTTACAATATCGAATAACAATGATCAACATCATTGCAACACACATAATCCATAACAGATTATATAACACATCATATATCACAATATATGAAAACAGTAAAATAAATGTTGAGGAATCCAGTTGGATTCCTCCAACCTGTTTCCCTGCATCACAGATGTTAAACAATATAGATAACATCACTTTTCAGTTCTATATGATATATTCTGTTAAACAGAATCAATATAGAAAATTTAACTAACTGACTAGCAGTTCAACCAAACAGTCAACATACAGTAAATCAGCCAATATCTAACAGTTCTAAAAATATAACATGAAATTATAAACTGTTCAGAGTTAGTGAGATTTACTCACATTGGACGATCATCGTTTATAACGATAACCATCGCTTGATTCAGATGGACAATTTATTTCGCTATAAATTGTAATGAGCTTCGATTCGCTCTCCGTTAGTTCCATAAGGTTGCGTTCGTCGCCACGATCCCGGCGTAGCTCGTTTCGTCGGATTCTTAATCAGTCCGACCGTTTTCTTTTGTTAGCTGCTCTATCTGACTTTAATTTCCTTGCTCCTGCTTGTTTAAACCCGCTACTTCATATTGCATACTATGTCTAAGAAACAAAACTGCTCTTCTTCGCGTTTGCATGTCAACATTACTTCATCCCAGTCCACAACGTTGTTTTCTTCATTCACAATTCCATTTGGAAACTCACATCCGTTCTTTTCATAAGGGTCTCACCGCCGCTATGCTTTGTTCACACAATACAATCACCAGCCGATTCCCCTCGTTAATCCAGCTACCACGTCAATCCTCTTTCCATCAATCCCCGCGTGTCCACTTTGCTTTATGCTTCAGAACCATGGTGCCAACTTCCTCACTCATGATGTACATATCAAGAGGAAACACGCTGATGATCCCCTGTTTGAAAAATGAAGCTTCCATTTTAAATTAAGAAACCCGTGGCCATCCCCTTTTGTTCTCTCTTCCTCAACAGTTCTTCACACTGGTTATTTCTGGAAATCATGGCCCAATGAATTCCTTTGTTCCTTCCACCCTTTACTGCCCAAAATTATATCTCTTCGTATACTATTGTTTTCAACTTGACTGGGCCGATCTCAATTCACGCTTCCCTTCCATTCTACCTCATGAAGAATTTAACGCAATATACCAAAATCATCTCCTTTAAAATTCTCTTCGGTCCTATGCAACTTTTGTAGAACTCGGTGGAACAAGTGCCTTGCGTCGAATTGGGTTTTCACGCGGCATCCAGCAAACATCGAACACAAATAAAATCGTTCACTCCAGAAACCTTCTACAAGCTGCTACTCTCCATCCTAAACACCAGATTAAACTCCCTCCTTCACCCATTAAGACCGAACTCGAACGTCCCCATAAATCTCATCGAACTCTTTAGAAGCACATAACCGCACGTACCGTTTTCACCACCTAACACTCACCCGTCAGTACCTTCTAGGCCTTGTCGCCCCCGTCAATGAAGCAGCAAGCTCCGGAAATGCTTCTCGCGGTCTTGATGTTTCCCAGCAAACAAAAGGGTTCTCGGATCTTCTTAAAATTGTATAAGACTGAGGTGAAGGTCGCGAGTATATATTTCCTTTAGGATTTTGATCGAAGAGATTTTATTTGATGTTTAGGGGATTTCCATTCTCGTTTTGGCTGAAATGTTGAAGAGGAGTGGCGGCCTGTTTTTGCTACGAAATGATTTTGGTTTTAGGTTTAGAAGGTGGTGAAGACATTATATAGGAGACTATTATTTTTGTTGCTCGCGTCTCTTGTGGCTGTGATTTAAAAGGGATCGTGGCTTCTTTTTGGCCTAGAACTAGTTAAGATATTTTAGAGCAAGGAATTAAAATTATATATATATTCAACTTGTTTTAGGCACCTCGCTACATAAAATTCTGATCACGTATGTACCGCTATGGACAGAAATAACATTACCGTCGTGTTGACCAAGGCATCACGATTCCAAAAATATAATAATACCGGTTGGTTGACTCATATTTTGAAACCTCAAAATGTTGATTACAGGGTGCGATATACTTCAAATAAAAAGTCGCTTATTAAATTAATTAAAAATTACAGTAAAATTCTAAAAATTAAATTATCGTTATGTCCCAAAGGAACCTTGTCTAAATTCAAACCCGATCTCTAGTTATATCGAATAAACCGTTATGGTCGATAAACGATTCTATAGCGACTATTCTGAAATTTGATTTTGACATATCTCAAAATCTACACGACGAAATCCCAATCTTTCTCTTCCACTAGAAAGATATACTCCACCAGCTCCACATGTTTCTTGTTTCACAGAAATCCGGTTTAAAACGAATCCTGTACATTCAGTTGAAGTTCGAATCGCCAATTTACGAACTGCAGCGCCATTTCGAGCTTGTTTATAATTATATTATAAACTATACGTTTAATTGTCGACGATTGAATATATTCGTTATTCAAATTCAATTCCAAGATGAATTAAATATCACAGATGATCTGGTTCACACCATATCGTCATTTCAGCCAATTCTGATTATTTCAGAATTAAATATATTATTTAATTTATTATTTTAAATAAAATATTCACTATTACTTAATTCCACGATCATTTAATTCACTATACCACCATTGATATAATTAAATAAACTAATCATAATACCTCTGCCAATGCGGGTCATTACATGAAATAATTGCCAGTTCAAAGATATTATAATAAATATTCAACCACCATGAAAAAATTTAAATAAAATTTCCTCTTGTTGTGAACTATACTGCAGTCACAATTCATCACAATTTCAAATTCTAATAATAATTTTGATGAATTATAAATACAGTTCAATTTGGACATTGATTTCAATTTCTGAATGAATAATCAATAAATAATTTTAAAATTGAAAATCAATTACAAGAGGAATATGAGAAACTATATAAGCCAAGAAGGATTAAAAAATATATATACAGCAAAAAATATGCAGCACTTCTAAACTGATACCACATGGTGTCTCTACAAGGTGAAAATTCAGAACAGATGGATGAAAAAGCTGATACCAATTGTAGTCTCCTTTCTCGAGAAATTTATTCACACCCTAGATATCTCAGATTAAGGAAATTTCAAACTCAATGCCCAAGCAGACAAGATTACAAATTTGGCACAATTATCAGAGCAGCAGTCAGATTAAAGCAAGCAGTTATTTGAAAACAGTATCAGAGCAGCACAACAGAAAACAGTTTCAAATCAGACTTGTTAAGATGTTGGTCACACAAGATGATTCATGATCCAATGATTAAAAATATCGTTTATTTAAAATCATTTGAGGAATGTGACAAACTCTAGATTCAATGAATCAATCACACCAAATTATTAGTTTCTGATTTAAGATATGTGTGTGATTCAATAAATCAATAATTTCAAATGATTTTAAAACAAACAAATATTTAAATCAAATAATCATGAAATAACGGTGATTTTCAGACCCAAATTTTCAAAGAATTTTTCAAAAATATTTCAGACTAGCCCAAAGAAAAAAATCATTTACATCAGGTTTGATGGATATTCATGATCCAAAATAATTTATTTGAAATCACTTGAAACAATGTCAAGTTTTTGAAATATAATGAATCAGTCACACAAGATTGATAATTTCTAATTTAGGAGGTGTGTGTGATTCAAAATATCAGGGATTTCAAATGATTTCAAACAAATAATTTTCAACAAAAGATGATCATGAATAAAAGATGGATTTCTAGATGTATCACTGATTCAAGATGAATCAAAAATATTCAAACCAGTCTAAACAATTCTGAAATTATCACAACTGACAAATAATAGAGTGCTATAATGAGTATAAATTTTCAAGTCCGTTCTAAACTGAATTAGAAGAAACTCAGAATAGCAGAGATGTGTGATATTTCAATAATATTTCAGATCTTAAAAAAAATTAGAATTCACATTAACAGTGTTCAAGATATAAGAAGAATACGTTAACACCATTAGGATTTCAGAAAACAGAAAATGAATTTTTAAAACAATTGCAGAAAAAAATTCAGTATCTGGAAATGATTAAAAGTATTAGAGTTCTATACACGCAAAACAAATTTCCAGAATATCACAAATACTGCAATTCAAGAAGCACAAAGAAAAATATGGCAGTGATAAATCAAATTAGAATAGACAGGAGAAAGAGATAGAAGGGAGAAGAAGAAAAAATAAACAAAAGAAAAAAAAATCAAAACAGAAAATATTTACAGAGGTGAGTTTAGATATCATACCAGAATTCAGTGTAAAGCAGAATTTCTAACTCAACCGATGTGGCTTAAGGAAATGTGAATGATTTAGTGACACGAAGCGGTTTGAATCCAGTTTTTCTTTAGCAATGCAGTTCCTCAGCCTCCTTCAATACCTAACAATTTAAGAGATCGAGTGGTCTAACAAAATTTGCAAAACCACCCACAGCTGTATTCAAATGTTTTGGCACCCAGACTCGTTTGTATAACAATCCATCTGAATTTACCTTTGTCCCCTTTGGAACCCATATCTGTTTGAATTTAACGAAGTTTGTTTTATCTCTTTTTGGGATCCAGGATTGTTTAGATGGATTATTACAAAACAAATTCAAATTTTTCTTTTGATTCAAAAAACCTTTGGAATTAACAAAGTTCAAATTTTCAAAGGAATTCTTTTTAAAGCAGTTTGAGAAATTTTTCAAAACATTTGAATTTTGTTTTCCAAAAACATCATTTTTCCCAAAGCCAAGACCAGATTTATTTCCAATAGAAACTTGGTTTTGTAACAGCATATTCAACGATTTTTCCCCATTAGAAAATTTATCCAAAGTTGATTCTAATCATTGAATTTTTGATTTTAGATCGCTATTTTCTTTTAGTAAATTTGAGCAATTATTTATAGCGATCTTCTGTTCAGCATTGGACTGTTTCAAAACCAAATTCTCATTTTCAAGTGATTTAATTTTGACTTGGGATTTAGAAATTTCAAGTTCAAAATGATTTTGCTTTTCAGATTCAAGTTCGTTAAAGGTTTTGAATTTTTCAATTTCAATTTCAAGCTCTTTTAAAATCAAATCACTTTTCAACAAATTTTCTTTTTCAGCAATTTCAATTTTGGAATTTATATCAGTTTTAAAAACTTCAAATTCCTTTTGTAGAAGATTGTTCAAATTTGATAACTCAATCTTGTTTGCTTTTAAGACCGAAATTTCATCTTCAAACTTTTGAATATTTTTATTGAGATAAACAAGATTGGTTTTCAATTTCAAACAATTTTTACAATCTGAATCTGAAAGGTTTTTAAAATAATCAAGTTGTGATTCCAAATCATTAATTTTGCTGGTCAACTCAAAATTCTTAGATTTCAGAGACTTATTTTTCAGTTGGAGTTTATCAACAGATTTTGTTAAATCAAGACACATGTAAACCAGATCTTCATATGAGAAATTCTCTGTTTCTGCATTTGTTGATTCTCCATCAACTGATCCATCTGAATTTTCATTTGTAAGGCTATTTAAGCATACATCTGAAGCTGAGTTGACTTTCTGGGGTTTTGAGCTGCAGTTGTCAATTTGTCCATACTTCGTATTGAGAACTATCCAGATTTCCTGCACAGTTAAACAATGTGAGATCATATTGTATTGATCATCATCAAGATAAGAATATAGAATATGTGTAGCACGAGAATTAAAAACTTTATCTACCATATCGTACCCATTGATAATAACATCCCAACATTTAATATTAACAGATTTTAAATAAAATTCCATTCTGGATTTCCAGTTTAAAAAATCTGTTCCAGTGAAAATAGTTGGAGATGAACTGGACTGACTCTCACTAAACTGACAACTAGGATTACCCATGTCTCTAGAGTTAAAGAAAATATCTGCTCTGATACCACTTGTTGGATCTAGAATAACCCTAGAAGGGGGGTGAATAGGGGGTTTCAAAGTTTTTAACTGAATTAAAAATCTAATGAGATATATAATAATAAACAGATCACAGAATATAACAGAAACAGAAATGCTGAAAGTAAATCACACACAGATATACCCAGCTTCGGCAAAACCCTGCCTACTGCTACATTTCTAAGGTTTCTACTTGGTGATAGAACAGATCCCGCATACAAGACCATGTACACTTGCAAACCCTGCTCCTATTCTAACCCTACGCTCAAATCCCTAGACTGACCGATATACACTCGATCAGATTTCCCTGTTTACGACCCCATAACCAGTAACCCAGATTTTACAGACTCTGTTAACTGTCAGTCAACACCCTTCTGATTCTCCTAAATTTTACAGTATTCTAGAAACTGTTTAATTTGAGACGGTTTTAAAAACAAAATAAAAAAATACAAAACAAATAAGAAACTCTTAGGAGTTTAAAATAAAAAGGGTCATCTCCTTTTAAACATGGCTTAGCCCCTTTAGCCGTTGAGAAAATTTATCGGCCCACTTCACTTTTGCAAAACCCGATCACTTTTGCTCTGAGAAATAAAAATGGTGGCCGATATCAAACTAGGGTTTCTTCCCAAATCGAATCGCTTTCTTCTTGGAACTGAATCTCTGTGCCGTCAAGTTGTCGTGGCTTTCTGATGCTTTCTTGCTCACTGATTTGGGGCTTTCAGGCGATCGATTTTGGGCTTAGATCAAATCCCTAAAAATTGTGAGCTCTCTGATTTTTCAGGCTTGAATTTGTTGTTATTTTTTGTGGATTCGATCAGATATGCCAGTGATGAATTGGTTGTGTTAAATAGGATAATAAAAATCCTAATTACTCTGATTTCGTTATTTGGCTTGATCTGAATTCATTGCGGTTTCCTCATTTGATTTCTGAACTTGATTGAATACAAGATTTCCTCTTTTGCTTCCGAAAATATTGTGAGATTTTCTGCTTTGAATCTTCGGCTTAAATTTGAACTATGCGTGACCTTTTGAAAGAATGAGACAAATTCCTCTTACCTTGTTTGGATTTCCTGATTGAATCAAAACAGGGAAGGCTTGAATTGATTTGAGTCGAGTTGCCCAAAATGAATTTACACCCAAATAATGAACTTTCCAATTTACTGAAGGAAAACATTTTCTTCATAGTTCAAAATCTATGATTGATTTATCAATAAAATCAGGAAAGAATTAAATTCGAATTTTTGGTCTTTGACAATTGCATTTCTGGAAATTAAATGATGTCTGGTTTTGTTCCTTTGAATGAATTTGTGGAAACTTTATAAACTTTGCCAAAAACATTTTTTCCTGGATTGAATTGTTATTTCTGGAAAACTATTGGGCTTGCTATATATGTATTGCTGGAAAACATTTCATGCCATTAAACATGTCTTGCATGATTTCTGTTCAAATGTCCAAAAGAAAAAACTTTTGCATGATTAACTATAAAGATTTTTTGACTAAAACTTCACTTGAATCATGTTTGTTGGACATGCTTGCTAGTGGCCTTACTGTGAGCATTTGTCTAGACTTCATGTACCACTGTCTTGCTATATTGATCAGTAATATGTATAGGTCCACTTGAAAAATACTCCATGTATATTGACCATTTGTCATGCTTCACCATGTTTGAAAAACTGAGCTTTTTGCTTATCTACACTGTTAAATACTTTGAGCACTTAAAAAAATGTCTTGACACACTCAGCTGCTAGCATGTAGTTGCACCATTCATTTATACTCCTTGCTTTCTGAATAGCTTATGACATTGAAACTGCTGCCTTGTTTGCATGTACACCATGCTGAACTGAACTTGTGCACACCATGAACACTGTTGCTATGAATTTGAGCCACTCTGCTGTTTTCCATGATTATTTTCCTGTTTTCTAATTCATGCATGTATGTTGATGCTGCTTCATGCTTTTAAGCTTGCTGTCATGTTTTTATCTTGTGGCACATTGTTTTATGTTTGAGTCTGAATTGATTTGCCATGTTTCATACTTCATTGCTGCATATCCTTGATCATATGTATACACCTCATTGCTGTCTTGACTATGGCTCGACAATTTGATATGTTTTGACCACAATGAATATGCAGTTGACTTTTGTATGCTTTCACCTGGCTTTATATGTTGGCTGAACTACCATATACTTGTACATGCTGTGTATTTATGTTTGAACTGCCAGAAAAATATGTTGGCTTGTTGCATTTGAGCTTGATCTTTGCTGTTCACTTCATGACTGCAATGTATTTGTGTACTACATCTTGAAATATACACACACACTGAGTCGAGAAGGTCTACATGGCTACTCCTCAAATGTGTGCTGATTGGTGAGGCAGTGCACACGTGTATATATATACACGTGTGTATATGCAGCCATCAGACAATATTTTCTGTCCCTGTTATCATACATATACTGACTAGACACAGATCAGATCAAGTCATGAAAAATGACGAGAAACACACCAGAAAACTGAGGCAAATAAAATTTTCAAAATTAAAAATTATATCTGCTAGAATTTAGAAATTATTTATGTTCAAGATATTGTGTGTGTGTTTCCATATATGACAGGTAAGCAAGAAGATGACTGGACTGGCTGTGAGCAGTGAAGACTGAAATGACATTACTGACTGACTAGGAGGCTGGTGAGACAGAAGACAGTGGATAAACATTGTGTCAAAGTGATACAAGTGAAATGTACAAATGAGATTGATTGTAACTGAATGTATGTATGAATGATTGTAAAATTGAGAGAATTTACAAGACTATTATTCTGTGAATGTATATGAGATGTGATGTGTTCAAATAGTGGAGTTATAAATAATTGTACTGTTTGAATATTTGAAATAAAATATTATATTTAACCAAAATACTGTGTAGATATTTGAGTTTCTGTATAGATGCATTCTGTTTAAATATAAATATTATATTCCTTCTGTAATGTGATATAACAGTACAATAACAAACACATTCAAAATAATATATACTTGTTTGTTATCATCAAACAAAAATCATATAATTGTGTATACAACACCGTTATATACAACAATTTGAAATCCAATCGTTCAAATTTAAATCTCTTATATTCATTGGAAATATCTTTTCAATACAAACCCAATGGTTCCATTTTTAGGAAAATCCGACGGTCGGATCTCCCGTTACATCAATTTCAAGCTAATGGCTGAAATTCGCGAACGGTCGCTGCGCGGCGCGTTTCATTCAGACCATTAAATATATATAATATATATATCATCGATTTCTATTTAAAAAGTATTTATAAATTCTATTTAGAACGATTTCAACTTCGTTTTCAATTTTAAATCAAAATTGAATATTCCATATCATTAAAATACTAAAATGATATTATCTTCAAAATATCTGATTTTGAAATCTATTCTTTTCATTGTTCATAAAAATGAACAAAATCGAAAGAAAATTCCGTTCGAGTAAAAATGGCGTATATATACTTAAATCGGCGTCATATTCATTTTAGTTATGAATATTTCTATATTTTTGTGTCCAACCAAAATCAGACGTCAAAAACATATTTTGATCATTCAGTGAATATCATTTTAAAATATTCGTTCATTAGTTTAATCCTTCACTAAATATTATTTTAAAACATTCGTTATTTTAAAATATCCATTATTTCTGAATCGAAATGCGACTCAATCAATTACCATATAATTTCAGCTATATGGATTTCATACATCGCATGTATTCAACAATAATGATAAATAATCATTCTACATTCAAACATCATCCATGGTGCAAATTATAACTGTATAAGCATTAAAATAAATAAATAATGCTCATCACAGTCTGTCCATCAATCGATCGACATACAACTAAATATTGGGATTAGTGTATGTCAAATACCATCCCAACACTCGTGTGGGATTTTCAAACAAAAACAGTCTATTCAAAGAAATCATTGGTTAATAAATTAAACCAATTCTAGTTCGGTTTGAATTATTTTTCTAACTAGACAATCTTCACTGTTCAATATATAAATGATTATTTTGTCCATTTTCATCTGTCAGTTTAATATTAACATTTTTAACATGTTAAATATCACAAAATCATCACCACAATACACTAATCATCCAAATAAATAAATACTCAACTACCCAATGTTATTTACGGTGACATAAGTGGCCACTAGCGGAGTATGAAATGCGAGTGTCACTAATATCCATATATCACTTCAAATTTATGTGATTTGTGCGAATTCATGTGTTAAACTCCAAAACAAATAACATACTACAGATAAAAAACTGTACTGGCAATTTCTATATATATTTACAGTCATTAAAATAAATTAAATAACTGTGCAACATTTTAGTGAGAGAATTCTCACATTCGTTTCCACTCCATCAGTCTGTATTTAAAGATTGTGTTTTTCAACTAAATTAAACATGCGTTTAATTTAACTGAAAATCAAATTTGCTCTGTTTCTGTTCTGGTCGGATCCATTGCATAGAGCTTGACTCCATTATTGCAACACAATTGAAATCATCAGATTTGGACCTCGTATGTAAAACATACGGCGTTAAATACATTGTTTATTTAAACGAGAAATTAAAATATAATTAATTAAATTATTTAAACCTTTTTCGCCTAATCTACCGTCTTTCTTCATCTGTAACCCGCCGCCCCCTTACCGAACCCATGCTCCATCATTCTCTCTCCAAATTGCCGCTCCACCATCGCGCTGGACGATGATCAGGGAGTGCCACACCGTAGGGCTTTAGCCCCCCCCCCCCCCTCCATCGCCTGGCTTGCGGAGGCGCTCGATGGGCCAGAGTCGCCTGGAACGACACTCGAACACGCTCAGTTCAAGCTTGAAATCCTCCCACTATTTAACATGAAAACTGATCACAGCCATACGATTGCAAAGCCCACAAAATGTTCTTCGATTTTTGTTTGATGAGTTCTTGAATTTACTGATTGGATTTCGCGAATCTAAGGAGGAAAAATCATGCATTCTCGGCCCTTGGAATGAAGCTGGCGGCGATAATGAAATGTGTCATAGGGTTTAATTTTCCTAGGGTTATATATATATATATTTATTATTTTATTTTTAAAAGGTGTGTTTTTGCATACGAACTCGAAATCAAACCCAATGACTGTCATTTCTAGCAAAATATCTCCATAGCGGACACAATGGGATATGTTTTGTAAGCCAATTCGACTGTTTTGATCAGTTTTTATCAAAATTAAAGTATAAATCATTATATTGAATTTTAAACGTACATTTTAATTTACCGGGGACACATACTGACTGCAAAAATTACAGAAAAATTATATCTAACTATGTTTTGACGATACGACCTTAACAAAACTAATTTCGTCAAATTTGGAGACCATTTGAAACATGGCCTTTTTCTGGTCCCCAATTTCAAATTGAATTTAACAAAACATGTCTATATTTACTGTGCTCAGATATTAATTCCAAAAATTATGAAAATTGAAACTTAACAATAATTTGACATTCTGGATCCAGCAAAAGTGGTTTCATCGAAAATGGAGGTCGTTTGAAAAATGGCTATTTTTAAGTGCTATATATTATATTAAAAAAAAATATTCCATAGCGACTATTTTATATTTTAAACTGGACATAACTTTCCATTGATAAAATAAAATCTGAAATTTTCACTTTCATTTGAAAGATATAATTAAACAGATTCTAATGTTTCTGGTTTTACCGAAATCCGATTTATTTTTCATTTTATACATTCAATTGAAATTTAAAATCGAATTTTCAAACTACTGCGCCATTTCAAACTCCTTTTACAATTAAATTAAATTCTTACGTTCTAATTTCAATTTAAATAAAATTTAAATCGTTAATTCCCAAAATAAATCATTTTAAATTCTTAAAATCCATTAAATCAATTAAAAATAAAAATTTAAATTGGTTCAGAAATTTCGGGTTGTTACAATCTCCCCCACTTAAAATCTTTTCGTCCTCGAATAGGAACAGAGCTGAAAGTTGTTTAACTAACCAACTCAACTTTCATTCTGCCTTCATTCTTCAACTTTTCAGTTTCTACGAATTTTCGAATTTCTCAAAAATTTGGCTAACACCCTAAATTTTCAAAAAAATTCGCCATAACCTCCTTTATATGGGGAGGGTATGAAAATTTATTGGGTCGTATTAGGTACCCAATAAATCAATAAAAAGCATATACATGTTTTGTTACCTATTTGTGTACAAGGGAGAACGTGTAAAAGTCGAAATCTCAGACCTTGCCCCAATGTTGGAAATTAAATAATCCATGTGCCTTAATTAACAACAAGAGAGACGTGAATTTTTGTCATCTCCAGACCTGTGTAGGCTTTTTATTAAATCCTGCCCCGAGCACCGTTATATGTATTGCTTAATTAAGTCCATAATCAGTCTTCAGTTAAACCTGTAATATAGTCATCGCCATACAAAATCTCGCTCGTATGGTAATCCAAACCTCGTCATATAAGCGCCAAATGCTTATATGGAATATGATATGATATGTTGTCTTCATGTAGTATGCCATGCGGTGTAGTTTATAGGTTATTTGTTGTTATCCTATGGCGTGATTTATAATCTCACGCTGAACAACCATCACAATGCATCCAATTTCATTCGCATGAGTTTATATAAATAAAATTGCGTAACCAACTCATTACGGTGTACATATTTGTCGGGCATGCAAATTAATTCTCTACTCAACTGTAAATCCATAACCTGTTCAACAAATATATATATATATATATATATATATATATATATATACATGTATATGCATGTAATTCCAATCAATTTTCAATTTAATTCAATATTCAATTCGATTTGGCTTTATTTTACCTTTCATTCTCTTATTAGTTAAATTAATAATCACACAACACAACAATCAATCAATTAAATGGGTTGACTTTTCAAATATATAATTTTATATATACTCAAAAATCCAATTTCAAGACCAAATCACAAACAATAAATTCTAACTACGTTTTGTTTCTCACACCAGTCAAATGGAAATATATAGATATCCCCTTTCGAAACTCGAACATAAACACTGATGCTGTCTAGACTATTATCAGAATCATCTCCGGGTGACTACAACGTGATCCTATATCTCTAGTATATTTGGGACTTCATATACACGTGGATCAGACGTATATGCAAAATCTTCTAATACCCGATGGTCCAAAATCAATATAAAATAAAATACTCAAATACATATAATAAGATATAATTTTCAAAACTAAATTCAATTTTATAAATAATACTCTTCAAACTCATTCTAGGGCATTACTAACCCTATCTCTAATGAGTCGTTCTTATAGGTTGTTACTATGCCTATCTATGATGAATTCTTTTGTTTGGTTCTAATGTGTCTTGTTCTCGAGCTCTGTAAACCAAAGCTATGATATCAATTGTGACGACCCAAACTTCCCCTTACAGGAAAGCCCGGATTGCTTTGAAAAGACGATGCATCGGAACACAAACAACAGAACATCTCATTGCTATTAAAATAATTACATCAGGGTACAAGATATCAAAGTATGAATTAATATTACACAGTGAAAATAAAATACTATAAGAGATTAGAATACAAAGCAGCGGAAATTTAAATGTATAAATACAATGTATAGCGGAAAATACATCAACAACACAAATGAAAGAAATACACGGATACAAAGCTTTCCGAGTATAACTCCATCCTTCTATGTCGTCATATAGGTTTACAATCAAAACCTCACGATGTCGTATTGGAAATTAGATTTCCATCATGAACCAAGACAAGGGATCTTCCTTACGAATTCGAGACACTCTAGCCCGTGCTTCAAGAACAGAACGCATCGTCCCTTGGATCTGGCAGGGCAGGTCCACACTTACTTTAGTGGATTGGTTACACCTGAATAATACGTTTCCCTGCCCTATGGGGTGTAAAATTTTGTCAGTATGTCGACCATTATATCCGAGGTACCTCACTTTCCAACATCCATATAAGTAAAATGTCTGGGCTCCATACCATGACATCACTCCTAGCAAGAAAGAAACGTATGTCCTCCACGTGGTCCTTCATCATGTTTCTGGTTCATACCTGGGTGTCAAGCTCGCGAATTACTAATTAAAGTCGTGCTTTGATCAACATCCACAAGACTCTGCTTTTCAATAAAAGCCTTGATCATTTGCATCTCAACATTCCACACTGACAATTTACGTCATGCAACTGATGTCTATCAATATATAACCTCTAAGCTCGTTTGTCTCTGAGAAGGGTGTTAAGCAAGAGAATAAATTCTCCGCCACCAAAAATATATATATTTAATAGAAATCATTCAACACGGATTGAAATCCAATGTCAGACACACATCCATTTACAAGTCCGTTCCGGGTCTAAACAAAACCGGAGGCACCTTATTCCTCGTCCCATATGTCTAATACATGAGAGATGTCCTCGCATATCCAGTCGATCTCTAAGTACTTTTGGACGATCACCACTTATTACCTTGTCTCCGGGATTAACCCAATCAAGACATTAGTAATCATCCATACGATGTGAAGATCTCCTGTTTTCGACCACTGTCTTCAAATTCATTATCGATTTTTAGTCGTCGTACTAGTTATTCAGAATGGAATGAACCCGGTCTTTCCGAATAACTTGCGTATTTTATATTCAATAATCAGGTGCTATAAAAACACATCATATGCCTCATTCCAATTCAGAATATTTATTTATTCAAATATTCACATTTTTAGGGGAAGGTTCCCAATAATTTTATCAAAGATAAATCCTTTTGAATTTATTTTTTAATCTTCCTTTGGATATCCATTTCAAAAGATTTTATTTTATTTATCCGTAATTCTAAACCAAATTAAGGTTTATAAAACTAGTCGGGATTATCGAGCCTTACCGAAGTAATCATTTATTTATTAATCCCAATCCCAACTTATTCATCCCATGGAGCAAAACTGGTAGTGCTCCATATCTAACACCCTAGTGTTATCGGTAAATTTAATTACCATCTCACGTTCAAATCTAATTAAACACTCAACTATCATCTAGAGTAAAACTGTGGTACTCCATTCTCGATCATTTCACTTGTTTGATAAATTTATTTATCTCATTCACTTTCCAATCTAATTAAAGATTCATTAAAACTCCGTCTTAGTTCTAATCTCCGAAATCATTACTTTATGATCATTCAACTTTAAGAAATTAATCTTATCTTTAACTGGGTTAAAGAACCAATGTTATTAAAAACACAGTTCACAATAAACCCAAATCAACTTCCATTAACTATGGAATCTTCACGGAAAACAAATCAATATATAATCGATATAAATTTCCATATCATACTAATAATATAATGGAATAAAGACATAGCCTTTTAAATTCCATATATAGTATCGGTCTTCCTTCCTAGAAGCTCATCTCGATTATTACCAAATCGAATTCCAATCAATTCTAATTTAATATATTAAATTGGAAAACTTTTCTTTGGAAACTTCCATTAGTCTTATTTAAAAGATCTATAAATTCCAAATCATAACTTCACTGTTAATTGGGTTAAAGAATGAATGTTATTTAAAACATTGTTCACAAAAAATCCAAAATCCAATTCGATAATAAATATAAGGCTCTGAATAGAAATTATATCGGCTTATATTCAACATCGGATTCTGAAACCAACGGGTATCGTAGTGGGAATAATGATATTTGTATCCCCCAAATTCCTCAACAATATCTGTGTAATCACGGAATCCAATATCGAAATATTCCGAAGATTATCTCCGTTCAAATCCATTCCAATTTATTCATTGGAAAATTCTGGTTATTTAAAAACCCATTTGTTTATCCAATTTATTTATTTAAAACATTGGATTATACTTCCAGTTAATAACTAGTTCATTCTGATAAAAATATCTTTAATCTTTTCAATTATGGATTTTTTTCATCCAAAATCTTTCCAAATCATTTATAATGAATTTACACAATTTTTCTATATTTTTAATAATTTTATTAAGGCTTTTACAGTCGGTTTCCAATAACGACCACCGAACTGCATCCATGGTGACCTTTTCTGAAATTGATTTGGACATAATTTGAAATCCAACCGTTCAAATTTAAATATCTTATATTCATTGGAAATATCTTTTCAATACAAACCCAATGGTTCCAGTTTTAGGAGAATCCGACGGTCGGATCTCCCGTTACATCAATTTCAAGTTAATAGTTGAAATTTATGAACGGTCGCTGCGCGGCGCGTTCTATTTAGACCATTAAATATATATATATATATATATATATATATTATATATATACCGTCGATTTCTATTTAAAAAGTATTTATAAATTCCTTTTAGAAAGATTTCAACTTCGTTTTCAATTTTAAATCAAAATTGAATAATCCATATCATTGAAATACTAAAATGATATTATCTTCAAAATATCTGATTTTGAAATCATTTCTTTTCAGTGTTCATAAAAATGAATAAAATTGATAGATAATTCCGTTCGAGTAAAAATGGCGTATATCTACTTAAATTGGCTTCATATTCATTTCAGTTATGAATATTTATATATTTTCGTATCCATCCAAAATCGGACATCAAAATCATATTTTGATCATTCAGTGATATTATTTTAAAATATTCGTTCATTAATTTAATCCTTCACTGAATATTATTTTAAAATATTCGTTATTTTAAAATATCTATTATTTCTAAATCGGAATGAGACTCAATCAATTACCATATAATTTCAGCCATATGGATTTCATACATCGCATGTATTCGACAATAATGATAAATAATCATTCTACATGCAAACATCATCAATAGTGCAATTTATAACTATATAAGCATTAAAATAAATAACGCTCATCACAGTCTGTCCATTAATTAATCGACATACAACTAAATACTAGGATTAGTGTATGTCAAATATCATCCCAATATCCATGTGGGGTTTTCAAACAAAAACAGTATATTTAAAAAAATCATTGGTTAATAAATTTAACCAATTCTAATTCGGTTTGAATTATATTTCTAATTAGACAATTTTCGCTGTTCAATATATAAATGATTATTTTGTCCATTTTCATCTATTAGTTTAATATTAACATTTCTAACATGTCAAATATCTCAAAATCATCATCACAATACAAAAATCATCCAAATAAATAAACACTCAACTATCCAATGCCATTTACGGCGCCATAAGTCTCCATTAGCGGAGTATGAAATGCGAATGTCGCTTATATCCATACACCGCTTCCAATTTATGTGATTTGTGTGAATTCGTGTGTTGAGCTCCAAAAACAAATAACATACAACAGATAAAAATTTATAATGGCAATTTCTATATATATTTACAGTCATTAAAATAAATTAAATAACTGTACAACATTTTAGTAAGAGAGTTCTCACATTCGTTTCCACTCCGTCAGTCTTTATTTGAAGATTGTATTTTTCAACTAAATTAAATACGCGTTTAATTTAGATGAAAATCCAATTTGCTCCGTTTCCGTTCTAGTCAGTTCCATTGCGTAGAGCTCGACTCCACGATCGCAATGCAATTGAAATCATCAGATTTGGACCTCGTATGAAAAAGATACGGCGTTAAATACATTGATTATTTAAACGTGAATTTAAAATATAATTAATTAAATTAATTAAACCTTTTTCCCCTAATCTACCCTCCTTTTTCATCTGTAACCCGCCGCCTCCTTACTGAACCCATGCTCCATCGTTCTTTCTCCAAATTGCCGCTCTACCATCGCGCCGGACGATGATTAGGGAGTGCCACGCCGTAGGGCTTCAGCCGCCCTTCCATCGCCTGGCGTGTGACGGCGCTCGGTGGGCCAGAGTCGCCTAGAACGACGCTCAAACACGCTCAGTTCGAGCTCAAAATCCTCCCACTATTGAACACGAAAACTGATCAAAGCTATACGATTTCAAAGCCCACAAAATTTTCTTTGATTTTCGTTTGATGAGTTCTTGAATTTACTGATTGGATTTCGCGAATTTAAGGAGGAAAAATCATGCATTCTAAGCCCTTGGAATGAAGTTGGCGCGGCAATGAATTGTGTCCTAGGGTTTAGTTTTTGTTGGGTCATATAAATATATATATACATACATACGTATATATATATATATAATTTTATTTCCAAAAAATGTGTTTTTGTATACAAACTCCAAATCAAACCCAACGACTGCCGTTTCTAGCTAAATACCCCCATTCCGAACTCAATGGGATATATTTCGTAAGCCAATTCGCTGTTTCGATCAGTTTTTGTCAAAATTAAAATATAAATCAATATACTGAGTTTTAAACGTATATTTTAATTTACCGGGGTCACATACTAACTCCAAAAATTAAAGAAAAGTTATATATAGCTATGTTTTGATGATATGGTCCTATTAAAACTAATTTCATCAAATTTGGAGACCATTTGAAAAATGGCCTTTTCTGGTTGACCCAATTTCAAACTTAATTTGACAAAACACGTTTATATTTATCGTGCTCACATATTAATTCCAAAAATTATGAAAATTGAAACTTAACAATAATTTGACATTCTGAATCCAACAAAAGTGGTTTCTTCGAAAACGGAGGTCGTTTGCAAAATGACTATTTTTAAGGGCTATACATTATATTAAATATATATATATATATTCCGTAGCGACTATTTTAAATTTTAAATTGGACATAACTTTCCATTTATAAAATGAAATCTGAATTTTTCACATTCATTATAAAGATGTAATTAAACAGATTCTAATGTTTCTGATTTTACCAAAATCCGATTTATTTTTCATTATATACATTCAATTGAAATTTGAAATTGAATTTTCAAACTACCGTGCCATTTCAAACTCCTTTTATAATTAAATTAAATTCTTACGTTTTAATTTTAATTTAAATAAAATTTAAATTTTTAATTCCCAAAATAAATCATTTTAAATTCTTATAATCCATTAAATCAATTAAAAATAAAATTTAAATTGGATCAGAAATTCTACGTTGCTACAGTGCACAAAAATGTGTCAAATTTCACCAACCAGTCGACTGGTGGATTTGTGACCAGTTGCCTTGTCTGTGTTCTGAAGCGCAGTTTGCACTTGTGTGTATTTGTGTATATATACGATCTTCGTGTATCTTCGTGTTAGTGTATAGTAATATATGATGATAGATTTTAACATACTATAACACATCTAAGACACAACTAAATAGCTAGTCTATACTTGTGAACTTGCATATCACTTCTTCTTGATCTTCCCTCTTTTCTTGTCATGAATCAAAAACGCCCGAACTAACATTTCACTTCCTTCGCAGAAGAGTATCTGTTATGTAATGACAGTCAGAACAAAGCCCCCCGCATATGAGCTGGCACACAACTTCCATATAACAAAAGGAATCCCTTATGTTATGTGCCTACCAGCTCATATTAGCACACAATTCCTTCAATATATTCCGTTATGTGGGACTATTGTATCCAAACCATCATTCCTCCATAACAACATGCGAGACAATCCTAACAGTTTCCCCATTGACTCGCATCCTACGAGTATCTTTTGAGAGCACTGCATTGCCCGCATAGCCCAGTCCGTAACCTTCGGCTCCGATAACACTGTTATGTAATGATGGTAGAAACAATGCCCCCTTCCTTGCACGCATATGAGCTGGCACACAACTCTCATATAACAAAAAGAATCCCTGATGTTACGTGCCTACCAGCTCATATTTGTACACAATTCTTTCAATATATTTCGTGATGTGGGACTGTTGTATCCAAACCATCATTCCTCCTTAATAACATGCGAGAATCCTAACAGTATCATCCCCGATAGAAAGGGTTGACAGTACCATGTACGCTAAAAGTCCAAAAACAAGCGTTGATATCCTTTAAGGGTATGTTAAATGGTTTTCAATTCAATAGAGGGAATAAGTCACAAGATGTTAATCATTTCTCTGGCTAGTAGTTAGTTCGTTCAAAGATAATTTTGAAGTGTCTTTATGACTAAAAATAGGTAGTCCTCAATTTTCGACGGATTCCAATGACCCGTCAAAATCCGTCGAAAGCCATCACCCCTACCAATTGGAATAATAAGATTTTATAGTAGTATCTTTAGGATTATCGAACTCACATGCAAAACAATAATTTAGAAAATATCATGCATATCAGGATTGAGTACTATTTTGTAATCAAGAGTTTCTTCATTAAATTAGTAAATAAATGTATAACTCCCAGTCTGGTTAGGGTATTTAATTCTCTGATGGTATAATAATCATCGCAGTTAACAGTCGTTAAATTTCCAAATTATGTATATATATATATTTTTCATCCTTCACTTTTACTAGTATTTTCTAACATGTTTTACTTTCGAAATTACACTGTAACTTAATTTAACGTAGTTTTCAGTAGCATTGACTTGTTTTAGTCATGGTAATTTTCCATATCGAAATTTCCATTTTAATTCTATCATATTTCCCAATTTGCCAAAATGGTTGCTTCATATTTGCTAATTTATAGTACTGACAATGACTTATTTTCACATTGGTTGTCTAGGGGCTATTCACTTATATGTCTATTTCATTTTACAATCTTTTATCCAGTATAGGTCAAACATTGTGACTTATATTATTGTCGGGGAAAGTTCCCTAAAATTTTGTTTTCAAACAATTTCATTCAAAAAAATAATCCAAAGTTTACGTTTAGCTCGAAAAAAGCATGGCAAGATTATAAAAAAAAATTACCCAGCCAAAATTTTGAATAAGAAAGCTTACTTTATTTTTTGTGTAATATATGTATATATTGATATAAATGCATTGTGACCAGCGTTAGCTTCTTAACTTTACCAGCCTACTATCCGTAGAAATATAAGATATAAGAATGTCTAAAGTGTATAATTTTTAACACTTTTCAATTATTTTCAAATGGTTGTAGGGACATTGCGGCACCATAGAAAAACAAAATGGCTAATTTAAACCAAATTTATTTATTTACAATAGAACCAGACAAGATTACATAAGTCTCCCAACTAAATACAGCTTAAAAAGTCAACTAAAACATAAACTAACTAGAAAGACATGGAACATACGGATTTACTTCAGCAAGCTTTCTTCAACTGGCGTTAAGACAGTATGTATTCACATATTCTCCAGAAGATGAAGTAATTTTAACATTTTGAAAGGTGATTCCTTTGCAGCCTACAGTCCGACTACATGCTATTTCAATGGTAGGATCTTCTATGGAATTTGAGCACCCCTTTGCATTAATAAACCCCATATCACTCACTTGGACTGCAGAAGTCTGTTACATGCAATTGAGTTGATAAAATAAATATATATCAACAAATTAATTACAAACAAATCGCATAAGCAATAAATGGTTCATAAAAATACCGAGTTTCCGCAACTGTGTCAGCCATCACAGTAGTACTGATCAATTATTATAGGTTATTTGACAAAATCAAATGTAATATCCTCAAAAGATATGCCTCTAGCATAACCGGAACCTCCCTTGAATAAAAAAAATGTTTAACACAATAAGTATGGTTAAATTAAAATCAATATATAAAGGTAAAATGAAAGGTGATACTACCTGCCATGTTTTAACCCTAGCACCATACATTGCGTTGTAAAAGTTACATTTTTGAACCCTTATGTTCTCCACTTGTACTTCTTCTCCGTATTTTCCCGGACTACCAACACTGACATATGCATACAACTAAGGATTAAATAGTTATTTATCCATATAAAATCAAATTAAAATGTGAAAATAGATATATTACCTAATGCCATGACCAGGTCCACATTGTACATAGCTAATGTTAAGATAGGATGTGCCAGAAAGGATAGCAATGCAGTCATCACCTGTATGCATTATGCGCTTGAATCATTTATCGTAATGCAGTGCTTTGAATCAAATGAAAATGAATTGAGAAATAAATACCAGTTGCAATATTAGAATGGGTGATTTGAACAATTTGAGACTGAGTGATCAAGATTACATCAGTGTTTGGACTGTCACCGGGAGCAGTGATGTTGAGATTATTCAAACTTACTCCTAAGCAACCATGAATTGTCAAGTGTTTTCTAGCACTACTTAGAGAATTTATGTAGCTTATGGTAACATCTTGGCATTCATAACATTTAAAGATTGCGGTATAAACAAAAAACAAACTGTGTCAAATAGCACCTACCAGTCGACTGGTGGATTTATGACCAGTCGACTGGTATGTGCCCTACAGCAAAATAAAGCATATTCTGAAGATCACTCATTATTTTACTTTCTCAAATAATTGTCTGGGCTGGGCTTAGCCCATATTACATAAAACAATGCGGCTGTTCAAATATTGTTCGGCTATATATTAGCCTTCTATGTCTCGTTACATTCTTATGTTACATTCATTTTTACAAGAAACAAAATTGTCTTTTGCAAATTCTATTTTGGCATTAGAGCCCCAAAGCCTAACGACATTTGCAATATCCTCCACCGCCCTATCTGAATTCACCTTCACACGCAAGAAAGGTTGGCATTGCCTATTCTCCTCAGTTCTTTGCATCATCATCGAAGAAGATACCAATTCTCGCATGTATATCTTATCCTTTCAGTCATTCTTCCTCTCCACTACTGCCGCTCCATGTAGTGGAATCAGAGTATTTTCATCACCTTCCACCACTGGCTGCAGTTTCACCCATCTGATCGTCAGTGATCATTATTTGGGTTTGGTTTTTGGTTGCAGAGATCACTTTATCCAATAAGTCTGTCGTCCAAGAATCACGTAACGTGATTCTGGTTGTTGAACCATTGAACACAGTGAAATTTCCGTCCAAGAAACGCGAGTTCTGAACTCGTATCCTTCAAGAAACTACCACCACCCGATTTGTTTTGATGCAGTACCCTTTTTACCATCATTTTTCTCCAGCCATGGCAGGAGACAATCAGAGTTCTAATTCAGCCGTCGCAGGCGATGCATCTTCGGGGATTTCCACACCAGCACCAACCTTTAACCTCATAAAACAAAAAAAGTCATGTCATTAGTATTCCTCTCGATGAAGACAACTATATGTTGAGATACCTAGTAGAAACTGCATTAAGAGGGTATGGATTACAAGAATACATACTTGGTACTAAATCTGTTCCACCTGCCACAATTCAAGACAAAGATGGAAATCTTGTGATCAATCAAGATTATGTAATGCATCAAAAACAGGATAGTCTATTAGCATCTTGGCTAATTTCTTCTATAAGTGCAAATCTTCTATCACAAATCATTGGCAAGACAACATCATATGAAATATAGAAAGCAATAGAACAGATTTTCAACTCGCAATCTACAGTGAAAATTATGCACTACATAAGCTAGTTGCATAGCATACATAAAGAAAATATGTCCATGAGCGAATATCTCACTAAGATAAAGACACTTTGTGATCGACTGGCTGCTACTGGGCACAAGATATCAGAAAGTGAGCATGTGTTGTACATCACTGGGGGTTTAGATGAGGAATATGAATCAATTGTCACGTTTATTGCATCATAAAAGGTAGTTCCAGATCTTGAATATGTTCATTCGACACTATTGGCTCACGAGGGTAGAATTGAACAAAGAAAAATGTCATAAACAAAATTTTCAATAAACTATGTTTTTGTGTCAAGAAACAAACCGCAACAGAAAGGAAGCTCTGGTCAGAAGGATAATCAACCACAAAGGGGATCTACTAATCAGAGAGGAAGAGGTAGAGGGTGGAGCAACAATAGGCCTAAATGTCAAATTTGCGAAAAATTTGGACATGTTGCAATTAAATGCTATTTCAGGTTTAACACTGATTACAATACTGGCCAGCAAAATCAAAACAATCAAAGGGGTCCTAATGTGAATTTTGTACAAGTTAATTCCACAAGAAACGTTTCAGAAGGATCAAGAATTCAAGGATCCAGCAATGATGATTATAGCAGAATTGATGATTCAAGTTTGGATGAATGGTACTTAGACAGTGGTGCCACAAATCATATGACCAACAATTTACAAAATCTATATCTGGGCAATAAAAACTACACAGGTATGCATACTGTTTGTATGGGAAATGGTGAGACGACAAGTATATCTCATATTGGCTGTGGGGACATGGATTTTCTTTCTCAAAAATAAGTCAGAAGCTTGTAAGATAGCCATACAATTCATTACATATCTAGAAAAGCAAACAAACTGCATGGTCATAATTTTACAAACTGATGGGGAGGGTCTGAGTTTAAACCCTTAAAGGCTTATTTTGAAAGCAGAGGCATTCAACATAGGACTACTTGTCCATATACCTTTGAGCAGAATGTCTTAGTCGAGAGAAAACATAAGCACATTGTAGAGACGGGTTAACATTGATGTCACAAGCATCACTGGCCTTAAAGTTTTGGACAGAGGCATTTGCGACATCAGTATATCTGATAAACAGGTTACCCACTACCATTCTTAAAGAGAAATGTCCCTATGAGATGTTATTTTATGACTAAGCCAAACTACGAAGAGTTAAGAACTTTTGGGTGCTTGTGTTTTCCACATCTTAGACCTTATAATAAGCATAAATTAAGCCTAAGGTCCACACCGTGCACCTTTTTAGGTTATGCAAATAATCAAAAAGGTTTCAAATGTCTGGATGGTAGTGGCAGGATTTATATTTCTAGGCATGTGAAATTTAATTAGGCTGTATTTCCTTTTGCAGACAACAACATCTAAGCAACTAAAAAAATAATTGCTACAGATAAAATGAGTGTATCGCCACCAGAACTAGCTGAGTGGAATATCAGAAAACCTGATCAGGAGGACAAGGACAGCACAGAGGATGATTGTACTGTACCAAGTACTAGATCAAGTTTTAGTTCCTTAAATTCTCTGAACAACATGTATCACGATGATGTTGCTACTGAAGGAAATATAGACACTGAAGAGAGTCATAATGATGTGGATACTACTCTAAGTGGCAATCAAGGAAACAGTCTCAGCAGTGAATACACAAACAATGGAAAAACAGAGAGCTCAAGGGATCATGCACAACAACAAACAAGGGCAAACAAGCATCACATGTTGACTAGAGCTAAATGTGGGATATTTAAACCAATGTTATACACTGCCAACTTAGATGAGAGAGAGCCTATCAATTTTAAGGAAGTTACCAGCAATGCAAATTGGAAAATAGCCGTGAGAGATGAATACAATGCATTACTGGAAAATAAAACTTGGAGTTTGGTTGAAGCACAAAAACATCATTGGATGCAAATAGACTTACAAACTGAAGAGAAAGCCTGACGGAAGCATAGAAAAATACCAAGCCAGACTCATTGCGAAATGATATTTGCAAGAATTTGGATTTGATTTTACAAAGACTTTCTTTCCGGTTGTAAAACCCACTACAGTCAGGATTATGATGAACATAGCATTACATAATCACTGGAATATAAAACAATTGGATGTTCACAATGCGTTTTTGAATGCAGACCTACATGAAGAAGTTTTTATGATGCAACCAGAAGGTTATGAGACTGGAAAGAATAGAAATCTTGTATGTAAATTAGATAAAGCTGTATATGGCCTTAAACAAACGTCTAGAGTTTGGTATGAGAAGCTCATGGACACATTTGCAAATTTGGGATTTACTACGGCCAAGTCAGACAATTCTTTGCACATCAGAAAAAGGGGTGAGAGAATGATATACATATTAGTATATGTCGATGATATACTTATAACTGGGAATGATGATAGAGAAATCAGTAACATCACAAAGTACATAAGTAATTCCTTTTCTATAAAGGATCTAGGAAATATAAATTATTTCTTAGGCATTCTAGTCATACAAAAATCAAAGGATGAAATTTTACTATCCCAGAAAAAGTATATATTAGAAATCTTAACTCGTGCTGGAATGGACAAGGCCAATTCTCTACCAACACCCATGACTACAAACTTAAGACCTGTTGCAAGCACAACAGCTGAAATCATGTGGATTAACTCATTGACTAGAGAGCTAGGGTTCAAATCGAAGAAGAAGCCTATGATTTGGTGTGATAATATGAGCATAGTGTCTCTTTCTGCTAATCTTGTACAACATGCGCGCACAAAGCATATAGAGATCGATCTATACTTTGTGCATGAGCAAACTATCGCTGGACAATTGGAAGTCAATCATGTTCCAGCTTACTTTAAGAGAGCAGACGTCTTGACAAAAGCCCTCTCTGCTAAGAACTTCCTAAGGATGCAAGAAGATTTATGTGTAGTTGACGGTGGCGCGGCGTGAAGGAAGAGAGTGGAAAACCCTAACCGCAATTGAGGGAGGCAAATAAAGCATATTATGAAGATCACTCGTTATTTTACTTTCTTTTATAATTGTCTGGGTTGGACTTAGCCCATATTACATAAAACAATGCGGCTGTTCAAATATTGTTCGGCTGTATATTAGCCTTTTATGTATCGTTACATTATTATGTTACATTCATTTTTACAAGAAATAAAATTGTCTTTTGCGAACTCTATTTAAGCACAGTTTGCACTTGTGTGCATTTGTGTATATATACGATCATCGTGTATTTTCATGTTAGTGTATAATATATGATGATAGATTTTAACATACTATAACACATATAAGATACAACTAAATAAACAGTCATGTACTTGTGAACTTGCATATCATTTCTTCTTGATCTTTCCTCTTTTCTTGTCATGAATCAAAAACCCATGCACTAACAGTTCACTTCCTTCCTAGAAGAGTATCATCCCCCATAGAAAGGATTGACAATACCACGTACGTTGAAAGTCCAAAAACAAGCGTTGATATCCTTTAAGGGTATGGCAAATGGTTTTCAATTCTATAGTGGGAATAAGTCACAAGATGTTAATCATTTCTGTGGCTAGCAGTTTGTTCGTTCTAAGATAATTTTGAAGTGTCTTTATGACTAAAAATAGGTAGTCGTCAATTTAACATATTTAACAAGTCGTTCAATTTCCAATTTGTGTATAGGTTTCTTTTCTTTTTTTTTTTCTTTTTTTTTTCCATCCTTCGTGTTTACTGGTATTTTCTAACATGTTTTACTTTCGAAATAACACTGTAATTTAATTTAATGTAGTTTTCAGTACCATTGACTTGTTTTAGTCATGGTAATTTTCCATATCAGAATTTCCATTTTAATTCTGTTATATTTCCCAATTTGCCAAAATGGTTGCTTTATATTTGCTAATTTATAATATTGACATTGACTTATTTTCACATTGGTTTTTACTTGTATGTCTATTTCATTTTACAATCTTTTATCCAGTATAGGTCAAATATGTCTATTTCGTTTTACAATCTTTTATTTTCACATTGGTTATAATTCTGTTATATTTCTATTATTGTCGGGGAAAGTTTCCTAAAATTTTGATTTCAAACAATCTCATTCAAAAAAATAAGAACACTGCTACGTTACCCGAATCAAAAAACACCGAAAAAGTGCCATTTTCACGTAATTCATGGGGTTTTTTGTGTAATTTTCCTTTCCAAATCTCCATATGCTGCTGCTGCAAGCAAACGAGAATAAGCCACATCAGCCGCATATTTACCCATTGCACTATTTCGGGAAAGTAAGCTTTTTCGAAAAAATAATCCAAAGTTAACATTTAGCTCGAAAAAAGCATGGCAAGATTATAAAAAAAACATTTACCCTGTCAAAATTTTGAATAAGAAAGCTTACTTTATTTTTTGTGTTATATACGTTACGTATATATTGATATAAATACATTGTGGTCAGCGTTAGCATCTTAACTTAGCCTGCCTACTATCCGTACAAATATAAGATATAAGAATGTCTAAAGTGTAGAATTTTTATCATTTATCGATTATTTTCAAATGGTTACTGAGACATTGCGGCACGATAGAAAAACAAAGTTTCTAATTTAAACCAAAATTATTTATTTATAATAGAACCAGACAAGATTACACAAGTCTCCTAACTAAATACAACTTAAAAAGTCAACTAAAACATAAACTAACTAGAAAGACATGGAACATCCGGATTTACTTCAGCAAGTTTTCTTCCACTGGCATTAAGACAGTAAGTATTCACATATTTTCCAGAAGATGAAGTAATATTAACATTTTGAAAAGTAATCCCTTTGCAGCCTACAGTCCGACTACATGCTAATTCAATGGCAGGATCTTCTATGGAATTTGAGCTCCCCTTTGCATTTATAAACCCCACATCACTCACTTGAACTGCAGAAGTCTGTTACATACAATTGAGTTTGACAAAATAAATATATATCAACAAATTAATTTCAAACAAATTGTATAAGCAATAAATGGTTCATAAAAATACCGAGTTTCCGCAACCATGCCCGCCATCACAGTAGTACTGATCAATTATTATAGGTTGTTTGACAGAATCAAATGTAATATCCTTAAACGATATGCTTCTAGCATAACCAGAACCTCCCTTGAATAATAATAATAATAATAATAATAATAATAATAATAATAATAAGCATGGTTAAATTAAAATCAGTATATAAAGGTAAAATGAAAGGTTATACTACCTGCCATGTTTTAACCCTAGCACCATACATTGTATTGTAAAAGTTACATTTTTGAACCCTTATGTTCTCCACTTGTGCTTTTTCTCTGTCTTTTCCTAGACTACCAAGCTGGTATATGTATATGATTAAGTACTCATTAATCCATATAAAATCAAATTAAAATGTGAAAATAGATATATTGCCTAATGCCATGACCAGGTCCACATTGTACATTGCTAATGTTAAAATTAGATGTGCCAGAAAGGATAGCAATGCAGTCATCACCTGTATGCATTATTATGCATTTGAATCATTTGTCATCATGCAGTTCTTTGAATCAAATGAAAATGAATTGATAAATAAGTACCAGTTGCAATATTAAAATGGGTGATTTGAACAGTCTGAGACTGAGGGATCAGGATCCCATCTGTGTTTGGACTGTCACCGGGAGCGGTGATGTTGATATTATTCAAACTTACACCTGAGCAACCATGAATTGTCAAGTGTTTTCCAGCACTGTTAAGAGAATTTATGTAGCTTATGGTAACATCTTTGGCTATTCATAACAGTTAACAACTGCGGTATAAACAAAAAACAAACTGTGTCAGCTTCCAATTATATTAACCGTGTACTCATCCAAATCAAAAGAAGCAGATACTTACATAAGGAGCATTACCACATCCCTATATTATTAATAACGGAGAAGTCAGATGTAATCATTCACATATAATTCAGCTGTGAATACCAAAATTATAATGAAAACATAAAATAAAATTGATAAACATACTCCTTTTCTTTTACAGTCCCACCAAACTGAGCCTTGTCAATCAATGATTCCATCACCATCAATCATAAGACCATTTAGGTCATGTAAAGTGATCCACTTAAGATCCTCATTTGACCATATACCATTTGGTGCGATTATCTTTCCTGGAATCTACAGTCAAAATGCATATTATTGTATCTCAATCTTATACGGTGAGTGAATGTTTTAAGCGGTTTAAGTTTGTTACCTGAAAATGCATTTTTGATTTGCATGGACCATATAAATCAATCTTGTTTAAGAAAAATGTTTTTCGGGATGGAATCAAAAGTGTTGGATTATTCCCATCAGTGCATGCGGCTCGCCATGCTTTTAGAAATGCCTCCATCATTCATAAATTGGAATATTAGTTGAAAATGGCACTATAGAATTCATATGGAAAAAATTTAAAAATAAAATTTAAGTGTAAATACTTACTTGACTGTCATCTGAACTAGAAGTTGCTTTAGCTCCATAGTCTAAAACATTGTACACTGCTCCATTTCCACCAAATATCACACATGTTATACACAGTATCATTAGCGTATTATTAGCAGTACCCTACAAAACATGATATGTTAGAATATAATGTGGGTGTATAATAATACGTAGACTTTGATAATTACTAGTATACTTCTCACCCTATCCATTACTGACTTAATTATTTATCTTGCAAAAAAAATGTCTTTTCTCAAGGTAGTGAAAATGTTGTTTTTGCGACTGTAATTTATAAGCAACGTAAGGTTGACCATATGATATGTCCTAATTTACTTCAGGACACAGCAATCAAAATTGATTTAGGTAGCCTGGAGCATAAATGTATAAGAGAAATGCTAAGCATACTCTCTCCTTTAGGGAGAGTGAGCTTATACTTGCCACCTGATTGGTGGAATTGGGTTGGCATCAATAATTAGCTTTGTATAACTTAATAAATGCCAACCCATTTGCACCAATCGGGTGACAAGTATAAGCTCACTCTCCCTAAGGGAGAGTGTGCTTAGCATTTCTCAATGTATAATTTTAACAAAATATGTTAATAAATCCTGAATTACAAATCCTTGATTTCACAACACAATATCAAAATCTGCTAAATATAAATGAGAGTGCAATTATGCACACTTTAATAAAAGAAGTAATATATCAGCCATGCACAAAACAAACGTGTATCAGTTCCTATTAATTAAATTTGTTACCAACGTTAAAAATACTTATCATATGTACAATTTATGGCCGGTTGTGAAAATACATATGACATATAAATAATTCATGGCAAGTAAGTATTGTGACCATATAAGGTACAATCGATTGTTCCATGTTTGTGGAAATAAGCGTCTACAAAATTATTTAAAAAATAGTTCATTTAATTATATTTTAGAGTTTCTCTTTTAGTTCCAATGCTCATTTTATTTACTTCTAAAAAAATTGCTTTTTTCCGGAAAGTATAGTTATAATGTTTTTCTGTAGGCTGTAATTTTTAAGCATTATCGTAAGGTTGATCACATGATAGGTACTAACTAAATTTTAATACACTGTAATCAAAATAAATTTAGGTAACTTTTATTATAATTCTAAAAAAATAAGTTAATAAATCTTGAATTAGAAACCCTTGATTAATTACTTTACCATAAAATTTTAAAATCTGCTATTAAGAATGAGACTATAAAAATGAATTTTAATAAAATGAAATGGTAATATATGAGCCATGCACATTTGACATGATACAAGTAATCGGTTCCTATCAATTTAATTCTTTACCAACATTAAAATTACTCATTGTATATGAAATCACTAATGGCTGGTTAGTATTCCGAATAGATAAAGTACAATTGGTTGTGCCATGTTTGTGGAAATAATCATCTGCATAATATTCAATAAATGTGCATTTTCTTTTAACGCTTCTTTTTTGGTTCCACGAGACATGAAGCTTTTATTAACCTAAAGAGTTAGCAAAAGTGCAAAACTATACGAAATTTTGTTGACTACCAGAGAGAACCCATGTTATGCATAGGGGTAGCAGTTGACAAGGGGTGGATGAGCCCATGGTTCATCAATGACTGTTAAGGTCAGTTAGGTGGACCCTGACTCCCGCCCTATTAATGTTGGATAAATACCCGGTCCTAATAAGGCCGAAGAAATCAAAGTAGTTAATATGCTGGTTTATGGCATGCCAATTAGTTAGCCTGCCTTAACAAAACCCAGATAAATCGAAACAAAGTTCAACAAATATCTACCACTGCCTTATGCTCAGTTTTGACCTGACATTTACATAATGTTATTTAAATAAGCTCAACTATAATGTCCTTTCATTATTTGGTCATCTTCAAAATTGCTTGTGCTTGTGAAATCCTAGGTAGAGGCTGATTTTAGACATGAAATTAGGTTCTGTAGTAGTGTGTATGTAAACCATGAAGGGTATTGGAACCTAGAGAACGAAGTTCACAACTATCATTCAAATAGTATAAGTAGGTATTCAATTTTAGAAACCAAAATAGCTTACTGTGAATTTGTGGCTTTTTGCGATCGGTATGGCAAAAAAATCCAAGAGCTTGAATGCAAAAACGTGTTTAAACCATCAGGTCTACATTTGATTTATGTTACACATCAGAGTACTGAACAAAATTCATCTGTCATAAGGCATTTGAACTTCGTTGTGGCTGGCTTTTGCTTTTTGGTATACTAAAACTATGACTTATTGTATTTTCATATGATGTTTCAGTATCTTCGTGTCTTGTTTGGATTTAATGAGTAAGTCAAGTGTTTGGTATATTTATGTTTCCAGTTAACATGTTTTGATAATAACTAAAAACATGAGTTTTAATATCGAAATATACAAATAAAATTGAATGACACATAATAATTCCACTTAACACAATATACGCCAATATACGCAAAACTTCTAGATCGAACTGTTACAATATAAGAATAGCGGTTCATATGTTATGTTATTACATCAGTATTGGGTTGCGTCCCTTATTTACTTCTACATTTTCTCTCGGCCTAATATGGCTTGAACTCTGGGCTATATAAATCATTGCTTATGTAATGTCCCGTATTTTTGGTAGTCAAATATTTAATATAATTTATTTATTTTAAATATTACATTTGGAATATTAATGGAATTTAATATTGAATTCGTTTATTAAAACGAAGTTTGAACGTTAATTTATATTTAAATTATAAACGAGTTCGAAATGGCGTGGTAGTTCGAAATTTACGATTTGAACTTTAACTGCATATACATGATCCGATATAAGTCGAATTTCTGTGAAACAAGAAACGTTTGTATCTAATTGATTATAATTTTCATATGAAAGAGAAAAATCCAGATTTCGTGTTATAATTTGTTAGTTATGTCCAATTTAAATTTTAAAATAGTCGCTATGGAAATCATTATTAAAATATAGCGTTTATTTAATATATTTAAAGGGGAAATTTAAATCATTTAACTCGAAACTGACGATATTGAGTTGTATTAATTATATTTGAAGTTGTATATATATTCTGTTAGAATATATATGAAAATAATAATTTATTATTATTTTATTGAATTATTTGGAATTTTATACAATATTTTATTAATATTATATCAGCGTTAAAATAGCCATTTTTGTGAAAACCTCATTATATTTAAATCATTCTTCATCTCTATAAGTACTTCACCGTATGCCCTAATTTCTCGGTCAAAGAAACTCTCATAGTCAACTAAAACAAACAGCCGCCATCACATACAACCAATGGCAGAAAACCTCATTAGCTTCTCCACCGAAATCTCGTGATCCACTCATCTAATCAAAGAAACCCCAATAACAGAAATGATACCCTAAACGCATACTTCACTTTGAATGGTTGTGATCCGTTTTTGTCTACTATGCTAGTCGGAATATGGTTAGAACTTGGCTGCATTCGTGGAGGCACTGCAGTTGACAAAAGACGCTGGGGGTGATGGGGTTGGGGGCGAACAAGGAGTGGGATCAGCCGCTTCTTCTGGCCTCATCTGATCGACCAACATCGTACGGTAGGGTGGTGCGGTGGTGATCCCTTTGTTAGGTGTGGCTCCCATTGGAATGGAGTGGGTGCGTGGATTGAACGGGAGAATTGTCCCACATCGCAAGATGTTAAGAAAGATCATGGTATATATATGGTATTGGTGGCATGTAACAATGGGGATTCCTTTTGTTACAATAAGTGCTTGCCAATACCAAATTATATGCTCGATGGGAGGCGATGAGAGATGTTCAATCGGGATGCCGACATAGGAGACTTCGACCGTTGACTCCGATAGACACGGTGAAGCGCGTACGTTACGCAGGGAATGCTGAAACTTAACATGGTATCAGAGCTCCATGGTTCGAGGGGACCAGTATGTGTAGCATGATTGAAGCATGGCTCCAAAGGGGCTTGAGCATGGGAGGCTCGTCAAGCTGGAGATATGGTTATAAGCAGTCTGCTCACCCACTGCTTGTGAGAACTTGGGCTAGCAGCCTAGCCAACTGTGAAGAGTATTCAATGTGTAACTCCAAATGTTGTGGAGAAATTTTGATTCAAGACCGCTTAAATCTAAAATCCCCAATGTCGCGAAAAACGAGATCGTGGTAATAGTGCAAAAACAACCAATCGAACAATCTCTATCTTATCCAAGCCAATCACAATCACCAAACAATGGAAATAATAGAGCAATAACGAAAAACTAATTCACACAGGGATTTACAGTGGTTCCACCGACGTCTTGTCAATGTACGTCCACTTTGAGAGAGAAACCTTTATTAGTATCAATAGAAGAGTACAAGAGATTGATTACAATGATCAAATTTACTAGAAAAATTTGATTTTGTGGAGAAAGGAATTGAAGAAGATTATGATTGCCTAAACCCTAATTAGAATAAACTTAGATCTAATCTCTTGATTTGTGATACACCTCCTTTTGTATTCGATGTAGCTTATATAGGCATAGAGAAGTATATGGAAATTCCCAAAATTTCCTCCAAAATATCCTCTAGATCCAAAATATTCTCCAGATCCAAAATATCCTCTAGATCCAAAATATTCTCTAAATCCAAAATATCCTCTAGATCCAAAATATTCTCTAGATCCAAAATATCCTCCAGATCCAAAATATCCTCAAGATCTAACACATAGTATCGCATACTTCAACACTCCACCTCGATACTATATCCGTCTACATCACAAACTCCAATGCACCCAAGCATTTCCTTCTATCTTCAATCAAGAAAGCTTGAATGTTTCCCTAATGAACACCGGCATAGCCACTGTGACGGAAAGGAATTTCGCTCGATCCGAATCAGTCGTTAAACCGATCTAGACCGTTCGAAATCCCTGATCGTTTTGAGAACACGACAAATAGGACGCAGACGGAAGAACATTACATTGCTATTACAACAATTCCATCAGATACAAGAATATACAAAGTATAAATAAATAAAGTACATTCGATAAATATCAGAGATTACAATAAATTACATAGCAGCGGAAAAACAATATAAAACACAACTGAAATTAATGCACGGATACAGAGCTTTTCGAGCATCGTTCCAGCTGTAAATCAGGATCCTGTGAATATAAATCTGCAAAACCAAAACTACTAGCTGCCCGTGTAGAAAATAGGGGCACCCAGAGTTTAGATTAAAACAATAAACTTCAGGTCAGTCATGTGACTGGTGTGAGAACTAAAACAGTTATTTCAAGCTTTATTTTAAAAGAGAGTAATTCAAGGGACCACGCCGTATAACACGGAACGGGTTTCCTCCCAAGAATACCAGTGCATAAGGTAAACAACGCAATGCTTTTTCGAAAAATGAAGCTATTATAAGACCTAGGTCCCATCACACAATGCAACGCAAGTCGGAGGATAGGGTTTTACCTTATAACAGCCAAACATGCTTGATACATTTAAAACAAATCATTTGATACTATAATAAGTGTATAGTGTCAAAACAATTTCAATCATAAATATAAATCATAGGCGGCATGAATGTACCATACCACTATGTCGCCATACTAGTTCAACAATTAAAACCGCAATACACGTATTGGAAATTGGATTTCCGTCATGAGTCGAGGCAAGGGGCAAGCTCCTCTCCGCTTTTGAAACACTCTAGCAAATGTCTCAGGGCTACGCAATCTGGGCAACCCTTGGATCTTCAGGGCCGGTCCTCACTTACGTTAGAGGATTAATTATGCCTGAACACACGTTTCCCGGTCCTTACAGACCTAAAATCGAGGCGCCTCATCCAACAACCACATAGGTGAGGGCTGGTAAGTCACTGACACCACCAAAGCTAGAAAGAAACGTCGTGCTCTCCCTGCAGTCCTTATCCCGTTTTTAACTCATACCGAGGTGTGAGGCTCGTGAATTCACGTTATACACAAAGCTGCCACGTAGGCCGTGCTTTGATCATCAACCATAAGACTTTGCTTTTCAACAGAAGCCTTGATCCATGCAACTCAGCGTGCCACACAGGCAATTCATGCCATGCGATTGATATCTATCGATATATAACCTCAAAGCTCGTACGTCTCAGAGAAGGGCGTTAAGCAAGAGAATAAATTCTCCGCCGCCAAACAGATATATATTTAACAGAAATCAATCAACACAGAATAATATCCAATGTCAGACACACAATCCATTTACAAGTTCGTTCTGGGTCTGAACGAAACCGGAGGCACTTTCCTCGCATATCCATCGATCTCCAAGTACGTCTGGACGACAACCAACTATTTCCATCCTCTTGGGTGTACAGCCCAATCAGGATCATCAGTAATTATCCAAACGATGTGAAGACTTCCGGTCTTCGACCACCGTCTTCATCTTCGACATATCGTCGAATCGGTTATTCAGAATGGGTATTAACCCGGCCTTTCCGAACAACCCGCGTATATTAAAAACAAATGTTACACAAACACAACATACGCCTCATTCCAATTCATTAGCCACTAACCGTAAATCAGTAAGAGAGCAATTTCCCAAATATTAACCCCGAAGGCCGAAACCAACATCAGATCAATATCCAGGAAACCATTCTTCTTAACTAACATACCGCTAATTTCTAAATTTCATATTCTTAGGGGAAGGTTCCCATTAATTTTATCCAAGATAAATTCTTTAAATTTTATTCTTTAATCTTCCTTTGGATGTCATTTCAAACCAAATTATGGTTTTCCAAACTAGTCGAGATTAGCGAACCCCACCGAAGTAATTATTTATTTTATTTCCCAATCTCAACCTATTCATCCCATGAAGAAAACTGGTAATACTCCATATCTAACACCGTGGTGTTATCAGTAAAATTAATTACCATTTCACGTTCAAATCTAATTAAAGATTCAACTATCGCTCTGGAGCAAAACTGGTGATACTCCATTCTCGCCCATTTTCTAAATTTGATAATTTAAATTATCAATTCACATTTCAATCTAATTGCAGATTCATTAAACTCCTTTTACTGGGTCAAAGAACTAATGTCATTCAAAACACAGTTCACGACAAACCCAAATCACATTCTATTTAAAACCCATTTCAAATCCAATTTATTTATTTGAAAATAAACGGGTTTTAATTTTAGTTCAAAACTAGTTCATTTCGATAAAAATCTATTTTTATCTTTTTAAATATGGGGTTTTTCATCCTAATTTTTCCCAAATCATTTCTTATGATTTTACGCAAATTATTACTATTTTTAATAATTTTATCAAGGCCCGTACAGTCGATTTCCAACAACGGCCATCGAACTGCACTTACAGCGACCTTTTCCAAATTTGATTTGGACGTATCTCCAAATCCAACCGTTAGATTTCAAATTTCTAATATTCGTTAGAAAGCTCTTTTCGATAGAACCCAATGGTTCCGGTTTTAGGAGAATCCGACGGTCGGATCTCCCGTAATGTCCATTCGAAGTCAATGGTCGAATTTCGCGAACTGCCGCAGCGCGGCGTGATTAGCACAGAAATGTGTTTATTTTTATGCTTATATCTTATCTTTATTGTATATAAATAAATGCTACTTTGGGTATTTTGTGTGTTTTTACAGGTCATTGATTAATTGTCTCCTTCATTAAATAAAAGACCACTGATAAGAAAAAGAAGCTACTTTTCCATCAAACTCTCTTTTTGCTGAAGAATGGAACGCGTTCACACTGCCTCCCTTGCTTTAAAGAATTTATGGATTAGTGATTTATGGTGTATATATATTCATATGTATGAATATATGAAATACTCTAATAAATATTTCAAGAATTGGAAGTATTCTTCATAGATAAATCAAAGGGAATCTTTCATTTTTTACTCTCCATAAAGCTGAAGATTTGATTAGATAGATGCCAATCATGATGCCAATCAATTTGCCACATGACCAATCAAAAGAGGAAAGCTGCATGGAATATTTCAAGTTTATCTTATCTCTTTTATTTGTGAAGATATTATTTTCAAGAGGTTGAGTCATGGCCCATTAGAGGATTAGGGTTTTTCAATTCACCTATATAAGCACATGTATACCCATTGTAACGACCATCTCATTTCTGTTTTCCATTACTCAAATAAAAATTCTTCTTCTTCTTCTTTTATTTTCTGCATTTTTCTTTCTTAGCAATCAGTGTTGTCTTCACAATTAGTTTTGGAAGAACACCAATTGTATTTTACATTTTTTTTTGTTAGTGATTAGTCGTTTGATTAGTTTCAACGACAATCCTAATTTACTTTTTGTTGTTCTTCTTTTCCTGCAATTTTAATTTCTGCACTGTTGTTCTTATTTTGCAATTTACTTTTTTTAGTGATTAATCGTTGATTAGATTCAACGATAATCCTAAGTTCGCAATTTCAATTTGTTTTTATTTCAACAAAATCTCCAGGCTTCGTCTAACTCGCCCAAGAGATTAGATAAATAATTTGATTTTAATTTACCTCCCTGTGTTTGACCTGTATGCTACACACCTGTGCGTTTGCAGAATTTTATTACAAATATCGCGCTTTTCTAATTCATAGGAAAGTGACGATCAAGTTTTTGGCGCCGTTGCCGGGGAGGTAACGATTAAATTTTATTATTTATTTAATTTCTGATTCGTGTTAGTTTTCATTTTTTTATTTTCTCATTTTTGTTTTCTTTTATATATAGAAAATATTCTCAATTAGATGATTTGGTATTGATTGTTCATACTGTAATCTTCTACACATGAGAGAAAAAAAAGTTTCCAATTTTCTTTTGTTTCATTCCTTCTCACAATTCTTTCCCTCTTTTCAATAATTTAATTATAAAAAAAGAGACAATTCTCTATTGTTGTTTCTAGCCTGCCTTGATTTTCTTCCCTTTCTAAATTGTTTTTCCTTTTTATACTTCTGCCGTCAATCTACAAAAAAAGAAACTTGCTAATTTTTCTTCAATTTCTTTCCATCTTTCTACCACCTCGCTGATTTTCACATTTTTTTCTTTTCCCTTTCGTTTTCTTTTTATTTGTTTCCATCTTTTGTCTACAACTTTCAAAAAAAAAGCTTTCGCAATTTCTTCTCTGTCTACTTTGATTTCTTTCTTGTTTTTGTCTGCTTTTATTTCTTTCTTCAATTTCTTCTATCCTTCCTCTCTACTAAAAAAACCTTGCTTTTTTCTCTTGTTTCCTTCCTCTTTTAATTTTTTTTCCTTTTTTGTTTGTGTTTTTACCATTCATTTCTTTCCCTTTCTTCTTGTTCAAATTTTCATAAAAAAAACTTGCATTCTTTTTTTTTCTTTCCAATTGTATTTCTCATTCACCTCCTACAATCTCTCTTTCCATTTTTTTCATTTATTTCTTTCCGGCTCTCTCCTTCATTAAAAAAAAAACAACTTTCAATTTTCCTTTATTCTTTCCATCTTTCCACTTTCTTTCCAATCATCTACATTCTTTTTCTTTTTACAAATTTCAAAAAAAAAAAAGATTCCTCTTTTGCAAAAAAATTTCCTTTCTTCTTTTGTCTTTCTTGTTCTCAATACATTTGATTTCTTTTCTTCTCTTACAAATTCCCTTTCTTTTCAAAAGAAATCCTCTTCTAATTTTATAACAAAAAACAAAAGAAAAAAAATTCTTTTTTATTTTTGTCTTCTCTTTTATTGCTTTCCCTTCTCAATTTCTTTTCCAAATCTTTTACAATTACTTTCCTTCCTTCCTTTACAATTCTCTTTCTTTCCTGAAATCTCTCTTACCATTTTTTTTTGTCATTTGTTTCTTTCCTATTTGTCCAATTTTTCAACATTAATAAAAAAAGGAAGGTCATAAAAAGATTCATTCTTTTTTTTTCAATTATTTTTCCCTGCTTCATTTCTTCCCTCTGATCAAATACCCCTTCCTCTCACATAATTTCATTTCACCACAGTTTTTTACAATTCACACTTCAGCACCATCTTCTCCTAAAAGTTAGTTTTTTTTTTTGTTAATTCCTTTGTTTCTTTTTCTTGTGTTTTTTTGTTATTCAATTCATTCAAAAAAAACCAAAAAAAAAAAAAAAGAGATTTCGAACTAAGTACAAGGTGACTGGAGTTCAAGCAACGAATCAAGATTTCAGAAATCAAAAGAAATTGCAAATAGTGAGATTTCAATCATTGACGCTACTCATTTTTTCTGGATGGACAGCCATGCCCCACTGTAATAATTTCTGAACTCTACAGGTGCTCTGCTGCTTTGAAAAACATAGAAATTGCTTGTAAAAATCTTCTGCAGGTGCAGCGGCTTGCTTGTACAATATTTTAATTTTCTGTTATTATTCTGTGACTGTTCTATGACAGATATTTCTGATTCTGTTTGTGTGAAACGAATTTCCATAACTAAAATCATCACTCTCGTCGATTGTCAATTTTAATGCTTGATTTGATTTGCAAATAATATAATTGAAGAGTGGTGCTTTGTGAAGTTAACTGTCTTGTATAATTGGATCGCGGATATATAGTAGTTCAATTTATTGAACTATTAGCAAAAGAGGTTGCATACTACCCGTAAAACATTGGTCGTATCCCTTAGTATCTATACTATACGTGAACGGCCATAAGACCCTCTTCCCCCTTCTAATTGAGTCAGTTAATTAATAGAGCAAAGCTTATTATTTTATATTATTTTGAAGTGAGAATACTTTATGTCTTGCTGTGACTTCTTTAAAATGTCTAATTCAAAAAAATCATTGAGAGAAATGTGGGATAATAATCGGAGTAGACGTCCGCTTGAAGAGTATGATTTTGAATTACAATGCATGAAGCAAGATTTTCCAAAATTTCGTGAGCCCAATGCCAACAATTTTCAAAATTTTCCAAATGGCCAACATTTCCAAAACCATGGATATGATCGAAATTGCGATTTCAATTCAAATTTCAATAATTTCGATTATGGGCCACATCCAAATCAAAATAGCTTTGAATCCCTATATAACTTTGATCCACATCAATATGGGGTTGTAAACCAAAATTTTCAAAATTATGGCCTATATCAACATCTTGAAAATAACTCAAATTTTAACAGTTTTGGTTACGAACATAATTTTTATGATCAAAATGATTTCCAATATCATTGTCATTTTTCTGAAAATTCAAACAACCACCACATTGGAAATAATTTTGATTGTGAAATTGATGTGGACTATAACTTTGAGAATCAAGAAATCCAAAATGAGAGCTCTCAAATCAATGATTCTGAAAAATGTCATTTTGATGAGAGGAAAGAAAGGCTAAATAAAAAGATGGATGAACTTCTTTGTTTAATGGCATCTTTGAAAGAACAACAAGAGCAACAAAATCAAATTCAAACAAGCGATGAATCAGAAAATAATCAATACTTTACTGATGGTGAAAATTTTCAAATAACAACTTTCGAAATTGAGAATAACGATCTGAATGAAGTTGTTAAAAATTCAACAAATGATTTGGAATTCAACTCTTTTAGGGAAAAAGATTTAAGCTTGGATTTTGATCTTCCGGGCTGCGAGAAACTTGAAATTTGTGAAATTGAACAAAATAAAGATGTTGAAATTTTCAAAAACTCAAAATTTGAAAAGGATTTTAACGAACATGAATTCTTTGGATTGTATGAGTTAGCAAATGAGGATGAAATAGAATCAAACCACCAATTTGAGTTCGAAAATTTTAACTTTGAGAAAATTTCAAACGAACATGAAATGGTCAGTGTCGGAAACGCGTCGTCAACTGAGAATTGTGATTATTTAATTTTGAACAACACTCATAGTTCAAATTTCACTGAATTTATATATGATCACAAATTTTTGAACAATTACACTGACAAATTTGTTGAACACATGAATTATTCTTGGAATGCTGGCTTGGTTGAAAAACTTCATGTTAGGATGACCCTGGACATTTATCTATTGGACTATAAATCTAGGTATAAAGATGAGATGGTTTTCAAAAACTTTTGCTTATTAGAAAACATGCCTAGACATAGTGGGAACAGAACTCATCGGGCTAGAACTAAGTGTAGGGGGAAAAGTTGGTGGAATTCTTTGCATCGCATACATCGCAAACACGTATATCATTGTACATATGATCCATTCTTACATATAGTTAGACTGCATTTTATTTTACAAATCGTTTTGCATTTCATCCTCCTTTGGGTACTGTCTTTCAAATTTAGGAAACATTTACAGTGTGGACACTGTTTAGTTCTAGTGTGGGGGGGAGTCTGCATTTCACTCATTTTCGTCTTTTCTTTTTTTTTTTCTTTTTTTTTTTTCATTTTCAGCCATTTAAATAGGACCATCATGCATTTTAGACTGTACTAACATGCCATTTTTTTTTTGAAATACGACTCATTTTAAATTTGATACAACAAAATAAGTTAAGGATTATTAATCAGTTGATAGTATTTTTTTCTCTCAGCTTAGATAAAATAAGAAATATAATGAAAAGTTTAATTTTGAGGGATAATAGTGTAACCGGTACATAGGGAGATTCTTAGGTGATGGCCATGAAATCTATTCTATATTGTAGACTTTGTTTAAATAAGTGGAAGACTTAAAATACTTATATTGGCTTTTCGAATCTTTAAAACTAAGTTGTGTTAAGTTGAATTCGCGTAACTCTCTTTTGTGCTTATATTTTCAATAATAATAACAGTAATCCAAGGGTATCCAACATTGCTTGTATATCAAGCGTTGGTGTGCAAACCCGCCAAGCTCTATCCGACACGTTGTTGACAAAGTCAGCGTTGGAATATCTTGGTCTCATTTTATGAGATTGGACACCTAAGGATTACCGACACGTTGTTGACAAAGTCAAAGTCGGCCTGCACAATCAGCCAAGCTCTTTATCCACTCTCCGTTAGTCCGCGAGGCAGTGCATGGATGGTAAACCTTGGTCTTCTAAGTTAGGTGTATGTACTTAATCATAAATTTTAAAATTTTATAGAATAAAGAATAAGCGATGATGCCCAAACACTTCTTGACCTTATTGATTTGACTAGCCATACATGAGAAATTAAAATACCACTTTACAAACTGTGCTAAGCAAACTAATAATTTATTTCATGGCTGCACTATGTTATCGACTGAACCAACTGGCCAAACTAGAATTTAACATTTGAAAACTTGATTTATATTGAAAATTTGTGACAAGTTGAGGTATCTAAAGTATAATCAACTGACTAAAAATTGTTAATTTAATTTGTTGTACCACTTCATAAACAAGTCTTGTTTTCATTTTTTTGTTTTTATTTTGCATATGTCCATTGCATTCATGTAGTTTCATTAGAATCATAGCATACTGCATTTAGATTTTGTGGGTAGTATCCGCTGAAAACCCTCACGAGACACCACTCGTCCTACTAGGGACACCTAGAGGTTTAACGGCTTGTTGCATACGCTCAATGCAATCGTGTCTCCTCCGAAAGTGTGACCTATCTAGTTAGTTTTTAATTTTTGTTTTACTCGAGGACGAGTAAAAGATAAGTGTGGGGGTATTTGATTAGCATAGAAATGTGTTTATTTTTATGCTTATATCTTATCTTTATTGTATATAAATAAATGCTACTTTGGGTATTTTGTGTGTTTTTACAGGTCATTGATTAATTGTCTCCTTCATTAAATTAAAGACCACTGATAAGAAAAAGAAGCTACTTTCCCATCAAACTCTCTTTTTGTTGAAGAATGGAACGCGTTCACACTGCCTCCCTTGCTTTGAAGAATTTATGGATTAGTGATTTATGGTGTATATATATATTCATATGTATGAATATATGATATACACTAATAAATTTTTCAAGAATTGGAAGTATTCTTCATAGATAAATCAAAGGGAATCTTTCATTTTTTACTCTCCATAAAGATGAAGATTTGATTAGATAGATGCCAATCATGATGCCAATCAATTTGCCACATGACCAATCAAAAGATGAAAGCTGCATGGAATATTTCAAGTTTATCTTATCTCTTTTATTTGTGAAGATAATATTTTCAAGAGGTTGAGTCATGGCCCATTAGAGGATTAGGGTTTTTCAACTCACCTATATAAGCACATGTATACCCATTGTAATGACCATCTCATTTCTGTATTCCATTACTCTAATAAAAATTCTTCTTCTTCTTTTATTTTCTGCATTTTTCTTTCTTAGCAATCGGTGTTGCCTTCACAATTAGTTTTGGAAGAACACCAATTGTATTTTACATTTTTTTTGTTAGTGATTAGTCGTTTGATTAGTTTCAACGACAATCCTAATTTACTTTTTGTTGTTCTTCTTTTCCTGCAATTTTAATTTCTGCACTGTTGTTCTTGTTTTGCAATTTACTTTCTTTAGTGATTAATCGTTGATTAGATTCAACGATAATCCTAAGTTCACAATTTTAATTTGTTTTTGTTTCAACAAAATCTCCAGGCTTCGTCTAACTCGCCCAAGAGATTAGATAAATAATTTGATTTTAATTTACCTCCCTGTGTTCGACCTGTATGCTACACACCTGTGCGCTTGCAGAATTTTATTACAAATATCGCGCTTTTCTAGCGTCGATCACGGCGCGTTCTATTCAGGCCATTATATTATATATATAATATATATAATATATATTTCGTCGATTACTATTTAAAACGAATTTTATAAATAGTTTTGAATTCGTTTCAAAAACAATTTCAACCTTTATTTCAAATTCAAATCAATATTGAATTTTCTATTATAAATCCTTTTACTTTCATTTCTATTTGATTTCAATTCAAATCGATTTTAATTCGATTCGAATTCATTTCGTTTTCTATTCAATTTAAATTCAATTCGTTTTCTATTCAATTTGAATTCAATTCGTTTTCTATTTAATTCGAGTTCAAATTGGTAATCTACTCAATTCAAATCAAATTCGTTATATATTCAATTGAAATTAAATTCGTTTTCTATTCAATTCGAATTCAATTTGGTTTTCTATTCAATTCGAATTCAATTCGTTTTCTATTCAATTCAAATCAAAGTCATTATAAATTCAATTGAAATCAAATTGGTTTTCTATTCGATTCGAATTCAAATTGGTTTTCTATTCAATTCAATTCAAATTGGTTATCTATTCGATTCAATTCAAATTGAAAAACGAATATAATCGATATAAATATCGTTCGCGTCAAAATAGCGCATCTCTAATCAATACGGCTTTATATATATTTCAATAACTTCGTGATTCTATTCAACAAATGAATCTATATTTTTGTCAACACATGACCAATCTCAATGAATGAGTACTGTCAACACATGAACCTTTATTTTATAAAGATAAAGATGTAAATTTTATTGTTAAAATATTTTGTTCAACACATGACTAATCTCAACGGATGAGTACTGTCAACACATGAACCTTTATTTTATAATATTCTTTATTTTTCCGATTGGAATGAGGCCCAATCAATTACCATATAAAATTAATTATATGGATTCCATACAACACATGTATATAATAGCAACGATAAATAATCAACCATCATCCAAAGTGCACTACACTGTATAAGCATCAAATATAGATATCTAACGCTTATAACAGCCTGTCAATCAATCGATCGACATACAACTAATTATTGGGATTAGTGTATGTCGTATTTTATCCCAATACCCGTGTGGGGTATCAAACAATCAAACACAGATTTTATTTGTGCAGTTGGGGGATGTGTAAAATTTATCGTCCCAATCAATGTCCTTCAAATAGGTGTACATAAACAAACCGTCCGGCTTGTAAATGAATATTTATTTATTTATATTCACATTAAAAATTATATTTTTAACGATAAAATATTTTTAACTATATAAATATTTTATTTTCTTTCAACACATTAATTTCTATTCAGTTCATTTACACAATAAAATGATATTTTTATTTTTCTAACTTATTTTAGAAAATTTCGGCGGCATAACGACACGATACTAGAAAAGGGATAAGGCCTAGCCTTATCCCTGGTCTAGTGAAGGCCCACGCCATTCACACATCAATTAAATCCATTCCATTTCACCAAACAATTCAATTCAAACCAATTGATCTAACTAACTACACAACCAACCAAACAAGTCCATGGTCTGTGGATGATTGTGTCGGGTGCTACTAAACACCGTCTGCATCCTAGTATATATATATAACTAGAAAAAGAAATTAAAGAGTGAGAAATTCTCACCGAAAGCTATCCCAACTTCACGCCACTTCATTTATAGAAATATTCGTCGTTCTCGCCTTTTTGTCATCTTCGTTGCCCGTATTCACTACATACATAAAAATCACATTTTTACTTTGCTATTCAACATATGAAAATCGAATTTTTACTTTGCTATTCAATATATAAAAATCGAATTTTTACTTTGCTATTCAATATATAAAAATCGAATTTTCACACCGCTACTATATATAAAGACTTCGCCTTTTCACATATAAAGATTCAATTTTTATTTCACTACATATATAAAGGTGATGTTTTTACTATCTTACATATATAAAAATTATATCTTTAACCTTTCTATATAATAAAAATTCGATCTTTCCACTATTTAAAATTTGAACTTTCCTTTGTCAAAGGTTCAAACTTTCCTATATTAAAAATTCAAACTTTAACATCGTAATAATCAGATCCTATTTCCCAAAAAAAAAAAAAATCATAGCTTTAAACCCCTAAAAATCAGATCTTTATCACACTAAAAATCGAATCTTTATAAATTAAAAATCAATTATTTTTAACTCTTTTTATATAATAAAAATAAACTGATTTTTTTTTCCTATGCTATAAAATAGAAAAACGGATTTTTTTCCTATGCTATAAAATAGAAAAAATGATTTTTTTCCTACGCTATAAAATAGAAAAACTGATTTTTTTCCTATGCTATAAAATAGAGAAACTGATTTTCTATATAATAAAAATCAGAATTCAAATCGTGCTTTTTATTTAAATAAACTAGGAAGGAAAAACTCACATAATTAGGGTCTCGAGTAGTCTGAAACGTGGTGGCTCGACTGGAGGACTGCGGGGGGAGCCAGAAGCGACGCAGTAGGTTCAGAAGAGGGGGAAGTCGAGTTTGGGGCATCGGAGAAAATGGGAAGTCGCCGGAGGGGGTGCGGGTCTGGGGGATGTGGTGGAGGTCTCGTAGCGGCGGGAGTTGCTATGGTTTAGGCGGGTTTCGGCGGTGGCGTCGATGGGTGGGCTGCGGTCTTCTTGGGGGTTCGTCGATCGAGGGGGGGGGGGAGAACTGAGAGGGCTGCGACAGGGGAGGGGAAGAAGAAAGGGAGGCGACGACGGTTTAGGGGGGGGCGACGCTCCTCTCCGCTTCATTTTTTTTTCTGTTATGAATGAATCGAGAAAAAGGGTGGGCCAGGGAGAAGGTATAAGGGAGATATATTTTTTTCTTTTATTTTTAATACCAAAAAGTTGACTTTTACATACGACCTCTAAACGAGGCCCACCGCCTGTCGTCCATAGCTAATTAACCCCATTTCGAACACAATGGGATATGTATCGCAAGCTGATTCGATCGTTTCGATCAATTTTCATCAAAATCAACATATAACTTTATATATTGATTTTGAACGCACATTTCAAATTACCGGGGTCACATACTAACTCTAAAAATTCCCAAAAAAATATTTTCTAGCTTCGTATTGACGATACGGTATTAACAAAACTAGTTTCGTCGAATTCCGAGACCGTTGGAAAAATGGCCATTTTCCAGTCGATTAAAATCAACTGAAACTGGTCAAACGCGTTTTCCTTTGCCACGCTCACGTATTGATTCGAAAAATTATGAAATTTGAAACCTAGCAATAATTCGACATCACGGGCCCAACAAAAGTGGTTTCATCGAAATCCGAGGTCGTTTGCAAAATGTCTATTTTTAAGGGCCTGAATTCCATAGCGACTATTCAGAATTTTCAACTGGACAAATCTTTTGATTCCCGCTATGAAATTTTGGTTTTTCAGATTCGTTGGAAATATATTATCAATTAGATCCTAATGTTTTTGGTTTCACTAAAATCCGGATTGTTTTGCACCCGGTACATTCAATTGAAGTTTGAAATCGAATTATCGAACTACCGCGCCATTTTCAATTCTATTTATAATTATATATAATTATTTATATTCTAACGACGGCGTATATAAAATATACATTCGAGTTATACTCCGAAATAAATTTCTCGTCGATATTATTTTAAATAATCTATTTTAAATGTTCGAAATTCGCTAAAATTGCAAAAATAAAAATTTTCAACTGGCCCGCATTTCCAGGTTATTACAATCTCCCCCACTTAAAACTTTTTGTCCCCGAAAAAGAACAAAGTCGAAAGTGGTTTGATTAACCAACTCTACGTTCGATCTGGTTTTCATTCTCCAACTTTTCAGTTTCTGAGAATTTTCAAATTTTCAAAAATTTGGCTAACACCCGGAATTTTCAAAAAATTTCGCCATAATCTCCCCTGCACCGGGAGCCACGGGAAAATACCAAAATTGCCATATAGGCCTTCTGATCTCAAAAAGAAAAAGAAAAAGCCAAGCGGCTCATAAAATCATCATCACCCAAACAAAACAGTAAATTATAGTAAATATGTACCTATTTGTCGGGCAAACAAATTTTATTCTCTGCTCTAGCCTTCTTGCTATGACCTGTTCAATGTAAGTATATGTATATGCAAGCAAATGTAACCAATTTTCAATACAGTTCAATATTTGATTCAATTAGGCATAATAGTTCAAAATTTATCAAATAACTAAACAAACTACACAAACATCAATCAATTAGTGGATTAGAGTTTCAAATCCATAATTTTGATATATATATATATATATATATATATATATATATATATATATATATATATATATATATATATATATATACAGAAAATCATGTTTTTGATGCCAAATCACAACAAAAAATCTATCTATATAAGTTTTGGTTCTCACACCAGTCTAATGGAAATATATAGATATCACACCTTCGAAACACGAACATAAATACTGATGATGTCATGACAATTATCAGTACCATCTCCGGGCGACTAGAATGTGATTCTATATCTATCCAATATATTAAAACTTCGAATATACGTTCATGATGCGTATATGCAAATCTTTATATATCGGATTGTCCAAATTCAAAGTAAATAAATATTCAAATACGTATAAAACGATTTAAATTCTCAAAACAAAATTGTTTTTATTTGAAAAATATACACTTCACACTCGTTCTGGGATACTACTGATCCTATCTCTAACGAGTCATTCTAATTGGATTTTACTAATCCAATATCTAATGAATTCTTTCGTATGGTTCTAATGTGTCTTGTTCTCGAGCTCTGTAAACCAAAGCTCTGATACCAAATGTAACGGTAAGGAATTTTGCTCGATCCGAATCAGTCGTTAAACCGATCTAGACCGTTCGAAATCCCTGATCGTTTTGAGAACACGACAAATAGGACGCAGACGGAAGAACATTACATTGCTATTACAACAATTCCATCAGATACAAGAATATACAGAGTATAAATGAATAAATTACATTTGATAAATATCAGAGATTACAATAAATTACATAGCAGCGGAAAAACAATATAAAACACAATTGAAAGTAATGCACAGATACAGAGCCTTCCGAGCATCGTTCCAGCTGTAAATCAGGATCATGTGAATATAAATCTGCAAAACCAAAACTACTAGCTACCCGTGTAGAAAATAGGGGCGCCCAGAGTTTAGGTTAAAACAATAAACTCTAGGTTAGTCATGTGACTGGTGTGAGAACTAAAAAAATTATTTAAAGCTTTATTTTAAAAGAGAGTAATTCAAGGGACCACGCCGTATAACACGGAATGGGTTTCCTCCCAAGAATACCAGTGCATAGGGTAAACAACGCAATGCATTTTCGAAAAATGAAGCTATTATAAGACCCAGGTCCCATCACACAATGCAACGCAAACCGGAGGATAGGGTTTTACCTTATAACAGCCAAACATGCTTGGTACGTTTAAAACAAATCATTTGACACTATAATAAGTGTATAGTGTCAAAACAATTTCAATCATAAATATAAATCATAGGCGGCATGAATGTCCCATACCACTATGTCGCCATACTAGTTCAATAATTAAAACAGCAATACACGTATTGGAAATTGGATTTCCGTCATGAGTCGAGGCAAGGGGCAAGCTCCTCTCCGCTTTCGAAACACTCTAGCAAATATCTCAGGGCTACGCACTCTGGGCAACCCTTGGATCTTCAGGGCCGGTCCTCACTTACGTTAGAGGATTAATTATGCCTGAACACACGTTTCCCGGTCCTTACAGACCTAAAATCGAGGCGCCTCATCCAACAACCACATAGGTGAAAAGTTTATAAAAGTCAGGGCTGGTAAGTCATTGACACCACCAAAGCTAGAAAGAAACGTCGTGCTCTCCCTGCAGTCCTTATCCCGTTTTTAACTCATACTGAGGTGTGAGGCTCGCAAATTCACGTTATACACAAAGCTGCCACGTAGGCCGTGCTTTGATCATCAACCACAAGACTTTGCTTTTCAACAGAAGCCTTGATCCATGCAACTCAGTGTGCCACACAGGCAATTCATGCCATGCAATTGATTTCTATCGATATATAACCTCTAAGCTCGTACGTCTCAGAGAACGGCGTTAAGAAAGAGAATAAATTCTCCGCCGCCAAACAGATATATATTTAACAGAAATCAATCAACACAGAATAAAATCCAATGTCAGACACACAATCCATTTACAAGTTCGTTCTGGGTCTGAACGAAACCGGAGGCACTTTCCTCGCATATCCATCGATCTCCAAGTACGTCTGGACGACAACTAACTATTTCCATCCTCTTGGGTGTACAACCCAATCAAGATCATCAGTAATTATCCAAACGATGTGAAGACTTCCGGTCTTCGACCACCGTCTTCATCTTCGACATATCGTCGAATCGGTTATTCAGAATGGGTATAAACCCGGCCTTTCCGAACAACCGGCGTATATTAAAAACAAATGTTACACAAACACAACATACGCCTCATTCCAATTCATTAGCCACTAACCGTAAATCAGTAAGAGAGCACTTTCCCAAATATTAACCCCGAAGGCCGAAACCAACATCAGATCAATATCCAGGAAACCATTCTTCTTAACTAACATACCGCTAGTTTCTAAATTTCATATTCTTAGGGGAAGGTTCCCATTAATTTTATCCAAGATAAATTCTTTAAAATTTATTCTTTAATCTTCCTTTGGATGTCATTTCAAACCAAATTATGGTTTTCCAAACTAGTCGAGATTAGCGAACCCCACCGAAGTAATTATTTATTTTATTTCCCAATCCCAACATATTCATCCCATGAAGAAAACTGGTAATACTCCATATCTAACACCGTGGCGTTATCAATAAAATTAATTACCATTTTACGTTCAAATCTAATTAAAGATTCAACTATCGCTTTGGAGCAAAACTGGTGATACTCCATTCTCCCCCATTTTCTAAATTTGATAATTTAAATTATCAATTCACATTTCAATCTAATTGCAGATTCATTAAACTCCTTTTACTGGGTCAAAGAACTAATGTCATTCAAAACACAGTTCACGACAAACCCAACTCACATTCTATTTAAAACCCATTTCAAATCCAATTTATTTATTTGAAAATAAACGGGTTTTAATTTTAGTTCAAAACTAGTTCATTTCGATAAAAATCTATTTTTATCTTTTTAAATATGGGGTTTTTCATTCTAATTTTTCCCGAATCATTTCTTATGATTTTACGCAAATTATTACTATTTTTAATAATTTTATCAAGGTCCTTACAGTCGATTTCCAACAACGGCCATCGAACTGCACTTACAGTGACCTTTTCCAAATTTGATTTGGACGTATCTCCAAATCCAACCATTAGATTTCAAATTTCTAATATTCGTTAGAAAGCTCTTTTCGATACGAACCCAACGGTTCCGGTTTTAGGAGAATCCGAGGGTCGGATCTCCCGTAATGTGCATTCGAAGTCAATGGTCGAAATTCACGAACTGCCGCAGCGCGGCCCGTTCTATTCAGGCTATTATATTATATATAATATATATAGTATATATTTCGTCGATTACTATTTAAAACAAATTTTATAAATAGTTTTGAATTCATTTCAAAAACAATTTCAACCTTTATTTCAAATTCAAATCAATATTAAATTTTCTATTATAAATCCTTTTACTTTCATTTCTATTTGATTTCAATTCAAATCGATTTTAATTCGATTCGAATTCATTTCGTTTTCTATTCAATTTAAATTCAATTCGTTTTCTGTTCAATTTGAATTCAATTCGTTTTCTATTCAATTCGAATTCAAATTGGTTTTGTATTCAATTCAAATCAAATTCGTTATATATTCAATTAAAATCAAATTCGTTTTCTATTCAATTCGAATTCAATTTGGTTTTCTATTCAATTCGAATTCAATTCGTTTTCTATTCAATTCAAATCAAAGTCGTTATATATTCAATTGAAATCAAATTCGTTTTCTATTCGATTCGAATTCAAATTGGTTTTCTATTCAATTCAATTCAAATTGGTTATCTATTCGATACAATTCAAATTGAAAAACGAATATAATCGATATAAATATCGTTCGCGTCAAAATAGCGCATCTCTAATCAATACGGCTTTATATATATTTCAATAACTTCGTTATTCTATTCAACAAATGAATCTATATTTTTGTCAACACATGACCAATCTCAACGAATGAGTACTGTCAACACATGAACCTTTATTTTATAAAGATAAAGATGTAAATTTTATTGTTAAAATATTTCGTTCAACACATGACTAATCTCAACGGATGAGTACTGTCAACACATGAACCTTTATTTTATAATATTCTTTATTTTTCCGATTGGAATGAGGCCCAATCAATTACCATATAAAATTAATTATATGGATTCCATACAACACATGTATATAATAGCAACGATAAATAATCAACCATCATCCAAAGTGCACTACACTGTATAAGCATCAAATATAGATATCTAACGCTTATAACAGCCTGTCAATCAATCGATCGACATAAAACTAATTATTGGGAATTGTGTATGCCGTATTTTATCCCAATACCCGTGTGGGGTTTCAAATAATCAAACACATATTTTATTTGTGCAGTTGGGGGATGTGTAAAATTTATCGTCCCAATCAATGTCCTTCAAATAGGTGTACATAAACAAACCGTCCGGTTTGTAAATGAATATTTATTTATTTATATTCACGTTAAAAATTATATTTTTAACGATAAAATATTTTTAACTATATAAATATTTTATTTTCTTTCAACACATTAATTTCTATTCAGTTCATTTACACAATAAAATGATATTTTTATTTTTCTAACTTATTTTAGAAAATTTCGGCGGCAATAACGGCACGATACTAGAAACGGGACGAGGCCTAGCCTTATCCCCGGTCTAGTGAAGGCCCACGCCATTCACACATCAATTAAATCCATTCCATTTCACCAAACAATTCAATTCAAACCAAATGATCTAACCAACTACACAACCAAACAAACTAGTCCATGGTCTGTGGACGATTGTGTCGGGTGCTACTAAACACCGTCTGCATCCTAGTATATATATATATATATATATATATAACTAGAAAAAGAAATCAAAAAGTGAGAAATTCTCACCGAAAGCTACCCCAACTTCATGCCACTTCATTTATAGAAATATTCGTTGTTCTCGCCTTTTTGTCATCTTCGTTGCCCGTATTCACTACATACATAAAAATCACATTTTTACTTTGCTATTCAATATATGAAAGTCGAATTTTTACTTTGCTATTCAGTATATAAAAATCAAATTTTTTACTTTGCTATTCAATATATAAAAATCGAATTTTCACACCACTACTATATATAAAGACTTCGCCTTTTCACATATAAAGATTCAATTATTATTTCACTACATATATAAAGGTGATGTTTTTACTATCTTACCTATATAAAAATTATATCTTTAACCTTTCTATATAATAAAAATTCGATCTTTCCACTATTTAAAATTTGAACTTTCCTTTGTCAAAGGTTTAAACTTTCCTATATTAAAAATTCAAACTTTAACATCGTAATAATCAGATCCTTTTTCCCAAAAAAAAAAAAAAAAAATCATAACTTTAAACACCTAAAAATCAGTTCTTTATCACACTAAAAATCGAATCTTTATAAATTAAAAATCAATTCTTTTTAACTCTTTTTATATAATAAAAATAAACTGATTTTTTTCCTATGCTATAAAATAGAAAAACTGATTTTTTCCTATGCTATAAAATAGAAAATCTGATTTTTTTTCCTATGCTATAAAATAGAAAAACTGGTTTTTTTCCTATGCTATAAAATAGAAAAACTGATTTTCTATATAATAAAAATCAGAATTCAAATCGTGCTTTTTATTTAAATAAACTAGGAAGGAAAAACTCACATAATTAGGGTCTCGAGTGGTCTGAAACGTGGTGGCTCGACTGGAGGACTGCGGGGGGAGCCAGAAGCGACACAGCAGGTTCAAAAGAGTGGGAAGTCGAGTTTGGGGCATCGGAGAAAAGGGGAAGTCGCCGGAGGGGGTGCGGGTCTGGGGGATGCGGTGGAGGTCTCGTGGCGGCGGGAGTTGCTAGGGTTCAGGCGGGTTTCGGTCGGTGGCGTCGATGGGTGGGCTGCGGTCTTCTTGGGGGTTCGTCGATCGAGGGGAGGAGGAGAACTGAGAGGGCTGCGACAGGGGAGGGGAAGAAGAAAGGGAGGCGGCGACGGTTTAGGGGGGGCGACGCTCCTCTCCGCTTCGTTCTTTTTTTTTTTTTTAATTTTTTTTCTGTTATGAATGAATCGAGAAAAGGTGGGGGGGGGGGGGGGGGGGGCAGGGAGAAGGTATAAGGGAGATATATTTTTTTTCTTTTATTTTTAATACCAAAAAGTTGACTTTTACATACGACCTCTAAACGAGGCGTGTCGTCCATAGTTAATTTCCCCCATTCTGAACACAATGGGATATGTATCGCAAGCTGATTCGATCGTTTCGATCAATTTTCATCAAAATCAACATATAACTCTATATATTGATTTTGAATGCACATTTCAAATTACCGGTGTCACATACTAACTTTAAAATTCCCGAAAAATATTTTCTAGCTTCGTATTGACAATACGGTCCTAACAAAACTAGTTTTGTCGAATTCCGAGACCGTTGGAAAAATGGCCATTTTCCAGTCGATTAAAATCAACTAAAACTGGTCAAACGCGTTTTCCTTTGCCACGCTCACATATTTATTCGAAAAATTATGAAATTTGAAACCTAGAAATAATTCGACTTCACGGACCCAACAAAAGTGGTTTCATCGAAATCCGAGGTCGTTTGCAAAATGTCTATTTTTAAGGGCCTGAATTCCATAGCGACTATTCAGAATTTTCAACTGGACATATCTTTTGATTCCCGCTATGAAATTTTGATTTTTCGGATTTGTTGGAAAGATATTATCAATTAGATCCTAATGTTTTTGGTTTCACTAAAATCTGGATTGTTTTGCACCCGGTACATTCAATTGAATTTTGAAATCGGATTATCGAACTACCGCGCCATTTTCAATTCTATTTATAATTATATATAATTATTTATATTCTAACGACGACGTATATAAAATATACGTTCGAGTTATACTCCAAAATAAATTTCTCGTCGATATTATTTAAAATAATCTATTTTAAATGTTCGAAATTCGCTAAAATTGCAAAAATAAAAAATTTAAACTGGCCCGCATTTCCGGGTTATTACAGCCACCTCCCATTGCACTTCACTAACGAGTTCAGGCATAGCCCCCACGCGTTAATGAAGTGTTGAAACATCCAACTCCTAAACCAATCTTACCAAAAGACAATGTAATCGGGAGTGAAAACAAGTACTTACCATGAAGAAAGAACACCAACCTCTCACCGAAACTGTTCTACATTCAAGTTTCTCTCTCTATTATGCCACCCCGTGGCACCTAGCATCTCTCCAAGCGAATTAAGTTCGAGCAATGCTCGAACTTCCCAACCGGTAACGCCTTAGTGAACATGTCCTCCGCGTTATCCTTTGTGTGCACTTTCCGAAGGCATACTTGCTTGTCTTCGTCCATGGCTACTAGAAATGACTCCCTCACTTCAATATGTTTCGTCCGTGAGCTAAATGCCAAATTCTCAGCCAAGTGAATAGCGCTTTGGCTATCACATTGAACATCAACACTGTCATGTTCAAAACCCAAGTCACACAACAGTCACTTCAAATAGAATGCTTCCTTTGCTGCCTCTACCGCAGCTATCAACTCCGCCTCCGTAGTGGATAAAGCAACTACGGTCTGCAATCTCGATCTCCAACTTATGGCTGTACCACCAAGAGTGAAGACATATCCAGAAGTTGATTTTCTTCGATCCCTATCACCAGGGTAGTCCGAGTCACAGTAACCAACCAACATGCAATTCTTCTCTTTACTACCCCCAAAAACAAGGCCATGACATGCTGTACCTTTCAAGTATCTCAAGATAAGCTTCACTGCTTCCCAATACGATTTCCCCGGATTAGCCATGAACCGACTTACCACCCCGACGGCATTTGCAATATCGGGTCTTGTACACACCATGGCATACATCAAGCTTCCAACCGCACTAGCATATGGCACCTTTGCCATGTAAGCCTTGTCTTTCTCCTCGATAGGTGATCCCTTACTCGAAAGCTTTATATGCAAAGGTAAAGGTGTATTTGACGCCTTTGCATCCTCCATGCTAAACCGACAAAGCACTTTCTTAATGTACTCCTTTTGAGTCAATCTCAACTCAAAACGCTTTCGGTCCCTTACAATCTCCATGCCTAAGATTTTCTTTGCTTCTCCAAGGTCTTTCATCTCGAACTCTGCCTTTAATTTCTCTTTCGACTTGTTGATTTCTGCCTTGTCCTTAGAAGCAATAAGCATATTGTCCACATACAGGAGTAAATACACCCAACAATCGTTTCCTAACCTCTTGAAATAAACGCAAGCATCCTTGATGCTTCGATGGAAGCCACTTTCAAGTATGAAATGATCAAATCTCTTGTACCATTGCCTAGGTGATTGTTTCAAACCATACAGTGATTTCTTCAACTTGCAAACTAGTTCTGACTTACCTTCTACAACAAACCCTTATGGTTGCTCCATGTAGATGTCTTCATCCAAGTCTCCATGCAAGAAGGCGGTTTTCACATCTAGTTGCTCCAAGTCGTGAATAGCAACTATGGCAAGTAATATCCGGATAGAAGTATGTCTCAAAACTGGTGCGAGGATCTCATCATACTCCTTTCCTTTCCTCTGTGCAAACCCCTTAGCCACTAGCCTAGCTTTGTATCTTCCATCGTCCTTCACCTTATATATCCATTTGCACCCAATAGCACGGTTTCCTTGAGGAAGTGGAACCAACTCCCAAGTATGGTTCTTCATCAACGATTGCATCTCTTCCTCCGTGGCGCAAATCCACTTCTAGCTATCACTCGAATACATGACGTCATCAAGGTCCATCGGCTCATCTTGGACTACATGAAGATCATAGTCCAAATTCTCACAAAAGCTAAGATAGTTCCAATCACCATATCTTTCGGGTGGCCTTATAGCACGACACCAACCCGAGTAGCAATACCATAACCCGGTCTTCCTTCAGCTCCACCTTGAACTGAATCTTCTCTAGGCTCGTGCAAATCACCAACACTACTAGAGGAATCCTGTGGACTATGTGATGTAACATCAACCGCATTCACCTCGCAAGCACCTCCAACAACTCAACTCTCTCTAGGCCTGAAAGTGGGAATAACTTCCTTCTCCTTTGATTCACCATGGACCAAGTCCGGAACATCCGATGAGCCTTCATTATCCTTGAACATAGCCAACTCATCAAAAGTAACATGACGAGAAACTGAAACCTTCTTTGTTTTCGGATTCCAAATCCGATAGCCTTTGACTCCATCCATATAACCAAGCAAAATCCCTTTGAAAGCTCTAGGTGAGAGCTTATCATTCCTTGGATCATGCACATAAACAGGACTGCCAAATACATGAAGATAACTCAAGTCAATGCTCTTCCCCTTCCACACTTCCTCCGGAATTTTGTTACCAATAGCCGAGCACGGTATTCGATTAATAATATGCACTGCGGTTGATAAAGCTTCGACCCTAAATCCCTTAGACAAACCTGATGTCAATCTCAAGCATCGAGCTTTCTATAATAAAGTTAGATTCATTTTCTCCACCACTCCATTAGATTGTGGATCTCCTGGTGTAGTAAAATGCCTCTGAATACCATGATGCTTGCAAAAATTCAGAAATTCTCCGGAAACATACTCGCCACCATTATCGGACCTAAGAACCTTCAAAGTCTTTCCACTCTCATTCTCAACAAGAGCCTTCCATTCTTTGATTGCAAATGCCTCCGACTTGGCCTTCATTACATACACCCAAACCTTTCGAGAAAAATCATCAATGAAAGAAATATAATATCTTGCTCCTCACAAAGAAGCTACAGGTGCTGGTCCCCAAACATCTGTGTGCACATACTCAAGAATCCCTCTTGAATCATGTTTTCCTTCATCGAACGACACTCTAGTTTGCTTCCCCATGACACATTCCTCGCAAAACTCTAACTTGCTGAAACTCTCACCATCAATCATCTCCCTTCGACGAAGAACATCTAAACTCTTCTCCGAGACATGACCCAATCTCAAATGCCACAGCCGTGTCACATCTAAGCCACGGGAACTATCAACACTGACCCAAGTTTCACCTTCCACGGTCACTCCTTGAAGCAAATAGATACCATGAGTTCTAGCACCCTTCATAACCACAAGTGCACCCTTTGAAACCCTCAAGCTATCACTCTCAATGGTGATCTTGCAACCTAGAGAATCCAACTGTCCCAAAGAGATAAGTGACTTCCGTTGTCCCGGAACATAGCGCACATTAGTGAGAGTACGAACCACTCCGTCAAACATTCGAATTTGCACAGATCCAATGCCTTTCGACTTGCAAACTGCACCATTTCCCATAAAAATTGAATTTCCTTCTCGATCAACATAAGAAGAAAAACAATTCCTATTAGGCGTCATGTGATATGAAGCCCCCGAATCAAGCACCCAATCGCTGCCCGAAACATCCGATGCAACAACCGACAAAACATCTATGTCTTCCTCACCAACATCTCTCTCCACTGCAACTGATGAAGATGCTACTTCCTTCTTCCCCTTGTCTGGACAATCATTCTTCCAGTGACCAGGTTTCTTACATATAAAGCACTTGCTATTTCTTTCCTTCGACTTTCCTCTTCCACCGGGCTTCTTAGACTTAGAACGCCCCCGGTTTCCCTTCTTCTCTGACTTTTCTTTCTCCGCAAATAAACCTTGACCATTACCAGCACCACTACTACCATCACTCAGCTCCTTCATCGGATCTCGTAATTCCTCACTAAGAAGACTCGTCTTGACATCATTTAGAGTCAATGTATCCCGGCCATAGATCAAACTATTTAAGAACCCAGTATAGCGTTAAGGCAACGAACATAGCAATATCATCACCTTCTGCTCCTCCTCAATCTTCAAATCTATCGCCTTCATCTTCATTAGCAAATCATCAAACACATTTAAGTGCGCCTTTAGCGAAGTTCCTTCCTTCATCTTGTAGGTAAAGAAAGTCCGCAACAAGATCAGTCGATTTGTGAGTGACTTCTTCATATACAACTCCTCCAACTTGTTCCAAATACCTTTAGCAGTCGTCTCACCACTAATTTCGGAAATTACATTCTCCCCCATGGCAAATTGAAGTGTAGTGAATGCCCACTCTTCCATTTCTTCTCTCTCTACATCTGAGATGTCCTTTGACAATAAATGTGTATCAAACACCACCCGATGTACCCGATTCCGTCTAAGAATCGCTTTCATCTTCCATTGCCACTTTTCGAAATTATTATCGCCATTCCACTTGTCGATAACCAATTGTGAACAAGCAGCTGCATACGACCCACGTACATAAGGAGCTACACCACTTGGACCACCTGTTGATGGATTATTTGAACCTGATTCCGACATTTCTACAACTATCTACCAACACCAATGCTCTGATACCAAATGTTCTGGAGAAATTTTGATTCAAGACCGCTTAAATCAAAAATCCCCAACGCCGCAGAAAACGAGATCGTGGTAATAGTGCAAAAACAACCAATCGAACAATCTCAATTTTATCCAAGCCAATCACAATCACCAAACAATGGAAATAATAGAGCAATAACAAGAAACTAAAAAACACAGGGATTTATAGTGGTTCCACCGACGTCTTGTCAGTGTACGTCCACTTTGAGAGAGAAACCTTTATTAATATTAATAGAAGAGTACAAGAGATTGATTACAATGATCAAATTTACTAGAAAAATTTGATTTTGTGGAGAAAGGAATTGAAGAAGATTAGGATTGCCTAAACCCTAATTAGAATAAACTTAGATCTAATCTCTTGATTTGTGATACTCCTCCTTTTGTATTCGATGTAGCTTATATAGGCATAGAGAAGTATATGGAAATTCCCAAAATTTCCTCTAGATCCAAAATATTCTCTAGATCCAAAATATCCTCTAGATCCAAAATATTCTCTAGATCCAAAATATCCTTTAGATCCAAAATATTCTCTAGATCCAAAATATCCTCCAGATCCAAAATATCCTCTAGATCTAACACATAGTATCGCATACTTCAACACCCTTACTGTTGAAGCGATGTGTGTTTTAGATCCTGGAAACGACGTAGTGAAGAACCGATGGGGCATCCGATCGTTCGCAGGTGATAGGAGTTAGGTGGAAGGTGCGGCAGTTTTTCTTCGATGGGGCGTGAGGTCTGGAGCGCGTGAGGGCTTCAGTAAAATGAAGTAAACGGAGGATGTTGGTGTTAAGCTATTAGGACAAGAAATGGTAGCGGGAGGCAATACACGAAGAACAGACAGCAAAGTCACGAAGGAAATTGATTGGTGTTGGTGCAGAGGTTCAGTGAGAGGATCGGTGGAGGAACATGGCCGCGGTGGGGGACAGTTTGAAGGCGGCGGGTGGGGACAAGGTTCTGGAGTGAAGGACTGTAATCAACAAGCAGTATTTAAGGTGGAAGAAGGAACTAAACTTGCTGATCCTTTTGTTAATAAACAGTAAATCACGTAATACATATATAAATTGTGGGTTAACTAAAAACAGTCCTGCCGCTATTATATTGTAGTTAGTTTTCTTTAATTAAGGAAGACACCATCCGTTCTTTTATAAGTGATGTCGGTCGTACCTTTTAGTGTAATTGGTTTAAAACTAATCAAGTAATTAGTTTAGTCTAATATGGTTAAAGGTTAGCTTAAACGTTAACTGTAAATGATCTTAGGAGTTTATACAAACAAGGAATAAGAATATATCGGGCTTGGTTTTGCCTATAACAACGTTAATCAAGTTTCTAACCTATAATTAGGAGTTATAAAATTTACGTTAGTGTAAGTAACTGAAAACCTGAATTTGGTTACAGGCTGAGCAGTTGTGAAAAAACAAAGCAGGAAGATTAAAGAAATTAGATCGGTCGTTTTATTAGCTAATATAATTAGTTAAAATTATGCTCTAATTAAGTAATTAGTTAGCTTATAATGTAAGTGGTTAAGGGTTTTTAATATTTAATTAAATCGTTTAACCTTAAATATTAATAACTCATTCAAATATGATCAGAATTGGATGATTCAAAAGATATTGTATTCGTCTCAACGAATGCTACATCGTAGGGCATAATTGTAAAGAATTGGAATGAACTGGATTTTTCAGTTAAATTAAACGCTTGTTTAATTTAACTGAAATGAGCTGTGGAATCAACGAATCAAATCAAGGTGAGTTAAACTCCCTCTGTTCTTCCCACTTATATTTTATATAAGTTGGGTTTTATAATTGTGTGTTATGATTGCTAAGGGTTGACTGTTTGTTTTCTTGTTAAATATATAATCATATGTTGATTAAACCAATGAAATTGAACAATGTTTAATTTCAGTGAAACTCCAAATCGTTATTTTAATGATTGGTCCCAATTAAGGTAACTTACCTTATTGGTCCCGTTTACAAAATAAATGTGTTTAATTTAATGAATTTTTGGCATTGTTATGGTTGTGTGAAATAAGTTGGTTGATATTGTCGTTATTGACTGTTATGAAATCCATGGTTTATTTGAATTGAATGATTATATTTGAGATAACATATTGGGATGCAGGGAAGTACAGGTTGGAGGGATCCAACGGGGTTCCTCAAATATATTTAAATGTAATTTATTTTCATATTACTAGTATATGAACTGTTTTCGATTGAATTGGATGTTTACTGTTCACCTAGAAATTCAACATTTGTTGTTTTTAAAACAATGGGTAATATTGGTTGAGTAATTGGCAGTATATGGCCTATAAATAAATCCTTTTCCAAATATTGATTTACCGTCAGGTAAATCGACGGAAATTATGTTATAAAATTTATTTTATAACTAAAAATAGATTTATAATCTATTATTTTGAATAAGAAGTTTATTGAAAGGAAATGAATATTTATTATGTATTATTCACATTTTTAAGTAATTATTAACTGATTTTATAAACCTAATTCTTAGGTTATTACAAGGAGACGAGCAGAAATTAACCAAGCGGTTAAGAATTGAATAATTGTTTTTCTAAATTAATAATTAAATGGAATTATTTAAATTAATTATATTATTAATTAATTTAAAGTGAGAAATGATTGGAATCGGTTAATGAGACAATTGTGTTTTGAGTTGGCAAATCAACTGTATAACTGGATTGATTATTACATTACACTATTTTGAATAAATTTAATAAAATAGTTTAACGAATATTTGTTAAATTTTAATAAGATTTTAAAAAGGTATTTAAATATTTATTCTAGTTAATAAGGAAATTAACTAATTCCACAGTAGTTAATGATTAAATTAAATTATTATTTTGATTAATAATAATTTAATATATTACTTTTAGTTTGAAATTCATTAAAAAGTAATCGAAGTTGAAGTGAATCGAATTAAATTGAGAAAGGAATGTATGAACGGGTTTTATATTAAAACTGAGATTTTATAACAAAGTTATAAAAGGGATTTTTAAAAGAATATGATAATTTAAATCAAATATTTATTTAATATTTGAAGTTAGAAAAACGAAATCGAGGAATTGGAGAATGGTATGAAATGGTTAACAAAGTGATATTCATTCCGAGGTTCGGAATGTGTTATTCCGAAGTCCGGAATGTTGAGATGAGTGAAATTATTCCGAAGTTCGAAATGTTATGTTCCGAAATTCGAAATGTTAATTAAAAGTGAGAGTATAAGCTAAATAAAAGATTTCAGAAATGGCAACAAATATAAGTGTCATAAATGATTTACAAAACGATTTTGTAAATGGAAGTTAAGAGTTTTGATATGAAATATGTAATGTTTGTTACAGATGATAAATTGAATTGTTTTGATAAAAATAAATACAAGAATTCGTAAAAGATGCCAATTTATGAGTGTAAAAGATAAGTGTAATATTTATAAAGGTATGTATATAAAATTTGTAAAGATATTAATATTAGATTTGTTAAAGACAGTTTATATGATTTGAAACAAATATAATATTGTTATTACAAACAAGTTAAAGAAATTTTATAAAGGATTCTATTTATGAATCGAAGCTCTAGTATAATTTTGTAAACGATCATTAAAAATTAATCGAGAATTATTATAATAATAGTTTACTTAATAATTTATTAAATAAATGGTGTTGAGATTTAAATAAAGTTTTCAAAGGAAAACGTGTGGTTAATAAACTTCTATTTATTCTGAAGATGTGAATGTTATTGGTCAAGGTCTGAGAGGTAAATAAAATACCCCAACTTGAAAGACTTCACGATTATCCCAAAATGGTGTTGGTTTATAAATGAGAGACATTGAGGGAAGTCATAAGTTATGATTCCCGTAACGATATTGAAACTGTATTTGAAAAGTTTATAAGTAAATGAAATGATTTTAAGAATATTCTTATTTATAATCAGAATCAAAAGATAAACTACAAATTATTGGAGGAGGTTAAGAGTATAACTAACAGATGTTAATTAAAAGGGCCAAGAAATGTCGGGTACTGAATCAACGAAGTCATTTAATTCTCATGATTATTTATTTGATAGTTAAATAACCGACTATCAAATCTGACCTAATACGATTGTTGATACGGAAAGTCCGGGATTGAATTTATATTTGAAAACCATTCCGACCAGCAAATATGTGAAGATGGAGCAATTGAAGACCATCGATCTTCATAAGCGAAAGAATTGTTTGTCAAATCTCTCTGGTTAGCTCCTAGAGGTATTTCGACAGTGGTTTTGTCGTGATTGGAATCTTTCGGATTACAAGTACCACTCGCTACTGATTCATAGGGTAATTCAAGGATGTTGTAGGAGGGTGCCTTCGGTTTTTCCAATCCCAGGACAACTTGTATGGACGGATATCTGACAGAGTATTTCCAAAGGGGCCACGTACGTTGATTTCGTCAAACGTATTCAGTTGATGGCGGGGAAGATTGGACACCTTCTCTTAGCTAAAATCACAGAGTATTTTTGTGGACGTCAATTAGTGATTTCCTGATGGACCTGAAGATGTGACATTCAAAGTAAATGATGGCCAAATGTTCTAAAAATAATAATAAAGGTAATTAATAAATAAATTATGACCTCAAGCCTCATCAACCGGGAAATGGTTAAAATCGGGTAGGTCGCATGGCTATGTGGGTCGCACCCATCGAAAAGGTATATCATTACCTGACCTGGAGAAATTAAATGCCTTCGGTTGTTCCTCTTTTTTTTTTGTATACATGTTATCGGTTCGGTTGGCTGGCCCCTAACCGTGGTGATGATATATTCGGTACTCTCAAGCGAATTGAGGGGCCGGTCATGTTTAGCCTGGGTTACAAGATGTTCTTGTTGAATCCCAATGTATTCATCTCCGGAAGTACATTGTCTGTAACACCCCATGGCCATTATTGTCACTCACAGAGGGAATGCATTAATGTCATGAAGCGTTATAGAAGTATAGAACAGATAAATTACAAGAATAAATAAATAAAACACAGCGGAAGATAAAACTTATTTCATAGCATCATAACTTCAAAACAAGCTTACATAAGTAGTCTCCAAAAACCATTACAACGGGATCAATTGTCTTTTCCAAAAACTTCAAAGTACATAAAGAAGCAAATACTTAAATAACATAAATGCATAAATCCCTACTGAGCATAAGCAAATCCATAAAGAGGAGAGAGTCCAAAGTGATACATCTACTGTCTTCAAGTAACTGAAAGAAATCGGCACTAAGCTGTAGTATTCCCTCCTTGCTAACCTGAGGGGGGTGAAGGAAAGAAAAGAGGTGGAAACAAAACGGGTCAGGCATAAATTCTGGCGAGTCCAGTAATTTTAACAAATAACAGATAAGGTAAACGATCAAGAAATAAATAGGTGTCATGATATGGCTGTAGCATAGATAAGGTAGATAAAAAGGATGGACAAGATGATTCCATTCCTAAGTACTAAGACAATCCTACACCTTGGCTAAGCGAACAACCCTCCAAGTACTAACCCCGAAGATCAAACTCAACATCAGACTAGCACCCAAAGGACTATCCAACTCAACCAACATGTATTTCGTTACACCACACTTTTGCTAAGTTACACCACATTAATTAATTACACTGCACATCTACTAGTCTCTATTTACTAAAGGTTGATCCTTTTCCACTAACTATACCCACATGACAAACTTGGTAGTTACTTGTACCTAGCTGCTATCGTAGGTGCCGGCTTGCTCCTACCACCGCTAAGGTACCCTTACCCTACCCATTCGATCGGCTCCCTATATCCCGTAGGCATCCGTGCTGGCCCCACAGTGGGGTGTATCACTCCCCCAAGTGGCAACCCTGATACCAACATAAAATGTACGGGCATACCTACACTATGCAACAACGTCTTACCTACCAGCGCGGACCCATGCACGCACATGAATCCGTTGGACTTGCGTTGCCACCTCTATTCACGTTTTGACCTCTTACATTCAAGTCTAGTAAGCGTTCCCCAACCCCGGCCTAGTACCGGGCCCAGTTAGATACTCAAACGGGTTACTGGTTGAAACGGGTCCCCATCCGACACAAGCCTCCCACCTATGCTTGGTCCCCACTAGATTTTTCTCCCACTTAACCATTTTAATTTAAATGTCCATGTCTTCCACATGCTACGTTTAAGTCCATATTTACATGTCATAATTTACATGTCTTATCTTATTCCGGTTAGGTCCATATTTACATGTCATAATTTATATGTCACCCCACTTAACCCACTAACCATACCCATGTCTTATTATGGTTAGTATTCCTTAATTCATTCCTTATGACGAACGGTGCATGACCTCCCACATTAGACCAAATACTTTGTGGCCGCTGGATTTGTCGGGCGATTCCGGCCAGTCTTACGCCACAAACCGGGTCTAACCTCGTGTCATTAACCATTACGCCTACAATTCATTCCTTTGACCTCTCACATTAGACGTCCAATTGTGGCAGCTGGATTTGCCGGGCGGTTCCGGGAAGTCTTACGCCACAATTGCGCCTAACCTCATGTCAATGGTTTATTAATAATCGTATTTCACACATACCCAATTTTCGTGTCATGTATATCCAATTAAACATGTAATCATGTTTGTAATATTGCCTATTCCAAATTGTCAGTAATTACATATTAGTTAGCCTTAATTACAAATTTTCAATTATAGTCAATTTCATCAATTCCATGTAATTCATACCCAAATATTCCAATTTCACATATTATCCAATTATCCAAAATATCCAATAATATCCAATTTTCCATATTTCACATATTCCCATCGTTCCCACGTATTCGCATTCACGCGTATTTTTAACATAGGCTCGAAGGTAGCCTAGGTCCAAAAATAAAAGGAATAGGATAAGAAGAGAGAATCAAATCATAGAAAATTGGAATTAACACAACATCATGAAATAAAGGGGCATGTAAACTGGCATAGAGGCATAATGATAGATTCAACATGAATAAACTGATAAAAGGTATGAACTTTACATAGAAACATAGGCATATGATGAAATGAATCAAAAAGGTGAAGACTTGGATGAGATTTGAATTACATACATACATATGAATCCGCTTTACAACTTCATCATGTTACTTTTAATCCCATTATATTGTGAAAATCACTGTAACCACCTTTCGTGGTTAAAGAATAGAATTATGCACTGAAATTGGTGTAGAAACGTTGCAGTGTTGCTAATTTATCTTCTTGAATTGTTGTAGAAGCTCTAATCTTTAATTTGAGTTGAAGTTGAACACTTGAGATTTGATTTAGAGGCGGCGGCTAGGGTTTAAGAGAGAATTTGACAGCATGTGTCATAGATAATATTTATGAATTAGGGTTAGGTCTTAGGGTGTATATATAGGTGTAGGAAGTTATTTAAGCCTTAGGATTAACCCTAGAACTGATTTGGACCACTCAGATGCCATATCAGCCCTTAGGGCGAATCGGGCCATGGGTTGGCTGCCAAACACCCTGGATTGACCTCTAGTCGACCCAGCGGGGCTTGGTTCGACTCCAAAAATGGTGTGGTTCGGCTATTCCCCCTCCCAATTCGCTATTTTGAACTTTTTTTTGAATATTTATTTATTAATTTATATATATGTATCTGTATATATATATATATATATCTCATATGCATACAAACTTCATGGCTTAATAACTTCTTCATAATTAACCATTTTCACACTAAACCACTTTTTGAACTGCGTTCACACTAAGCCACTTTTTAGCCATTCCCCTAAAACAAAAATATGGCACTGGTGGGGATCGAACTCTGTACCTCTTGTATGCAAGTCACATGTTCTAACCAAATGAGCTACTAAGTCTTTTGCTTACAAACCTTAGAACAATGCTAAACATCATTCTTTTCTCATTCCTATTTTTCAAATAAATTATTCTTTAATTTGTTATTTTAATATTCTCAGAAAATACGGGGTGTTACATTCTCCCCTACTTAAAGGATTTGGTCCTCGAAATCTCTAAGTCAAGAAGAACGTATCCTACCAGCCAATCATCCATCTACTCAACCATCTACCACTAACAACCATGGCCTTAAAAGATTTCTAATGATTTTCATGTACATATGCATAGTGTGTGTATATCCGTATACTAATGCAAAATCAGGTGGTCCACTGATTCAGTCGACCTCCTTAATGCAAATAATGATAGTGCCATGTATCCATCATGTATGCAAAGAACCCTATACATATTATTACTACATGTGTGCACAACCATTCATTTAAATGCAACAACCATATGATACAAACATTCAACGTACATTCATTTTACTAAATACATCCATTTATATGCAATATGCAATATGAAAGTGACTGAGCCAATCTAGTGCCTAAAGTGTGTGTATATGCATCTACAAGCAACCACTAGCAAACACTTGCATCCACATGCATCCACCATACATAACATGTCTCAAACACATGTTTCAACCATAGGACTACCCTATCTAAAGGTCAAAGATACTAGTGAGAGGACATACTAAAGATAGAACAAGTACAAGCTAAGCGATAAAGGAGAAATTAAAAGACATACCCTCGAAAAGAAAAGGGTACAATGAACGCATCTTCTTTCTGTCTCCCAAGTAGCGTCGCTCTCATCATCTCCCCATTGCACTTTGACAAGCTTGACCTCTCGATTCCTCGACTTCTTAATCTCCGACCCAAGAATGCATATAGGAGCTCTTCGAATCGTCGCATCACGCTCTATTTCCACCTCTCTAAGAAAGCTCTTCCGAAACTCGCTAGTAAAGATAGGATCGCGATTTCTCACTATGCTAGAAGGAACACCGTGCAAACGAACTATCTCTCAAATGTATACGGAGGCTAACCATGGAGTAGTCCTCTAACTCTTCACGGGAATGAAATGGGCGCTCTTAGTAAGTCTGTCTGCCACGACCCAAATTCCCGTATTACCCTTCCTTGATCTTGGTAACCCATCAACAAAGTCCATCGGGACACTCAACCCACTGGGCTTCTTTTGCTCTGCTTTTACTTGTTGGCACACCAAGCATCTAGCGACAAACTCGGCCACATCCCTCTTCATACCGGCCCAAAAGTAAACCCGTCTCATGTCCTTGTACATCTTGTCCCCGCCGGGATGAATGGTCATCTTCGAACGATGTGCATCATCAAGAATGGTCTTCCTCAAGTTCTCGTCTCGTGGTACACAAAGTCTACCGTCCCTACGTAACCAACCCTTATCATCTAGGGTATACCTACTGAGATGGCTCGATGACTCCCCTCTTATGAGCTTCTCTACTAACTCAACTAACTGTGGGTCATCTCGCTATGCCTCACCAATCCGTCCCAAAAGCGTACGTCCGACCTCTAAGGATGCTAGCAAACTGGGTACAAAGTCAACAGAAGGTCTAAAGTCAAACGTAGAGATAAACTCTAAGCTTCGCCACTCAATAAACAACGGACTCAAGGACAACCTTTTCCTACTTAAGGCGTCTTCCACCATGTTACCCTTGCCAGGGGTATATGCAATCTCGAAATCATAGGACGCTAAGAATTCCATCCACCTTTGCTGCCTTAAGTTCAAGTCCTTCTGAGAGAACAAGCATTTTAACGATTTGTGGTCTATAAGAAATTCGAATTTCTCGCCAAGAAGATAATGGCGCCAAGACTTAAGCGCGAAAACAATAGTGGCCAACTCTAGGTCATGTGTAGGGTAATTTTTCTCATGCACTCTCAACTGCCTTCCTCCATAGGCTATTACCCTCCCCTCTTGCATTAAGACTGCGCCTAGTCCTGTCCCACAAGCATCGGTATAAACGGTAAATGGCTTACTCCCATCTGGCAACACTAAGACTGGGGCTGTGGTCAAAGCTCTTTTTAAACGTTGGAATGCATCATCATAATCTACGTCCCACGTGAAAACTAGGTTCTTCTTTGTCAAGCGTGTCAATGGGGCTCATATCTTTGCGAAGTCCTTGATAAACATCCTATAGTAGCCAGCCAACCCCAAGAAACTCCTCACCTCGGTAGCATTTTTAGGGACCTTCCAATCTTGGATGGCCACCACCTTCGCAGGATCCACAGCTATTCCTTCTTTGGAAACCACGTGCCCTAAGAATCGCACTTCCTTCCTCCAAAAGTGACATTTAGAAAATTTAGCTTTAAGGTTATGCGCTCGAAGGATCTCCAACACTTCCGTAAGATGTAGGGCATGCTCTTCCTCGTTCTTAGAAAAGATCGAGATGTCATCCACCAAAACCACCACGAATTTATTAAGGTACTCCCTAAACACCCTACTCATCAAGTCAACAAAGTATGCGGGGGCGTTTGTCAAACCGAAGGGCATCACAAGCCACTCATAGAAACCGTCCGGAGTCCTAAAGGTAGTCTTGTCTATACCATCCTCAGCCACTCTCAACATATGGAAACCAGTAGCTAAGTCCAACTACGAAAACACTAAGGCGCCAACTAACTGATCCAAGAGATCGTCAGTCCTCGGCAGTGGTTGCCTATTCTTCTTAGTAAGCTTATTAAGTTCTCTTTAGTCCACACAAAGTCTAAGGGACCCATCCGCCTTCATGGCAAATACTACTGGAGCACCCCACTCCGATATACTATGTCTTATGAACTCCTTCTCAAGTAACTCCCCTACTTGCTTATTGAGTTCCGTCCTCTCACGAGGAGCTATGTGGCGTACTGGCAGAGATACGGGTTTTGCATTGTCTACAAGACAAATACGAAAGTCTATCTCACATTTTGGGGGTAGACCCCTCACCTCATCGAAGACATCAACATATTCACGGACTATACGAACAGAATGTAAATCATCATTGGATGCGTCAAGTGACTCAAGATAACTAAGCATCACTGATCCTCTAGGGTCACAAGAAATATCACGGGTCTTTCCACTACGAGTCAACAATTTTACTACCCTTCGTTCACAATCTAGGACGGCACCATGTCTGGCTAGCTAATTCATCCCTAGAATGAACCCATAGCCCATGAAACCAAGCACAAAAGCATTACATTCAAAACCAACGCCTAAGATAGACAATCTCAAATCCCTACAAACCATGGATAAATGAGCCGACCCACCAATAGGATTTGAGACTATAAAGGGATCCACAACGAGACTAGTATTTAAGTGCAGTGTTTCAACTAATGATGTAGAGATAAACGAATGTGATGCGCCAGAATCGAATAAAGTACGGACAGGATGATCAAACAAGAAAATCCAACTTTCGACAGAAATTTTTCTACCTTCTTCCCACCCCGGAGCCTGCCCTCCCGAATTAGAACTTGCCCTCTGCCCTTGCTTCTTAGGATAGTCCTTGACAGCATGACCTGGATCACCACAATGATAACAAGCGAACTTCTTCTTCTTCCTACAATCTTTCTTCAAATGGCCGGGTATCCCACAGTTGTGACACTTCCTCTTTTCTTTACCACCGTTCTTTTGTTGTTGGGCTTTCTTTAGATCCTCCTTCTTATCTTGCGGCCTAAAATTACTTACACCCTTCTCTTCTTCATGCATGTATGCCATATCAACAAGCTTTTCATACATAGCCCCCATTGGAATGTGGGACATAGCCAAACTGTGAAGCGGTTCATTTAGGCCCTTTGCAAACCTTAAGGCCTTCTTGTGAGGCGTATTCACCAACTCTAGACCTAATCTCGCCAACTTATTAAATTCGTTCACATACTCCTTTACGATCAAGTTTTTCTGCTTCAATGACAAGAACCTCTCCATGTACATACTCTCCTCAGCTTGAGAAAGGAATTTCAACTCAAACCTTCCCCTAAAATCTGCCCATGTCTATACAGCACGCTCTCCATTAGTAACCTCCCACCAAAATGAAGCTTCGTCCTTCATCAACCAAGCAACCAATTGGACCTTCTTACAATCTTCCAAATCGAAAATGCCAAACAGATCCTCCACTTCTTTCAACCAATTTCTAGCTTCAACGAACGTTTCAGACCCACTAAAAGGTTTTCCACCCATCGAACGAAAGTCTTTACATATCTCGGAGAAAACGTCTCCACGCGGAGGAATGACTGGAGCTGGGGGAGGAGGAGGAACGTCGGCCGGACCCGCGGCAGCGGCCCTAGCCTCGAGATATTGCCGAAACCAACTGGTTACATGAACACCCTCTGGTATCTCAGATGCTCCAGACATGCTGAAAAGAAAAAGAAAGAGTTTCAAAACAAGGGAAGCGAAAGGGAGATGTATGGCTTGCGGGGATTATGCTCTTTAAAGTAAACTTACCTTGAAAATAGCTTCTTTAAAACAAGTTTTTGAAAATACTTTCTATGAAAATAATACTTTTTAAAACACTTTTGAAAACTTTTTATCTGTTCTTGTAACCATAGCTCTGATACCACGTGTAACACCCCATGGCCATTAATGTCACTCACAAAGGGAATGCATTAACGTCATGAAGCATTATAGTAGTATAGAACAGATAAATTACAAGAATAAATAAATAAAACACAGCGGAAGATAAAACTTATTTCATAGCATCATAACTTCAAAACAAGCTTACATAAGTAGTCTCCAAAAACCATTACAACAGGATCAATTGACTTTTCCAAAAACTTCAAAGTACATAAAGAAACAAATACTTAAATAACATAAATGCATAAATCCCCACTGAGCATAAGCAAAGCCATAAAGATGAGAGAGTCCAAAGCGATACATCAACTCTCTTCAAGCAACTGAAAGAAATCGGCACTAAGCTGTAGTATTCCGTCCTTGCAAACCTGAGGGGGGGGGGGGAGGAAAGAAAAGAGGTGGAAACAAAACGGGTCAGACATAAAGTCTGGTGAGTCCAGTAATTTTAACAAATAATAGGTAAGGTAAATGATCAAGACATAAATAGGTATCATGATATGGCTGTAGCATAGATAAGGTAGATAAAAAGGATAGACAAGATGATTCCATTCCTATTTACTAAGACAATCCAATACCTTGGCTAAGCGAACAACCCTCCAAGTACTAACCCCGAAGACCAAAGTCAACATCAGACTAGAACCTAAAGGACTATCCAACTCAACCAACATGTATTTCGTTACACCGCACTTTTGCTAAGTTATACCACATTACTTAATTACACCGCACATCTACTAGACTCTATTTAATAAAGGTTGATCCCTTCCCACTAACTGTACCCACATGACAAACTCTGTAGTTACTTGTACCTAGTTGTTATCGTAGGTGCTGTCTTGCTCCTACCACCGCTAAGGTACCCTTACCCTACCCATTCGATCGGCTGCCTAAACCCCATAGGCATCCGTGCTGGCCCCACAGTGGGGTGTATCACTCCCCAAAGTGGCAACCCTGATACCAACATAAAATGCACAGCCATATCTACATGATGCAACAACGTCTTACCTACCAGCCCGAACCCATGCACGCACATGAACCTATTGGACTTGCGTTGCCACCTCTATTCACTTTTTTGACCTCTTACATTCAAGTCCAGTAAGCGTGCCACAACCCAGGCCTAGTACCGGGCCCAATTAGATACTCGAACGGGTTACTGATTGAAACGGGTCCCCATCCGACACAAGCCTCCCACCTATGCTTGGTCCCCACTAGGTTTTTCTCCCATTTAACCATTTTAATTTAAATGTCCATGTCTTACACATGCTATGGTTAAGTCCATACTTACATGTCATAATTTACATGTCTTATCTAATTCCGGTTAGGTCCATATTTACATGTCGTAATTTTCATGTCACCCCACTTAACCCTCTAATCATACACATGTCTTATTATGGTTAGTATTCCTTAATTCATTCCTTATAACGAATGGTGCATGACCTCCCACATTAGACCGAACTCTTTGTGGCCGCTGGATTTGCCGGGTGGTTCCGGGCAGTCTTACGCCACAAACCGGGTCTAACCTTGTGTCATTAACCGTTACGCCTACAATTCATTCCTTTGACCTCTCACATTAGACGTCCAATTGTGGCAGCTGGATTTGCTGGGCAGTCTTACGCCACAATTGCGCCTAACCTTTTGTCAAAGGTTTATTAATAACCGTATTTCACCCATACCCAATTTTCCTGTCAAGTATATCCAATCAAACATGTAATCATGTTTATAATATTGCCTATTCCAAATTGTCACTAATTACATATTAATTTGCCTTAATTACAAATTTACAATTATAGGCAATTTCATCAATTCCCATGTAATTCATACCCAAATATGCCAATTTCACATATTATACAATTATCCAAAATATCCAATTTTCCATATTTCACATATTCCCATCGTTCCCACGTATTCGCATTCGCACATATTTTTAACATAGGCTCGAAGGTAGCCTAGATCCAAAAATAACAAGAATATGGATAAGAAGAGAGAATCAAATCACAGAAAATTGGAATTAACACAACATCATGAAATAAAGGGGCATGTAAACTGGCATAGAGGCATAATGACAGATTCAACATGAATAAACTGATAAAAGGTATGAACTTTACATAGAAACATAGGCATATGATGACATGAATAAAAAAGGTGAAGACTTGGATGAGATTTAAATTACATACATACATATGAATCCTCTTTACAACTTCATCATGTTACTTTTAATCCCATTATATTGTGAAAATCACTATACCCACCTTTCGTGGTTAAAGAATAGAATTATGCACTGAAATTGGTGTAGAAACGTTGTGGTGTTGCTGATTTATCTTCTTGAATTGTTGTAGAAGCTCTAATCTTTAATTCGAGTTGAAGTTGAACACTTGAGATTTGATTTAGAGCCGGCGGCTAGGGTTTAAGAGACAATTTGACAGCATAATGGTGTCATAGATAATATTTATGAATTAGGGTTAGGTCTTAGGGTGTATATATAGGTGTAGGAAGTTATTTAGGCCTTAGGATTAATTTTAGAAATGATCAGGACCACTCAGATGCCATATCAGCCCTTAGGGCGAATCGGGCCACGGGTTGGCAGCCAAACACCCTGGATTGACCTCTTGTCTACCCAGCAGGGCTCGGTTCGACTCCAAAAATGGTACGGCTTGGCTATTCCCCCTCCCAATTCGCTATTTTGAACTTTTTTTTGAATATTTATTTATTTTATTTATATATATATGTATCTATATATATATATTTCTCTCATATGCATACAAACTTCATGGCTTAATAACTTCTTCATAATTAACCATTTTCACACTAAACCACTTTATGAACTGCGTTCACACTAAGCCACTTTTTAGCCAATCCCATAAAACAAAAATATGGCGCTGGCGGGGATCGAATTCTGTACCTCTTGTATGCAAGTCACATGTTCTAACCAAATAAGCTACTAAGTCTTTTGCTTACAAACCTTAGAACAATGCTAAACATCATTCTTTTCTCATTCCTCTTTTTCAAATAAATTATTCTTTAATTTGTTATTTTAATATTCTTAGAAAATACGGGGTGTTACATTGTCGGAAAGGTGGTTGCCCATACCTTGCCACGGAAATCCATTCTCCAATAAGTGCCCGCGGTTTTGATTGTATACTATATATGTAGAGCGTGAGATGTAAGCGTTCTGCTAGATTGATATTTATTTGTATTTAGGCACTATTATAATATCAGAAAAAAATATTTATTTCAAAAATGTTTTGGGTTATCGTAAAGTAAAAAACCACCCATATTTATGTGTGGATTTGTTCTTACAATTAACCTTTTCTTTCAAAAAGATTTTGACTTTAAAATCAAGTGTGTGATACCTTTAAACTTAGTGGTTTATCTCGCTCTGGTTCACCAGACTGACCCGTCATTTGTAATGCTCGGGTTAGACCGGGTTGTACAGGTTCAGGTCATCGAATGCTGTGAAGAGACAAGTTGGAGAAGTCCATACATATGATATATGGTTGTTATTCCGCTATGTGTTTTGTATATGAGGACAAGATATTATAACTGTCCAAATGTGTTGTTGTACTCTGATGATCGTAAGTATATTTTTCAAAGCTCTTGGTAAAGATCTATTTTACATTATATTTTGTTCCGCTGCGATGTGAGACTCAGTGTTGTGTTTGGCTCTTCTTCTTCTTCCATTTTAATATTTCTTTCTTTCGTACCTCACCCTCTAACTTCTTTCTAATAACATTCTTATGATTTCGATGCTTGAATATTCGACATGGTGTTTTTGTGTCGATTTTCAGGGTCTAAAATCCGTGTTTGTTACAGTGGTATCAGAGCTATTGGTTTAGTAATATCCTTGGCTCTGTGGTATAATTCGATAAGGATGGGGTTAGTAATATCCAAGAATGAGTTGAATATATATATATATATAAGAGCGTATTTGTAGATTTTATATACAAATATTTTGTATTATGTTGTTTGATCAGTTCAAGTTTTGAGAAGCATTAAACTGGTAATGGATACAATATTGTTTTATAGAGAGGGTCAATGAAATAATTTTACCCAAATTATATTTTTGTTGATGAAAGAAATAATTTATCGAATTATTGAGATATGGTGTGATTTGAATGGAATTCAAATTGAATTAAAATTTTGAATTGAAACTTAACCTGGTTTAGTTAAATTAGATTAATAATGATATTGAAACTAAAAATATATATGGAATTTGGAAATTTAATGAATGATCATAAAAAAATCAATTGGATATTAACCCTTTGATATTCGAGTATGATTAAACCAAAGTAAATATTAATATTGAATGTAAATTCAATTGATTTGGTTTATTTGGTTGTTGATTGTGAATTATTTGTTATTGGTTGGTATATTGTTTGAATAGAAATAATCAGCAATTTAAGGAAGCTAAAAGAATTATAAACTAGAGAATAAATTTCAGTATAATTAAATTGGAATAGAACTACATATGAACTGAAATTGATGGTTTAACCCTGTATTTTGAAAATGAATTGATACATCATGTTGGGTGTGGGAATTCTGTGGCTATATTTGAGATTAATGAAATATTATTAAAGAATTTCATATATTTGTTACTTATATATTGAATTGAGTTAAGTACAGGTGTCAGATTGCTGTGGAGGTTGATTTTGGTTGAATATATCGTACGTAAATTGAGAAAGTACGCTCAATAGCGCTCGCTTAAGGTACACTTACGAGAAAATATAAAATTTTGGGTTTTGAATTTTGGTTTCCGACCATGTGAGTCGATGTATATATATTATTTGTTCCTACGATATCGTAGATGTCACTCCGTACAGGCAGGAGTTTGACGGATTTTTCCAGGAATTTAAAGTATTAGATTTTTTTTTTTTTGATATTTTACAAAAATTATATTAACTATAATGAATTGGTTTTTGATTTAAAATAAATCGTATTTTAAAATTAGTGGGTTTGCAACATTTTTCCTACCTTCGTAATTTAGGGGACGAAATTCTATTAAGGGGGGAAGATTGTAATGTCCCTTTTTTTGGTAGTCAAATATTTAATATAATTTATTTATTTTAAATATTATGTTTGGAATATTAATGGAATTTAATATTGAATTCATTTATTGAAACGAAGTTTGAACATTAATTTATAATTAAATTATAAAACGAGTTTGAAATGGCGCGGTAGTTCGAAATTTACGATTTGAACTTTAACTTGATATACATGATCCGATATATGTCGGATTTATGTGAAACAAGAAACGTTTGAATCTAATTGATTATAATTTTCATATAAAAGAGAAAAATCCAAATTTTGTGTTATAATTTGTTAGTTATTTCCAATTCAAATTTTAAAATAGTCGCTACAAAAATCGTCATTAAAATATAGCATTTATTTAATATATTTAAAGGGGAAATTTAAATCATTTAACTCGAAACTGACGATATTTAGTTGCATTAATTATATTTAAAGTTGTGTATATAATCTGTTCGGATGTATATGATAAAAATAATTTTTTATTATTTTATTGAATTATTTGGAATTTTATATAACATTTTATTAGTATTATATCAGTGTTAAAATAGCCATTTTTGCGAACGGTCTCAGTTTTCGATGAAATTAGTTTCATTGGAACCATATTGTTAAATTATTGTAAGAAAATCAAATTTTGTGACAAACTGATGTCTTATGTGACTTTGGTGGCCAAAAAGGTCTCTGTTTCTATTTAATTATTTAGATTATTTAGACAGGGGTAACTTTTAACGAATAAACAAGTGGTCAAACAAACTCCAAATTTAACGAAACAAGATTCATAGGATCCGTTAGGAAGAGGTCTAGTAAAATGTCAATGTCTCATATTTTTTGGATTTTTTCTGTAATTATAGGAATTTTAAACGCTTGATTTTTCATCGATATTTATAGAGGACTTTTCACAAACGACCTCAGAATTCGACGGAACCTGTCCCATTGTGTCCAGAATATTTTTTTATGCTAGGATTACATTTCTTTGTCAAAAATGGAGGTCGTATACAGCTATTTTGATAGAATTTCTTCACAACAAATTATGGATAATAAAATAATATTTAAATAATTCCCATCTCTATAAATACTTCACCGTATGCCCTAATTTCTCGGTCAAAGAAACTCTCACAGTGAACTAAAACAATCAGCTGCCATCACATACAACCAACGACAAAAAACATCATTAGCTTCTCCACCGAAATCTCGTGATCCACTCATCTAATGTAATGATCCAGAATTTTGAACCAATTTGAAATTGGAATTTTTAATACTTAATTTAAATTTTCTAAACATAAAATAAGTTTGACAATATTTAATAATTTTGATAGGTTAAACAATAGGTTTTATTTGAATTATAACATTTATAAATGAAAACGATTATTAATAAGTTTGGATTTACAGATATTATTTGTCGTTCGATCAGATTTGTCAAAAGATAACATAAATCAATAGCATTAGTATTATGCGTTGCTCTTTGTTTTCCATAACGTTTATGGAAAATGCTACCAAAAACACATTCCTTCTCCTTTTTACAAGTGTTAAGACACTTGTAATTTTGCCTGCAACAATCCATGCATAAAATACACATATCCTATGATGTGTCACTCTCTCCTTACTCCTCTTTTCCTATAAATACCACCCTTTCCTTCCACTTTTTCATTCATTCTCACTTCTTTTCTTTCTCTCTTCTTCTTAAAGCTTATGGCCATGGTTTCCATGGCATAAGTCTTTCTCTTTTCCACCACCACCTTGCCAAAGTTCGTCATTCTCCTCCTCCTCTTATAATATAAAGAGAGATTAGTGTATATTATATTATATATATTTTTTGGTGAAGAAGACGTTGTGCTGAAATACTGTCCGACGGTTCGCTTAGCTAGGCTAGCCTACCGTGAAGATTTTTGAAGTTGTTAGGTGAGAACTCTTTAACAACCGTTTATATATTTAATTAGTAGCTAGACTAATTTAAATATAGTGATGAATTATTATTGGTTAATGATGATTGATATTTGTTGTAATGGATGATGGATACGAAGTTTAGAACATACACTATTAAGCGTTAGTGTTACAATGCTTGTGCACAATTATGATTTATTGAATCATGTTGAAGATGTTTGCTATGGATATTTAAATGGTTGTTGTTGTTTTGCACACACTATGACACAAAAATTATGGTATCACATTGGTGATCGACAAATCTCCTTCATAATTAAAAGCAATATCATTATTGAAATTAAAGGTTAATAATTGGAAAAGACCATATGTATGAATTCATAAATATTGTTAAAAGTCCTTTAAACGAATAAATAAATACCAGAACATTCTAGGTTGACAAAGAGGATAGTATCTACGCTTGGGTTTGATAAATGAAGTTTCCTGCTCTCCCTGGCTATCCCTAACTGATCCGACGAATGGGACGGTTAATTTGAAATTATTTGAATTTAGAAATGAATTGGAATTTGATTTATTAAGTAAAAAATAAAAGTTGAATTTTTAACCTAAAATTTGTCAAGTCTTTTAAATGGTTTACATAAGTATATAACGGTTTTCTAAGGTATTTTGAAATATTGAAGGATAATTTTTATTGGGGTCAAAATAGAGCTTGTCATACAGCGGAAATTCACGTATTTTAGATGCAAACTTTAAACGCTTATAACTTTTGCAATCTAAATCGGATTTCCATAAAAAGAAAAACGTTTGATTTCCATTAACAAGAACTTTCAAATGAGTGAAAGCAGATTTTAAATTCGAGTTATAATTTTCAAGTTATGTTTGAAACTGTTTTGAAAAATATCGATGTAAGAACAATTATTGACCATAACTATAAATAGCTATTTTTAAATATTATAAAAATATGGAAAAAAATTTGTAAAATCATTACAAATTATGAAAAGGTGTTTTGAATTGTAAAGTTTATGTTTTGGCTAAGATAAACGATATCTTGATCAAAATAGTTAAGATAACTGTTTTGTAACACTTTTGAAATGCTATTGTAATGCTTCCTTCGAAAACAATCTATTTTGAAGTTTTAAACCGTAAACTCTTTTCCGTACTATAAGTAATGATTTGTGGAATATTTTCAAATGTTTAAAAGTATTAGAAATATTTTATATGGAATTTAAATTGATCTTAATATGGGTTTTCAATTTTAAATAATTTGATATAGTTAGAGATAAATCTTCGGATGTTTGATATTAATCCGGTAGATGATGATTCTTACTATTTGAGGAATTTAAAAGGCAGTTCACAATTATTCCGCTTATGGTGTGAGTTGGATATTGAGATTAATATTAAGTATAAGTTGATGGTATTTCTATCCAGATCTAATGTCAAAGAGTTGGATAAATCTTTTAATTAATATACGAGTTTCCTAAGTTGACTGGGATAAGCTGGATAGAAATAGTCTTCAGATATTTGATATGCAATTCTGTGGTGTAAATGTATAATATTTGAGGAATTTGGAAGATAATATTATATCGTTATTCCACTTATAGTATTTGTGGATTATGAGAATTGATATAGAATATAAGTATATACAATTTATGTGTAACTTATGTTCAATATCAATTGATTTGGGTTTTGTCGTGAAACATATCTTCAATAATATCATTCTTTAAACCCCATGAGATTGAGTTATGGAAATTCATATCGTAATTTTAGGATTTAATCAGATCTTTGATTTGAGGAAATTAAAAGTGAGGAATAGGAAAGAAAGTATAATCTTTTAGTTAAGATTAAAGAATGGAATGTTGGAAAATGAATTTAATTGGAAACTATGGTTGAAATGTGGATTAAGGACTTTCAAAGGAAACTGGATTTTTGATAACGAGTTATCAAGCAGAAAATTAATTAAGGCTTTAAGGCTAAATCATCTTTGATTTAAAGGAAGTGTTTTAAAAGAGAAAGGGTAAATATGGATTTTGTAATAATTTGAGAATGGGTTTAAAGAAGTTTAACTTTGACAAAATCCAAGACAGAAGGAGATTGGTAGAAAGCCTGTGTGTTCTATAATTGCGTTTTTTTAAAGTGTGCGCTTATTATTTGGAAAGACCGGGATCAGATGTATGTTTGAAAACCATTCCAAGTAATAATACGACGTTGTGGAGCAATTGAAGACATTGGAGACGACATTGAAGACCTGGACCCTTCATGTCGTAAGGACGACTTGCTGGATTTCTCGAATGGGTCGCTCCCATTTGCAGATGGATTTTATATCAGTTAAGTGGCAAGAAGCCTGAATGTATGTGAAGGAGTTCCGGATTGCGGTTTCGTTCAGACCCAGAACATACTTGTATGGATTGTGTGTCTGACATTGTAATTGACTGCGTGGCATTGATCTTTGTTAAATATATATCTGCTTGGTGGCGGAGAATTTATTCTCTTGCTTAACACCCTTCTCTAAGACGTATGAGTATAGAGGTTATATATTGATGGAAATCAGTGATGCATAGTGAATGGACAATGTGGCATACTTAAGTTATGAGATGAGTTATGGATGATCAAAGCATGGCTTATTTAAGCGTAGCTTTGTGTATATCATGACCTCGACGAACTTCACACCCCGGATTGATGGTAAACTGGTGGTCAGATTTTTATGTTCGTTTCGTATGTTCGGTGCATCGGGATGTGATGATTAAAGGGTAGTGCGAAGTCCCCAGTCTGGGACGCTATTTGTTGGGTACTCTGATTCATGTATGGTAGGTTAATATAAGGGAGTCCGAGTCTGGACATTATCCACGAATACTAGGATGATGCATGCAAGAAAGTTTGTGAGCCCACGAATGATCTTTCATACCCAGTGCCATCATGTTGGAAACCCAATCTCCACTACTAGCCCGTACGGTTTTGATTGTATAGCCTGCTGGTTACCAGTAGGATTGTTAGTATAATGGGATGGGGCATTATGCTGGCTAGGATTAATACATTTATTTGTGAAATGGTTTTTCACACTATATATAATAGTAAAAGAAGATTTTCATGTATGAATGCATTTTTGGTTGTCATAAGGCAAAACTCGTCCATCTGGTGTGCGCTTGCATTGTGTGATGTGGGACGAGCTTATGATAGCTTTATTTTTCAAAAAGTCATTGCGGATTTCTATGCGCAGGTATCCACATGAAGTAAACCCATTCCGCATTAGCGGCGTAGTCCAGTGAATTACCTAACTTTAAAATAAACCCCAAAAACAACTGTTTTGAGTTCTCACACCAGTCCCACGACTGACCTGGAGTTTATTGTTCCCACACCTAAACTATGGGTGCCCATAATTTTTACATGGGCAGCCTATTAGTTTGGTTCGCAGATTTAGCCTTGGAGTTAGTCAGAGCAGGATTCTGGTTTTAGCTGAAGCTATTATGACTTGGAGCATTCGCATTCTTCCGCTGAGTTTAGTATCTTTTACGATGTGTAATCAATGTACTCTGATGTACCTCTTGTTACTCTGATGTAATATTGTTTTAATGATAATGGAAACGTTGTTTTAATTTTGTGCAAATGTGTATGTCCCCCTAACAATCTGTCTTCATGAACGGTTTAAGTAGGTTTAATTACCGGTGAAAACCGAGCAAAAAGCCGGATCGTTACATCTAATAAAAAAAAACCCAATAACTGAAATGCCCTCAACGCATACGTCTCTTTGAACGGCTGTGATCCATTTTTGTCTACTATACTAGTCGGAATATGTTCAAAACTTGGCTGCATTTGTGGAGGCGCTGTAGTTGACAGAAGACGCCGGGGGTGATGGGGTTGGGGGCGAACAAGGAATAGAGTCAGCCGCTTCTTCTAGCCTCATCTGATCGAGCAACATCGTACGACAGGGTGGTGCGGTGGTGATACCTTATTATTGAAGCGGTGTGTGGTTTAGATCCTAGAACGACGTAGTGAACAACCAATGGGGCATCCGATCGTTCGCAGATGATAGGAGTTGGGTGGAAGGTGCGACAACTTTTCTTCGATGGGGCATGAGGTCTGGAGCGCGTGAGTGCTTCAGTAAAATGAAGTGAAGGGAGGACGTTGGTGTTAAGCTGTTAGGACATAAAAAGGTAGCAGGAGCCAATAAACGAAGAATAGACAATAAAGTCACGAACGAAATTGATCCGCGTTGGTGCAGAGGTTCAGTGAGAGGATCGGTGGAGGAACATGGCCGCAGTGGAGGACAATTTGAAGGTGGCGGGTGGAGACAAGGTTCTGGAGCGAAGGCCTGTAATGAACAAGCAGTATTGAAGGTAGGAGAAGGAACTAAACATGCTGATCCTTTTGTTAATAAATAGTAAATCACGCAATAATTATACAAATTGTGGGTTAATTAAAAACAGTCCTACCGCTACTATATTGTAGTTAGTTTTCTTTAATTAAGGAAGAAGCCATCCGTTCTTTTATAAGTGATGTCGGTCGTACCTTATAGTGTAATTAGTTTAAAACTAATTAAGTAATTGGTTTAATTTAATATGGTTAAAGGTTAGTTTAAACGTTAGCTGTAAATGATCTTGGGAGTTTATACAAACAAGTAATAAGAATATATCGGCCTTGGTTTTTTTATAACAACGTTAATCAAGTTTCTAACCTATAATTAGGAGTTATATAATTTACGTTAGTTTAAGTAACTGAAAACCTGAATTTGGTTGCAAGCTGAGTAGTTGTGCAAAAACAAAACAGGAAGATTAAAGAAAGTAGATCGGTTGTTTTGTTAACTAATGTAATTAGTTAAAATTAAACTCTAATTAAATAATTAATTATCTTGTAATGTAAGTGGTTAAGGATTTTAATATTTAATTAAATCATTTAACCTTAAATATTAATAACTTACTCAAATATGATCAGAATTGGACGATTCAAAAGATATTGGACTTGTCTCAATGAGTGCTACATCGTGGGACAGAAATGGATAGGATTGGAACGAACTGGATTTTTCAGTTAAATTAAACGCTTGTTTAATTTAACTGAAATTAGTTGTGGAATAAACGAGTCAAATCAAGGTGAGTTAAACATTGTTCTTCCCACTTATATTTTATATAAGTTGGGTGTTATAATTGCGTGTTCTGATTGCTAATGGTTGACTGTTTATTTGCTTGTTAAATATTTATTCATATGTTGATTAAACCAATGAAATTGAACATTATTTAATTTCAGTGAAACTCCAAATCGTTATTTTAACGATTGGTCCCAATTAAGGTAACTTACCTTATTGGTCCCGTTTATAAAATAAACGTGTTTAATTTAATGAATTTTTGGCATTGTTATGGTTATGTGAAATAAGTTGGTCGATATTGTCGTTATTGACTGTTATGAAATACATGGTTCATTTGAATTGAATGATTATATTTGAGATAACATATTAGGATCCAAGGAAGTACAAGTAGGAGGGATCCAACAGGATTCCTCAAATATATTTGAATGTTATTTATTTTCATATTACCAGTATATCAATTGTTTTTGATTGAAAAGGATGTTGCCTGTTGACCTAGAAATTCAACATTTGTTGCGTTTAAAACAATGAGTAATATTGGTTGAGTAATTGGCAGCATATGGCCTATAAATCAATCATTTTCCAAATATTGATTTACCATCAAGTAAATCGTCTGAAAAGAAGTTATAAATTTTATTTTATAACTAAAAATAGATTTGTAATCTATTATTTTGAATAAGAAGTTTATCAAAAGGAAATAATTATTTATTATTTATTATTCACATTTTTAAGTAATTATTAACTGATTTTATAAATCAAATTCTTATGTTAACAAGAATTACAAGAAGACGAGCAGAAATTAACCAAGCAGTTAAGAATTGAATAATTGTTTTTTTAAATAATAATTAAACGGAATTATTTAAATTAATTATATTATTAATTAATTTAAAGTGAGAAATAATTGGAATCGGTTAACGAGACAACGGTGTTTTGAGTAGGCTAAGTCAACTGTTTAACTGGATTGATTATTAAATTACTTTATTTTGAATAAATTTAATAAAATAGTTTAACGAATATTTGTTAAATTTTAATAAGATTTTAAAATGGTATTTAAACATTTATTTTAGTTAATAAGGAAATTAACTACTTCCACAGTAGTCAATGATTAAATTAAATTATTATTTTAATTAATAATAATTTAGTAGATTACTTTTAGTTTGAAATTCATTAAAAAGTAATCGAAGTTGAAGTGAATCGAATTAAACTGTGAAAGGAATGTATGAACGGGTTTTATATTAAAACCGAGATTTTACAACAAAGTTATAAAAGGGAATTTTAAGAGAACATGATAATTTAAATCAAATATTTACTTAACATTTGAAGTTAGAAAAAAGAAATTGAGGAATTGGGAAATGGTATGAAATGGTTAACGAAGTGAGATTCATTCGGAGGTTCACAATGTGATATTCTGAAGTTTGGAATGTTGGGATGAGTGAAATTATTCCGAAGTTCGGGATGTTATGTTCCGAAATTCGGAGTGTTAATCGAAAGCGAGAGTATAAGCTAAATAAATTTTTTTGGAAATGGCAACGAATCTAAGTGTTGTAAATTATTTAGAAAACAATTTTGTAAATGGAAGTTAAGAGTTTTGAAACAAAATCTGTGACATTTGTTATAGATGATAAATTGAATTGTTTTGATAAAAATATATACAGGAATTTGTAAAAGATGCCAATATAAGAGTGTAAAAGATAAGTGTAATATTTATAAAGGTATGTATATAAAATCTGTAAAGATATTAATATTAGATTTGTTAAAGACAGTTGATATGATTTAAAACAAATATAATATTGTTGTTACAAACAAGTTAAAGAAATTTTATAAAGGATTCTATTTATGAAACGAAGCTCGGGTATAATTTTATAAAGGATCATTAAAAATTTATAGAGAATTATTATAATAATAGTTTACTTAATAATTTATTAAGTAAACAGTGTTGAGATTTAAATAAGGTTTTCGAAGGAAAACGTGTGGTTAATAAACTACTATTTATTCTGAAGATATGAACATTGTTGGTCAAGGTCTTAGAGGTAAATAAAATACCCCAACTTGAGCGACTTCATGATTATCCCAGAATGGTATTAGTTTATAAATGAGAGAAATTGAGGGAAAACATAAGTTATGATTTCCATAAAGATATTGAAATTGTATTCGAAAAGTTTATAAGTAAATGAAATGATTTTAAGAATATTCTTATTATAATAAGAATCAAATGATAAACTACAAACTATTGGAGGAGGTTAATAGTATTATTTACAGATGTTTGTTAAAAGGGCCAAGAAATACTGGGTACTGAATCAGTGAACTCATTTTATTCTCATGATTATTTATTTGATAGTTAAATAACCGACTATCAAATCTGACCCAATACGATTGTTGATACGGAAAGTTTGGGATCGAATATAAATTCGAAAACCATTCCGACCAGCAAATACGTGAAGATGCTGATTGAAGATGGAGCAATTGAAGACCATGGATCTTCATGAGCGAAAGAATTGTTTGTCAAATCTCTCTGGTTAGCTCCCAGAGGTATTTCGACAATGGTTTTGTCATGATTGAATCTTTCGGATTACAAGGACTACTTGCTATTGATCCATAGGGTAATTCAAGGATGTGGTAGGAGGGTGACTTCGGTTTGTCCAGTCCCAGGACAACTTGTATGGACAGATGTTTGACAGAGTATTTCCAAAGGTCATGTACGTTGATTTCTTCAAACGTATTCTGTTGATGGCGGGGAAGTCTGGACACCTTCTCTTAGCTAAAACCGCAGAGTATTTTTGTGGATGTCAATTAGTGATTTCCTGATGGATCTGACCATGTGACATTCAAAGTGAATGATGGCCAGATGTTCTAAAAATAATAATAAAGGTAATTAATAAATAAATTATGACCTCATGCCTTATCAATGGGGAAATGGTTAAAATCGTGTAGGACGCATGGCTATGTGGATCGCACCCATCAAAAAGGTATCTCATTACCTGATCTAAAGAAATTAAATGCCTTCGATTGTCCCTTTTTATTTTTATATATATGCCATCGGTTCAGTTGGATGGCCCCCAACCATGGTGATGATATATTTGGTACTCTCAAGTGAAGAGAGGGGGCGATCATGTTTAGCCTGGGTTGCAAGATGTTCTTGTTGTATCCCAATGTATTCATCTCCGGAGGTACATTGTCGGAAAGGTGGTTGACCATACCTTACCATGGAAATCCATTCTCCAATAAGAGCCCGTGGTTTTGATTGTGTGTATATATATATGTAAAGCATGAGATGCAAGCATTCTGCTAGATTGATATTTATTTGTTTTTAGACACTATTGTAATATCAGAAAAAATATTGATTTCAAAAACATTTTGGGTTATCGTAAGGTAAAATCCATCCATATTTATGTGTGGATTTGGTCTTACGATTATCCTTTTCTTTCAAAAAGATTTTGACTTTAAAATCAAGTGTGTGATACCTTTAAACTTAGTGGTTTTTCTCACTTTGGTTCACCAGACTGATCCTTCATTTGTAATGCTCGGGTTAGACCGGGTTGTACATGTTCAGGTCATCGAATGCTGTGAAGAGACAAGTTGGAGAAGTCCAGACGTATGATATATGGTTGTTATTCCGCTGTGTATGTTGTATATGAGGACAGGATATTTTAACTGTCTAGATGTGTTGCTGTACTCTGATGATTGTAAGTATATTTTTCAAAGCTCTTATTAAAAACTATTTTACAATATATATTGTTCCGCTGCGATTTGAGACCCAGTATTGTCTTTAGCTCTTCTTCTTCTTCTTCTTCTATTCTAATATTTCTTTCTTTTGTATCTCACCCTCTAACTTCTTTCTAATAACGTTCCTGTGATTTCGATGCTTGAATATTCGACATTGTGTTTTTGTGTCGATTTTCAGGGTCGAAAATCCGCGTTCGTTATAGCTTACATCTCAGTAAAGTCAATTATCAATTACATTTTTCTCACTTCTCTCACAATCTATTATACAATTCATCACTGCTAATAATATTTGCATTCACCTGAAAATCTTCCTTGGTATCAGAGCCGTTGTGTATGCTAACTGCATCACTTGAGATCCCTTGATCATCATCAATCAATCAGAGGTGTTTCTTGCAGCAGTCCATCAGAGGAGCTTCATCATTTGGACTCCTCTCATCAAAGATTTTTGAATCTTATCATTTGAGAGTTGTGACTCTATCAAAAAGGCAATTGTGCCTCGCCATTCACTGAGGCTGCATCAGTTGTTTTCAATAGAGTTTAGTGGTAAAAAGATATCTGAATAGAAGTAACCGATCAAGAAAACCCAAGAAGACAATCATTTAATCGACGTGCCTCCAAAGAAAGCCTTCAGACAAAGTTCATGTATCAAGAATCGATCCAGTCATCATTTATAGGCATTCTGGTTGCAACCGTGATCAATCGAAAACACTTCTTGTGTGTAACACCCCACCTCCGTTAAGGTCGCTCACAAAGGGAATTCCTTAACTTTGGTGGAGCATTTTAGAAAACAGAAACAGAATAATACAAGACAGATAAACAGTACTTGAAAAATTATAACTTTATTTCAAACAGAAGCTTGGTTACATCCTTTCAAATCACAATATCAGAATTCAAGTACAAAATATCAGTCTTGTACAAAAGCCTTCAGAATGCATAGTTTAAAATCATAATCCCCATAGGACGGAAGCTATACAGAGCCAAGCCATACTTTAAGCACTTCAAGCAGAAGAAATCTGGATCAAGCTAGAGTATTCCCTTCTACAAAACCGGGGGGGGGGGGGGGGGAACGGAAGAAAGGAGGCGAAACAACAAGGGTCAGACAAAAGTCTGGCAAGTCCAGTGATTTTCAGTTATGAACAGATAATAATAACATGACATGAAAATACAACTAGATGAGAGATAACTGTAATAGATGTAGCAGATATAACAGAAGAACAGAATGATATAAGCTATTGCTTTACACTTCTCTGCACTAATACTAGTATAACCGAATTAGGTGTCACCCTAATGTCGAAACTGAAACAGAAACGGGCACAGAATAATTTAACAGAAACAAAATGCTAATAATGGGCCTTTACTACCCGATCAGAAACAGACAGAAGCAGAAACAGATTAATCCCTACGGAAACAGAATGTAGAATTAGGTGTACACTAGTAATGGGCCTTTACCACCCGAACAGACGGTACCATGCAGAAACAGACAGGTGTTACCACCCAACAGAAACAGACGGTACCAACAGAAACAGACAGAACTAAGTGTACCCTAAAACCCAACCCCAAGCGATCGGGTCCCTAATGCATAAATACCCTGTGCCAGCCCCACCGAAGGGTGTATCACTCCCTAAAGTGGCAACCTTTGAATGTCACAGACCTATTTACAGATGTCACGGCGTCTTACATCCTCAGATGCAGACCGGGATTCATGCACGCACATGACCCGGTTGGAACGCACCATCAACACCCCTTGCCATTATCAGAATGAACCGCTTATTATTAGTTCAGTAAGCGTGCCCGGACCCTACCTACCATTGGATCAAAGTTTTGATACCAGAAAGGGTTACTGACTAATATGGGTCCCAAACAACAGATGACACAAGTAATTCCCCTCCTATCCTTGTGTCCCCAGACTAACAGATTTCAGATTAACAAGTTCAGACATACAGAATTCAGATCAACTAGTTCACAGATCAGACAAGTTTTAGACTAACGGATCAGATATACGGATTTAACAGATTTACAGATTTGTCTAACTTTGTAATTGGGCCTACCGATTCACGGAACAGATTTATTAAACTCATCAGTCTAGTGGGTTTAACCCTACCCGCCCAACACGTTTTAGACATTATATTTATCTTAGATTTTCATTAATTAAATATTAATGCCCAGACCTCTCACATTAAACTGACAGTTTGCGGCTACTGGTTAGGCCGGTTGGTTCCGGGAAAATTTCTATCGCAAACTGAGTCTAACCTCGGGTTTCAAGCGCGTTATGACTAACTTCTCACATTAGAACCTATTCTTTGCGGCCACCGGAATATGCCGGACGGTTCCGGGCAGAATTACGCCGCAAACTCATTCTAACCACGAGTTAGCCATATTCATCTTTGCGGCCAATTAATTAATGATTTACCATTTATACCCCCGCCTAATATACATGTCAATTTTCATAACTATAGCCAATACAGATTATGTCAATAGCAGACTAAATATATCAACTCAACATATATGGCAGATAACAGATTTAGAAGATTAGGCGACTTAACGGATTCAGCAGATTTAGCAGATAACAGATTAGGCATCTCAACAGATTTAGGTTGGCATTTTTAACAGAATTAGCAGATGACAGATTTGGCAGATGAACAGATCTAGCAGACTAGGCAGTAGGACAGAACTAGCAGATTAAGCAATATAACAGAACTAGCAGATTAAGCAATATAACAGAACTAGCAGATTAGGCAAATATAGCCGAACTAGCAAATTAGGCAAATATGACAGATTTAATCATTCCTTAAAGTTTCACAACATATCTTGCCTAATTATAAATCTTGCCTAAGTTCACATGCATAGATAATAGTCATGATTCACAATATGATCATTTACCCCATGTTTGCATTAAATTTGCATGTCACAGATTATGGTCATAATTTACATGTCCCAATTTAGTTCAACTTGCCTAGTACTAAAGATTCACATATAAATTATACCAAATATGGCTATTGACAAAAATCTCCTACTAAGGTGTTATTCACATTTAATAGATATCCTACTGTAATGTAAATCTTTATACCTAAACCACATTCTCCTTATCTCAAGTTATATGTTAACATACCATGGTTCCTCTTCTTCCAATTCACAGAATATGCATAGATCAAAATATAGTTTACAACCTATGTCCTTTTTCTTAAATCAGTCACAGATTAACCAACTTCTCAAGTCGTATGTTCAATATCCTTTATGCAACAAACTCAAGTCATAGGTTCAATTATATGCCTTTGATTTATGTCCTAAGTTCCAAATTCAACCTATGTTCTTTCCTCAACTCAGTCACATATCGGTCATGCCCATTTCATGCATTATTCATTTTATTGTCCTAAATATTTTAGCGTATGTTAATCTCTTAGGAGATTGGCGCAGGCTCGTAGTAGCCTGGCTATAGAACAGAAAGAAGAAGAAATACAGAATAAATAGATCAGAACAGAACATACACAATCTCAAATTCAGATTTACAATCATGTCACAATTATGATTAATGTTTATATCGGAAAATAACTGCACTTGCCTTGGTTGGATTCTAAAAGAAAAAGGTGTTGTAGCTGTTCTCTTTTAATCCTAATCAGAATTGGAGGAAGAAGAAGAACAAGTCCTAGCTTAGGTTTCAGCAGAGTATAGATGCCATTGATTTATTTATTTTTAGAGAGGAAGGGAGCAATGGAGGCTAGAGAATTGTATATGAGATTTAGGTTTAGGTTAGGGATGTATATATAGATGTAGGAAGTTATTTAGGACCATTAGATTAACCCTCAATCATGAGAACCATTCAAATGCAAAATTTTCATTTGAGCGAATCGGCCCATGGGATGACAGCCAAACACCCTGGATTAACCCCTAGTCGACCCAGCGGGGCTTGGGTCGACCTCAAAAATGGGCCGGTTCGGTTATTCCCCCTTCCAATTCGCTGTTTTGAACCTTTTTTGCATGTTTATTTATTTAATTTATATATATATCTATATATATTTCTCTCATATGCATATAAACTTCAAGGCTTAATAACTTCTTCATAATTAACCATTTTTTTTATATTCTCAGAAAATACGGGGTGTTACATTCTCCCCTCCTTAAAGGATTTCGTCCCCGAAATCTTCAAGTTTAGAAGAATGTATCCTAACATCCAACATCCATCTACTCAACCATTCAATCACAGGCATCCATTGTCCTTAAAAGGTTTCTAATGTCGTATGAACATATGCAAAGTGTGTGTATATGTTTCTTATTTAATGCAAAATCAGGCGGTCTACTGATCCAGTTGACCTCCTTAATGCAAATCATGTTAGTGTCATGAGTCCAAATATGTATGCAAGAAATCCTATTTGATACACATCATTTCTATATGAGTGCATAACCATTCATCCAAATGCAACATCCATGTGCCGAGTCAATCATTTTGCATCCACAAAAATTGAAAATGCTCACACATCCATATGCTGTATGAGAGTGTTTTTGAGCCGATCTAGTGCCTAGTGTGTGTATATGCATCCACGAGCAACCACAACAACCACTTGCAACCATCAAACATAACATGTCTCAAACACATGTTTACACCCATTAGTTTCTACCTAAAGTTCGAAGATTCGATCGATAGGATACAGTCGAATGATGGAAGCGAATACAGATAAAACGAAGACTTGGTTCCCATTAGACATTGGTTGAGAAAATAATCCCCCTAAGTATCAACCCCGAAGACCGAAATCAACCTCAGATTGACACCCAGAGGATTACCCTCTTTAGACAATGTCAGAACTAGAAATCAGAATTATTCAGATATTTACAGACTACTGATACAGATCAGGTACCCTAATGATTCTTAGGAAGCTAAGCCTGATAAAATCATATCCCACAAAACCTCAGAATGTATGCGTCCTACTTGACGCCTAACACAGATATCTCTCAAACCCCAATCTATCACAAACAGATAAATCATAACCCTTATGGGTTTGAGTCTACAGCGGAATCAGAAACAATACTTGTATAAAAGTGCAGAGTATCGATTACAGAATCAAAATACCAGAATCAGAAAGAGTTTTAACTCAACAATCAGATAAAGAAATTAAACCTCCTACAGAAAGTTTTCCTAATCCTATCCTATACACTAGCCTCGAGAGTGTTCGCCTTCCCTCCGGTAGTTGGTCCTGCCCTCTGCCCTTGTCCTCGTTTCTTCGGGCAGTCCCTAGTGAAGTGTCCCATCTCACCACAGTTGAAGCAAGTGCCCTTCTTTGGATCCACTTTCTTATCGTGTGTCCTATCCATGTCTCCCATGTACGTTCTCCATTCGTGACCTTCCACCAAAATGAAGCTTCATCGTTCATTAACCAAGCTGCTGGTAGAACCTTCCTCCCATCGTCTATCTCAAAGGTACCAACAAGTCCTCCACTTCATTCAGCCAATTTCTAGCCTCGACAACGTCTCAGTCCCATAAAGCGGTTTTCCGCCCATCGCATGGAAGTCCTTACATATCTTAGAAAAAGCATCTATACGCGGAGGAAGAGATTCAAAAAGGGAAAGAGAAAGGAACTCGAAACAAAGAATCGAAAGAAAGATATATGGCTTTTGGGGATTATGTTTTTTTTCAAAATAAGCTTTACTTTTGAAAATGCTTCCTTTTTAAAACATTGTTTTCAAAAACTTTTTAGCAAATATGGTAACCTTCAGCTCTGATACCAAGTGTAACACCCCACCTCCGTTAAGGTCACTCACAAAGGGAATTCCTTAACTTTGGTGGAGCATTTTAGTAAACAGAAATAGAATACTACAAGACAGATAAATAGTACTTGAAAAATTATAACTTTATTTCAAACAGAAGCTTGGTTATATCCTTTCAAATCACAATATCAGAATTCAAGTACGAAATATCAGTCTTGTACAAAAGCCTTCAAAATGCATAGTTTAAAATCATAATCCCCATAGGACGGAAGCTATACAGAGCCAAGTCATACTTTAAGCACTTCAAGTAGAAGAAATCTGGATCAAGCTAGAGTAATCCCTTCTACAAAACCTGGGTGGGGGGGGGGACGGAAAAAAGGAGGCGAAACAACAAGGGTCAGACAAAAGTCTGGCAAGTCCAGTGATTTTCAGTGATGAACAGATAATAATAATATGATATGAAAATAAAACTGGATGAGAGATAACTGTAACAGATGTAGCAGATATAACAGTAGAACAGAATGATATAAGATATTGCTTTACACTTCTCTGCACTAATACTAGTATTACCGAATTCGGTGTCACCCTAATGTCTAAACTGAAACAGAAACGAGCACAGAATAATTTAACAGAAACAGAATGCTAATAATGGGCCTTTACTACCCGATCAGAAACAGACAGAAGCAGAAACAGTTAATCCCTACGGAAACAGAATGTAGAATTAGGTGTACACTAGTAATGGGCCTTTACCACCCGAACAGATGGTACCACGCAGTAACAGACAGGTGTTACCACCCAACAGAAACAGACGGTACCAACAGAAACAGACAGAACTAAGTGTACCCTGAAACCCTACCCCAAGCGATCGGCTCCCTAATACATAAATACCCTGTGCCAGCCCCACCGAAGGGTGTATCACTCCCTAAAGTGGCAACCTTTGAATGACACAGACCTATTTACAGATGTCACGACGTCTTACATCCTCAGATGCAGACCGGGATCCATGCACGCACATGACCCGGTTGGAACGCACCATCAACACCCCTTGCCATTATCAGAATGAACCGCTTATAATTAGTTCAGTAAGCGTGCCCGGACCCTACCTACTGTTGGGTCAAAGTTTTGATACCAGAAAGGGTTACTGACTAATATGGGTCCCAAACAACAGATGACACAAGTAATTCCCCTCTTATCCTTGTGTCCCCAGACTAACAGATTTCAGATTAACAAGTTCAGACATACAGAATTCAGATCAACTAGTTCACAGATCAGACAAGTTTTAGACTAACGGATCAGATATACGGATTTAACAGATTTGTCTAACTTTGTAATTGGGCCTACCGATTCACAGAACAGATTTATTAAACTCATCAGTCTAGTGGGTTTAACCCTATCCGCCCAACACGTTTTAGACATTATATTTGTCTCAGATTTTCATTAATTAAATATTAATGCCCAGACCTCTCACATTAGACTGACAGTTTGCGGCTACTGGTTTGGCCGGTTGGTTCCGGGCAGATTTCTGTCGCAAACTGAGTCTAACCTCGGGTTTCAAGCATGTTATGACTAACTTCTCACATTAGAACCTATTGTTTGCGGCCACTGGAATATGCCGGGCGGTTCCGGGCAGAATTACGCCGCAAACTCATTCTAACCTTGAGTTAGCCATATTCATCTTTGCGGCCAATTAATTAATGATTTACCATTTATACCCCTGCCTAATATACATGTCAAGTTTCATAACTATAGCCAATTCAGATTATGTCAATAACAGACTAAACATATCAACTCAACATATATGGCAGATAATAGATTTAGCAGATTAGGCGACTTAACGGATTTGGCAGATTAAGCAACTAGCAGATTTAGCAGATAACAGATTAGGCATCTCAACAGATTTAGGTTGGCATTTTTAACAGAATTAGCAGATGACAGATTTGGCAGATGAACAGATCTAGCAGACTAGGCAGTAGGGCAGAACTAGCAGATTAAGCAATATAACAGAACTAGCAGATTAAGCAATATAACAGAACTAGCAGATTAGGCAAATATAGCAGAACTAGCAAATTAGGCAAATATAACAGATTTAATCATTCGTTAAAGTTACACAACATGTCTTGCCTAATTATAAATCTTGCCTAAGTTCACATTCACAGATAATAGTCATGATTCACAATATGATCATATACCCCATGTTTGCATTAAATTTGCATGTCACAGATTATGGTCATAATTTACATGTCCCAATTTAGTTCAACTTGCCTAGTACAAAAGATTCATATATAAATTATACCAAATATAGCTATTGACAAAAATCTCCTACTTAGGTATTATTCACATTTAATAGATATCCTACTTTAATGTAAATCTTTATACCTAAACCATATTCTCCTTATCTAAAGTTATATGTTAACATACCATGGTTCCTCTTCTTCCAATTTACAGAATATGCATAGATCTAAATCTAGTTTACAACCTATGTCCTTTTTCTTAAATCAGTCACAGATTAACCAACTTCTCAAGTCGTATGTTCAATATTCTTTATGCCACAAACTCAAGTCATAGGTTCAATTATATGCCTTAGATTTATGTCCTAAGTTCCAAGTTCAACCTATGTTCTTTCCTCAACTCAGTCACATATCGGTCATGCCTATTTCATGCATTATTCATTTTATTGTCCCAAATATTTTAGCATATGTTAATCTCTTAGGAGATTGGCGCAGGCTCGTAGTAGCCTGGCTATAGAACAGAAAGAAGAAGAGATACAGAATAAAATAGATCAGAACAGAACATACACAATCTCAAATTCAGATTTACAATCATGTCACAATTATGATTAAAGTTTATATCGGAAAATAACTGCACTTGCCTTGGTTGGATTCTAAAAGAAAAAGGTGTTGTAGCTGTTCTCTTTTAATCCTAATCAGAATTGGAGGAAGAAGAAGCACAAGTCCTAGCTTAGGTTTCAGCAGAGTAGAGACGCCATTGATTTATTTATTTTTAGAGAGGAAGAGAGCAATGGAGGCTAGAGAATTGTATATGAGATTTAGGTTTAGGTTAGGGATGTATATATAGATCTAGGAAGTTATTTAGGACCATTAGATTAACCCTGAATCATGAGAACCATTCAAATGCAAAATCTGCATTTGAGCAAATCGGCCCACGGGATGACAGCCAAACACCCTGGATTAACCCCTAGTCGACCCAACGGGGCTTGGGTCGACCTCAAAAATGGGCCGGTTCGGTTATTCCCCCTTCCAATTCGCTGTTTTGAACCTTTTTTGCATGTTTATTTATTTAATTTATATATATATATCTATATATATTTCTCTCATATGCATATAAACTTCAAGGCTTAATAACTTCTTCATAATTAACCATTTTTTTTATATTCTCAGAAAATACGGGGTGTTACATTGTGTAATCCCAATTCAAGGCTATAAAGTTCAGATTATATTACCTATTTCTTACCGGTTGAAATCCTCTGTGCATTCTTATTTTTGCTATGACGAATCAATGAGACTTATCCACTCCTCAAGCTTCAAGCAATAGAGCCTCAACTGGCATATCAAAAACCACTATTGATTTAATGAAAGTCATAATAAAGCCACAAAGTCAGTTGATCTCTGAAAAGCTTGATGAATCCAATTTCCTACTATGGAAATTACAAATAGAGACAACCGTTAGAGGATATGGTTTAAATGAATTCATATATGGTACAAAGATAGTGCCACCAAAGTTTATCAGAGATAATGAAGAAAAACTAGTGCAAAATCCTGAATTCCTGGCATATCAGAGACAAGATAGCCTTATCTGCTCGTGGATGATGTCATCCATAGGTCCAACTATATTGCCACAACTCATTAGTGTAAAACCTGCTTAAGAAGTATGGGCCACAATTGAAAGAAATTTTTCTGCACAATCATCTGCAAGAATCATGCCCTATAGACGACAATTACACAGTATAAAGGAAGATGAGTCAACTATGAACGAGTATCTTCTTAAAGAGAAGAATATATGTCATCAGTTAAGTTTAGCAGGACAAAAGGTACCTAAATCTGAGCAAGTTTTATCCATTGTTAGTGGTTTAGATGATGACTATGAAGCTGTTACAGCTATAATCCTGTCCATGGAACCCACACCAAACTTACAATATGTAATGTCCCCGGTTTTTACATATCACATATATTAATTGATTGTAAGCACGTATTTACAAATACGATTTAAAATCCAGACTTTAAAATTTCAAAGCATGTTAATTTATGAATAACAACATTTACATATGCATATATCACAGCACTTGCTAAAACTAATTTTTAGAAATTCTTGTGTGATAGCATATGTTTGTTAGTGTTGGTTTAAATTGATTTTATACATGTAAATGAAGAACAACACTTAAACATAGCATGTTTTAAAAATGCCATTTTTTCACATGTTTTGTTCTTAGTTTCAAAGGATTTAGAAATTTGAGTTTTTGCAAATACTTGAATTTGAAAACTTATGAGACTTGAATTTAAAACATGTCAAGACCATTTTGTTATCAAATCAAGTTTAAAGGCCATCACAAATTCACATGTACATTAGCATAAAAAACATGAAAGTATTATTTCATTTTGCAAGCATGTTTTTATTTATATATATGTACATATTTGAGATAACACCTACAATAGAAGTAAGGATAGTAAAGAGAGGATCTAAAGAGATATTGATCACATGGCCAAATCTTTTTAGATCAAATAATTCCAGTTTTCAAATCTTCCTCTTTTCCTGCAAGATTTCTGAAAATGACTTTTTCTCTTGCATTTTCAAAACCATGTCCTTTTGATCATAAAACATGTGCCAAAGATTTTGGAAAATATTGTGTATTTAAACCATGAATGCACCTACACTAGATGTATACAAAGACATAAATTTTCAAGATACTTTCATGTCAATTCTATCACATGCCGAGATCAAAAGAGCATAAGAAACTTTCAGATTTTGTAAAGCCTTGCAAGGCAAGTAAAATTTTATATATCTTCATTATTAAATCATTTTGTCATATGAGATTTTGGTTTAAAAACCAAAGGCAAAGTGATTTTTAATTGTACAAAAATGGATATTTTAATTTGTTAAAACCAAGAAAAAAAATTGTGAAAATCATAGTTGTACATAGGCATTTAGTGTGACATTTCATAGAAACCTATAAACCATGTGCAAGAGGTTTTTAGGGTGAACTATGACTGATCTAAGCCATGTGAAGAGGAGATGGTGCTGTTTTATTTTGATGGGGAAAAAGATTTTGTGGTGTTGTCAATCTTTGGTCAAAATCAAATCTGAAAATTTATTTTGTTGCCACCATTATTTTATGATTTCTACCACTATAAAAGGCCACAAGCACACATCATTCCCACTCACACAACACAAGAGCAATTGAAATAGATTAGTAAGAGAATTCAGCAGGTAAAGCCAAGGGTTTTAAGCTTAAAGGTGAGTAAACCTGCATTTTTATTTTCTGTTTTAAATTCCTACAGTTTGCTGTTTGAACCATGATTTAAACTTAGATTTCTTTTGTGTCCTTGTTCAAGTAACCTACCATGTATATTTTGCTTGTTTGGTATGATGTAATGATCATTGATTGTTAAATGAAACACCTTAAGTATCATATGTTAGAGGAGTGTATTTTCTGTTTGCTTTCTAGACCCTGTTATGTTGTGTAATGCTTGACAAATCTAGATAGATTAGTAGATCTAGGTTAAGGGATTAGTAATGAGAGGTCATACCATGTTTTAAACTTGGAAATAAGTTTTGCAAGTGTTCACAAATGGAATAACTCGGCCAAAATCTCACTGGTACCAGAAACAGACAACAACCGGAACTCTCTTTTTCAAAATTTCAAAGTCGATTTTCAGAACATATAAAAACTTGTTTTGATTATGTAAACTTATTAAGGAAACAAAATGATGATTTTTTAAAACTAAAATCAAGTATTTTAAGGACTTAAATCAGGAGAATCCCTATATGATCAGAATTGTGAACCATGGCAATTCCCGATCATCCAGGCGATCAAGGACGATGCGGTTGGGATAGGTGCTTCAACTAGGCTCAGGGAGGACAGGAAAAATATAAGTTTAATTTTTAATTAAAGGTATTTCAAAATAAAAGAGAAAATAGGGATAAATTGTGTTTTTGGGTTCGGTTGGTTTTCATCGGAACTGCACGACGTAGGGGGCACTAGAGGGGTGCGGTCCAGGGGGGATGGCGGCGCCTGGGTGGTGCGGTGACGTGGCTAGGAGGAAGTGATGGCGCGTGGTCGGGGGAAGGTGGGGTAAGAGCTTTCTTGGACGGTGGTTTTCTGGTCTAAAGGGGTAGCACGGCCAAATTACTGTTCAGGCCAAGGGAAGGGGACTGGAAGGTGGTGTCGTGATTTGGTGATGGAGGGTGACTGGTGGCAACGGCCGTTGGTGGATGGAAGCGGGCCTGGTGCTTGTGCACGTGCACGGCCATGGAAGAAGGAGGAGTAGTGTTGGGGTTTTTGAGTGATCAAGCAAGGAAAATACATGGATTGCGAAATGTGGTACTCTAGCTAATTTGGTACTTTGGCCAAAACTAAAGTGGTACTTTGAGAAACCATGAGGGCCAGGCCATTTTCAACGTGCGCACACCATGTTTTCACAGTAGTAATTGACCTAAAGTGTTACTTTGGGTATTTAAGCTTTGAAAACAAGGATTTTAAATACATTTGAAATTCAAATTAGTTTTTAAATTAAATAATGGTTTAAATATAATAAGAAAATTAATATTTAAATAAAAATAGAATTTTTATTTAATTTAGCCAATTTAGAAAAGAAGCGAATCAAGATTTTAATGCAGTTTTCGTCAGCATTTGAAATTCAAATACAGAAACTGAAATTTTAAATTAAATTTTAAATTTAATTTATAAATATAATTAGAGATGATTTTCTAAGGAAATATTCAAACTGTAAAGACAAACAAAAAGTAGTCGATCAAGTGTAAAGGATCGGATTTGGTTTTCACAAGAAGTCGAGGAGTCAACACAGAAGCTATAATTTTATTAAATTATAAATTTATTTTATAATTTAAATTTTGAATTTATTTTCAAATGAAATGTTTAAATTTTAAATAAGGTAGAAAAACCGTATGTAACACATATGCTAGAATTTTTCAGTTTTAATCTAAAATCTAAAATATCTGATATAAGAAACTGATCATGAACAATTCTGTATTTTTAAAAACAAGAACTATGAATAATGTTTTTAATCGTGTTTAGACTAATAAATAAAAAGGAGGAACTTTATCAGTATAGAAAGAAGAATAAGTAAAACAAGAATGAAGGATCCAAGGGAAAATTTGACGAGAAAAATACCAAGTGTAAAAGTTGTAAAATAAATGATTAAATCATAATTCATTTATGAGTGATCAGATTAAGTAATAATGATGAGAAATATTTTCTAAGGAAAATTAAGGTAAGTATTCATTTTAAAGGTGACGAACAAAATGGGAAGAAAAACCGTGTGCATCACACACACTGAAATTGTTCATTTTTAAGACATGATCAAAATACCAGATTTAAGCTAGATAATCATATGATGTTTAGTTTGACTGTAATTATATATGTAAATTAGTTCATAATCATGTTAGATTAATGATTTAAAAAGAAAAATTGTTCACTAATCATTTCAAAGAGACCGAAATAAACATTTCACTTTGATTTGATTATACGCCGTAAGTCAGAGATTTTTAAAGAGGGCGATATACAAGGGCTATTCGTGAATAGTGCCTTTGGTTTTTCCAGTCCAAGGACAACTTGTATGGACGAATGTCTGACAGAGTATTTCCAAAGGAATCACGTACGTTGTTTTCTTCAAACGTACCAGTTGCTGGCACAGAAGGGAAACTTCTTTAGCCTGTCAATCAGAGTATTTTTGTGGAAATCAATTAGTGTTTTCCGATGGATTTGACGATGTGGCATTCAGAGGAAATAAACAGTGATGATGAAAAGGTAAGTCTGGCCTTGAGCCTCACACCCAGGAAATGACAAAAATCGGGGAGGCAGCATGGCTATGTGGGTCGCTCCCATTAGGGTGTAGCATCACCTATCTAGAGAAATTCCTTTTGTTTCTTAATCTATCGATTCTGCCCATTCGGGAATGGTTGTCGTACACAACCATTGGTGATATACACTCGATACACTCAAGAGAAATAAGTGGTCGGTCATGTGTGGGCCGGGTTGCAAGACGTTTTTGTTGAACCCAGGTGTATTCGCCTCTAGAGATACATCATCAGTAGGTGGTCCCATACTTCGTCATAGTTGGAAATCCAATTTCCCTAAACGCCAAGCGGCTTTTATTTGTATACTATGTAGGAGAATGTGAGATGCAAGCATTCTTCTAGATTTTAAATAATTTGTGAAAACCAATAGATATTATGATAATATCTGATTTCAAGTATACAAAGTGTTTTGATCTCGTAAGGTAAAAACCCATTCCGTATTTACGGTGTGGTCTTACGAGATATTTTTATTTGTTTTAAACTGTTTACTCAAACCAGTCCCCTGACTGACCCGAAGTTTATTTTTCTGTGTTTCCCTTAAACTCTTGGGTATTCATAACGCTTGTTATAAATAGACAAGTGAATCTGGATTGGATAAAACTCGAGAAGCTGGGATGGAACTTTCTACGTGCTGATCTACTGTATAATTAAGTCTGCAAGTTAGTCGTCTATGATATGTATAATTACAGATGTACTATGAGTGGTTTGTATCACTGGATCTATAATACTCTGATGTAATATATTCCGCCGTGTAATGTTATAAAGTATTATCTTTTGTAAAAAATCCGCTGTGAGATTCTGATGTTTTCTGTGATTTTATCTTCTATCTATTCTTATTCTTATTAATGGCACGACTTCCGATGTGTTCGAAAGTTGGGTTGTTACAGTTGGTATCAGAGCTTAGGTTACTGATTACCTGGGCTTTGGGTGAGTGTGAGAGAGCGTATTTTTGAAAATTAAAATTAAAATTAAAATAAATTAACTTGGATGAAATAACTAAGTTAGTTATATCCAATCAAGTCTGGAATGACGACCTGTTATATTCAGGTGATTAAGATGAGTAACCGAGGACGAAGAGGTCGAGCTAGTGGAACTTCAACTACTACTGGTCATAATACTGGATCCCAGGATCAAGGAGAAACAGTGGAGGAAGTTGCACCAGTCCAACAGGACAAAAGCTTTGCAACTATTTGTAAGGAATATACAACTCTGGGGGGGAGTTTTCAAAGGGACGGAATATTTCATTGAAGTCCAAGCATGGTTGAGGTCCTGTGAGAGGATTTTCAAAGGACTGAAATTGAATGACGAACAGAAACATCTCTTAGCTTCGCGGCAGCTTCAAGAAGCAGCTGCTATTTGGCGGGATGCTCAGACCACGAATGTTCCTGAGGAAAATTTCACTTGGGAAAAATTCAAAGAAGCTTTCGAAGCACAATTTCTACCTGCTGCAGGAAAGACTAGAATGTATTGGAATTTCATCGATATCAAGCAAGGGAACATGAAAATATCCGAATGTGAGAACAAGTTCAATTCACTTTCTTGTTTCGGGCCAGAACTGATAATACCCCACTCAAGAAGAACGAAATGATCATAGCAGTATTGAAGGATAGTCTGCAAGTTCAAATGATTGGACATCTCAAGATTCCATTTGTCGATGTTGTGGATATGGCAGTTCATTATGAGACACTAGAAGGAAAGAAGCTAGTTGCAAAACAGCAGACAGGATAACCCAGTGGCGAGAATTCCAACAAAAGGAAATTTAATCCGAACTGGAACAACACGAGAATACCGAAGATGGGGGTTTAAGCCAAAGAGCGTTATAAAGATACGCAATGCCATAACTATGAAGAGAAAGGACATATTGCAAGGTTTTGTACGAAGCCAGCAACGAAGAAGCCACAGAAAACTCGGCAACCAGAGCAACCTCAACCAAATGGAACAAGTAATGCTATTCCCCAGAAGTTTTCATGCTATAACTGTCATCAGCCTGGGCACTTGGTTAAAGACTATCCACTTATGAAGGCACAACAACCAAAGGTCTACGCTTTAATGGATAAGTTGTCAACTTCTGAGGATGTGAAAATGGAAGGAGCTTCAGAAGGTACTTTACTCTTTTTAGATAAAAAGGAGTTAATTAACTAGGGTCAGCCTCAAGATAAATTAAATATGGTTGGAATAAATTGAAATAACATCCAATCATATTGATACCAGAAAATCAGGATAGAATTCTAAATTGAAGTAAAATATGAAATTAATCCGGACTTGAGTATTCATTGGATATGAACTCAGGAATTTTGAACTGGTCAATTTGTGAAATAAAATCAGTGAGTCCCGAAATGGAGATCGTTAAGTACGTGAATGAAGATTTTGGGTAATACTTAACGGAGTTAAGTAAATTGACTAATGAGTTAAAAGAGGAAATTTTGACAGATATTTTTGGTCATGAATAAGAATTGCTGATGTGTGTTAAATATTTATTGATGTGTGTCGATAACTCTAATCTACTGTTTACAAATTTCGAGGACGAAATTTTTATAAGGAGGGTAGATTGTAATGTCCCCGGTTTTCACATATCACAGATATTAATTGATTGTAAGCACGTATTTACAAATACGATTTAAAATCCAGACTTTAAAATTTCAAAGCATGTTAATTTATGAATAACAGCATTTACGTATGCATATATCACAGCACTTGCTAATCAAATTTTTAGATATTCATGTATGATAGCATATGCTTGTTAGCGTTTGTTTAAATTGATTTTATACATGTAAATGAAGAACAATACTTAAACATAGCATGTTTTAAAAATTCCATTTTTTCACTTGTTTTGTTCTTTGTTTCAAAGGATTTAGAACTTTAAGTTTTTGCAAATACTTGAATTTGAAAACTTATGACACTTGAATTTAAAACATGTCAAGACCATTTTGTTGTCAAAGCAAGTTTAAAGGCCATCATAAATTCACATGTACATTAGCATCAAAAACATGAAAGTATTATTTCATTTTGCAAGCATGTTTTTATTTATATATATGTACATATTTGAGATAACACCTACACTAGAAGTAAGGATAGTAAAGAGAGGATCTAAAGAGATATTGATCACATGTCCAAATCTTTTTAGATCAAATAATTTCAGTTTTCAAATCTTCCTCTTTTCCTGCAAGATTTCTGAAAATGACTTTTTCTCTTGCATTTTCAAAACCATGTCCTTTTGATCACAAAACATGTGCCAAAGATTTTGGAAAATCTTGTGTATTTAAACCATGAATGCAACTACACTAGATGTATACAAAGACATAAATTTTCAAGATACTTTCATGTCAATTCTATCACATGCCGAGATGAAAAGAGCATAAGAAACTTTCAGATTTTGTAAAGCCTTGCAAGGCAAGTAAAATTTTATATATCTTCATTATTAAATCATTTTGTCATATGAGATTTTGGTTTAAAAACCCAAGGCAAAGTGATTTTTAATTGTACAAAAATGTATATTTTAATTTGTTAAAACCAAGAAAAAAAATTGTGAAAATCATAGTTATACATAGGCATTTAGCGTGACATTTCGTAGAAACCTATAAGCCATGTGCAAGAAGTTTTTAGGGTGAAGTATGACTAATCTAAGCCATGTGAAGAGGAGATGGTGCTGTTTTTTTTTTTTGGTGGGGAAAAAGATTTTGTGGTGTTGTCAATCTTTGGTCAAAATCAAATTTGAAAATTTATTTTGTTGCCACCATTATTTTATGATTTCTACGACTATAAAAGGCCACAAGCACACATCATTCCCACTCACACAAACACAAGAGCAATTGAAATAGATTAGCAAGAGAATTCAGCAAGTAAAGCCAAGGGTTTTAAGCTTAAAGGTGAGTAAACCTGCATTTTTATTTTCTGTTTTAAATTCCTGCAGTTTTCTATTTGAACCACGATTTAAACTTAGATTACTTTTGCGTCCTTGTTCAAGTAACCTATCATGTAAATTTTTCTTATTTGGTATATGATATAACGATCATTGATTGTTAAATGAAACACCTTAAGTATCATATGTTAGAGGAGTGTATTTTCTGTTTGCTTTCCAGACCCTGTTATGTTGTGTAAAGCTTGACAAATATAGATAGATTAGTGGATCTAGGTTAAGGGATTAGTAATTAGAGGTCATACCATGTTTTAAACCTCGACATAAGTTTTTCAAGTGTTCACAAATGGAATAACTCGGCCAAAATCTCACTGGTACCAGAAACAGACAACAAAAGGAACTCTCTGTTTCAAAGTTTCAAAGTGGATTTTCAAAACATATAAAAACTTGTTTTGATTATGTAAACTTATTAACAAAATGATGATTTTTAAAACTAAAATCAAGATTTTTAAGGACTCAAATCAGGAGAAATCCCTATATGATCAAATTATGAACCATGGCAATTCCCGATCATCCAGGCGATTAGGGACGATGCGGTTGGGGGAGGTGCTTCAACTATGCTCAGGGATGATAGGAAAAATATAAGTTTAATTTTTAATTAAGGGGATTTCAAAATAAAAGAGAAAATACGATTAAATTGTGTTTTTGGGTTCGGTTGGTTTGCGTTGGAACTGCACGACGTAGGGGGCACTAGAGGGGTGCGGTCCTGGGGGAATTGCGGCGCCTGGGTGGTGCAGTGACGTAGCTAGGAGGAAGTGGTGGTGCGTGGTCGAGGAAAGGAGGGGCAAGAGCTTTCTTGGACGGTGGTTTTCTGGTCTAAAGGGGTAGCACGACCAAATTACAGTTCAGGCCAAGGGAAGGGGACTGGAAGGTGGCGCCTTGATCTGGTGATGGAGGGTGACTGGTGGCAACGGCCGTTGGTGGATGGAAGCGGGCCTGGTGCTTGTGCACATGCACGACCATGGAAGAAGGAGGAAGAAGAAGAAGGAAGAGTAGTGTTGGGGTTTTTAAGTGATCAGGCAAGGAAAATACATGGATTGTGATGTGGTACCTTTGCTAATGTGGTACTCTAGCAAATGTGGTACTTTGGCCAAAACTAAAGTGGTACTTTGAGAAACCATGAGGGCCAGGCCATTTTCAACGTGCGCACACCATGTTTTCAAAGTGGTAATTGACCTAAAGTGGTACTTTGGGTATTTAAGCTTTAAAAACAAGGATTTTAAATATATTTTAAATTCAAATTAGTTTTTAAATTAAATAATGGTTTAAATAAAATAAGAAAATTAATATTTAAATAAAAATAGAATTTTTATTTAATTTAGCCAATTTAGAAAAGAAGTGAATCAGGATTTTAATGCAGTTTTCGTCAGCATTTGAAATTCAAATACAGAAACTGAAATTTTAAATTTAATTTATAAATATAATTAGAGATGATTTTCTAAGGAAATATTCAAACTGTAAAGACAAACAAAAAATAGTTGATCAAGTGTAAAGGATCGGATATGGTTTTGACAAGAAGTCAAGGAGTCAACACAGAAGCTATAATATTATTAAATTATAAATTTAGTTTATAATTTAAATTTTGAATTTATTTTCAAATAAAATGTTTAAATTTTAAATAAGGTAGAAAAACCGTATGTAAAACATACACTAGAATTTGTCAGTTTCAGTCTAAAATCTAAAATATCTGATATAAGAAACTAATCATGAACAGTTTGTATTTTGAAAAAGAAGAACTATGAATAATGTTTTTAATCATGTTTATAATAATAAACAAAAAGGAGTAACTTCATCAGTATAGAAAGAAGAATAAGTTAATCAAGAATGAAGGATCCAAGGGAAAATTTGACGAGAAAAATACCAAGTGTAAAAGTTGTAAAATAAATGATTAAATCATAATTCATTTATGAGTGATCAGATTAAGTAATAATAATGAGAAATATTTTGTAAGGAAAATTAAGTAAGTATTCATTTCAAAGGTGACGAACAAAATGGGAAGAAATACCGTGTGCGACGCACACACTGAAATTGTTCATTTTTAAGACATGATCAAAATACCAGATTTAAGCCAGATAATCATATGATGTTTAGTTTGACTATAATTATATATGTAAATTAGTTCATAATCATGTTAGATTAATGATTTAAAAAGAAAATTTGTTCACTAATCATTTCAAAGAGACCGAAATAAATATTTCACTTTGATTTGATTATACGCCGTACGTTAGAGATTTTTAAAGACGGCGATATACAAGGGCTATTCGTGAATAGTGCCTTTGGTTTGTCCTGTCCCAGGACAACTTGTATGGACGAATGTCTGACAAAGTATTTCCAAAGGAATCACGTACGTTGTTTTCTTCAAACGTACCAGTTGCTGGCACAGAAGGGAAACCTCTTTAGCCTGTCAACCAGAGTTTTTTTGCGGAAATCAATTAGTGTTTTCCGATGGATTTGACGATGTGGAATTCAGAGAAAATAAACAGTGTTGATGAAAAGGTAAGTCTAGCCTCGAGCCTCACACCAGGAAATGACAAAAATCGGGCAGGCAAAATACCTATGTGTGTCGCTCCCATTAGGGTGTAGCATCTCCTATCTAGAGAAATTCCTTTTGTTTCTTAATCTGTCGAATCTGCCCATTTGGGAATGGTTTCCGTACACAACCATTGGTGATATACACTCAAGGGAAATGAGTAGTCGGTCATGTGTGGGTCGGGTTGCAAGATGTTCCTGTTGAACCCATGTGTATTTGCCTCTAGAGATACATCATCGGAAGGTGGTCCCATACCTCGTCATAGTTGGAAATCCAATTTCCACTACAAGAAAATCTGGATATGGTTGCTAATGATGGTTGCGTTCATGTCTGACTGCGGCCAATTTTTTATTTTCAATGGTACGGTTGCGTTCATGTTTCTCCCCCATTTATTTCGTTTTCCCCCCAAAGCCTGATTTACTTTCCTCTTTACTGTCATATCGTTTCCTTCAATCCAGCGACAAATCCCAACTTCTCCTTCAATCCAATCTCCTGAAGCGTGGTTTTGAAGCGCCGATTGATTTTCTCAAGTGGATTGATTTCTACTAGCACAGATTGATTTCAGGTTCAGATAAAAACTAAGAACCCTAATTCTAGTGCAATCGTTGAATCTGAAGATATCAAAATATTTTAGGGCTTTATCTATATATATGTTTGATTGGTTTTTCCTTGAGATTAAACTACTAATTATATAGGTTTTGGATGGATAAGTTGAGAAACTGAGATAAGTTCTTTGTAAATCGAATTTTCAAGTGGTTTTCAATGGAGAAGGTGTGATTATATGTAGGTTTTTAATCGCTGGTCATTCTTAAAAGATGGACCATCGTTCATGCATTATTTATGAATTTGGTTTTAGTTGTGGTTGCTGTAATATTGTAATAGGAGATTTGTCAATGAGTTATTAAATAAAACTTATGAAGAGTTAATTTGTCTAAATTATGATATTCATCAATTGTTCATTGTTCGTTTAAGATGACTTGTATCATGTTAAGGTGATCGTTGTGTATGTTTATCATGCAAAAAGAACTGATTTAATTGTGCAATTGATTTATGGCTTGAAGTATGAAATATATTATTGTTTGTTTCTTATCAGGGGAAAATAGATATGAAAATATATAAACAATTAAAAGAAGTCCATCTCCAATTTCTTGCGAAATATGTCGTTCTTTCAACAGAAACTGAACATTCAGTTAATAAAATTGGTTGTATGCATTAGTTTATGAGTCCAGTCATCTAATCTATGCATTTATTTGCATTTATGAAGATCAGTGATAATTTATTAAGTAACGAGTAGATATTTTAACTACATATGTTTGAAATGTGAAGACAAACTATTGTTTTAGTTTATAACTTTTGCAATTTTGCTAATTTAATTTTAGGTCAGTTTTTGTTTTAAAAAAAAGCAACACATGCTAATGAAATGGAAATGGAATCCGTGCACTGCCTTGCAATTGCAAAGGCAGTGGTGTGCCTTTGTAAATTGCAAAGGCGTTGTGCAAAATTTGCCTTTGTAAATTGCAAAGGCACTGAGCAAATGTGCCTTTGTAAATTCAAAGGCACTGTGCTGTGCCTTTTGCTAATTGCAAAGGCACTGTGCTGTGTGCCTTTACAAATTGCAAAGGCACTGAGCAAAATGTGCCTTTGCAAATTTCAAAGGCACTGTATTGTGTGCCTTTGCAAATTGCAAAGGCACTGGGCAGAATGTGCCTTTGCAAATTGCAAAGGCATTGTGTTGTGCCTTTGCAAAGTGCAAAATTACTGTGCAAAATGTGCCTTTGCAATAAAATAAAACAGGAATTCACAGAGATAATAAATGAAAAAAAATGCTCCAACAATAAATAAACTGAAATAAAGAATAGCATAGAAAATCAACTACAGTTTGAATTGAAAGAAGGTTATGCAGCGGTATAGGATCGTGTAGTATGGAGAATATGATGTAGAATATATAATAGAATAGTAAGCAGTAAATCACACAGTCGATTTATACTGGTTTGGACCACTGTCCTACGTCCAGTCCCAGACTCACTTCTGGAATTTCACTAACACTAAAACCCTCACTTCACCCGGAGGAATAGGTTCACAATTACCCGAACCACTGAACGGGATTTCTTGCCTCAACCACTGAAGGGGTCTTCACTAATACAGAATAATTGTTGACTCTTTTGTGTTCTTGATAACACGGATTGTCGAATATTAAGTACACCCTTCCTATAACCTTTCCTTGATGATAATCGTGAAGTGCGTGAAGGAATATGGAAGTTTAAAAGTCTCAAGTATAAAAGTAGATAGCTTTTTAGAACTTAGAGAGCTTTGAATAAGATAGGGAGAATTAGAATAAAATTCGGTTGTTAGATCATCTAAGCAATTTTCTATTTATAATATATAAAAAGATACAACTGATCGTCAAGAGTTTTGATGAAGAGATATGGATTAAATAGTTGTATCTCTTCATAAAGGATGCAACTCTTCGGAATTCAGATGTCTGAAAATAAAATTCAGATGTCTGTTTATTTTAAAAATCAAATCAGAAAGGAAATAGTGTATTTTGGTTCAGATTCAGATGTCTGAATTTTTTAATTCAGATGTCTAAATTAAAATTCAGATGTCTGAATTAAAAAATTCAGATGTCTGAATTAAAAAATTCAGATGTCTGTTTTTGAACAAAACTCAAACAGCAAAGAAATAGGCTATTTTAGCCAATATTCAGATGTCTTAATATTTTAATTCAGATGTCTGAATTAAAATTCAGATGTCTGAATTAAAATATTCAGATGTATGAATATTGTGATAAGTTTATTTTTCTTTCAGCAGACAGACGTCTGATTTAAAAATTTTAGATGTCTGTTTTCTGCTTCATGCCTATGCCTTGTGTATGTCTTGTATAAAATCTTATAAATTGAAAACGTGCATGTGTGTGTATCACCAAGGAAGATTTTAACAATTAAATACTAATACTAACAAACTTTAAACACATATAATATTTAGTTTGAGCTCTTGAATCTATTGTTGAGTTTCTTCCTGCAAAACAAAATTAGTTTATAATAATATATGTGTACATGTATAGTTGTCATAATCAAAACGCTATACAGCGTGATTCAACATTCTCCCCATTTTTGATAATGACAACTGTATATGTAACTCCCCCTATTAATATGCATATATTATCATATATTTCTCCCCCTTTGTCATTGACAAAAAGGAAATACTTATGTAAATAATACACATGAATATGCGTAACACACAAACAAACAACATAAGCACAAGTATTTACAAACAAACAGACAGATGATAATCATTTTAAGCGCATTCAGACGACTGAATTATGGAACAAAGTTTTGATGCCATGAACATTCAAATAGATGAAATATGATAAAACATATAAGATTACTAGAGTATTTAATTTATTCTGAGCTCTGTTTCCAAATATTTCAGAAATATTGGAATAACCTTCTCATTGTTGTGGAGTACCTGCAAAAATATTATAAATCCTTTGGTACCCACTTTCTCTGTCAGGGTCCAGGGGTTAAATAGAAGGAAACCATACCCAAGAGGGTTTAATGGAACCTTTAAAAATAAAATTTTCATTATTGACTACAGAATTAAAATAATTATCGATATATCTTTCTCTGTTTTTCCAATTTACAGGAACCCAAATACTTAGATAATTTCTGTTAATATTTCCTTTTGTACTTCTATTATAAATGTTTCTAGTCATAGAAGCATTTGAATTTCTATAAAAATTTGATCTTCGAGTTACACGTGCTTTAGTACTAGCAGTTAAACTTTTGTTATACATGAAAGCATATCTAGTACTAGTTCTATGATTAGTTTTATTATACCATAAGCCACTTTTATCGTGTAAAGGTCTAGAGCAAGATAAAATATCATTTAAATTATTTTGACCTTTATTAAATTTTGCGAACTTATCTGTACATTTTTCAAATTTGATTCCAAAGTCGCAATTGAAATTTTCAAAAGAAGTTTTGCTATTTTTCAAATCATCGATCTTCTTATTTAATTCAGAATTCTCCATCTTCAATATACTATTCTCATTTTCAAGACGGCTAATTCGAGATATTGAATTATCTAAGGATGATTGTAATAAATTATTTTGTCTTTATAACTCACAAATTTCTTTTGAAAAAAATTCTTTTTCTTTTTCGAATATGGTATATTGTTCGTCTTTAAAATCTTTAAGATTCATAAAATTATTTTTCAAAGTAACATTTTGACTTTCTAAATCAAGTTTTTCCTATCTTAATTTTTCACATTCAAGTTCGACTGATTTCATCTTCTTTAGAATGATAAAATTTAATTTTCCTAAAACATCACCATTTTTCAATAAAATTTGTAAATCAGAAAGTACCTTTTCGTAGTCCTCATTTGTTGTAGCTTTACTTATACTGGACTTGTTGCTTACTGTATTTCGACTATATCCATTTTTGGCCATTATTCTATGATGTTGTGACAATCAATAGAATCCCTTGCTCTGATACCAATTGAAAGAAGGCTATGCAGCGGTATAGGATCGTGTAGTATGGAGAATATGATGTAGAATATATAATAGAATAGTAAGCAGTAAATCACACAGTCGATTTATACTGGTTCAAACCACTGTCCTACGTCCAGTCCTAGACTCACTTCTGGAATTTCACTAACACTAAAACCCTCACTTCACCCGGAGGAATAGGTTCACAATTACCCGAACCACTGAACGGGATTTCTTGCCTCAACCACTGAAGAGGTCTTCACTAATACAGAATAATTGTTGACTCTTTTGTGTTCTTGATAACATGGATTGACGAATATTAAGTACACCCTTCGTATAACCTTTCCTTAATGATAATCGTGAAGTGCGTGAAGGAATATGGAAGTTTAAAAGTCTCAAGTATAAAAGTAGATAGCTTTTTAGAACTTAAAGAGCTTTGAATAAGATAGAGAGAATTAGAATAAAATTCGGTTGTTAGATCATCTAAGAAATTTTCTATTTATAATATAAAAAAAGATACAACTGATCGTCAAGAGTTTTGATGAAAAGATATGGATTAAATAGTTGTATCTCTTCATAAAGGATGCAACTCTTCGGAATTCAGATGTCTGAAAATGAAATTCAGATGTCTGTTTATTTTAAAAATCAAATCAGAAAGGAAATAGTGTATTTTGGTTCAGATTCAGTTGTCTGAATTTTTTAATTCAGATGTCTAAATTAAAATTCAGATGCCTGAATTAAATAATTCAGATTTCAGTTTTTGAACAAAACTCAAACAGCAAAGAAATAGGCTATTTTAGCCAATATTCAGATGCCTGAATATTTTAATTCAGATGTCTAAATTAAAATATTCAGATGTCTGAATATTGTGAGAAGTTTATTTTTCTTTCAGCAGACAGACGTCTGATTTAAAATTTTTAGACGTCTGTTTTCTGCTTCATGCCTATGCCTTGTGTATGTCTTGTATAAAATCTTATAAATTGAAAACGTGCATGTGTGTGTATCACCACGGAAGATTTTAACAATTAAATACTAATACTAATAGACTTTAAACACATATAATATTTAGTTTGAGCTCTTGAATCTGTTGTTGAGTTTCTTCCTGCAAAACAAAATTAGTTTATAATAATATATGTGTACATGTATAGTTGTCATAATCAAAACGCTATACAGCGTGATTCAACATGAATAATCGAAACCACCAATGTGCAATGCAGTAAAAGGTAAACAGGAAAATGACAATTATAGTAACACGCGGCCCACTAGCCTATGTCTTGCTACAAGCATATAAGAAGTAAAAGGTAAACTAGGAAAATAGTGAACAGGTGTACCGTGTACGGACATCACTCGGTTTAAGGTCAATACTTTCTGTTTAAGGTCAACACTCAACAACTTGACGGTAAATAGCTTCTTCTAGTTTCCTTTAATTTGTTTGATATTGCTGAGTGAGTTTTCCATCATTTGGATGATTAATAAAAAGATTTTGTAGATTGTCATTTTCACCCTTCAATTCCTTCATGAATTTGGAAGGATTAGGTTGATGCGAGTTCCCAGCTTTCAGAATATGCTGATTCTTCTCAACTTGCAGATGAAATTCAATAAAAAATTGCCAAGAAACTGAGCTCTTAGAATATCCAAGACTTACTTGAAGTAACGCTCTCATAAGCATCAACTATTTTTATACTTGAATGGAGCTTTTTTAACTAAGTATGATGTGGCAATATTACGCATTAAATTGACCAATAAAGGGGTATGGTCACTTGCAGAGTGCTGTGAAAACTGAGCAATAAGCAATGGAAAAACAGTGGCATACCACCGATTAATAAACACTTTATCTATTTTACAATGAATATTTTTGAATGAATATTACACATGGTGAGAGTTAATGACGCATTACTATGGAGACCTATGTCGCAGTGTACATACATGGAAGATGCTTTTGGAACTACCGTAGCTTGGCCGACGGCATATGTAATTGGGGAATCATGTTCAAGTAAGTATTATTTTTCAGTTTATCAATATATTTTTTATGAATTCTGCCTATCAGACTGTTCGTGAACAAACACTAGTATAATTGTTTATTTATATTGTTTACATCAAATGTCACCTACTTGTAACATGTACACCCCCCAGCAAGTATAATTATTAATTATTGGTTATCACTAATTTATCCAATAATTACTAGTTTTACCATAGTACACTATGTACTGATACTTATTTAAATGCTAAATTAAGAAGAATATGGCTGGATGATAAATATATGATTATAAGTTTCAGTAGTAGTGGAGGTGGTGTTTAATTCTTCGGATGTATTTACTATTTATAGAATTGGTTGGTTGGTAGTGATGATGGGGATAATGATGACAGTCATGATCTAGGGATTATAAAAGTTCACTAGTTTGTCCATATGGTTATTATAAAAGTTCACTTTTATCGGATGTATTAAGTTCACAAAAATTGATGGTTTCCTTACTACTGTTTCCATTGATTGTGGGTTGAACACTTCTATCCTTGTTGTTGATTGTTAGCCACTACATGTATTCTTTGCTTGATATTAGTGGTATTCATGCGTGAATTGGAACTTTGTGCTACCCCTTTTCAGTTGGAACCTGGACATAAAACGCATGCATTCTTTGTTTGATATTTTTGTATTCATGTATGAGTTGGAACTATGAAGGATTTTGAGGTTGTTCTCTTTAGGATCCACTACACTTATTTAGTTTGAAAATTTGTTTGCATATTTCGTACATGTAGCGCACAAATTGGGAGCAGAGGACATGTTTCGAAAATTTTGAGTAGCTGTACAAGAAAATATAGATATTTGATTACTTTGAGTGTGGCAAGTTGATTTTGACTATAGCATAAAGGTAGCATCCACTGTTATTTTTGTGATAGGCTTATGTGTACAGTTTTGTGAACCATCAATGATACGCTGTTTACATGAAATTTTCATTTGAGGAACCTACTATTTTGGCATACGGCTTGACAGGAAATTATACCCCATTTCAGTACCATCTCTTGTAGCCTTCTCTGCTTATATAGTTACTTAGCAAGTTAATATACATGATTCATTTGCAACTTGGTTTTAAATAAGAGAATCCACTGATGCTCAAATTTTAGATGCATGAACTGTCCATAGATTTGTATTGTTTATATTACTCCCATACATGCATGCGTGATCGGTATTGGACTGTTTTTCAAACACTTGCTATTGCATCTTTTGATGCAGGCACCTTATTTTGTCTTGCCACAAGGCCATTATTCATGTACTACCTCTTAGGAATAGAATAAAATGTAAATACATGCTGCATATACTCCTATTACCTCTGCTGCTTCAATACATGCTTGGGTATTAGTAAAGTGACCCTGCATATTTTATTTGCGCCATATATGTGCAGTGGCATTGATTAGGAAAAACTCCATTTTCTTACTTAAGTAAATGCGTTCACTTTTATCAGAAATACTCGTATATTGTTCCTTTATGCCATGTTCATGGTCTTGTTTTATACATGCATTGCTGCCATGCTTTGTCCATATAGTTGCTAATCTCTATTGTCGACAGTTCACTGGTTATTATAAAAGTTCTCTTTTATCGGATGTATTAAGTTCACTGGTTTGTCCATATTGTTGGTCTTATTTGATGATAATTAATGATGGTTTCATCATGGCTGCATGCATACTCTTTCTGCCGGAGTTGCCCTGTTGTTTTCTCATTGCCTAATAGGTCACAATATTCCAATCGAAATAACTTGAAATATATGTATATGTATATATAAATATGTGTATAATAGAAATTCAGATCAAATATTAGATATCTGTATAATAGAAAAATAGGAGAGAGGGTACAAGTATGATGCGAATAACATATGGGGCGGTGCAGGTTGGCAAATGCAAAATTCTTGGAATGGGGAATTGACATTCCCTGTAACTGCAAGGTAACTTGGTTTAAATGCCAAGCCTTGTTTAATCCCATGATCTTTCTTTGCTGTTTGTTAAGTATGAATCTTTGTTTAATAATTACTAGGCATTATTAATTACTTGAATGTTATTTGATAATTCATGACTAATACTTATTAATGATTATCGAATGTGTTTACAGGTAATTAGCTTTTCCAAAGTAAAGACCATCATCAACAATGGACGTGATTTAAATTATTATATGTATTATGATATTAGTCGGTACTTAAGTAAAACTCTTTGAGAATGCTTATGGTATGTGAACTTGTTCATTTTGTCAAACAACTATTATCTAAATGGTTATGGATAGTACTTATGTAATTAACGTGTTATCAATTATTTGAATATGTTGACTTTATGATTGGTTCATTGTTGGTTTGAATATGATAATTATATGATTGTTGCTGATTTTGGCATGACTATTACAAAGCTGGTTGCTGGAAACAATGTAAGCCATGAACAGTATATAGTAGCATTTAAAAAACGCTACAAAACAATCAATACATTTCAGCAGCGTTTCTCAAATGCTACTGAAACAAACGTAAAATACTATCTGAATTTATAGTGGCATAAAATAAATGCAACGAAAAGTTTTTAGTTACATAAAATAAACGCTACAGCAAATCAAAGAAATGGACCAAGCAAAAACGCAACCAAAAAATGTTAGTTTTGGTTGGATTTTTTAAACGCTGCAGAAAATTTTTGGTTGCTTTAGTTTGGCAGCGTTTATGTAAACACAACAGAAAAAAAAAAGACTTTTAGATGTGGGACCTGTAGTAGCGTTCTCTAAAACGCTACCGAAGGCTTTGGTAGCGTTTTTTAAACGCTGCTAAAGGCATTTTCTGGTGTAGTGTTCCCTAAGCGCCAAGTGGCTTTTATTTGTATACTGTGTAGGAGAATGTGAGATGCAAGCATTCTTCTAGATTCTAAATTATTTGTGAAAACCAATAGATATTATGATAATATCTGATTTCAAGTATACAAAGTGTTTTGATCTCGTAAGGTAAAAACCCGTTCCGTATTTACGGTGTGGTCTTACGAGATATTTTTATTTGTTTTAACTGTTTACTCATACCAGTCCCCTGACTAACCCGGAGTTTATTTTTCTGTGTTTCCCTTAAACTCTTGGGTATTCATAACGCTTGTCATGAATAGACAAGTGAATCGGGATTGGATAAAACTCGAGAAGCTAGGATGGAACTTACTGCGTGCTGATCTACTGTATAATTAAGTCTGCAAGTTAGTCGTCTATGATATGTATAATTACAGATGTACTATGAGTGGTTTGTATCACTGGATCTATAATGCTCTGATGTAATATATTCCGCTGTGTAATGTTATAAAGTATTATCTTTTGTAAAAATTCCGCTGTGAGATTCTGATGTTTTCTGTGATTTTATCTTCTTTCTATTCTTATTCTTATTAATGGCACGACTTCTGATGTGTTCAAAAGTTGGGTCGTTACACAATATGTGTACTCAACACTACTAGCCCATGAAGGCAGAATTGATCACAAAAAGAGTGTCGATTCTGACCTATCAATCAACTACACCTCTTTTGGAAGAGAAAATTTCAAGAAAAAGGAAATTCCCCAAGAAATCAACCTAATAATCAAAGGGGTGTTCAATCTTTTAGAGGCAGGGGCAGAGGCAGGAACAACAACAGTAGAGTGAGATGTCAAGTTTGTGAAAAATATGGTCACTGTAACACCCCGAATTTTCTATTAACACTAATGTTGCTAAAATATTAATAAGTGTGTAGAAGAGGGGATGCATCTAATATGAATATAAAAATATTAATAAGTCTGTAAGAGAGGGGATGTATCTAATATGAATATAAAAATATTAATAAGTTTGTAAGAGAGGGGATGTATCTAATATGTATATAAAAACAATAATAAGTGTGTAAAAGGGGGGGGATGTATCTAATGTGTACATTGTAGAATATATATATATATATATATATATATATATATATATTGCTGAGTGTTTGCTGAGTCACTTCTGACTCATTGCTGAGTCAACAAGATAAACCCCATCTTGTCTGAACGGCTGCAGTTATTTCTAGGTTAAATCTAATGGCCTAAATGAATTCTAAAATCTATAAATAAGTGGGTAGACCCTAGACCTAAATCACTTGTAAAATTAGAGAAGCTACCGTCATGCTGCTGCCATGGAGTTCAGCGTAGCCGTCACAAACTAAGAAGAGGAAGCCTAATCTACTACAACTAAATTCTACTCAACAAAATAAATCAAACCAAAGAACTCTCTCTCTAATTCTCTTCTTTTGTTGGTGAGTATGATGATTCTCAAAAGACTATTACAAACTAATTTGACTCAGTTATGAATGGATCACAAGAAAGTGATGTGATTTGTAATTGTAAATTCTATATATTGTGGATCTCTTATTATGTTATATTGTTGTCGTATGATGTAAATTATATATGCTATGTCATGCTATGTTGTAAATTCTCTTATGCTATGTCGTGCTATGTTGCGAATCATGTCAAGCTATGTTATACTATCATACTATGCCATGTTATAAATCATGCTATATTATGTAGTAAAATCATGATGTTGTTGGAACATGCTTAAAGTTATGTTTTTTTTATTTAAATGGATCTTGTTTATGGGAATTTGCCTATTAGGTTAGGTGTACCCATAAACTTGAAACTATAATTAAATAAAACTTGATTATGGGAATTTGCCTATTGAGTTAGGTGTACCCATATAAAACCATGTTGTTAAAAAAATTAGATGATGTTGATTCACACATGTTCATATGTAAGTTTATGAAAATTGATTGAGATTATATTAGGTGAATTTTGAACAAGTTGACACCTTTAGGTCCATGACATGTATAATCTATGCAAGTTGGACATATGCAAGTTTCACCCCTTATTATGATTCATTTGGTCACATATACATGTTGTTATTATGATAATCTCTTTTATGCTATGAGTTAGGCTATTCGAGTCTAACATATATTTTGCGAATAAACGTTCAAACGTGGGGTAGGGTTAATATTAGGAATTAATAAATTGGGTGCAATTTTGTAAGATTTTGCATACCATGAATGGATGTCCATAATTGAGTCAATTATGGACATTGTTAAAAATTGGAAGTAATTAATAATTCAAGTAGGGAATTATTAAAATTGGGGGAAAGTGGATTATTATTAATAATCAATGCTTAGGACACGAGGTTGGACCCGTTTGTGATGTAAACCTGCCCGGACCCGCCCGACAAATCCAGTAGTCACAAATGTCGGCCCAATGTGAGAGGTCCTAGGCCCAAACTAAAGCATAACAGTTGTAAAGACACGAGGTTAGACTCTTTTATGGTGTAAGACTGCCCGGACACGCCCGGCAAATCCAGCTGCCATAAATGCCAGTCTAATGTGAGAGGTCTTTATGAGGTTATGGCCTTAATGAACTAAGAAATACTTAACCAGATAATCATGTAAGGTGGGACATGGGGGTTAAGTAGGTGCCTTGGGTGGCATGAGGAATTTGGTGGTTGCCTTTAGAGGCATTTGAAATACGATTAGACTTAACCAAACACACATGTAAATGAACATGACTAAGTGGGTTAAGTGGGATGGACTAATGGGGACAAGCTTAGGTGGAATGCTTGTGGTAAATAGTTGGGGCCCATTTCAACCAGTATCCCAAAACGTATCTTTGTGGGCTCGACCCAAGTCGAGGATGGGACACGCATACTGGGTTTGACTATAAGAGGCCAAAACAGGGAGCGGTGGCAACGCAAGTCCAACGGGTTTCATATGCGTGTGTGGAACCGGGCTGGTAGGTAAGACGTTGTTGCATCGTGTAGATATAAGCCGTGCGTGTCCGTTGTATCAGGTTGCCACTTTAGGGGAGTGATACACCCCACTGTGGGGCCAGCACGGGTATCTACGAGTTAGGGAGCCGATTGAATAATGGGAAGTAGGGTACACCTAGTGGAGATAGGGGCAGGCGGCACCTATGTAGTCAGCTAGGGGTACGTAAAGCCATTGGGAAAGTTTCTAAGTGAAGCTAAGTGGGATGAATCTTTAGGGAGACTGGTGTGGTGCAGTATAGTGTTTATCCTTTAGTATTTAGGAGCGCCTATAACGTTGCCTTTAGCGATTGTCTATGTCCTTAATCTGCCCTTCATAGACATTTTCTTGTTTTCCAGCTTATGCCTTAGTCCAGTTATTTTGGTAATAGTATTGTAGAATTATCATATTCACCAGACTTTATGTCTGACCCCCTCTTTTCCATCCTTTTTCTCCCTTCAGGTCCGCAGGTTAGGCCAAGTTCTAGTGGAGTCTAGTTGGATCGCTTATCTTCTGGAAAGCTTGGACTGCTGAAGTAAAGTCCAGCTTGTTATCTTTCTTTTTAATGGCTATTCATGTAATGGGATTATGTACTTGTTTTATCAAGATAGATATTGTACTTGACATTGAATATGGTGTTATGATGTAATCAAACATGTTTTGACTTCTGCTACAATGAAATAAAGTTTTTGAATTTCCAAGTACTATTTTATATCTGTCTTGTTGTAATTTTACTTTTCTATATTCACTTAAAACCTCCATGGAAGTTAATGCATTCCCTTTGTGAGTGACATTAATGGACGTGGGGTGTTACACGTGGTATCAGAGCATAAGGTTACCAGAACAGATAAATTTTTTTTTTTTTTTAGAAAAATATTTTTTTTTTTCTAAAGTATTTTTGGAAGAAGTGCTTTCAAAAAAAAAAAACATGTTATTTAAAGAGAGTTTTTATGAAAAACATAATCCCAAATAGCCACATCCTTATCTTTATCTTTCGAATTCTCCATTTTGAATCTTTCCTTTTTCGTTTCAGCATGGCTGAAGATCTTAATCTCCCAGAAGGTGTGACGATTCCAGGGTGGTTTAGGAGATACTTGGAGGCTAGGGCCACCACTGCAGGCCCAGCGGATACTCCTCCACCCCTAGTTGCACCCATTCCTCCTCCTCCTCCTCCTCGTTGACACTTTTGCAAAGACGTGCAAGGAATTCAAGGCTATGGGAGGAAAAACTTTTCAAGGGACTGAGACGTTTGTGGAGGCCAGAGATTGGCTTAAGGAGACTGAGGAATTGTTGGATATCTTTGAAGTGGAAGATGGGAGGAAAGTCCGTTTAGCTGCTTGGTTAATGAAGGGAGAGGCCTCCTTTTGGTGGGAGGTCACTAACGGGGAACGTCCAGTTGATTCATGGGCGGATTTCAGACGAAGGTTTGAGGCAAAGTTTCTTTCAAGGGCGGAGGAGAACTTAAAAATGGAAAAATTCCTGGCACTAAAGCAAGGGAGCTCATCAGTAAAGGAATATGTCAATAAATTTAATAAGTTAGCAAGGTTTGGCTTGGAGTTGGTGAACACGCTAGAGAAGAAAGCTTTGAGGTTCGTTAGAGGCTTGAATGAACCGTTGCAAGGGTTGGCTATGACCCACATCCCTATGGGAGCCACCTTTGAAAAGCTAGTAGAAATGGCACTTATGCATGAGGATAAGGCAGTTGAAAAGAAAGGGGATCAGAAGAAACCCCAACAGCAAAATAAGAAGGGTGGTAAAAACAATAATGGCAAAGGGAAGAAGAAATGCTTCAATTGTGGGACGCCTGGCCATCTCAGCAAAGATTGTAGAAAGAAAAAGAAGACTGGTTGTTTTCATTGTGGAGATGCGGGACATTTAGTGAAGGACTGTCCAAAGAAGGGGCAGAGGGCAGGGTCTACCTCGGGAGGACAGGTGCAGGCTCTTATGGCACCAGGGCAGGCAAGGGGGCAAGTTCAGGCTATTGCGGCCCCACCGCTGCAAGAAAGAGGTAGAACAATTTCTGTTGAAAGCTTAGTTTTTCTGTTTGATCATCCTGTCCGTACCTTATTCGATTCTGGCGCATCTCATTCGTTTATCTCTGCATCATTAGTTGAATCACTGCACTTGAACACCAGTTTAGTAGAGGATCCCTTGGTCGTTTCAAATCCAATTGGGGGTTCGGCTCATTTGACCATGATATGTTTGGATTTGAAAATCTCTATACGTAGCGTTGAATTTAGATGTGATGCTTATGTATTGGGCTTCACGGGCTATGGGCTAATTTTAGGAATGGATTGGTTGTCTAGAAATAGGGCCATTCTTGATTGTGAAAGGAGAGTAGTTAGGCTTGTGACTCGCCTTGGTAATGCTCTCGACATCTTTTGTAATCCCATAAATTCCGTTATGCTAAGTTATCTTGAATCGCTTGACGCGTCTGTAGAGAACCTGCGATCGGTAGAAGTGGTCCGGGAATATCCGGATGTGTTTGAGGAGGTGAAGGGCTTACCTCCAAAGCGGGAGATATACTTTCGAATTTATCTTGTGGATAATGCTAAACCCGTATCTTTGCCAGTGCGCCACATGGCTCCTCGTGAAAGGAGGGAACTCAATAAGCAAGTAAAGGAGTTGCTTGAGAAGGGGTTCATAAGACGTAGTATATCGGAGTGGGGTGCTCCAGTAGTTTTTGCCACAAAGGCGGATGGGTCTCTTAGACTTTGTATGGACTATAGAGAACTAAACAAGCTTACTAAAAAGAACCGACACCCACTGCCGAGGATTGACGATCTCTTTGATCAGTTAGTTGGCGCCTCAGTGTTTTCGCAGTTGGACTTAGCCACTGGCTTTCATCAACTGAGAGTGGCTGAGGATAGTATAGATAAGACTGCTTTTAGGACTCCTGACGGATTCTATGAATGGCTAGTGATGCCCTTTAGTTTGACAAACGCCCCTGCATATTTTGTTGATTTGATGAGTAGGGTGTTTAGGGAATACCTTAACAAATTCGTGGTAGTCTTTGTGGATGACATCTTAGTCTTTTCTAAGAATAAAGAAGAGCACTCCCTACATCTTAGGGAAGTGTTGGAAACCCTTCGAGCGCATAACCTTAAGGCAAAATTTTCTAAGTGTCACTTCTGGAGGAAGGAAGTACGGTTCTTAGGGCACGTAGTTTCCAAAGAAGGGATAGCAGTGGATCCCGCAAAGGTGGTGGCCATCCAAGATTGGAAGGTCCCTAAAAATGCAACCGAAGTAAGAAGTTTCTTGGGGTTGGCTGGCTATTATAGGAAGTTTATCAAAGACTTCGCAAAAATATCAGCTCCATTAACACGGTTAACGAAGAAGAACCTGGTTTTTACGTGGGACAAAGATTGCGATGATGCGTTCCAACGTTTAAAGAGAGCCTTAACTTCAGCCCCAGTCTTAGTGCTGCCAGACGGGAATAAACCGTTTACCATCTATACTGATGCTTGTGGGACGGGACTTGGCGCTGTCCTCATGCAAGAGGGAAGAGTAATAGCCTATGGTGGAAGGCAGTTGAGGGTTCATGAAAAGAATTACCCCACGCATGACTTGGAGCTAGCCGCAATTGTTTTCGCGCTTAAGTCTTGGCGTCACTATCTTCTTGGTGAGAAATTCGAACTGTTCACTGACCACAAATCATTAAAATACTTATTCTCTCAGAAGGATTTGAATTTAAGGCAACAACGGTGGATGGAATTCTTAGCCTCCTACGATTTTGAAATAGCATATACCCCGGGCAAGGGTAACGTGGTGGCAGACGCCTTAAGTAGGAAAAGGTTGTCCTTGAGTCCGTTGTTTGTTGAACGACAAAGCTTAGAATTCATCTCTATGTTTGACTTTAGACCCTCCGTTGACTTAGTACCCGGTCTGTTAGCATCCTTGGAGGTTAGACCTACACTTCTAGGATGGGTTGGTGAGGCACAGCGAGACGACCCACAGTTGGTTGAGATAGTAGAAAAGCTCAAAGGGGGGGAGTCGTCAAGCCATCTTCATAGGTATACCCTAGACGATAAGGGTTGGTTACGAAGGGATAATAGACTTTGTGTACCACAAGACGAAGACTTAAGGAAGGCCATTCTTGATGATGCTCATCGCTCAAAAATGACCATTCATCCCGGCGGGGATAAGATGTACAAAGATATGAAGCGGGTTTTCTTTTGGGCCGGTATGAAAAAGGATGTGGCCGAGTACGTCGCTAGATGCTTGGTGTGCCAACGAGTTAAAGCAGAACAAAAGAAACCCGGTGGGTTGCTTCACCCATTAGAAGTTCCACTATGGAAATGGGAAAGCATCTCAATGGATTTTGTGGATGGATTACCAAGATCAAGGAAGGGTAACACGGGGATTTGGGTTATAGTAGATAGACTTACTAAAAGCGCCCATTTTATCCCCGTGAAAAGTAAGAGGACTGCTCCGTGGTTGGCTTCTGTATACATTAAGGAGATAGTTCGTTTGCAAGGTATTCCTTCTAGTATAGTAAGCGACCATGACCCCATCTTTACTAGCGAATTTTGGAAGAGTTTACAAGAGGCGGTAGGGACTCAGCTATGTTTGAGCACCGCATATCATCCTCAGACAGACGGCCAGACCGAGAGGGTGAATCGCATTCTAGAGGATCTTTTAAGGCTTTGTATCCTAGACTTTGGGGGTACATGGGAAGAGCACCTTCCGTTAGTAGAATTCGCATATAACAATAGCTTTCAGTCTAGTATTGGCATGGCACCTTTCGAAGCTCTTTATGGAAGGCCTTGCCGTTTGCCTACATGTTGGTGGGAATCTACCGATAAAGTCCTACTTGGGCCCGATATGGTTAGGGAAACCTCGGAGAAGATTGAGTTGATTCGAAGGAGGATGAAAGAAGCACAAGATAGGCAAAAATCGTATGCTGATAAGAGGAGGACAGATCTTGAGTTTGACATTGGGGACATGGTTTTTATCAAAGTATCTCCGTTACAGAATGTTGTTCGCTTTGTGTCCGTGGGGAAATTAGCACCAAGGTTTGTAGGGCCGTTTCCTGTAAAAAAACAGGATTGGGAAGATGGCATATAGGGTGGAGTTGCCTGAGAAACTTAGTGGAGTACACGACGTATTCCATGTATCACATTTGAGGAAGTGTTTGCACAAGACCGCGGAGGTGGTAGAGCCGAGCTTGCTTAAAGAGGTGGAAATAGAGCGTGATGCAACAATTAGACGAGCTCCTACATGCATTCTTGGGTCGGAGATCAAAAAGTTGAGGAATCGAGAGGTCAGACTGGTTAAAGTGCAATGGGGAGATGATGAGAGCAACGCAACTTGGGAGACAGAAGAGAAGATGTGTTCGTTGTACCCTTTTCTTTTTGAGGGTATGTCTTTTAATTTCTCCTTTATCGCTTAGCTTATCTTATCTTATCTTTAGTATGTCCTCTCATTAGTATCTTTGACCTTTAGTTAGGATAATCCTATGGTTGAAACATGTGTTTGAGACATGTTATGTATGATGGATGCAAAATGGATGCAAGTGTTTGCTAGTGGTTGCTCGTGGATGCATATATACACACACTTTAGGCACTAGATCGGCTCAGTCACTACATATTGCATATTGCATATATATGGATGTATTTAGTATAATGGATGTATAATGGTTGTACCATCATATGGATGCTGCATTCGGTTGAATGGGTGTGCACGCATATAGAAGTAGTATGTAAGCAATTAGGATCTTTTGCATACATAATGGATTCATGACACTTACATAATTTGCATTAAGGAGGTCAACTGAATCAGTAGACCGCCTGATTTCGCATTAGGTAAGGACATGTACACACACTTGCATATGATCATAAAGCATTAGAAGTCTTTTAAGGACAATGGATGCCTGTGTATGATGGATGAGTAGATGGACGTTTGGATGGTAGGATATACATTCTTCCAGACTTGAAGATTTCGGGGACGAAATCCTAAAAGGAGGGGAGAATGTAACACCCCGAATTTTCTATTAACACTAAAGTTGCTAAAATATTAATAAGTGTGTAGAAGAGGGGATGCATCTAATATGAATATAAAAATATTAATAAGTCTGTAAGAGAGGGGATGTATCTAATATGAATATAAAAATATTAATAAGTGTGTAAGAGAGGGGATGTATCTAATATGTATATAAAAACAATAATAAGTGTGTAAAAGGGGGGGGGGATGTATCTAATGTGTACATTGTAGAATATATATATATATATATATATATATATATATATATATATATATATATTGCTGAGTGTTTGCTGAGTCACTTCTGACTCATTGCTGAGTCAACAAGATAAACCCCATCTTGTCTGAACAGCTGCGGTTATTTCTAGGTTAAATCTAATGGCCTAAATGAATTCAAAAATCTATAAATAAGTGGGTAGACCCTAGACCTAAATCACTTGTAAAATTAGAGAAGCTACCGTCATGCTGCTGCCATGGAGTTCAGCGTAGCCGTCACAAACTAAGAAAAGGAAGCCTAATCTACTACAACTAAATTCTACTCAACAAAACAAATCAAACCAAAGAACTCTCTCTCTAATTCTCTTCTTTTGTTGGTGAGTATGATGATTCTCACAAGACTATTACAAACTAATTTGACTCAGTTATGAATGGATCCCAAGAAAGTGATGTGATTTGTAATTGTAAATTCTATATATTGTGGATCTCTTATTATGTTATATTGTTGTCGTATGATGTAAATTATATATGCTATGTCATGCTATGTTGTAAATTCTCTTATGCTATGTCGTGCTATGTTGAGAATCATGTCAAGCTATGTTATACTATCATACTATGCCATGTTATAAATCATGCTATATTATGTAGTAAAATCATGATGTTGTTGGAACATGCTTAAAGTTATGTTTTTTTTATTTAAATGGATCTTGTTTATGGGAATTTGCCTATTAGGTTAGGTGTACCCATAAACTTGAAACTATAATTAAATAAAACTTGATTATGGGAATTTTCCTATTGAGTTACGTGTACCCATATAAAACCATGTTGTTAAAAAAATTAGATGATGTTGATTCACACATGTTCATATGTAAGTTTATGAAAATTGATTGAGATTATATTAGGTGAATTTTGAACAAGTTGACACCTTTAGGTCCATGACATGTATAATCTATGCAAGTTGGACTTATGCAAGTTTCACCCCTTATTATGATTCATTTGGTCACATATACATGTTGTTATTATGATAATCTCTTTTATGCTATGAGTTAGGCTATTCGAGTCTAACATATATTTTGCGAATAAACGTTCAAACGTGGGGTAGGGTTAATATTAGGAATTAATAAATTGGGTGCAATTTTGTAAGACTTTGCATACCATGAATGGATGTCCATAATTGAGTCAATTATGGACATTGTTAAAAATTGGAAGTAATTAATAATTCAAGTAGGGAATTATTAAAATTGGGGGAAAGTGGATTATTATTAATAATCAATGCTTAGGACACGAGGTTGGACCCGTTTGTGATGTAAACCTGCCCGGACCCGCCCGACAAATCCAGTAGTCACAAATGTGGGCCCAATGTGAGAGGTCCTAGGCCCAAACTAAAGCATAACAGTTGTAAAGACACGAGGTTAGACTCTTTTATGGTGTAAGACTGCCCGGACCCGCCCGGCAAATCCAGCTGCCATAAATGCCAGTCTAATGTGAGAGGTCTTTATGAGGTTATGGCCTTAATGAACTAAGAAATACTTAACCAGATAATCATGTAAGGTGGGATATGGGGGTTAAGTAGGTGCCTTGGGTGGCATGAGGAATCTGGTGGTTGCCTTTAGAGGCATTTGAAATACGATTAGACTTAACCAAACACACATGTAAATGAACATGACTAAGTGGGTTAAGTGGGATGGACTAATGGGGACAAGCTTAGGTGGAATGCTTGTGGTAAATAGTGGGGGCCCATTTCAACCAGTATCCCAAAACGTATCTTTGTGGGCTCGACCCAAGTCGAGGACGGGACACGCATACTGGGTTTGACTATAAGAGGCCAAAACAGGGAGTGGTGGCAACGCAAGTCCAACGGGTTTCATATGCATGTGTGGACCCGGGCTGGTAGGTAAGACGTTGTTGCATCGTGTAGATATAAGCCGTGCATGTCCGTTGTATCAGGTTGCCACTTTAGGGGAGTGATACACCCCACTGTGGGGCCAGCACGGGTATCTACGAGTTAGGGAGCCGATCGAATAATGGGAAGTAGGGTACACCTAGTGGAGATAGGGGCAGGCGGCACCTATGTAGTTAGCTAGGGATACGTAAAGCCATTGGGAAAGTTTCTAAGTGAAGTTAAGTGGGATGAATCTTTAGGGAGACTGGTGTGGTGCAGTATAGTGTTTATCCTTTAGTATTTAGGAGCGCCTATAACGTTGCCTTTAGCGATTGTCTATGTCATTAATCTGCCCTTCATAGACATTTTCTTGTTTTCCACCTTATGCCTTAGTCCAGTTATTTTGGTAATAGTATTGTAGAATTATCATATTCACCAGACTTTATGTCTGACCCCCTCTTTTCCATCCTTTTTCTCCCTTCAGGTCCGCAGGTAGGGCCAAGTTCTAGTGGAGTCTAGTTGGATCGCTTATCTTCTGGAAAGCTTGGACTGCTGAAGTAAAGTCCAGCTTGTTATCTTTCTTTTTAATGGCTATTCATGTAATGGGATTATGTACTTGTTTTATCAAGATAGATATTGTACTTGACATTGAATATGGTGTTATGATGTAATCAAACATGTTTTGACTTCTGCTACAATGAAATAAAGTTTTTGAATTTCCAAGTACTATTTTATATCTATCTTGTTGTAATTTTACTGTTCTATATTCACTTAAAACCTCCATGGAAGTTAATGCATTCCCTTTGTGAGTGACATTAATGGACGTGGGGTGTTACAGTCACAGTGCTAACAAGTGTTATTTCAGATTCAATGCAAATTACACTCCTACCCAGCAAAATAACAATTCAGGCAACAACTCAAGTGTGAACAACATTAGTAATCAAGGTGATAACAAGTCAGAAGGGCAAAGTTGTGACACAACAAAAGTGGAAGACATCAGCGATGACAGTTGGTACCCTGACTTAGGTGATGCCAATCTTGTAACAAACAATTTGAGCAACTTAAATCTTGGGAACCGTGAATATAAAGATATGCAAAATTTACATGCTGCAAATGGTAAAAATATTCACATAATACACACTGGAAATGCAATAATTGATGGACCCAAACAACTCTATCTTAAAAATATTTTGAGGTTACCATTAATTAGAAGAAACTTAATGAGTGTTTCCCAATTCACTAAAGACAATAATGTGTACTTCGAATGCTTTCCCAATGCTTGTCCAGTTAGAGATATATTGATACAACAAATAATTTTGTAGGGTAATGAGACAAATGGTTTATACAAATTTGATGTTAACAAATCTGGAAAAAATGACTATATAGACATTAATCATGTGTTGATTGTTTCTAGTGATCATATATTGAATGATTCTAATAATCATATGTTGACTTCTTCTATCGACTCTGTATGCTGTGATGAATCTGATTTATGGCATAACAAACTGGGACACCCCAGTTTGAAGATTTTGATACATGTTATTGGAAAAAATAACAACATTGATATAAATAATTTTCCAATTACACATGTTTGCACATACTGTCAAATGGGAAAGAGTCATAAGACTGCATTTCCAAATTCTAGCACCACTTACTCTAAAGCACTTGAATTGATTGCTACTAATCTATGGGGTACAACCCCAGTTTACTTTGACTATGGTTATAAGTACTATATTTCTTTCATAGATGCCTACACTAGAAATGTGTGGATATATATGCTCAAAAGTAAGTTAGACACTTGGAAAAATGTGCAACACTTTATTACATATGTTGAAAATAAAACTAACAATAAAGTTAAAGTGTTTCAAATAGATCGGTGTAAGGAGTTCCTTAATCTTAAGCAATACTTTTGAAACAAGGGTATTTTTCATAGAACAATCTGCCCTCATACTTTTGAACAAAATGGTACTATACAGAGAAAGCATCGACACATAGTTGAAACTGGGCTTGCAATAGCTTCAATGTCACATAAGTTTTGGCCTAAAGCTTTTGCAACAAGAACTTATTTAATTAACCTTCTTCCTACTAAAGTTCTCAAGTTTAAAAGGCCTCATGAAATACTAACTGGCAATTTCCAAATTATAATCACTTAAAAACTTTTGGTTTTCAATGCTTTCCCTATTTAAGACCATACAACAATCATAATCTTGAGTTTGGATCAGCACCATGTACCTTTCTAGGCTACTCTAATAATCAAAAAGGCTATAGGTGCTTAGGTAATAAAGGCAAAATCTATGTGTTAGGACATGCTATATTTAAAGAGCACGTATTTCCTTTCAACAATTCTGAGATCGTACCTAGTAAAAAAGTTCAAAATTCAAGGTAACATACTTTATCCATACCTGATGTGGTGGACATAGTCATACCAACACAGCAGAGCCAGGTTGATAATGGCAGCATCTCTCAACACATAGTGCCATCTATTGAGCCAGGTCAAGAGATGCATACCTCACCAGCCAATTCCAATAAGACACCTCAACAACAAAACATTGGCGAGGAAAGTCAATCAAGTAATAATACTCATAGCAGTGAATCAAGTAGTACCGAGCATAATAATGCATCTAATGATAATGCAAATCAACATCGTATGATGACTAGAGCAAAGAGTGGTATATTTAAACCCAAAATATACAGCACAACACTGGATTTACAAGAGCCTGTGTCATATTATGAAGTATCTCAATCTGATAAATGGATTACAACCATGAATGAAGAATATAAAGCCCTAATGAAAAATAACACATGGACACTAGCGCCCCACCTGATCATAAAAACATTATTGGCTGCAAGTGGACAAATAGAATTAAGAAAAATCATGATGGCTCTATCTCAAGTATGAGGCAAGGTTGGTAGCAAAGGGATATTCACAACACAGTGGAATTGATTTCATTGAAACATTCTCACTTATTGTGAAACCCACTTCTATAAGAATTGTGTTAACCATTGTCTTACACAAGAGATGGCCTATCAAAAAACTTGATGTGAATAATGCCTTTTTAAATGGTGTTCTACAGGAAGAAGTTTTTATGGAGCAACCACAAGGGCTTGTACAACAACGAAAAGAAGGACTTGTTTGCAAGTTGAACAAAGTAATATATGGTCTAAAGCAGGCTCCAAGGGTCGGGTTTGACAAGTTGAAGTCAACACTTGTCAAACATGGCCCTTTGAAATTTCACAACTCAATTTTTACAAAATTTACCATTGTTTCTACTACATACTTACCTATATATGTTGATGACTTTATTATAATAGGAAATAGTGACACTGAAATCAACAACATCACCAAATCCCTAAATACAGAATTCTCTATGAAGGATCTTGGTGATTTGAGCTACTTTCGAGGAATTGAGGTCAAGAGAAAAGGCAATTTTGAAATTTATCTCAGCCAAAGGATGTACATGTCTGAAATTCTTAATATAGCAAAGATAGAAAAATCAAATCCTTTTCCCACTCCTACGGTTACCAGCCCTCAACTTTCAAAAACAAAAGGTGAAGCTATACAAGATAAGAAACATTTCAAAAGCCTAGTTGGAGCACTGCAATATGCTACAATAACTAGACCAGACATATCCTACAATGTGAGTAATATAAGTCAATACATGCAAAACCCTTTGGATCAACACTGGAAAGCCTTAAGAGGGTACTCAGATATCTAAAGGGAACACCGTCTCAAGGAAAAATACTCAAGCACAACAAAACTCTCAATATTAATGCATATTCTGATGCCGATTGGGGAACAGACCAAGATGATAGGAAATTTACATCAGGCTATTGCATATATTTAGGCAAAAAAACCAGTATAATGGTGTGCAAAAAAGCAAAATACTGTGTCAAGATCTAGCACTGAAGCTGAGTTTAGAAGTATGGCAAGCGCTACTGCCAAATTAATGTGGATAAAGTCATTACTGACTGAACATAGGGTAAAGCTAGACAAACAAGCTACAATTTGGTGTGATAATACCAGTGCAATTTCATTGACAGCAAACCCTATTTTACACTCCAAAACCAAACATATTGAATTGGGCTTATACTTCATACGAGAGCAAGTTATGCAAACTAAATTGGCAATAGGATATATACCTTCAAAAAATCAGAAGGCTGACATACTTACAAAGCCACTCTCAAAGGAAAACTTCACCAGACTTCAATTGGAGCTCAACGTTGATGGTGAAGACCCAAGAAAGAGAGAAGATCTCCTTGTATTCATGCTAGAGTAGCTTTCAATCAACTCTAATTGAAGGGAATAAGTGAAATTATAAGTTATGGAGATGTGCCGCCACCATTAATTTGACATCGCTATTCTCAGCAAACCCTATCTCACGATATAATTTGAGAGGGGGGGGGGGTATAAAAATAGCGGTTCATATGTTATGTTATTACATCAGTATTGGGCTGTGTCCCTTATTTACTTCTACATTTTCTCTGGGCCCAATATGGCTTGAACTCTGGGCTATATAAACAATTGCTTACATCTCTGTAAAGACAATTATCAATTAAATTTTTCCTACTTCTCTATAAAATCTATCTTACGATGGCGGTAGTTCTTCTGTGTAGTGTCATTATATTGAGTATGTAGTTTTCCGATCTCTCCCAAGAATAGAATCGGTCATTTATCCACTATTCAAATCACATCAATTTAGGTAAAGTGGGCACAGATAGTATCTATGACCAACATCATTCCTATTATGAATGACTAGAATTTGTGAGACAAATACATAGAAGCACGTAATATTTGTGGACTATCATCCTCAACTTCCGTTGTGTCTTCCTTATTGTGAATTCTATAAATGTGTAAATATTTGAGGTAATCTTGTATTTGATTTAATTTGAGAGGAGAAATAAAGTTGTATTATTCAAATGAAAATGTTGTGCAAGGTTTCAGCCCTGTATTTATAATATGTTCGGGTATACAAGCCAAAAAAAAATGTAAAATTAATAAATAGGCTCAAGCCCATGTACATTGCATAAACGATAATATATAATAGTAATTCATTTGTTTCTTATAATATCACCCCATAAACGAAAGCTAAGGTTTCCTCCTGTAGTCTCCATGATAGAAATCTTTTGATAAAATGATAAATCCTCAATGAAATTAATTCAAATCGGCCTCAATTACTTCTAGTGGTAGCTGATGGTGAGGATTTGAACTTGAGTGCTTGTATTCGACTTAAGTGTGTGCATATTCACATTTCAAATCTGCAGCTGATCGTCTTTGTACTCCTTGAGAGGATGAGGATGATTCACTGCTGTAATTTGGCCTTTCTTTGTTGGATCTGACAAATGATGCAACTTTCGGCCCCCAGCTACGGTTTCTAGAGTTGCTGAAATCCAATGCTAGAGGCTTCATATCTGAGATTGATTGTCTTGTGTTTTCATAAAGGTCTAATCTTTTGATTACTTTGAGCTCAGATCTGATTCCTGTAAAGCTCTTACTTGACAATGGCTTAGTGAGTATATCTGCTACTTGATGTGTTATTGGAACATGATTTATTTGTAGCTTCCCTTCAATAACTTGCTCATGAACAAAGTACATGTCAACTTCCATATTCTTTGTTCTAGAATGTAATACTAGATTTGATGATAATGAAACTGCACTTAAGTTATCACACCATAGTGTTGGTGACTTTTGAACCGTAATATTTAACTCACTGAGTAGTGACTGCACCCACATGATTTCAGCAGTAGCATTAGCAATACTTCTGAATTCTCTTCAGTACTAGATCTAAAAATTGTAGGTTGTTTCTTTGCACACTAAGAGATAGGATTATTTCCTAAGTAAATGCGGTATCCTTATGTTGATCTTCTATCACCAGGGTCTATAGCCCAATCTGCATCACTATATCCAATTATATTTAGTTGCTTTTATTGCTTGAAATGTAGATCAAAATCATTTGTTCCCTTTAGGTATCTCATAATTCTTTTCATTGCTTCTTTCCAGAGTTCCTCTTTAGGTTCCTGCATAAATTGAGAGATTTTATTAAAGCTGTATGCAACTTTAGATCTAGTGATAGTGGCATATTGTAATGTACCCACTAGACTTCTGTGTTGTTTAATATTATCTTTATTCCCTCCATATTTAGATAATTGATGGCTTGTAATCATTGGAGTAGGTAGGGAATTTGCAGCATCCATGTTTGCTTTGACCAGTATTTCATTGATATACTTCTTTAGACTTAAGAATAATTCTAATTGAGATACTTTTGTCACTTCACATAAAATAGTTGGGTTCACCCAGGTCTTTGACAGAGAATTGTTCATCTAATAGTTGAATAAGCTTTCTTATTTCAGCATCACTATTCCATATAATAATTAAGTCATCAACATATATTAGTACATAAATGATTATAGTATCAACAGTTTTGATGAATTGTGAATGGTTTGATTAGGTAGATTGAAACTTTAATTTTGTTAAGGTAAGTTTCAATTTATCAAACTAAACTCTAGGAGCTTGTTTAATCCCATATATTGCTTTATTTAGCTTGCACGCAAGCTCTTTTCTTCCTCATATCCTTGTGGCTGATTGATATAAACTTCCTCTTTTAAATCACCATTTAGGAAGGCATTGTTGACGTCTAATTGTTGCATTCTCAGTTGTTATGAAGTGTAATGTTAAGAACTATTCTTATTGTGGTTGATTTAACAACTGGAGAGGAAGTTTCTTTAAAATCAAAGCTTGTGTGTATATCCTTTTGCCATAAATCTGGCCTTGTATCTGTGTATAGATCCATTTGCATTCCTTTTTAATCTGTATGTCCATTTACTATCAACAATGTTTTTGTTCTTTGGTCCCTTAACAAGTGTTTAGGTTTTGTTGTTGATCAATGCCTGATACTCTTCATTCATAGCTTGTTTCCAGTTCTCATTGTTGATAGCTTGCTTGTAACCGAATGGTTCATCAGAATTACTGATGGCAGTGTAAACTTTGAGTTTGAAAATACCCCTCTTTGATCTTGTGATCATTAGATGACTAATGTGCGGTTTCTCTCTTTGTTGATCATGACTTTCCGTATTTTCATGTCTGACATTATATTGATTGCTTCTGACTTCAGAATTTGAATCATGTGGCAGGTCCCAGTGTTGTAATTGGTTATCAATGGGTTGATTGGATGGCACAAAGTGCTCATTGCTTGATGAAGGCATAAAATTCTTATGAGTGTTTGAGCAACCATCAATTGAATCTTCACTTAAGTCATAAGAGTAAAGATGTATTCTTGGAATTGACTTTCTTGTTTTGTGAATTTTCTGAGTAGTAGTAATTTCTACACTATGAAATGGAATACTTTCTCATTAAATACAACATGTCTGGTGATGAATATTGTTCTTTTTTCATCAAGGCATTTATAACCTTTTTAATCACCGTCATATCCTATGGAAGTACATGGTGAAGAATTGAAATTAAATTTATGAGTGTTATAGGGCCTTATATAAAGATAACAAAGACATCCATATACTCTTAGTCTTTTGTAATCAGGTTTTACATTATATAATACTTCTAAAGGACTTTTGTTATTCAACACTTTGGTTTGTAATCTATTTATTAAGTATACAGAAGTGTTTAATGCATCTGGCCAGAATTTCATTGATAAATGACTTTGTGCTAATAATGTAAGTCCACTTTCGATAATATGTCTATGTTTCCTCTCTACTAAACCATTTTTTAGAAGTACATAGACAACTTAACCTATGAATGATACCTTTCTTTTGAAAAAAATCATTCAAGGGTTTAAATTCAGTACCTCTATATGTTTGCAAAATTATCATATTTTCACTTGTTTGCTTTTATTCTTGATTAGTGAAGTGAATAACTACCCTGCTGGTTTCTAATATGGTTTTCATGAAATATATCCAAGTATATTTAGTATTAGAATCAATAAATGATATGTAATAATTGAAACCATAATCATAATTTATTGGTGTTGGGCCCCATAGGTCAGCAACAACAATTTCAAGTGGTTTCTTATAAGTATCTTGAGAATTAGCAAAGGGTAACTTATGGCATTAACCCATTTTACAGTAGATGCAAACATATGATATAGGAATATTATCGTATGAGATATTATTAGTAGATAATACTTTCTTAACTACATTCACATTAGCATAACCAAATTTTACATGCCATAGATCAAACACACTAGTTTTGTCATTAATTTCAGATAAGTAGAAAGAATTGATCTTCTTTTTGTTGCTTGCAGAGTTGACAACATTAAACTTATACAGTCCTTTTTATGTTTCACCCTGCAAGATAGTTTTCATTGGTTAATAAATCTTTAACTAGATAGTGATGAGAACGGAACTCAAAATACACATTATTGTCTTTAGAAAACCGTGAAACACCGAGTAAATTCTTTTTTATTTGAGGTACCATAAGTAAATTATTAAGATATAATTGCTTTTTACCTCTAATGCTGCCAAAGCCAATATGTGTAATATTCACACTATAACCATTACCCATGTGTAAAGAGTTCGTACCTTTGTATTCCCTTTGACCAAGATTAAGATAGTTGAGATTATTTGTGATGTGATTAGTTGCACCTGAGTCAGAATTCCAGTTGCCATCACCTATTTCATCACTTTGACATGTTTGACTGTTTCTTGAATTGTTGCTTTGACTGTCAGTTTCAACTTGTGCCATATTTGCAGTAGGTTCTGGTTTTTCTTTGATTGTTCTGACTTTTACCAGCGACATAATTGTTATTAAATCAAAAATAATACTTTATAGCAGTGTGACCCACCATTTCACATATTTGGCATTCAGGCCTATTATTACTATTATTCCACCTTCCTCTTCCTCTACTTCTGTTAAAAAACCTACTCTCTGAGTAGATTATTTACCTCTTTTTTGATTCTTGTTCTTGGACTGAACAAAGTTCGCTGGTAAGTCATTTAATCGAAACCTTTGGGTTTCAATTCTTGCTTCATGAGCAATTAAAATAGAATGAGCATCTTCCATAGAATATATAACCATTTGAGATGAAATACCTCCTACAACAGCTTCATATTCCTCACCAAGGCCATTTAGGATTGTTAAAATATGTTAAAAATCACCAATTTTTTCCCTGCTGTCTCAAGACGGTCGTATGTACTTTTTTACTTTTTCTAAGTATCTCTCATGGATATATTTCTTTTTTGAAAGTTTGCAACTAATTTCTATAGAACACAATCTTGGCTGATGATTGGGTGTTAAATGATTTTTCTATAGTTGTCCAAATTTCATTAGTATTTTACACCCTATTACTTGTGATGAGATCTTACACTTATTGATGAAAGCAGCCAGGCATAGATTAATCTATTTTGCCTATGATATTTAACAAATTCTTCATTACTGATAATTCTATTGTCAACATCAATTATAAATTTTGGAGGAACAACAATGGTTCCAATAATATATTCTTCGAGCCCCTACCTCTAAATAGCAGTTTCAACTTGCTGTTTCCACAGCAAGTAGTTGTTTTCCTCAGGATGAATAGTAATCAATTGAGTTTGTAGTTTAATACATGTTTTAACAAGAGATTCATCATTTGGTGTATTCTGACTGGTTGATGTCATCTGACTTTGGTTTGCAGGTGGAGTAGGTGTTATAGTAATGGAATTGTTGTCTTCAGCCATGAAGATAGTAATGGTGAATACTTTGCGGCAAGAAAAGGTGTGAAACACTAAACTTTTGATACTTTGCATTGAGGAATTTCTTGAAAAGATATTTCAGCCGAGTATTGATGCAATCTTAAGGCTTTTATGATGATTTTGACTCCTTTTTATTTGATATTTTTCCGAAAAACCTTCTGATATGATAGTTTGCTTCAGCTGTGATACTTTTCTTGACTTTCTTGATAAGTTTTCAGTAAGTTTCAGTAGTTTCTGCACCAAACATGATACAATAAAGTTGACGGAGACAGTTTCTGAAGCACAACGAGACATATCTTTACTTAAATCAGTTCACAACTCCCAAATAATGATATAGAAAGTTTATTTCAGATGAGAAGGATCCAAATTATGTTTACAATTCTCTGATGGATCTTTTGTGCAATAGACAGAAAAACTCCTCTATCGGTTGATTATCAGAAACTTTGATTTTGAAAGCTCTGATACCACGTAAAGTTTGCAAATAATCTTGTATTTGATTTAATTTGAGAGGAGAAATGAAGTTGTATTATAGAAATGAATATGTTGTACAAGGTTTGTGCCAGTATTTATAATATGTTTAAGAATACAGGCAACAAAGAAAGGTAAAATTAATAAATGGGCTCAGGCCCATGTACATTGCATAAACGATAATGTACACTAGCGGTTCGTTAGCTTCTCAGAATAAAATGGATAGATTCTGAGATGTGTCGCAGGATAATTCAATAAGCTTGAGATATGCAAGCTGAAGTAAGTTGATTGGAAAAGAAAATAGACATCTATATGGTTACACCCTTAAATATAATTAAAAGAATTGTCCAATGGAATAGACAATACAATTGCGTGCAAATGGCATATATCAAACTTATTTGATGAGTTAACAATGTAACAATTTGTTTCTCAGCTAACAAAAGTTTTTTTTAGATGTATTGTTTTGACCACGTATGCAACAGTAATTCATGGCCATAGTAAATTCATATGATACACCAACTAGAACAAACATATAATAAAACTAATACAGTTTCCACAAAATGGTAAGGTACTTCATTATAATACAATTCCCACTCAATTATTACCTACAAAATGTTGATAATGTTATATTTGTTGTTTACATAAATTCGATAAGCTTTAAGATCACTAATCTTCTTGAATCTTGGAATGTACTAACACTACAGCAAAAATATCTTTTTACAAGTGCAAAAAACAGTTGTAATAGGTCTATTACAACGGATGCCTGCCAGTAGTTTTACCTGTAGTTGTAATAGAGATGACTTTTTTACAACTGCTTTTAACAGTTGTTAAAAAATTATAATTTTTTTGGCTATTTTAATATACTTTTTCGCAACTAATTTAGCAGTTGTAAAAAAATAATTACAACTGCTTTTTCCAGTTGTGAAAGACCTTTTTACAAGTCCAATAGATAGTTGCAATAAGAAGAATAATACAAATAAAAAAAAATACTTTTTTACACATGTATTGCTATAAAAGAAAAACATTAAATAAGCATAAATAATAAAGTAAAAATAACAGTACACTATGTAATTCAAACACTGATCAAATATATCTAAAAAATATCAAACTAAAACGATACATTAACTTTTTCAGTCTCTTATACATAGTGAACTTTTGAACACCCATGAGTAGCTTACATTTATCAAGATGTGTCAACATATTTTGATAAAACGAAATAGGTGTAATTCATGTTAAACCAGAATTCCCAAACAAGTATGCTTAAACAAATGCATGCAGTGATTACTCAAAATATGAATATCATCATGACTAGAGGTTGTTTGCTCTAACCATATCAGATTTCTCAAGTCAAGCGACTACACTAGATCCTATGAGTGCAGACCTATAACAAAATGAAAAATGAGAAATCAATTACTAAAAATTATTTGCTCTATATCATTTCCATCAATTCCTTAGGCCATTTCTCAAGATTTCTTCCATTTGTTGGTATATACCATTGGTAAAAGCGGGCATGAAAAGAAATTTTTTCTTGTAGCACTTTCTCAAAATCTATACCCTGCACTTTAAATAGTTTCGTAAATTATGATTCTTAATTTGATTCTATATACATGACAAATGTAAAGATTTATTGAGCTAATATTAATAATCAATTTCAGATAGGATAAAAGTAGGATAAAAATAGATGACATAACATATTGACCCACACATGTCAAAGAAAAATCGACTCGGAATTAAGAATCGATTAGTTGTTAAGGTAACAGTAAGAAATCAACAATTTTAATGAGCTTAGCTTGCGGCTATCCATATCCAAATCCAGTTTCAACTCATTGGAGAACATATTTATCCTACTTGGTCCATCTAATTATTGATCACTTGACATCAAAATTCTAAACAGTTCATGAAACTGTATCTATTAGTTGAGAATCAAAAGAAGCCTGTAATAAATGTAATTGATGTTTAAACCATTAAAACTATAGATATTGGGTATACATTGGTAGAGAGGATGTGTGTTACTTTTACCATATAATAGAAAATTATGGTTAATCAACTAGCAGCCGCGTGCATCTTAGTAGAATGGATTGGATTACATTTACCATACAATACAAATACTACATGGCTTTTACCATATAATGCAAAGCATTTATTATTTTTACCTTAAAATACAAACCTAGTCAACAAAAGAAAAATCTTAATAAAACAAGGAGGTTGGGATAGTGAAAAAAAACCAAAAAAGACTAGTAAATGAACATGTATAAGATAAATGAAAGTACAGAGATAAAGGGATATCAAAATAATAACTCACATAAAAATAAAAGCCTGAACAAATTCATTGATGGAAAATGTTGCAAGTCTGAAACGTCAGTGAGACTAATTAGGAATCCCCAAACTTAAAGTTCAAACAAAAGCAAACAAATATGTATCAAAAACAAGGATGCAAATTTGGCAATAGCTTCAATCTTCCAACTAAAGATTGGAAGTCAATTTGTTAAGCAAAAAAGACAAATAAGTATAAAGGTTTGCAATATTCTCCTCAGCTTTGGTCCACTGTGGAATTGAAAAATGGCGTTTCAACTTTACTGAACTTAGATGAAATTCAACCAGCATGCGTGAAAAAAATGTAAACTTTTCCCCTTATCATAGAATTGATTGTACAACAAAAAAATTTGAATTTCAATAAAGTCAATAAAATCAGAGGCTTGTACTTGCCAAGTAGGGTACACATGGTGACCTGTAAATCTATCAAGCTGCTCCATTGTTGTGTCTGAAGAAATTATTTAGTTTAACACTGTGCTCACTGCAGCCAATTACATAAGTTCAATACATTAATCTTTAATAACCTCAGTATATTCTTTATCATGCTTTCGAGATGTAGCACTTTCTTTCCAGCTATAAGTTTTGTTTATTCCTTCTCTTTTCCAAGTGCCCCTTTCTACCCCATCTTCCCTTCCTGCAATTACAACCGAAAATGGGTGGAATAAATAAAATGTGGAAGACTATGAAAATTTTCATTAAATTCAACCCTCGTTCAACATGGTATTAGTTCTGTTGACATAGAATCATCTGAAAAATTATTTCAATTATATGTTCCTGATCCTAAGACAAATTTTGCAATAAATAATGTCGTGTAGCTCATAATCAACAAAAACACACCCTAATACGTAGTGTGTAATTTTTTAGATCAGCGAATACAAGGTAGTTTTTTATTTTTATTTAGAACAAATTGCAGAATTCATATACAGAGACAAAGATTTCTTATACTATCCATACAGGGTCAGGTAAAATCTCGAAATATGTCTAAATGAAAATTGAAAACGCCAAGCCCATAAACTTTAGGTACCAAATAAAATTAAAATACCAATGAATACGCTAGAAACAAGCTCCACTGCTAGGTGAAACATAGCCAAGCCAACGCACTTTCACCAACCACAAGTTGAGACCCAATAGCCCAGCCGCACCCATTTTCGCTAGTAGACGCAAAACATAACACACACACACAGAGAGAAAAAACGTTGAGCAGTGTTGGTACTAAGAACCAAGATCCGAAACTCAAATAAGTTTGTTGTGAATACAAATGAGGCACAAGGAGGGACTTGGTATTCTTAACATGGATAGAGAAAAAGGACAAACTAGAAGCGGAGAAATCAAACACGGAGTTGGGGAAGTGAACTTAGACAAGATGCAGAGATGACGGTGGAGAAGCATAGGTTAAGACGATGAGCATAATGAAAAAAGCGCAATATGGATAGGCATAAATGTGAAATATTGAAAGTTAATGGAAACCAAAATGAAGAAATAAGAACACAAAGGGGAGCCGAAGTTCGAAGAGAAAGAAGGAAGAGATATTGAAATAATTTGGGAAGACGAAATATTTTAGAACTAAAGAAATGAAATGGAGGTGGAAGTTGTCCCCATTAGTGATCTACACCATGATCTAAATGATTACAAATTTTGTTTAATTACTATAATGGAAATTGAAACATAATTTAAATTGAGTTCTACAGATCTAAGTACAAATGCTAGAATAGTAGTTCGGATAAAGATAAATGCCTCAAAGTTACAAACCCGAATTCGCGTAGAATAGATTCTTCGCATGTAAACAAAAATGAAGCTGGTCGGTTTCACTTTGGAGGACAAAGAATTTTTTCAGAGAATAGGTAGCGAAAGAGATGCCTTTTTTTAGATTGCAAAGGTGAACATTGATGAATTGGAAATTTAACCGGAGAAAAATAGTGTGAGCAAGTGGTAATTTTCTGGGAAAACATTGCGAACCAGAGAAAATCAAAGAAGTGCCAAAATTAAAATTAATGATGAGAGAGAGAGAAGGGAAAACTAAAATTTCGGTCAGAGAAGAGCGGGGGCCAAATAAAAATTTAGGTTTATAATAACTTTCTGAATAAAAAAAAGTTGCAATAAACTTCTATTATAACCATCAAAATAGTACAGTTGTTGATAATTAGTATATTACAACTTTCTTTTAAAAAAAGTTGTAAAAAACATTTATTACAACTGCCACTTTGTGACAGTTGTAAAACAATAGTTGTAATAGAGCATTTTCGTTGTAGTGGGGTCACATGCGTGTGGTACTAGACATCTTGCTAGATATGCTCTGAGTCGGTTAAGGAAGATCCTTTGCCTTGGTCACTGATGCAAAGCCAGCTTTCAATATGAACCTTGTGTTTTCAACCATAAATCTATATGGTGACATAATAGGATGGGGTATTATGCCATCTAAGATTGATATATTTATTTTCGATATTGATTTCCACACTATGCACTAGTGATAATAAAGAGGAATTTCGCGTATCTAGCATGTTATTCTATTATAAGGTAAAACTATATCCTTCGACTTGCGTTTGCATTGTGTGATGGGACTTGAGTCTTATAATAACTTCATTTTTTCAAAAAGCATTACGAATGTTTATGATTGGTATTCATGTGCAGAAAACCCATTCTGTGTTATATGGTGTGGTCCCGTGATTTACCCAACTTTAAAATAAAATTAATATTTGTTTTGGTTCTCATACCAGTCTCATGACTGACCTGGAGTTTATTGTTTCCCATGACCTAAACTCTAGGTGCCCATATTTTCCACACGAGCAGCAAGTAGTTTTGGTTTTCCAGATATTTTATTTAGCAGGATCCTAGATTATGGATGGACCTATACTCTGGATATTCTAATAGTCTTCCGCTGAAAACATTTATGTTTCCACTGCGTTTTGTAATTTAATATGCTTTGATATTTTTGCGTTGTTCATGAACTATCTGTACTTCGATATATTATGTACTCTGATGTAATTTGTTGTAATAACAATGAAATGTTATTTTGTGTTTTTTTCTAATGTGTTGTATCCTATAACGGTTCGAGGATTTCTGCGCTAATGTTCGATTCAAAAGGCAGGGATTTTTTTGTTGTCACGGTTGGTATCAGAGCTTTGGTTTACAAAGCTTTAGGGTTACGACGCATTAGAACAAGATGAAAGATCTCATCATAGATAGGATTAGTATTATCCCATAAAAGAAAACTCATTAGAGAAAGGATCAGTTGTATCCTAGGATGAGTAGCTCATTAGAAATTGGGTTAGTAAGGCCATAGAATGAGTTTGAAGAGTATTATATATAAAATGAATTTAGTTTTGAAAGATTATATCATATAATAAGAATTTGAATATTTTATTTGATGTTGATTTTGGACTACCGAGTATAAGAAGATTTTGAATATACGCCTTGTAAATTTGTATTTGAAGTCTCAAATATACTGGATAAATATAGAATCACACACTAGTCACTCGGGGATGATTTTGGTGATGGTTTGAAACAATATCAATGTGTATTTTCGAGTTTTGAATTTGGGATGTCTATATATTTCCAATTGACAGGTATGAGACCAAGAACTTAGTTAGAGTTTAATGTTCTGATTTGACTTTGAAAATATACTTCGAGTTTATGAAAGAGATATGTTTTGACAACATATAAATTTGAAAAGTTAATTAACCAATTGGTTATTGGTTGTGATGTGTGATAATTAGTTTTACTAATAAAAAATTTGGAATGATAAAACCAATTTGAGAGAATGGAAGTTAAATTGAACCAAGTCAAATTTAATGCTAAACTGAAATGGAAAAATTTGTCGAGATTGGATATATATGCACACACACATACATATACATATATACATACATATATATATATATATATATATATATATATATATATATATATATATCTTGGAAAGGTTATTACATGAAGCTAAGAAAAGGAATAAAATTGCATGCCCAAAAAAAAGGTACATATTTACTCTATTGAGTGGATTTGATGATTTAATGAGCCAATTAGCAAGCCGCTTGGCTTTTGATTTTATTTTTGATTGTTGAGGGGCCCGAAGAGCCAAGTTGTAGTTGCACCGGTTGACCCGTACAAAGGAGATTATGGCGAAAGTTTTTGAAAATTTAAGGAATTAGTCAAATTTCATGAAACTGAGAAGTTCTTAGAAACTGAAAACTTAAAGAACTAGCATTAGTTAGAACGAAGGCTGAGTCTCTGGCATTCTTGACAAAACCGACTTCAAGGTCTCACTGTAACGAGACCTACCAAGGGACCTCGTTGAATTCTACTTCGAGGCCGAAAGATTTCTTAGGGAGGAGGACTCCCACAACGAAAAGCCTGTACAACGAGCTAACTCCATAATAGGCTTAGGTCGATCTATGCTCGACATAGGCAAGGGTAAATCTCGGGACAACCAAAACTTCTAGCCTCACTTCGAGCTAAAGTTCCCAACCTACACTACGCTCAGTCATGGCCTGGAAATGATTTACCCTTACATACATGAAACTACGCCTTTCTAGAAGCCTCCCTGGAGAGATTCGACTCCACAGCAGGCAAGCTATGGCAAGTACTGCTTATTTCATGAACTGCCAGGTCATGAAACCGACCTCTCCAGGCAGTTTCGCGATCTTGTTGAAGCATGCATCAGGCGTGGTGATCTACAACTGTACGTCAGGAATCCAACAACAGATGCTCCACCTGCTCTGCCCCCTACAACATCTTAGGATATAGGGACAGAACTAGTCGCCTCCAAGGCATGGTCATCAACTGATACAGTCCTACAAGATCCTCCTAGGCTTTCCCGGAACCCGGTCCGACACTTTTGTTGTTGTTGGTGGCTTCTTGCCCTTTCTTGATTTTTCCTTTTACATGTAATCAAAGCAATAAAGTCGACCGCACGCACGAAACTAGCTTGTGGTCTCCAATCATGTTCGGGGTTGGATTAGTGACCGTTGTACTCATGGGAAATTAATAAAATACTACTTTAGGGCTCCGGCTCCACACTGGATCCATCTAGTTTAATCATAGGGCTTCGGCTCCACACTGGATCCAACCAATATAAACATAGGGCTCCGGCTCCACACTAGATTCGTTCGGTATAAACATAAGACTATGGTCTCCCCCACACTAGATCCATTCAATATAAACATTGGGCTTTGGCTCCACACTGGATTCGTCCAATATAAACATAGGGCTTTGGATCCACACTAGATCTTTCTAGTATAAACATAAGACTTTGGTATCTCCCATACTGGATCCATCCAGTATAAATATAAGACTCTGGTCTCCCCATCCCTAATCCATCGGGTATGAACTTTTATGTGATGACTGCCCATAGCTCCCGCACTTAATAAGAGGAATAATGCACTAAAAGACGTGCTTGACAGCTATGGTCGATCATCAGGGTAGGATAACATATGCAGAACCTATCGTATAACTCACAACGCAAGGATAAAATATAATAGAACGTATACAACAGGAAATAACAGTGAAGCAGAATTGAGCAGAATTTCAAAATTTCATATCATCATGATTATCCAAACATTAGAATAGATACAACATCAAATTCTATACAAATTGCCTCTCTATGGGTCACTTAGAGAATACATCAAACATGACAACGGAAATCATCAAATAGTTGATAATAGGAAATAATACACCATCCTCCTGCTCGTCGTCGCTCAGCAACCTCGTCCTTATCAAGATCTACTACCTGTGACCTGCTACCTAGTCTTCCCATCCACAAACGAATGAACAACCCAAGATAATAAGAGGGAGACATAAAACATTGAGTCAGAAAATTGTCTTAATGAGCAATAAACAACTATCTAACTTCATCAACAAAGTATATGAGAAATAGGTAGACAAATCATCTAATCAACCAACATAAACAGAGAATAACCCAAACTTGTCTCCTCCATATTTGACACTAGTAGCGTTTATAATCAATCAGATAGAAACAAATAGACATAACAACTAGTTATCCAGCGTAGATCATTCTAATCGAGGACAAAATCTTCCAAAAACAATCCCCGAAGACCTAAACCAACATTAGACAAGCACCCAAGAGAAGTCTCCTTTGATTTCGAACAATTTACACAAGACGATACAAGAAAAACAATCAACGTCCATGACTTTGGCTATCACCGCTAATAACACCTTGAAACATCGTTAATCTTATGACTGACCATGACATGCCATCCGTCAAGGGCTAATGGTAACCCTGGTTCTTGAAAAACCCTATACGCCTATCATCGATATGTATCTAGGACTTTCATTGATACCCAGGGTACCCGACTAATCATCTAGTCTTTTAGCCGTCCCTATTGTACCCCTGCTTTGAGTCCGCTAGAACCTACAACAATGATAATCCCTCGGCCTTCAATATATCTAGTCATCGTCATCAATGATTATACATAAGATCAAATCATCTTGAGCAGCCATTATCCACGAGCTCAAATCATCTTGAGTCATCTTCACATTAGTTGCATTTCATCGATCAACGAACACTTCACAACACTTCAAACATTCCATCTTGAACTCACGTCAAAGCTACAACCATCATCGATCGTTTGGTTGATAGTTGATTCACAACATTTCACCCTTTTTTCTATGCGTCACAATCCACAGTGTTTCATTTCTCCTTCCACAGCATTTCTAAAACTTTATGGTCACTCAGCGCCCACCATGACCGATCCATCGGATCGCTCCCCGTTGACCCATCCGTTTTCATGGATTGCCTCTGATCTACCCAATCTAATGCCAATCCGTCATATACAGTGCTCCATCAAGCGCTACCGATCCATCCAACACAACGCTTCAGAAATCGTTGTCGACCCATCGATCTGTAAGTAGACCTATTCATATGTTGCGCACTGTCGATCCATCGTTTTTGTATTGGTCGATCCATCCACTTGCGCATTAGATCCATCATGAAAACCATGCCCGATCCACCCTAAAAAAACATAATCGATCCATTGTGAAACCATGGCTGATCCATACATTTGCAAGTTGACTGGTTCATCAAAATACACTGTTGATCCATCCCATTTTTATTGCTCAATCCATCCCATTTACTCCACGACCGATCCATCAACCTATGCAACCGATCCATACATAGATCCAATCGATCCATCGCCATTTCTTGAACAACAAGCCACAATCCAATGCCTTCTGCCTGTTCCAATTCTTCATCAAGCGCACCCTTGGTCGATCCCCTTTTTTACCATATTCTTGGCTAATCCACGTTTCGATGTTCAAACCAAAACATAGTCGATTCAAAGTCATCAAATTTGAACCAACATTCAATACCACAATCGAACAATGATCAATCAAACAGTCATACATCAACGACATACGAAATTCACCAAATCATGATTAAACAATAAATGAGTAAAATAAATGGATTTAACTTGCAAAAACGTAGAATCAACACATGAATTTACCATTATAATCTTACTAGATTAGATCCTATGGTGGCTCAAATTAAAAATATACTTACATCGATTAGATCTAGGTGAAATCAACTTAAAATGATGAAAATAAGATAAAACAACCCATATACTTAATTGAATCTGTGTGAGAGATGCTTATCACTCACCAAACCCACAAATTAGCTTGAAAACAATGATCTACAAATCCATACAACGAAGAACGATCTTCAAATCAACCAATTTCGTGCGATCTACTCTTCCTTGGTGTTAATCTTCAATCTTCTAATGTAGATCTAAGAAATTAATGGAGTGGAGATGTATTTGATTGAGCAAGGAGAATCACGAGCTCAACTAAATAAGAGAATGAAGAAACTAAACCATTCTCCTTTTCTATACCCGTCTATTTATAGCCAACAGCCCCTAGCCTTAATGGGCCTTGCTAACTAGCCCATTAATGACAAAATTAGTCTGTCTAGAATTTGTATAGCACTAAAACATCAATTCCTTCCAAACCGCTGAACCAAATCTTGGATGTGACCACTCTACGGAATAGGAAACATCATTTTCTTTTCAATGGAATCAATCCAAGCACCAGATCCAATCCAAATCAAAATTTATGCCCTATACAAAATTGTAAGGGGCAAAAATGGTCACAAATAAAACTGCTAAAAATTATGGACATGTCTCATATACCCGTAAACAACATTTCGAAATATGAGAATTCTCTCACCCTTAGGGAATTAAATAAAAATATTTAACGATCCATTGATTCGTAAAATGCGGGTGGTTACATTTGAACATTGGTTCTCAGCTTGAGACTCCACGCCATGATTTCCCTCAAAAGTTGGGCCTATCGTGTGTTAAGGTTACTTGAATAAGTTTGCCAATCATAAGAACTACCCGACTTGGACCGCCAAGCACGGGATTTCCTTATCACGACCCTCTTGTCGCAAGAATCTTCACAGACTGGCTCTTCCTATACATAACATTGCATAACTTGGTCCACCAAGTGCAAAATTTTCCTTTGTAGGTATATACTTGCTCCAGCAAGACTCAGCAAGCCCATGGCTTCCTATTTTGTGACATCCCACATCCGTTAATGTCACTCACTAAGGGAATGCATTATGTTTCGTGAAGCATTATAGGTAAACAGACATAGAATAACTACAAGATAGATATAAATAAGACAGCAGCGGAAATTTTAAATTTTTATTTCAAACACAAAACTTAAAACCGTGGCCCACAATACCATAAGTCACAAAAACCATTACAATAAAACATCTTCTGTCTTGTACCATTAGAGTACATAGGTAAATAAAAAGCATAATTTCCCCAATTGAAAAAGTTAAGCAATAGTAGAGACAAGAACTTGAGCCATACTTCAGAAGTAGCTCCTAGTAAGATGATATATGAGTCCTGACTAAGCCTAAGTGTTTTCTCCTTGAGAACCTGAGGGGAGGGGGGATATGGAAGAAAGAAGGGGAAACAAAAGTGTCAGACATAAAGTCTGGCGAGTCCAGTTACTTTTAGCCAGTAAATAAATAAAAGTAACATGATAGGCATATAAAGTGGATAAGAGAGATCATTACATAAATGGCAGGTGTGACAAGGTAAGCAAGATAAGGTGCATGTGCCACACTAATGATTACTCTGCACTATTACTAGTATAACTAAAATGAGATAATCCCTTCCACTATAAGTTGGTAGACTTAAGGCCTGCGTCTGAGTGTACCCCAACCACTACCCTAATCGATCAGCTCCCTACCCCGTAGATATCCTTTGCTAGCCCTACAGTAGGAGGTATCACTAGTTAAATTGGCAACCCTAAAGGTGTGCACAACCATATCTACTGGCGTCACGGTCGTCTTATCCCCTTCTGCCCGGCTTATGCACGCACATGGCCCGGTCGGTTTGCGCAGCCCATACTTTCCATCTCGTTCGGATCTCTTATAATCAATCAGTAAGCGTGCCCCTTCTCCGTCTAGTACGAAGTTCTTTACTTGATACCTACTTCGGGTTACTGACTGAAAAGGGTCCCACAAAATATGATACAAGCTCTCCCCTTTGTCTTGTATCCCCACTAGGTTTTTCACTGACTATGTATACCCTTAGGTGTCTTTAATTTCATAGCCCTATGTCAGTTATGCTTACTCTAAAGGGAGTCTTTAATTACATAACTTTATTATATTTTCCACCGGTTATGTATACCATTAGGTGTCTTTAATTACATCACCTTATTGGGTTAAGTTCGTGGGCATATATGTAAATATTGTCCACCCACTCTAATTTACTTAACCCACCCACTACCCATCCAATTTTACTTAAACCTAACTTAAGTTCATAATCATATAATCTTTATGGATTAAATTAGGTTAAGTAGTCCAATTCTTTACCATGTCCATTTATGGTTTATAATGGGCTAGACCTCCCACATTAGGCCTACAACGTGTGGATGTTGGATATGTCGGTCGGGTCTGGGCAATCTTATTCCATAGTTAGGCCTAACCTCGTTTCTTAGCCCGATTCGTATTTGCGTACTTAGACCTCTCACATTAGGTTCAACATTAGTGGCTGGTGGATACACTACAACAAAAACATCCTATTACAACGCTCTTTTTACAACGGGCACTAGCTGGCCGTTGTGATAGAAAGCTATAACAACGGCCATTTCTGGACCGTTGTAATAAATATCTTGTAAAACGCCCTTTTTACAACAGGTGAGGTCTGTCCGTTGTAATAGAGGTCTATTACAACTGTCATTTCAGGACCGTTGTAATAGATATCAATTTTACAACGTTTACAAAATGTCCGTTGTAATAGACGCCTATTTTACAACGGTCACAAAATGCCCCTTGTAAAATGTGCCAATTTTACAACAGGTAATGCCCGTTGTAATAGATGCCAAATTTACAACGATCATAAAATACTCATTTTAACCGAAACCAATTTTACAATGATCATAAAATGGCCATTGTAATAAATGTCTATTACCAATTTTTGACAATCAATAATTAATAATTACAATACTTTCTTAAAATTAATATTAATTATTTTTTATTATTCAATAATTAATCATTAATAAAATTATATTAGTCAATGTTAGTAATTACTAACTATAATATTATATTACTAATTACTAATCATTTATAATATTGTATTATTTATTAATATTTAATAATTAATCTTTAATAATATTGTACTGATCATTTATAACTTATAATAATTAATGATTATAAATAAATAATCACTAACTACTAATTATTATATATAATCAGTATTCCTACAGGCTTAATTTTACTTTTGAACTATTAGTAAGTAATATCGAGTAATTAATATTAAATATATAATAATCTATGATTAACAATAAATATTAATAATTTTTTATTAATAATATTACCATTAAAAATTAAAAATTAATGTTGAAAATTTAAAATCAATAATGCATACATATTAATTGTTAACAGTTAATAATTAACATTAAATTATAATTGATAAATATTAATTAACAGTTAATAATTAACATTAAATTATAATTGATAAATATTAAATTTCATTTAATAATTAATTTTTACTAATTAATAATTACGATTAAATAATTAATTTTCACGATTTGAGTTTTAACATAGTGAGTGTCGGTTTGAGCTTTAAGCGAGTGATGTGTAAGAGTTATAGCGATCGTTTGCGTCATTGGTAGAAATTATGCAAGTGATATTACTGACTATAAATTAGTTTTCACTATTAGATGTTTTAACGGTTTTTCTATGAAACAACGCTTCTGCAGAACGAATAATTATGCATGTGGTTATTTTGAAGAAAATTTGTGTACATTTTATTAGCTTTCCGAATTTGTTCTCAAAATTTCAAAAGTCATTTTAGAAAGAAGGGTAATAGCAAACGCTTGAAGACACAATGAGGCCCAACTAGAAAATTAGAAGTCGTTGTAATGGTTTTAACCGTTACTACACGTGATAATTTCATTCCGTATAGAAAATACAGTGGGCAAAGTTGTCATTTTTCTTTATTTTTACTGAACCCACTTGTAACGCTTCTGTTTTCTCAATGGTTATTCCTGCCCAATTTCAATCTATGGTTATTGCTCCTCGCTTCAGCATCGCTTCCGCTTCGCTTTACCACTGTTTCCGCATCTTTTTGTCCATGCCTCCCTGGCTTTTCCACCAATTTTACATCCACCGCTTCTGCATCGCTTAGCGACGACCTCCATCTTGCTTAGCCACCACTTTTACACCACTTTTACATCGCTTTGTCATTGCTTCCGCCTCACTTTGTCAACTTCCGCCTCGTCCAGTCGAAGTCTACTGTTTCTAATTGCTATTTTGAATTTCGATTCATATCCAGGTATTTTTTTTTTCTTTTTCTTCCAATGATATTATTCAATATTGAATTTCAGTTCAGATCCAGGCACTGATGTTCATCGACGGGCATAGGTCCAAGAAGTTTCTAAAGCATAATAATATGCCCTGGAGAGGAGACTTGGGTTATGGGATCGGTTCGGTTGTGGCATTGGTGGCTTTGGGAGGGAAGATTCTTATCCTATCCATTGTCAGTTAGGTTTTCTTTTTGATATATTTTCTATTGATGGTGGGCACTTGTTTCTTTTTCATTGATACTAACATTTTTTTGATATTCTTGATTGTTGTTGCTGGTGGACTCTTGTTTCTTGCTTCATCTGCAGCTATGTGTGTTCTTCTTATCAATCAAATTTCAAACATACATCCTGCAAAGATTCATAATGGCAGGCATTCGCAAGATTCTTTTTTGCTGGTATAGAAACTTGTTAATGCCAGAGTGAACAAATTGGAAGACAAACATGTTTACCTCACTTTTGTTATCTGATATTTTATTGAGTCTTCCCATAGTTGTATTCTCTTTATCGAGATGATTTTTTAAGTTCTAACAATGTTGTCTTCATATAACCTATCTTCAACCTTTTCTGATGAAAAGTTGTTCTGCTTTTCTCATGTCATGTAGATGGAGATGCAGGTAAGTGCATTGCATTTGTTGCTATTGTTTTGTGCCTCTTCTTTCCTTTCCATTTCCCTGGTTTAAATTCGATGTCTATATAAATTTACATTCTTAGCATATGTCATTCTAATTTTATTTATATTTGAAAAATCTTAGCTAGTATAGCTACTGAATTTAGATGATAAATGACTTCATAGATTTGTTGGAAATGCCTGGTCACCGGTTATTTTATTGGCTATAACCCAAACTTTTTTGGTGTACGTAAAAAAGGCCGATTACATTGATGTTTTCATTTGTTTGCTAAAAATTCAAAGAAAAGGCGTAAAAACCAAATAGAAAGAGTTAGCGCTAAAGATGACTGTAAAATAAAAGAGAGTTTAGTTCATCTCTCTTATTTGCATGTTTAGTCCTAGTTTTTTCTAATGTTTTCAAATAAGTGTCGTAATATGACATCCATTGGATGGATTTTTCCTTTAGATGATAATTGATATCAAATATTAGCCAGCATCATTCTTACGTGGACTACACTTATGCAAAGTTCTTTAATCATAAATTATGATTGAATTTTGTGTCTCAGTTGTAAATTTTTTTCCAGGAGTGAAAGTTCTTTAGTTAATAATTCATGATGAAAAATAAAGTATAAGAGAAAAAAGGTAATATAATTATTGCGTACTATATAGTTTTATATCGACACGGCAATGAAATAAAAAAATTCTTTACAAAATAGGCATCAGTTGATGTTTTTCTAGTTTGAATAATAGCATTTTGAACGGTGCATATATAAGCTTCAACATTCTAAATAGTGCATGTATAAGATTTTGAAAAGTATTGTTGTCACGACTATATGTGGATGACATTATATGATTGGATGATATATGTCTGCAGCGTATGGGAAGAGAAAAGGCATATATTTAATGGTTGAAGTCATATTAAAATTTTAGTGTGGTGCTAAGGGCATCCCAATATGTTCTTCCTAATACCGCAATTAAAAAAATAAAATTCATTAAATTTTGTATCCTTTCTAATACCACATTACCTCTCCATTCTAATCTCTCACTCAATCATTATTTGCCGAACTAACCATGTACTAATTTAATCTAAATACCCCATTCTCTCGTAATCACTGTCTTCTTCGCATCTCTTGTGGGAAAATTTAAATTCATACGTAATCTCTCAATTGTTTGGTGATCTGAAAACTCCAATCTCTCACTTGCTCTACTAGTTTGCTTAATTCAAACCTTATTCACGGTTTTTGTATATTGTAGCATCGAATTCAATGATCGGTTATAGATTTAGGGTTTAACTCGTTGATTGGTTTTACAAATGAGGTCGAACGAATATCGAGCGAAATAGAAATAGGGTAAAACAGTGTGGTAACCCCTATTATTTAAGTGTGGTATTAAGAAGAGTGCATTAATAATTCTTGTGGTACTTTTTAGTCGTGGTATTAGGAAGAACGTATTGGGGTGCCCTTAGCACCACACAAATTTTATGCAGTAGTAAGGCTTAAGTAAACAATGTTCGTATTTGTTGTGAGCTATCAGGTAGTGGGCATCAATGTAAGGATGTAGCTCCACTGTGTAAAGGAGGAATGCTCAAAGAAGACACTGATGAGGTAAAGACACTATACCCAAAGACTGAATTTGGAATTCGCACATAATCATTTGTTTTGTACAATCAATCCAATTCCAGGTGATATTAATTTTTCTCCAGTGGAAGTATTTTAGATGAAATGTAATTCCACCTGTTACATACTAGTTTGATAAAAATGTATTTCCACTTGTTAATTACTGTGTCAATCCAATTCGGATGTTGATAAAAATGATTACACCTGTTACATACTAGTTTTTTTCTGTATAAAAGCAAGTTGCTATACTTGGAAGAAATGTAAAATATTTAAGCTTTTCATTGATATGTTGGCAGAGGATGGGAAAGCCATATCAGTGTCACTGACAAAGCAAAATCAAATTGAATAGTGGAAATATTTGGTTAATGGCGACCCCGAAATCAATGTAGCGAAGGTTGAACCGGAGACTATGAGCCACATTTCAGATTTAGACCCAGAGGCACATCGAACAACAGAAAAAATGATGGTAGAAGTCATTGTTATTTTGATTCATGTCATGCACCGATTTTTTCTTCTCTCTCTTTGTTTCTAATTCTACTAGCAGTGTGATCCTTACTATTTATTTGTTTGGATTTTTGTTAGAACATATTATTATTTAGTTGAGAAATAAAATATAATGGACAATATCGATTAATATAAATATTTATTATGTTTTCAAACATTTTTAATACCATTGTTTATATAATTAGTTAATTAATATGCTACCTAAGTTAATATTTCAAATTTTGAATGTTCATGTGTTTTTCTGTTTCTGAGTTTCTTCTGTAAAATTTGAAGTTTGATGGTTCTTTTATTGAGTCCTCGGTAAGAAGTGTGTGATCCCATTTACTAACACTCCAAATCATGTTATGTCCTTGGTAAGCGGTTGATGATGAACATCTACTAGCTTATATAGCTTTCAGCTATCGATCTGCATTTGTTGTATGGAAACATGTTTAAATTTGTTGATTGTATATCTCTGTTTGTGTGAAGCTTGTCTAACAACTTGTTGACTTTATGGCTATAAGAATGATTTCAGGGATTGAAATAAAGAACACCTCAAACCATTGATATGCTTTACAAATGTTGAATCTAAAAGCACGATTTTCCCTTGTTTGCATTAGCAAATTGTGTGTTTGCTAATTTTTTGTTCATTATCCATGATTAAATGGTTTGTGTGCCTAATTGGATTTGTTTTATAGGTGGTATTTCTTGCCAATGCCATTGGACCAAGGGTAGCTGCAGCCTGTGCATGTGCATCATTAGCAGTGCTTACTAAAGGTTATCCCAGGTTAGAGCTATGAATTTTGTTAGTTGTACATGTTTCATTTACACATTACAATTTCGGTACTGCTTCTATACTATCGATAAGACCCTTTGTTGCCTTTTTACATGAAACTGTTGGATTTGTCAAATCCGAGGTTAGATTTAATTTAATTATTCAATATACTCTGTCATCCTTTATTGTTTTTCCTCTCTTACATCACATTGTAATTCAGTCATTTATTCAATAAATCTGATGGTCCATATGAACAAACTACAAAAGGGATAAATTTATATAATTTATGGAATGGATTATGATTCTAAGTTCAAGTTACTTGTCAGAGACTAATCTAACAGAAAAATAAATGTTAAAACTCTTTAAATTAGTCAATACCATGTCTTCTTTCATGTGTAATTTCTGCACATTCTAATTTAAATACTCATGCTATACTAATTTTTGCAGAATATCTAAACAATAGATGATCATTATTATTTTAACTTGCAACCTTAGTCACTTCAAGTTCGAAACTTGTGCTTTTATGTTTGAGCAATCAATGGGCATAAATAATAATAATAACATATAGCACCTGTTTACTTATTTTTTGATTCACTATCCTAGGCTGAAATGCCAGCACAAAGTGGCTACCCTGCATATCTTGCTGCACGTCTAGCTTCCTTTTATGAACGTGCAGGTAAAGTAAAATGCCTTGGTGGACCGGATCATACTGGTAATGCTACTATTGTTGGTATTTATTAGTTTTGCAGTCGTGTTACAATAGCAAAACAATCTGCATTTCAATGTTAATCCTCAACTGCATACGTTTACATTGCTTTAACCCAATATTACTACATATAGACTGAGTTTGATACACACACGCACAGGTGAACTTGAATTTAAGTGACAAAGTACAAAGTGGAGGCATCATATACTATAATTTCTGAATGTATCAAAACTGCAATGTATTTATTGAAAATAAGTAGTTTTTGTAGATTAGTTTCATACTTAAAACATGTTGTCATCAAAGGAACGTTGCGGCGTTGAAACATACATTTCATTCGACCTTTGATAGCTAAAAATATGTATATGTGGTTGTTAATGGTGATTGGAAAAGCAGACATAAACCGATCATCTCTCATAAATACATAAACTTATCATCTCTCATAATTTCCAACTCTCTGCAGTAGCCACTTTGGCATCAAAACCTGCACTGTAATTTCCACAAACACTCGGCAAAGACCGCTTACCCACCAGCTTATTTCTTTTATTTTATTCTTGATAGGTACGACTGGACAAAATCAAGAGCAAGAAGTCAAATATTTAAAATAGAGTGAAGCATCTTTTTTATTAGCTATTTGTGTGTTTAACTAAGGTGAATTTGGAGAAGGTAAATTGAGGTTTCAGGTATTTCATGTTTCTATTTCTCAGAACATTCACTTATACAAACTTTATTCCAAGTTTTAATGTATGTTGCCTTGCTCAATGCACATTTTTTAATCTGTTTGTTCTTCTTCATCCAGTTCTTTTAATGCACATTTTGGATCAGTCACCGAAGACGAAGACATTGAGCATGAGAGGGTGTGAGTGAGTGTAATCAAGTGTATGTTGTGAAATAATATTTGTACAAATGAGTATTTTTCATATTTTGTATAGTAATTGTGTAATAGAAAGAAATAAAACTATGCATTGTTCAAGTATGTAATAAAATATTTATATTAAAATAAGAAATTTATAGTTCAATATTTAATTTATGCAATATTTTTATATTACTACGTTTTGGAATATTTTTTTAAAACAAAACAGATTTTGTACAAGGGGAAATGCCTGTTGAGACGACCCGATTTCCCGTTCTCACGGAAACAAGGTTATCTTTAGGAATATAACACAGAAACAGATAACAACAGAACAGAATTAAATAAATACACCAGAATGAACAACAAAATATACTGGATAAAAGTAATCATCAGAGTTACACAGTATACAGGATCTTACTTAGTACAAATACAGTTCAGCTATACATAAATGCCTACAGCGGAAATAAACAAAATAGGTACAATAGGAGCTGAACAGCATAAAAAGAAATGATAGAATCCATCTTCAACTCCAGCTATCCATAAAGAACCAGCTAAACCTGAATACAAGGCTGCCCGTGCAGAAATAGGGGCACCCGAGTTTGAGAGTGAAACAAACTACGAGTCAGTCATGGGACTGGTATGAGAAATCCACTCAACACATATATAATTGGCTAATCACAGGACCACGCCACTTTCGTGGAACGGGTTTACTCCATTGGATTGCCAGTGCTTTAAAACAAATTTTTCTTTTAAACATCGCTATGCTTTTTATAAAATGAAGCCGTTATAAGACTCAGTTCCCATCACACAATGCAACGCAAACCGGAGGATAGAGTTTTTACCTTATAACGACCAAAATATGCTTGATACGAATAAAACAAAGGCAATTGATATTATTGCTAGTGTTTATATGTTTTGAAAACAATTTCAAATCATAACTATCAATCATAGGCGGCATTAATGCCCCATACCACTATGTCGCCATATATAGGTATACAATCAAAACCGCACAGTCACGTATTTGGAAATTGGTTTTCCGTCATGAACCAAGGCAAAAGATAGTCCTCACCGACTTCGTGACTCTCTAGCCCGAGCCACAGGGTCAGAGCGCATCGACCCTTGGAGCGACAGGGCCGGTCCACCGATGTGGATTAAAATTCCTGAACAATACGTTTCCCCGCCCTTTGGGGCGTAAACGAGCCAACGAATGACTCCATCGGACCCGGATCATCCGATCAAACCGAGGCGCCTCGCAACAGCAACAACCACATAGGTGAAAAGTATATAAATGTCAGGGCTGGTAGGTCACTGACACCACCCTAGCTAGAAAGAAACGCATGTCCTCCCTGAGGTCCTTCCTCCCGTTTTAGGTTCATACCGGGGTGTGAGGCTCGCGAATTTACGTTATACACAAAGCCACGCCACACAGGCGGTGCTTTGATCATCACCACAAGACTTTGCTTTTCAACAGAAGCCCTGATCACTGCATCTTAGCATGCCACACAGGCAATTCACACCGTGCAACTGATGGCTATCAATCACACAGAACAAATTCCCATGTCGGACACACAGTCCATTTACAAGTCCGTTCTGGGTCTGAACGAAATCGGAGGCACTAAATACCTCGCAAACCCTTCGATCAACACGTACGTCTGAACGATCACCACTCATTATCCATATTTCAGGATGCCTCCCAATCAGGATCTCGGTTACCATCCAAACGAGGTGAAGATCTCCGGTCTTCGACCATCGTCTTCATCTTCGAATTTCAATCGTCGGTCGATTATTCGAAATGAGAATTAACTCGGCCTTTTCAAATAATTCACGTATATTTAGAATTTCAAATCGATTTATTTCAATGGTTAAATTATTCGACAACACCAATTGTGTTCTTTAATATAGTTTTCGCACCAAACACATTCAACCATCAAACATCACATAAATCAAGCAAATTCAGTTTATTTCCATTCCATATCGCTTACGATATTTTATAACTATTTATCGCTATTTTTATTTATTTTAAAATAGCCATTTTATTCAAAACGACGCTTCGGGCCATAAGGCGGCCGTGGCGCTGTTTTTCTTCAGATTTGATTTACACATATATGAAAATCTAACCGTTGGATCTTTACAAAATTTACATCATTAGAAAGGTCTTTTCAAAACGAATCCAACGGTTCCAGTTTCGGGAAAATCCGACGGTCGGATCTCCCGGTACAATCGTTTGAAGTTTCGATTTCAAATTACGAACTGCAGCGTCGTTATTCGATTAAATAAAATTATATTTATATATATAAATAAATATAATCGTTTCTGGTGCTGTTTTTCTTCAGATTTGAATTAAACATTCCAGACAATCCAACCGTTGGATTTTTACAAGGTTGGTGCCGTTGGAAAGATTATTCCAAGGCGAACCCGACGGTTGAGGTTTCGGGAAAATCCAATGGTCGGATTCCCCGCACTAGTCGTTTGAAATTTCGGTTTCGAAATACGAACTGCACGGCTTCGTTTCGTTTTAATTTTATTTATATTTATATATTTATATAAATATAGTTCATTCAACAATTTCAATATCGTTTTCACTTCAAAAAATTTTCTAACACCTTAAATTTTGGAAAAATTTCGCCATAACCTCCCCTGCACCGGGAGCGTCGGGAAATCGCAAATAGCGTCCCGGTCCTTCTAATCTCAAAAAGAAAAAGAAAAAGCCAAGCGGCTAGCCAACAGGCTCAAAATCATCACCCAAACAAATCAGTAAATGTGTACCTATTTGTCGGGCACAAAATTTTACTCCTCTTCTCTAGCCCCTTTGCTATAACCTGTTCAATGAATATTGCATGTACATATATATACAGTTCTTATCATTTATCAATTTCTATTCGACTTCATATTTGATTTCTATTTGGTTTAAAAACTCCATTCATTCTAATGTTACATAAATAGGTAAAAATCATTTCATTAGCTAATTAATGAATATTTCATCTCATATATGTTTATTTTGAACAAGTGGCTATTTTTAACACTTCACATTTCAACGATTTATGCATACAATAAAAATGCGATTTTTATTGTAAAACGATTCATTTCAAAACACTATTTTTCTATATAGTTCATATAGTCGATAAAAGGTGATTTTTTTTATTATCAAACAATTTATTTCAAAATATGAATACCATTCAACACATGAATTTCTAAACAATGAATGAATATCAATTCAACACATGAATGTTTTCAATAGTTTTTATATATAGATAAAAATGTGATTTTTATTATCGAACAATTTATTTCAAAATATGAATACCATTCAACACATGAATTTCTAAACAACGAATGAATATCAATTCAACACATGAATGTTTTCAATAGTTTTTATATATAGATAAAAATGTGATTTTTATTATCGAACAATTTATTTCAAAATATGAATACCATTCAACACATGAATTTCTAAACAACGAATGAATATCAATTCAACACATGAATGTTTTCAATAGTTTTTATATATAGATAAAAATGTGATTTTTATTATCGAACAATTTATTTCAAAATATGAATACCATTCAACACATGAATTTCTAAACAACGAATGAATATCAATTCAACACATGAATGTTTTCAATAGTTTTTATATATAGATAAAAATGTGATTTTTATTATCGAACAATTTATTTCAAAATATGAATACCATTCAACACATGAATTTCTAAACAACGAATGAATATCAATTCAACACATGAATGTTTTCTATACAATGAATAAATATAGTTTAAGCATATGAAAATAATTCAAACACACGAATATTATTCAAAATTTCGGCAGCATAACGGCAGGGTAGTTACACCGGCACCGTCCCTAGTATGGCTCCTCGCTCTACCTTAAAACCTCGCGGTTTTTGACAATGGGGATCATGCATCTAGTTCGCACGCAGGCGGCATGTATATATTTATTTCATTTCCACAAACTAATCCTATGTGGTTTCAACCAAATATTTCACAACCACAAATGGGTATTTTTCAACCACAATCAACCAATATCAATCACAAACAATCCCAAACAATCAATCGCTATCAATCAATTTCAACCAATAAATATCGTCCATGGTTTGTGGACGAGGGGCGTATATATATATATATATTTATATATAGCAATTCACTTTTACTTCACACATATATATATATATAAATTTTAAATCAGAAATCTCACCAATAGCTATCCAACTGCACGATACTTCTCTTATAGAAATCTTCGCCTTTTTGTCGCTTTCGCCCGTATTCTCTACACATGTAAAAATAGAATTTTTACTATGCTATTCAATATATAAAAATCGAATTTTTACTTCGACTTCCGATATATAAAAATATGATTTTTCCTTTTGACTTTCGATAAATAAAAATATGATTTTTCCTTTTTAAAGTTCAAATCCTTTTTCGAAAAATCAGTTTTAACCTTTCTTTCAAAACAGTTTTAATCTTTTAAAGAAAATCAGTTTAAAAATTCCTTTATAAAAATCTGTTTTTACTTTCTTAAAAAAAACAGTTTTATGCTTTTAAAAATTTCAGTTTTAAACTACTTTTAAAAATTCAGTTTTTATTTTTCTAACAAATTCAGTTTTTTATTTTTATAAAAATCAATTCAGTTTTTATCTTTATAAAAATCAATTCAGTTTTAATCCTTTTAAAAACAAAATCAGTTTTAATCTTTATAAAAACAAAATCAGTTTTAATCTTTATAAAATCTGTTTTAATCCTTTTAAAAATAGAATCAGTTTTAATCTTTTTAAAAAATCTGTTTTAATCCTTTTAAAAACAGAATCAGCTTTAATCTTTTTAAAAATCTGTTTTAATACTTTTATAAAAAAAAATCCAGTTTTTATTCTTTTTAAAAAACCTGTTTTAATACTTTATAAAATCTGTTCAAAATTCAAAAAAAAAATAGTTTTGAATTCTAAAAAGACAGTTTGAAATCAAAATAAAAAAACAGTCTTTAAACCTAATTAAAAACTCAGTTTTTAAATTATGTTTATATAAAATAAAAATAAAATAATAAAAATAAAAGGAAATACTTACAGGGTATCGAAGAAAGGGGGGGGGGGAAGATGACGGCCAGGCTCGCGGCAGGAGATCGGCACGGTGGCTAGGGTTTTCGAACAGGAGGCGGTAGAAGGCGGGCGGTGGCGTCGCTGCTTCGGGGGCTGCTCGATGTCAGGGTCTTCGATCGAGGGAGGGCTTCAAGGGGGGGGGGGCGGCTCTTCGACGGCGTCGAGACGAGGGTTTTTCTTCTTTTTTTTTTTTATTTCTGAAGAATGAAATATGATTGAACGGGGGGGGGTGCAGGAGGAAGATAAAAGGGGGGGAAGGGAAATTAAAAATTATTTTTTTTATTATTTTATTATTTTAATTTGCAAAAGGGTTGACTTTTACATACGACCTCGAAACGAGGCCCACCTCCTGTCGTCCATAGCGTTTAACCCCCATTCCGAACACAATGGGATATGTATCGCAAGCTGATTTGATCGTTACAATCAGTTTCCTTTTGAATTTTCATTTAATCATTATATTGAATTTTAAACGCACATTTCAAATTACCGGGGTCACATACTGACTAGAAAAATTCCCAAAAAATATTTTCTAGCTTCGTATTGACGATACGGTCCTAACAAAACTAGTTTCGTCGAATTCTGAGGCCGTTTGAAAAATGGCCAATTTCCAGTCGATTAAATTCAACAGAAACTGGTCAAACGCGTTTTCCTTTGCCACGCTCACATATTGATTCGAAAAATTATGAAATTTGAAACCTAGCAATAACTTGACACTGCGGATCTAACAAAAGTGGTTTCGTCGTAATCCGAGGTCATTTGCAAAATGTCCATTTTTAAGGGCCTGAATTCCATAGCGACTATTCAGAATTTTCAACTGGACATATCTTTAGATTCCCGCTATCAAATTTCGATTGGTCGAATTCGTTAGAAAGATATTCACTAACAGATTTAAATATTTTTGGTTTCACTAAAACCCGGATTGTTTTGCACCCGGTATATTCAATTGAAGTTTGAAATCGAATTATCGAACTACCGCGCCATTTTCAATTCTATATATAATTATAATTAATTATATTCGTTTTCAAATGTCGATTCGAACTCAGTTTTCATCGCCATTATTTAAAATATTTATTTTAAATATTTAAAATCCATTATTTTAGCCAATTTAAAAATTTTAAATTGGTTCAGATTTTCTGGGTCGTTACAATCTCCCCCACTTAAAACTTTTCGTCCCCGAAAAGGAATAAAGTCAAAAGTGGTTTGATAAATCTACGATCACAAAATACAACAACCAATTCAATTGTTTTTAACCTTTAAAAATATACTAATCAAATCCTATACCCCTTTAAAATCATTTAGAGTATAGAATAAATAGTGCACATCCATGAAAAGAAAATAACAATAGTGTAGAGAATTGAATGGTAATGCAAAGTAGGTTAAATGTACCTTGCACCAGATTCAATCAGAGATATCTACTCGGCATCTAGGATAAGCTTTCTGAATTCTCTCCTCAGTTTCCCAAGTACAATCTCGCGGATCTCCACTCCATTGCACTTTGACTAAGTGAACTTTCTTGTTTCTCAGCTCTTTGGTTTCTTTGCCGATAATCTTTAGCGGCTCTCGCCTCACAGCTAATTCTGGAGTAATTTCAATATCCTGCTGAGCTGCTTCTTCCACGATCAAGTCTGGATCATGAACGTGCTTTCGAAGTTGAGATATATGAAATACATCATGCACTCCAGGCAACCAGTCTGGCAATTTAACTTTATATGCGAGAGTCCCAATCCGTTCCAGAATAGGAAACAGACCAATGAATTTAGGCGCTAACTTTCCAGTTTTACCGAACCGGATAACTCCTCTCATCGGCGATACTTTCAAATATACATAGTCGCCAACTTCAAAGGATATATCCCTTCTTCTTCTATCGGCATAGCTCTTTTGTCGGCTTTGAGCAGCGAGTAATCTCTTCTTAATAAAATTGACTTTGTCGGCAGCTTCTCGAATCATATCGGGACCCAACACAAGTCTATTTCCAGGCTCGACCCAACAAGCAGGAGATCGGCACGGTCTACCATACAATGCTTCGAATGGCGACATTGTCAAACTCGCCTGGTAGCTGTTATTATAAGAGAATTCAGCCAAATGAAGATGGTCTTCCCATGATCCACCGAAATCTATAACACAAGCCCGTAATAGATCTTCTAAAATGCGATTCACCCTCTCAGTCTGACCGTCTGTCTGAGGATGATAAGCGGTGCTCAAGTTCAACTTCGTTCCTAGCTCGACTTGAAATGCTTCCCAGAATTTGCTAGTGAATATTGTATCTCTATCACTTACTATACTGAGCGGCACTCCATGTAGTCTAACTATTTCCCTGAAGTATATCTGCGCCAGACTCTGAGCGGTTCTATTTGATCTGACAGGTATGAAATGGGCGGTCTTCGTGAAGCGATCTACGATCACCCAAATACTGTCATTTCCCTTTCTGGTTCTGGGCAAACCATCAATGAAATCCATAGAAATATGTTCCCACTTCCAGCCAGGAACTTCTAGTGGTTGTAATAATCCAGCCAATTTCTGTTGATCACTTTTGACTAACTGGCAAGTAGGGCATCGACTAACATATATTGAAACGTCTCTTTTCATAGCCTTCCACCAGAATGTTCTTTTGAGATCGTTGTACATTTTGGCCACACCAGGATGGATACTCAACTTGGACTTGTGACATTCGTCTAACACTTCCCTTTTTAGCTCAGGAATGTCAGGAACACAAATCCTTCCTTTCAATCTCAGGGTCTCGTCGTTATCTATTTGAAAACACGAGGGTTCACCTTTCCGAATCCTTTTAATCATATCCTTAATAAAGTTATCCTCCTTCTGAAGAATAGATATTTTGTCAATCAAGGAAGTCGTGATAATAAAGCTGGCGACCATTACATTCTATCGACTCAGCGCATCGGCCACGACATTGGCTTTTCCTGGAGTGTATATAATTTCAAAGTCATATGCTGCAAGAAACTCCAGCCAACGTTGCTGTCTCAAGTTCAGGTCTTTCTGAGTGAACAGATACTTTAACGACTGGTGATCTGTAAACAGTTCAAACCTCTCGCCCAGAAGATAGTGTCTCCAGATTTTCAAAGAGAATATGATAGCCAATAACTCAAGATCATGAGTTACATAGTTTTTCTCGTGCGGTTTCAGTTGACGGCTAGCATAAGCAATCACTTGACCCCTTTGCATTAACACTGCGCCAAGGCCTTCTCTAGAAGCATCAGTCCAGACTTTCAAATCTTGGTTGCCATCGATGATGGTTAACACTGGAGCTGTCGTTAATCTCAACTTTAGCTCTTCGAAAGCCTCCTCACTTTCCTGAGTCCATTTGAACTTAGAATGCTTCTTTGTAAGCTTCGTTAAGTGGCCAGATATCTTCGAAAAGTCTTTAACGAACTTCCGGTAATAGCTAGCCAATCCGAGAAAGCTGCGGACTTCAGTGGGAGTACTGGGCTGTTTCCAATTTTGAATAGTTGTGATTTTGCTTGGATCCACAGCAATTCCTTCTTTCGATACGACGTGGCCTAGAAATTTCACTTCATCTTGCCAGAATATACATTTGGAAAACTTGGCTTTCAATACATTCCTTCTGAGGATTTCTAGAACCTGTTCCAGATGCTTTTCATGTTCGGCCTTTGATTTAGAGAAGATTAGAATATCATCAATAAAAACCAGAACAAATTTGTTCAGTACTCCTCTGAATACTCTATTCATCAGATCGACGAAGTAAGCGGGAGCGTTTCATAAGCCGAACGGCATTACTAACCACTCGTAGAATAAGTCGGGGCCTCTGAACGCTGTCATTGGAACACACTCTTCGGCAATACGAAGTTGATGGAAGCCTGTTGCTAGGTCCATCCTTGAGAATACTTGTGCTCCATTTAGACGATCCAACAAATCATCAATCCGCGGCAATGGATATTTGTTCTTTATTGTCTGTTTGTTCAGATCACGATAATCCACACATAGCCGTAGAGTACCGTCAGATTTTGGGACAAACACCACTGCTGCACCCCAATCAGAGAAACTAGGCCTGATCAGACCTTTCCATACTAGCTGTCGTGTTTGATTGTCTAATTCCTCCTTCTCTTTCAAGGACATTCTTCGAATAGCGTGAACTACCGGCCTTGCATTGGGAATTAAAGCAATCTTGAAATCTATTTCTCTCTGCGGAGGTAAGCAAACAACTTCTTCGAACACATCCGCCTAGTTCTTGACAACAGGAATGTCTTTGATGAGGTCAGGAATATTCTCCGTGACTTCAGGAACATTTTCAATTTGGGCTGGAGAAACATCGAGAGCTGACCAGAAATCCTTTCTATTTGATGTTGGGACTTCACACGGTATGGTTATATAATTTCCCAATTGTGCTTTTGCCTTTACAACTCTGTCGGCGCATTTAACCTCCGCTTCATATTTGGTTAGCCAATCCAATCCCAGAATAAGATCGAATTCATCAAAATTCATGACGACGGAGATAATAGGGAATTTATAGCAAGAAAAAGAGACAGGTACCGCACAAACCCAACTGAGATTGATGGAACCTCCAACTGGATTTCGGACAGTCATTGGCTCTTTGAGCTTCTTCAAATTCAAATCCAACTTCTTGACTGCACTCTTTGCAATAAAGCTTCGTGACGCGCCTGTGTCAAACAGTACTTTAACTGGAATGTTTTTGACATTGAGCATGCCTTCCAAAACATCAGATCTTTCTTGCCTAGCTGAGGGCTCAGAAGTTTCTGCTACTTCATTTACTTGAACCATTTCAGGCTTGTTTAACTGCGGGCAATCCTTTGGAAGATGACCAGCTTCGCGGCACTGTTTGCACTCTCTATTCTCTTGGAACTCCCCGTCAGTTCTGAACCTTTTCTTCTTTTGCTTTCGATTTGCTCTATATCCTTCTTTTCTTTGTTTCTTTAAAGATCTGCAACTTATCGACAAATGTCCTTTCTTATTGCAGTTAGAGCAAGTAGCTGTCGTTGCCGGTTCCTTTTCAGATTTATCCCTTTTTCTATTGACACTGGGCTTCTTACTGGCTTCAGGAATATCAATTTCAGACTCTGCTTTGTCACTACAACAAACATCCTCTTCGTCGCGCAACATTCCTTTCTTATGGAGATCTTCATACTGATAAGCCATATAAATCATTTCTAAGAAAGGAAGGTTCACATGCCCCAATACCTTATTTTGGTATTTCCTTTGAAGTCCGTGAATAAATCTAAGATTCTTCCTCTTTGGGTCTTGAATTAGATGAGGAGCAAAGTGAGCAAGTTCATTGAATTTCTTATGATATTCGGGAATGGTCATATCACCTTGTATCAAACAAGAAAATTCATCACATAATCTCTCGGTCGCTTCGGGAGGAGTAAACCTTTCTAAGAAAATCACTTTGAATCTGTCCCAGGTGATATCACCTTCTGGATTATTCTCTATAACTGAATCCCACCAGAACAAAGCTTCATCTTTAAATGCCCAGGAGGCCAGTAATCTTTTCTGGTCATCCCTCAGCTTTAATGCTTCGAAGATTTTCTCAGCCGAACGAATCCAAGCTTGTTTCTTCATAATAGATTCTTCACCAGAGAACGGTATTCCACCCATATTTCGATATTTGATTAATAGGGCCTCAATATCCGGTTCTGCATTCCTTCTGCTTCTGACACTCATTTTTCTAGTACTTCTGCAAATGGCAGATCAAGTGTCAGGTCACAGAAAAGGTATTTTAAAATATAGAAACACATACTTCAAATGTAAATGTGTCTATCAAGGTGTAATTTCATTCTGCTTTACTCATACTAGGATATTACTGATCCTATCTGTATAGAGTTGCCCGTCCTAGAACACTACTGGTTCTATTTCTGACGAGTTCGTTCAAATGTTATATTCCAGAACTAAGCTTAACCAAAGCTCTGATACCACGTTGAGACGACCCGATTTCCCGTTCTCACGGAAACAAGGTTATCTTTAGGAATATAACACAGAAACAGATAACAACAGAACAGAATTAAATAAATACACCAGAATGAACAACAAAATATACTGGATAAAAGTAATCATCAGAGTTACACAGTATACAGGATCTTACTTAGTACAAATACAGTTCAGCTATACATAAATGCCTACAGCGGAAATAAACAAAATATGTACAATAGGAGCTGAACAGCATAAAAAGAAATGATAGAATCCATCTTCAACTCCAGCTATCCATAAAGAACCAGCTAAACCTGAATACAAGGCTGGCCGTGCAGAAATAGGGGCACCCGAGTTTGAGAGTGAAACAAACTACGAGTCAGTCATGGGACTGGTATGAGAAATCCACTCAACACATATATAATTGGCTAATCACAGGACCACGCCACTTTCGTGGAACGGGTTTACTCCATTGGATTGCCAGTGCTTTAAAACAAATTTTTCTTTTAAACATCGCTATGCTTTTTATAAAATGAAGCCGTTATAAGACTCAGTTCCCATCACACAATGCAACGCAAACCGGAGGATAGAGTTTTTACCTTATAACGACCAAAATATGCTTGATACGAATAAAACAAAGGCAATTGATATTATTGCTAGTGTTTATATGTTTTGAAAACAATTTCAAATCATAACTATCAATCATAGGCGGCATTAATGCCCCATACCACTATGTCGCCATATATAGGTATACAATCAAAACCGCACAGTCACGTATTTGGAAATTGGATTTCCGTCATGAACCAAGGCAAAAGATAGTCCTCACCGACTTCGTGACTCTCTAGCCCGAGCCACAGGGTCAGAGCGCATCGACCCTTGGAGCGACAGGGCCGGTCCACCGATGTTGATTAAAATTCCTGAACAATACGTTTCCCCGCCCTTTGGGGCATAAACGAGCCAACGAATGACTCCATCGGACCCGGATCGTCCGATCAAACCGAGGCGCCTCGCAACAGCAATAACCACATAGGTGAAAAGTATATAAATGTCAGGGCTGGTAGGTCACTGACACCACCCTAGCTAGAAAGAAACGCATGTCCTCCCTGAGGTCCTTCCTCCCGTTTTAGGTTCATACCGGGGTGTGAGGCTCGCGAATTTACGTTATACACAAAGCCACGCCACACAGGCGGTGCTTTGATCATCACCACAAGACTTTGCTTTTCAACAGAAGCCCTGATCACTGCATCTTAGCATGCCACACAGGCAATTCACACCGTGCAACTGATGGCTATCAATCACACAGAACAAATTCCCATGTCGGACACACAGTCCATTTACAAGTCCGTTCTGGGTCTGAACGAAACCGGAGGCACTAAATACCTCGCAAACCCTTCGATCAACACGTACGTCTGAACGATCACCACTCATTATCCATATTTCAGGATGCCTCCCAATCAGGACCTCGGTTACCATCCAAACGAGGTGAAGATCTCCGGTCTTCGACCATCGTCTTCATCTTCGAATTTCAATCGTCGGTCGATTATTCGAAATGAGAATTAACTCGGCCTTTTCAAATAATTCACGTATATTTAGAATTTCAAATCGATTTATTTCAATGGTTAAATTATTCGATAACACCAATTGTGTTCTTTAATATAGTTTTCACACCAAACACATTCAACCATCAAACATCACATAAATCAAGCAAATTCAGTTTATTTCCATTCCATATCGCTTACGATATTTTATAACTATTTATCGCTATTTTTATTTATTTTAAAATAGCCATTTTATTCAAAACGACGCTTCGGGCCATAAGGCGGCCGTGGCGCTGTTTTTCTTCAGATTTGATTTACACATATCTGAAAATCTAACCGTTGGATCTTTACAAAATTTACATCATTAGAAAGGTCTTTTCAAAACGAATCCAACGGTTCCAGTTTCGGGAAAATCCGACGGTCGGATCTCCCGGTACAATCGTTTGAAGTTTCGATTTCAAATTACGAACTGCAGCGTCGTTATTCGATTAAATAAAATTATATTTATATATATAAATAAATATAATCGTTTCTGGCGCTGTTTTTCTTCAGATTTGAATTAAACATTCCAGACAATCCAACCGTTGGATTTTTACAAGGTTGGTGCCGTTGGAAAGATTATTCCAAGGCGAACCCGACGGTTGAGGTTTCGGGAAAATCCAATGGTCGGATTCCCCGCACTAGTCGTTTGAAATTTCGGTTTCAAAATACGAACTGCACGGCTTCGTTTCGTTTTAATTTTATTTATATTTATATATTTATATAAATATAGTTCATTCAACAATTTCAATATCGTTTTCACTTCAAAAAATTTTCTAACACCTTAAATTTTGGAAAAATTTCGCCATAACCTCCCCTGCACCGGGAGCGTCGGGAAATCGCAAATAGCGTCCCGGTCCTTCTAATCTCAAAAAGAAAAAGAAAAAGCCAAGCGGCTAGCCAACAGGCTCAAAATCATCACCCAAACAAATCAGTAAATGTGTACCTATTTGTCGGACACAAAATTTTACTCCTCTTCTCTAGCCCCTTTGCTATAACCTGTTCAATGAATATTGCATGTACATATATATATACAGTTCTTATCATTTATCAATTTCTATTCGACTTCATATTTGATTTCTATTTGGTTTAAAAACTCCATTCATTCTAATGTTACGTAAATAGGTAAAAATCATTTCATTAGCTAATTAATGAATATTTCATCTCATATATGTTTATTTTGAACAAGTGGCTATTTTTAACACTTCACATTTCAACGATTTATGCATATAATAAAAATGCGATTTTTATTGTAAAACGATTCATTTCAAAACACTATTTTTCTATATAGTTCATATAGTCGATAAAAGGTGATTTTTTTTATTATCAAACAATTTATTTCAAAATATGAATACCATTCAACACATGAATTTCTAAACAACGAATGAATATCAATTCAACACATGAATGTTATCAATAGTTTTTATATATAGATAAAAATGTGATTTTTATTATCGAACAATTTATTTCAAAATATGAATACCATTCAACACATGAATTTCTAAACAACGAATGAATATCAATTCGACACATGAATGTTTTCAATAGTTTTTATATATAGATAAAAATGTGATTTTTATTATCGAACAATTTATTTCAAAATATGAATACCATTCAACACATGAATTTCTAAACAACGAATGAATATCAATTCAACACATGAATGTTTTCAATAGTTTTTATATATAGATAAAAATGTGATTTTTATTATCGAACAATTTATTTCAAAATATGAATACCATTCAACACATGAATTTCTAAACAACGAATGAATATCAATTCAACACATGAATGTTTTCAATAGTTTTTATATATAGATAAAAATGTGATTTTTATTATCGAACAATTTATTTCAAAATATGAATACCATTCAACACATGAATTTCTAAACAACGAATGAATATCAATTCAACACATGAATGTTTTCTATACAATGAATAAATATAGTTTAAGCATATGAAAATATTTCAAACACACAAATATTATTCAAAATTTCGGCAGCATAACGGCAGGGTAGTTACACCGGCACCGTCCCTAGTACGGCTCCTCGCTCTACCTTAAAACCTCGCGGTTTTTGACAATGGGGATCATGCATCTAGTTCGCACGCAGGCGGCATGTATATATTTATTTCATTTCCACAAACTAATCCTATGTGGTTTCAACCAAATATTTCACAACCACAAATGGGTATTTTTCAACCACAATCAACCAATATCAATCACAAACAATCCCAAACAATCAATCGCTATCAATCAATTTCAACCAATAAATATCGTCCATGGTTTGTGGACGAGGGGCGTATATATATATATATATATATATATATATATATATATATATATATATATAGCAATTCACTTTTACTTCACACATATATATAAATTTTAAATCAGAAATCTCACCAATAGCTATCCAACTGCACGATACTTCGCTTATAGAAATCTTCGCCTTTTTGTCGCTTTCGCCCGTATTCTCTACACATGTAAAAATAGAATTTTTACTATGCTATTCAATATATAAAAATCGAATTTTTTCTTCGACTTCCGATATATAAAAATATGATTTTTCCTTTTGACTTTCGATAAATAAAAATATGATTTTTCCTTTTTAAAGTTCAAATCCTTTTTCGAAAAATCAGTTTTAACCTTTCTTTCAAAATAGTTTTAATCTTTTAAAGAAAATCAGTTTAAAAATTCCTTTATAAAAATCTGTTTTTACTTTCTTAAAAAAAACAGTTTTATGCTTTTAAAAATTTCAGTTTTAAACTACTTTTAAAAATTCAGTTTTTATTTTTCTAACAAATTCAGTTTTTTATTTTTATAAAAATCAATTCAGTTTTTATCTTTATAAAAATCAATTCAGTTTTAATCCTTTTAAAAACAAAATCAGTTTTAATCTTTATAAAAACAAAATCAGTTTTAATCTTTATAAAATCTGTTTTAATCCTTTTAAAAACAGAATCAGTTTTAATCTTTTTAAAAAATCTGTTTTAATCCTTTTAAAAACAGAATCAGCTTTAATCTTTTTAAAAATCTGTTTTAATACTTTTATAAAAAAAAATCCAGTTTTTATTCTTTTTAAAAAACCTGTTTTAATACTTTATAAAATCTGTTCAAAATTCATAAAAAAAAATAGTTTTGAATTCTAAAAAGACAGTTTGAAATCAAAATAAAAAAAACAGTCTTTAAACCTAATTAAAAACTCAGTTTTTAAATTATGTTTATATAAAATAAAAATAAAATAATAAAAATAAAAGGAAATACTTACAGGGTATCGAAGAAAGGGGGGGGGGGGAAGATGAGGGCCAGGCTCGCGGCAGGAGATCGGCACGGTGGCTAGGGTTTTCGAACAGGAGGCGGCAGAAGGCGGGCGGTGGCGTCGCTGCTTCGGGGGCTGCTCGATGTCAGGGTCTTCGATCGAGGTAGGGCTTCAAGGGGGGGCACGGCTTCTTCGCGGACGTCGAGACGAGGGGGGGCGGCTCTTCGTCGGCGTCGAGACGAGGGTTTTTCTTCTTTTTTTTTTTTTTTTTATTTCTGAAGAATGAAATATGATTGAACGGGGGGGGGGGGGGGGGGGCCAGGAGGAAGATAAAAGGGGGGGAAGGGAAATTAATTTTTTTTTTTTATTTTATTATTTAAATTTGCAAAAGGGTTGACTTTTACATACGACCTCGAAACGAGGCCCACCTCCTGTCGTCCATAGCGTTTAACCCCCATTCCGAACACAATGGGATATGTATCGCAAGCTGATTTGATCGTTACAATCAGTTTCCTTTTGAATTTTCATTTAAATCATTATATTGAATTTTAAACGCACATTTCAAATTACCGGGGTCACATACTGACTAGAAAAATTCCCGAAAAGTATTTTCTAGCTTCGTATTGACGATACGGTCCTAACAAAACTAGTTTCGTCGAATTCTGAGGCCGTTTGAAAAATGGCCAATTTCCAGTCGATTAAATTCAACAGAAACTGGTCAAACGCGTTTTCCTTTGCCACGCTCACATATTGATTCGAAAAATTATGAAATTTGAAACCTAGCAATAACTTGACACTGCGGATCTAACAAAAGTGGTTTCGTCGTAATCCGAGGTCATTTGCAAAATGTCCATTTTTAAGGGCCTGAATTCCATAGCGACTATTCAGAATTTTCAACTGGACATATCTTTAGATTCCCGCTATCAAATTTCGATTGGTCGAATTCGTTAGAAAGATATTCACTAACAGATTTAAATATTTTTGGTTTCACTAAAACCCGGATTGTTTTGCACCCGGTATATTCAATTGAAGTTTGAAATCGAATTATCGAACTACCGCGCCATTTTCAATTCTATATATAATTATAATTAATTATATTCGTTTTCAAATGTCGATTCGAACTCAGTTTTCATCGCCATTATTTAAAATATTTATTTTAAATATTTAAAATCCATTATTTTAGACAATTTAAAAATTTTAAATTGTTCAGATTTTCTGGGTCGTTACACCTGTTGTAATATAATGTATTACAACGGGTTTATAGCCATTGTCATAGAGTTGTCGCACGTGACAGAGCATGTTATTACAACGGTCTTTTACAACAGTCACAGCCCGTTGTAATTTAATAAGGATCTATTACGACAACGCATATTAGGACGGGCTTTTGCCTGTTGTTAAAAGCATATAACAACGGTTTTTGCCCGTTGTAAAAGCACTGTTTTGTTATAGTGATATGTCAGTCGGGTCCAGGCAGACTTCCGCCACTAATACATCCAAACCTCGTGTCATAAGTACAATTACAATTCCTAATTGTAATTACTAAACATTCCATTTTTATCCAAATCAACCTATGTCATTATAGGTGATTATTCCTAGGTTTCCCTATTTGAATTATATATCCAATATTACATAAATTATGCCAATTATAAATCCCTTTTCCCCGTTTCCTAACTAACGTATTCACAAGTATTTTGTTGGCATCTAGGCTATAAAGTAGCTTAGCCATAACAATGAAAAGGTAATGTGACAAAGGCGATAGTTTCAACATATCTTGGCATAAACATAAACTAGCATGATGACAAGGTTAGTGGACATGTAATTGACATCATAACAAAGGTGGACATAAAATTGATGGACTTGTAGCAACTACGATGTCAAAGAAAATACAGTGAGATCTAAATTAACCTTTAGGTGTCCAACTATTTAGATCTAACATAATTAGGGTGACATAGCAACATGTTTAGATCCAAAAATTGCTTCACATGTCAAGTTTACAACATATTTAGATTGATCACAATATGACAGGTGAAAGGTGATTTACATAAGGAACTAGATCTAGCCAATGTTAATATTATCCAATTTAATAGATGTACATTCACTATAATATAGTCACAAGTCAAGATCCATGTTGGTAATATAATAGAACAACCACAATTTTATTAGAATTAGGGAAATAGATCTATCATGACACGGTATAGGATTTAACACAAGCACAGAATCATACTTTACAACATATCCAATTCACAGTCTTTCAATGTTTACTTTTATTTATTTAAACCTACAAACAACTATAAACTCACAGTGTTAGGATTAGAGAAATGAGAAAGAACGTATCTAGAATTTCTGAATTTGATTTGCAGAGTATGTTGTTGTAGAAAACGGTTTAGTTCGCACCCCAGCAGCATATGGCCTCCATGATTTCCAATGAAGAAAATAGGAGAATATGACACATATATATAACTGCCAAACCCTCTGAAACTGAGTGCCACGTCATCCCTAGGGGTGTCGATACCCCTCTGGGTGGGTCAACCCATAGGTCGACACCCTTTAAGGGGGGTCGACCCCCAGGCTGACACGCCTCTAGTGGGGTCGACCCCCTAAATCGGGAATTTTGACGCTCTGACGAATTTTTCAAATTTGAATCTTTCTAGATAAAATTCTGACTCATCTTTGAATCATACGTATATATATATATATTTTATGCACGTATACAAATTTAAAACCCTCATAACTTCTTCATACAGTGTATGTTTTACGCAAACCAAATGTCTATCTTGACCAGAATTTCGAGATAGACGCAATGGTACTGTCTGTTTCCTCTAATTATGAATATTAAATTAATTATTATTTAATTTATTCTCTTTAATGTCGTTAAAAATTCGGGGTGTTACATTCTCACCTTCTCAAAGGATTTCGTCCTGAAATCTCTAAGTTGAGAAGAATGCATATCCTACCATCCATCGCCCATCTACTCATCCACCAACCACTCGCATCCATTGTCCTTAAAGATTTCTAATGCTTATACGAATATATGCGAAGGTGTGTGTACATGTCCCAACATTAATGCGAAGATCAGGCGGTCTACTGATTTAGTTGACCTCCTTAATGCAATGTATGTTACTACCATGAATCCAACATGTATGCAAATAAACCTATCGTATCATATAAGTTCTATATGTGTGCTCACCCTTCCGTCCAAGTGCAACATCCATATGCTAGTTCATCCATTTCCATCCATAAAAGAAAAGAAAATGCACACACATCCATATGTAGTATGAAAGTGATTGAGCCGATCTTAGTGCCTAATGTGTGTGCATATGCGTCCACAGGATACCACTAGCAAACACTTGCATCCATCAAACATAACATGTTTCAAACACATGTTTACATCCATAGGATTCTTATCTAAAGGTCGAAAATACTATGGATAAGATATACTCTATTGACAAAAACAAGCACTGATAAAGCTTAGGAAAAAAGAGTTAAGAACATACCCTCGAAAAGAAAAGGGTACGAAGCATGAATCTTGTCTTCGGTCTCCCAAGTCGTATCTTCTAGGTTATCTCCCCATTGGACCTGTAGCAATTTGATCTCCTTATTGCGCAACTCCTTAACTTTTGACCCAAGAATACGGGTAGGGACTCGTCTGACTATCGCCTCCCGTTCCACTTTGACCTCTTCCAACATACTCAGCTCAACAACTTCTGCGGTGTCATGCAATGTAACAACCCGTATTTCGATAACATGTTAAAACGAGAATCAAGGCAGAATTTAATTTTAAATTTTGAATCAAGTAAAACGGGCTATGCCATTGCGTTCGTCTCGGAAAAATACGCGAAATAGAGTCTGAGTTTTCGAGAATCGGAGTCCGTATGACCAAGTTATGGTCCGATGAAGCTTTCAGAAAATTCTAGTTCAAAAACGAGTTCTAATTTCGGAAATTAGGGCTGGAGGGTTAGGCGGGAAAAATTCCCGCCAGGCTCCCCAAGTCGACAGCCCTGTCGACTTGGGAGTCGACATGGCTTGACCCAAGTCGACAGCCCTGTCGACTTGGGGGTCGACTTATGGTGGCCGGGCAGTTTTGCTTGGTGCACCTATTTTCTGTCTTGGCTAGGTTTCTGGGCCTGGTTGGAAATCTGATGGTTCAGGTTGGTCCTAGGGTTAATCTAAGGGTCCTAACTAATCCTAATCTCTATAAATAAGCCCCTAACCCTCTCCTAAATCTTCATTATTCATTCATGCAACTAAACTATGGCAAGATTGCTCCTCTCATGGCCTCCACTAAAAATCCTAGCCTCCACTTCATTTCTATGAGAGGTTTCATGATCATGTGAGTATTAGAGAGTCCCTATGTTAGTATGAGAGCTTCTCAAGTTAATTTCAAGGCTAAAGCTTTGACCTTTGTTCATCAAGATGGGGTTTTTATTGATTTGGAGCTTTCATCTTTGGGTTTTTGAATGATGGCATGCATAGGCTTTGTCTCAATCTTTAATTTAATCGATTTGTGCCTTCATAGCAATGTAAGCCCTTTTCCCACTCTTAGATATTAGCTATGAAGTTAAATGTTCTTGTTGCAAGTTTGGGTTTGATCATTGAGTATGATACATGCTATCATGTCATGCAAGTTTATGAAGTCATTATCTTGATCTTGTGGACTAAAAGCTACAACCTTTATGTTGAAATGTTGCATTATGCAACATGAGAACCCTCATAACCTTTATGTCAACTTGCATATGAAGTCATAACCCTTATATGATGATATATGTGAGTTACTAGTCATCATTCCATGTCTTTTGTCACCATGATTTGCTTATGTGCCAAGTTTGGGTTTATGCATGTTTTTGAGGCTTAAGAATGTAACATGCAAGTTAATGAACACATTTGTGCCTCATTTTCCACCATGATTAACTTGTGGCTTAATATCCATTTTTGTCATGCCTTTGCCAAGTCTCTTCTTTTAATCCATTACGTTGTTGCGAACGTATATGCGAGTTTAAAAGCGTTGGGTTATGTTATGAGTAATTTCTAATGACATGAAAATACAACTTGAAAACATGACTTGAAATATAACATGGAAGTTGACATGTGAGTATGTTTGAAAATATGAAATTGGGAATTTACTTATTAAGTTAGGTCTACCCATACTATGGAATTGGGAATTTACCTATTAAGTTAGGTCTACCCAAATTCTTAAAAACTTGAATATGAACATGACACTAGACTAAACATGAAAGTGACCAACTCGAGGTTGGGTTGAGTTTGCAAAGTAAAACTACCCGGAACCGACCGGCCTAACTAGTAGTTGCAAACAATAGGACCCAATGTGAGAAGTTGGTCATGTTGTGCTTGAACCCGAGGTTAGACCAAGTTGTGGTGTAAAGCTACCTGGAACCGACCGACTTAACTAGTAACCACAACAAAGTATAATGTGAGAGGTTGAGGTGCATTAAGTAATTAATGCCACATGGTAGGGTTAAGTTAATTTGATTAATGACTCTTAACCAAATATGACATGGACAAATGGGTTAAGTAATTTGATTAGGCTAATGATACTTAACAATACATGACAAGGTTGGGTAGGTTAAGTAACTTGATTTGCCTAATGACACTTAACCATTTTTATACGACAAGTGGACGGGGTTAAGTTAATCAACAATTAATCAATCCAACACGATAATTTGGTAAGGTTAAGTAAGTTTTCTTAATGACACTTAACCGAAAAATACAGTTAGTGGACGGGGTTAAGATTAGACTCAACTAGTCTAAACATGGAAATCGGATGGGGTTAAGTTAGCCTAGACTTAATTAATCCCACTTGGTGGTTTAATGGGGTTAAGTTAAACACTTAACTAATCTAACACAATGATTTGATGTGGTTAAGTGACCTATACTTAACCAATATAACTCGTTAATTTGATGTGGTTAAGTTAACCAATACTTAACCAATATAACGTGAAAACATGATAAGGCTAAGTCACGAATCGCGTGAATACACTTGACCGATTTGACTAAGTAAATTGATAGGGTCAAGCTAATATATACTTAACCAATCTAGAATGATAATTGGACGAGGTTAAGTCGTGAATTGCTTAACCAACTTGACACATGGTTTGTAGGGTTAAGTCTTGGACTTGGATACTTAGCCAATTTTGACATGATTTGTGGACGGGTTAAGTCATGAACTTAAGTGACACTTAATCCATTATATAAACCCTAGTTCGGAGAATTAGGTGGATAAACCGTAATTAATAGGGATAACGGGAATGAGGCTAAGTGGTAAACCTTAGTTGAAGAATAACTAAGTAATAATTCTTAGTCAAGAAAATTTAGATCAGTTCATAGATAGATGAGTAACCTGATACGGTAGGTCATCGTTTAAGCACATGAATAGGAGCAAGTTATCTGATTTAGATAAAGGCTCCAGCGAACTGGGTAACGAAGCAGCGGCTTCGGGGAACGTGAGGATATTCTTGGTATCCCTCTGTGAGCTGCCAGGTGATCATACTAGGCTCATGAGAGGTTAAGGTCTGCGTTAGAAGAACCAAGAGTATGCCTTGGTTGCTATACGAGCGACCTAAAGACGAGGATGGATATGGGATAGTCGACGATACACGGTCGTTCCCTAGATAGCATTTCGTCAGGCTACCTACCATCTTTGGTCAAGCGTGTACGTACGAAAAGGCAGAGAACACCCAAAAGACCATAATTGCTATCTAATTATGGTTGCGGTAAGGCTAGGATTGTGGGTTGGCCAGTAGTGTGTTCTCATACAGGATTTATCCTGTCTTGTCTTTCACTAGTTGAGGGAGTGGTCTCGTGGGACCATAGCCACGTATAGAAAAAAACAGACCTTAGCATCTGCATCGGCAGATAAATCGAAAGCTCCCGACCGAGTCCTGTATTTCTTGATCTGCCCTGTGACAGGACTCGGATGGCACGATGTGATACATGTGCATACAGTAATGGAAAAACGATTCACGATGAATGCGTGGGAAAAAGGGCGCGGTTGACGGTTAGCGTAATTCCTAGTGGCCCTGGGTGGTTGAACCAAAACCGAGATACGAAAACGTGCAATAGGTAAGCATAATCCCTAGTAGTCCTAGGTAGCATAAGTCCTAGTTGTACAAACGATGATTCATGTTGAAAGACCCTAGTTAGATATAGGGTGACAGTCCAAAACGATCTTAAGGATCATGGAACTATGTTAAAGTAGTATATAATCTCATGGGAAAGCCCGTATGGTCTACGGCACGGGACTGAACATTTTCATGGAATAAAACATACGAGTTAAGTAACCTATATATGCGATATATTAGGTTGACATGGACCATTACACGACTTTTGAGTAAGGGTCATTCATGGTTAACACATGATACGGTGGGGATACTAGTACGGTAGGTGCAGAGCTAAAAGACAAGATAAATACCATGGGATGTTATACGTGATAGATATCTTGGGGATATTATACTTGATAGGAACCTGACGATGGGATACCTTGTTTTATCTTGACATCGTAATTTATCATGACACCTTAGTTTATCTGAGTTCAGTAGTTCATCCTGTTATTTTGATTTAGCTTATCTATCTTGTCATCATGCTTATGTTCATCTCAGTTTCTCATGTCAGTTAACTTTACTAGTTTTTATGCTGATAGTAGATAGGGCTTACTCAGTCTTTTTGACTGACCCGTTTTGTTTCGCCTCTTTTCTTCCGTTTCCCCCCCAGGTTACAGGGAGGAAATGCTGTTGTTTAGTTTGGACTTCTTCTGCTTGAAGGTCATCATGGATGGCTTGGACTTTTCTTGGCTATGGCTACTTTACTGTTTTTACTTGGGGAATAATTTATGAAAAAGTCTTTATGCTTCTTTACTATTGCAAGACAGGTTTTGATGTACTCTAATGTAAAAGGCTTTAGACCTTAATTATTAATGTTTATGAAAGTTCGATTTTACTTCCACTATTTTATATGTTTTGTCTTGTGATATTTCTGTGCATGTTTACCAATAATGCCCCTCTAAAGCTAGTGCATTCCTTTGCGAGTGACCCTAGTGGAGGCGGGGTGTTACATGCAAGCACTTATACAGATAAGAGACGTGGAAAACGTCATGAACACCAGATAGATTTTCTGGGGGAGCTTTACTCAGTAGGCCATTTGGCCAATCCTCTCGGTTATGGGAGACGGTCCTACAAACCTAGGTGCCAACTTCCCTACTGATCCGAAGCGAACCACATTCCTTAATGGCAATACTTTGATAAAAATTAAGTCTCCCACTTTGAACTCGATGTCAATTCTTCTCATGTCTGCATAGGACTTCTGCCTATCTTGAGTTGTCTTCACCTGCCTCGAATAAGTCAATCTTTTCGGACATTTCCCTAACAATATCTGGTCCAAGTAATAATCTTTCTGTAGATTCCCACCAACAAGTTGGTAATCCACAGGGTTGCACGTACAATGCATCGAAGGGTTCCATGCCGATGCTTGCTTGATAACTGTTATTATAGGCAAACTCTACTAAAGTAAGATGCTCTTCCCAAGTCCCTCCGTAGTCTAGGATACACAGCCTCAAAAGATCTTCAAGAATCCTGTTCACCCTCTCCATCTGTCCATCGGTTTGATGATGATAAGAAGTGCTCAAACACAACTGTGTACCTAATGCCTCTTGCAAACTCCTCCAAAATTCGCTGGTAAAGATGGGGTTACGGTCGCTCAAGATGCTGGAAGGTACTCCATTAAGACGAACTGTCTCACAGACATAAATTCTGCCAACCATGATGTCATCCTCTTACTGTTAATTGAAATAAAGTGAGCGCTCTTAATGAGTCTATCCACTACCAACCAAATACCGGTGTTACCTTTCTTCGATCTAGGAAAACCATCTATGAAATCCATAGAGACGCTCTTCCATTTCCGCTATGGAACCTCTGATGGATGAAGTAATCCACCGGGCTTCTTTTGCTCAGCTTTGAATTGCGGGCAAACTAAACATTGAGAAACAAATTTGACCACATCCTTCTTCATCCCTGCCCAAAAGAAAACCCTCTTCATGTCCCTGTATATCATATCACTTCCTGGATGAATGGTCATCTTAGAATGGTGGGCTTCTTTTAGGACTGCCTTTATCAAGCTTCTAGTTTGAGGAACACAAAGCCTTCCATCTCATTACAACCACCCCTTTTCATCTATGGAATACCTACTGAGGTGACTAGAAGTCTCCCCTCTTCTGAGCTTATCCATGATGTCTAGAATCTGTGGGTCACCTTGTTGTGAAACTCCTATCTAATCCATAAGAGTCGGTCGTATCTTCAAGGATGCAAACAAATCAGGAAAAACCTTGATGGGGGGTCTAAAATCAAAAGATGATATGAACTCCAAGTTCTTTCTTTCTACAAACAGAGGACTCAGGGCCACCCTCTTCCTAGTTAGTGCTTCTTCTACCACGTTACCCTTGCCAGGAGTATAAGCAATCTCAAAGTCATATGTAGCTAAGAACTCCATCGATCGTTGTTGCCTTAAGTTGAGATCCTTATATGAGAATAGATACTTGAGAGATTTATGATCGGTGTATAATTCGAACTTTTCTCCAAGTAAATAATGACACCATGTCTTTAACGCGAATACTATGGCACCTAGCTCTAGATCATGGGTGGGTAGTTCTTCTCATGAACTCTCAACTGTCTACCACCATATCATATTACTTTCCCTTCTTACCTCAGAATTACACCAAGCCCTGTACCGCACGCATTAGTGTAAATAGTAAACACTTTACTTCCATCAGGCAAGGTCAAGACTGGGGCTATTGTCAGTGCCCTCTTCAGTCGTTGGAAAGCAATGTCATAGTCTATGTCCCATGAGAATGCCAAATTCTTCTTCGCCAGCCTGGTAAGAGGGGCTGATATCTTCGCGAAGTCCGTAATGAACTTCCTATAATAACCTGCCAACCCAAGAAAGCTTCTCACCTTAGTTGAATTTTTAGGAATCTGCCAATCTTGCACTGCAACCACCTTCACAGGATCTACAACTATCCCTTCTTTGGAGACTACATGCCCCAAGAATCTCACCTCCTTTCTCCAAAAATGGCATTTGGAGAACTTTGCCTTTAGCTGATGGTCACAGAGAGTTTTCAAAACTTCTCCCAAATGCTGGGCATGCTCTTCTTCACTCTTGGAGAAGATCAAAATATCATCAACAAAGACTACGACAAATTTGTTTAGGAACTCCCGAAACACCCTACTCATCAAATCAAAAAATTAGGTGGGTACATTTGTCAACCCCAAAGGCATAAATAGCCATTCAAAGAAACCATTCGGAGTTCTGAAAGCAGTCTTATCTATGTTGTCCTCAGCCACCCTCAACTGATGGAACCCCGTAGCCAAGTCCAACTGAAAAAATATTGAGGCATCAGCAAGCTGATCAAATAAATCATCAATCCTCGGAAGTGGGTGCATATTCTTCTTAGTGAGCTTACCCAATTCTCTATAGTCAACGCACAAATGAACTGAACCATCCGCTTAAGTTGCCAATACTACTGGAGCACCCCATTCAGATATGCTTCGTCTGATAAACCCTTTCTCAAGTAGCTCCCCTACTTGGTTACTCAGCTCCCTCCTTTCCCTTGGAGCCACATGGAGCACTGGAAATGCAACTAGCTTTGCATTGTCAACCAGATATATGCAGAAGTCAATCTCGCGCCTTGGAGGTAAACCCCATACTTCATCAAAAACATCGGAATAATCTCGAACCACTGGAACAGACTGCAAATCATCTATGGATGCATCTTGAGACTCTAGGAAGCTAAGCATAACAAACCCTTGGGGGTCACAAGAAACATCGAGAGTCTTCCCATGACAAGTCAGGAGTTTAACAACCCTCCCCTCACAATCCAGAATGGCCCCATACGTGGTAAGCCAATCCATTCGTAGATTCAACCCATAGCCCATAAACACGAGCACATATGCGTCGCATTCAAACTCGACGCCTAACTCAGATATTTTCAAACCCCGACAAATCATCGATAAATGAGCCAAACCACCAATGGGGTTTGAAACAACTACGGGATCGACTACCATACTAGTAATTAAGTGTAGAGATTCAACTATAGAACTTGATATAAACGAGTGTGAAGTGCCAAAATAAAAAAGTGTTCTAACTGGATGGTTTGAAAGAGAAACTAAACTTTCTACGGAAATTTTTATACCTTTTTCAGGATCACTAATTGCGAGAGCATGCACCTACCCTCCAGAAGTCCTTGCTCTTTGACCTTGTCCCTGTAATCCCTGTTTCTTCGGGCACTCTTTAGAGAAGTGTCCGACATCTTCGCAATTAAAGCAATTGGCCTTCTCTTACATTCTTTGATCAAGTGACCCTCGTTTCCACAATTGTGACATTTTCTCTTATCCCTACATTTTTCATCTTTCCCTCCTTTCTTTTGTTGTTAATGCTGTTGTTGCTGCCCCTTCTTGGGCCACACCTTCCTATTCTGCGATGTCCCCTCAGTCTTTACTTCCTTCTTCTCTCCCTTGTCCTCCTCATGCATTAGGGCCATATCAACAAGCTTTTCAAAAGTGGCCCCCATTGGAATATAGGACATGGCTAAATCATGCAGAGGCTCATTCAACCCTTTAGCAAAGCGCAAAGCCTTTTTGTACGGTGTATCCACCAACTCCAACCTGAACCTTGGCAGCTGGTTGAACTTGTTCACATACTCCTTCACCGTCAAATTTCCTTGTTTGAGTGCTAGGAACATCTCCATCTATATGCTTCTCTCAGCTTGGGAAAGAAATTTCATTTCGAACCTCTGCCTAAAATCTTCTCAAGTTTCCACTGGACGTCCAGCTTAGGTGACTTCCCACCAAAATGAGGCATCGTCCTTTAACAGCCAAGCAATTAACTGAAACTTTCTTCAGTCCTCAACTTCAAAGATTACGAATAAGTGCTCAGTCTCCTTAAGCCAATTCCGAGCTTCTACGAATGTCTCGTTCCCATGGAATGGTTTCTCTCCCATAGCAAGGAAGTCCTTACAGATCTTGGCAAAGTTATCAGCCCTTGGAGGGGGATGAGGAGGAGGAATGACTGGTGCAGCTGGGGGAGGAACATTTCCTTGACCTTCGACGGGCGACGTGGCTTCCAAATACCTATAGAACCATCCAGGTATTGTGACACTTTCTAGTATATTAGGGATATTTTGTTCCCCCAACATCTGAAAAAGGGAAAAGGAGGAAATTTAGATAAAGGACCGAAGGATACTACATATAGCTTTTTGGGGAATGTTTTTCAAAACAGACTTTTCTTCTGAAAATGATTTCTTTTAAAACCTTTATTTTTGAAAATAATTTCCAATTTTTTTTATCTAATCTGGTAACCTTCATCTATGATACCAAGTGTGACTCCCCACGTTCGTTAATGTCACTCACTAAGGGAATGCATTAAGTTTCGTGAAGCGTTATAGGTAAATAGACACATAATAATTACAAGACAGATATAAATAAGATAGCAGCGGAAATTTTAAATTTTTATTTCAAACATAAAACATAATACCGTGGTCCACAATACCATAAGTCACAAAAACCATTACATAAAATATCTTCTGTCTTGCACCATCAGAGTACATAGGTAAATAAAAAGCAAAATTTCCGCAATTGAAAAAGTTAAGCCATAGCAGAGACAAGAACTTGAGCCATACTTCATAAGTAGCTACTAGCAAGATGATATCCGAGTCTTGACTAAGCCTGAGTGTTTCCTCCCTAAGAACCTAGGGGGGAGGGAACAGAAGAATGAAGGAGAAACAAAAGGGTCAGAAATAAAGTCTGGCGAGTCTAGTTACTTTTAGCCAGTAAATAAATAAAAGTAACATGATAGGCATATAAAGTGATAAGAGAGATCACTACATAAATGGAAGGTATGAAAAGGTAAGCAAGATATGGTGTATGTGCCTCACTAATGATTACTCTTCACTATTACTATATAATTAAAATGAGATAATCCCTTCCACTATAAGCTGGTAGACTTAGGGCATGCATCTAAGTGTACCCCAACCACTACCCTAATCGATCGACTCCTTACCCCGTAGATATCCTGTGCTGGCCCCATAGTAGGAGGTATCACTCCCTAAAGTGGCAACCCATAGGGTGTGCATAACCATATCTACTAGTGTCATGGTCGTCTAATCCCCTTCTGCCCGGCTGATGCACGCACATGGCCCGGTCGATTTGCGCCGCCCACACCGTCCATCTCGTTTGGATCTCTTATAATCAATCAGTAAGCATGTCCCTTCTCCACCTAGTACGGAGTTCTTTACTTGATACCTACTTCGGGTTACTTACTGAAATGGGTCCCACACAATATGATACAAGCTAAGCCCTTTGTCTTGTATCCCCACTAGGTTTTTCATTGACTATGTATACCCTTAGGTGTCTTTAATTACATAGCCCTATGTAAGTTAAGCTTACCCTAAAGGGTGTCTTTAATTACATAACATTATTATATTTTCCACCGGTCATGTATGCCACTAGGTGTCTTTAATTGCATAACCTTATTGGGTTAAGTTCGTGAACCTATATGTAAAATAGCCCACCCCTCTAATTTACTTAACCCACCCACTACCAATCCAATTTTACTTAAACCTAACTTAAGTTCATAATCATATAATCTTTATGGATTAAATTAGGTTAAGTAGTCCAATTGTTTACCATGTCCATTTATGGTTTATAATAGGCTAGACCTCCCACATTAGGCCTACAATGTGTGGAAGCTGGATATGCCGGTCGGGTCCGGGCAGTCATATTCCACAGTTGGGCCTAACCTCGTGTCTTAGCCCGATTCGTATTTACGCACTTAGACCTCCCACATTAGGTTCAATATTAGTGGCTGATGGATATGCCGGTCGGGTCCCGGCATACTTCTGCCACTAATGCAGCCTAACCTCGTGTCATAAGTACAATTACAAATCCTAATTGTAATTACTAAACATTCCATTTTTATCCAAATCTACCTATGTCATTATAGGTGATTATTCCTAGGTTTCCCTATTTGAGTTATATGTCCGATATTACATAAATTATGCCAATTGTAAATTCATTTTCTCCGTTTCCTAACTAACGTATTCGCACTTATTTTGGCTTCATCTAGGCTATAAATTAGCTTTTCTATAACAATGAAAAGGGAATGTGACAAAGGTGATAGTTTCAACATATCTTGGCATAAACATAAACTAGCATGATAACAAGGTGAATGGACATGTAATTGACATCATAACATAGTGGACATAAAATAGATGGACTTGTAGCAACTACGATTTCAAAGAAAATACAATGGGATCTAAATTCACCCTTTAATAGTACAACAAAATTGTTTTTTAGCGACACAAAAGGGTATGTCTTTTACGACGCTTATGCGACGCTATTAAAAATAGCGTCGCATAAGAGTCGCAAAAGACAAACCCTTTTGTGTCGTTAAAGACTAATTTTGTTGTAGTACGTGTCCAACTATTTAGATCTAGCATAATGACGGTAACATAGCAACATGCTTAGATCTAAAAATGGCTTCACATGTCAAGTATACAACATATTTAGACTGATCGCAATATGACAGGTGAAAGGTGATATACATAAGGAATTAGATCTAGCCAATGTTACAACTGTCCAATTTAATAGATGTACATTCACCATAATATAGTTACAAGTCAAGATCCATATAGGCAATATAATAGAACAACCATAATTTTATTAGATCTAGGGAAATAGATCTATCATGACACAGTATAGGATTTAACACAAGCACATAATCATACTTTACAACATATCCAATTCACAGTCTTTCACAATTTACTTTTATTTATTTAAACCAAAAAACAACTAGAAACTCATAGCGTTAGATTTAGAGAATTGAGAAACAACGGATATCGAATTTTTGAATTTGATTTGCAAAGTATGTTGTTATAGAAATCGGTTCAGTTCACAGTCCAACAGCATATGGCCTCCATGATTTCCAATGAAGAAAATAGGAGAATATGACACATATATATAGCTGCCAGACCCCCTGAAACTGAGTGCCTCATCAGCCCTAGGGGTGTCAACACCCCTGTGGGTGGGTCGACCCATAGGTCGACACCCCTTTAGGGGGGTCGACCCCCTAGATCGGTAATTTTACCTATTTGACGAATTTTTCGAATTTGAATCTTTCTATATAAAATTCTGACTCATCTCTGACTCATACGTGTGTGTATATATATATATATATATTCTATGTGTATACAAACTTAAAGCCCTCATAACTTCTTCATACGGTGTCCATTTTATGCAAACCAAATGTCTATCTTGACCAGAATTTCGAGACGGACACAATGGTGCAGTCCGTTTCCTCTAATATTAATTATTATTTAATTTATTCTATTTAATGTCGTTAAAAATTCAGGCTGTTACATATTTCCAGGGACCCGGGCATCTCGGGCTCAACACTTCATCCTAATGCGATCCGAGTGGTCGTCGGATTTCTATTCCTGGCATGATCTCAGTAATCGCTGAAGTTCTATTTTATTACAACCTCAGTGATCATTCATCCTTTGCTCAAACACAACCTCTTTAATCACTTCGTTATTCCAGCTATCTCGGACTTATTGGACTTTCTGGTTATTCAAGCCTGTTAGACTCCTAAAGTCCTTTGGATATTCTGGCTCTTCTGATTATCTATAAATGATCCAAAGCGATCATCCGCTTTGATCAAATTTCAGGCCTATTGGATTTATGGTGAAAGGATAATACGATATGGCGCGATCGTGGCTCTTTGGTTTTCCAATTATAGAAGCTCGCTTAAGACTTCTCCCTGCTTTGGTTTCTGGATTTCTGGCCTTCTTGCAAAACACATCTTCCTCCTATCAAGCAAGACATGTTTTAGGTGGCAAAATATTAACATTCTTTTTGGTCAAAGCTGTAACGCATCAAAATTTTGGTTAGCAACGCTCTCAAGCATCAAAAACATCGCCAAAAAACACAAAGCGATTTGGTCAAAGTCTCGACGTGTTCAGAAAATAATTGGAAATGGCGTAGATTTATAATATCATCGCCGATGGACTCAGAAAAACTGGCGCAGTAAAAATACATGATCGACTCAGTCCGATCATCTCAATACCCATTATTATTTAAGCCGAAGATTAAAATATGCCAAAATCCATTACTCGGTCATTGAGAATTTAGCTATGCGTTAATAGTGAATGCACGCAAACTATGTTCATATTTCCAAGCACACCCTGTAAAAGTCTTAACCAGCCTACTCTTAAACAAGTATTTAGTAAACAGAAACTTCAGAAAGACTCGTCAAGGGGGGTATCGAGTTGAGTTAGTGAACACGAATGATAATAATAGGTCAAACATTAGCCGACTTTGTAAATGAGTGCACTGGGTTCATTAAACAACAATCAGAAAAGTGAAAGATTTAAAATCAATGTGGAATTTGTTCATTGACAAAGCATCTAACGAGCAAGGAGCCGGTGTTGAATATGTTACTATAACACCAGGAGGGGATCAACTACATTATGCCATGAAATTAGGATTCCCTGCAACTAATAACGAAGCAGAGTGTGAATTGATGGAGGCTGGTTTGACTTTGGTCAAGGAACTCAAAAATTCCACGAATTCAAGTTTTCTATGACTCTCAACTCATCATCAACCAGCTCAAACAGACATATCAAACTAAGTATCAAAAAATGTCATGATATGTCAGGAGGATATTGGAAATGACTGAAACATTTAAAGTTTTCTCAATATGTCGAATACCAAGAGGATAAAACACCTAACAGATTCATTAGCCAAATTGGCCAACTCAAGAGGAGCATCGGAAACACGAATAGTCCTAAGATATCAGGCAACGCCTGTCATTGAGGAAAATTAATCTATTGTAACCTAAAGTAAAGAAAAGTTAGGGACGACACCTGAATCTTTTCCGTAAATGAAAACCCTTCCGTGAATCCTAACGAAGCAACTGGATGACACTGATACTAGAATATATAAACAAGAAAATACTCCTTTCGGACAAAAAGTGAAAGCCAGAAAAATTAAAAGGAAAGCTTCAAGTTTTGTCATAATAAATGGGATTATGTACGAATGAGGTATACATTCTCATACCTGAGATGTGCAAATCCTAAGGATGTGCGAACATTTTGACTTCTCCTTAAAAATCCAAAGACGGCTCCGAAAAAACCAAAAGAGTCGTTTTGGGTTTTCCTTAAAAAGCCAAAAGCGGCTCCGCTTATTTCAGAAAATATTCTTTGGTCTTCTATTCCTTATTACCTGAATTTGGGTATCCTAAGACAAAAGATACTCCTCTTATTTCAAAAAAAAATATCTGGTCTTCTATTCCCTTAGTACCTAAATCTAAGTATCCTAAGTCAAAAGTGGCTACGCTTATTTCAGAAAATAATCTCAAGTCAGCTATTTCCTTATTACTCTGGGTGTCCTAAGCCGAAAGAGTCTACGCTTATTTTAGAAAAAATATTATGATCTTCTATTTTCTTACTACCCGAATCAGGATTTCCTATGCAAGAAAAGCCATTTATTTTATTATTACCTAAATCTGGGTTTCCTATGCAAGAAAAGGCATCGTTTTTTTCGATTATTACAGGTGTTTGGGTTTTCCACTAGGAAAAGGCTTTATTCCTCTACTAAACCCCTATATCAAGGTTTCGGGATTTTTGACAATTTTGTATCAAATTTCACCCGAACGAGGGTTCACTGGATTATTTTCAAAATATGGATTTCTTCAACCAAATCTGGGACTCAGATTTTCTAAATCAAGGAATGACTTTACATCATTTTCCCCGAGTATGGGTTCTTTACAAATCATATTTGAATCTGGGGAATAATTAATAATTATGCCCTTGCTTGGGATTCGAGCTCGACACATCGAAGATAATGGTGAACCAAACGACATCATTTAGAGTTCATCCAAAGAACAAAAGCTTCTTTCACAATAAGGGAGGGCAAGATGCTAACCCAAAAATCATTCGAATAATGGGAAAGGAAAAAATAGAAGAGGAGGATGTCCAAAAGTAGTTAAGGATGCGAACAGGAAGGGTAAATATCCCAAGTTTAGCTAAAGACATCATGAAACACACATATCAGTCCCAAGCCTACTGTGGGAGGTAACCCAATTTAGCTACCCGTAGAGCCCTCCGAAGGAAATAAAGCAAATATTTCATCGCATACCCCCGAAGTTTATGGAAAATAAGCCACAATTCGTATATCACGTAGGGCATCGAATCCAGGTCCAAAGTCTTTAAGAATCAATGTAAAAGCATGCGATAAAAGGCCAGAGAGGCCGAAAGCTCCAATACGCCCAAACCTTTCATATCCAATAAAAATTTCCTATTAGCACCATAAATAACCAAGGCATATCAAGTGTTAAAATCGAGGTGAAGAAGTGTGAGAGCCAAGACACCCCGAAGGAAGCGGTAGTAGGCCTTCGACAATATCTTTTTGAAATACAGGGAGGAAGGAAAAGGAAATTTACGTTAGAACAGGATGCTCTTTTTGGTCTCAACCGAAAGGGAAATAACTTCATATCTACCAACGCTAGAAGAGAAAATGATGGAAGTAAGCTAAGGACCAAACATCAAGAGAAACAAAGAAGGAGCTAAGAACCACAAACAAGAAAATTTGTAATGAGAAAGTGTTGACACCAAAAAATGGTACAACACCCAGGAAATGAGATTGTGGAGAATAAATGAAGACAAATAAAAAAAATGAATAGAAAAGTGATCACACACAAGTTTATTATGGTTCGGCGTTAACGAGCCTACGTCCACTTTATAATATATTTTATATGTAATGATCTATTATAGATGAAACAATCACCAAAATAATATAATCAGAGATAGGCAAAAAAAGATCCATCCTTTTCAATTTAGAAGGTTTATTTATAGATGCAATAGTGTTTAAATTAGCTGAGGTACGTGTTATCCTATCCAGACTTTTAGGATAGCATGAAGAAGTGTTCTTCTCTAATGAGTGGCATTATTTGAATGAGAAGTGATAGGTAGCAGTTGATAAGTTATTCAAGGATTGCTGGAACCATTCAATTAGGAGTAGGAGAAAATCTTTAAGAGGATATTTGGCACGGAATCAGGCTTAGCCTAACCCGATTGACCCAAAGACCACGGGCTCCAACTGGCTTGCACATAAGGTTCCTGTACTTGGCTTAATCTTAGACTCGGGTTGAACCACCTATCGGTGGACAAGTTTCTTTGTCAGGGTCATTCGGTCCTTCATGTCACTTTGGCCGAAGTCTACGTTGTCAATGATTCTTGATGGCCTTGCCAAAAGGTAGGTTGACACTCTGACTTCCAAAGCATCTCATGTTACGAATAAGGTTTACTTTGTAATTTTTCATTTTGGATTGTCTCTCAGTGTAGGAAAATCAGAAAATGATGCTAGTACTAACTTGAAGATTTTTCCATGAATTATATGGGCCAAGGATCGGTTAGTCGTACGTTCTGGAATTAGCATTGGTCCAAGAAACGATAAAGCTTTGCAGTCATGTGTCTATTCAGCCAAGCTTGGCTCATTACCGTAATGACACATCAACCCCGTAGTGATAATCACCAGTCACGTCAACAGAATATGAAGCATTCCCCCGTTCTATTATAAAAGGTTGGCCCACCTCCAATATTTACTTTTACTTTTTCACCGCATCCAAACTCGTTACTTTCCAAAAAAAAATCTGAAAACCCTTCTCTATTGAAGATCAAGATCATTTCTTATAATTTCTTCGTAGGTATGGATTGATTTTTCTTTCTCTCATCTTTAAACACATCTGATATGATTCCACACATAATTCTTCCCCTTTTTTCGTTCTAATTTACATTCAGTATAGTCTGTGGTTTAAATCGCCCATGTCGAGTTCATCGAAAATGTGATCCGACGATAAGGCGACGATCATATGCGGCCCTATGGCATAGAGACGATGGTTGGTAATGGAAGTGGGATCGTCTTTGTCAAAGGGCATGAGGATGAAAAGGCATCTCTTCCCTTGAAGCAATTTAAATTTCGAGGCGCCATTAATTCTTAGGACGTGCGACAATGGGAAAGAGAGTGCGATTGGATAGGTGTGCTCGGGTAATGATGATGGCTATTGATGTTATCAGATGGAAGGAGACAAATATGATTTTAAAACCGATGCTTGTAGACTTAGCGCTGTAGAATAAGTAACTGTCATCAAAACGTTTAGTAATAATACCTGGTCTTTGGTTGGTAGGACTATTGGTCGACTCCTTTGAGGTCAAGTAGAAAAAGATAAACATCTAAGAGGTGCTCAACCCATGCTTGTCAAAGAGGGTCAGGTCGATCCTCAGGTCTGCCAAAAGTTTAAGTAGAACGTCTGATTTCACTCATTCTTCCTAATTAGGGCTGAAAACCATGAAGTCGAGCATGTTATTGATTGTTATTTTGATTTGGGCTATCACTTCATCATTCATACACATGTTGATGCACATACTAAGGGATTATGATCTTACCAATATTACCAATAGTCTTTTATGAATAGCACAGCTTACAATGGTCGGGCGATGCGATACTCACAGCTTTGGAGTAGGCATAGGTAAGGCTATATCGACCCCTCTAGACTTGGAAAGTATTTCGTGTTAACACCGTTATTAAAACGTAGTTCAAAATAGAGAAGTGTGTATCGGCATTAACATGCGGCTACGAACATAAATACGAAAGGGGCTTCCACAAAGCGTTAGAACAGTTCACACACCGGTCGGTCATATGGTGCTAATAGCAGGAGCGGTCGATACCAGTTATCCCTAACCGGTCGGTATGCGTAATATAATGGAACCAACCAGTATGAAGTGGTATATTCATATACATAGCTTCACGTTGCATGGGATGTTGATGTTGGACCTACACACGTCGGCATGATGGGACAACTTGCATAGGTTATCAAACATTAACATTCACATACTAATACAAATATGGCACATTATACTATGTGAATTAAAGGGATGTATATAAGTTGCATGGCTTCTAAAGTCTAAATGTACACAGGTAGGAAGATAGGCATACACTGTGGCAAACATTTTGCATGGCTCACACATTATAAATAAAGGAAGCCTGCACATTTATATATCTTCATATGACCCGGTCGGTCACATACGGACGAAGCTGCTCGGTCACTTGCAAGCAATCTAGATCACAACATATAATAGTTGAGGTGATCGACAGTATTACATGGTCGGTCCGTTGTGACTTGCATCAGCGGATAAGATCGAACGGTATGTACATAAACTGTTTGGTGTGAAGAATCATAACGAGGTGTCACACTGATCAGTTCAAAGATATATAAGTGAATGGTAGAACCATAAATAGTGTTCCCATATCCCTTAAGAAGAATGTGAAGAACACGTGTGGCATCTGCATGCGAATCTTAACTATATGAGCTGACCGGTCTAAAGTTTCCTGAACCGGTCGGTGTCAAAGTATGGGATGGAAGACATAAAAAAGAATGGGCATATTTGATTTACAACGTCAGTCACTTTATTAAATAAAGCAATGGCACAGATGTAAATCTTCATACCCATATTTTGAGCTTGGCATAAATTAAATAACATGAGAGTGCATGGGGAGAGCACACGTGGCTTCATGTGGGAACAGGTATAGAGAATGGCGGCATCAAAATACAAACTGATCGGTGTGGAAATATATAATGTAGCGGTTGATGCTGAGCTTTTATGACCGAACGGTATTGCAAAACAAGGATCGACCGGTGTATAAAAGGCATGACTGACCGACCAGTGCAAGACCAATCGGTTCTCCTTTCCAGCCGTTGCCAGCTGTACCCAGTGGCATTTCTGTAAATAATTAATATACCGACCGGTTACCTGCACTACATATTTTTAGTTTTGTCCTCACTTGCTCCACACCTATAAATAGAGGTCCAACCTCACTTTAAAGGGGACCTATTTTCTTCACCTCGGAGGGCCGTGAAATCATTTCTTCAACCTCCATTCTAACTTCATTAATGACTTTCATGAATAAACTTCATCACTCCTACAACAAGAAGATCAAATCAAGTCCATCATCTTTTCAAAGTGGCTCTAACTCGATTCTAGTGCACTCCAACCGCCATTAATCTTCTCTAAAAGCTCAGATCAACCGCTAATTTCATGGAAAAGTTAAGGAAAATCATCTAATCATGAGATCTAATCCATTTCTTCCCAAATTCAAGTGTGATTTATAGCTAAAAAGAGAGAATGAGCGTAAATGGAATGTATGAGAGATTTTCATGCAAGTTGTAAATGGAACTTTATAATGAGAAATGATTGGAAAGAGAACGTAGATTCATCTCGAATCGAACCACTATAAAAATTCCCTTGTCTTTATTTTATATTTTTTACTTTTGTGATTGTGGCCTCGCATTTTTATCTCTAACCATAATAAGTGAAGTGCACATTTGCACCATTTAGTGTTTGTGTCATTTTTGACGCAAACATTTGGCACCCACCGTGGGGCCGCGTTCGCATCTCCTTCCTTCATACACTCTCACAAAGTTGAACGCCTTGGAATTGAAGTTCTAAACCGCCTCTTTCTCCAACATAATGGAAAAATCTAAGAAGACCATAAGCAAAAGTATTGGGAAAACCGATAATATCACTAACAAAGAAGCTATGTTACCTAGTAATCTCTTTGATGTCGGTGAAAATTCCATTGGTGGAACGGGTGTCACGAAGAACGAATTAAACGCCGTTATTGCCGACATGAATCAACGAATGGATGTCTCTACTAAAGCTATGATGGAGAAACTTGACGCCATCCTTAATGCTTGACTAGATCAAGCCCCTCAAAATGCCCATGTTGACATGAAAGACGACAATGAATGCTTGAACGACAAAGATGAAGCTAACGCCGAACGCTTGAAACCAAAAGCTAAGAGTAACTCCGAGATGAAATCCCGAAAGATTACCATGTCACAGAGGCACCTCCTCGCCGTGAAGAGCAACATGACATTAAAGAATACATTTCGGACGTGATAGAACAAACCACGAAGAAGAATCAAGTTAGCAAAGTTCTGAAAGATGTTGTGTCTCGAGAAGAGTTCGACAGAGCTATTGCCAACCTACATCAAAAAATTGATGCTTCAAACGAGATGTTGCTAAACCAACTCTATGCTCTCAAAGTCGCTCCAACTGATTTTGTATATTGCTTAACGAGCATTGTTTTACAAGGAAACACGTATTTCTATGCCTCGGAATCTCACAAAGGGAAGTTTAATTGTCGAGATCAAAAGGAGGATGAGCTCATGCAGCCTTTCTTCCCCATCGATTCGGAGGATAATCGAAAAAGTACTCGGGGGAAAAAACGCGCAAACGATAAAAAAGAGCAACAGAGAACACAAGAGAATTCGCCTTTTCAAATCACCAGAACTGACACCTTTGAGTGATACCCCTGAAAATATCTATCTGGCGACGAAGCAGTCTGAAGAATATGCGGAGCCAAATCCACTAAGGATGAGCGATAAAGCATTAAAGTCCGGAAAATTTTGCCTCTATCACAATCAGCCTGGTCATGATACCAATGAGTGCAGACATCTAAGAAGCACAATTGAAATGCTGGTTAGGAGCGACAAGCTGCAGCACTACGTTAAGAAATCACATGCCATGAATTCTCTTCCAACCAGCCAGGGGCAAAGCGTATCCGCCAAACAACTGAGCTCGGGTGGAAAGACTCCAATAGCAGATATCTCCCGCTCAACCGATAAAAGCTCGAAAAAGATGCAAACCTATGCAAATACTCAAGAGTATAGTCCAACAGAAGAAATGACTCTTATGGAATTAAAAGCCCTTGTCCATCCAATGGTCGCCAGACACTTCTATACCAAGGCTAAGTAAAGACTAGATGACGTCTACAAATGGCTACCCGACGAGCGATTATTCCACCAAAATCCGACGAAGCATGGCGACTCCAGCAATGCTAGATCAAGTGCCAAATGCTGTAAATAACAACATATGCAGATGCAAAGTAAGAGAAGCACCACCTTAAAGAGTGAGAGGGAGGAGTTTCCAAGAGCTAAAAGTTGGGGAGTCCAGCAAGAAATCTCGGATTCAAAACCTCATCCCCCAAGGGTTCGCGGGAGTCTAGGGCACGTTAGTCGGGCAGCGATCACTTACCAAAGGTAAGTGAGCTCTGACCGATGACTGATGTTTGCTCTGCGAATTGATGCAACCTTAAACCTTACCTCACGGTTCATGGAGGTCTAGGATGTTTCAGCCGGGAAGCGATTACTTACCAAAGATAAGTGAGCTTCGACCGAAAGCTGACACCCACTCCATGGATCAACCTTAATCCTCACCTCATGGTTCATGGAGGTCCAGGATGTTTCAACTGGGCAGCGATTACTTACCAAAGGTAAGTGAGCTCCGACCGAAGGCTAACACCCGCTCCATGGATTAACCTTAATCCTTACCTCATGGTTCATGGAGGTCTAGGATGTTTCATCCGGGCAGTGATTACTTACCAAAGGTAAATGAGCTCCGACCGAAGGCTGACACCCGCTCCATGGATCAACCTTAATCCTTACCTCACGGTTCATGGAGGTCCAGGATGTTTCAGCCGGGCAGCGATTAGTTACCAAAGGTAAGTGAGCTCCGACCAAAGGCTGACACCTGCTCCATGGATCAACCTTACTCCTTAACTCACGGTTCATGGAGATCCAGGATGTTTCAGCCGGGCAGCGATTACTTACCAAAGGTAAGTGAGCTCCGACCGAAGGCTGACACCCACTCCATGGATTAACCTTAATCCTTACCACACAGTTCAAGGAGGTCCAGGATGTTTCAACTGAGCAGCGATTATTTACCAAAGGTAAGTGAGCTCCGACTGAAGGCTGGAACCCGCTCCATGGAACAACCTTAATCCTTACCTCACGGTTCATGGAGGTCCACGATGTTTCAGTCAAGAAGCGATTACTTACCAAAGGTAAGTGAGCTCCGACCGAAGGCTGACACCCGCTCCATGGATTAACCTTAATCCTTACCTCACGGTTCATGGAGGTTCAGGATGTTTTAGCCGGGAAGCGATTACTTACCAAAGGTAAGTGAGCTCCGACTGAAGGCTGACACCCGCTCCATGGATCAACCTCAATCCTTACCTCAAGGTTCATGGAAGTCCAGGATGTTTCAACCGGGTAGCGATTACTTATCAAAGGTAAGTGAGCTCTGACCGAAGGCTAACACCGGCTCTATGGATCAAAACAACCTTTACCCCATGGTTCATGGAGGTCCGGGGCACCTCAGTCGGGCAGCGATCAGTTACCAAGTTAAGTGACTCCGACCGATGACTGATGCCTACTCCATGGATCGGCTCAACCTTACCCTTCACCCAAAGATTTGCGGGAATCATTATGCACGAAATGAAGCGCGAGATCTTGCTACGGCAAGACGAAGCGTGGGAGTTTGTAGCGCGGAACGATGCAACCCTCACTTAAACATCGCGGGAGTTCGTAATGTGGAATGATATGACAATCTAAAAATCTTTTCATAGAGAAAGTAACCTCTCTTTGACAGAGATCAATGACACTCATCCAACTCTATAATGACGATCCAGTCAACAAGAGAAGATAAACATTGAATATTAAACAGTCTCTCCCAAGACACGGGGCATCCAACGTAGTTTCCAACGATGAAGCTGATCATCATATGAACTTTGAGCAATAAAGTCTCTGTCCATAATAAAGACTAACGAAGACCTTCTAGGCGAGGGGCATAAATAATTAGAGACTTCCCCGAAAAGAAGCCTAGAAATATGAAATGTTTTTGATGGTACAAAATAGGTTCAAGCAGTGAAAATAGCCCGAGTAAAAGCCGGGGCAATCATACATTAGCACAACACTGTCAGCAGCAGGCCCTAGAATTCAAAATCAAAGTGCTCGCATTCTAGTACAACATCGACAAGGAGCAAATGCAAGTTCCATAATGGATTTCAATGTAGAATATATAACCAACAACGTTCATTTCGAAGCCCGCATTTCTTGCAAGCAAAAAATACAAGCATCGAGAGGAAAATGTTAACACCGTTATTAAAACGTTGTTCAAAACAGAGAAGTGCGTATCGGCATTAACATGCGGCTACGAAGATAAATACGAAAGGAGGCTCCACAAAGCGTTTGAACGGTTCGAACGGTTCACACAACGGTCGGTCATATGGTGCTAATAGCAGGAGCGGTCGATACCAGTTATCCCTAACCGGTCGGTATGCGCAATATAATGGAACAGACCGGTATGAAGTTGTATATTCATATACATAGCTTCACGTTGCATGGGATGTTGATGTTGGACCTGCATACGTCAGCATAATGGGACAACTTGCATAGGTTATAAAACATTAACATTCACATAGCAATACAAAGATGGCACATTATACTACGTGAATTCAAGGGATGGATATAAGTTGCATGGATTTTAAAGCCTAAACGTACACACGTGGCAAGATAGGCATACACTGTGGTAAACATTTTGCATGGCTCGCACATTATAAATAAAGGAAGCCTGCACATTTATATATCTTCATATGAGCCGGTCGGTCACATACGGACGAAGCTGCTCGGTCACTTGCAAGCAATCTGGATCACAACATATAATAGTTGAGGTGATCAATAGTATTACATGGTCGGTCCGTTGTGACTTGAATCAGCGGATAAGATCGAACGGTATGTACATAGACTGTTTGGTGTGAAGAATCATAACAAGGTGTCACACTGATCAGTTCAAAGATATAAAAGTGAATGGCTGAACCGTAAATAGTGTTCCCGTATCCCTTAAGGAGAATGTGAAGAACATGTGTGGCATCAGCATGCGAATATTAACTGTATGAGCTGATCGGTCTAAAGTTTCCTGACCAGTCGGTGTTAAAGTGTGGGATGGACGACATAAAAAAGAATGGGCATATTTGATCTACAACGTCAGTCACGTTATTAAATAAAGTAAGGGCACAGATATAAATCTTCATAGCCATATTTTGAGCTTGGCATAAATTCAATAACACGAGAGTGCATGGGGAGAGCACACGTGGCTTCATGTAGGAACAGGTGTAGAGAATGGCGAAATCAAAATACAAACTGATCGGTGTGGAAATATATAATGTAGCGGTCGATGCTGAGCTTTTATGACCGAACGGTATTGCAAAACAAGGATCGACCGGTGTATAAAAGGCATGACCGAACGACCGGTGCAAGACCAACTGGTTCCCCTTTCCAGTTGTTGCCAGCTGTACTCAGTGGCATTTCTGTAAATAAATACGTTACCGACCGGTTCCTTGCACTACATATTTTTGCCTTTCTCCTCACTTGCTCCACACCTATAAAAAGAGGTCGAACCCCACTTTAAAGGGGACCGCTTTTCTTCAACTCGGAGGGCCATGAAACCATTTCTTCAATCTCCAAGCTCCATTCTAACTTCATTAATGGATTCCATGAATCAAAGTTCATCACTCCTACAACAAGAAGATCAAATAAAGTCCATCATCTATTCAAAGTGGCTCTAACTCGATTCTAGTGCACTCCAACCGCCATTAATCTTCTCTAAAAGCTCGGATCTACTACTAATTTCACGGAAAAGTTAAGGAAAATCATCTAATCATGAGATCTAATCACGAGATCTAATCCATTTCTTCTCGAATTCAAGTGTGATCTATAGTTAAAAAGAGAGAATGAGCGTAAATGGAATGTATGAGAGATTTTCATGCATGTTGTAAACGGAACTTCATAGTGAGAAATGATTGGAAAGTGGACGTAGATTCATATCAAATCGAACCACTATAAAAATTCCCTCGTCTTTATTTTATATTTTTTTACTTTTGTGATTGCGGCCTCGCATTTTCATCTCTAACCATAATTGGTGAAGTGCACATTTGCACCATTTGGTGTTTGTGTCATTTTTGATGCAAACATTTTGACTTCTGAAACTTGGACCAATTCTGAAACCGACCCTACCACCGACACCCAAGACCGAAAAAAATCTGCCACTTGCCGTGGAAGTAGGCGAGACAAGCGAGGTGGCAGTCGTGTCAGTAGCACCCGACACCCTTCCCGTTGCGGTAATTCTAGAAAAACCTTCGGATGCTTGGCCTTGCGTAATGAGTTTGAGGCAATTGAAGAATTTAAGTATTAAATACAATATATCATGGGAAATTATCCGCCTTCCTCAAGAAAATGATCATCTCCATAATCCGGCAAGTGGGTATATGGCGCTAGCTCAGCTGATGTGCACTCCTGGAGCTATTCCACCGTTTTCTCCATTTGTCATTAATTTTCTTAGGCGAATGAACTTGGCACCAATACAGCTTCAACCGATTCCATATACGAATCTCTTATCACTATACATCTAATATATGAAGTATTTACGTCAACCCCCGACATTTAATGACATATTATTTTTCTTCAACTTCAGGCATCGAAAGAAAGACACTTTTTTTTTCTTTGAGGCTGTTCATAAATGAAAAATTATCACTACAAGAAAAATACCCTATTGCAACTAGCTATTTGCAACAGGCGATAAACGACAGTTGCAGTAAACAATATTTTGCAACAGACCTATTATAGCAGTTGCAATAGATTAGATTTAGCAACAGGCTTTTTATTTCTGTTGCAAAAAGCATATTTTTAGCAACTGTGCTTCCCTTCCTGTTGCAAAAACATACTTTTCGCAACTGTGCTTTCATAACAGTTGCAACAAACATATTATTTGCAACTGGACTTCCAAGCCAGTTGCGAATAAATATCTTTAGCAACTGTTTTCACCACTTGCAATAACTGTATTTTTTACAACTGGTAAAGCCAGTTGCGAAAAACATACTATTAACTTTTAATAATTAATCTTAAACAGTTATTATTAAATAATTAACAATTAGCAATTATTGTAAAAGGTTAATAATTAATAATAAAATTTAATTATTATAAATTAATATTTATAATTGATAATTAAAAATAATAATTAATATTTAACAAATAATAATAATTAATAGCTAAAAAATAATAAATATAATTATTACTTAGTTTAATAATTATAATTGATAATTATATCAAATATTCAATAATTTAAATAATTCTAAACTTATGACTAAAACAAAACTACAAAATATTCACAAAATTTTAAATTTTTTCTTTAAAATTTTCATTAAACTAAAAATTATTAAAATATAATACAACACATTAAGAGAGAGCGTCAATTTTGAAATATTCATAAAATTTTAAAGTAGAATTTTAAATTTTCTATAAGAAGTTACATTTTAAAACAAAATTTGTTCTAATGGAGTAAGTAGATTGAAACTAATGTTAAGTTATAAATGAACAATGTCGTTGTTTAGTAAAATTTAGAAGACTCCACCGTCAATCATAAAGTTTGGCGCGAACCCTAAGTTTTGACTGAAATTTTGGCTCGATATTCTGAAATTTTCGCGTTTATCATCCTACTCAAAACAGTGTCCATCTACACCATTCAACAAATCTCAAATCCATCCCTACTTTCGAACCCCATCAACCCTTCCACTTCCTCCTCGTCTACCAGCTTCATGTACCCAGTCCCGAGTCGAACTCCCTCCGCTGAACAAACCCTAACCCTAAATCATGATGGCACAAACCACGACACCTGTTTCAACCTCTCCACCAATAGTTGCCGTCGACCATCGCCTTCACATCGCCAGCGCTTCCTCATACAACCCTAAACCGCATCGTTGTCCATATCTGCTTACACAATCCCAACGTCAAATTGACATTTGGTCCAACTTGCAGCAAAATTAAAATCATCTTCTCGATTTCCTGTAATCACGATACAATTCACTGTATCGGAACTACTGATGTTGAGCACTTAAAAACCTGAAGGACGATCCTGAAACCTTGAGGTAATACATTATGTTTATTTAACTGCATACGAATCTTTTATCGTCAAAATTTGTGATTTTGGTACCTTATCTTGCGTCTAATCTGTTTGCTACAAACTCAAATCCAAAAAATCTGAAAATGAATTAAGCGGTTTATCCCTTAAGAAATTGGAAATTTCTTAGAGAGCTTTACTTGGGTTATTACAATACCTACAGTGGTGGCATTCCTAAAGAATTTGGAAACTTAAGCAGTCTGCTTTGATTTGATGCAGCTGATTGTGGTTTGAGTGGTGAAATTCCTAATGAGATTGGTAATCTAAAGAAACTTGATTCATTGTTTTTGCAAGTTAATGCATTTACTGGTGAATTAACTGAAGATATTGGGAACCTATCAAGTTTAAAATCTTTAGATTTGTCTAATAATATGTTCTATGACCAAGTTCCTAGAAGTTTTTCTAAGCTCAAGAACATCACTCTTTTGAACTTGTTTAGGAATAAATTGCATGGTATGGTACCAGAGTTTATTGGAGACTTACCTAAGTTAGAGGTTTAACAATTAATGGGAAAATAATTTTACTGGCAGCATTCCCAAAAATCTAGGTAGAAATGGAAAGCTTCAGATATTAGATTTATCAACTAACAAGGTTAGTGGATCTTTGCCTAGTAATTTATGCTATGGTAATAAGTTACAGACTTTAATTACTCTTCAAAACTTTCTGTTTGGTTCAATTCCAGAATCTCTATGTAAATGTGAATCACTGAGTAGAATTAGAATGGGAGAAAACTTCTTGAATGGTTCCATTCCTAATGGTTTGTTTAGCTTGCCAAATCCAAATCGAGTTACAGGATAACTTACTTATTGGTGGCATTCCTCAAACAAATAATAACAGAATGGGTTTGTAATGGTAATGTTAGATTAGAGATGTTAGTACGTTGTGTTTGTGGTTTGATCTTTTGTGTTAAACTCTGTGGGTTGTTTGGGTTTTGTATAGCCGGAGTGTTGGTGTTTTTCGTTTGATACTAGTAGATTGTTTTGCAATTATGGTAATATCATCTGGAAAATCCAGATGTTTGGTAGGTGTATTAGATAAATTCTAATAGTTTTCATCGCTTGATCTTATATGGCTCGGTCATTATATAAAGAATTAATTTTATTTTTACATCTCCTTTCGAGCATTTCTGCGTAGAAAAACCAGGAAAAAGCATCACCATCAGTAAGGCAATCAATTTTTGATTGTCGGATACTGTAGATGTATTTTTTATGCATTTTTTATTAAGTAAATTCTCAAAGAGCAGCCTAAACCAGAAAAACGTTACTTATGCTTCGCATGTTGCAGGGAAAAAATGTCAGGAGATTACTCAAAGAGCAGCCTAAACACTAATATGGACCTAGCCAGTACGCTGCAACAAGCTGAGAGCCTTTTGCTGATGTCTCAGATATACACTAGATGATAGAGTAGAAATATGATTAGAAAATATTCTATTCAAAAAAAATGTGTTGTATGAGAGAAATTGTTATACATGAGCGGTGTATGAAAATTATAGAAATTTTTGTTGTAATTGTTTGTAGTATTAAAACTTTGTGAAAATAAAAATTTTATTTGTTTATTTTATTTTGATATACACTATTACTAAAACGAATACATTTAATATGTAATATATATAACCTGTTTTTTTTTTTTTTTACAGATTTGTGGATCTATTGCAACAGGCATATACTGTTGCAAAATGATCTGTTGCAACAGCAAAAGCCTGTTGCAAAAAAGGATACCGCAACATCTTATTGCAACGGGCAAAAACTGTTGCAGACCTTTAGCAACTTGGGCTATACCAACGGGCGTTGGCCCGTTGCAATAGGCCTACTGCAACAGATTTTGCCTGTTGCGAAAAGTGTTTTTTGTTGTAGTGTATTGAGGGCATCCACAACAAACAGGGGGACAATAGGCATGAATGGTTTTATATTAAGCAACAACGGGGATGTGCACGTCGCTGTCTTCGGTGCATTAAGTCTTTCATTTTAACTGGTCCGATCATTAAGAGACTTCTTACACAAACCATTTTCATGCAAGCGATGAATCAAAAAGTCCCACGGGGAGAGAATTCGAAGAGCGCTTAGATAAGCTATTTGGTTCAAGCCTTGAGCGCAAAGACATGTGGAATTGCTTAACCGACGCACACTTACATCAATATCATCTTCTTGACGCAAACAGAACATTAGGATCCCTGGTTGACCAATCTTCTCCATCAACGGTTGTTTAAGTTGACATGCCCTCAGTCGAGAAAGCGTCGACCATCGTAGAAATGTGCCTCCAGTTGGTAAGAAATTTGACCAACTTGCGGTTGAGGAGAAGGTTTTCACCGTCGCACGTCCTCCAAGGAGGGGGAAAAGTTGTCAAAAGGAAACTCAGAAAGGAGGCCGACATTTTAATCGCGGAGAAAGGCTTGGCCATGGATATTGCAGAAAAACTTCCAAAAAAGACGATCATGGAAGAATCTCAAAATAATCAATCTAGAATTTCTGTTATCGAAAAGTCTTCTTCTTTTATTCAGGATTCACTTGAGGAGGAATGAATTCCCTTTATGACGGTATAAACAGTCTGAAGCTCCCTAAAAAAACTCATTTCTTCTCAAAATTTAGATTCGACTTGTTTCTTCACCGAACTCATCGGACCAAAGGGCGTGATAGAGACGAGCCAAGTTCCAAGATTGGGTCTGTCTTAGGGAATTACTCAAAACATACACAGCACAAGCACTGCACATCACAGCACTATTTTCTCTTGTGTATACTGAACATTGGTCAATTTTTTTTTGTCAAAATGCAGGTGCCATGGATAATGAGTATTATCACAATAAATTTGGTTTTCTTTTAAAGAGAGGTGGACCTGTTGGGTCGGCCATGCAGCAAGGCAGGCAAGATAGTGGACTCAAAGATTTCCATCATTAAAGAGAAAGGGAGAAAAGGAGGAGAAAGAGGAGAGGTAGAAAAAAAGGTCAGGAGAGGAAAAGACGGGAGAAACAAGAGAGGGGAGATCGGGAAAAGCGAAAGAGGAATTAAGAGAAAAAGGGAGCAAAGGAGGGTAAGTCCTAGGGAAAAGAGGAGGAGCATGAGACTCTTAAGCGTCGATCTTCATCCTATTCTCAGGACAAAACTCCCAAGGGTGGTGATAAAATTGCCAGTGAACATTCTCAGGTTGCTCCATCCCATACCAAACTTCGGGTCGACCCTATTCCCAAGTCGCAACTAGCTGTGATTCATGATCATGACTCCACCCTTCTCCCATACGTCGTGAGAAAAGTCCTCGGATATCAATCTCTTTAGCTCAAGAGAGGACATCTGCCAAACGACTCAAGGAAATGGAAGAGTTTTTCCTTAGTCTTTGCTTTACCAGACTTGAATTTGCCCTTGTCCTACGACCATTTCCACCAAATATCCATGATCAAGTCAAATCTGATGTTGACTTTGCTCTGTCTCAGTATGATGCGATGTCTACGCAAGGCAAATATGTGTGGTGGTTAAGAGCAAGGAGATAGAGAATGAAGGCTTGCAGATGGTGTTGGATTCTGACAGAAAGGCTTTTTAGTCAATCAAGGAAAAAATGGAGGAGTGTAAGACTCAAGTGCCTATTCTTAAAAAAATATGAAAAATTATAAAGGTCTTAGCGGCCCGATTATAGTCAATGAGTCAGGAGTGTGCGTCTCTCGGAACTGAAAATGAAATCTTAAAGGATGATAAAGGTCGATTGGACAAGGAAGTGCAAAACCTTAAGGTCCAACTTGATTCGTCCGAGCTTGCTAACAAGCAGACCAAAGATAACGTTGTTGCCATGATAAAAAAATGCTAGCAACTCTTAATTCCAACATGTTCGATCAAGGCTAAACATGCAACTAAGGTAAAAGGGATGAGTAAAAGGTTTGGTGCCAATGTTTTACTGTTCTTTGCATGGATCCTCCGCTATAGGAACCTGTCTTGTATGGAAAATTACAAATAGGTATTAGTTGACTCGTGGGAAGTATTTGTGAAAGAAGAGGTCGAGGCGGCGAAGTGACAACCGATGGACGAAGAAGCTTTAATAACTCAATATTTGTGTGGCGATGAGTAATAGGCGTTAGCTCAAGGGAAGAGGGTGTTAAGGGAATTAAAAGACGCTTAGTTATATAGGGCGAAGGGAAAATCAATCCTAGAGGGGGAAACTAGTGCAAGTAAAACGAAAATATCTCTCCCTCTTCTTGCAGCAGAAGTTATTGCTGGTTCATCCTCCATTCCTCCTCTTCCCTAATACAAAAAAGTTCGGTTGCTCCTGCTCCTGAAACAAAGACTTTGGAATGACTGATAAAATCTGCAAATGGAGATAACTCACACGTTCCTTTGTAATCCCATTGAACATTCGTTCCTTAGATCATAACTTTTTCTCTTCCTTTCATAGGTACACCATTGGCAAAAGCAGTCACTGGAGCGAAGACTAAAGTGCCGAAGAAGGATCCTATTACCTTCCCTAACAAAGATGAAGAAATGGTCGATGCTCCGAAGAAACTAGCAAGGTTCAATCGAACGATGATGACGTGGTTGTTATGGGTGAGGGTAAGAAGGTTGATCTTCCATCTATTGCTAAGATGAAGCCAGGGGAGAGGAGGAGGTTTCTTACCTTAAGGCCGAACTATCTGATGATCCCCTTGATATTCCTATGATCCAAGTCATCCCTCCAAATATAATTACGTCTGTCAAGGTACCTCCTTTTCCAGCATCAACTGATCATAGTAAGAGAAAAAGCGATGAAACGGCGTCAGGTAATCCTATTCCCTTTGGCAGCAAGCCCAAGAATCAAAGGCATCATTTGACGACCGAGAAAACCTCGGAGATGATCAAAGAGAAAGAGTTGGAGGAGATCCAGATGTCTGGTGGTAAGCCACCACGAGTTTAGAAACCCTTTTGTTGTATGTCTATTTTAGGCCCTTTGGAAGTTGTTTGCGAGTGCGGTCCGCATTTTTGTCTTCGTTAAGTTTGGAATTTTGTGGACGAAGTTTAATGTACCTATAAGTAATGTTATTTTGTAAACAAAACTTGTGTTGACGTTTAACAATGTTTATTTACCTCCAGATACTTGTATTATTAGCATGTTGAAGGATTATAAAAGTTATAGGGGAACAACGTTAGTGTCCCCAATTCATTCCAAACTTTGAGGATTGTTAAAGTGAAACCCTTGTTCGATCTCTTGCTTATCCCCATGCCCCCAGTGTCGCGGGGGATCAATTCGGATGTCAAGTCTTCTCATCGAATTTAGGATTGATTCGACTAGATCGAGGGTTAAATGAGCTTGGTTATGGATACCTAAGTCCTTTTGTACTCTCCCTCTAGCTGTTAAGGGTTAGAGTCACAGGGATCTAGTCAGGGTGCAACTTTCACACTCGTCCATAATTTTATACTCCTTCTCAAGTCGTGAGAATTAGTGTTGTTTAAATAGACACTCATGTTGTTTGCATCGGTGTCGTCCCCACTTTTGGTCTACAAAGTGCGGTCCGGAGGTTCGAGCGTTGATATCAAGCTTGAAGTTAGTCGACCCATATTTCCTTTCAGTTTTTGAACGAGGTCGACTCGTTGAGGCCTGGACTGGTAGGTTGGGGAGTAGGATTTTGACCTATGCTGGTCGAATCAAAACATATAGCCATTACAGTAATAAGATAGAGTAGGGAAGAAACTTTTATTCATAGACCATAACGGGTGACAAAACACACCTTATTATAATACTAAAATAGGAAAAAAAAGTCCTAAGAAAGATAACCTTGTAAATGCTCAGCATTCCATGCTCTTTGGAAGAGTTCACCATCAACAGTCGCTAGCCTGATGTTTCCATTATCGAAATTTTGTTGGATGACATAAGGCCCTTCCCACTTGAGGCCCATATGTACGGGAGTTAAGAAGACCCGTTTTAGAACAATATCGCCAACATCGAAGATCTTGGGTCGAACCCTCTTACCGTAATATTGAGCGACCCCACGCCGATGAGCTTCGACGTAGAGATTTTCTGCTTCTCTTTTTTCATAAATCATGCCTAATGATTCCAAGAGAAGGTCTTTGTTTGATAGCAGGTCATAGTATGTAGTTCTATGGGAAGAAACTTCAAGCACTATGGGAATGACTGCTTCTGAGCCGTAGGACAAAGCGAAAGGACTATGATCGGTGGTCGTCTTATGGGTGGTTCGGTATGCCCAAAGGACTAAAGGAATCTCGTCAACCCATTTTCCTTTGGCTCGTTCCAAGAATTTCTTCGGGATATACTTGATAATTTTGTAAGCGGCTTCAACCTGTCCACTGGATCGCGGATGCGCAACCGTTGTGTACTTCTTCTCGATATGATACCATTCACTGAAGTTTATGAATTCCGAACTGTCGAATTGAGTCCCATTATCAGTGATGATAGTCCGAGGTAAACCAAACTGACATATGATATTCCTGACAATGAAATTGATGACTCATTTTGTTGTGATCATGGTTAACTGTTCGGCTTCCGCCTACTTTGTAAAGTAGTCTATAGCCGCGATCGCATATTTTGCACCCTCTTTTGAGATTGGCAGACTTCCGATAATATCTATTCCCCAAATGGAAAATGGCCAAGGGCGGACCATTTGAGAGAGATCTATTGGTGGAGACCCGTGGAATCTAAGCAAACCTCTGGCATTTATCAGATCGTCTATAATAATTGACCATGTCCTTGTTAACGGTGGCCTGAAGTATCCATACCGCAACAATTTTTTAGCTAGGGTTTAACCTCCTGTATGAGCGCCACACTATCCCCCATGCACTTCTTTCAATATTTTCTGCACATCATCATTAGCCACACATTGAAGCATCGAAACATAGGAACCCCTTTTGTAAAGTTGGTCTTGCAGGATGGTGTATCTGGAAGCTCGGCGTACGAGGGCTCGTTTCTCATTCCTTCTTTCTGGGAGAGTTCCAAGTAGGAGAAAATTCTTGATGGAGGTAATATAGGATTCCTTTTCAGGTTCGGTTTCTGATTGGTCTACCTCCATCTAATATATGCTCGGAGCGCTTAACGTTTCTATGGGGACCAATTCAGTCTCGCTCGGGTCATCAAACTAGTTAGTTTTTCCAATCGGTCTGCCTTCTGGTTTTCTTCTTTGGGAATGTAGGAGATGATATACTGATCAAAGTCATTTTGTAACTCTTCGACCTACTTGAGATAGGCGGAAAGTTGAACCCCTTCATTTTGATACTCATTTCGAACCTGAAATACAACAAGTTGCAAATCATAGAAAATATTTAGCGTTGCTACTCTTTAGTCCCTCGCTAGCTTGATTCCGAAAATCAGGGCCTCATACTCAGAGTCATTATTGGTAACATAAAAATTCAATCACAGGGCATAATGGATGACCACCCTTAAGGAGTTAATAATACTATGCCGACGCAGGAACATCGATTGTTGCAGGCCCCGTCTGTATGTAACTTCCAAGTGTCTGATCTTAATTCGGTGTCCAGGGGCTTAGAACTATCCTCCAGGCTGCCATCCTCTGGAGTAGTAAACTCGGCTATGAAGTCAGCCAGTTCTTACCACTGGATGGACTTCCGCGGAATAAAGGTTGGGTTGAATTGACTTAGCTCGATGTTCCACCTGAGTAGTTTGCGGCTTGCTTCAGGCTGTGGGGGAACTGTCGTAGCGGTTGGTCGGTGAACACTTGATGAGGTGAGCCTGGAAGTAGTGACAGAGCTTTCGTGGCGCAGTTAACTAACTATAGGCGATCTTCTCAATATTTGGATAGTTGCGTTCAAGCCCCTATTAGTTTCTTACTCACATAGTAAACCAGATGATGTACTCGATCTTCTTCCTGAACTAAGATTAAGCCGATTGCATGCAGGGATAATGCCAGATACACAAATAGGTCTTCATGATCGATCTGTTCAGACAAGATAGGTGGTTTTCCAGGTGGTCAAGTAAATTCTATAAGGCTTCGACACACCGGTGTCCAAGCAAAGTTTTGTTTCCCTCTTTTGATCAATTTGAAGAAAGGAAGGCACTTGTCGGTTTCTTTGGATATGAATTGACACATGGCTGGCCTTTTCTGTCAAACTTTGCACATCCTTGATTCATTTAGGTTCCTGGATTTCCTTGATGGCTAAAATCTGATCAGGATTGATTTCGATCCCTCGGGAGCTAAATATGAAACTCAAGAAATTTTTCGATGCTACTCCAAAAGAGCACTTTAGGAGATTGAGCTTCATCCTATACCTTCAAAGAATGTTGAACATCTCTAACAGGTTCCTAATGTGATCGGACGATTGCCTCGACTTTACTAGCATATTATCCACATAGTCCTCCATCGTTCTTCCTATCTGATCATGAAACATTCGGTTGACCAAACGCTAATAAGTCACCCCAGCGTTTTTCAGTCCGAAGGGCATGACTACATAACAATATAATCCAAGATCGGTTATGAAGCTGGTGTGTTCTTAGTTAGAGACATGCAATGCAATTTGGTTATACCCCTAATATGTGTCCATAAATGAAAGAAGCTCGTTTCCTACAGTTGATTCGACCAGCTGATTGATCCTAAGAAGTGGGAAGCTGTCTTTAGGGCAAGCGTTAATTAAATCTGAGAAGTTAATGCACCTTCGCCATTTCCCATTGGATTTCTTCACAAGTACAGGGTTTTTTATCCACTTGGGATAATTCGTTTCTCGAACGAACCCATTGGTTTGAAGCTTTCTGATTTCTTCTTTCAAAGTCACGGACCTTTCTGGGTAGAGCATCCGCCTTTTCTGCTTTATAGGGGTAAACTTAGAATCGATGCAGAGAGAGTGAGTCATGATGGAGGGTGAGATCTCACACATGTTAGCATGGGTTCATGCAAACACATCAAGGTTAGCGCGGAGCAATTCAGTTAACTCCCTCGTCCGGAGGGGGTCAAGGTAGGACCCGATCTTCAAGACCCTAGTTGGGTCGTCACCGTCGATCGAGATCTCCACTATGGTTTCATTCGGGGTTGCCTTCCTACATACCGATTCTTTGTCCTCTTTTGGATCGATGCCCTCAAGTTGGCAAATGGACGGTCCTGGACGTGATGTTTTCTATAGTTGTTATGCTTCCCTCCCCTTTACATGGGGAGGATCGCTTTCTGATTCCTTACTATCTTTGCTTCTTAGATCTTTCACTCTGCCGAATAGCATGCTCTCCCTATCACTTAGTCACTGCGCACCGTCCCATTCCCTTCATCGGTCGGGAATTTCAAAGTAGGCACCAGGGAGTGATGCAATCTCTAAATTCTACTAGGGCCGGTCATCCTAAAAATGCATTACACTCGGAGCTTATATTCATTACTACGAACAACAGAATCCAACCTCTCCTGTGGTCTACGTCTATCAATTCTATTGATAGATCGATCAGAATGACTGACTCGATAGATGATCCATTCAAGCCATATATCTGGCCCGCGCATGGCTTAATATCTCTCAATTCCAACTTCATCTGGTCATAAGATTTTTTGAACAAAATATTTACCGAACTTCTGTTGTTGACCAAAACCTTTCGTACTATAGTCGGACCAATGATGGATGTTATGACTAACAGGTCGATACTCGGGGGTTCTACACCGATCGACTCTCGATTGTGGAAAATGAAGTCATCAGTCATCATCTTTATTTGTTCTATAGAGCTTGCAGTTTCAAGGGCGCTGGATTCTACAACATCGAGATGTTATGGGGAGTTTACATATCGTTCCATAGCCCAAATGCTATTCCTCGCTGGATGAGGTCCTCCAATAATGGCATTGATCACTATTCCCTTAGCCATTTATTGGGTAGTGGCTCTAAGTGCCGCCTAACTTTGCTTGGGGGTTGATGTTCCTTGCCCCCGGTCTCTTGGGTTCACCCTACACTCATCGAGCTTTCCTTCTCAAATCATCTTTTCAACAATGTCCTGAAGGTGACGACATTCATTAGTCGCATGCCCGTAAATCTCATAGAACACACAAAACTTCCCGGTCACACGTTCTTTCTCTGTGGATACACGCAAGGGTGGCTTCTTAAACTGAACTGCACTACATGTGTCGAGGTAGATCTTTTCAAGCATATCGTTCAACGTCGTATACCTTTCACAGACTTGAAACTGGGGTCGTTTTCTGGAATTCCCTCTTAGTCCAGGGTTTCCATTGGTTCCCTTTGATGCATTACCATTTCATTTTCCACGATTTCCAACATTTACTTCCACCTTTCTGGAATTATCCTTGGACTACTTGACAACTACATTACTCTGAATGGGCTTAGTAGGTACGTCTTTCGACCCATCCTTTTCATCCAAATGCGCATCTTCCTATCACAACCAGATATTAGCCTTTTCATAGAACATCTCAGTTGTCGTCGACGGCTTCTCGATCAAATACTTCCCAAACTCTGTCCTTTTGTCGATACCATCTACAACGGCCATCAGGACAGTGTCTTGATTGGGATCTTACTTCGATAGCAACTAGGTTCAATCTACTGAGGTAATTCCTTAGAGATTCACCCCTTGCTTGATTTATTGCGAAAAGGGCCATAACATGCTTCGGCTTAGAAGCATGGAGGCAGAATTGATTCAGGAATTTCTCAATTAAGTCCTTGAAATTTGGGACTGATCTCGGGGGAAGCCGATTGAATCACATGAGCGCTACCCCGCTCAGGAAAATTAGAAAGGCTTTGCACTTGATGGTGTTACGTGCTACAACCACCTCCATATGACACGACTACCTCATGAAGTGTTGTTGCGGGTCTGTGGTTCCCTCATAGTGGCTCATCTGGGTATATTAAATCTTCTGGGAAACTCCGCCTGTAGAATGTCATCTGTGAATGGCATATGGCTTCTGTCAATCCCCCATCTTTATTCTTATACCCTTTACTGTCATTCATGATTTGTCGTACCATGACAGTCAAATCTAGTAGGATAAGTGCACATCGATCATCTTCCTCGACTCGTCGAACTCTCCCTTCTCCCTTTCTAGGCAATGTCGCTTGATTCGCCGTCTCGGCGGAACTCCCTCGACCATTGACGTCCCGGTTATTCATAGGACATCTAAGAGGGAGAACGGGAGGTTGAGATATTTGAGTTGTATTTCAGTGAGTCGAAGGAGAGGGACTTTGATCCCGTCGAGTCGTTGGATTGATTTCCTCCAAATCGGCCAGATCGACCTGAGTTTGATCAGTTGTTCCAAGTTGGTCTGAACGCCTTTCCAATTGTAGTTGTTGTATGTTTCCGGGTATTTCTAGCAGGCGTCATGGTTGAAATCAATCTCTTGTTCCTTCAGATGATGATGAACCTTATGAGTTTTGGTCCAACAAGTGAAGGGAAGATTGTTGCTTCCTGAATTCCTCCAATTGCCTCGACATACGGCTCATGTCTTGTCTTAAGGCAGCACTCTCCTAGACTTGAGCGTTTAATGCCGTTGTTGTATCCCGGAGTTGACTCATCATGATCATAAACTCATCACGGGTAGAAAAAGCTGAGGGGAATCTTGATCCACTCCCGAAGGTTGCACCGGAAGTGGTAATTTAGGCTGATCCGAGGTAGGCCCCGCAACGGTTGACCCCTCAGCCGCTTCTGCTGGCACATAACCTACGGTTGCTTTCCATAAGTGTGTGCTGAGGATTTGGCAACTATGGTTCAACGAAGTTGGAAAAGATGTAGCATCTCGTCTCGGACTTGGTGATCCAAAAGCAAAACCCTTCTAATGTTGAGAATATCAATGCACTCAGTGAAATCAGCAAAGTGTTGATACCAAAAAATGGTACAACACCCAAGAAATGAGATTGTGGAGAATAAACAAAGACAAAAAAAAAATGAAAAGAAAAGCGATCGCACACAAGTTTATAAGGTTCGGCGTTAACAAGCCGATGTCCACTTTATAATCTCTTATATATGAAATAATCAATTACAGATGAAACAATCACCATGGTAATATAATCACAGGTAGGCCAAAAGTGATCCTCCTTTCTCAGTCCAAAAGGTCTATTTATAAATGCTACAGTGTTTAAATTGGTTGGGGTACATGTTATCTGATCTTGATTTTTAGAAGAGCATGAAGAAACGTTCTTCTAGTATAGACTGGCATGATTTGAACGAGTATGATAAGTTGAAGTTGACATGTTATCCAAGGATGGCTGGAAGCGGTCAAGTAGGAGTGGTAGCAAATCTTCAGGGGGATATTTGGTCCGGAATCAGGCTTGACCTGACCTGATCGGCCCAAAGACCCCAGGCTCCAACTGGCTTGCATATCGGGTTCCTGTTCTCGGCCTAGTCTCAAGCTCAGGTCGAACCACCCATCCGTCGACTAGTTTCTTGGTCAGTGTCATTTGGTCATTCATGTCACTTTGGCCGAAGTTTATGATGTCAATGAATCTTGATGGCCTGGCCAAAAGGATGGTCAACAGCAAGGGCCTTCAGTCATACTTCAGGAGATTCATCTTCTGTAAATGAAGGCACTGGAAAAGTAATCCCATCCCACAAGAGTGTCGAAAGGAAAACACACTCCAAAGCATGCAATAGAGTCTGGAGAAGAGGAAAAGTTCATCGAAAGTATAGGGTATCACTGTATCAGAGAAGGAGTCCTCGGATCTAACAAAAAAATTGACCATGTCGGGAAAGATACTATCGAAGATAGCTACCAATGTAAGTCAAGAGTCTACATATATTTAAGCCTCTCACGACATTTTAGACTGAAACCAAATTGGTTTGTCCTAAAAATACCAATGAAGAAGGATAGCCAATATCAAGGAAGCCTTCGTATCACCCATAGGGAATCCAACAAAGCCAAGGCTGAACAAAACCCCCAAGGCCGGAGGTAAGCCAATCTACACCTATAAGTAGGACCCCAAAAGACCAAGATTGGGACCTGTGGTCCATTTTCAAAATTTGTAATCTAAATTGAGGAGGGAAACCCTAATTTCAAAATTGTATTGCGGAATTTTTCTAATTTCTTGTAATCTTGCTTCTCAACTAGCAATAAAGAGGATTCGAGAAATATGATCATTGGTTTTTAAACTTAAGAGAATGGAGCATGACTAATCATAGCTATTAACTCTCTTAGTAACTGATAATGGATGATTTATCTTCTACTTTCTTATTTTATCCATCCAAATATATAGTGCGAAACCCGAAGAGAGTAATTGCACCAATGGTAATAGTAATCTCTCCTACAGGTGAGTCAATTACTATTTCCAATGGAAGTAGCTCCCCACGGGAAGCTCATATCGAGTTTTGCCTCTCTTCACTAGGTTTCCCATTATAGTTCATAAAAAAGTGCTAAAGTAGGATCGAGTAAAATGAAATCAAATGTATGTGCGGAAGCTTAGATGATGTGATATACTGTATTTGATATAATTATGCAAGTAAATATTCAATGAGATTAATATTAAGATATCACAGACAAGCAATATGTAAATGTAGTAAAAAAAAATTGACATCAAGAATTTTTATACTGGTTCGGAGCACTGTCCTACGTCCAGTCCCGGACTCCTTTTGCAATTTCACTAGGAAATACCCTCACTTCACCTGAAGGAAATTGTTTAAAAACACCCGAGCAGCAGAACGGGGATCTGAGCAGTAGAACGGGATTTCGTCTAATGGCCGGAGAGGATTTCTTGCCTGAGTAGCCGAATAGGACTTTATAATTACAACAATAGCTTTGACTACATATGTGTTCTGAATAATACAAATAAGTCACGCTTGAGTACATCCTTCCTATATCTTATTCTCAAATGTATGAAGTTATTGTGAAGATTTAAGGGATGTAGATTGCTTTTGAATCAAGAAGTTTGAATGTTGAATCAACGATTCAAGGTAATGAAAGTAGTTTTGAGAGCTTTTGAATGCAAAGAATACAAAGAGAATAGAATTAGAAATTAGAATAAGAATCTATGATTTGGAAAGTGGTATTGAAGTGTTTTAATAGTATACAGAGAGTAGCAATCATTTTGAAGAGTTTCAATCAAAAGAAGCATCCATTTCTCTTGAATTTTGATTGAACCTTTTCACAAAAAGAAGGGTCTCTTCGCTGAAAATGACAGTTGGTAAACATCAGTCGACTGGTAAAAAATGATCAGTCAAGTGGTGAGGAAGATTGTGTACACGAATGTGCACAACTGCACAAAATGTGCCAAAACCACCTACTAGTTGACTGGTGGTTTTATGACCAGTTAATGTTCTATGCTCCGAAGCATAGTTTGCACTTGTGTGCATTTGTGTGTGTGTATATATATATATATATATATATATATATATATATATATATATATATATATATATGATCTTCGTGTATCTTCGTGTTAGTTTATAGTAATATATAAGGATAGATTTTAACATACTATAACACATCTAAGACACAATTAAATAAATAATCATATACTTGTGAACTTGCATATCACTTCTTGATCTTCCCTCTTTTCTTGTCATGAATCATAAACCCGTGAACTAACATTCTCTCGCTTTTTGATTGATGACAACCTCTTGTAGATAGTATCAAGGAGTATATTCCTCCCACTAACTAATGTGATATTTATTAATTCTCTCCCCTTGAATAAGTGGCTATAATATTTTCTTGTAGAAACTTTTTAGTATATCAATCTCTCTTCCCCTTTTTCATCGATAAAAAAGAATAGCAGCAAGACAGAAACACCGTAAATACAACAGATTCTTTGATTTATCCCTTCATTTTAGATTTGTTTACAAAGATATTAGAGACACCGTAATAACCTTCTCTGTATTGTGATGTACATGCAAAAATATGATATATATATATATATATATATATATAATTTGTTACCCACTTCCTCCGTTAGAGTCCAATGGTTAGATGAAAGGTAACCATACCCAAGAGGATTTAATGGAACCTTTAAAAATGAAATTTTCATTATTAACTACTGAATTAAAATAATCATCGATATATTTTTCTTTGTTTTTTCCAATTTATAGGAACCCAAATACTTAAATAACTTCTATTGGTATTTCCTTTCATCCTTCTAGATTTATTATAAATATCTCTAGTCATAGAACTACTCGAATTTCTATAAAAGTTGGTTCTTGGATATACTAGTGCTTTAGTACTACCAGTGATATTTTTATTATATATAAAGTCATATCTAGTACTATTTCTATAATTAGTTTTATTACATCCTAAACCACTTTCGTCGTGTAAAGGTCGAGATCTAGATAAAATCATATTTAAATCATTTTGACCTTTATTAGATTATGCGAACTTACTTGTACGTTTTTTAATTTTGATTCCAAATTCGCGATTGGCATTTTCAAAAGAAAGTTTCTTATTTATTAAGTCATCAATTTCCCTATTAAATTAAGAATTCTCTTTCTTTAATGCACTGTTATTATTTTTGAGACGATCAATTCGAGATACTCGATTATTTAGAGATGATTGTAATATATTATTTTATCTTTTCAAATCACAAACTTCATTTGAAGAAAAATTCGTTTTCTTTTTCAAATGTAGTATATTGTTCAACTACAAAATCTTTAAGATTCATAATTTAGAAAAAAAACCATTTTGATTTTCTAAATCCATTTTTTCTTTTCTTAATTTCTGATTTTCGAGTTCAACCGATTTCATCTTCGCTAAAATAATAAAATTAAGTATCCCTAATTCATCATTATTTTTCATTAAAATTTGTAAATCAGAAACTAACTTTTTAATAGTCCTCATTTGTTGTAGCTTTGATTGTACCTGACTTGTTGCTTACTATATTTCGACTATATCCCTTTCTGGCCATTATTCTATCATGTTCTGACGATCAATAGAATACCTCGCTCTGATACCAATTGGGAAAAAAATGCTAGAGTGGGATCGACTAATATGGAACCAAATGTATGTGCAGAAGCTTAGATAATGTGATATACTATATTTGACATAGTTATGTAAGTAAATATTTAATGAGATAAATATTAAGATATCACATATAAGCAATATATAAATGCAGTAAATAAAAATAAGTGACACCTATATACTGGTTCGGACCACTGTTCTACGTTCAGTCCCAGATTTCTTCTGAAATTTTACTAAACAATACTCTCACTTCACCCAGAGGAACATGTTTAAAAACAGCCGAGAAGCAGAACGAGGATCTGAGCAGTAGAACAGAATTTTGCCTCAGCAGCCAAAGAGGACTGCCTGAGCAGCAGAACAAGACTTCACAAATTACAACGATAGCTTTGATTATATATGTGTTCTGAATAATACAGATAAGTCACACTTTGGGTGCACTCTTCTTATAATCTTATCCTCAAATATATGAACTAATTGTGAAGATTTGGAGGAAGTATATTGCTTTTGAATGAAGATGTATGAATGTACAATATCATCACAAACTATTGACAGATTTATCGATGATTACATAGCAAAGCCAAGATATTACATTTATCAACAGCAACAGATCTAGATCGGCTCCCCTTCCTCCGCGTCTAGTCCTCTCACTCCTCTCCGCCGTTTCTTCCCCTGCGCCCCTTGTCGATGGTCAAAAGAAAGAATAAGAAAACGCGACTCAACTCTGGGTCTCGCTCTGATAAATCCAACACTAGATCTGGTCACCATTACAAGAAATTTGCAGCTGACCTTGAAGAAGATTTAGCTTCGATCGAATCTGATTCTTTGGAGTCTTCGTTACCACCATCTGGCCTAGCTTCTACTGAAGCGTTGGTATCTCTTCTTCGTGAAATGCCTATGGCTCTCAATCTGATGGTTGAGCTTCCACTAATATCTGAAGCAACTGCAATCTCCTCAATGATCGCTGAAGCTAACTCTTCTTGGCCGACTTCTCAAGGCACGTCACTTCGTCAAATGGTTTTGAGTGAAAGTGATAGTGAATCTGCGGTTTTAGTGGAGCGCTGTGAATGATAATGTCACCGCTGTGAACATAAATGTTGAAGGTGATGTTGTTCCAACTGTGCTAGTGCATGAGAACCATGAGATTGATGAATGTAATGAAGTTCCTACTGTGGTGAATGTGCCACAAGCTTGCACATAAGATAGTCGGTAGAATGCCAAGTCCACAATGTCTAACTGGAAATCACTTTTTGAAACACTACCTAACATTGCCGGAGCTTACGAACCTATACACTTCTCCATCCCTGGTACTGTCTCCGGTCCAGCACCACCATCTAAAATACTTAAGGAAGCAGAAAAACTTTTGGAAAGATCATCTTGTTGGTTTCTTTTTAGATTCAACATTTCCAAATTTTGATATGTGAGAAGCGTGTCGTGGAGCTTGGCGGCTACATGGGCAACTATGGATCACTCATGTCAATGGAATGTTCTACATGAAATTCTCATCTATCACAGAAAAGCATAGGGTATTAGATGCAGCTCCAGCTATAATTAGAGGCAAGCCGTTTATAGTCACGCCTTGGTATGCTTCTGTGGATAGAGCACGTGACCAGGTCCTATCTATCCCGATGTGGGCTCAATTCAACAACGTCCCTTTAGCTCTGCAACCTCTTATTGGGCTCAATTGGCTTGCGTGTCACATCGGCAAGTTAAAATGCTTTGACTCTAATACGGTAGCAAGGAGAAACCTTGTTTTTTGCGAGAACATTGATTGAAGTGACTTCAGATAAGCCTCTTCCAAAGCAAGTGAAGGTTTGCATTGGATAACATATTTATTTTGTTGATGTGACATACAAATGGACACCTGATATATGCAGTCAGTGCAAATCCTTTGGTCATATTAAAGAGAAATGTACTGCCTCGAGTGATAGTATCCAGACTGAGAAAGTTCCACTACCTCGTGCCCCTCCTATGATTTGGGTTCCTAAAGTTAAGCTTGTTGTTATTCCTCCTGCTAGTAATTCAGATGGTGCTGGAAAGACTGATAAAGTGCCAACTACTGGACAAACTTTTGATTGGAACAAAGTAGAAAGGATTCTGACGCACAATAACACAAGTATGAATCAAAAGTTGAGTGCAGGTTCATTCTACATTCATGTTGATAAGGCTGATGTGACAAGGAAGTTAATGTATCAAGCGGAAAGTGGAGGGCTTATATTAGCAAAAAATGGCGAGGATGGTAAAAACAACGAGCAAATACTCGAGGAATCAGGTTGGGACAGAAGTCTACTATATTCAGAGATCTCTCCTTTTTTTGCGACTGATCTGGCTACCCATTTTGTTGAGGCCATGCTGGAAGTATCACTAGGTGATGCTATTGGCGACTAGTTTCTCCGACAGCGCATAGTAATCTAGGTATATTTTCTTAGCTCCTGTAACTCTTTTATATGCAAGTGGTGGAAGGACCGCCTTAAAAACCTTAGTTGATTGTTAACCCCAATCACATGTACTTCATGTATTTTATTATTGGTTATAATAAAAGGTGTGTGCGATCACCTTTAAAACTGGTCGGCTTTGCCAAAAAAAAAATTATAAATGTAGAATCAACGACTCAAAGCAGTGAAAGTAGCTTTAAGAGCTTTTGAATGCAAAGAGTACAAAGAGAATAGAATCGAAAATTAAAATAAGACTTAGAAGTTGGTATTGAGGTGTTTAAATAGTATACGAAGAGTAGCAATCAATATTTGTGAAGAATTTCAATCAAAAGAAGCATCCATTTCTCTTGAATTCCGACGGAACCTTTTCACGAAAAAAAGTGTCTTTTCGCTGGAAATGACAGTCCGTAAACATTGTCGACCGGTAAAAAAGATCAGTCAACTGGTGAGGAAGATCGTGTACACAAATTTGCAGTGCACAAAAATGTGTCAAATAACACCTACCAGTCGACTGGTGGATTTATGACCAGTCGACTGGTCTGTGCTCTGAAGCACAGTTTGCACTTGTGTGTATTTGTGTATATATACGATCTTCGTGTATCTTCGTGTTAGTGTATAGTAATATATGATGATAGATTTTAACATACTATAACACATCTAAGACACAACTAAATAACTAATCATATACTTGTGAACTTACATATCACTTCTTCTTAATCTTCCCTCTTTTCTTGTCATGAATCAAAAACCCACGAACTAACATTTCACTTCCTTCCCAGAAGAGCATCATCCCCTATAGAAAGGGTTGACAACACCACATACGTTGAAAGTCCAAAAACAAGCGTTGATATCCTTTAAGGGTATGTCAAATGGTTTTCAATTCTATAGTGGGAATAAGTCACAGGATGTTAATCATTTCTGTGGCTAGCAGTTTCTTCGTTCAAAGATAATTTTGAAGTGTTAACCATTTCTATGACTAACAATAGGTATTCGTGATTTTTCGACGGCTTCCAACGACCTGTCAAAATCCGTCGGAAGCCATCGCCCCTACCTGTTGGAATAATAAGATTTTCTAGTAGTATCTTCAGGATTATCGAACTCACATGCAAAACAATAATTTAGAAAATATCATGCATATCAGGATTGAGTACTATTTTGTAATCATGAGTTTCTTCATTGAATTAGTAAATAAATGTATAACTCCCAGTCTGGTTAGGGTATTTAATTCTGTGATGGTATACTAGTCACTGTATTTAACAAGTCGTTTATTTCCAATTTGTGAATAGCTTTTTTTTTTTTTTTTTTTTTTTTCATTCTCCAGTTTTACTAGTATTTCTAACATGTCTTACTTTCGAAATGACACTGTAATTTAATTTAATGTTGATTTCAGTAGCATTGACTTGTTTTAGTCATGGTAATTTTCCTATCGGAATTTCCATTTTAATTTTGTCATATTTCCCAATTTGCCGAAACGGTTGCTTTATATTTGCTAATTTATAGTATTTACATTGACTTATCTTCACGTTGGTTGTCTTAGGGGCTTCTCACTTATATGTCTATTTCATTCTACAATATTTTATCTAGTATAGGTCAAATATTGTGATTTCTATCATTGTCCGGGAAAGTTCCCTAAAATCTTGTTTTCAAACGATTTTATTCAAAAAAAAAATCTCAAGTTTACCTTTAGCTCGAAAAAAGCATGGCAAGATTATGAAAAAAAAATACCCTGCCAAAATTTTGAATAAGAAAGCTTACTTTAGTTTCTGTGTTATATACGTATATGTTGATATAAATACATTGTGACCAGGGTTAGCTTCGTAACTTTGCCTGCCTACAATCCGTACAAATATAAGATAAAAGAATGTCTATAAAGTGTAGAATTTTTATCACTTTTCAATTATTTTTAAATGGTTACTGAGACATTGTGGCACGATAGAAAAACAAAATGTTTAATTTAAACTAAATTTATTTATTTACAATAGAACAGACAAGATTACATAAGTCTCCTAACTAAATACAGCTTAAAAAGTCAACTAAGACATAAATTAACTAGAAAGACATGGAACATCTGGATTTACTTCAGCAAGTTTTCTTCCACTGGCATTAAGGCAGTATGTATTCACATATTTTCCAGACGATGAAGTAATATTAACATTTTGAAAGGTGATTCCTTTGCAGCCTACAGTCCGACTACATGCTAATTCAATGGCAGGATCTTCTATGGAATTTGAGCTCCCCTTTGCATTTATAAACCCCACATCACTCACTTGAACCGCAGAAGTCTGTTATATTCAATTGAGTTGATAAAATAAATATTTATAAACAAATTAATTACAGACGAATCGTATAAGCAGTAAATGGTTCATAAAAATACCGAGTTTCCGCAACCATGCCCGCCATCACAGTAGTACTGATCAATTATTATAGGTTGTTTGACGGAATCAAATGTAATATCTTCAAACAATATGCCTCTAGCATAACCAGAACCTCCCTTGAAAAAATAAATGTTTAACATCATAAGTATGGTTAAATTAAAATCAATATATAAAGGTAAAATGAAAGGTTATACTACCTGCCATGTTTTAACCCTAGCACCATACATTGTATTGTAAAAGTTACATTCTTGAACCCTTATGTTCTCCACTTGTGCTTCTTCTCCGTCTTTTCCAAGACTACCAACACTGACATATGTATACAATTAAGGATCAAATAGTCATTAATCCATATAAAATCAATTAAAATGTGAAAATAGATATATTACCTAATGCCATGACCAGGTCCACATTGTACATTGCTAATGTTAAGATTAGATGTGCCAGAAATGATAGCAATGCAGTCATCACCTGTATGCATTATGCATTTGAATCATTTGTCGTCATGCAGTTCTTTGAATCAAATGAAAATGAATTGATAAATAAGTACCAGTTGCAATATTAGAATGGGTGATTTGAACAGTCTGAGACTGAGCGATCAGGATCCCATCTGTGTTTGGACTGTCACCAGGAGCGGTGATGTTGATATTATTCAAACTTACACCTGAGCAACCATGGATTGTCAAGTGTTTTCCAGCACTGTTAAGAGAATTTATGTAGCTTATGGTAACATCTTGGCTATTCATAACACTTAACGACTGCGGTATAAACAAAAAACAAACTGTGTCAGCTTCCAATTATATTAACCGTGTACTCATCCAAATCAAAAGAAGCAGATACTTACATAAGGAGCATTACCACATCCCTATATTATTAATAACGGAGAAGTCAGATGTAATCATTCACATATAATTCAGCTCTGAATACAAAATTATAATGAAAACATAAAATAAAATTGATAAACATACTCCTTTTCTTTTACAGTCCCACCAAACTGAGCCTTGTCCATCAATGATTCCGTCACCATCTATCATAAGACCATTTATGTCATGTAAAGTGATCCACTTAAGATCCTCATTCGACCATATACCATTTGGTGCGATTATCTTTCCTGCAATCTACAGTCAAAATGCATATTATTGTATCTCAATCTTATACGGTGAGTGAATTGTTTTAAGTGGTTTAAGTTTGTTACCTGAAAATGCATTTTTGATTTGCATGGACCATATAAATCAATCTTGTTTAAGAAAAATGTTTTTCCGGATGGAATCAAAAGTGTTGGATTATTCCCATTAGTGCATGCCGCTCTCCACGCTTTTAGAAATGCCTTCAACATTCATAAATTGGAATATCAGTTAAAAATGTCGCTATAGAATTCATACGGAAAAAAAATTTGAAAATATAAAATTTAAGTGCAAATACTCACTTGAGTGTCATCTGAACTAGAAGTTGCTTTAGCTCCATAGTCTAAAACATTGTAGACTGCTCCATTTGCACCAAATATCACACATGTTATACACAGTATCATTAGCGTATTATTAGCAGTACCCTACAAAACATGACATGTTAGAATATAATGTTGGTATTATAGTACGTAGACTTTGATAATTACTAGTATACTTCTCACCCTATCCATTACTGGCTTATTTATCTTGCAAAGAAAAAATTGTCTTTTCTCAAGGTAGTGAAAATGTTGTTTTGGCGACTGTAATTTATAAGCAGCATAAGGTTGACCACATGATATGTCCTAATTTACTTCAGGACACTGCAACCAAAATAGATTTAGGTCGCCTGGAGCATAAATGTATAATTTTAACAAAATATGTTAATAAATCCTGAATTACAAATAGTTGATTTCACAAAACAATATCAAAATCTGCTAAATATAAATGAGAGTGTAATTATACACACTTTAATAAAAGAAGTAATATATCAGCCATGCACATAACAAACGTGTATCAGTTCCTATTAATTAAATTTGTTACCAACATTAAAAATACTTGTCATATGTACAATTTATGGCCGGTTGTGAAAATACACATCACATATAAATAATTCATGGCAAGCAAGTAATGTGACCATATAAGGTACAATCGATTGTTCCATGTTTGTGGAAATAATCGTCTACATAATTATTTAAAAAATAGTTCATTTCATTATATTTTGGAGTTTCTCTTTTAGTTCCAATGCTCATTTTATTTACTTCTAAAAAACTTGCTTTTTTCCGGAGAGTATAGTTATAATATTTTTCTGTAGGCTGTAATTTTTAAGCATTATTGCAAGGTTGATCACATGATAGCAAAGGCGGATCTAGCCCTGGGCACAACCGGGTTGCAGCCCAGGGTAAACCCAGAAAAAAAAAAATTTCTTTAAAGCACAACCAAACCCAGCCAAAAACTGAACGAAAACTGTGTGTGCTCCCTGTTCTTCTCCCAGTTTCTCATATTGTGAATTACCCATATAAAAGAAAGAAACCGCACCTTTCAATGCCGACTGCTAACACTACATAAAAACATAGAACTAGGGACCGAAAATTAAAAACCGATAAGTTTTTGTCTTTAACTAGTAACTGATTAATAACCAAAAAATCCGGTCTTTAATTTTAATAAACAAAGACCGAACATCAGTTACTGATTAGTTATTAATATTTGAAACTGCTATTTTTCAGTATTTAACTCAGTCTTAAAGCAGTATATTCATTGACGGACAAGATTCTTCTGTATGTTTGATCAAGCGGCTGCATTTAGCGATCCATGTGATATAAGCACTGAATGAAATTAATTCTTAATTAATTAAAAAAACGATTTGTTTACCGCTAATTCAATAATCACGTACTGTAACTTCCCATTTTTCCCACGTTCCACAATTCATGCTTCCTAATTTAACTATAGTTACTGGGATATCATTTTGTCATTTTCTCTTTTTCCTCTTCGTAACCTACAATTCCACGCTTTCCCATTGTTCTTAGTTTGTCTTTCTTCTTCGCCAATCTGAATGAATCCCTCTTCCTAATCCAACCAAACATACCAACTATCAAATCCACTACCCATTTGCAGCAAATTCCCTTGCTATCATCAGTCTCAGCCAAAAGCACCGCAAAGCAGGTACACGCTATGCAACTAATTCCTTCCACAATACTGTGACTTACCGTTACGATTTAGGGGCAGATCTGGTTTGCAACGTTAAGGATCCCGAATGGTTATGAAGATTTTGGGAAAGGAAATGAATTTCTGGAAGAGGTGAAGAATACATGTTTTGCCATTGTGCTAGTATTGATGTCAGAATAGGCTTTGGAAAGAAGGGCTTAAGGATCAATAACCACAGCAAAAGATGTAGCTTGTTACCAAGAGCGCAGTTTTTCTTAAAAAACGATGGTTGCTATTGCCGTTAATTATTATTTTTCATGTTGTTTCTCTTTGAATTAGTCAAGTTTTCTTGATTGATGAACGTTTCAAAGTATGTGCAGTGAGAAAGGCGACAACTTTAATGATGCTAGAGCACCAAAAAATATGTCAAAACATATTAAAGATGTTCTTCTTCCACGGCGTTATTATCATCTTCACTGCAAATCAAGATCAACAGCAAAATAAAAATTTTGAACTCCTCAATGAACGATCTATGGGGCTTAGCAGTAGCACGCGCAAAGAGAGGGGGAATGCTATGTTAGAATTCTCAAAGGAATGGTGAAAAGTGGTCGGAAGCTGAGAGCATAATCAGCTCCTTTGGGTTTGGATTCAATTTTTATTGTACGATTTGTTATTGGGGAAAATGGAAATGTTTAGCAGATAGAAAAAAAATTAGACTTAGTGTTGGGTTTTAACTATGATGTTTTTTACTCAATGGTCTGTATCTGTAGGAAACTGATTTATTGTTACTTCATTGTAAAATGTTAAATTTTATTTTGTTATAAAATGAAATATATTGTGCTTGTGTATCTTAATTCGTCTGTATTAAGATTTTATATGCTGGAAAATTGAAATAAAGTAGACTGACAATCACATTTTAATTTTAAATTACTTACAATTTGAAACCGTGTTAAGACCAAATACATACTGCACCTCAGTCTTTAAAGTTCAGTTTCAAAAACTTTTAAAACCGAAACATCGGTCTTTATATTTTTAAGACAGAACTTTTCGGTTACAATTTTATTTAAGACTTGACATTTAAAGACCAAAATTTCGGTCTTTGTTCAGTTTCTAAATATAGTCTAAAGACTGAATGGTTACGTTAGAAACCGAAAATTTCGGTCTTTACTTCACTTTTTTTTTGTAGTGTAATTTAGCTCAGTATCAAAGATTAACTAGGTGATTGTTTTCTCTAATTGATTGTTAAACTAACTAATTTTTTTCTAGTAAATACCTGCGTTAAAGTCAGCCCACCTCTGTGTTAATTTCTAGGTCCGCCCTTGCATGATAGGTACTAACTAAATTTCAATACACTGTAATCAAAATAAAATTTGGTAACTTGTATTATAATTCTAAAAAAATAAGTTAATAAATATTGAATTAGAAACCCTTGATTAATTACTTTACCATAAAATTTTAAAATCTGCTATTAAGAATAAGACTATACAAATGAATTTTAATAAAATGAAATGGTAATGTATGAGCCATGCACACATAATACAAGTAATCAGTTCCTATTAATTTAATTCTTTACCAACATTAAAATTACTCATTGTATATGAAATCATCAATAGCTGGTTAGTATTCCGAATAGATAAAGTACAATTGATTGTGCCATGTTTGTGGAAATAATCATCTACATAATATTCAATAAATGTGCATTTTCTTTTAACGCTTCTTTTTTGGTTCCACGAGACATGAAGCTTTTATTAACTTAAAAGTTAGCAGAAGTGCAAAACTATATGAATTTTGTTGACTACCAGAGAGAACCCATGTTATGCATAGGGGTAGCAGTTGACAAGGGGTGGATGAGCCCATGGTTCATCAATAACCGTGAAGGTCAGTTTGGTGGACCCTGACTCCCGCCCTATTAATGTCGGATAAATACCCGATCTTAATAAGGCCAAGTAAATCTAAGTACTTAATATGCTGGTTTATGGCATGCCAATCCGTAACAAGACTAGATAAATCGAAACAAAGTTCAATCAATATCTACTACTGCCTTATGCTCAGTTTGACCTGAAATTTACATGATGCTATTTAAAGGGTGCTACTATTCATACCCCGGTTTGTACTTCTGACCACCTTTATAAATTTAATATAAATGATTATTTTTCATTTTCTCCTGACTACCATATCTTAATCCTTCACTCAGTCAATCACTACTGCATTTCTCCTAAAAAAACACGTCCTTCTCTACGATTTCAAACCCTAACAAAATTAGATATTATTCTGTATCTATTAGAGATGGAAGATAAAGATAAAAAATGAGGTTAGAATTGCTTGATTTCTATTGTTTTCTATTATGATATTGAATATGTTGTTAGTTTTTTTTAATGATTAGTGTTTTCCATTATGTTTTAGGATATTTTCTGCTATATTGGAAATATCAAGGTTGGAGGACGCTAAATTTGACAACGTTGTAATAGAGAATAACAATGTAAGTTTTTATTTGTAGGATTTTTATCTGTATAACTTACGTATCTTCTTTTACAAATTGATAAAAGAAATTTTGGTCGTTTGATAGATGGTGTATTTGAACGATAATAAATTAGACGAAAAACATGATGTTTGTGATAATATGATGCAAAATGTTCGATCGAATGACTCAAAAGACATAAATGTTGATTTGACGAATCATTTCACAACCTACGAAGTAAGTACTCATTTATAAAAATTAAAATTGCTAATGTGGTTATGAAAATGGATTATGTTAATTTTTTCTTAAACCATTTGACTTTAGGTATTTGATTCGCAGTGGAAGAGCTCTAAGTGAGGAAAGAAGCGTTCGTGTAGAGATAGGTGTTGGTGGCCTCTCCATTTTTAGGTTATTAATTTACATGGTGGCCAGGAGAGGATATTTGAAATATTTGGGGTGCTTTTAGTTTTGGTAACCGGAATTGCAAATCGGAGTGTTAATAGTAGCATCCTATTTAAATAAGCTCAACTATAATGTCCTTTCATTATTTGGTCATCTTCAAAATTGCTTGTGCTTGTGAAATCCTAGGTAGAGGCTGATTTTAGACATGAAATTAGGTTCTGTCGTAGTGTGTATGTAAACGATGAAGGGTATTCGAACCTAGAGAACAAAATTTACAACTATCATTCAAATAGTATCAGTAGGTATTCAATTTTAGATACCAAAATAGCTTACGGTGAATTTGTGGCTATTTGTGATTGGTATTGCAAAAAAATTCAAGAGCTTGAATACGAAAACGTGTTTAAACCATCTGGTTTACTTTTGATTTATGTTACACACCAGATTACTGGACAAAATTCATCGGTCATAAAGCATACATTTGAACTTCATTGTAGCCGGCTTACGCTTTTTTGTTTACTAAAACTATGACTTAATGCATTTTCATATGAGGTTTCAATATCTTCGCGTCTTGTTTGGATTTAATAAGTAAGTCAAGTATTTGGTATATTTATGTTTCCAATTAACAGGTTTTGATAATAACTAAAAATATGAGTTTTAATATCGAAATATACAAAGAAAATTGTAAGACACATAATAATTCCACTTAACACAATGTACTCAAAACTCCTAGATCGAACTATTACAAAGACACTAGTTCTTCTGCGTAGTGTCATTATATCGAGTATGAAGTTTTCTGATCTCTCCCAAGAATAGAATCATTCATTTATCCACTATTCAAATCAGATCAGTTTAGGTAAAGTGGACACGGATAGTATCAGCGACCAACATCATTCCTATTTCAGATGACTAGAATTTGTGAAACAAAAACATAGAAGCATGTATATTTGTGGACTGTACATACTCAACTTTCGTTGTGTCTTCCTTGTTGTGAATTCTATAAATGATTGAGATAATCTTGTATTTGATTTACTTTGAGAGGAGAAATGAAGTTGTATTATTGAAATGAATATGTTGTACAAGGTATTGGCCCTGTATTTATAATATGTTCATGAATACAAGCCACAAACAAATGTAAAATTTATAAACGGGCTCAGGCCTACGTACATTGCATAAACGATAATATACTATAGCAGTTCGTTTGTTTCTCAAAATATCCCCTCGCAAACGAAAGCTAGGTTTTCCTCCTGTAACGACCCGACTTTTTGACCAGTTTTCGCCGGTAATTAAACCAACTTAAACCGTTCATAAAGACAGATAGTTATGGGTACTTACATATTTGCACAAAAATAACAGAACTTTTCAATTCATTACCATAAATAACATCAGAGTTACAAGAAATACATAAGAGTACATTGATTACACAGCGGAAGAAATACTAACCTAACGAAAGAATACGAATGTTCCAAAACATATAGCTCCAACTAAAACCAGCATCCTGCTCCAACCAACTCCAAGGCTAAATCTGCGAACCAAACTACTGGCTGTCCATGTAAAAATTATGGGCATCCAGAGTTTAGGTGAGGGAACAATAGACTCCAGGTCAATCGTGGGACTGGTATGAGAACTCAAAACAGCTGTTATTTAGGATTCAATTTAAAGTTGGGTAATTCAATGGACCACGCCGCTAACACGGAACGAGTTAACTCCATATGAATTCCCATGCATAGAAATTCACTATAACTTTTGAAAAATGAAACTGCCATAAGCTCTCGTGACGCACACACACAATGCAAACGCACACATGGGCGAGATTTCTCCTTACGATAGTAAAAAATGCTTGATACGTGAAAATCCTCTGATATTATTATTAGTGCATAGTGTGAGAACAATTTCACAAATAAATGTATTAACTATCGCCAGCATAATGCCCCATCCTATTATACAGACATAATCCTGCTAATAGCAGGCTATACAACTAAAAACATATGGGCTCGTAGTGGAAAATTATATTTCCAACAAATGACCAGGCAAAGGAACTTCCTTACCGAAATGATGGGTACGCCTCTAGAGGGACGCCTCAAGAACTAAATCGGGCTTTCTGCCAACATAAGGTCGGTTTACCCCTTAACTGGGTAACTTAGAGCATGCCTGAGTATATCACTTCCCGGTCGAGGCCTCGCAACATCAACATCCATATATATAGAAGTTATCCACATAGGTTAATACCTGGGCTCCATACCATAGTACACCTTTTATCTAGAAGGAAATGACTACCCTTAACCTCGCAGCATCTTTCTTGTTTTAGCCATTTGCCGGGTTGTGAGGCTTGCCGAGGTCACGATATACACATAGCTACGCTTAAACAAGCCATGCTTTGATCATCCATAGCTCATTTATAACTTAAGTATGCCACATTATCCATTAACAATGCATCACTAATTCCTATCAATATATAATCTCTAAGCTCAAACGTCTTAGAGAAGGGTGTTAAGTAAGAGAATAAATTCTCCGCCACCAAGCAGATATATATTTAACAGAGACCAGTGTTATGCAGTCAATTACAATGTCAGACACGCAATCCATACGATTCCATTCTGGGTCTGAACGAAACACCAATCTGAAAATCTCCAAATATATTCAAATCTCATGTCACTTATAACCTCGTATCGGGAGATCAGCCCAACGAGACATCAGCAATCAATCCAAACAATTTAAAGAATCCCGGTCTTCATTCGTCATTTTCCAAGTCTTGAATTGCTTCATAACGTCGTATTATTACTTGGAATGGTTTTCGAACATATATTCGATCCCAGTCTTTCCAAATAATAAGCGCAATTTAAAAAATACAATTACGGAACACACAGGCTTTCAACCAAATCTCCTTCCATCTTGTATTTGTTAAATTAAACTTCTTTAAATCTGTTGTCAAATTATAACAAAATCCATATTTAACCTTTCTCTTTTAAAACACATCCCTTAAATCAAAGATAATTTAGCCTCAATGTTTTAATTAATTTTCCATTTGATAACTCATTATCAAAAACCCATTTTCCTTCGAAAATCCTTACCATACATTTCGATCATAATTTCCAATTAAATAGGTTTCCCAACATGCAGTTCTTTAAATCTTAACTAAAAGATTACGCTTCCTTCCCAATTCCTTATTTTTAATTTTCTCAAATCAATGATTTGATTAAATCCCCAAATTACGATATGAATTTCCATAACTCAATCTCATTAGGTTTCAAGATTGATATTATTGAAGATATAATTCACGAAAAAATCCAAATTAATCGATATTGAACATAAATTACACAAAAATAGTATCTACTTATATTCGATATCAATTCTCATAATCAACGAATACTATAAGTGGAACAACGATATAATAATAATATCTTCCAAATTCCTCAAATAATATACGTTTACACCAAAGAATTTCATATCAAATGTCCGAAGATTATTTCTATCCAACTTATCCAATCAAATTTGGAAACCCATATCTTAATTTAAAGATTTATCCAACTCTTTGACATTAGACCTGGATAGAAATATCATCCACTTATACTTAATATTAATCTCTGTATCCAACTCACACTATAAATGGAATAACAGTGAACTACCTTTTAAATTCCTCAAATAGTAAGAGTCATCATCTACCGGATTAATGTCAAACATCCGAAGATTTATCTCCAACCATATCCAATTATTTAAAATTGAAACCATGTTTTAGTATCAAATAAATCAATTTAATTTCCATATAAAACATTTTCAATATTTTTAAATCTTTGAAAACATTCCACCAATAATTTACAAATGATTACTTATAGTTCGGGAAACAACTCGCGGTTCACAACTTCAAAATAGATTGTTTTCAAAGAAAAGTTATCATAGTGTTTCAAAAGCATACAAAACAGCTATATTAACTACTTTGATCATAATATCGTTTATCTTAGCCAAAACTTAAACTTTACGATTCATTTCACGTAATTTATAATGATTTTTAAAAAAATTCCCATATTTTTAAAAACTTTTAAAGTAGTTGTTTATAGTTAAGGCCGACAACTGCTCTTACAGTGGCCTTTTCCAAAACGATTTTAAACATAACTTGAAAATTATAACCCGAAATTAAAATCCGCTTTTACTCATTTAGAAGCTCTTGTCAATATAAATCAATTGTTTTTCATTTCCTTGAAATCCGATTTAGATTGCAAAAGTTATAAGTGCTTAAAGTTTGTAACTAAAATACGCAAATTACCATTGTGCGACAAGCTCTATTTTGATCGAAATAAAAATTATTCTTCAGTACTTCAAAATACCTTAGAAAACCATTACATGTAAATCATTTAAAACCATTTAAAGTAATTTATATTGACTTTCCAAATTTATTTTGGGTTCAAAATTTAACTTTTATTTTTTACTTAATAAATCAAATTCCAATCCATTTCTAAATTCACATAATTTCAAATTAACCATCCCATTCGTCGGATCAGTTAGGGATAGCCGGGGAGAGCAGGAAACAATATTTTCCAAACCCAAGACTTGACACTATCCTCTCTGTCATTCTAAAACATTCCGGTATTTATTTATTCATTTAAAGAATTTTATCGATATATATGAATTCATACATATGGTCTTTCGCAATTATTAACCTTCAATTTCAATAATGATACTGCTTCTAATTACAAAGGAGATTTGTCGTGATACCATACTTGTGTCATAGCGTGTGCAAAACAACATCAACAACCATTATACACATCCATAGCAACCATCATCAACATAATTAAATAAATCATAACTGTGCACAAGAGTTATAATATTAACGCTTAATAGTGTGTGCGTGTTTCTAAACTACGCACCCATCATCCATTACAACAAACATCAATCGTTATTAACCACAAATCATTCATTACTATATTTAAATTAGTCTAACTACTAATCAAATATAGAAACTGTCGTTAAAGAGTTCTCATCAAACAACTTTCCAAATTCCCTGGTAATCGTTCCTAACTGAGCGAACTGTCGGACAGTATTTCGACGCAACGTCTTCTTCACCAAAATATATATACCAATCTCTCTCTCTCTCTCTCTCTATCATAAGAGGAGGAGGATGACGACGAACTTTGGCAAGGTGGTGGAGGAAGACTTATGCCATGGAAACCATGCCCATAAGCTTTAAGAAGAAGATGAAAAAGAGAAAATGGAGTGGAATGGTAAAAAAGTGGAGAAAAAGCCTCCTTATATAGAAATGGAGGGTCAAGGAGATAATGACTCATAAGGGGGCAAGTGTAAGGCATGCATGAAAGCAGGCATGCAAAAATACAAGTGTCCTTACACTTGTCTTAAGGAGGGAAAGTGATCTATTGGTAGCATTTCCTTTAAAATGCTATGAAAACTAAAGACAATACTTAATTCTAATGGTACTATTCATGTTATGGTTTGATAAATCCGATCGAACGACAAATAGTATCAATAAATCAAGCTTATTAATAATCGTTCTTATTTATAATTCAAATAAAATATAACATCTAACTTATCAAAATTATTAAATATTCCTAACCATATAAATTTATGTCAAATTCAAATTTAAATTCAAATTAAGTAATAGAAAATCCAATTTTAAATTGGTTAAAAATTCTGGATTATTACATTCACCCACCCTTTTAAAAAATTTCGTCCTCGAAAAGGAAGACGAGTAAATTTAAAATCCTTTACCAGTTTTAAATTTCCATTTCTCTCTTAACATATCGGAAATGTAATGATCAAAACCAAGGCCCATATCATTCTCTAGATACTTTGTCTGATTCACATTAAAGGTAGAGGTTTATATAATCTCATAATTACTAGGGTCGTCACTGGTCATGTTTATAATCAAATTCTCTGAGTTATACCCAGAGCTACTACCAATACCACAAAGGAGAAAATGGGATAGATAATGTCTAGTACTTAGATGTCTATGACTCTAAAAATTTAAAATTTAGAAATTTCTTTCTAACTTACTGCTAAAGTTATGGAATCCATGGTTTACTTAACAATAAGTGTTTATACCTCAAATTTGTTAGATTTCAACAAAAATTTGAATCCAAATTCTCAAATGAATATTCCTTTTCCCAAATCATCCAATTATCTAGCCAAAAATAACATTTTGGATCATTTTCAATATTTTGAAATTCCTTTGCACTTAATACAAATTCAAGTTCAAATTAAGAGATAATTCAATATACTCGTTTCAAATTCAAAACAATGTCACTAATCTACCTGTCCATGGTTTGGTCAAAGTAGGGCAAAAAGAAGGATTCAGAAATAAAGTTGGACAAAAATCCAAGCATGACAATCGGGGAGATTTTGATTATCAAAAGATGACAACGAGCCATGCTAAACCCAACGACAAGCGAAGAATTATATTTCGAGAACACTCATTCTATTTCAATTTAAATTCAAATTGTTTCCATTCCCGTGCTAATCCATTTACAAGTTAAATTTTTACGCATTTAGCATTCATACTTTGAATTCCCTACTCAAAGTTTTCTAACATCTAATTAAAATAATCAAGGTAGTTAATTAACATAACCTGGGTCATTCTTGTTCTTACTTATCAACCCAAATGAATTTTTATTTAAGTTCCAGCACAACCTAAAATTCCTTAATTTCCTTTTAAGGGTGTTACTCACTTAAGTTATTTATTCCCATATAAAATTATTAATGCCTACCAATTTATGAGTTAAGAAAAATTTCTAATATTTCCATAAGTTAATTTTGACACATAAATTCCATTCTAATTCAAAACACATATTGATTTTATGATAAAGGGCGCTCTCTCAAGCACAATATTCCCAAATCTCATTCTAGGGTATTCCTAACCCTATCTATAATGAGATAGCATAACTCTGATGAGTTCTTACTTTGTTTAAATACGTCATACTGATTGCTTTGTATAAACCAAAGCTCTGATATCAATCTGTAACAACCCGACTTTTTGACCGGTTTTCGCCAGTAATTAAACCAACTTAAACCGTTCATAAAGACGGATAGTTATGGGTACTTACATGTTTTATCAAATAACATAACTTTTCATTTCATTACCATAATATAACATCAGAGTTACAAGGAATACATCATAGTACATTGATTACACAGCGGAAGAAATACTAACTCAGCGGAAGAATGCGAATGTTCCAAAACATATAGCTCCAACTAAAACTAGCATCCTACTCCAACCAACTCCAAGGCTAAATCTGTGAACCAAACTACTAGCTGCCCGTGTAAAAATTATGGGCACCCAGAGTTTAGGTGAGGAAACAATAAACTCCAGTTCAGTCATTGGACTAGCGTGAGAACTTAAAACAACTGTTATTTTGGATTCATTTTAAAGTTGGGTAATTCAACGGACCACGCCGCTAACGCAGAACGGGTTTACTCCATATGAATTCCCGTTCATAGAATTTTGCTATGACTTTTGAAAAATGAAACTAATATAAGGTCTCGTAGCTCACACACAATGCAAACACACACATGGGCGAGGTTTCTCCTTATGATAGTAAAAAATGCTTGATACGTGAAAATCCTATGATATTATTATTAGTGTATAGTGTGAAAACAATTTCGCAAATAAATGTATTAATCGTAGCTAGCATAATTCCCCATCCCATTATACTGACATAATCCTGCTAATAGCAGGCTATACAACTAAAATCGTACGGGCTCGTAGTGGAAAATTGGATTTCCAACAAATGACCAGGCAAAGGAACTTCCTTACCGAAACGATGGGTTTCCCTCTAGAGGGACGCCCCGAGAACCAAATTGGGCTCTCAGCCAACACGAGGCCGGGTTACCTCTTAACTGGGTAACTTAAAGCACGCCTGAATATATCACTTCACGGTCGTTACCAACCTTTAAACCGAGGCCTCGCAACATCAACATCCATATAAATAGAAGTTATCCACACAGGTTAATACCCGGGCTCCATACCATAGTACACCTTTTATCTAGAAGGAAATGTGTAACACCCCACGTCCATTAATGTCACTCATGAAGGGAATGCATTAACTTCCATGGAGGTTATAAGTGAATATAGAACAGAAAAATTACAACAAGACAGATAGTAAATAGTACTTGGAAATCTAAAACTTCATTTTATTGAAGTGGAAATTAAACATGTTTGTTACATCATAAAACCATAGATCATAACCAAGTACAATATCCATCTTCATAAAAACAAAATATATAATCCCATTACATAAATAGCTATTAAAAAGATAACAAGCTGGACTTTACTTCAACGGTCCAAGCTTTCCAAAGAGAGATGAAGCAATTCAATCAAACTCCACTAGAGCTGGGCCCAACCTGAGGACTTGGAGGAGGAAAAAGGATAGAAATAGAGGGGGTCAGACATAAAGTCTGGCGAGTATGATAATTCTAACAATACTATTATCAAAATAACTAGACTAAGGCATAAGCTGGAAGACAAGTAAATGTCTATGAACTCTTAGGAAGATAAAGATAGCGTTTAAGATAACGTTAAAAATAACGGTAAAGGCACACCTAATTACTAACGAATGATTACTGCACTGCACCGCACATTACTACACTGCACCACACCAGTCACCCTATTGTTTGATCCCACTTGCTTCACACAGAAACTTTATAAATAGCCTTACGTACCCCTAGCTGACTACATAGGTGCCGTCTGCCCCTATCTCCACTAGGTGTACCCCACTACCCACTTTCGATCGGCTCCCTACTCGTAGATACCCGTGCTGGCCCCACAGTGGGGTGTATCACTCCACTAAAGTGGCAACCCGATACAACTTGAGAATGCACGGCTTATACCTACATGATGCAACAACGTCTTAACTACTAGCCCAGGTCCACATACGCATATGAAACCCGTTGGACTTGCGTTGCCAACGCTCCCCGTTTTGGCCTCTTACAGTCTAACCCAGCATGCGTGTCCCGTCCTCGACTTGGGTCGAGCCCACAAAGATACGTTTGGGATACTGGTCGAAATGGGCCCCCACAAGCTACCCACCTAAGCTTGTCACTAGTATATCCCACTTAACCCTCTTAGTCATGTTCATTTACATGTGTGTTTGGTTAAGTCTTACTAATCATATTTCACATGCCACTAAGGGCACCCCCCAAGATTCCTCGTGCCACCCAAGGCACCTACTTAACCCCCATGTCCCACTTTACATGTTTATCTGGTTAAGTATTTCTTAATTCATTCAGGCCATAACCTCATAAAGACCTCTCACATTAGACTGGCATTTATGGCAGCTGGATTTGCCGGGCAGGTCCGGGCAGTCTTACACCATAAAAGAGTTTAACCTCGTGCCTTTACAACCGTTATGCTTCAGTTTAGGCCTAGGACCTCTCACATTGGGCTGACATTTGTGACCACTGGATTTGCCGGGCGGGTCCAGGCAGGTTTATGTCACAAAAGAGTCCAACCTCGTGTCCTAAGCATTGATTAACACTTAAAATCTTTTACCCCAGTTTTAATAATTCCCTATTCAAATTATTAATTAAGTCAACTTTTAATGATGTCCATAATTGACTCAATTATGGCCATCCACTTATATCATGCAAAATCATATCAATTGCACCCCAACTTTTTAATATTAAATCCTTAATATTACCCCTACCCCACGTTTATACATTCGCTTATTCAACGCATAATATAGGCTAGACTTGTATAGTCTAACACCTAGCACAAAGATAAATTATCACAACATATAGACAATTAAAATAAATCTAATCATAATAGGGGTGAAACTTGCATAAACTACACATGTTAAGGATCAAAAGGTGTCAACTTGTTCAATGTCTCAATTTACATGATATGATCATAGCCCAAATCTATACATAAACTTGCATATGAGGTTTTTAGGCAACATAATGATGGTGTGAACTAGCATAGGATATCACATATGTCATAGCATAATTCTAGATGTCATAATAGATGTCTTGGCATATGTTCATAACTTTTCTAATCAATCTAACTTGCATATGTGACTTGTCATATAGATCAACATAACCCAAACATGATGATTTAATTAATATGAACTAACTAGCATAGATGGTAATATCATGGCCATTTTAACATGTATGATTCATCACAACTTAGCATAGAAACTTTCAACATACATAACATCATCATAGCATGATTTACAACATATAAGATATCATCATCACATAACATTGGATTTACAATATACATGATAGCAAAAGGGGTTTACAACAACATATATGACAATTCACATCATCTACTCATAATCCATTCATAACTCAACCTAATTAAAATGATAATAATCTTGTTAAGATCATCATACTCACAATTTAGAGAAGAAAAGAGAGAGTTTTGCTTTGCTTTAGGGTTGAGAGAATTAGAATTGAATTTGCTTTTCTTCTTTCTTAGTTGGCGGTGGCTCCATTGATTTCCATGGCGACGGTAACTATTCTATTTTAATTAGGTTTAGGGTTAGCATTAGGATGTATTTATAGGTGTAGGAAGTTATTTAGGACCATTAGATTAACCCTGAACCATGAGAAACAATCAAATGCAAAATCTGCATTTGAGTGAATCGGCCCACGTGTTGACAGCCAAACACCCTGGATTAACCCCTAGTCGACCCAGCAAGGCTCGGGTCGACCTCAAAAATGGGCCGGTTCGGTTATTTCCCCTCCCAATTCGCTGTTTTGAACTTTTTCGCATATTTATTTATTTAATTTTTAATTTATATATATATATATATATATCAATATATATATTTCTCTGCGCAACCCATTTCACTTAATTCTTTTCTACAAATTAAGTATACTTTAATTTGTGAATTTTAATGTTATAAAATTACGGGGTGTTACATCCTACCCTCCTTAAAGGATTTCGTCCCCGAAATCTCCAAGTCAAGAAGAATGTATATCCTACCATCTAATCGTCCATCTACTCAACCATAAAACACCAGCATCCATTGTCCTTAAAAGACTTCTAATGCTTTAATGTTTATATGCACAGTGTGTGTATATGTCCATATCTAATGCAAAATTTGGCGATCTACTGATTCAGTCAACCTCCTTAGTGCAATTCATGATAGTGCCATGCGTCCAATATGTATGCAAAAGAATCCTAATGATACATATTAATTCTATATGCGTGCACAACCATCCACCCGAATGCAGCAACTATATGACTATGCAACCATTATACATCCATTTTACTAAATACATCCATATATATGCAATATGCAATATGAAGAGACTGAGCCGATCTAGTGCCTAATAGTGTGTGTATACACATCCACGAGAAACCACGAGCAACCACTAGCAAACACTTGCATCCACTTTGTATCCACCATACATAACATGTCTCAAACACATGTTTCAACCATAGGATTATCCTAACTAAAGGTCAAAGATACTAGCGAGAGGATATACTAAAGATAAGATAAGTGCAAGCTAAGCGATAAATGAGAAATTAAAGGACATACCCTCAAAAAGAAAAGGGTATCGTGAATGCATCTTCTCTTCCGTCTCCCAAATAGCGTTGCTCTCATCATCTCCCCATTCCACTTTGACTAGTCTGACCTCTCGATTCCTCAACCTATTGATCTCCGATCCAAGAATGCACGTAGGAGCTCGTCGAATTGTCGAATCATGCTCTATCTCCACCTCTCTAAGCAAGCTCGGCTCTACCACTTCCGTGGTCTCGTGCAAGCACTTCCTCAAATGTGACACATGGAATACGTCATGTACACCACTAAGTCTCTCGGGCAACTCCACTCTATACGCCATCTGTCCAATCCTCTCCTTAATAGGAAACAGCCCTACAAACCTTGGTGCTAATTTCCCAATGGACCTAAAGCGAACAACGTTTCGTAATGGAGACACTTTGACGAAGACCATGTCTCCAACTTCAAACTCGAGATCTATCCTCCTCTTATCCGCATAATATTTCTTCCTATCTTGCGCTGCTTTCATCCTCCTTTGAATCAAGTCGATCTTCTCCGAAGTCTCCCTAATCATATCGGGCCCAAGTAAGATCTTATCCGTAGATTCCCACCAACATGTAGGTGAACGACAAGGTCGTCCATATAGAGCTTCGAATGGTGCCATACCAATGCTGGACTGAAAGCTATTATTATATGCGAACTCAACCAATGGAAGATGCTCTTCCCATGTACCCCCAAAGTCTAGGATACATAGCCTCAACAGATCCTCTAGAATGCGATTCACCCTCTCAGTCTGGCCGTCCGTCTGAGGATGATATGCGGTGCTCAAACATAACTGAGTCCCTACCGCCTCTTGTAAGCTTCTTCAAAATTCGCTAGTGAAAATAGGATCGCGGGCGCTCACTATGCTAGAAGGAACACCGTGCAAACGAACTATTTCTCGGACATATACAGAAGCTAACCATGGAGCAGTCCTCTTACTCTTCACGGGAATGAAATGGGCGCTCATAGTAAGTCTATCTGCTATAACCCAAATCCCCGTATTACCCCTCCTCGATCGCGGTAATCCATCCACAAAATCCATCGAGACACTCTCCCACTTCCATAGTGGAACCTCCAATGGGTGAAGCAACCGACCGAATTTCTTTTGCTCCGCTTTTACTTGTTGGAATACTAAGCATCTAACGACATACTCGGCCACGTCTTTCTTCATGCCGGCCCAAAAGTAAACTCTCTTCATGTCTTTGTACATCTTGTCCCAGCCGGGATGAATGGTCATCTTCGAATGATGTGCTTCGTCAAGAATAGTCATCCTTAGGTCATCGTCTTTTGGTACACAAAGTCTACCGTCCCTACGTAACCAACCCTTATCATCTAGGGTATACCTATGGAGATAGCTTGATGACTCCCCTCCTTTGAGCTTTTCTACTAACTCAACTAACTGTGGGTCGTCTCGCTGTGCCTCGCCAATCCATCCCAAAAGCATAGGTATGACCTCAAGGATGCTAGCAAACCGGGTACGAAGTCAACGGAAGGTCTAAAGTCAAACATCGAAATGAATTCTAATCTTTGCCGCTCAACAAACAAAGGACTTAAGGATAATCTTTTTCTACTTAAGGCATCGGCCACCACGTTACCCTTGCCAGGGGTATATGCTATCTCAAAGTCGTAGGACGCTAAGAACTCCATCCACCTTTGCTGCCTTAAGTTCAAGTCCTTTTGAGAGAATAGGTATTTTAAAGATTTGTGGTCAGTGAATAGTTCGAATTTCTCGCCAAGAAGATAATGACGCCAAGACTAAAGCGCGAAAATAATAGCGGCCAACTCTAGGTCATGTGTGGGGTAATTCTTCTCATGCGCTCTCAACTGCCTTCCACCATAGGCTATTACCCTACCCTCTTGCATTAAGACTGCGCCTAGTCCTGTCCCACAAGCGTCAGTATAAACGGTAAATGGCTTACTCCCGTCTGGCAATACTAAGACTGGGGTTGAAGTCAAAGCTCTCTTCAAACGTTGGAACGCATCATCACAATCTACGTCCCATGTGAAAACTAGGTTCTTCTTCGTCAAGCGTATCAATGGAGCTGATATCTTTGCGAAGTCTTTGATAAACTTACTATAGTAGCCAGCCAACCCCAAGAAACTTCTCACTTCGGTAGCATTTTTAGGAACCTTCCAATCTTGGATGGCCACCACCTTCGCGGGATCTATAGCTATCCCTTCTTTGGAAACCACGTGTCCTAAGAACCGTACTTCCTTCCTCCAGAAGTGACACTTAGAAAATTTAGCTTTAAGCTTATGCGCTCGAAGAGTCTCCAACACTTCCCTAAGATGTAGGGCATGCTCTTCTTCATCCTTAGAAAAGATCAAGATGTCATCTGCAAAGACTACCACAAATTTGTTAAGGTACTCCCTAAAAACACTACTCATCAAATCAACAAAGTATGCAGGGGCGTTTGTCAAACCGAAGGGCATCACTAGCCATTCATAGAAACCGTCCGGAGTCCTAAAGGCAGTCTTGTCAATGCTATCCTCAGCCACTCTCAACTGATGGAACCTAGTGGCTAAGTCCAACTGTGAAAACACTGAGGCGCCAACTAACTGATCGAAGAGATCGTCAATCCTCGGCAATGGGTGTCTGTTCTTCTTAGTAAGCTTATTAAGTTCTCTATAGTCCACACAAAGTCTAAGGGACCCATCCGCCTTCGTGGCAAATACTACTGGAGCACCCCACTCCGATATACTTCGTCTTATGAACCCCTTCTCAAGCAACTCCTTCACTTGCTTACCGAGTTCCCTCCTTTCACGTGGAGCCATGTGGCGTACTGGCAAAGATACTGGTTTCGCATTATCTACAAGATATATTCGAAAATCTATATCCCTCTTCGGAGGCAAGCCTTTCACCTCCTCAAACACATCCGAATATTCTCGGACCAATCTAACAGATCGTAGATTTTCCTCAGACGCATCAAGCGATTCTAGATAACTTAGCATAACCGAATTTATGGGATTACAAAAGATTTCGAGAGTGTTGCCAAGGCGAGTCACGAGCCTAACTACTCTCCTTTCACAATCAAGAACGACCCCATTTCTGGATAACCAATCCATTCCTAAAATTAGCCCATAGCCCGTGAAGCCCAACACATAAGCATCACATCTAAATTCAACGCTAAGTATGGAAATTTTCAAATCCAAACACATCATAGACAAATAAGCTGAGCCCCCAATTGGATTCGAAACAACTAAGGGATCCTCTACTAAACTGGTGTTTAAGTGCACGGATTCAACTAATGATGTAGAGATAAACGAATGTGATGCGCCCGAATCGAATAAGCTACGGACGGGATGATCAAACAGAAAAACTAAGCTTTCAACAGAAATGGTTCTACCTCGTTCTTGCAGCGGTGGGACCGCGAGAGCCTGAACTTGTCCCCTTGCCTGCCCTGGTGCTATAAGAGCCTGCACCTGTCCTCCCGAGGTAGCTCCTGCCCTCTGCCCCTTCTTTGGGCAGTCCTTCACTAAATGTCCCGCATTGCCACAATGAAAACAGCCTGTCTTCTTTTTCTTTCGACAATCCTTGCTGAGATGGCCTGGTGTCCCACAGTTAAAACATTTCTTCTTTCCCTTGCCGTTATTGTCTTTACCACCCTTCTTGTTTTGCTGTTGTGGTTTCTTCTGATCCCCCTTCTTCTCGAGTGCCTTATCAGCTTTAGCGCTTTTCTCCTCATGCATAAGCACCATTTCTACTAACTTCTCAAAGGTGGCCCCCATTGGGATGTGGGTCATAGCCAACCCTTGCAATGGTTCATTCAAGCCATTCATGAACCTTAGAGCCTTCTTCTCCGGTGTGTTCACTAAGTCCAAGCCAAACCTTGCTAACTAATTAAATTTATTGACATATTCTTTCACTGATGAGCTTCCTTGCTTTAATGTCAAGAACCTTTCCATATATAGATTTTCTTCCGCCCTTGAGAGAAACTTCGCCTCGAACCTACGTCTGAAATCCGCCCAAGAGTCAACAGGACGCTCCCCATTAGTGACCTCCTACCAAAACGAGGCCTCACCCTTCATCAACCAAGCTGCTAATCGAACTCTCCTCCCTTCTTCTACTTCAAAGATTTCTAGCAATTCTTCCACCTCCTTAAGCTAATCTCTAGCTTCCACAAACGTTTCTGACCCTTGAAATGGTTTTCCACCCATAGCCTTGAATTCCTTGCACGTCTTTGCAAAAGTATCTACGCGAGGAGGAGGAGGAACGAGTGCAACTGGTGGTGGAGGAACATTGGCTGGACCTGCAGCGGCCCTAGCCTCTAATAACCTCCTATACCATCCTGGTATCGTTACACCGTCGGGTAGATTAAGATCTTCAGCCATGTTGAAACGAAAAAGGAAAGATTCAGAATGGAGAATTCGAAAGATAAAGATATGGGCTGTTGGGGATTATTTTTTTTTCCTTAAAAACATTTCTCTTTAAATTTCTCATTAAAACATGCTTTTGAAAGCACTTCTTCCAAAAATAACTATTTTTCTAAAGTATTTTTATCTGTTCTGGTAACCTTAAGCTCTGATACCACGTGTAACACCCCACGTCCATTAATGTCACTCACGAAGGGAATGCATTAACTTCCATGGAGGTTATAAGTGAATATAGAACATAAAAATTACAAAAAGACAGATAGTAAATAGTACTTGGAAATCTAAAACTTCATTTTATTGCAATGGAAATTAAACATGTTTGTTACATCATAAAACCATAGATCATAACCAAGTACAATATCCATCTTCATAAAAACAAAATACATAATCCCACTACATAAATAGCCATTAAAAAGATAACAAGCTGGACTTTACTTCAACGGTCCAAGCTTTCCAAATAGAGATGAAGCAATTCAATCAAACTCCACTAGAGCTGGGCCCAACCTGAGGACCTGGAGGGGGAAAAAGGATAGAAATAGAGGGGGTCAGACATAAAGTCTGGCGAGTATGATAATTCTAACAATACTATTATCAAAATAACTAGACTAAGGCATAAGCTGGAAGACAAGTAAATGTCTATGAACTCTTAGGAAGATAAAGATAGCGTTTAAGATAACGTTAAAGATAACGATAAAGGCACACCTAATTACTAACGAATGATTACTGCACTACACCGCACATTACTACATTGCACCACACCAGTCACCCTATTGTTTGATCCCACTTGCTTCACACAGAAACTTTATAAATAGCCTTACGTACCCCTAGCTGACTACATAGGAGCCGTCTGCCCCTATCTCCACTAGGTGTACCCCACTACCCACTTTCGATCGGCTCCCTACTCGTAGATACACGTGCTGGCCCCACAGTGGGGTGTATCACTCCCCTAAAGTGGCAACCCGATACAACTTGAGAATGCACGGCTTATACCTACATGATGCAACAACGTCTTACCTACCATCCCGAGTCCACACATGCATATGAATCCCGTTGGACTTGCGTTGCCACCGCTCCCCGTTTTGGCCTCTTACACTCAAACCCAGCATGCGTGTCCCGTCCTCAACTTGGGTCGAGCCCACAAAGATAAGTTTGGGATACTGGTCGAAATGGGCCCCCACAAGCTACCCACCTAAGCTTGTCACTAGTATATCCCACTTAACCCTCTTAGTCATGTTCATTTACATGTGTGTTTGGTTAAGTCTTACTAATCGTATTTCACACGCCACTAAGGGCACCCCCTAGATTCCTCGTGCCACCCAAGGCACCTACTTAACCCCCATGTCCCACTTTACATGTTTATCTGGTTAAGTATTTCTTAATTCATTCAGGCCATAACCACATAAAGACCTCTCACATTAGACTGACATTTATTGCAGCTGGATTTGCCGGGCGGGTCCGGGCAGTCTTACACCACAAAAGATTCTAACCTCGTGTCTTTACAACCGTTATGCTTTAGTTTAGGCCTAGGACCTCTCACATTGGGCTGACATTTGTGACCACTGGATTTGCCGGGCGGGTCCGGGGAGGTTTACGTCACAAACGAGTCCACACTCGTGTCCTAAGCATTGATTAGCACTTAAAATATTTTACCCCAGTTTAAATAATTCCCTATTCAAATTATTAATTAAGTCAACTTTTAATGATGTCCATAATTGACTCAATTATGTCCATCCACTTATGGCATGCAAAATCATATCAATTGCACCCCAACTTTTTAATATTAAATCCTTAATATTACCCCTACCCCACTTTGTACGTTCGCTTATTCAACGCATAATATAGGCTAGACTTGTATAGTCTAACACCTAGCACAAAGATAAATTATCACCACATATAGACAATTAAAATAAATCTAATCATAATAGCGGTGAAACTTGCATAAACTACACATGTTAAGGATCAAAAGGTGTCAACTTGTTAAATGTCTCAATTTACATGATATGATCATAGCCCAAATCTATACATAAGCTTGCATATGGGGTTTTTAGGCAACATAATGATGGTGTGAACTAGCATAGGATATCACATATGTCATAGCATAATTCTAGATGTCATAATAGATGTCTTGGCATATGTTCATAACTTTTCTAATCAATCTAACTTGCATATGTGACTTGTCATATAGATCAACATAACCCAAACATGATGGTTTAATTAATATGAACTAACTAGCATAGATGGTATCATCATGGCCTTTTTAACATGTATGATTCATCACAACTTAGCATAGAAACTTTCAACATACATAACATCATCATAGCATGATTTACAACATATAAGATATCATCATCACATAACATTGGATTTACAATATACATGATAGCAAAAGGGGTTTACAACAACATATATGATAATTCACATCATCTACTCATAATCCATTCATAACTCAACCTAATTAAAATGATAATAATCTTATTAAGATCATCATACTCACAATTCAGAGAAGAAAAGAGAGAGTTTTGCTTTTCTTTAGGGTTGAGAGAATTAGAATTGAGTTTTCTTTTCTTCTTTCTTAGTTGGCGGCGGCTCCATTGATTTCCATGGCGATGGTAACTATTCTATTTTAATTGGGTTTAGGGTTAGCATTAGGATGTATTTATAGGTGCAGGAAGTTATTTAGGACCATTAGATTAACCCTGAACCATGAGAACCAATCAAATGCAAAATCTGTGTTTGAGCGAATTGGCCCACGGGTTGACAGCCAAACACCCTGGATTAACTCCTAGTCGACCCAGCGGGGCTTGGGTCGACCTCAAAAATCGGCCGGTTCGGTTATTTTCCCTCCCAATTCGTTGTTTTGAACTTTTTCGCATATTTATTTATTTAATTTTTAATTTATATATATATATATCAATATATATATATCTCTGTGCAACCCATTTCACTTAATTCTTTTCTACAAATTAAGTATACTTTAATTTGCGAATTTTAATGTTATCAAATTACGGGGTGTTACAAAATGACTACCCTTAACCTCTCTGCATCTTTCCTGTTTTAGCCATTTACCGAGTTGTGAGGCTTGTCGAAGTCATGATATACACAAAGCTATGCTTATACAAGCCATGCTTTGATCATCCATAGCTCATTAATAACTTAAGTATGACACATTATCCATTAACAAAGCATCAATAATTTCTATCAATATATAACCTCTAAGCTCATATGTCTTAGAGAACTGTGTTAAGCAAGAGAATAAATTCTCCACCACCAAGCAGATATATATTTAACAGAGAACAATGCTACGCAGTCAATTACAATGTCAGACACACAATCCGTACGATTCCGTTCTGGGTCTGAACGAAACACCAATCCGAAAATCTCCAAATATATTCAAACCTCATGCCACTTAAAACCTCGTATCGGGGGATTAGCCCAACCATTACATCAGCAGTCAATCTAGACAATTCAAAGAATCCCGGTCTTCATTCATCGTTTTCCAAGTCTTGAATTGCTTCATAATGTCATATTATTACTTGGAATGGTTTTCGAACATATATTCGATCTCGGTCTTTCCAAATAATAAGCGCAATTTAAAAAATATAATAATGGAACACACAGGCTTTCAACCAAATCTCCTTCCATCTTGAATTTGTTAAATTAAACTTCTTTAAATCCATTCTCAAATTATAACAAAATCCATATTTAACCTTTCTCTTTTAAAAAATATCCCTTAAATCAAAGATAATTTAGCCTCAAAGATTTAATTAATTTTCCATTTGATAACTCATTATCAAAAACCCATTTTCCTTTAAAAATCCTTACCAGACATTTCGATCATAGTTTGTAATTAAATCGGTTTCCCAACATCCAATTCTTTAAATCTTAACTAAAAGTATATACTTCCTTCCCAATTCCTTATTTCTAATTTCCTCAAATCAAAGATTTGATTAAATCCCAAAATTACGATATGAATTTCCATAATTCAATCTCATTGGGCTTCAAGAATGATATTATTGAAGATATAATTCACGACAAAACCCAAATTAATTGATATTGAACATAAATTACACAGAAATTGTATCTACTTATATTCGATATAAATTCTCATAATCAACGAATACTATAAGTGAAATGACGATATAATAATAGTATCCTCCAAATTCCTCAAATAGTATATGTTTATACCAAAGAATTTCATATCAAATATCCGAAGATTATTTCTATCCAACTTATCCAATCAAATTGGGAAACTCGTATCTTAATTTAAAGATTTATCCAACTCTTTGATATTAGATCTGGATAGAAATATCATCCACTTATACTTAATATTAATCTCTGTATCCAACTCACACTACAAATGGAATAACGGTGAACTACCTTTTAAATTCCTCAAATAGTAAGAATCATCATCTACCGGATTAATATCGAACATCCGAAGATTTATCTCCAACCATATCCAATTATTTAAAATTGAAATCCACGTTTTAGTATCAAATAAATAAATTTAATTTCCATATAAAACATTTTCAATACTTTTAAATCTTTGAAAAAATTCCACCAATAATTTACAAATGATTACTTATAGTTCGAGAAACAGCTCGCGGTTTACAACTTCAAAATAGATTATTTTCAAAAAAAAGTTATCATAGTGTTTCAAAAGCATTACAAAACAGCTATATTAACTACTTTGATCAAAATATCGTTTATCTTAGCCAAAACTTAAACTTTATCATTCAAAACATTTTCACATAATTTATAATGATTTTACAAAAAAAATCCCATATTTTTAAAAACATTTAAAGTAGTTGTTTATAGTTATGGGCAACAACTGCTCTTACAACGACCTTTTCCAAAGCGGTTTTAAACATAACTTGAAAATTATAACCCGAAATTAAAATCCGCTTTTACTCATTTAAAAGCTCTTGTTAATATAAATCAAATGCTTTTCCTTTCCTGGAAATCCAATTTAGATTGCAAAAGTTATAAGCATTTAAAGTTTGTAACTAAAATACGCAAATTACCATTGTGCGACAAGCTCTATTTTGACCGAAATAAAAATTATTCTTCAGTACTTCAAAATACCTTAGAAAACCATTATATACTCATGTAAATCATTTAAAACCATTTAAAGTAATTTATTTGACATTCCAAATTTATTTTGAGTTCAAAATTCAACTTTTATTTTTTACTTAATAAATCAAATTCCAATTCATTTCTAAATTCAAATAATTTCAAATTAACCATCCCATTCGTCGTATCAGTTAGGGATAGCCAGGGAAAGCAAAAAACTATATTTTCCATACCCAAGCCAAGGCTCTATTCTCTCTGTGATCCTAGAATGTTATGGTAATTATTTATTCATTTAAAGAACTTTATCAATATATATGAATTCATACATATGGTCTTTCCCTATTATTAACCTTCAATTTCAATAATGATACCGCTTCTAATTACGAAGGAGATTTGTCGATCACCAATATGAAACCATATTTGTGTCATAGCGTGTGAAAAACAGAATCAACAACTATTATAAACATCCATAGCAACCATCATCAACATAATTAAATAAATCATAACTGTGCACAAGCGTTATAACACTAACGCTCAATAGTGTGTGTGTGTGCTTCTAAACTACCCTTCCATCATCCATCACAACAAACATAAATCATTATTAACCAATAATCATTCATTACTATATTTAAATTAGTATAACTACTAACCAAATATAGAAACCATGGTTAAAGAGTTCTCAGCAAACAACTTTCCAAATTCCCTGGTAGGCGATCCTAGCTGAGCGAACTGTCGGACAGTATTTTGGCGCAATGTCTTCTTCACCAAAATATATATACACTAATTTCTCTTTCTCTATCATAAGAGGAGGAGGATGACGATGAACTTTGCCAAGGTGGTGGTGGAAAAGAGGAAGACTTATGCCATGGAAACCATGGCCATAAGCTTTAAGAAGAAGATGAAAAGGAGAAAATGGAGTGGAATGGTAAAAAAGTGGAGAAAATGCCTCCTTATATAGGAATGGAGGGTTAAGGAGATAATGACACATAAGGGGGCAAGTGTAAGGCATGCACAAAAGCAGACATGCAAAAATACAAGTGTCCTTACACTTTTCTTAAGGAGGGAAAGAGATCTTTTGGTAGCATTTCCTTTAAAATGCTATGAAAACTAAGGACAACACTTAATTCTAATGCTACTAATTCATGTTATGGTTTGACAAATCCGATCGAACGACAAATAATATCGATAAATCCAAACTTATTAATAATCGTTCTTATATATAATTCAAATAAAATCTATCATCTAACATATCAAAATTATTAAATATTCATAACCATATATATTTCCGTGTCAAATTCAAATTTAAATTCAAATTAAGTAATAGAAATTCCAATTTTAAATTGGTTAAAAATTCTGGATCGTTACACCTCCTGTAACCTCAATGATTGAAATCTTCAATTGAAATGATAAATCCTCCGTGAAATTAATTCGAATCAGCCTCAATTACTCTCTAATGGTTGTTGATGGCGAGGATTCGAACTTGAGTGCTTGTATTCGACTTGAGTGTGAGCATCCTCACATTTCAAATCTGTAGTTGATCGTCTTTGCGCTCCTGGAGAGGATGAAGACGATTCGGTGCTGTATTTTGTTCTTGCTTTGTTGGATCCGACGAATGATGCTGCTTTCGGCTCCCAGCTGTGGTTTCTAGAGTTGCTAAAATTCGATGATAGAGGCTTCAGATCTGGGGTTGATTGTTTTGTGTTTTCATCAAGTTCTGATCTTTTGATTACTTTGAGCTCAGATCTGAGTCTGGTAAGCTCTTACATGACAATGGCTTAGTGAATTATATTTGCTACTTGATATGTTATTGGAACATGATTTAATTATAGCCCCTTTAATTACTTACTCATGAACAAAGTATAAGCCAATTTCCATATGCTTTTTTCTAGAATGTAGTGCTAGATTTGATGATAATGAAACTGCACTTAAGTTATCACAACATAGTGTTGGTGACTTTTGAATTGTAATCTTTCACTCACTATGTAGTGACTGCACCCACATGATTTCAGCAGTAGCATTAGCAATACTTCTGAATTCTACTTTTGTACTTGATCTAAAAATTGTAGGTTGTTTCTTTGCACACTAAGAGATAGGATTATTTCCTAAGTAAATGCAGTATCCTGAGGTTGATCTTCTATCGTTAGGGTCTGTAGCCCAATCTGCATCACTGTATCCAATTATATGTAGTTGCTTGCATAGCTTGAAATGTAGACCAAAGTCATTTGTTCCCTCCCTCACCCCCTCTCCCCAGAATTCTTTTCATTGCTTTCTGGTATTCCTCTTTAGGTTCCTTCATAAATTGAGAGATTTTTATAGTGGCATATTGTAATGCACCTACTAGACTTCTGTATTTTTTAATATTATCTATATTTCCCCCTTGTAGTTAGATAATTGATGGCTTGTAATCATTGGAGTAGGTAGGGAATTTGCAGCATCCATGTTTGCTTTAACCAGTATTTCATTGATATACTTCTTTTGACTTAAGAATAAATCTAATTGAGATACTTTTGTCATTCACATAAACAGTTGAGTTCAACCAGGTCTTTGACAGAGGATTGTTCATCTAATATTTGAATAAGCTTTCTTATTTCAGCATCACTATTCCCTATAATAATTAAGTCATTTACATATGTTAGTACATAAATGATTATAGTAGCAGTAGTTTTGATGAATAGTGAATGGTTTGTTTTGGTAGATTAAAACTTTAATTTTGTTAAGGTAAGTTTCAATTTATCAAACCAAACTCTAGGAGCTTTTTTAATCCCATATATTGCTTTATTTAGCTTGCACACAAGCTCTTTGTCTTTCTGATATCCTGTGGCTGACTCATATGCACTTCCTCTTTTAAGTCACCATTCAGGAAGGCATTATTGACGTTTAGTTGTTGAATTCTCTCGTTGTTATGAAGTGTTGAGGTAAAGCTGTTCTTATTGTGGTTGGTTTAACAACTAAAGAAAAAGTTTCTTCAAAATCAAAGCCATATTGTTGTGTATATCCTTTTGCCACTAATCTGGCCTTGTATCTTTGTAAAGATCCATCTGCATTCCTTTTTAATATGTACGTCCATTTACTATCAACAATGTTTTTGTTCTTCGGTACATTAATAAGTTTCCATGCTTTGTTGTTGATCAATGCCTGATATACTCTTCATTCATAACTTGTTTCTAGTTCTCGTTGTTAATAACTTGCTTGTAATTGACTGGTTCATCAGAATTACTGATGGCAGTGTAAACTTTGGGTTTGAAAATACCCTTTTTTGATCTTGTGATCATTGGATGACCAGTGTGCAGTTGCTCTCTTTGCTGATCGTGATTTTTGTATTATCATGTCTAACATTAGATTTATTGCTTCTGACATCATAATTTGAGTCATGTGGCCAATCTTCATGCTGTAATTGGCTATGAGTGGGTTGATTGGATGGCTCAGGCTGCTCACTGCTTGATGAAGGCATAAAATCTGATGAGTGTCTGAGCAACCATCACCTGAATCTTCACTTAAGTCATAAGAGTAAAGATGTATTCTTGGAATTGACTTTCTTGTGTTGTTTATTTTCTGAGTAGTAGTAATTTCGGCACTATGAAACGAAAATACTTTCTCATTAAATACAACATGTCCGCTGATGAATATTTTTCCTTTTTCATCAAAGCATTTATAAATTTTTTGATCACCGGCATATCCTATAAAAGTACATTGTGAAGATATGAAATTTAATTTACGAGTGTTATATGGTCTTAGATAAGGATAACATGTATCCAAATACTCTTAGCCCTTTGTAATCAGGTTTTACATTATATAATACTTCTAAAGGACTTTTGAAATTCAGCACTTTGTGTTTGCGAACAAATTAAAAAATTGTAAACAACTGTAAAATCCGTTCAGCTTTCCTAAACAACAAGGATTGTTGTAGAGGGTGTCGAACTCAAGGACCAAAAATATTTTAATTAGTAAATCCAATCAAGTTATTCCAGGATTTTGATTGATTGAAAACACAGAAAATAACAACAACTAAATAAAAAGAGAGATTTATATAATAAGGGAAAGCAATTAGGGGATAATGATATAGATTAAATTCATACTCATAAATAGCCAACAAACAAATAGAGATATAATTCATGTTTCTGTCACTAACATGAATCAACGCTAATTAGGTTCTTAGAAACAAATAAGTAAATAACGACAAGCATAGCCTATGCAGGAGCTGAGCTCTTAAACAACCATAGGCTATCAGGACAGATTCACCAATTAATTTCTAAAACCCTAAGATTAGATCTAAATCTGATAATTGTTAGATCGAACACGAATATACCCTGTGAAGGAGCATAGCTCTTAAACGACACAGAATATGAAGGTTCAGATCTAACCCTTGATTCAGATCCAGATCTACATGTATAAAGTCCTCATCTATTGGCTATGTGATTCATGTTGAATCATATCTATTAACGTCATCACCCCCTTATCAAAGGGGATTAGCTAGACATAGCTAAAGAAGAAGAGAAAAAGAAAATAACAAACATTAACATAAATAAAATAAAATAACAACTAAGAGAAAGAGAGAAGAGTTTTATTCCTAGAAGAGAATTACAGAAGAAAACTAAGTGTGTTTTTACAATGACAAAGGCTACATGGCAAATTCCATAATGTGGGACTAAAGAATTAGCCCAACTAACACATAAGCTAGTGTGAACGCAGCTATAGAGTGAGAGACCTTGCAAATGAGCTAATGTGAACGCAACATGAGTGAGATGGTCTGCAAATGAGCCAATGTGAATGCAATATGAGTCTTTAGTGAGTCAAATCTACACAACTGAACTCTATTTGCAACTGTTCTTCAAGCTTTAAACTCTTCAAGCTTTAGTAATTTCAACTTCACTCTTTTTAAGCAAATTCTCCATGCTTTATCCATCAAATGCTCTAAACCAAGCTTTTTATCAACAATCTGAAAACACAGCTATAAATACACAATATTAATTATTTTAAATAGAAAACTAGATAAATAAGCGGATAAAATATACACATTTACGTGTATATCAAATACCCCCACACTTATCTTTTTATTCATCCTCGAATAAACTAAACTAAGATATATCACACTTTCGTAGGAAACACAATTGCATTTAGCGTATGCAACAAGCCGTTAAACCCCTAGGTGTCCGTAGTAGGACGAGTGTTGTCTCGTGAGGGTTTTCAGCGGATACTACCCACAAATTCCAAAGCGTCTTGTGTACGCGGATTAATCAAAATATATTTAAGGTCTTTCATATTCAAAGGATTTCACCTAACTTCAATAATAACGGTTTAGCCCCAAATTGTCCATCCCATAATTGGTGCAAAAATGAATAAAAAATTTCAAGCTGAATCATAATTTCTTAATAACACTGTAATTGTCTTGAAGGTTAAGAGCGTGGTGTCAACCAAAGTTCTACACATTGACAATGTGCACCCAATCATTTATTTTTATTTTTTTTTGAATAATTTTGCACCAATGTAACTGTAATGTATTGGATGTGAGTTATGCATAGATGAAAGATAATTTTGTAAGTTCTAAAAATATTATAGATAAGATGGCAAGTGTATTAGTTGAATTTCAAGCTACAAAAGATAAAGTAATACTAAGGCACATATGGACGTTTTGTTTCCTTTCATCTCCTCAACTACAATCCTTGCTTATAAGTATTGTACGATGGATGTGGATTGAATGGAAATGGATGCTTCATAGTCAAGAATGATAAATGACTATTTTATTCTGAGACACTCTACCTTTATTGCATTTTTTCCTTTTTCTTTTTTTTTCTTTTCTTTTTTTTCCTTTTTTTTGCATGATGAATGATGAATGGAGATGGAATGGAATGATACCGTACATTATTTCATTTTTCATTTGATTCCTCCTCTACTAAGTGAATCATAACCAACACTTCATGAAAGGAAAGTTTTGTGCCCTAGTTACTTTACTTCTATAACCTTAATTCAACACACAAGTTTGGATTGATGTTATATAAAAAGCTGAAAGGAATGATAAGCAAAGTTTCGTAAGATAGATAACCCATATAAAGTAAGAAGTGGTATACGGTCATCCTAATTTAAAGCAAGTACGGAGTGGGTGGTGTAATATGGGTATAAAAAGTGACATTTTTGAACCTTTGAAAATAAATCAGTACAAGGTTCTTAAGTATACCAATATAAGAAAAACTTGTTGAAACGTGGATACAATTCGACTAAAACTTGGGTTTGAATAATGTGGGGTATCGAAGAAGAACGCTACAACGAGTCATTTCTCCTTAATTGGGCCAAGTGGATTTTAGAACTTACGATTTTGAAAATTTGAGTGGAAAAGTAAATATTATGCATGAAAACGAACTCAGAAAATCCAACAAATGTAGGTGCAAAATCATTTTTATTTCTTGATTATTTTTACTTGCACATTCTAACACGTATAACAAGGGTTGACATGCTTACTCCAGAACACGACTAACGTCTGCACAGTCTCAAGATAGCATCTTAACAAGACACATTACGAATCAATGAATAAATAATGTTCATTCTCATCACCCAACAATTCAACTTATCAAACAAGAACCAAGGTGTTATTTATGAATTTAAGTCAATCCTTGTTCAATGAATGACCTAGTTCATAAAATTTGATTGCTGATGTAATGTAAATTCCCCCCACACTTGAGTGCGACTGTGTCCTCACAGTCGTTAATCAGACATATCTTAGTGAAAGGGAAATAAAATAAGAGGGTCAGCACGGCTTACCGGGTACACATGCAGAAAATACGCAGTCATCGAGTAGATGAACCTGTCCACAATGGACCAACGGATCAGCCTCATTAAGATTATGAGACACAGCTGAAGCACAGAAAACCAAATCATAAAGGATTTTATATTACGTATTAGATTTGGAAAAACAAATCTTGTTTTTTCAGAAGTTTGAGTTGCTAATTTTAAAATTTTGAGCTTACAATTAATCCTAAAATCAAATTTAATTTCTGTAGCAGCTAAAGAGAGGTCATCGAGCTGGGGTTCAGTAAAAGTTTCAAAAACAAAATTCGATTTGTTCAGATGATGTATAAATTGAGTGACGTGCACATCACTCTTACCCCCACACTTGTTTTGAGAAATATTTTTCAATTTTGCTTTGGTATTTGAAATTTTGTTCACTAAAGGTTTATTCATAAACCTAAAGTCAAAACCAAACAAATGAATTTTCAGTAAATTTCGAAATTGTATTTTCTCAAACACAGCGTTATTCCAGAAAGAGTTCATATATTGCAGAAATTTATCATTGAAAAACAAGTGATCATAGCGAGGTTCAGTTGAAACAATCAAGTCGCAAGGAGTTTCAACAATTTCAGAAAAATCATCATCATGTTTAAGATCACATTCAACAGTCCCATTATTTTCAACCTCAAGAATTTCAAAGTTTTCAAATGTTTCATTTTCAATTTCAGACCCAACAACATTATCGTCAATCAGCTCAAGAAGTTTTCGCTCATTAAAGTAGTCCTCACCTAAACAGTTGTTACCAACTTCGTTATTTCTTTCAGGTTGACAGTCTAAAGTTGTTAACATTTCAAAATTCTCATAATCTGAGAGAGGAAGATCAAATTGAAGATTGATGTCTTTGTTTTCAAGAGAATTTAAATTCAAATCAATTACAGAGATTTCAACAAATTCATTAAGATTTTCATCAATTTCAAAAGTTGTTAGTTGAAAATTTTCGATTTCAGCAAGAGTTGAATTTTCAGAAGAAGCATCAGTTTGAGTTTGAATTTCAGTATCGCAGAAATCAATGTTTTGCACAAGAGATTTTCCAAAATTTTCATCATCGGTCATATCACCAGAATCATCAATAATCGTTATGTAATGTTGTGATGAAGCTACTGCCTGATTATTTGGTTCAAAAGAAACGTTGGCAGAAACTTGTTTGTTGCTAGATTGAGATTTATAGTTGTTGAACAAGTTTGTAACTTCAGTTTGAAGAAGAGAAATTTGATAAACAATCCGATAAGAAACTTGTTCACTATTGTCCATTCTTTGAGCCAGTTCTTCGATGTAAGTCAAGCCAAGTTTCATGGAATCCTCAAAGTCATCAACATCATTAATTCCCTCAAGTAATTGATTTTCTAGATTTTGCCAAAATTCAATGGTGTATTGAGATAGTTGTTCAATGGTACGCATGTTTTTGATATCTTTATTTTCAGAAGCTTGTTTTTCATTAAAAGTTCGCGCCCATTCCTTGATTTCCTTGCGACAAATCCAAATTTCATGCATTAATTGATTGATTTCACTCAGACTGCCTTCAATAAAATTGGTAGACACATCAGATTTCAAAATGTTGTTTTTTAGATTTGTCGTTTCTATGTGTTCCTCACTGGTTGACCTTAAAAAATTCACCCACCTCATCTCTTAGAATTTGTTCATTATTTAATTTCCACCACCAACATCGCCAAAAATTTAGCTTGTTCGCAACACATTTTTCATATTCAATAACCAAAATTCTACCTCCACTCGTATTACAAAAATCATTATGGTTTTCAAAATTTTCGTTGAAACCCATGTTGAAATTATTTTGAAATTCAGTATTTTTCTTATCCATTTGCGCTAATAGTCGACTCTTCTCAGATAAATTATCATTAATCCTAGAATGACAATTTTCATATTCGGCTACAATTGTTTGATGAGATTGGTGGAAATTATTCGAAAAGTTTTCAGCTTGAAATTCATTCTGATTTGAATTGAAACAAAAATCATTTGAATTTTGAAAAGAATTGTAATTTTGGTTGTTCATGGGGCAAGCGCGCATGTACTAGAAGAAGAGAGTTTTTCGTTGAAAAATCAGTTGCAAAACTTGTGGTTCTAAAGAAGATCTAGAAAAATTGATAAAATTAACAATTTCGGATTGTATGAATACAGGTCTGGGCCAGGTTCGGATAGGGGTTATCAGTTTGCCATGAATCACCGTAGAAACACAACTGAAGGTTTAAGTACCTGTTTGAGTTCGAAACTCTACCGTTCCTTAGACACCTCAGAGAGTATCAATCCTAATTGTCAATTTAACGAATATTTTGTCAAATGAGCTTTGGGGGATCCACAGTTTGATTTCAAAAATAATTTATTTCAAAATCAAAATTTCCAATTATTCCACGTTCGTTTTAAAAATTTCAACCACACATCAACAGACATGATAATCAATCATAGAACAATCACAAAATAATAAATTGCAGAAATAAATTTTTTACAAGCGAGCCGCGACACCTGCAGAATTTTTTTACAAGCAATTTCTATATTTTTCTTTGCAGCAGAGCACCTGTAGTGTTTAGAAAATTTTACAGTGATCAGCAGTCCGTCTGGTGCACCTGAGTCGCGCTAGCGCGTTCACACCCCACTTGGTGTGCAACCGCTCCAACCCGTCTGAATCGTCCCTTTTTTATACCCCTTCTTTTCTTTTTCTATACCCCCCTTTTTTGTTCTTTTTCTTTGAGTAAAAGCACTAAAAAACTAAAAGGAAACTGACTATTAACTAAATAAATAAAACAAAAATAAAATAAAATTCAACACCAAAAAAAACACAGAAGAAAAAGAAGAAAAACTGAAACCTAATCTTAAAAGAAACAAAGGAACAAAGCTTAACAAACAAAACAAGTAGGCTGAACAAACGGAATAAACGCTCGCACTCAACCCACACCAGGGTGAAACACACGCACACAATCCTATTTAAACACTAGGTTAAAACACACTTCCACCTTGAATATAAAAGCGCTGAACAGTTTCAGAAAGTAATAGAATTTCATGCCACTTTTCTCTCAGAAGAAATCGCGAAACCAACCCTTTTCTTTCTTTTTTTTTTTTCCAGATCATAAACGAAATTAGTCTGTTCAATTCTAGGTGCGACTCAATTAGGGTTTCAAATGATTCAAGTGTGGATATTTCAGGCAAATTGATGGTTGCGAATTGTAGTTAGGGATCTCGGTTGAAGCCACGGGTTTTCAGAGTTACATGGAGAAATAGGGGTTATTCAAATACTGGTGTTTGTTTTAGGAGAATGGATGGAAGGCTATTCTTGTTGGGAGGATATTTGCTGGTAGTGATTGAGGATCGAGAGTGTTCGTGGTTCCGTGCGTTGTGTGGTAACTTCAATTTGGGCTAATCGGTGGAGATGGGATGGAAACAGGTTTATGAACAAGCAGGAGGGCTTATGGGTATTGAAAGTTGTTTGTGGACTGGTAGTGGTGAAATGGTGTTAGGAATTAAATGTTGATTGGTTTCAGTCGAAACAAGGAATTGCGTGATGAAGGGGCTGAAAGCTTTGGAAGGCTGGTTTGGATTTGGTGGGTGCACAAATGTTTGTGAGGTGATGGAGGAGACTGAGATGAGACTCAGTCAAGGTCTGAAGTTGTTGTGATGAATAGTGGTCAAGGAAGGGGGTAAAGTGACAATGAAGGATGACTAGAGATTTGTGATGTAGTTGCGGCGAAGGATTTGGCAAGTAAACATGATGAGTTTGTATGGTTTTTATTTGTGCAGGTTGGAATTTGGTTTAGTCGATGGGATGTGACTGGTTTGTAGGTAGTCGAATATGGAGGAGTTGTTTGAGTTGAGAAGGGCGGAACTGGTGTGAATGAGTGATTTGTGTATGAAGATGGTTGTTCGGGTAAAGGAGGATTTTGGCAAGGGAGTTCAGTCAGGTAGAGTGGAATTTGTTAGAGAATGGTGGACTTGGCAGAGGGGAGCTGATGAGTGGATATTGTTGAAGTGAAGACAGTTTGGTATTGAGGAGGGGTTATTTGTGGATATGTAATCGGGTGCAAAGGAGCTGGTTGTTGTTAGTTTAACGTGAAGCAATGGAGGTTTATGAATGTGCAAAGTATGTTGGGCGAGGTGAAGACTGCGAAGCTTGTTGAAATCACGTGGAGCAGGGAGGATCCAGAGTGTGTAGGGGTTCAGAGTTTGTGTGTTGCGTGAAGCTATGGGAGAAGATGTGGTGATTATTGATGGGTTTTTTGACAGAGCGTGATGTTGAAGTGTCAGAGAAGAAGAAAATAGAAAAAAGGAAATTTGTAATTTTTTTTAAATTGTTTGTAATCAATTATAAAAGGAAAAATGTGAAAAGAAAATTGGAAAGAAAGGGAAAGGAATCATAATAAAAAGCAAGTTTTTTTTTAGAAATTTATAGGACTAAGCAATGGAATATAAAAGGGAAAAAAATTGTACAGGTGAAAGAAATAAATAACAAAAAGGGAAAGAAACAGAAACAATAAATTGTCAAGAAATTTTTTTTCCTTGATTTACTGATTGTAGTATCAACTGTGTTAACACCAAATCAAGAATGTTTTCTAAATATAGAAGGAAAAAAATGAAAAAAAATCAACTAACAAGAATTGAACATTTTTGTGTTTTTTTTAATAATAAACTAGAAATAAAACTAAACCCGAAGGATTTAAAAATAAAAATTATTTTGGTCCCCGGCAACGGCACCAAAATTTGTTTGCGAACAAATTAAACAATTGTAAACAACTGTAAAATCCGTTCGGCTTTCCTAAACAACAAAGATTGTTGTAGAGGGTGTCGAACTCTAGGACCAAAAATATTTTAATTAATAAATCCAATCAAGTTATTCCAGGATTTTGATTGATTGAAAACACAGAAAATAACAACTAAATAAAAAGAGAGATTTATATAATAAGGGAAAGCAATTAGGGGATAATGACATAGATTAGATTCATACTCATCAATAGCCAACAAATAAATAGAGATCTAATTCATGTTTCTGTCACTAACATGAATCAACGCTAATTAGGTTCTTAGAAACAAATAAGTAAATAATGACAAGCATAGCCTATGCAGGAGCTGAACTCTTAAACAACCATAGGCTATCAGGACAGATTCACCAATTAATTTCTAAAACCCTAAGATTAGATCTAAATCTGATAATTGTTAGATCAAACACGAATATACCCTGTGAAGGAGCATAGCTCTTAAACGACACAGAATATGAAGGTTCAGATCTAACCCTTGATTCAGATCCAGATCTACATGTATAAAGTCCTCATCCATTGGCTATGTGATTCATGATGAATCATATCTATTAGCGTCATCACCCCCTAATCAAAGGGGATTAGCTAGACATAGCTAAAGAAGAAGAGAAAAAGAAAATAACAGACATTAACATAAATAAAATAAAATAACAACTAAGAGAAAGAGAGAAGAGTTTTATTCCAAGAAGAGAATTACAGAATAAAACTAAGTGTGTTTTTACAATGACAAAGGCTACTTGGAAAATTCCATAATGTTGGACTAAAGAATTAGCCTAACTAACACATAAGCTAGTGTGAACGCAGCTATAGAGTGAGAGGCCTTGCAAATGAGCTAATGTGAACGCAACATGAGTGAGACGGTCTGCAAATGAGCCAATGTGAACGCAATATGAGTCTTTAGTGAGCCAAATCTACCCAACTGAACTCTATTTGCAACAGTTCTCCAAGCTTTAAACTCTTCAGGCTTTAGTAATTTCAACTTTACTCTTTTTAAGAAAATTCTTCATGTTTTATCCATCAAATGCTCCAAACCAAGCTTTTTATCAACAATCTGAAAACATAGCTATAGATACACAATATTAATTATTTTAAATAGAAAACTAGATAAATAAGCGGATAAAATATACACATTTACGTGTATATCACTTTGGTTGGTAATTTATTAGGTATACATAAGTGCTGAATGCATATGACCAAAATTTCATAGATAAATGACTTTGTGCTAATAATATAAGTCCACTTTCAACAATATGTCTATGTTTTCTCTCTACTAAACCATTTTGTTCAGAAGTATATGGACAACTTAACCTATGAATGATACCTTTCTTTTGAAAAAAATTCATTAAAAAGTTTAAATTCAGTACCTCCATTTGTTTATAAACTTTTAAATTTTCACTTGTTTGCTTTTCAGCTTGATTAGTGAAGTGAATAACTATCCTGTTGGTTTTAGATATGGTTTTGATGAAATATATCCAAGTATATCTAGTACAAGAATCGACAAAAGATATGTAATAATTGAAACCATAATCATAATTTATTGGTGTTGGACCCATAGGTCAGCTGCAACAATTCCAAGTGGTTTCTTATAAGTATCTTGAGAATTAGAAAAGGGTAACTTATGGCTTTAACCCATTTGACAGTAGGTGCGGACGTATGGCATAGGACGGTAGGTGCAAACGTATGCCATAGGAATCTTATCATATGAGATATTATTAGTACCTATTACTTTCTTGACTACATTCAAATTAGCATGACCAAGTTGTACATGCCATAGATCAAACACACTAGTTTTCTTTTCACTGCTTGCAAAGTTGGCAACATTAAAAGTATATAGTCCTTTGTTTGTTTCACCCTGCAAGATAGTTTCATTAACTAATAAATCTTTAACTAGACAGTGATGAGGATGGAACTCAAAATACACATTATTTTCTTTAGAAAACTACCATAAGTAAATTATTGAGATATAATTGCTTTTTACCTTTGACGATACCAAAGCCAATATGTGTAATATTCACACTATCACCATTACCCATGTGTAAAGAGTTCATATCTTTGTATTCCCTTTGACCAAGATTAAGACTGTTGAGATTATTGGTGATGTGATTATTGCACCTGAGTCAGAACACCGATTGTCATTGCCTATTTCATCACTTTGACATGTTTGACTATTTCTTGATTTGTTGCTTTGACTGCCAGTTTCAACTTGTGCCATATTAGCAGTAGGATTTGGTATTCTTTGATTGTTCTAATTTTGACCAGCAACATAACTGTTACTAAATTTAAAATAATACTTCATAGCAGTTTGACCCACCTTTGCACATATCTGGCATTTGGGTCTATTATTGCTATTATCCACCTTCCTCTTCTTCTACTTCTGTTAAAAAACCTCCTCTTAAAGTAGATTGTTCGCCTCTATTTTGATTCTTATTCTTGGGTTCAACAAAGTTTGATAATAAGTCCTTTAAGTGAGACCTTTTGGTTTCAATTCTTGCTTCATGAGCAAGTAAAATAGAATGAACATCTTCCATAAAACATATAACCTTTTGAGATGAAATAACTGCCACCAAATTTTTGCCTTCTGCCTTAAGATGATCACATGAACTTTTTACTTTTTCCAAGTATTCTCTAATGGATATATTTTCTTTTCTTGAAGTTGGCAACTAATTTCTATAGAACATAATCTTGGCTAATGATAGGATGTTAAATGATTTTCTATTATTGTCCAAATTTCATTAGCAGTTTAACACCCTATTACTTGTGATGAGATCTTTTCACTTATTGATGATAGCAGTCAGGCATAGATTAATCTATTTTGCCTATGATATTTAGAAAATTCTTCATTACTGACAACTCTGTTTTCAGCATCAGTTATAAATTTTGGAGGAAAAACAATTATTTCAAGAATATATCCTTCGATCCCATACCTCTAAATAGCAACTTCTACTTGCAATTTCCACAGCAAGTAGTTATTTTTCTCAAGATGAATAGTAATCAATTAGGTTTGTAGGTCAATACTTGTTTTAATAAAAGATTCAGCATTTGGTGTATTCTGATTGGTTGATGTTGCTTGACTTTGGTTTGCAGGTGGATTAGGTGCTATAGTAATGGAATTGTTGTCCTCAGCCGTGAAGATAACAATGGTGAATACTTTTCGGCAAGAAAAGGTATGAAACACTGAATTTTGATGCTTTGAATTGAGGAATTTCGTGAAATGATATTTCAACTGAGTATTGATGCAATCTTAAGGATTTTATGATGATTTTGACTCCTTTTTATTTGATATTTTTTTGAAAAACCTTCTGATATGACACTTTGCTTCAGCCGTGATACTTTTCTTGACTTTCTTGATCGGCTTTCAATAAGTTTCAGTAGTTTCTGCACCTAACGTGATACAGTAAAGTTGATGCATCCTGTTTTTGAAGCACGCCAAGACACAACTTTACTGAAATTAGTTCACAACTCTCAAATGATGAGATAGAAAGTTTATTTCACATCAGAGGGATTCAGATGATGATAATTTTCTAATGGATCTTCAGTTAATAGACAGAATCGGAAACTTTGATTGTTGTTAAGCGTTTGAAAGCTCTTATACCACGTAAAGATTTGAGAAAATCTTGTATTTGATTTAATTTGAGAGGAGAAATGATGTTGTATTATTGAAATGAATATGCTATACAGGGTTTCGACCTGTATTTATAATATGTTCAAGAATACATGCCACGAAGAAAGGTAAAATTAAATGGGATCAGGCCCATGTACATTGCATAAACGATAATATACAATAGAAGTAGTTTTATATATGGTTATGCAAGCTGAAGTAGGTTGATTGGAAGCTGAAGTAAGCTTGAGATATGCAAGCTGAAGTAAGTTAATTGGAAAAGGAAAATAGAAGTCTATATATGGTTATGCCCTTTAATCTAATTAAAAAAATTGTCCAATGGAATAATCAATACAATTGTATGCGAATGGCATATATCAAACTTATTTGATGAAGTAACAGTGTAACAATTTATTTCTCAGCAAACAAAAGTTGTTTTTTTAGATGTAGTGTTTCGACCACATATGCAACAATAATTCATGGCCATAGTGAATTCATATGCTACACCAACCAGATTAAACATATAATAATACTTATATAGTTTCCACAAAATGGTAAGGTACATCAACATCATACAATTCCTACTAAATTATTACCTCTAAAATTTTGATAATGTTATATTTGTTGTTTACGTAAATTTGATAAGCTTTAAGATTACTAATTTTCTTGACTCTTGGAATATATTATACATTTAACAAAAAATATCTTTTTACAACTGCAAAAAACAGTTGTAATAGGTCTATTACAACTAACGTCTGCCAGTAGTTTTCCCCCAGTTGTAATAGAAATGAACTTTTTTATAGCCACTTATAACAGTTGTTAAAAAAATTACAAATAATTTTAGCTATTGTAAAAGACTTTTTCACAAGTAATTTAGCAGTTGTAAAAAACTAAATTACAACTGCTTTTGCAAGTTATGAAAGACTTTTTTACAACTACAACAGATAGTTGCAATAAGAGGAATAATACAAATTAAAAAATAACCTTTTTACACATGTATTGCTATTAAAGAAAAACATCAAATAAGCATAAATAATAAAGTAAAAATAACAGTACACTATGTAATTCAAACATTGATCAAATATATCTTAAAAAAAATCAAATGCAAACCAAAACAATACATTAACTTTTTTAATCTCTTATACATAATGATCTTTTGAAGACCCATGAGTAGCTTACATTTATCAAGTTGTGTCAACATATTTTGATACAACGAAATAGGTATAATTCAATTTTAAAGCAGAATGCCCAAAAAGTTTGTTTAAACAAATGCATGAATTAATTACTCAAAATATGAATATCATCATGACTGGAGGTTGTTTGCTCTAACCGTATCAGATGTCTCAAGTCGAGAAACTACACTGGATCCTATGAGTGCAAACCTATAACAAAATGCAAAATGAGAAATCAAATACTTATAAAGTATTTGCTCCATATCGTTTCCATCAATTCCTTAGGCCATTTCTCATGATTTTTTCCATCTGCTAGTACATACCATTGGTAAAAGTGAGCATGAAAAGAGACTTTTTCTTGCAGCACTTTCTCAAAATCTATACCTTGCATTCAAAATAGTTTCATAAATTATGATTCTTAGTTTGATTCTATATACATGATGAATTAAAGATTTATTGAGCTAATATTAATAATCAATTTCAGATAGGATAAAAGTAGGATAAAAATAGTTGACATAACGTATTGGCCCGCACATGTCAAAGGAAAATCAACTTAGAACTAAGAATCGATTAGTTTTAAGGTAACAGTAAGAAATCAACAATTTTAGTGAGCTTACCTTGCAATTATGCATATCCAAATCCAATTTCACCTTAATGGAGAACATATTTATCCTTCTTGGTCCATCTAATTATTGATCGCTTGACATAAAAATTCTAAACAGTTCATGAAACCATATCTATTAGTTAAGAGTCAAAACAAGCCTCTAATAAATGTAACTAATGTTTAAACCATTAAAACTAGAGATATTGGGTATACATTGGTAAAGAGGATTTGTGTTACTTTTACCATACAATAGAAAATTATGGTTAATCAACTAGTAGTCGCATGTATCTCAGTAGAATGGATGTGGATTGCATTTACCATACAATACAAATATTGCATGGATTTTACCATATATTGCAAATCATTTATTATTTTTACCTTAAAATACAAACCTAGTCAACAAAAGAAAAAAATCTTAAAAAAACAATCAGGCTTGGAGTGTGAAATAAATAAAAAAATCGAAAAATACTAGTAAATGAACATGTATAAGTTAAATGAAAGTACAGAGATAAAGCAATATCACAATTATAACTCACATAATAATGAAGAGCCTGAACAAATTCTTTGATGGAAAATGCTGCAAGTCTGAAACGTAGTGGGACTAATTAGGAATCCCCAAATTTAAAGTTCAAAAAAACGCAAACAAATATATATATATATATATATATATATATATATATATATATATATATATATATATATATCAAACACAAGGATGCAAATTTGGCAGTAGCTTCAATCTTCCATCTGAAGATTGGAAGTCAATTTATTAAGAAAAAAAGACAAATAAGTATAAAGGTTTGGAATATTCCCCTCTGCTTTGGTGCACTGTGGAATTGCAAAATGGCATTTCAACTTTACTAAACTTAGATGAAATATAATCAGCATGCCTAAAACAAATGTAAACTTCTCCCCTTATCATAGAATTGATTGTAAACAAAAAACAATTGAATTTCAATAAAGTCAATAAAATCAGAGGCTTGTACTTGCCAAGTAGGGTACACATGGTGACCTGTAAACCTATCAAGCTGATCCATGTTGTGACTGAAGAAATCATTTAGTTCAACACTATGCTCACTGTAGCCAGTTACATAAGTTCAATACATTCATCTTTAATAAGCTTAATATACTCTTTATCAAGATTTCGAGCTGTAGATCTTTCGTTCCGGCTTTAAGTTTTGATTATTCCTTCTCGTTTCTAAGTGCCTATTTCTGCCTCATCTTCCCTACCTGCAATTACAACCAAACGTGGATGGAATAAATAAAATGTGGAAAATTATGAAAATTTTCTTTAAATTCAACCCTCGTTCAACATGGTATTAGTTCTCTTACAATCATCTAAAAAATTATTTCACATACATGTTTCTAATCCTAAGACAAATTTTGCAACAAAAGATGTCGCGTAGCTCAGAATCAACAAAAACACACCCTAATATGTAGTGCGTAATTTTTTAGATCAACGAATAAAAGGTAGTTTTTTTATTATTTTTATTTTTATTTTTATTTGGAACAACTTGCAGAATTCATATACAAGACAAAGATTTCTTGTACTATCCATATAGGGTTAGGTAAAAATTTCAAAATATGCCAAAATGAAAACTGAAAACGCCATGCCTATAAACTTTAGGTACCAAATAAAAATAAAATACCAATGAATACACTGGAAACAAGCCCCACTACTAGCTGAAACATAGCTAAGCTAGCGCACTTTCACCAACCACAAGTCGAGACTCAAAAGCCTACCCGCACCCATTTTCGCATCTAGACGCAAAACCTAACACCCACAAAAGAAATGTTGAGCAGAGTCCATTCTAAGAACCAAGATCCGAAACTCAAATAATTATGTTGTGAATACAGGTAAGGCATAAGGAGAGACTTGATATACTTAAAATGGATAGAGAAAGAGGCCAAACAAAAAGAAGAGAAATCAAACACAGAGTTGGGGAGGTGAACTTGGACAAGGTGCAGAGATAGCGGGGGAGAAGCTTAGGTTAAGACGATGAGCATAATGAAAAAAGTGCAATATGGATAGGCATAAATCAGAAATATTGAAAGTTAATGGCAACCAAAATAAAGAAATAAGAACAGAAAAGGAAGCAACAAATGGGAGCAGAAGTTGAAAGGAAGAGATATTAATTTGTAAAGACGAAAAATTTTATATCTAAAGAAAAGCAATAGAGGTGGAAGTTATTCCCATTAATGCTCTACATCGTGATCTAAATAACTATAAAGGTTGTTTAATTATTATAATGAAATTGAAACAAAATTTAAATTGAATTCTACAGATCCGAGTACAGATAACAAAGTATCTAATTTGCGACATGGCTAGAATAGTTAAAACACCCCACCTCCGTTAAGGTCACTCACAAAGGGAATGCATTAACTGTGGTGAAGTATTATAGGTAAAAGGTACAGATAATTTACAAGACAAACATACAAACCGCAGAAAAACTGAAATCATTTCATAAGCAGGGTGGTTCAGCCCAAACATTACATTACAACCATTGTCTCAAAACCCAACTTCCATATCATTACAATAAAACCTCTGTCTTGATTCAAAACTCCGAATACATAAAGAAGCATAAAACAGTAGTAAAGCAGCAATAATCCCCAATAAAAGTGTAACCACAACCATAGCCCAAGAAAAGAGAATCCAAACAATACATCTACTCTCTTCAAGCTGGAAAAGGTCTGAACTAAGATGAAGTATTCCCTCCCTGTGGACCTGGGGGGGGGGGGGGGACGGAAGAAAAGAAGACGAAAGAAAACGGGTCAGACATAAAGCCTGGTAAGCCCAGTGATTTTCAGTGTGTAAACAAGAAAAAGGATCATGACATGAATAAACCGAATATAAAACAATAACATAGTAACAAGATAACATAAGACAAGATAAGGTCAGATAAACTGAATATGCTATCACACCCATTTCTATTTCTCTGCACCTACTAACAATTGTTTCAACTAGCCACATGTGTTCATAATAAAATGATCCCTTTATCGATCGGCTTTACTCGCATGTATTTATTACTTGTGTTATTCGGCCCCGCTTGTTTGTAGATACCTGTGCTGGTCCCACCATGGGGTGTATCAATCCCTATGATGGCGACCCGACATAATTCAAGATGCACAGTGTATAACTACTAATGCCCGTGCCCGATTTTTCCATTCCAAAGTACGTGCACGCCCGTACTCCATCGGAACCTACACTGACGCACCAGCTACCGCTATTTTAACCGCTTATAATCAACCTAGTAATCGTGCCCCATCCTGCCCAGTTCAGGGTACCATGATACATCTATGTAGGTTACTGCTGAAATGGGTCCCCATTGCTAGGGTTTCCTAATCAACAGGTTATAACGTTTAAGTGTTCCCAATTTAACCAAACCCCACCCATTTGTTTAATTAACATGTTGCATTGGTTAAGTGGCACTTATTCATATGTTACTTAACCTTACCATTCTTAGCATGTCTGTTCATTGGCATTAATTTATTTAGTAATGCACCAAACTATCACATTAGAACTGTTGTTTGCGGTTGCTGGATGTGCCGGGCGGTTCCGGGCAGACTTCTACTGCAAACTCATTCTAACCTCGGTTTTTGGGCTTGATGCGCTAACCTCTCACATTAGACCTGTTGTTGCGGTTGCTGGATCTGCCGGGTGGTTCCGGGCAGTCTTACACCGTAACTCAATCTTACCTCGGGTTAGGCATGTTCATCTTTTGTAACGACATGCATTTTGCCCGATCTTAATCGATCGCTAAATCGATCAAAATCGTTCAAAACCCACATGTGTTAACTTTGGGAATACAATACATCAGAACAACAACAACAGACTTTTATAAACATTATAATATTGTTACATCAGAGTGCAGAATATCAGAGTACATTGAATAAAATTACAGCGGAAGATAATTTTACAATAAATTAATATAATAAACAGCGAAAGACTCTCTATGCTCTGGACATAGCTTTAGGCTTCGATCCAGGATCCTGCTAAAGAGATAAATATCTGTAAACAAGCTACTCGACTGCCCGTGTGGAAAATATGTGCACCCGAGTTTGCAAGTGAAACAAACTACAGGTCAGTCATGGGATTTGTATGAGAAATCTAACTTAAATTTATCTACTAATAAGGCTTATCACAGGACCACGCCGCTAACGCGGAACGGATTTACTCCATTGGATTGCCAGTGCATAAAATAAAGTAAATCGTTAAACAATGCAATGCTTTTTTGAAAAATGAAACCATTATAAGACTTAAGTCCCATCACGCAATGCAACGCAAACCGGAGGACAGAGTTTTACCATATATGTAACACCCCACCTCCATTAAGGTCACTCACAAAGGGAATGCCTTAACTTTGGTGGAGCATTTTAGTAAACAGAACAGAAACTTACAAGACAGATAAAATAGTACTTGAAAAATTTATAACTTTATTTCAACAGAAACCAAAATAAACTTGGTTACATCCTTTCAAATCACATTATCAGAATTCAAGTACAAAATATCAGTCTTGTACAAAAACCTTCAGAGTGCATAGTTTAAAATCATAATCCCCACAGAACGGAAGCTATACAGAGCCAAGCCATACTTTAAGAACTTCAAGTGGAAGAAATCTGGATTAAGCTAGAGTACTCCCTTCTACAAGACCTGGGGGGAAACGGAAGAAAGGAGGCGAAACAACAAGGGTCTGACAAAAAGTCTGGCAAGTCCAGTGATTTTCTGTTATGAACAGATAATAATAACATGACATGAACATAAAACTGGATGAGAGATAACTGTAACAGGTGTAGCGGATATAACAGAAGAACAAAATGACATAAGCTGTTTCTTTACACTTCTCTACACTAATACTAGTATAACAGAATTAGGTATCACCCTAATGTCTAAACTGAAACTGAAACAGGCACAAAATAATTTCCACGGAAGAGTGCTAGTAATGGGCCTTTACCACCCGAACAGAAACAGACAGAAGTAGAAACAGATTAATCCATACGGAAACGGAATGTGGAATTAGGTGTACACTAGTAATTGGGCCTTTACCACCCGAACAGACGGTACCACGCAGAAACAGACAGGTGTTGCCACCCAACAGAAACAGACGGTACCAATAGAAATAGACAGAACTAAGTGTACCCTAAAACCCTACCCCAAGCGATCGGCTCCCTAATGCATAAATATCCTGTGCCGGCCCCACAGTAGGGTGTATCACTCCCTAAAGTGACAGCCAATTGGCACAAACCTATTTACAGATGTCATGGCGTCTTACATCCTCAGAGGCAGACCGGGATCCATGCACGCACATGACCCGGTTGGAACGCACCATCAATACCCCTCGCCATTATCAGAATGAATCGCTTATAATTAGTTCAGTAAGCTTGCCCGGACCCTACCTACTGTTGGGTCAAAGTTTTGATACCAGAAAGGGTTACTGACTAATATGGGTCCCAAACAACAAATGACACAAGTAATTCCGCTCCAAACCTTGTGTCCCCAGACTAACAGATTTCAGATTAACTTTTTTACAAGTTTCAGACATACAGAGTTTATATCCACTAGTTCACTGATTAACAGACTTACAGATTTACTGGTTACAGATTAACCGGTTACAGATTGTCTAACTTTGTATTGGGCCTACAGATTCACGAAACGGGTTTTTCAGATTCATTGGTCCAATTGGTTTAACCTTACCCACCCAACACGTTTTAGACATCATATTTATCTTAGATTTTCATTAATTAAGTATTAATGCCCAGACCTCTCACATTAGACTGACAGTTTGCGGCTACTGGTTAGGCCGGTTGGTTCCGGGCAGGTTTCTGTCGCAAACTGAGTCTAACCTCGGGTTTCAAGCATGTTATGACTAACTTCTCACATTAGAACCTATTGTTTGCGACCACTGGAATATGTCGGGCGGTTCCGGGCAGAATTACGCCGCAAACTCATTCTAACCTCGAGTTAGCCATGTTTATCTTTGCGGCCAATTAATTAATGATTTACCATTTACACCCACGCCTAATATACATGTCAATTATTCATAACTATAGCCAATTCAGATTATGTCAATAGCGGACTAATTATATCAACGCAACAGATATAACAGATAACAGATTTTCCAGATTTGGCGACTTAACGGATTTAGCAGATTAAGCAAACTAGCAGATTTAGCAGATAACATATTAGGCATCTGAATAGATTTAATTTAGTAGATTTGGAATTTTCAACAGACTTAGCAGATGACAGATTTAGCAGATTATACCAGGACTAGCAGATTAGGCAAATATAGCAGAACTAGCAAATTAGGCATATATATTGGATTTAATCATTCCTTAAAGTTTCACAAACATATCTTGCCTAATTATAAATTTGGCTTAAGTTTACATGCCTAAATAGTTGTCATGATTCACACTATGATCATATACCCCACGTTGCATTGAATTTGCATGTCACGGGTTATGGTCATAATTTACATGTCCCAATTTAGTTCAACTTGCCTAGTGCAAAAGATTCACATATAAATTATACCAAATATAGCCATCGATTTCAATGCATGTCATATATCCCAAAGATCCCTTACTTAGGTGTTTATTTTCATTTAATAGATATCCTACTTTAATGTAAATCTTTACACCTAAGCAATATTCTCTTTATCTCAAGTCATATGTTCAATACCCTTTATGTTACAAATATAACATGTCCAGTCATATGTCTCAGATTCATGTTCTAGCTACAGTCCATGTTCTTTCCTCAAATTAGTCACCTATTGGTCATGCCCAATTTATGCATCATTCATTTTGCTGTCCCAAACATTTTAGAATATGTTAATCTCTTATGAGATTGGCTCAGGCTCGTGGTAGCCTGGCTATTGAACAGAAAGAGGAAAGAGATACAAAATAAGATAGATCTAAACAGAACAGAACAGATAAAATCTCAGATTCAGATTTACAATTCATGTCACAATCAGAATTAACGTTTATAGAGGAAAATAACTGTACTTGCCTTGGTTGGATTAAAGAAATAACTTTAATTTGTTGTAGAATCGTTGCAGAAGCTTTAATCTCTAGTTTGAATTGGGTTGCTTAGGTTGATGTCGATTAGCTTCTAGTTTTGATTCCAGCAGAGTAGCGACGCCATTTTTATTTTTATTTAGAACAGAGGAAGAGAGGAAGCAGAATAGAATTGTGTGCAGAGAAGGCTAGGTCTTAGGTTGTTTTTATAGGTGTAGCAATTCATTTCAGCCATCAGATTAACCCTAAAACCAATCCGGACCATCAAAAATCGTCGCTGGGCTTCAAAAACGTGTTCTGGACCGAAACAGGCTGACCAGGTCGACCTGTAGGGGGGAGGTTGACACTATAATCGACACCCATGGGGGAGGTCGACTCCCAGGTCGACCCCGAGGTCGACCTGCCCAGTTCTGTGCTGACCGAAACCTTCTGAATCTTCTACAGGCCATAACTTCTTCATCCGGACTCCGATTTTCGAAAACTCGGACTCTATTTCATGTAAAATTTCGAGAGGAACGAAATGGTGATGTCCATTTTACCTAATTCCTGATTCTTAAATTAATTATCCTCATTTTACTATCTTTTCCGTTACACACACCGTTATCGAACTAATTTTTCTTCTCTTTCATGTATTAATTAATTCTTCTTATGCATCACCATTATTTACCTATCGTAAGCATATTTTCATATATTTTATTTTATTTTTAATTATACTTAAAAATGCGGGGTGTTACATTCTCCCCTTCTTAAAGGATTTCGTCCTCGAAATCTTCAAGTTAAGAAGAATGTGTCCTACCATCCAATCATCCATCTACTCAATCACCAATCACAGGCATTTATTGTCCTTAAGAGATTTCTAATGCTGTATAAACATATGCAAGAAGTGTGTGTATATGTTCCTTGTCTAATGCAAAGATCATGCGGTCCACTGATTCAGTTGACCTCCTTAATGCGAATTATGCCGTGCCATGAGTCCAACATGTATGCAATTTTCCTACTCGATACATATCATTTCTATATGAGTGCACAACCAATCAGTCATATGCAACATCCATGTGCTGAGTCAATCATTCTGCATCCACAAAAATTGAAAATGCTCACACATCCATATGCAGTATGAGAGTGTTTTCGAGCCGATCTAGTGCCTAGTGTGTGTATATGCATCCACGAGCAACCACTAGCAACCACTTGCATCCACTTGCAACCATCAAACATAACATGTCTCAAACACATGTTTACACCCATTAGTTTCTACCTAAAGTTCGAAGATTCGATCGATAGGATACATTTGAATGATGGAAGCGAGTACAGATAAAACAAAAACTTGGTTCCCATTAGACACGGGTCCTAAGTATCAGCCCGAAGACCGGAACCAACATCAGATTGACACCCAGAGGATTACCCTCTTTAGACAATGTCAGAACTGGGAATCAGAATTATTCAGATATTTGCAGACTACCAGTACAGATCAGGTCCCCTAATGATTCTTAGGAAGCTAAGTATGATAAAATCATATACCACAAAAACTCAGAATGTATGCATCATACTTTACGTCTAACACAGATATCCTCAAACCCCAACCTATCACCAGCAGATGAGTCGTAACCTCTATGGGGTTTGAGACTATAACCAGATCAGAAACAAGACTAGTATTAAAGTGCAGAGACTCTACTACAAAATCAGAATGCCATAATCGGAAAGAGTTCTAACTCAATAATCAGATAAGGAAACTAAACTCTCTACGGAAATTTTCCTACTTCTATCCTGTCCACCAACTACGAGAGCATTCACCTGCCTTCCCGAAGTAGGTCATGTCCTCTGTCCTTCCTCTTGAGTCAAGCTTCCATAAGTAAAGCACTTTTCTCCGCCTTTATCTTCAGGCTTTTCTTCCTTCTTTTGTGTTTCCTTTTTGCCTCCTTTGTGAACCAAGTCCATGTCCATGAGTTTCTCATCCTTGGGTTGTTCTCCTTAGCCAATCTCCCTCATTTTCATCTTTACTATCTGTGTGTAACACGTGGACAAGTCCCTCGAAAGCTGCCTCCATCGCCCGGAAAATCCGACAAAGCTCGAAAGAAAATTAACCGTAGGTGAGACTACTGCGGCTACAGATGGAAGTCGGGCGTTTATTTGCCCTTTGACTAGTGTCATAGTCTTATCAAGCCTACAGAACCATGCCGCGATGAGGTTACCTCCCAGAAAGCCAGGAGCCCCGGGGAAAGAAGGAAACAAAGATTCAAACGGGGGATCAAAAGATAGATATATGGCTTTTGGGGATTATGTTTTTCAAAAATAGGCTTTACTTTCGAAAATACTTCCTTTTTAAAACCTTTTGAAAATAGTTTTCAAAAACTTTTATCTAATCTGGTAACCTTTAGCTCTGATACCAAGTGTAACACCCCACCTCCATTAAGGTCACCCACAAAGGGAATGCCTTAACTTTGGTGGAGCATTTTAGTAAACAGAACAGAAACTTACAAAACAAATAAAATAGTACTTGAAAAATTTATAACTTTATTTCAACAGAAACCGAAATAAACTTGGTTACATCCTTTCAAATCACATTATCAGAATTCAAGTACAAAATATCAGTCTTGTACAAAAGCATTCAGAGTGCATAGTTTAAAATCATAATCCCCATAGAACGGAAGCTATACAGAGCCAAGCCATACTTTAAGCACTTCAAGCGGAAGAAATCTGGATCAAGCTAGAGTACTCCCTTCTACAAAACCTTGGGGGGGGGGAACGGAAGAAAGGAGGCGAAACAACAAGGGTCAGACAAAAAGTCTGGCAAGTCCAGTGATTTTCAGTTATGAACAGATAATAATAACATGACATGAACATAAAACTGGATGAGAGATAACTATAACAGGTGTAGCGGATATAACAGAAGAACAAAATGACATAAGCTGTTTCTTTACACTTCTCTGCACTAATACTAGTATAACAGAATTAGGTATCACCCTAATGTCTAAACTGAAACAGAAACGGGTACAAAATAATTTCCACGGAAGAGTGCTAGAAATGGGCCTTTACCACCCGAACAGAAACAGACAGAAGTAGAAACAGATTAATCCTTATGGAAACAGAATGTGGAATTAGGTATACACTAGTAATTGGGCCTTTACCACCCGAACAGACGGTACCACGCAGAAACAGACAAGTGTTGCCACCCAACTGAAACAGACGGTACCAACAGAAACAGACAGAACTAAGTGTACCCTAAAACCCTACCCCAAGCGATCGACTCCCTAGTACATAACTATCCTGTGTCGGCCCCACAGTAGGGTGTATCACTCCCTAAAGTGACAACCAATTGGCACGAACCTATTTACAGATGTCACGGCGTCTTGCATCCTCAGAGGCAGACCGAGATCCATGCACGCACATGACCCGGTTGGAACGCACCATCAACACCCCTCGCCATTATCAGAATGAACCGCTTATATATTAGTTCAGTAAGCGTGCCCGGACCCTACCTAGTGTTGGGTCAAAGTTTTGATACCAGAAAGGGTTACTGACTAATATGGGTCCCAAACAACAAATGACACAAGTAATTCCCCTCCTAACCATGTGTCCCCAGACTAACAGATTTCAGATTAACTTGTTTACAAGTTTCAGACATACAGAGTTTAGATCGACTAGTTCACAGATTAACAGACTTACAGATTTACTGGTTACAGATTAACCGGTTACAGATTGTCTAACTTTGTATTGGGCCTACAGATTCACTAAACGGGTTTTTCAGATTCATTGGTCCAATTGGTTTAACCTTACCCACCCAACTCGTTTTAGACATCATATTTATCTCAGATTTTCATTAATTAAGTATTAATGCCCAGACCTCTCACATTAGACTGACAGTTTGCGGCTACTGGTTAGGCCGGTTGGTTCCGGGCAGGTTTCTGTCGCAAACTGAGTCTAACCTCGGGTTTCAAGCACGTTATGACTAACTTCTCACATTAGAACCTATTGTTTGCGACCACTGGAATATGCCGGGCAGTTCCGGGCAGAATTACGCCGCAAACTCATTCTAACCTCGAGTTAGCCATGTTTATCTTTGCGGCCAATTAATTAATGATTTACCATTTATACCCATGCCTAATATACATGTCAATTATTCATAACTATAGCCAATTCAGATTATGTCAATAGCGGACTAATTATATCAACTCAACAGATATAGCAGATAACAGATTTTTCAGATTAGGCAACTTAACGGATTTAGCAGATTAAGAAAACTAGCAGATTTAGCAGATAACAGAGTAGGCATCTCAATAGATTTAGTTTAGCAGATTTGGCATTTTCAACAGACTTAGCAGATGATAGATTTAGCAGATTATACCAGGACTAGCAGATTAGGCAAATATAGCAGAACTAGCAAATTAGGCAAATATATCGGATTTAATCATTCCTTAAAGTTTCACAAACATATCTTGTCAAATTATAAATTTGGCCTAAGTTTACATGCCTAAATAGTTGTCATGATTCACACTATGATCATATACCCCACGTTGCATTGTATTTGCATGTCACAGGTTACGGTCATAATTTACATGTCCCAATTTAGTTCAACTTGCCTAGTACAAAAGATTCACATATAAATTATACCAAATATAGCCATCGATTTCAATGCATGTCATATATCCCAAAGATCCCTTACTTAGGTGTTTATTTTCATTTAATAGATATCCTACTTTAATGTAAATCTTTACACCTAAGCCATATTCTCTTTATCTCAAGTCATATGTTCAATACCCTTTATGTTACAAATAAAACATGTCCAGTCATCTGTCTCAGATTCATGTTCTAGCTACAGTCCATGTTCTTTCCTCAAATTAGTCACCTATTGGTCATGCCCAATTTATGCGTCATTCATTTTACTGTCCCAAACATTTTGGCGTATGTTAATCTCTTATGATATTGGCTCAGGCTCGTGGTAGCCTGGCTATTGAACAGAAAGAGGAAAGAGATACAAAATAAGATAGATCTAAACAGAACAGAACAGATATAGTCTCAGATTCAGATTTACAATTCATGTCACAATCAGAATTAATGTTTATAGCAGAAAATAACTGTACTTGCCTTGGTTGGATTAAAGAAAGAACTTTAATTTGTTGTAGAATCGTTGCAGAAACTTTAATCTCTAGTTTGAATTGGGTTGCTTAGGTTGATGTCGATTAGCTTCTAGTTTTGATTCCAACAGAGTAGCGATGCCATTTTTATTTATTTTTAGAACAGAGGCAGAGAGGAAGCATAATAGAATTGTGTGTAGAGAAGACTAGGTCTTAGGTTGTTTTTATAGGTGTAGCAATTCATTTCAGCCATCAAATTAATCCTAAAACCAATCTGGATCATCAAAAATCGTCCCTGGGCTTCAAAAACGTGTTCTGGACCGAAACAGGCCGACCAGGTCGACCTGTAGGGGGGAGGTCGACACTATAGTCGACCCCCATGGGGTAGGTCGACTCCCAAGTCGACCCCCAGGTCGACCTGCCCAGTTCTGTGCTGACCGAAACCTCCTGAATCTTCTACAGGCCATAACTTCTTCATTCGGACTCCGATTTTCGAAAACTCTGACTCTATTTCATGTAAAATTTCGAGGGGAACGCAATGGTGATGTCCATTTTACCTAATTCCTGATTATTAAATTAATTATCCTCATTTTACTATCTTTTCTGGTACACACACCGTTATCGAACTAATTTTTCTTCTCTTTCATGTATTAATTAATTCTTCTTATGCATCACCATTATTTACCTATCATAAGCATATTTTCATATATTTTATTTCGTTTTTAATTATGCTTAAAAATGCGGGTTGTTACATTATAACGGTAAAAAATACTTGACACGATAAAAACGGATTTGATATTATTATTAGTGTGTATATGTTTCAAAAATATTTTTAATCATAATGTATCAATCCTAGACGGCATGGGTACCATATATCATGTCGCCATACTAGTTCTACAATCAAAACCGCATGATGTCGTATTGGAAATTGGGTTTCCATCATGAGATCGAGGCTAGGGATCGTCCTCTCCGATTCGAGACACTCTAGCAAATGCCTCAGGATCACACCTATGGGCAACCCTTGGAGCGGTAGGGCCGGTCCCCACCTAACTGTATTGGATTCGTTATGCCTGAACACACGTTTCCCAGTTCCTTTGAACCTCCATATGGCCACTAACAACCTATAAATCCGAGGTACCTGATAATCCATCATCCACATAAGTAAAATGTTAGGGCTGGTAGGTCACTGACACCACTCTAGCTAGAAAGAAACATGTGCACTCCTTACGGTCCATATCCCGTTTTTGACTCATACCGGGGCGTGAGGCTCGCGAAGTCACGCTATACACAAAGCTACGCCTAAACAGGCTATGCTTTGATCATCAACCACAAGGCTCTGCTTTTCAACAAAAGACTTGATCCATGCATCTTAGCATGCCACATTGTCAATCCATACCATACCATTGATTTCTACCAGTTTATAACCTCTAAGCTCGTACGTCTCAGAGAAGGGTGATAACCACCAAACAGATATATATTTAGCAGAGATCAACGAATACAAAATAAAGGAATACAATGTCAGACATACCATCCATTTACAAGTCCGATCTGGGTCTGAACGAAACCGGAGGCACCTTATACCTCGCATATCCGAACAATCAACAATACGTCCGGACGGCTACCCCTGACTCCCCTTCAAGGTAGCTACTCCAATCATGGGCCTCAGTAGCAACACATCCATTCGATGTGAAGATCGTCGGTCTTCAATCACCGTCTTCAACTCTTTGACTTAAATCGTCATATAATCATTTGAAATGAGATTGAACTCGGACCTTTCAAATGATTCTCGCATATATATATTTTAAAATCATCTCATATCGTTATTAGTAGTTGATAACGATTTATCGCTATTTTTATTTATATAAAATAGCTAATCTATTTAACGACGCTTCGGGTCGGTTGGCGGCCCTGGCGCTGTTTTCAATCAAATTTGATTTACACATTTCTCGAAATATAACCGTTGGATTTTAACACAATTCATATCGTTGGAAAGACCTTCCCAAGGCGAACCTAACGGTTTCAATTTTGGGAAAATCCGACGGTCGGATATTTCAGCATAATCCTTTAAAAGTACAATTCCAAAATGTGAACTACCGCGCTCGATTCGTTTAATTATAATTTGTTTATATGTATAATTATATATACATACAATTTCTTCAGCCATTTCATTATTGTGATAATCATGACAAGTAAAGAACGCTTGGTTTCATAACATTTTGATATATAACATAACACACAACAATGTTTATTTTGATTCACATACACAACCTATACATGCAATGTATATTTTTTCTCTATTTTGGATTTACACAAACATGCAATTTCTTGTGCGTCATTTCTAATTTAACAAAAATGAGGATTTTTGTGTCATTTCAATTTCTAACAAAAATGCAATATATTTTGGTGTCAACCTCAATTACACAAAAATGAATATATATTTTGTTTGTTTATTTTCAATGTAACAGGATAATGACTTTGTTATTATTTCAACACAAAACGAAAATAATAATTTTGAGTTAATCTTCCCTTACAAACAAAATAACGACTTTGTTATTATTTCAACGCAAAACAAATATAATAATTTTGAGTTAATCTTCCCTTACAAACAAAATAATGACTTTGTGTTTTCTATACAGACAAAATGATAATTTAGTGTGTTAATTTTAATTTCAAACAAAATTTAGAAATTTTGTTTTAAAAAAAAAACGAATGTAAGTATTTTCTAATGCGACCAAAAGATTATTTCATTTTTTTCATTTTTAAATTTCGACCATATAATTTTCAGTGAAAATCTATTTACATGAAAATGCAAATCTCATACCTTTATTCTTTTAATGAAAACCTATTTATATAAAATGTAAATTTACATTGTTATAATTTTCATTGAAATGTATTTACACAAAATGTAAACTCCATATCCTAATTCTTTTTAATGAAAATCCATTTACATAAAAATGTAAACATCATATCTAAACCTTTTAAATGAAAATGTAAATTTTCTTTTTAAATCTTTTACAATGAAAATGTAAATTTATCCTTTAAATCTCTTTTTATATGAAAATGTAAATTTATCCTTAAATCTCTTTTACATGAAAATGTAAATTTATCCTTAAATCTTAATTACATGAAAATGTAATTTTCTTACTTTTAATCTTAATTACATGAAAAATGTAAACTTTCCTACTCTTAATCTAATTTACATGAAAAATGTAAATTTCCTACTTTAAATCTTATTACATGAAAAAATGTAAGCCTTTCATCTTCCTTTTTTTATTTTATTACATGAAAAAGGTAAACTTTTCATCTTTAAATCTCATTACATGAAAAAGGTAAACTTTTCTTCTTTAAATCTCATTACATGAAAAATGTAAACTTTTCTTTTTTAAATCTCATTACATGAAAAATGTAAACTTTTCTTCTTTAAATCTCATTACATGAAAAATGTAAACTTTCTTCTTTAAATCTCATTACATGAAAAGTGTAAACTTTTTTTCTTTTTCTATCTTAACACATGCGAAATGTAAATTTCATTATTTTAATCTTATTACATTAAAATGTAACTCTCATTTTATACCAATTGACATTAAAATGTAACTTTTCATTTTATACCAATTTACATTAAAATGTAACTTTTCTTTTTATTATAACAAACATGACGGTGAATCTTTTCTTTCTTTTACGACAAACGTAATGGTGAAAATATTCATTTCATAATAAACACATGACGGTGAAAATATTCATTTCTAAATTAACACATAACGGTGTAAAAGTTGTAATTTTTATTATTTCAACTAAAATCAATGTTAATGTCATTACTTTCTTTTTAACAAAAATGATACTTTTGTTCTTATTTTCATTACACACAAAAATGAAACTTTTTTTCTTATTTTCATTATACACAAAAAAATGAAACTTTTCATTAAAAAACAAAGGTAAATTCTTTTCATTAACAAAACAAAAGTAAAGTTGAGTAACAAAAAAAAGTTGAAATCTTTTTAATTAACAAACAAATGTGAGTCTTTTTAATTAACAAACAAATGTTTATTCTTCTTTTTCCCTTTTTCAACCAGATGTAAATTCCGTTAATTTACAAACAAAGGTGTTCATATTCTGTAATGGTAATTTTCAACCAAACAATAACAAACTGCATGATTATGTCAATTTCTAATAACATAACATTGATTTACATGTCGATGACAATTTCATCATAACATTAACGTACCATCACTACACGCAATCACAGATAAAATCATGAATCACAACAAATAAGAATTAACTAAGCATTTATGATAATACAATTAATTTTATTTCTAATTAATTAGGAAAAAGAAATAAAAATAGAATTCTCATATCGTTATTGAGTTCTGCGCTGTTCAGATCCAAAATTTGAAAAAATTCAACTTGCTCAGAATCAGGTCTAGTCAGTTTCATCACGAAGATCTTGGTGATTGATTTCACCGATCACAGTATCGATCTAATAATGACGAAAATAACTTCTGCTTCGATGATCAATTCTTTCTCTAATTCTTTGATCGACAATTTCATTTCCGCTACTCCAAATTCGTATGTTGAGGGGAACAAGGAAACCCTTATTTCATCCACGGTTCCGAATTATTCAAGATCGCAGTATCGATCTAGACGATGTTATCGTTGTGGAGATAGTAATCATCTGATTGGAAGTTGTAGAAATCAAATTAAATGTTTTAACTGTGGTAAAGATGGTCATAAAAGCTTCAACTGTGCGATTCCTTCTAAAAGAGATACTGTAGGTCAAAATGACGCAAGAAATGTTGTGGTCAATCATCAAATCTTGGGTTCTGGAATGATTATCTTGAAGAATTTCATGAGTTTTCAAGATCAGGTCAAGATTATCAACAAATGCAAGGAATTAGGAATGGGCGAAGGGGGATTCTACAGACCAGGTTTTGATAATGGAGCACAATTAAATCTTTTTATGATGTGTCTCGGAAAGAGCTGGAATCCAAGGTCAAACAAGTATGAAGAGAGGCGTTCAAGTGATGGAGAATTACCACCTGGAATTCCTGAGGAGTTTAAAGTAATGGTAGGAGATACTATTGATGCAGCGCATAAAGAAATTGTTGAGCGAGGTGGGAGTGCAGCTGAAATCCCAAAAATGTTTCCTGATATTTGCATTGTCAATTATTATAACAATGAAGGAAAATTAGGTCTCCATCAAGATCGAGATGAAAGTATCGAAAGTTTAATGGCTGGTCTTCCTATTGTTTCTTTCTCTATTGGTGATTCTGCTGAATTTGTGTATAAGGACGAGATGGATAAGGGTATGGTAAAGAAGGTGGTGCTTGAATCTGGTGATGTCTTAATATTCGGAGGTAAATCAAGACATATATTTCATGGCATTTCTCGTATATTAAAAGGTTCAATTCCTGAACGGCTTAGCAAGGAGTCCAGTTTAAAAGGTGGGAGGCTCAACCTTACTTTTAGACAAAATATTCTACCAAGTTCTCAAGTGAGTTCATATGCGGATGTGGTTAAATCTGTACCCCATAATATTTGGAAACCTGTAGTTCAAAACAGTACTTCTCTCGGAAATTCTGTCAAGGGTTTATTCTGTTTCAAGTGTGGAGATGCTGATCATTTAAGGAAGGAATGTAGAAATGGGTTTCGTTGCTTCAAGTGCCGAGCTATTGGTCATCGTGCCCCCAACTTCCCTGATAGTTTTAGAGGTAAATCAGTATATGATATTCTGCATTTCAACTGTTTGCGTTTATGCCTGAAACTATCAGAACTCATTGAGCTTTATGAATCGGAATTCTCTTATCATGCGAATGGTGGGGCTTATTTACTGTTATTATTGGGTTGGAATTTAGAAGGTTTAGTAGAAGGTATATTGTGGAATAAATGCTCTTATCATGATAACATGTTTCCACCATTGCCAAGTCCGATGAGTAGACAGGAACATGCATTTCGCTTCAGTTTAAATCTTCTGAATTTGAGGAGTTTAATCTCTGCTACATTTGAGAGGAATAAGAAAAGGGCGTTGGGACTGTTAGATGTAATTCTGATGCACTTTGATGTGATAAACACTGCAGTAAATTGTGAGCGTAGTTTTGCAGAATTCAAGTTGTCGAGGAGTGGTGAGGATATGGGGTCCTTGGGAAATTCGACAGCGACGTCGCTTTGGGAATATGATCGGCTTAGTCAGGGAAGGTCATTAGATTTGGATGATTGGGCTGATGATATGGTTCCAAAAGTGGATGTGGATGTTTATGTTAGGGATTTATTGGCCTCTCAATGTGATCCTATATGCTACGACCCTTCGGTCTTGCAGTGTTATTTGGTGGGTGGGGAGGTTTGGTTTAAGGGTGACATGAATGCAAAGCTTGGCAAGGGTAAGGAGGTGATGACTGGTATTGATGAGGTTGATATGAATGGCTATGATGCTGCAGCTAGTGTTATTCATGCTAAGGGGTCGGAAGTTGATAAAGTTTGGCGTGTGGCTGAAGATGTGGGTTTGGCAAATAGCTTCGACGTGTTGACGGACTTTGAAACTGTAGAAGGTGGCTCCGTTGAACAATTGGTAAATAATGCTGTTAATAATGCAGTTAATAATGCAATAGTTGAGCAATCGGAGGGGGTAATAAAATCCTCCTCAAAGCTGAAGAAGGGATATAGAGTGGGAAAGGTTAAAATTGCAAAGAAGAGGAAGATGATAGAGGGAAGTGCGGATAATAATGCAGTTCCAGTTTTTATCTCTAATGGCGTAGAAAGGGATGTGGCGAGTTATCAGCTTGACTGTGGACAAACTAGAAGGAGTATGAGTGTTTTGGTGGAGACACATGTCGGTTTGGGACTAGTAGAGGACCAGTATATGTGCAGATTGGTATGGTGTAATGGTTCATGCAGTTTGGTGTTAAGCGCAAAGGGTATGATGTTTAGCTCTTTGTGTTTGAGGCCTACTTCCTGCTTATTTTGTTGGGACGATGTTTTACTTTGTTTGTTGGGGAGTGCTGGAGTTACCTTCAGTAAAACATGTGTGGTGGGAATAGATTCCACTCTATTGCATGAGGAGGTTCTATTGGATGCTAGTAGAGTTATGGATCATATTGTGCACGAGTCCGTTGATCATAGAATGCCAGCGGGCATAAATGATATAGATGTAGCAATTTTTTCGGCTACTGATACTGTGCATGTTGATATGAGACGTAGCGATGATCATTATCAGAGTAGAGATTTACCCTCTCTGTAATGACCCGAAAATCCGGACCAATTTGAGCTGACCAAAAACACAAGTCCAACCCCAAATATCACGGAAATTCGAACCATTAATAGAAAGAAGTTAGAGGGTGAGGATAGATAAGATAGAAACTTAGAATAGAAGAAGAAACTATGACAAGGTATGGAATCACCTTCCGCTGGTATATCTCTAGAGGAGAATACACCGAGTTCAACAAGAACATCTTGCAACTCAGCCACACATGACCGACCACTCATTTCGCTTGAGTGTATCGAATGTATATCACCAACGATTGGGATCAGCAACCGTTTCCCGAATGGGACAGCATCGACAATAGATTTTTAGAAGTAAATGAAACTCTAGATCAGGTGATTATACACCCTAATAGGTGCGACCTACATAGCCATGCTGCTTGCCCGATTTCTGTCATTTACCGGATGATGAGGCTAGAAGCTACGCTTTATCATCACACCAGATTCACTTCGAATGCCACATCGTCAAATCCATCAAATCACCGATTGACGTCCTCAACAGTACATTACGTGTTAGCTAAAAGAAGATTCCTTCTCCGCTTCCACTCTTGGTACGGTTGAAGAAATCAATGTACGTGACCTTTCTGGAAATACTCTGTCAGACATTCATCCATACACGTCACCCAGGAACAGGATGAACTGAAGGCACTATTTCTATTTATAGAAAAAGTCCTTGCACTCTACTCTGTCTTCGATTATCTTTATATAATCTGATTCGCACGCTACTGCCGATATGGAGTGGTTCTTCGGATAATAATCCAACCGGTCTCTCCATATTGACAACGATGGTCAAAACTTCGATAGTCTGTGATTAAACTATCGAATAAAAACAAGTGTTTCGATAGTCGATGATTTAACTATCGAATAAAACAAGTGTTCATCCAAACATCCAACAATCACTGAACCTTTAATTAATATTCCATTAATTAAATCTCTTTTCTATTTCTTTATCAATATTTGTTAAATCAAATATTTCAATAACCATATTGCCCTTATATGTTATTTGGAAAACATTTCCATATATCGCCTTCTTTTATTTTCTAAACTTTAGAAAATATCCTTTATTTATAATTGGAAAATACTCCAATTACTTATCTCTTTTCCAGTCTCGTTTATTCTGTACTTAGGAAATATTCTATTCTATTTCCAAACTTATACTTATTTGAGTTAAAACAGATGTTGTGTAAAACATCGTTACGACAACCCAAATACAGTATTTAACTAATTCTTATTCCACATTGATCTTCGAGCCTAAATCTTGCTACTTATCGGTATATCATGAAATCAATCAAGTTGGGGTATAATTACCTCTCAGACCTTGACTGAATAACATTTAACGTCAAAATAGACAAGACTACTTACTCGAACAAATCAATTCCATACAACTACTGATTTACTTTTAAACACGTATACACTTCCCTTTCTATTCTTACTAGATTTTATTCTTATACTTCCTTTTTGATTATACTATTCTATTTCTAAGTTCGTTTTCTAATCGACTTCTATATATTTTGATATGTTAACTTCTAACTATCAAATTATCTTAAAAATATTCTATCTCCTTAAATTCCCGGAAAAATTTGCCATAACCTCCTTTGTACCGGGAGCATCGGGAAATTTCAAATAGCTTTCCCGGTCCTTCTTATCTCAAAAAGAAAAAGAAAAAGCCAAGCGGCTTGCCGATACGGCGCATAAAATCTCATATGGAAATTAAATACGTACCTTTTTGTCGGGCATTCTATTTATTTCACTTCTATACTTTATTCCATACTTGTCTCTTGTAACTATACCTGCCCAATCTATTTAACTATACCAAATCGTTTTAACTCAATTTTTTAATTATCTCTTTAGTCCATTTCTCTTTTAATGTTTGAATTCTATATTCAAACTCCAATTCGCTTCTATTATTCAAATTCCATAGTTTAAAGTCCATTTGAATTTCTATATTCAAATCTATAGTTCAATTCCTTATATTCAAAGTCCATTTGAATTCTCGACATTATTTATAAACGACGTTTATAACTTCAATTCAAATCCCACCTTTCCATTTATAAACAACGTTTATAAATTCAATTCAAATCCCATATTTTCATTTATAAACAACTTTATAAAGTCGATTCAAAACCCATATTTTTCATTTATAAACAACTTTATAAATTTGATTCAAAACCTATCTTTTCATTTATAAACAACGTTTATAAATTCGATTCAAAACCTATCTTTTCATTTATAAACAACTTTTATAAATTCGATTCAAAACCTATCTTTTCATTTATAAACAACTTTTATAAATTCGATAACTTGTTTTATATACCTTCAAATAAGTTAATATTTTCTATAGTTTTATTTAGAATTCAAATTCTATTTATAAAAATAGAATTTCCTTTTTAAATATCAAATACCCTTTCCGGTATTTTTATAAATCAATATCCTCAGCCCCAGTGATATTTAAACAATCAAATCAGCCAATTTTCAAGCATTTGATTTTTAACACATCATATATGAATATATATGAAATCAAACAAACAACAACAGATAATATATTTTTGAGGAATCCAGTTGGATTCCTCCAACCTGTTTTCCTGCATCCACAGATGTTAGTCAACATAGTAATACCCATCCTGCTTCGAGGTAGGATATCGCGGTATGAAGGTCATCCACTAATCATAGCGTGGGGCGTATAGGGTAATCATCCGCTATGGTACTGCGGGCATCCGCTAATGAGACTGCGGGAATCCAACCAATCATCAACCCAATATATATATAATAGTCCTAAATAACTAATATATTTAAATCAACCAAACAATATTCAAACAAGCACAAACAATTATTTTTAACTATATAAAAATAATTTCTAAATGAAAGGTGAGATTTACTCACCAGGTTTTTTTTTTATTTTTGATGAAATAACGGGTTTGTTTTTCTGATTAAATTAAACTAGCATTTAATTTAATCGAAACTCCAACGGGCTCCAGACGAACTCAATCCGATTCCGTATTGTAGATAATGTCGTTAATGAATCCAATGCTATCTACCGCGTTTGGATTTGAACCTAATCCCAATAAGTATTTTAGTTTACAAATGTAAAACGAGTTAAAACATTATTAACCAATTTAAATAATAACTAAATTTACCAATCACCTTATTAACTTCTTAATTCCTTCTTCCTTCCAGATGAATAATGCGACTTCCAAGATCCAGTAAGCCCCTTCGACATTTTCCATTCCCCCTCATTTTTCTCCCTTACCATCTCACAATATCCATTGTCATAACCACCTTGACCCATTGATTTGAGCTTGATGGCCCTCTTTTCACTGCAACCCAGCACACAAACTGGAGCGACACTAATTTGTCCGAAAAATCCAAAACTTTGGCATCCCAACTCTCTCGCTACCCGAAGGACAACGCCATCATTGGTTCACCCCAGCTCCATCCGCAACACCATCGATTCTCAAAGATGTCGAAAACTCCGAAAAATCAAAGTCGTTGACTGTCACTGGTTTGAAATCGAACAGGCCCAAAACAGACGACGCACTCCAATTTCGGCGACTAGCAGACTTGACGCCTCCCTGTATGCTACGATAGTGCAAGTCGCAGTACTCCAGTACAAACTCAAATCGAACATCGGTTTGCCTACTCCCTTTTAAATGACAGCAAAACTCCTGTCGCACTTCTGGGCATTGCGACCCTCGGATCTGAGCGACACAGACAACAACGGAGGCGGCTCTTTGATTTTGATTCCGTTCGATTATAGAAAATGGGTGCGGCCATTATTGATTTATGGTTTGAAGCTTTCTGTTTGATTTTTGTGAAGAACGAAAAGGAGCGGACTGATTTTATAACAGAGAGGAGTGGTTTTGATTTATTGAGCGTGGACACCTTCTTTCCCCTTTCGATTCTTCTATGTATTTGAGGGAGGCCACGGTTTGGTTTGTTTTGTGGAAATGAATCAAGGCACGGCATGTTTTGAATTGTGGTGATGAAAGGGCCACGGCTTTTGTTTATATCCACAAAAGAAAATATTTAATTTAATTTAAACCGGATCCTTTAAATTAGATTATCCCTTTGATTCTGAACTCCTCTCTGAACACAACAACTGACGATTTTAGGGTAATACCCCTATTTCGGACACACTGGGATAGGTCACGAAGTCCAGTTCGATCATCCCGAACAGATATTAATTTAAATCGATTTAATTTAAATTTCAAACCATTTAAATTCTTCGATAATTATTGAATATTATTATTCTAATTCAAACAGAATTATGTATTGATTATTTGAACTTGTTTTCAAATCAGTTTTCACTTCGAATTCAGTTATTCGCTGATTCCTTATTTTGATAATTTAATCTATACGATATTAAATCGAAATCGATATTTAAATCGATAACATAAATATAAAAATTCATTTATATTATCAACTAAATATTTAGATCCATTCTAAATATTTAAAATTAGTTGGTCGAAATCCCGAGTCATTACAATCTTCCCCACTTATAATAATTTCGTCCTCGAAATTGCTAAGGTAGGAAAAGTGCTACAAACCCATTAACTTTTCAAAATCTTATTTATGTTGATACTCAACATTTCAAACTTCCTTACGTCTCTCTTTCAAATAAATCCCTATTTGATAGCTCCTCCCTTCGAATAACTATATTCGATATTCTCTCTATCGAATAACTAGATTCGAAAACCTTTCTTCGAATAAAATATATCCGATTTACTCTATTCAATTTTACTCTTATCAATTAACTCTATTGGATTTTACTCTTTTTGATTAACTCCATCGAATAACTAAATTCGATAACTCCTTCGAATAACCAATATTCTATAACTCACTTCGATTAAACTAATCGATAACTCTTTCGATTAAACTATAATCGATAACTCATTTCGATTAACAAATAATCGATAACTCCTTTAACTTTATTCGAATAACTAATATTCGATAACTCCTTCGATTAACTGATAACCGATAACTCCTTCAATTCCATTCGCTTGACTCTAGATCGCAGCAATCACAATGGTTATGCCTGATTCCCTCAGGAAACATCCGACCGCCCTAGGCTATCTGCAGCCCTGCGAATTACGCTAGCAGTCGTACGAAATGGCAACTTATCCTGAGTAACTATGTTTGACAAACTTTATCTCAATAACTATATTCGATCAACTTTAATTGAATAACTAATATTCAATTTAATCTTAATTCGATTTAACTATGTTCAATTAACTCTATCTGGTTAACTCTTTCTCTAATCGATTTATTCTAACTCTAATCGATTATTTCTATCTCTAATCGACTTCTCTTATTCGAATAACTCCTATTGGATAATGTTTATTCATTTATAAAGATTTACCTTTAGTAACGGTTCTTCACTTTATAAATGTTCTCTTTAATAACGTTACTTCACTTATACAAGTGTTGTGTACCCCTTCTATTTAAAATTATCGGCTTTAAAAACCAATATCTCTTCTCTATATAAGTTCAAACTTATATATTCCATTTATCGAATAATAAATATTTAATTTAATTTATAAACTATTATTCATAAATTAATCTTTTCTATTTATCTATTAAAAACAGATTTCCATTTTCTATTCATCTTCTAAATATTCCTTTGATTAATTCTATTTATTTAACAAATAAATATCTCATTTATAACATTCTATTTATTTTCTATAAATAAATATTTCCATTTAATCTATTTGTAAATGTTCTACGAATATCCCCTTTTAAATTCTATTTGTAAATGTTTTTACAAATATTTCTCCTTCTATTTGTTTGCACATAACTTCCTTTGTATTTGGTTTTACAAATATATTTTTCCTTTTATATTCGTTTTACAAATATATTTTCCTTTTAACTCTTTTGGGGGTTTTTTTTCCTTTATTCACACCCAATTCATATTTCATTCACATTGATTTTACTCAATTTATTCATTTCGATCTATTTAACTTACTTAAGTTAAATTTAATTTCAATCATTCACATTCCCATTAACTAGTTGCTAATTAACCATTTTGCCTATTTCACCCTTTCTATTTGAATATAACTTGTTCAAATATATGTCAACTTAATTATAAACTAATCTAATTATATTTTCAACTCGAGTTATATATTCGATTTCGAATATAAATTTTCAATCTATTTTACTTATCAAAAACCCAATTTCGATTTAAATTTCCCTTAACTAATTATCCTCCATTTTAGTTAATTCTATTTAACCATTTAAATATGATTTTTGTCTTAAAAATCATTTCACTTACTTTACTGGAGTTCATATTCATTTTATATCTCCAGTCTGGATTTTTCTAATGCCAATTCGGATTTTATTTCCTAACAATCCTTTTATTTATTTAATTAAACCATTATGGTTTTATAATGGTTCTGGCGCTGCTTTTCTAAAAATTTGATTTTGCCATAACTCAAAATCTATACGACGAAATTCAGATTTTTCTCTTTCATTAGGAAACTATTGTTCAACCGGTCCCGACGATTCTTGTTTCAAAGAATTCCGACTTAATTTGAGTCCTGTATACTCGATTGAAGTTCGAGTCGCCAATTTACGAACTGCCGCACTATGGCGAGCTCGTTTTAATTATATTTATAAATATAAACGTTTTAACTTCGTTTATAATAAATTCAACTCCATTCTGATATATTTTTAATATATATCAAATCTATTTCACATAATATTCCTGATCTATTTCCCTTCAAATATTCAAATCCTATATTTTTACAATATTCAAATTCCATTTGAATCTCTTTATTCAAACTCTATATTTGAATTTCCTTCTATTCAATTTCCATTTGAATTTTCCTCTATTCAAACTCATTTGAATTCCTTTGAATTCAAATTCTATTTCACTTCTATTTGAATTACATATATATTCCTTTGAAGTAATATAAATATATACGTATATTTATATCTCTCCCAAATTCAAAACTTTTGAATTTTCAAACAACTTGTTTCTTTCAAACAAATTTCCATCAAAACTTTTCTAAGGCAGCAATTCATCACTTAGAAACTCGAAAATGAACACTGATGATGTTGCGACCATCATCAGAATTATTTCCCAGCCACTGAATGAGTTCAGTACTATATTTCTTTCAAACTCCATTTAGAAAAATATTTTCCAAACTCCCAGGATTTTAAAATTCTGAATTCTGGTTGGAATTCAATTTCAATTTATCACATTTGTATATTTGATTTTATATACAAATTCCATTGGTTATATATATAACTATTTCTGTTTTAATCTAATTTGATTATAATCCTAACAACCAACTTAACTATTTGAAAACAATATCGTGTCCAATCTTCTGTTCAAGTGTTTATAAACTCCTATCGACATCGTGGCGTCCCACGATTCGACCAAAATTTATAATTCACTCAACAGACTAGTCAACACAATATAAAATAGTTTTTATATCAAATAACAAATACGCTCTCTCGTATATATGTACGCTCAACTCATTCTAGGATACTACTGATCCTATCTCTAATGAGCACATGACACACAAGCCTAGGTATTCGCTCAACCCAAGCTCTGATACCAACTGTAATGACCAGAAAATCCGGACCAATTTGAGCTGACCAAAAACACAAGTCCAACCCCAAATATCACGGAAATTCGAACCATTAATAGAAAGAAGTTAGAGGGTGAGGATAGATAAGATAGAAACTTAGAATAGAAGAAGAAGAAGAACACAACATCAGAGTAACACGAATCTCACAGCGGAACGAATAACATATAATATATATAACATAACTTGAAATATACATCTGTACTTGAATATACATCAATATTAAAGTACATCACTTACAACACAGCAGAAATAACTATAGCTATATGATCTTGAAGCCTCCTGCTCCAGCTCTTCCAGTATATCTGTAAATCCTGACTACTTGACTGCCCATACAAATTTAGGCACCCAAGAGTTTAGGGAAAACAACAAAATAAACTCCGGGTCAGTCATGGGACTGGTATGAGTAAACAGTTTAAAAACAGTTTCAGAAAACTAAATGATATCTCAAAAGACCACGCCGTATAACACGGAACGGGTTTTTCCCTTATGAAAATCCAAACACTTGACTTATCTTTATATCAAAACTCTTTTGATATTATAATAATGTCTAAATCAAGTAAATAACAATCTAGTGGAAACGCTTGCATCTCACGTTCCACATATATAATATACAATCAAAACCGCAAGCACGTATTGGGTAATGGATTTCCAACTATGACAAGGTATGGAATCACCTTCCGCTGGTATATCTCTAGAGGAGAATACACCGAGTTCAACAAGAACATCTTGCAACTCAGCCACACATGACCGACCACTCATTTCGCTTGAGTGTATCGAATGTATATCACCAACGATTGGGATCAACAACCGTTTCCCGAATGGGACAGCATCGACAATAGATTTTTAGAAGTAAATGAAACTCTAGATCAGGTGATTATACACCCTAATAGGTGCGACCTACATAGCCATGCTGCTTGCCCGATTTCTGTCATTTACCGGATGATGAGGCTAGAAGCTACGCTTTATCATCACACCAGATTCACTTCGAATGCCACATCGTCAAATCCATCAAATCACCGATTGACGTCCTCAACAGTACATTACGTGTTAGCTAAAAAAAGTTTCCTTCTCCGCTTCCACTCTTGGTACGGTTGAAGAAATCAATGTACGTGACATTTCTGGAAATACTCTGTCAGACATTCATCCATACACGTCACCCAGGAACAGGATGAACTGAAGGCACTATTTCTATTTATAGAAAAAGTCCTTGCACTCTACTCCGTCTTCGATTATCTTTATATAATCTGATTCGCACGCTACTGCCGATATGGAGTGGTTCTTCGGATAATAATCCAACCGGTCTCTCCATATTGACAACGATGGTCAAAACTTCGATAGTCTGTGATTTAACTATCGAATAAAAACAAGTGTTTCGATAGTCGATGATTTAACTATCGAATAAAACAAGTGTTCATCCAAACATCCAACAATCACTGAACCTTTAATTAATATTCCATTAATTAAATCTCTTTTCTATTTCTTTATCAATATTTGTTAAATCAAATATTTCAATAACCATATTGCCCTTATATGTTATTTGGAAAACATTTCCATATATCGCCTTCTTTTATTTTCTAAACTTTAGAAAATATCCTTTATTTATAATTGGAAAATACTCCAATTACTTATCTCTTTTCCAGTCTCGTTTATTCTGTACTTAGGAAATATTCTATTCTATTTCCAAACTTATACTTATTTGAGTTAAAACAGATGTTGTGTAAAACATCGTTACGACAACCCAAATACAGTATTTAACTAATTCTTATTCCACATTGATCTTCGAGCCTAAATCTTGCTACTTATCGGTATATCATGAAATCAATCAAGTTGGGGTATAATTACCTCTCAGACCTTGACTGAATAACATTTAACGTCAAAATAGACAAGACTACTTACTCGAACAAATCAATTCCATACAACTACTGATTTACTTTTAAACACGTATACACTTCCCTTTCTATTCTTACTAGATTTTATTCTTATACTTCCTTTTTGATTATACTATTCTATTTCTAAGTTCGTTTTCTAATCGACTTCTATATATTTTGATATGTTAACTTCTAACTATCAAATTATCTTAAAAATATTCTATCTCCTTAAATTCCCGGAAAAATTTGCCATAACCTCCTTTGTACCGGGAGCATCGGGAAATTTCAAATAGCTTTCCTGGTCCTTCTTATCTCAAAAAGAAAAAGAAAAAGCCAAGCGGCTTGCCGATACGGCGCATAAAATCTCATATGGAAATTAAATACGTACCTTTTTGTCGGGCATTCTATTTATTTCACTTCTATACTTTATTCCATACCTGTCTCCTGTATCTATACCTGCCCAATCTATTTAACTATACCAAATCGTTTTAACTCAATTTTTTAATTATCTCTTTAGTCCATTTCTCTTTTAATGTTTGAATTCTATATTCAAACTCCAATTCGCTTCTATTATTCAAATTCCATAGTTTAAAGTCCATTTGAATTTCTATATTCAAATCTATAGTTCAATTCCTTATATTCAAAGTCCATTTGAATTCTCGGCATTATTTATAAACGACGTTTATAACTTCAATTCAAATCCCACCTTTCCATTTATAAACAACGTTTATAAATTCAATTCAAATCCCATATTTTCATTTATAAACAACTTTATAAATTCGATTCAAAACCCATATTTTTCATTTATAAACAACTTTATAAATTTGATTCAAAACCTATCTTTTCATTTATAAACAACGTTTATAAATTCGATTCAAAACCTATCTTTTCATTTATAAACAACTTTTATAAATTCGATTCAAAACCTATCTTTTCATTTATAAACAACTTTTATAAATTCGATCACTTGTTTTATATACCTTCAAATAAGTTAATAATTTCTATAGTTTTATTTAGAATTCAAATTCTATTTATAAAAATAGAATTTCCTTTTTAAATATCAAATACCCTTTCCGGTATTTTTATAAATCAATATCCTCAGCCCCAGTGATATTTAAACAATCAAATCAGCCAATTTTCAAGCATTTGATTTTTAACACATCATATATGAATATATATGAAATCAAACAAACAACAACAGATAATATATTTTTGAGGAATCCAGTTGGATTCCTCCAACCTGTTTTCCTGCATCCACAGATGTTAGTCAACATAGTAATACCCATCCTGCTTCGAGGCAGGATATCGCGGTATGAAGGTCATCCACTAATCATAGCGTGGGGCGTATAGGGTAATCATCCGCTATGGTACTGCGGGCATCCGCTAATGAGACTGCGGGAATCCAACCAATCATCAACCCAATATATATATAATAGTCCTAAATAACTAATATATTTAAATCAACCAAACAATATTCAAACAAGCACAGACAATTATTTTTAACTATATAAAAATAATTTCTAAATGAAAGGTGAGATTTACTCACCAGGGTTTTTTTTATTTTTGATGAAATAACGGGTTTGTTTTTCTGATTAAATTAAACTAGCGTTTAATTTAATCGAAACTCCAACGGGCTCTAGACGAACTCAATCCGATTCCGTATTGTAGATAATGTCGTTAATGAATCCAATGCTATCTACCGCGTTTGGATTTGAACCTAATCCCAATAAGTATTTTAGTTTACAAATGTAAAACGAGTTAAAACATTATTAACCAATTTAAATAATAACTAAATTTACCAATCACCTTATTAACTTCTTAATTCCTTCTTCCTTCCAGATGAATAATGCGACTTCCAAGATCCAGTAAGCCCCTTCGACATTTTCCATTCCCCCTCATTTTTCTCCCTTACCATCTCACAATATCCATTGTCATAACCACCTTGACCCATTGATTTGAGCTTGATGGCCCTCTTTTCACTGCAACCCAGCACACAAACTGGAGCGACACTAATTTGTCCGAAAAATCCAAAACTTTGGCATCCCAACTCTCTCGCTACCCGAAGGTCAACGCCATCATTGGTTCACCCCAGCTCCATCCGCAACACCATCGATGCTCAAAGATGTCGAAAACTCCCAAAAATCAAAGTCGTTGACTGTCACTGGTTTTAAATCGAACAGGCTCAAAACAGACGACGCACTCCAATTTCGGCGACTAGCAGACTTGACGCCTCCCTGTATGCTGCGATAGTGCAAGTCGCAGTACTCCAGTACAAACTCAAATCGAACATCGGTTTGCCTACTCCCTTTTAAATGACAGCAAAACTCCTGTCGCACTTCTGGGCATTGCGACCCTCGGATCTGAGCGACACAGACAACAACGGAGGCGGCTCTTTGATTTTGATTCCGTTCGATTATAGAAAATGGGTGCGGCCATTATTGATTTACGGTTTGAAGCTTTCTGTTTGATTTTTGTGAAGAACGAAAAGGAGCGGACTGATTTTATAACAGAGAGGAGTGGTTTTGATTTATTGAGCGTGGACACCTTCTTTCCCCTTTCGATTCTTCTATGTATTTGAGGGAGGCCACGGTTTGGTTTGTTTTGTGGAAATGAATCAAGGCACGGCATGTTTTGAATTGTGGTGATGAAAGGGCCACGGCTTTTGTTTATATCCACAAAAGAAAATATTTAATTTAATTTAAACCGGATCCTTTAAATTAGATTATCCCTTTGATTCTGAACTCCTCTCTGAACACAACAACTGACGATTTTAGGGTAATACCCCTATTTCGGACACACTGGGATAGGTCACGAAGTCCAGTTCGATCATCCCGAACAGATATTAATTTAAATCGATTTAATTTAAATTTCAAACCATTTAAATTCTTCGATAATTATTGAATATTATTATTCTAATTCAAACAGAATTATGTATTGATTATTTGAACTTGTTTTCAAATCAGTTTTCACTTCGAATTCAGTTATTCGCTGATTCCTTATTTTGATAATTTAATATATACGATATTAAATCGAAATCGATATTTAAATCGATAACATAAATATAAAAATTCATTTATATTATCAACTAAATATTTAAATCCATTCTAAATATTTAAAATTAGTTGGTCGAAATCCCGGGTCATTACACTCTCCTTCGACTAGGAGAAGAAGACGTAGCAGGGAGACCCCCAGTACTGGCTTGGTTCGGCGTAGTGTGAGGATTAGACATGGTTCTTCTTCTTCGACGCGTGGTAAGTTCCCGATCCCAGCTACGAGTTGTAGTAGTTTGGATTCGGCCTCAGGTATGTCTCCAACCCTTGGTAGTGAGTATTCTCCTTTTGCTTTAGGGAGTCTGTCTACTAGTCAGTTATTTCAGTTAGCCAACGATACTGCCTTTGTTTTCTCTGATATCGAGTTGGATGCCGAGTATATTAGGAGTAGAGAATTAGAGAGGGTTTCTTCATTGCGTAGATGAGGATTGTTAGTTGGAACGTTAGGGGACTTAATGAACCTAAAAAATGTGCTAAAATTAGGAATTTTTTTAGAGACTATCACATTGATATTGTCTTACTTCAAGAAACTAAAATCGAATGTCCAGATTTTAGATTTTACATTAGGCTGGGTGGGACTTTGTTCCGTAATTGGTCTTGTCTTCCGTCAATTGGTACTGCGGGAGGTATTATGATTGGATGGAAAGAAAATCAATACAGATTAGTACACGAGTTTCCAAAGACACATTCTTTACATATCATCTTAGAATCCCTTTCTGATAAATCCTTCTTGGGCATCACTAATGTATATGGCCCTCACACTAAGGAGGAAAGGAGAGTATTATGGGATGAGTGTTCTAGTTTTAGGAATCTTTCCCCTAATCCCTGGATTGTGAGGGGAGATTTTAATGTTACCAGATTTTTAGGGGAGAGATCACCACGGGAAGGTGATTTCTCTGACATGGAGGAATTTAATGACTTTATTTTGGACAACAATTTATTAGAGATTCCCCTTGGAAATAGATCGTTCACTTGGTCGAATGTCCGTAATTTTCCTTCATTTGCATTATTGGATAGATTTTTTGTTAGTTCTGAGATAGATGATAGATTTTCGATCTGTAGAGTCAAAGGTTTACCTCTTCTACATTCTGATCATTGCCCCATTATCCTTACATGTGATTCAAATATTGCTATTAGTAATAGTTTTAAGTTTGAAAAGATGTGGTTGCTTGATTCTAGTTTTATTAACCTTGTTTCTGTTAAGTGGAAGTCCTTATTTTACTTTAATAATATATATAGGGGTAATAGTGCGAAGGTCTTGGTCGCAAAGTTAGGTAAGTTAAGGTTTTTCCTCAAGCGTTGGAATAAATTCGTTTTTGGTAGTGTAAGATTTAAGAAGGATAAGATTATGTGTGAATTGTTAGATTTAGATAAAATTAGTGAGTCTAGGATCCTAAATTCTAATGAGAAAGATAAATACAATAACCTTAGACAAGATCTGAAACAGATTTTAGATAAAGAAGAGGTTATGTGGAGGCAAAGGTCTCGTGTACAATGGATTAAAGAAGGTGATAATAACACGAAATTCTTTCATAGTGTAGCAAATAAAAGGAGACGTGATAATATGATCCAATCTATTTTTGTCAATGATGCGGAACTGACCCTACAGAAGGATTTGAATGAAGCTTTCACCAGTTACTACAAACAGATTTTTGGTTCAAAGATTAAGAGAAGAACAAATGTTAGATGGATGGAACTATATCCTTATGAAAATAGGATTAATCTTGATAGTCTAGATGAACCTTTTTCTGAACAGGAGATTTGGAAGGCAATTAGCGATATGCCTAATGACAAAGCTCCTGGGCCTGATGGTTTTTCAGTTAATTTTTACAAGCAATTTTGGGAAATTTTAAAGTCTGATATTATTGATTTATTTAATGAATTTTATAATGGCGAACTACGCTTAGGAAGTTTTAATTTTGCGAACGTAATCCTTATTCATAAGAGAGAGGGGGCTAATTCTCTTAAAGATTTTAGGCCTATTTCTCTTATTAATGTTTCTGTTAAGATCATTTCAAAAGTCCTAGCGAATAGGTTGAGCAGTAAGATGAATGACCTCATTGACTGCTCACAAACTGCTTTTATTAAAGGTAGAAATATAGTAGATGGAGTTGCAGCGGTACAGGAATACATTAATGCCTGTTGTAAGAATAATATATCGTGTGCCATTTTGAAGTTAGACTTTGAGAAGGCTTTTGATTCAATAGATTGGGATTTTATATGCGAATTATGTCTCGCTAGGGGTTTTAGTGTTAGGTGGACTAACTGGATCTTATTATTGCTTAAGTCTGGATGTTCTAACATCGTTGTGAATGGGGTAGTGGGTAAGAAGATACAATCCAAGAGGGGACTTAGACAAGGCGACCCATTATCGCCTTTTTTATTTAACTTAGCGGTTGATGTCTTCTCTAGAATAATTAAGAGGGCGGGGAGATTAGGTATTCTAGGTAATGTTGGGAATGAAGATTTTAATAATGTATTATCGATTCTTCAATTTGCAGATGATACATTATTATTTTCTTCCTATTTACCTGAGCATATCATTGCTCTTAAATTTATTCTTTACTGTTTTGAGATGTTATCTGGTCTTAGAATAAATTTTGATAAAAGTGCTGTGTTGGTTCTTAATGATTTTAACAATGTTGAGTCTTTGGTAGCCAACACTTTGAACTGTTCGATTATGAAATTTCCTTTTGATTATTTAGGTTTTAAAATAAGACCGTCGAAGCTTAAGAAGGAAGATTGGATAGTCATCATTGATAAGATTAGTAATAGATTATCTAGCTGGAATAATAGATTTCTGTCTAGAGCAGGTAGATTAGTCCTAGTCAATTCGGTTCTAACGGCTATTCCCTCTTATTGGATGGCTGTTCATCAATTTCCTAATTGGGTCATTGAGAAGATTGATAGGATTAGGCGTAATTACCTTTGGAATGGGGATTCTAATTGTAGAGGTTATAAATGCCTAGTTAATTGGGACATGTGCTGTAAACCTAAGATAGAGGGGGGGCTGGGGATCATAAATCTACATAATTTTAACTCTGCTTTGCTAGCTAAATGGTTATGGAAATTTAGATGTCCAGATGTGAAGGCTTATTGGAAGTCTATCGTTTCCAAATCCTACTACTCAAGTGGAGAGTTCATTATCGGAAATAGTGGGGGGTGGGACAATAGATTATCTCATTTTTGGAAGTCTGTTTTGAATTGTTTTGTCTTTTTTAATTTAGGTTGCAAAGTTTTAGTTCATTCAGGAAACCTTACTTTTTTTTGGCATGATGCTTGGATATCTAGAGTGCCGTTAAAAATTGAATTTAGTAAGCTTTTTAACATTTGTAGATTTAAGAATGCTTTAATTAAGGATGTTTACAAACCAGATTTGGATCCGCCGTGGGATTTCTCATTCGATAATATTTTGGAAGAAGATTTATTAAGACAATTGGCCTTACTTAAAGCTAAGCTAGCTTTGTACCAATTGGACAAGAATGGAGATTCTATTAGCTGGGGTTTAGATAAGAGTTGTGTTTACACTGTTAAATCTATGTATAGTTTTATTAATTTTTCTGGTATTTCATTATATCCCTTTAAATTTTTATGGAAATCTAATTCTACACCTAAAGCAAAGTTCCTAATGTGGTTAATCACCCATAAAAAGCTCAATACGATTGTGTTATTAAAAAAGAAAAATGTTAATTTTGATGTAAAATGTTGTTTTTGTAATTCTGGAGAGGAGGATGTAGATCATTTATTTTTCTCTTGTCATTTGACCTTTTCAATTTTTAATATGATTATTAGGATTTTTACCTTTGACTGTTTTAATTCCTTTAGTAACTGTTTTGATTATTGGTATTGTTATAGATTACGTTACAATTCTAGACAGAAATACATATTGGATTCTTTAATAATTTTCATTAGTTGGTTCATTTGGGTGGAAAGGAACCAGAGAATCTTCCATTCAATCTCTGTATCTAAGGATAATTTAATTATTAACATTGTAAATTTCTGTCTATTTTGGTTGTCTAATTCGAGTTATAAACCATTTAGTGAATTGCAATTTGGGCGTTTTCTAATCAAAGTTAGATATAACTTGAGTTTATTCATTCGTATTAATAGATATTTTAGATGTTATAGTCCTCGACTGGGTTGGTGATTCCTTTTTGCTTGTGTGGACACTTTACTATTTGTTTGTTGTTTCTTATGTCCTTCTCTATATACATGTATATATGGATTTATGTCTATATATGTTTAAGTATAGACATATATTCATATATATATGTGTAAGGTACTGATAATTTTGTTTCAGTTTTTCAGATTACAGGTGGTAGATTTAACTGTGGAGCTTTTGGAGTTGCTGTTTGGATTGTTCATTTTAGACTTGCTTTAGATATATTGGTGTAGGAGGAGTAGGGGTGTTTGTATTTTTTGGTGATTTGTTACACCACCTGCTTTAGCACTTAGATTGATATATGTATGGGAATAGATATACTTCTTATCGGGTGGTGGCCTTGCCGGAATTCGATAAGGAAGTATGATGGGTGTTGGCCTTGCCGGAACTCATCTATCTATTTTCCCTTACATTTCTATCTTAGTCTTTTGTCTTGGGTCTGTTTTTGGATATTTGTATCACCTTATTTGTTTTATATATGTGTGCTCCCTTCCTTTTGGAAGATCACACATTTTTGCTCAAAAAAAAAAATCACGAAGATCTTGGTCTCACGATCGTGGCGCACCTGAAATCATTCAAATCCGAGTCCGTACGAGCAAGATATGATTTAATTAAGATTGGTAAAAATTAAATTTATTAATTTAGATAAATAAGGTTGAAAAGTCAACCCTACCTTCATCTACTTCTCTTCAAATTGAATTGCCGTTAGTTAAACCCATAGTCTTCAAATCTAGGGTTGAATTTAACTCGAAATCAAGGAGGCTTGGAGGCGATCGGGAGGTGGCACATTAAAGAGGGAGGGAAGGGGAGCACAGCGCCAGGGGAGGTGATGACCGCGTTGGGGCCAAGGAGGTGCGGCGGTGCTGTCATTGGCGCGGGTTTGGAAGGCAATTCCGGGCTAAAAACTCCACTAAATCCAATCATATTCATATAGAATCGAAGAGTGGAAAGATCTCTATAATAAACTCAAAAGGAGGGTTGGAATTCGTTGAATGGATTGTGAGTTATTGAGGAAGAAATTTTCGAGCTTCTATGGCCATTGAAACATAAGGCGGCGACTACTTCTAAGGAGGGAGGAAGATTAGGGTTTGGGGATTAAGGTGTATATTTATATTATTATGTTAATTAATTACCCAACTAAGACCCGATTTGGCCCGAACTTAGAATCAGGCATGCTCACTGTCTAACCATAGGTTTTAACATATTCCAAACGAAATGGCGCTAGTGACGAAGCCCAATTCCGAAGTCTACAACATGTTTACTTTTACTTTTAAAATATAATTCATTTATTTTTAATTCATCCGTACAAATAAATTCACCGGGGTCACAAATTAACTTCGAAAAATCCTAAAAAATATATTTTTAGCTATGATTTGACGATACGGTTCTAACAAAATTAATTTCGTTGAATTTGGAGATCGTTTGAAAAATGGCCTTTCTCAAGTCGATTAAAATTGACCGAAATTGACAAAACACATTTTCTTTTTGCCACGGTCACAAATTAAATCTAAAAATTATGAAAAATTAAACTAAATCATATTTTGACATTCCGGATCCAACAAAAGTGGTTTCGTCGAAAACGGAGGTCGTTTGCAAAATGGCTATTTTTAATATTATAATATTTATATAAATTCTACAGCGACTATTCTGAAAATTAAAATGGGCATAAATTTCAATATATAAAGTGAAATTTCAGTTTTTCAGATTTGTTAGAAAGATATTCTTAAATAGATTTAAATATTTTTGGTTTCGCTCAATTCTGATTTATTATGAATCCTATACATTAAATTAAAGTTTTAAAATCAAATTTTCAAACTGCAGTGCTATTTCAAACTCCTTTTATAGTAAATTTAAATTTTATTTATTTGAACTTCAATTAAAATAAATTTCTAGTCGTTATTATTTAAAATAAATTATTCTGAATATTAAAAATCCATTTAAATTTCTAAAATAAAAATTTTAAATTGGCCCCAAATTTCGGGTTGTTACAATCTCCCCCACTTAAAATCTTTTCGTTCTCGAAAAAGAACGGAGCTAAAAGTTGTTGAATTAACTAATTCAGTTTTCAAATATTTAATTTTTATTAGTTTCAATAATTTTATTAGGTGATTAACTTATCAAACATATATAACTTTTATATATTTAAAAATCATATTTTCTAATATCGGATTATATAAATATGTTAATTATAAATTTCTTACTCTGAACTCATTCTAAGGCATTACTAACCCCATCTCTAATGAGTCTTCTCATTCTAGGATACTGCTGATCCTATCTCTAATGAGTAGTCTTATTGGATATTACTAATCCAACCTCTGATGAGTCTTTTGTTCAGTTCTAACGAGTTGTACCCCAAAGATTTGAGCTAACCAGAGCTCTGACACCAACTGTAACTACACGCATTTTGCTCGACCTTAATCGATCGCTAGATCGATCAAAATCGTTCAAAACCCACATACGTTAACTTTGGGAATACAAACATCAGAACAACAATAGCAGACTTTTATAAACATTATAATAATGTTACATCAGAGTACAGAATATCAGAGTACATTGAATAAAATTACAGCGGAAGATAATTTTACAATAAATTAATACAATACACAGCGGAAGACTCTCTATGCTCTGGACACAGCTTTAGGCTTCGATCCAGGATCCTGCTAAAGAGATAAATATCTGCAAACAAGCTACGCGACTGCCCGTGTGGAAAATATGGGCACCCGAGTTTGCAAGTGAAACAAACTACAGGTCAGTCATGGGACTGGTATGAGAAATCTAACTTAACTTAATCTACTAATAAGGCTTATCAAAGGACCACGCCGCTAACGCAGAACGGGTTTACTCCATTGGATTGCCAGTGCATAAAATAAAGTAAATCGTTAAACAATGCAATGCTTTTTAGAAAAATGAAACCATTATAAAACTCAAGTCCCATCACACAATGCAACGCATACCGGAGGATAGAGTTTTACCTTATAATGGTCAAAAATGCTTGATATGATAAAAACGGATTTGATATTATTATTAGTGTATATATGTTTCAAAAACATTTTTAATCATAATGTATCAATACTAGACGGCATGGGTACCATATATCATGTCTCTATACACTACACCAGAAATGGCTTTTGGTAGCATTGAAAAAATGCTACCATAACTTGTAGTAGCGTTTTAGAGAACGCTGCGATACAACATGCAACTAAAAGTCTGAAAGATTTTGTTGCATTTTAATAAACGCAACCAAAAATGAACATATTGTAGCGTTTTAGAAACCCTACAAAAGGTTTTTTTGGCAGCGGGTTAAAAATGCTACTAAAGTGATACTTGCATCATTTCCAGATTTTTTTTGTAGCGGTTTTTCACTCCTACTACATGTTTTTTGTAGCGTTTCATTTCAGCTACAATATCTTTTGTAAATTACATTTGTAGTACTTTTTCAATGCCACTAAAACTTATTGATGCACACCACATTTTAATTGATGTTGTTTACTGTTAATGGCTTGTAACATTTCCATCAATCGCTTGTATAGAACAGAAATATCAAAATAAAATAAAATCATATGAGTATAGTTTTCAAACTAAAATCAATAACACCATATTTAAATACTTAAAAAAACACATTACTCGCAATATCAAATATAACACCAATAATCATCTCAATAGTAGTATTTCGACAAGATAAGTGAATCCACATAGCACAACTGCTTACAAACAAGTCTACACGACTAGTTCAAACAAAATAATAGTCAATGTCTTGTTCATAGCTTAATTACCACCAGTTCTTTAATGCGGCTGTTCTTCACTTCGGAAATCTAATTACCTGTACATAAGTATAACGGTCAACGGTAAGAATTACATACAAGTATAACGATCAACAGTTAGAATTACATAAATGTGCAAAATGCATAAATTATATATAATAGATCACACCAACTTCCTAGTTATTCATCTCTGATATAGGTACAACAGAGCACACCAATTGCCTAGTTTAAGCCAGTAATAAAAATAATGTTTCATATTATTTAACTATACTTGGCATAAAAATATCAGCCAAGCTTATTTAGTTAAACCAAGCTTATTCAGTTAACTATATGGCATCTTTTATTATACTAGGATGAATCATATCAAAACATGTTTCATGTTATTAAATCTTCGTATGAATGCATATTTGAGAGATTTGAAACAGTGATTATAGCTAATAATTCAGCTTATATTTGACTCTGTTTGGATATGATACTGAAATTGTATTTTCATGCCTCCTTAGTGCATAGTTTATTCTCCTTTCTTTTTATAGAACTCTCACCTCATTTTCATACGTTTCCTATTTAAGTATTTGATACATTTTACTGCACTTAGTTCCACCAATACTACATGTAAGAATTTTAGGTACCTAGCAATAACATACCACTTACAAAGGAAAATATTTGATGGACAGTATCCAAAGTAGTGGATACTGTGATTTATAATTAAAAGCTCCCCGAATCAAAATCTCGCCATGAACATAATTACAATACTTTTGTGGCCTAATTCCCAATTATTCAAAATTGCATTTTTAGCCTATTAATTCATTATTGATTATTATTATCAAATTACCTTATGTTTATTTCACGGAGTGTTATAAAATTGGTTTTAGAAAATAAAGCATCTCAAAAATATTAACAATAAATTTAAATATCAACCTAGTAAAAGTAATTTTTTCATGAAAATAATAAATAACAAAATTTCAAAAATATTGGAAATAGGTCACAAGGCTTATTTCATTGTGATCGAAATGTCGTTTATTGTTAGAAAACATATATAACTTGTTAGATTTGCAATAACAGGTAAAAATTAATTAAAACTATAACTAATTACATTTTTAAAATTGATAATTTTGTCTTAAGGTCAGATAACCATAGATTTTAATTATAAATCAGACCTTAACCTTCCTCATTTTCACTTTAACCCCATTTGATACCTCTCTATTATGTACATGCACCTTTTCTTCTTCCTCCTTCAGGATTTCTCAAATATATTACATTTATTTTTTTCAAAAATTTCCGCATCAGAAATAAAATAGAGTATATTAAATTAAAAGAAGAGAGAGAGTGTGAGATTCCAAATCAAAAAAGGAAGAGCAAATATAAGGCAAATCAAGCTGGATGATTTGGAAAGGAAATTCAAATATGGTTGTAAGGACAAAAACTTTGAAACATGAGCGCATAAATTACAACCATACAACGGTTCATAAGTTACTGAATTCCTTTATACGCTACTTGAATAGAAAAATAATTATTGGATCTAAAATGCTACTTTTAAACTAGATTATATCTGAATTGCATTTCAATAATAATAATAATAGTAATAATGGAAAACCATAAATGTTAGTTCAATAAAAGTATTCATAAAAAAATCGAAAAGATAGATTAAAGTAGTTCACCTTAAATTCTACCGATTTGAACATTCATATGATAAAGCTTGTTATAATTTAGTAAATGTTTGAATTAGTCTAATTAAATGAAAGAAATCAAGTTTCATTTCATTTTATCTTGAATTTGTTATATAACATGCAACATGCATAAATTTTTCATGTAAAAGCATATAGGTAGTTAAGTAAAAGGTTATATACTATAACTATTTGAATTAACTCACTAGATTCATGTAAATAGAGATAGAGAATATATAGTAATTCATTAGAATGAGCTGTAAGTTAATATTTGAATCTGCAAAGAAGACAGACAACAAGATAAACAAAAATCGTAAAAATGCAAATGCCAAACCTAGATGTTTGAATGGATATTTAGACATCTGAAATGGTATTCAGGTATGTGAGTTTTACACAGCCTTCACCCGCAAGAAATTACTCTAAATTCTACTCAATTCCATTTATAGACGTTTAGATATAATGTTGAAATAAGCCAGATTCCAAATGCATGGACAAAAGATGGTCAAATGGCTAAAATAAAATTTCAAATGTCTGAATTGTTTCAAAAGCCTAGGTTGAACTGAGATTTGTTGCAAGATAGGTAGAGAGAACATGGGGACTTGTTCCCATTCAGAATTTTAGGAGTTCATCTAGCTTTATAGAGCAGGTGCAATACGAAAAATCAGTTCTACCCTAGATGATGTACCAAGACTTACACTTCATAGCAGATGTAACTTGGAACTTGACAAAGCATTTGATGGCACGCAACTAGAAAGTTTTATCATACTGGAGCATGCCGGAATACATGTTAACATGTTAGAATCAAGAAAGGGCTGTTATATTTTGAGCCACTATCCAAAACACTACAGAATTTTACGGATATGCTCGTATCACATTTCAGACCTTTTTCACAAAGATTGAGCTCATTTGAATATTTCAAACATAGTAAAACAGATATTTCACATCAATGGTTAAAATACATGTACGAACGACTGAAATTAGATTATTTGAAAATGGTTAAAAATTAAAATGGTTTTACGGTTTGTACACAAGATTTTCATAATGTAGATTAGACACCTTCAAAATTTTATATCATTGGGATAGTTTAACTCAAAATGTTATAAGAGTGCTATAAGGAAGCTAAATAATTGCCTTGGATCTTCTCCATGCATACGGATCAAATTTAGTTTTGACTCCAGAATTAATTTTTGTTGTCAGTTTAACCTTCTCGACTAAAAATAAAACAAACACAAGGCCCACAAAATTGATTAGGATATACTCAAATAAGCATGTATCAGACAAGTTATTTTCTGAACAGTTGTACACATGGAAATAAGAAATCAAGGTAGAAATAAATACCATAAAATGGAGATGAATAGCTTGACGAGTCGAAAGTAATTGTCTCTGCTTGTGGTTTGCGCCTGCGTGCATTGTGATCTGATAACCGCCTGCGGCAGCTTCGCTTTTTATGGTCAAACTCCAAAAAACTATGAAACCTTAATACATAATCAAATCTTACATAATTAATATTTTTACTCTTTTCGTTAATGCATTTTGAAACTTAAAACTAATTAATTTAGGAAATTGTTCTTACAACTACAAATGTTACAACCTTTAGTTTCAAATCAATCTTTATATTGTACATGCTGTATTTTCATATAAAATACAGTTAGCTATGAGTAAAAACATGAATATGTTTAGGAAGAAGAAACTTGCCTAATGAAGTTGATATGACCAGCCTAAAAATTAATTGATAATATGTCTATTAGCTAATAAAAAATTGCACTGGAAACTTCCATTTCCTTTTTCTTTTATTGAGCTGCATACATCAATATATCCAACTAAGATTTTATCAATTTGCACTAGTAGTTCCTTGAACTATTTCTATACATATGACATATGCTGGAATTAAAAAGAAAATTGTATTTCCTAAGGGATATGTTTTAACTGTCACCTACATTTCTGTCATGGTACACATTTTAGACATGGCCTCTGAAATATTTCATTAAAGCTAAAAATAATTTTATAGACGATCATCCATTTTAAGCATTGTCTGCAACACATCACTTTAACATCTGCCTGGGAATCTTTATAAAATTATTTATAAGATGTTCAAAAACCAAGTTGCCAACTTGGCGGGTTGACAGAAACAACAAAAATTAGACTATACCAGTTTTGATTGCTTTTTAAAACGTCCAATAGTAGTGCTCTAATAAACTAGCCAACGATGTTAATAACTTCTCCTAAATGGAACCCCCAAAAACCACTAGAACATGAGCGTATTTAAAAAGGACTCCATTACCTAATGAACTCAAGAACTGTACAAGATAAATCATTGACACATAACAACTACTCAAGTATTATGGAAGAACAAATAACAAAGGAAGAACCCATAACAGCAACTCCAACCCTAGCAAGGATACTAGCAATGTAATTGATGCAAACGCTCCCATAACAGTGAAATAAGCCTGGAAGTTCTAACTAAAAATATATGCAATTTAAATCATATAATTTTGCTGTAAAAATTCACATATGTGTTTTCTGAAATCTTTTCTTAAAGGAAGCGAGCTTTTTAGTGGGTATTTAAAGATTCACATAAGGTGAAAATGAATAAAATTTGACTTTTCTATATTAGTCGCAAATACTCCAAATACGCAGTTTGGAAAATAATATTTAGTATGATGAGTAAGCGAATATGCTTCACAGTATAAATACATTAATTGAGCTTGTAATTTGAAGAAAATAAGTGATTGAAACAGTTTCAACAAGAGTTTCATGGAACAAACAATTGGTGCGTGAACAAACTAAGGTAAATGATGATCTTATTTGAAATAACAGCTTCTTTATTCTGTCATCCAATCTAAAGCCATCAGTCATCAAATCTAAAGACATTCATTTGTTTCCATTAATTAACATTTAAAACTCATAGTGTTCTATCATCTTTTGGGATGTAGAGCCTTAAACCGACTAATGATATATTATTATGTTCATGAAAAACCCATATTTTGTTCCAAAAACAAAATAGATGATACGCAAAAATATAAGTAAAGAGGTAGAATAAGAAATGCATAAAAGTAGGAGCCTAATACCTTCATAAGCTTCTCGAACATTAGGCTGCACGAGTATATGCAATATAGTTTTCAAAACACATGGAAAACAGTCAAGGTTTTAGTCAAGCAATGAAGGATGTCACAAGCATGCATACCTTTTGCAGTGCTGCTTCCCTTTCTAATAGATTTATAAGAACAGAAAGAAGCACTGACAGTCGAGAGCCACAAGGCACTTCAGCATATCATGCTACCTCCAGAATTTAGTAAGTTTAGTGAGTGTTGAATACATGTCTATTATAAATTTTAATCATAAGATAACACGCAATTATATTAAATAACTTCTAAGTTATCTTTGGGCCAACTCTATAAGCAAATTGTTATAAGCATAACATGATGTGGCAATTGAAGCATGAACTTAAACTAATTTAAATTATGCTACACAAACCACTTTAACCAAAGTCAATACTAAATAAAATAGCGAGTTCGCCTAGAATCCTTATGAAAGTATTCATATATAAATGGAATGTTAAATATAGGGAACAATCAGAGAACTTTGAAGACCTTTTTGTGAAGGAAACCACACATTAAATGTTGACACATATAAATTAAGCAAGAATGCAGAAATTACATGCATCTAATTTTAAACCTAGTTTATTTAGTGTTAAAATCACGGAAGATGAGTCATCTTAACACTACAAGAAACAAATGAAATAGCGACGGCAAATAACCGACGCTAGCCGTTGCTAGCCGTCGCTAGCCGTCGCTATTCGCCGTCGCTATAACTCTCGTCGCCAACAGTGGTAGCAACGGCGAGAGCGACGGCTTCGTCGCTTGTTTACCAACGGCTAGCGACGGCCAGTGGACACGTGTCATCTGACGTGTCAAGTAGTTAGTTTGACCGGGAAGTCGTCGCTATCCGTTGCAAAATAACCGTTGTAAGCCGTCGCTAGCCGTCGCAAATTCTGAAGCATTTTTTCTGCATACAGCTTCTATTCCTTCCCCTCAATCCACATAACCAATACCATTTCAATATCAACTCACAAATCAACCAATATCACTCCAATATAATCAATTCTCACTACCAAAACACATCAACAACACAAAATATCCAAAATATTACTAAATTTATCACAATATCATAACATATTATCGTCATAGATCAAAAAAACAATATCATCGTCACATTTTACCGTACCATCATCACATATCATCAAAATAAATCCAACCACACCATACCATCGTCAAATAACATCGTACGTGCATGAAGCATATAAAAAACAAGTATATGTACATACCAAAGCAATAGAACAACAAAACTATTCATCGTCCTCCTCGTCATCGTACTCCTCGTCTTCATCCTCTTCTTCTTCGTTTTCAGCGTCATCATCATCCTCCCCAGGCATCGTTCCATGCTGCTGATAGAAAGCTGCAATGCGCTCGTCTATCTCCTGCGCCAGTTGGCTTCTTCTCCAATCATTCATCTCTTCCAACTGCTGCTGCATCCGAGCTATTGCCTCCTCATCCATGGACTTCTTATATCCTCGCTGAAAATCAATGGCCTGCAAATAAAGTTCACATTTAAGTTAATAATCTAAATTATGTTCATAACGTTATCATATAAATCTACATGTATATCGCCTAGCATTTAAAAAATTTATAAAGACAACATGGACTTGTAGGATAAAATTAATACGTACTATATTTACTGTTATATTATAAGAGAAATGTAATATATACTTTATTGTTAGCTTTATAATTTTTTACAATTGTATACATACTTTAAATGTAAACTTAAATTAAAAATTGTTTACCTCCTGGTTTCCGAAGCCATATCGCCTATTACGAGTAGGCGGTTTAATAATAGAATCCCATATACGATCGCACTCTGCAACCGTAAGCTCCTCTCGTCCACTGGCTTGAGTCACTCTAGCCGACTCTGCATCGTATCTTGCCTACAAAACCAATATAATTTAAATACAAATGTCATATAATTTACTTGTATATTGTGATATGAACGAATATGAAACATTTTAATTATGAATAAACATATTTACCATTACACCCGCAGCCTTGTTGTCCGCCCAATTAAATGTCACGTTCCCTTCGTCATCAGTATGCTCAATCGCATGTGTCCGACTGAAAACCTCTTCCATCGTAGGCTCCCTTTGAAACTTTGTCATCTGAGTATATAGACAGTAATAAGATTATTAAAAATAAGAATAATTTAACGATATGCACTAAATTTTTACATGAACATATGCTAAAAATATTGAAATTTTATACCAATTCTCTCCTATGTTGCTGGAATGATTTCGAGCCACCGCGGTGTAAACCTGGATTCTTAGCTCTATTTGCTTTATTTCTTTTTGCTACTTCCTATTATATTTGATACACAATTAATTAGAAGAATGCAATCAACATAAATGTGAATATTTTCATTATATCTTACTTTGGCTGCTTCCGTATCCCAGTATGCATTAAATCCAGCCCACACATCATCACTCATCCATTGAGGCTTTTTCGAAGATGTCTTTGCTCTTGAAATTGCTTCTCGATAATTCTTTCGCATTTTCATATTCCAGTATGTCAAAAAAAGTTGCATGTCCCGCGGCTCCACACGCACAACCGCCTGCATATCAAATTTATTTTGAATTATTTACAGTACATTACTTTCAATAATAATATAAAAAAATACTTGCCAGCAAATCGGCTAAAATAGCGTTCTTGATGTGAGGTGGGATACTATCCCAATGCGGCCATGCCCCAGACATCCTGCTCGTGTAAGACCTCTTCGACACCTCTAAAATAAATTCTACTGGCTGGATTTCGAACCCCCTGCGTACATGTTTACATAGATATTTCATTTTAAATAAACTAAATAGAAATAAATTTGACACTTACCCAGCACTCTTAGGAACAATCTCTACAACTCGCCGTAAATCAGGCTCGGAGCTACTAGGACCTGCTCCTGGTGTAGGAGATGGTGAAAGAGTCGGCTGTGACGAACTCCTCGATCGTCGTCCACCAGACATATCTGTTACAATCATATAATGCATACAAATAACTTGAATTGTTAACCGTTTAAACTGAAATAATTTATAAACTAAGCTTTCAAGTTAATTAATTAATTTTAATTCAAATTTAAACAATCATGTTTATTTCATTTTTAGTTAAATATTTAAGTAATTAAATAAAAATATGAAACATGGTCAAACTTAATTTTTAGTTAATAAATTGTAAATAGTTGAATGAACTATAAAGTAGTTTAATAAAATATGAAATATGATATAACTTAATATGTAGTTAACTAGCATCAACTATGCAATTTGACTCATATGCACAACATTGATTAACACAAAATCACGAAATATTCAAGTTACTCCCAACAAATACAACCACAATAATCCTACAACACATTCATCGTAAGCCTACAGACATCATAATCATTGTTTTCAACATCCTATATCCATTACATATGTGACGATCATAGTTTTTTTCCTTTCTAATCAATTACATTTATCCCCAAATCAACTTACAATACAACCATCATCATAAGCATCTCTCATGACAAGCAATTTCATTTCCAAATCAATCAATAGCATAATCAACATTGTATGCATCTCACAAAACAACCAATTTCATTTCCATAAACATTCAATTAACAAACCCATCATAACATGCAAATAAACCCTAATTAAGCATAGAATAGGGATTAGAAGACATACCTAAATAATTTGAGAAGATAGGAGTGTAGTTTTGATGAAGAAATCGGATCTCCAAGGGGGGGCGACGGCAGATAGGGTTTTGGCCCGAATTTGTTTCAACTGGAAATGATTTGGGGAAGAAGGATACGGGTTCTGTTATCTACAGATTACGCGACGGCTAGCGACGGCTAGCAACAGCCGCTTTATTAGCCGTTGCTAGCCGTCGCCCGTAGTCGTCGCAATTTGAACCCGTTCTAGTAGTGTAACCACCATCTAAATGTCCACTTGAACAACATGATATGAACATTTGTTTATTCCATTTTGTTCAAAAATTCAATATTTCCTTTCTCTCTTTTCTATTTTTTTTAAATATTTGTGGATATCAAATACATTCAAACCCTAAAAGTAGTTTATAATAATGTAGCTCATATGTAAAGATGACTTTTTGCTTAACAGAGTACAGATAAATAACAACAGTACCTCAACTACAAAATGCAGTGTACTTGATTTAGACATCAGATGCCTTGGGCGAATTATCAGGCGTCTTCAACATTGCACTCTTTTTTCCTTTATGTGCTTCTATTGCATCTCTAAATTCCTGAACGATCGAACTCTCTTTGAACTTCACAGCAAACGTAGTGAGTCCAGTCTTCCCTTCTCCAGTGCTATTAATAAATTCCTGAACGATCGAACTCTCTTTGAACTTCACAGCAAACGTAGTGACTCCAGTCTTCCCTTCTTCAGTGCTATTAATAAAGCATAGGTCACACCCTTTTTATCCATATTAGTCAATGTCATATTTGGGTAAAGGCTTGCGTTCATAGTAAGCCTATAGTTTCCTTTGGTCCTCATACAAACCTTCCCTTTCCATCTTTAGATAAAGAAACATTCAGCTGTAGCTCGCCTTTTCCTCTCTTTCCAATTTCCATCTATGTATTCGTACAGTACAACTTCCGCATTGACCATTACTTTCTCGTTCTCTCCTGTTTCGACAGGCTTCTCTTGCATGTTGGAGCATTTCCATTGTTTGAGCTTCTTATGTTGAAATTTGTAGAGTTGAAAGCTGGTTTATCAGCAGAAGAAATTGTGTCGAAAGGGAAGGAAGTGGATCCAAAATAGGCTCCTACAGGCCCATAAATGCATTTTGGCTGGTGGATAACTGTTCAAATGAAGTCACTGAAGAGGTTTGGTTTCCGTCGCTTGCCTCTTTCATTTATGCTTCTTTAGCTTTAGTTGAAGATTCTCCTCTTTTGGTAGTTTCTTCATTCTCAACTTTAGCTTTGCTCCCATTACATTCCACTTCGCTTTCGAGCTCTGGCTTCGCTTCTTCAGCTTTTTCTTCGATGTTTTCTTCAGCTTTTTCTTATTTTTCATCAACACCGGTTTTCACGTGTGTATTGTTTTTCAGGTCGAGTTTAATATTCGTTGGGTTAGAAGGTAGGACAAGTTCAAGGGAGGCAAAAGGATTAGGAGCAAAAGATTGTGTTAAGCGTTGACAGTGTTTACCTTCACAATTCTTCTAGCTGCTAATACATCATCACTTGCTTTTTTGAAACCCATTTCAGGTTCTGGGCCATCATCTTCGAGCTTCGGATTCCCTTTTGAGATCTGTCTGCCAGCAAACCTCTTCTTGGATTGTCCGCTTTCTGAATCAGCCGTTGCACTGGCCTGAAATGAAAATCTAGGATTCAGAGGCAAATTGATTTATTTTCCTCTTTTAATTTCAGATTTTTAGAAACCCTAAGTTTGAGGGAGGATCTGATTGACAGAATATTAAAATTCAACATTTACTTTCAAGGTATTTAAGATATGTAATTTATTCATAATACAAGTAAATAATAATCTAAATTTAGTTATAGCACGAGGATCAGTTATATAAAGAGATACATTTTTTCTAATCATTTATATAAAATGACAAATGCTATATCATTTTCTGAAAAAGATTATTTAAAAAAAACTATCTTTTTTATATTTAGAGAAAATTGCTTTTATCATTATGCAAAGTGTTCTCTTAAAATGACGTTAAAAAGGTAATTTCATGTAACTCATTTTATAAAATATATGTGCATGTATCACTGCATCAACATACACGTGATTGTGATATAATTAGTGCAACCTAAGGTTTAGTGCAAAATATGAATAAATGGGCATGGATCAGGTAAATGATCGTAACAACTATTGTAACTGACATGATTAATTAGAAAGCAAAACATATTTTGATTACACTTTAATGAGGCAATCAATATATCATAACATATTACAAATAACATCAACCTAATCCTTAACTACATACATAGCAGTTTGGTTGTTGACACTATGTCATGTAAATGTAATAAAACACCAGTAATTAATAAACATGAACGAACATAAAATCAAGGTGGTTCGGTTAATATGAAAGGGAAATTAATGACAATAAACAAAGGAGAAAATGAAACGACCTTGAATTATAATCTATATTCCAAGCAAATCTCTTTCAACTTGTGGTCTGATCTCTCAAATAATTATTGTCTGATCTATATACTTTTTTGAAAAAGCTAGCAAACAAACTGTTAATGCAAACTTTATAGTATCTTAAATACTGTTATTGAAGCAATCATCATTCAAGTTACCGCAAAAGTCAAAAATTTCTTTTCTTTTCCAAGAAAGCAATGACACCGTGCTAACACAAACTTTTGTAGTATCTTTAACACCGTTAAGGATTACACCCAACTTGCTTATATTATACTTATTTAATTTATCATCTTACATGCTAAACTTTTTATGCCTTGAACATGGAATAAATATGTTAGCAATACATCCTTGAAAATATCATCTTATATGCTTAAATCACTTTATTATTTTTCGTGATATTCACCTTATTATTTATTCTTTCCAACCAAAATGATTTTCGCTTTTAACAATTCTCGTGTACAAATGTTAAACCAAGGAAAATCAATTCAGTCATAGCAAGTAGTATCATAAGAAAATCTGTTGTTCATACGAAATCATGAAATTCAAGTAGTATGTCTTAGAGACAATGCCTACCTCCATATTAGCTAGCAAAAAAGAAAAAAATGTAGCAGGAAATCAAATTTAATAGAATGGCGGTATCTTACTTCCATTGTGTTCCTATATGAAGACTGTCCATTTTGATATCTGTCATTCAATCCATAGTCAAAGCTAAGCTCACCATCATCATTACTATCAGCATAGTAGTCATCACAATCATCTTCTTAATCAGTGTCTTCCATTCCTGATTCCACCAAGTTGTTAACCAATGTGCTCTCTGTCAGCAACTTCTTTTACATGAGATTAGACGCCTTCAAGAGCCTTGAGCCCTTCCCTGAAAATATTTAAATGGGAATAAACAATATCAGTCCATGCTCAAACGGGAAACTGGAAAAATGGAGGTGATTAGGAAAACAATCGACCAATAGGATTTGAGCAGAGTTCAGGGTAAGCTTTAGGACACAACCATAAATATCTTTAAGAAATACTTGTACATGGTGTTGTGCTGACTGCATCAAAAGACTTCTAGATTGGCCTTGCTTTGATGATGTCAATCGAAAGATGAATAGATATGTTTCTTCTTCATAAGCATCCCGAGCTTCTTGCAATTGATGCGATGAAATCAACTCTCCTTTAAAATACTTCGACAGTCCTTTTTCTTTGTATGCTGCTAATGCAAATTTGTATGATTCTGTGAAGAAAATTGGACAACTATTAGGATGTAATAATACATAACAGAGATACATAAGATATCCATAACTGAGGAAGAAAGAACAAACCTTTTCTTATTGCACAATTGCCTCATCTCCTACATTGGTTAGACACACTCACATTAAAAAACTTCATACCATAACTAGCTATGTTAAACCGAAGCTTACAGACCAAATGAATTGCTAATTTCAATGTGCACCGCTATATCTCCTAGAGCTAAGTTTGACAGTCCATCCATTGAAACATGTTTAAATCGACTAATTAAAATTAAAAACCAAATGAGGCCATCACTATTAGAAATTTGGTAATCATGAATATAACGGAGAATTCTTATAGCTTGGAATCTCGGGCATTTGGGCACTTAAAGAACATATTTGCTTGGGCATGAAAAATTAAACTAGCATATAATGGAAGGTAATAATCTATTCGATTTGTTTATAGAAATTTCATGATCAGTCCTTTTACCTGTACCTTGTTAAAACATATTTTACACAATAATGCTAATAAATTCAGATTATATAATTTCATCAAATTTATGTTATAACGAAAATTTAAGTGATGAAGCATATGTGTAACAGTATTAAAAGAGGATAAAGCTACAATTGATGTGTTTGCTTATTAGGTAACTATAATATACTATATTGGTTTATGGTTCCAAAAATTTTTCATGGAAATCACTACATTAGTTTCCTATCATATTACTGCATGTTCTGCGGTAGCCATATGTGATGGCAAAGCACAAATCACATAGTAACAGTTAAAGTACACCAACATAAACATACTCATTTGAAATATAGTGAACTAAAGTATGTAATATCAGCAAATGAACAAATAATTGTAAATGATTTACCATTGATTACACGTGATTGCAGAACTAAAGCACACAAGATTTTGTTTTTAAAAAAGTAAAAACAAATAAAACCTGATACCTGGAAAGTACACAATTGCATAAAACAAACAGATAAAGGCACGAGAGCAGAAACCCTATCTCCGCGCAAAGAAAACAAGCTCGCGCTGTATACTAACCAAAACAAGCCTGCATGTCGATTACCATCAAAATCAGGCCATAGACGGCGGCGGTGTAGTAGTGGAATTTTTTGGAGGGTGCGGTTGGTAGGATTTGGGAGAGGTTGCGTATTAAAGGAAACATCGCCTATGTTAGGTTGGTGGGATTTTACAGAATTGAGCTCGATTCAGATTAGGTTTTATAAATTTGGGGTTTTGGGAAAACTCTCCGAGAGAGTGATGGAGGAAAATAATTAATTGGATTTACGGTTGCGAGAGAAAATATAAATGAAGTGGCAAATTGAAATGGAACAAACCTTAAACGAGTGGAGACGTAAAGGAGAAACGTGACACGGAGGGAAATGAAAATGAATATCCCGCCAAGAATTGTCACTAGCGTTAAATAATAAAAATAAAATGGACCAAATATCTTCAGTTGCATTTAGTTTACAAACGCCGCTAACATATGTAACTAAAAGTATTTTTTCTTGTAGTGATACTAGTTATACAATCAAAACCGCATGATCTCGTATTGGAAATTGGGTTTCCATCATGGGATCAAGGCTAGGGATCGTCCTCTCCGATTTGAGATACTCTAGCAAATGCCTCAGGATCACACCTATGGGCAACCCTTGGAGCGATAGGGCCGGTCCCCACCTAACGATAGTGGATTAGTTATGCCTGAATACATGTTTCCCAGTTCCTTTGAACCTCCATATGGCCACTAACAACCTATAAATCCGAGGTACCTGATAATCCATCATCCACATAAGTAAAATGCCAGGGCTGGTAGGTCACTGACACCACTCTAGCTAGAAAGAAAATGTTCACTCCCTACGGTCCATATCCCGTTTTTGACTCATACCGGGGTGTGAGGCTCACGAAGTCACGCTGTACACAAAGCTACGCCTAAACAGGCTATGCTTTGATCATCAACCACAAGGCTCTGCTTTTCAACAGAAGCCTTGATCCATGCATCTTAGCATGCCACATTGTCAATCCAAACCATACCATTGATTTCTACCAATATATAACCACTAAGCTTGTACGTCCCAGATAAGGGTGTTAACCACCAAACAGATATATATATTTAGCAGAGATCAACGAATACAGCATAAAGGAATACAATGTCAGACATACCATCCATTTACAAGTCCGTTCTGGGTCCGAACGAAACCGGAGGTACCTTATACCTCGCATATCCGAACAATCAACAATACGTCTGGACGGCTACCCCTGACTCCCCTTCAAGGTAACTACTCCAATCATGGGCCTCAGTAGCAACACATCCATTCAATGTGAAGATCGTCGGTCTTCAATCACCGTCTTCAACTCTTCGACTCAAATCGTCGTATAATCATTTGAAATGAAATTGAACTTGGACCTTTCAACTGATTCTCGCATATATGTATATATTTTAAAATCAACTTATATCGTTATTAGTATTTGATAACGATTTATCGCTATTTTTATTTATATAAAAATAGCTAGTCTATTTAACGACGCTTCGGGTCGGTTGGCAGCCCTAGCGCTGTTTTCAATCAAATTTGATTTACACATTTCTCGAAATCTAACCGTTGGATTTTAACACAATTCATATCGTTGGAAAGATATTCCCAAGGCGAACCTAACGGTTTCAATTTTGGGAAAATCCGACAGTCGGATATTTCAGCATAATCCTTTAAAAGTACAATTCCAAAATGTGAACTACTGCGCTCGATTCGTTTAATTATAATTTGTTTATATATATAATTATATATACATACAATTTCTTCGGCTATTTCATTATTGTGATAATCATGACAAGTAAAAAACGCTTGGTTTCATAACATTTTGATATATAACATAACACACAATAATGTTTATTTTAATTCACATACACAACCTATACATGCAATGTATATTTTTTTTCTATTTTCAATTTACACAAACATGCAATTTCTTATGCATCATTTCTAATTTAACAAAAATGAGGATTTTTGTGTCATTTCAATTTCTAACAAAAATGCAATATATTTTGGTGTCAACATCAATTATACAAAAATGAATATATATTTTTGTTTATTTATTTTCAATGTAACAGAATAATGACTTTGTTATTATTTCAACGCAAAACAAAAATAATAATTTTGAGTTAATCTTCCCTTACAAACAAAATAATGACTTGGTTATTATTTCAACGCAAAACAAAAATAATAATTTTGAGTTAATCTTCCCTTACAAACAAATAATGACTTTGTGTGTCAATCTTTTCTACACAGACAAAATGATAATTTTGTGTGTTAATTTTTATTTCAAACAAAATTAAGGAATTTTGTTTTTAAAAAAAACGAATGTAAGTTATTTTCTAATGCGACCAAAAGATTATTTCATTTTTTCCATTTTTAAATTTCGACCATATAATTTTCAGTGAAAATCTATTTACATGAAAATGCAAATCTCATACCTTTATTCTTTTAATGAAAACCTATTTACATAAAATGTAAATTTACATTGTTATAATTTTCATTGAAATGTATTTACACAAAATGTAAACTCTGTATCCTAATTCTTTTTAATGAAAATCCATTTGCATAAAAATGTAACCATCATATCTAAACCTTTTCAATGAAAATGTAAATTTTCTCTTTAAATCTTTTAACATGAAAATGTAAATTTATCCTTTAAATCTCTTTTTACATGAAAATGTAAATTTATCCTTAAATCTCTTGTACATGAAAATGTAAATTTATCCTTAAATCTTAATTACATGAAAATGTGATTTTCTTATTTTTAATCTTAATTACATGAAAAATGTAAACTTTCCTACTCTTAATCCTATTTACATGGAAAATGTAAATTTCCTACTTTAAATCTTATTACATGAAAAAATGTAAGCCTTTCTTTTTTTTTTTTATCTTATTACATGAAAAAGGTAAACTTTTCTTCTTTTAATCTCATTATATGAAAAATGTAAACTTTTCTTCTTTAAAACTCATTACATGAAAAATGTAAACTTTTCTTCTTTAAATCTCATTACATGAAAAATGTAAACTTTCCTTCTTTAAATCTCATTACATGAAAAATGTAAACTTTTCTTCTTTTTCTATCTTAACACATGCGAAATGTAACTTCATAATTTTAATCTAATTAAATTAAAATGTAACTCTCCTTTTATACCAATTGACATTAAAATGTAACTTTTCTTTATATACCAATTTACATTAAAATGTAACTTTTCTTTTTATTATAACAAACATGATGGTGAATCTTTTCTTTCTTTTATAACAAACGTAATGGTGAAAATATTCATTTCATAATAAACACATGACGGTGAAAATATTCATTTCTAAATTGACACATAACAGTGTAAAAATTGTAATTTTTATTATTTCAACTAAAATCAATGTTAATGTCATTACTTTTGTAACACCCCACATCCGTTAGTGTCACTCACAAAGGGAATGCACTAAGTTCTGTGGAGCATTTTAAGGTAAAAGATGCAGATGAATTACAAGACAAACAAAAATTAAAACAGAGGAAAATAAAACTTTGCTTTATTGATAAAATAGTTTGTACAACGATTTCTTTACAATATTAGATTATCATCTGTCCTACAAAATAAAGAAGCATAAAACAACATTTATATTCCCCAATGTAGCAAGAGCCAGCCATAGCATCTGAAAAGAGAATCCAAGCAAAACTTCGACAAATCTTCAAGATGGGAAAGAGTGACAGTCCAACTTAACCTGAGCTATACTATTCCCTCCTTTACTACCTAGGTGGGAGAACGGAAGAAAAGAAGACGAAAGAAAAACAGAGTCAGACATAAAGCCTGAGTAAGTTCAGTTACTTCTAGCATGTGAACATGGAAAAACAAAACGACATGAATTAACTGAATACAAGATAACACCATGATGATAGGGTCAACAAGGTTAGACAAGATTAACACAAGATATGCTAAGACAAGATAAACTGGATATGCTCTAATACTTTCGCCGCTTCACTATTTCCTTGTTATACTGGTTTATATATCTCTGCACCACCTAACTAGTGTCCCAACTAGTAACGATAACGTGATCCCAATCCCTGTAGTTTCCATTGCCTTCAGGCATACATTTATTATTTATTACCTAGATCTAATCTAGGGTTTTCTATCAAGTGCTTTCTAGATTCAACTAGAGTTTACGCTATCTGCTGAACGCTTCTCGGATTCAGGGTTAATGCCACCTAGTCCAACTAGGGATTATGCTACCTGTCGAACGATGCCCCCTAGTCTAGGACACACTACCTAGAGTGGTATATGTTCCTAGACTTCCCCATGTATGTATCGCGAATCATTATCGCTTGTCTAGATGCACATGTCCTGTAATGTGCGGCCCGAGTCCTGTGGCAGGGCAAACCAAGAAACACAGAACTCGGTCGGGAGCTTTCAGATATCTGTCGATGTAGATGCTAAGGTCTGTTTTTATTCCAGTGGCTATGGTCCCACTCGACCCCTCCCTCAACTAATGAAAGGCACACATTGAAAAGTGAGAACTATACGCAGGCCCCCTATGCCCCACTAACCTATGGCCATCCTCACCCATAACTAGATAGCAAGTATATGGTCTTTTGGAGTTCTCCGCCTTTCCGCTTCACGTTTCTCGATTGACTCAAGATGGATGGTAGACGACGAGTTGCTATCACAGGGCTACCGTTTTCTCGCCGAATCACGCTGGTCCATCCTAGTCTTTAGGTTGCCATATATTACAACCAAGGCATACCCCTGGTTCTTCTAACGCAGACCTTAACCTCTGTGAGCCCAGGAGGATCATCTGCAGCCTCATAGAGGGATACCAAGAGTACCATCACGTCCCCTCGACGCCTCGGGCTTCGTTACCCAATTCGTTGGAACCTTCTTTTTAATCAGACGGATGTTCGCTCCTTCCCGTATTATACTAAGAATTACTACTTAGTTTTGCTAACTAAGGTTTACCAATTAGTTTCCAGAATCGTTGTTTTCTTAACTAAGGTTTACTACTTAGCTCCTTTTAACTAAGGTTTACTACTTAGTTCTCTTTCTCGTCAATTTGGATTGGTTAAGTGTCATTAGTCCATTCAAGCTAACTTAACCCTCTTCATTTATCCTGTTAAACTGGTTAAGTGTTATCAGTAATTCATGTTGACTTGACCCTACCACAAACCAAGTTATATTGGTTAAGTATTTCTGATTACTTAACCCTACCCATTCATCATGTATTGATTAAGTGTTCCTTTTTAACTTAACCTTGCCCATCTGTTTTAACTAACATTTTATTAATGGTTAAGTATTATCCCTTCATGTTTTAGACTTAACCCTATTCATTTATCACAATCTGATGGTTAAGTGTTCAAGTTTACTTAACCCTACGGTCTAGTCCAGCTAACATATCAAATTGGCTAAGTGTATTAAATTTTACTTAACCCCAACCTCTAGTCTAGTTAACATGTTAATTTGGCTAAGTGTATTAACTTTACTTAACCCCACCTTCTAGTCTAGTTAACATGTTAATTTAGATAAGTGTTTTCTTAGTTACTTAACCCCTACAAATCTTGTCTTGTTACGATGTTAAGTTTGGTTAAGTGTTCCTATGGACTTAACCCTCCCATTCTAGCTTAACTGTGTTAAGTGTCTGTATGAACCTAACCCCACCCATCGGTTTAGTTATCATGTTGAATTGGTTAAGTGTCTTAGTTAACTTAACCCTACCATTCTTGTTCTAGCTTTAACTAAATAAATTAAAGCCGCGACCACTCACATGAGACAGATATTGTTGCGATTACTGGATGTGCCAGTTGGTTCTGGGCAGGTTTACATCGCAACTCAGTCTAACCTCAGGTTAGGCATATTCGTGTTTTCTAAGTTCAAAGGGTTTTGATTAATTTTCAAATCAGGTTTTGAAAGTAACCATCCCGTTCGTCGGATCAGTTAGGGATAGCCAGGGAGAGTAGGAAACTTGTATTTTCCAAACCCAAGCCTAGACACTATCCTCTCTGTCACCCTAGAACTTTCTGGTGTATGTATTATCAAAAGAGATGTCATTTAATAAACCTTTCTTTTGTCTATAAATAAATTGTTAACAATTTATCCTCAAAGTCCATTTTCCCTTTTTAAATAAATTTTTCCTATACCCTATACATTTGCCATGCCCACTAATGGACTTATATTCTAGGCCCAAATCTTGATTTGCCTATCATACAGTTTATAGCAATTTAGATCCAACATCCTCATTTACAGTTCATGCCAAAACTAGATTTTATATTCTAGTTTATAGTTTATGCCAAACTAGATTTCATGTTCTAATTCACCGTTTATGCCCAAAACTTAATTTGCATACCAACTACCTACTTTGTGGCCCATTTAACCATTTACCATTTACGCCCAATGTATGTATATTATTCACAATTATGCTAATATACTTATCATGCTTAATTTAGCCACCCAATTCTGATTTAATATTCTAATTTCAGTTCATGTCAAAACTAGACTTGTTATTCTAATTTTCATCTTAATAGTCATGCTATAATGCATGTTCCCAAATTATGCCAATTTCCAAGTTTAGTCAATTTCTTGTTTTTCCCAAAACGTATTCCCATCGTTCGTATAATCGTGATTCAACCTAGATTATAAATAAATCTAGATTCGTGGATAAAAGGGAATGAACCAAAATGCCATGAAAGAATAGACATAATAACTGGCATAAGATTATAATTCACAGGCATATAGATGTGGTAGTATTACGACATGAAAAGGTTGAATAGTATAGGTTCAAGAACATGGGTAGACCTAACTTAATAGGTAAATTCCCAAGATCAAGATCCAAGGATAACTAAGAATAAATTGAAATAGAAAGTCAAGCCTAGATCCAATATAATGCCAGTTTGGGGTACGACATGGTTTTGTAACTACAGTGTCATGGGCATAAATAATAATCTTATATCCATAGTCATAGGCAATAAATCCTCATAGTTAATGAATCACGGTCATAGGCGATGTTCATAGTCAAAGGAAAATAATTCTCACAGTCATGAGTCACAGTCATAGGCAATGTTCATAGGCAATGTTCATAGTCAAAAAGGCATATGGTTTTAAGGTCCTTAGTTTCATAGTCACAGTCTTATTGGTCATCGAATCATAACAGTTCTTAATTAGGTCCAAAGATATAAGCACTGATTCAAATAGAAAGATTTGGCATATTCTTTTATTCCTTTAATTTCATGTCACGAATAGAGAAAATGTTCAAATCAAAAAAGTGACTGACTTACAGAGATTATATTAGATTCGTAGAAGAACAGTCGTTGAAGTCGTTTGAATCATCACTTGAATCCTAACTTGTTTTGAATCTCCTCTTGAAAGTCTTGAGCAGCATTTCCTCGTCTTGATTTATTTTATATATTATTTTATTTTTTTATACATTTTCTCAGAGGCAGCATAAGGATAGAATGAAATTGTGTAGAGAGAAGGAGGCTAGGAGGTTGTTTATATAGGATTAGAGTCATGAGTCTGGTCAGAAAATCGGGCAAGAAACATCAAAATGAACCCAGGTTCAAAACCGGGTTCTCGCACCAGGTCGACCCCCAGGTCGACTGCCCAGTCGACCTGGTCGGGGAGGGGAAGGGGGGTCGACTCCCCAGTCGACCTGGGTCCTGGGCGGGTATTTTCCCGCCCAGCCCGCTTCTGGGTTTGAATTCGAATTACGAATTCGAATTTCGAGTTGTTTCCTGTTCTGAAAATTTCTGAAACTTCGGAGAGTCATAAATTCGTCATACGGACTCCGATTTACGCAAACTCGGACTCGTTTTCAAGCAGAATTTCGAGACGAACGCAATGGCGCCACCCGTTTCCCTTAATGCTTTCATTTTGAATTAATTATACCTTGATTTTTGAATCTTAGTGTTACATTCTCCCCCACGTAAAAGGATTTCGTCCCCGAAATCTTCAAGTTAGGAAGAATGTGTCCTACCATCCAATCACCCATCTACTCAACCATTCAATCACAGGCATTCATTGTCCTTAAAAGATTTCTAATGCTTTCATGTTCATATGCATAGTGTGTGTATATGTCTTTATCTGGTGCAAAATCAAGCGGTCTACTGATTCAGTCGACCTCCTTAATGTGAATCATGTCAGTGCCATGCGTCCAACCATGTATGCAAGCATCCCTAGTTATGTAAATACTACATGTGTGCATAGCCATTCATCCATATGCGACATCCATATGATAACATATCATGTTCAACATACAAATAAATACATATCTGTAAATGCAATATGAAAACGTCCGAACTGATCTAGTGCCTAATACGTATGTATATGCATTCCCGAGCAACAATTAGCAACCACTCGCAACCATCAACCATAACATGTTTCAAATACATGTTTACATCCAAAAGAGTTTCTACCTAAGGATCGAAGATATGACCTAGAGGATATACTTTGGAAAGGGAGAAACAATTATGCGTAAAGCTCCTACAAAAAAAAAAAGAAATCAAGGATGCACCCTTAAGGAAAAGGGTATGATGCTAGTATCTAGCCTTCTTGAGCTTTACTCCACTGTATCTTAACTAATTTAACTTCACGATTGTGAAGTTTCTGACCTCCATTTCCAAAGTAAACAGATGTCAATCACGGTACCAAGTGTATGTACTAAGATGATTAGACGTCTCCCTCTTATCCACCATGCCATAACTATAAGGGTCGAAAGGTCACTACGTGCTTTTTTTAGAGTGCCTGCCACAACTATTCATCTCTCACGCAAACCATCCTAGTCGAACTCGACATTCCTCAAGTACAAGCCCCAAAGGCCTAAACCAATATCAGACAAGCACCCAAGGAATATGAGACGACCTGAAATCCCGTTCTTACGGAAACAAGGGTTATCTTTGTAATATAACACAGAAACATATAATAGCAGAACAGAATTAAATAAATACACCAGATAATGTACAATAAAATATACTGGATAAAGTAATCATCAGAGTTACACAGTATACAGGATCTTACTTAGTACAAATACAGTTCAGCTATACATAAATGTCTACAGCGGAAAACAAACAAAATATGTACAATAGGAGCTGAACAACATAAAAAGAGATAAATGATAGAATCCATCTTCAACTCCAGCTATCCAGAAAGAACCAGCTAAACCTGAATACAAGGCTGCCCGTGTAGAAAAGGGGGCAACCGAGTTTGAAAGTGAAACAAACTACGAGTCAGTCATGGGACTGGTATGAGAAATCTATTCAACACATATATAATATGGCTAATCACAGGACCACGCCACTTTCGTGGAACGGGTTTACTCCATTGGATTGCCAGTGCTTTAAAACAAATCTTTCTTTTAAACATCGCTATGCTTTTTATAAAAATGAAGCCGTTATAAGACTCAGTACCCATCACACAATGCAACGCAAACCGGAGGATAGAGTTTTTACCTTATAATGGCCAAAATATGCTTGATACGAATAAAACAAAGGTATTTGATATTATTGCTAGTGTTTATATGTTTCAAAAACAATTTGAATCATAACTATCAATCATAGACGGCATTAATGCCCCATACCACTATGTCGCCATATATAGGTATACAATCAAATTCGCACGATGTCGTATTTGGAAATTGGATTTCCGTCATGAACCAAGGCAAAAGATAGTCCTTACCGAATTCGTGACTCTCTAGCCCAAGCCACAGGCAAGTACTTAGTCAAGCCTTTGGAGCGACAGGGCCGGTCCACCGACGTGGATTAAAATGCCTGAACAATACATTTCCCCGCCCTTTGGGGCGTAAACGAGCCAAAGAATGACTCCATCGGACCCGGATCGTCTGATCAAACCGAGGCGCCTCGCAACAGCAACAACCACATAGGTGAAAAGTATATAAATGTCAGGGCTGGTAGGTCACTGACACCACCCTAGCTAGAAAGAAACGCATGCCCTCCCTGAGGTCCTTCTCCCGTTTCTGGTTCATACCGGGGTGTGAGGCTCGCGATTTTTCGTTATACACAAAGCTACGCCACACAGGCGGTGCTTTGATCATCACCACAAGACTTTGCTTTTCAACAGAAGCCCTGATCACTGCATCTTAGCATGCCACACAGGCAATTCATGCCATGCGACTGATGTCCATCGATATTCAACCTCTGAGCTCGTGCGTCTCAGAGAAGGGCGTTAAGCAAAAGAATAAATTCTCCGCCGCCAACAGATGTATATTTAACAGAAATCAATCAACACAGAATAAACTCCAATGTCAGACACACAGTCCATTTACAAGTCCGTTCTGGGTCTGAACGAAACCGGAGGCTCTAAATACCTCGCAAACCCTTCGATCACCACGTACGTCTGGACGATCACCACTCATTATCCATATTTCGGGATGCATCCCAATCAGGGACTCAGTTACCATCCAAACGAGGTGAAGATCTCCGGTCTTCGACCACCGTCTTCATCTTCGAATTTCAATCGTCGGTCAATTATTCGAAATGAGAATTAACTCGGCCTTTTCAAATAATTCACGTATATTTAGAATTTCAAATCAATTTATTTCAATGGTTAAATTATTCGACAACACCAATATTGTTCTTTAATGTAATTTTCACACCAAACACATTCAACCATCAAATACAACATAAATCGAGCAAATTCAGTTTATTTCCACTCCATATTGTTTATGGTACTTTATAATGATTTATCGCTATTTTTATTTATTTTAAAATAGCCCATTTATTCAAAACGACGCTTCGGGCCATAACGCGGCCGTGGCGCTGTTTTTCTTCAGATTTGATTTACACATATCTGAAAATCTAACCGTTGGATCCTCACAAAATTTACATCATTAGAAAGGTCTTTTCAAAACGAATCCAACGGTTCCAGTTTCGGGAAAATCCGACGGTCGGATCTCCCGGTACAATCGTTTGAAGTTTCGATTTCAAAATACGAACTGCAGCGTCGTTATTCGATTAAATATATAATTATATTTATATATATATAAATATAATCGCTTCTGGCGCTGTTTTTCTTCAGATTTGAATTAAACATTCCAGACAATCCAACCGTTGGATTTTTACAAAGTTGGTGCCGTTGGGAAGATATTTCCAAGGCGAACCCGACGGTTGCGGTTCCGGGAAAATCCAATGGTCGGATTTCCCGCACTAGTTGTTTGAAATCATGGTTTCAAAATGCGAACTGCACGACTAGGTTTCGTTTTAATTTTATTTATATTTATATATTTATATAAATATAGTTCATTCAATGGTTTCAATATCGTTTTCACTTCAAATATTTCACTAACGCCTTAAAATTTTGGAAAATTTCGCCATAACCTCCCTTGCACCGGGAGCATCGAGAAATCGCAAATACCTTTCCCGGTCCTTCTAATCTCAAAAAGAAAAAGAAAAAGCCAAGCGGCTAGCCAAAAGGCTCATAAAATCATCACCCAAACAAAACAGTAAATGTGTACCTATTTGTCGGGCACAAAATTTTATTCCTCTTCTCTAGCCCCTTTGCTATAACCTGTTCAATGAATATGCATGTACATATATATAGTTCTTATCATTTATCATTTTCTATTCAACTTCATATTTGATTTCTATTTGGTTTTAAAAACATCATTCATTCTAATGTTACATACATAGGTACAAATCATTTCATTAGCTAATTAATGAATATTTCAACTCATATATATTTATTTGAACAAGTGGCTATTTTTAACACTTCACATTTCAACGATTCATGCATACGACAAAAATGTGATTTTTATTGTAAAACAACTCATTTCAAAACACTATTATTTTGATATATTTCATATTGGTGATAAAAATAGGATTTTTCTTATAAAACAACTTTCAAAACGAGATTATTTTACATAGTTCATATAGTCGATAAAAGGTGATTTTTATTATCAAACAATTTATTTCAAAATATGAATACCATTCAACACATGAACTTCAATTCAACGAATGAATATCGATTCAACACATGAAGGTTTTCTATAGTTTCTATATATAGATAGAAATGTGATTTTTATATTTAAAACGCAAATACCATTCAACACATGAATTTCTAATCAACGAATGAATATCAATTCAACACATGAAGGTTTTCTATTGTTTCTATATATAGATAGAAATGTGATTTTTATATTTAAAACGCGAATACCATTCAACACATGAATTTCTAATCAACGAATGAATATCAATTCAACACATGAAGGTTTTCTATTCAATGAATAAATATAGTTTAAGCAAATGAAAATAATTCAAACACACGAATATTATTCAAAATTTCGGCAGCATAACGGCAGGGTAGTTAAAACCGGGACCGTCCCTAGTACGGCTCCTCGCTCTAACTTAAAACCTCGCGGTTTTTGACAATGGGGATCATGCATCTAGTTCGCACGCAGGCGGCATGTATATATTTATTTCATTTCCACAGACTAATCCTATGTGGTTTCAACCAAATATTTCTCAACCACAAACGGGTATATTTCAACCTCAATCAATCAATATCAACCATAAACAATCCCAAACAATCATTCGCTATCAATCAATTTTCAACCAATTTCAACCAATAAATATCGTCCATGGTTCGTGGACGAGGGGCGTATATATATATATATATATATATATATATATATATATTATATATTATATATAGCAATTCACTTTTATTTCAACACACATATATATATAGAAAAAGAAATTGAAGAGTGAGAAATTCTCACCGAATAGCTAATTCAATCCCACGACTCTTCTTTGCATAAATCTTCACCGTTCTCGCCTTTTGTCCCTTTCGTTGCCCGTATTCACTACATATGTAAAGATCGAATTTTTTACTTCGATGTTTAATATATAAATATCATATTTTTACTTCGATGTTCAATATATAAAAATCATATTTTTACTTCGATGTTCAATATATAAAAATCGAATTTTCACTTCGCTATTCAATATATAAAAATCGAATCTTTACTTTGCTATTCAATATATAAAAATCGAATTTTTACTTTGCTATTCAATATATAAAAATCGAATCTTTTTAAATATAAAGATTTCACCCTTTCAAATACTTCATTATAAAAATCACATTTGATATTTTTCTACACATATAAAGATGCTATTTTTAATATTCCTATCTTGTAAAAATTATATTTTTACTTTTCTACTTAAACAAAATCATATTTTTACACCTCCTATATAGTAAAGATTATATTTTTAATACTTTAAAAATATAAAAATCATACCTTTATTACTTTAAAAATATAAAAATCATATTTTTCTCTAACCAAATCAAATCTTTTTGTATTCCAACCATATGTATATAAAAAAAACTTATCTTTATATAATAAAATCTTATTTACATATAATAAATAAAGTAAATAAACAAAATCAGAAAATTTAAGCATATTATAATTAAATAAAATAAATGAAATAAAGAAGAAAGCTTACGGTGGATAATGGGGTGGAGATGGCGTGACTCAGTCGCAAGGGGGGGGGGGTTTGATGCCACGTCGGAGGTGTAGAGGGACGGGGGAGGGCGCTGGAGTTCGCCGGTGGGGGCAGGCGGAGTAGGCGACGGTCTTCTGGTGGTGGCGTCGGGTTTGGTTCGATTGAAGGGGGGTTTGGCTCGGGACTTCGATCGATGGAGGAGGGGGGGGGGGAAGAAGGGGGATGCGCGACGTCAGGTGGGGGTCTCTTCGACGAGGCGATGGGCGGTCGGCTTCCGTCCTCGACGGAATTTTTTATTTTTTTTATTTTTGATTTGCCTGGTTCGATTTCGATAATCGGTAAAGGAGGGAGGGTCAAGGGGTTTGACCAGTAATAAGGGAAAGGGGGGTTTTATTTTCATTTATTTATTTATTTAATTATTCTCCAAAAAGTGGCTTTTAAATTCGAACTCGAAACGAGGCCTACCGACTGTCGTCCCTAGCGTTTTACCCCCATTCCGAACACAATGGGATAGGTATCGCAAGCTGATTTGATCGTTTCGATCAGTTTCCGTTGAATTTACATTTAAATCACTATATTGAATTTTAAACGTACATTTCAAATTACCGAGGTCACATACTAACTAGAAAAATTCCAGAAAAATATTTTCTAGCTTCGTATTGACGATACGGTCCTAACAAAACTAGTTTCGTCAAATTCTGAGACCGTTTGAAAAATGGCCAATTTCCAGTCGATTAAAATCAATTGAAACCGGTCAAACGCGTTTTCCTTTGCCACGCTCACATATTGGTTCGAAAAATTATGAAATTTGAAACCTAGCAATAATTTGACATCACAGATCCAACAAAAGTGGTTTCGTCGAAATCCGAGGTCGTTTGCAAAATGTCCATTTTTAAGGGCCTGAATTCCATAGCGATTATTCAGAATTTTCAACTGGACATATCTTTTGATTCCCGCTATGAAATTTCGATTGGTCGGATTCGTTAGAAAGATATCATCAAATAGATCCTAATGTTTTTGGTTTCACTAAAATCCGGATTGTTCTGCACCCGGTACAACCCGACAAAGTTTGAATTCAATTTTTGAAACTGCCACGCCATTTCAGGCCTTGTTTATAATTATAATTAATTATATTCGTTTTCAATTGTCGATTCAAACTCAGTTTTCATCGCCATTATTTAAAATATTTATTTTAAATATTTAAAATCCATTATTTTAGCCAATTTAAAATTTTTAAATTGGTTCAGATTTTCTGGGTCGTTACAATCTCCCCCACTTAAAACTTTTCGTCCCCGAAAAGGAACAAAGTCGAAAGTGGTTTGATAACTCTACAATCCCACAATACAACAACCAATTTGTTTTTAACCTTCCAAAAAAATATACTAATCAAATCCTAGATTCCCTTTTTTTTTAAAAAAAATTTATTCAGAGTATAGAATAAATAGTGCACATCCATGGGAAGAAAATAACAATAGAATAGAGAATTAAATGGTAATGCAAAGTAGGGTAAATGTACCTTGCACCAGAGTCAAACAGAGATATCTACTCGGCATCTAGGATAAGCCTTCTGAATGCTCTCCTCAACTTTCCAAGTACAATCTCGCGGATCTCCACTCCATTGCACTTTGACTAAGCGAACCTTCTTGTTCCTCAGCTCTTTGGTTTCTTTGCCTATTATCTTTAGCGGCTCTCTTCTCACAGCTAATTCTGGAGTAATTTCAATGTCTTGTTGAGCTGCTTCTTCCACGATCAAGTCTGGATCATGAACGTGCTTTCGAAGTTGAGATATGTGAAATACATCATGAACTCCAGGTAGCCAATCAGGAAGTTTAACCTTATAAGTGAGAGTACCGATCCGTTCCAGAATAGGAAACAAACCAATGAATTTGGGCGCCAACTTTCCAGTTTTACCGAACCGGATAACTCCTCTCATCGGCGATACTTTCAAATATACATAGTCGCCAACTTCAAAGGATATATCTCTTCTTCTTCTATCGGCATAGCTCTTTTGTTAGCTTTGAGCTGCGAGTAATCGCTTTTTGATAAAATCGACTTTGTCGGCAGTTTCTCGGATCATATCAGGACCCAACACAAGTCTATTTCCTGGCTCGACCCAACAAGCAGGAGATCGGCACGGTCTACCATATAATGCTTCGAATGGCGACATTGTCAGACTTGCCTGGTAGCTGTTGTTATAAGAGAATTCAGCCAAATGCAGATGGTCTTCCCATGATCCACCGAAATCTATAACACAAGCCCGCAATAGATCTTCTAAAATACGATTCACCCTCTCAGTCTGACCGTCTGTCTGAGGATGATAAGCGGTGCTCAAGTTTAACTTTGTTCCCAGCTAGACTTGAAGTGCTTCCCAGAATTTGCTAGTGAATATTGTATCTCTATCACTGACTATACTGAGCGGCACTCCATGTAGTCTAACTATTCCCCTGAAGTATATCTGCGCCAGACTCTGAGCGGTTCTATTTGATCTGACAGGTATGAAATGGGCGGTCTTCGTGAAGCGATCTACGATCACCCAAATACTGTCATTCCCTTTTTTGGTTCTGGGCAGACCATCAATGAAATCCATGGAGATATGCACCCACTTCCAACCAGGAACCTCTAGCGGTTGTAATAATCCAGCCAATTTCTGTTGGTCACTCTTGACTAGCTGGCAAGTAGGGCACCGGCTAACATATATTGAAACGTCTCTCTTCATAGCCTTCCACCAGAATGTTCTTTTGAGATCGTTATACATTTTGGCAACACCAGGATGGATACTCAGCTTGGACTTGTGACACTCGTCTAACACTTCCCTTTTTAGCTCAGGAATGTCAAGAACACAAATCCTTCCTTTTAACCTCAAGGTCTCGTCGTTATCTATTTGAAAACACGAGGGTTCGCCTTTCTGAATCCTTTTGATCATATCCTTAATAAAATTATCCTCCTTCTGAAGAATAGATATTTTGTCAATCAAGGATGTCGTGATAATAAAGCTGGTGATCATTACATTCTTTCGGCTCAGCGCATCGGCCACGACATTGGCTTTCCCGGGAGTATATATAATTTCAAAGTCATATGATGCAAGAAACTCCAGCCAATGCTGCTGCCTCAAATTTAAGTCCTTCTGAGTGAACAGATACTTTAACGACTGGTGATCTGTAAACAGTTCAAATCTCTCGCCCAGAAGATAGTGTCTCCAGATCTTCAAAGAGAATATGATAGCCAATAACTCAAGATCATGAGTTACATAGTTTTTCTCGTGTGGCTTCAGTTGACGGCTAGCATAAGCAATCACTTGACCTCTTTGCATTAACACTGCGCCAAGGCCTTCTCTAGAAGCATCAGTCCATACTTTTAAATCCTGGTTGCCATCGATGATGGTTAACACTGGAGCAGTCATTAGTCTCAACTTCAGCTCTTCAAAAGCCTCCTCACTTTCTGGAGTCCATTTGAATTTAGAATGCTTCTTTGTAAGCTTCGTTGACCAGATATCTTCAAAAAGTTTTTAACGAACTTCCGATAATAGCTAGCCAATCTGAGGAAACTGCGGACTTCAGTAGGGGTACTGGACTGCTTCCAATTCTGAATGGCTGTGATTTTACTTGGATCCACAGCGATTCCTTCTTTCGATACGACGTGGCCCAGAAATTTTACTTCATCTTGCCAGAAGATACATTTGGAAAACTTGGCTTTTAATACATTCCATCTCAGAATTTCTAGAACCTGTTCCAGATGCTTTCCATGTTCGGCCTTTGATTTAGAGAAGATTAGAATATCGTAAATAAAAACCAGAACAAATTTATTCAAAACCCCTCTGAACACTCTATTCATCAGATCGACGAAGTAAGCTGGAGCGTTATATAAGCCGAATGGCATTACTAACCACTCATAGAATAAGTCGGGACCTCTGAACGCTGTCATTGGAACACATTCTTCGGCAATTCGAAGTTGATGGAAGCCTGTAGCTAGGTCCATTCGTGAAAATACTTGTGCTCCATTTAATCGATCCAACAAATCATCTATTCGCGACAATGGATACTTGTTCTTTATTGTCTGCTTGTTCAGATCACGATAGTCCACACATAGCCGTAGAGTACCGTCAGATTTTGGGTCAAATACCACTGCTGCACCCCAATCAGAGAAACTAGGCCTGATCAGACCTTTCCATACTAGCTGTCGTGTTTGATTGTCTAATTCCTCCTTCTCTTTCAAGGCCATTCTTCGAATAGCGTGAACTACCGGCCTTGCATTGGGAATCAAAGCAATCTTGAAATCTATTTCTCTTTGCGGAGGTAAGCGAACAACTTCTTCGAACACATCCGCATAGTTCTTGACGACAGGAATATCTTTGATGAGGTCGGGAATATTCTCCGTAACTTCAGGGATATTTTCCATTTGGGCTGGAGAAACATTCAAAGCTGCCCAGAAGTCTTTTCTATTAGAAGTCGGGCCTTCACATGGTATGGTTATATAATTCCCCAATTGTGCCTTTGCCTTAACAACCCTCTCGGCGCATCTAACCTCCGCCTCATATTTGGTTAGCCAATCCAATCCCAAAATAAGATCGAATTCATTAAAATTCATGACGATAGAGATAATGGGGAATTTATAGCAAGAAAAAGAGACAGGAACTGCACAAATCCAACTGAGATTGATGGAACCTCCAACTTGATTTTGGACAGTCATTGGCTCTTTGAGCTTCTTCAAATTCAAATCCAACTTCTTGACTGCACTCTTTGCAATAAAGCTCCGTGATGCACCTGTGTCAAACAGTACTTTAACTGGAATGTTTTTGATATTGAGCGTGCCTTCTAAAACATCAGACCTCCCTTGCTCATCTGAGGGCTCAGAAGTTTCTGCTACTTCGTTTATATGTACTACCTCGGATTTCTTTGAGAGTTGACACTCCCGTGCAATATGACCTACTTGACGACACTTATGGCATCTCCTTTCCCTATGCGGGTTCTTTTGTTTCATAGCGCGTTTATACCCACTCTCGATCTGCTTCTTTAGAGATCTGCAACTTATCGAGAAATGTCCTTGCTTATTGCAGTTAGAGCATGCAGTTGTCGTTACTGGTTTCTTCTCAGATTTAGCCCTTTTCCTCTTGGCACTGGGCTTCTTACTTCCCTCGGTCCTCATACTGGCTTCAGGAATATCAGTTTCCGACTCTGCTTTGTCACTAGAACAGACTTCTTCTTCGTCGCGTAACATTCCTCTCATGTGGAGATCTTCATACTGATAAGCCATATAAATCATTTCAGAAAAAGGAAGCTTCACATTCCTCATTACACTATTCTGATATCTCCTTTCCAGGCCATGAATAAATCACAGATTTTTCCTCTTTGGATCTTGAATCAGATGAGGAGCAAAGTGAGCAAGTTCATTGAATTTCTTATGATATTCTGGGATGGTCATATCACCTTGTATTAGATAAGAAAATTCATCACATAATCTCTCGGTTGCTTCGGGAGGAGTAAATATTTCTAAGAAAATCACTTTGAATCTGTCCCAGGTGATATCAACTTCTGGATTATCTTTGATAACAGAATCCCACCAAAACAAAGCTTCTTCTTTGAGTGCCCAAGACGCCAGTAATCTTTTCTGATCGTCTCTCAGCTTTAAACCCTCAAATACTTTCTCTGCAGAACGAATCCAAGCTTGTGTTTCCATAATGGACTCCTTGCCTAAGAATGGCGATCCACCAAGATTTTGAAATCTCTTCAATAGAACTTCTATATCGGATTCTGGCTGTGGGAGCACAACTGGCTCATTAGCTGGTCGAGCCATACGATTATTTCTTCTGTTCCTGTCACTCATTTTCTAGTACGTCTGCAATTAGCAGACAAAGTGTCAGGTCAACAGAAAAGATATTTTCAAACATAGAAGCATATACTTCTAGTGTAAATGGGTCTATCGAGGTGCAATTTCATTCTGCTTTACTCATACTAGGATATTACTATTCCTATCTGTATAGAGTTACCCGTCCTAGAACACTACTGGTTCTATTTCTGACGAGTTCGTTCAAATGTTATATTCCAGAACTAAGCTTAACCAAAGCTCTCATACCACGTTGAGACGACCCGAAATCCTGTTCTTACGGAAACAAGGGTTATCTTTGGAATATAACACAGAAACATATAATAGCAGAACAGAATTAAATAAATACACCAGATAATGAACAATGAAATATACTAGATAAAGTAATCATCAGAGTTACACAGTATACAGGATCTTACTTAGTACAAGTACAGTTCAGCTATACATAAATGTCTACAACGGAAAACAAACAAAATATGTACAATAGGAGCTGAACAGCATAAAAAGAGATAAATGATAGAATCCATCTTCAACTCCAGCTATCCAGAAAGAACCAGCTAAACCTGAATACAAGGCTACCCGTGTAGAAAAAGGGGCACCCGAGTTTGAAAGTGAAACAAACTACGAGTCAGTCATGGGACTGGTATGAGAAATCTATTCAACACATATATAATATGGCTAATCACAGGACCACGCCACTTTCGTGGAACGGGTTTACTCCATTGGATTGCCAGTGCTTTAAAACAAATCTTTCTTTTAAACATCGCTATGCTTTTTATAAAATTGAAGCCGTTATAAGACTCAGTTCCCATCACACAATGCAACGCAAACCGGAGGATAGAGTTTTTACCTTATAATGGCCAAAATATGCTTGATACGAATAAAATAAAGGTATTTGATATTATTGCTAGTGTTTATATGTTTCAAAAACAATTTGAATCATAACTATCAATCATAGACGGCATTAATGCCCCATACCACTATGTCGCCATATATAGGTATACAATCAAATTCGCACGATGTCGTATTTGGAAATTGGATTTCCGTCATGAACCAAGGCAAAAGATAGTCCTTACTGAATTCGTGACTCTCTAGCCCGAGCCACAGGCAAGTACTCAGTCAAGCCTTCGGAGCAACAGGGCCGGTCCACCGACGTGGATTAAAATGCCTGAACAATACGTTTCCCCGCCCTTTGGGGCGTAAACGAGCCAACGAATGACTCCATCGGACCCGGATCGTCCGATCAAACCGAGGCGCCTCGCAACAGCAACAACCACATAGGTGAAAAGTATATAAATGTCAGGGCTAGTAGGTCACTGACACCACCCTAGCTAGAAAGAAACGCATGCCCTCCCTGAGGTCCTTCTCCCGTTTCTGGTTCATACCGGGGTGTGAGGCTCGCGATTTTTCGTTATACACAAAGCTACGCCACACAGGCGGTGCTTTGATCATCACCACAAGACTTTGCTTTTCAACAGAAGCCCTGATAACTGCATCTTAGCATGCCACACAGGCAATTCATGCCATGCGACTGATGTCCATCGATATTCAACCTCTGAGCTCGTGCGTCTCAGAGAAGGGCGTTAAGAAAAAGAATAAATTCTCCGCCGCCAACAGATGTATATTTAACAGAAATCAATCAACACAGAATAAACTCCAATGTCAGACACACAGTCCATTTACAAGTCTGTTCTGGGTCTGAACGAAACCGGAGGCACTAAATACCTCGCAAACCCTTCGATCACCACGTACGTCTGGACGATCACCACTCATTATCCATATTTCGGGTTGCCTCCCAATCAGGACCTCGGTTACCATCCAAACGAGGTGAAGATCTCCGGTCTTCGACCACCGTCTTCATCTTCGAATTTCAATCGTCGGTCAATTATTCGAAATGAGAATTAACTCGGCCTTTTCAAATAATTCACGTATATTTAGAATTTCAAATCAATTTATTTCAATGGTTAAATAATTCGACAACACCAATATTGTTCTTTAATGTAATTTTCACACCAAACACATTCAACCATCAAATACAACATAAATTGAGAAAATTCAGTTTATTTCCACTCCATATTGTTTATGGTACTTTATAATGATTTATCGCTATTTTTATTTATTTTAAAATAGCCCATTTATTCAAAACGACGCTTCGGGCCATAACGCGGCCGTGGCGCTGTTTTTCTTCAGATTTGATTTACACATATCTGAAAATATAACCGTTGGATCCTCACAAAATTTACATCATTAGAAAGGTCTTTTCAAAACGAATCCAACGGTTCCAGTTTCGGGAAAATCCGACGGTCGGATCTCCCGGTACAATCGTTTGAAGTTTCGATTTCAAAATACAAACTACAGCGTCGTTATTCGATTAAATATATAATTATATTTATATATATATAAATATAATCGCTTCTGGCGCTGTTTTTCTTCAGATTTGAATTAAACATTCCAGACAATCCAACCGTTGGATTTTTACAAAGTTGGTGCCGTTGGGAAGATATTTCCAAGGCGAACCCGACGGTTGCGGTTCCGGGAAAATCCAATGGTCGGATTTCCCGCACTAGTTGTTTGAAATCATGGTTTCAAAATGCAAACTGCACGACTAGGTTTCGTTTTAATTTTATTTATATTTATATATTTATATAAATATAGTTCATTCAATGGTTTCAATATCGTTTTCACTTCAAATATTTCACTAACGCCTTAAAATTTTGGAAAATTTTGCCATAACCTCCCCTGCACCGGGAGCATCTGGAAATCGCAAATAGCTTTCCCGGTCCTTCTAATCTCAAAAAGAAAAAGAAAAAGCCAACAGGCTCATAAAATCATCACCCAAACAAAACAGTAAATGTGTACCTATTTGTCGGGCACAAAATTTTATTCCTCTTCTCTAGCCCCTTTGCTATAACCTGTTCAATGAATATGCATGTACATATATATAGTTCTTATCATTTATCATTTTCTATTCAACTTCATATTTGATTTCTATTTGGTTTTAAAAACACCATTCATTCTAATGTTACATACATAGGTACAAATCATTTCATTAGCTAATTAATGAATATTTCAACTCATATATATTTATTTGAACAAGTGGCTATTTTTAACACTTCACATTTCAACGATTCATGCATATGACAAAAATGTGATTTTTATTGTAAAACAACTCATTTCAAAACACTATTATTTTGATATATTTCATATTGGTGATAAAAATAGGATTTTTCTTATAAAATAATTTCTTTCAAAAAGAGATTATTTTACATAGTTCATATAGTCGATAAAAGGTGATTTTTATTATCAAACAATTTATTTCAAAATATGAATACCATTCAACACATGAACTTCAATTCAACGAATGAATATCGATTCAACACATGAAGGTTTTCTATAGTTTCTATATATAGATAGAAATGTGATTTTTATATTTAAAACGCGAATACCATTCAACACATGAATTTCTAATCAACGAATGAATATCAATTCAACACATGAAGGTTTTCTATTGTTTCTATATATAGATAGAAATGTGATTTTTATATTTAAAACGCGAATACCATTCAACACATGAATTTCTAATCAACGAATGAATATCAATTCAACACATGAAGGTTTTCTATTCAATGAATAAATATAGTTTAAGCAAATGAGAATAATTCAAACACACGAATATTATTCAAAATTTCGGCAGCATAACGGCAGGGTAGTTAAAACCGGGACCGTCCCTAGTACGGCTCTTCGCTCTACCTTAAAACCACGCGGTTTTTGACAATGGGGATCATGCATCTAGTTCGCACGCAGGCGGCATGTATATATTTATTTCATTTCCACAAACTAATCCTATGTGGTTTCAACCAAATATTTCTCAACCACAAACGGGTATTTTTCAACCTCAATCAATCAATATCAACCATAAACAATCCCAAACAATGATTCGCTATCAATCAATTTTCACCCAATTTTAACCAATAAATATCATCCATGGTTCGTGGACGAGGGGCGTATATATATATATATATATATATATATATATATTATATATAGCAATTCACTTTTATTTCAACACATATAAATGTATAGAAAAAGAAATTGAAGAGTGAGAAATTCTCACCGAATAGCTAATTCAATCCCACAACTCTTCTTTGCATAAATCTTCACCGTTCTCGCCTTTTGTCCCTTTCGTTGCCCGTATTCACTACATATGTAAAGATCGAATTTTTTACTTCGATGTTCAATATATAAAAATCATATTTTTACTTCGATGTTCAATATATAAAAATCATATTTTTACTTCGATGTTCAATATATAAAAATCGAATTTTCACTTCGCTATTCAATATATAAAAATCGAATCTTTACTTTGCTATTCAATATATAAAAATCGAATTTTTACTTTGCTATTCAATATATAAAAATCGAATCTTTTTAAATATAAAGATTTCTCCCTTTCAAATACTTCATTATAAAAATCACATTTGATATTTTTCTACACATATAAAGATGCTATTTTTAATATTCCTATCTTGTAAAAATTATATTTTTAATTTTCTACTTAAACAAAATCATATTTTTACACCTCCTATATAGTAAAGATTATATTTTTAATACTTTAAAAATATAAAAATCATACCTTTATTACTTTAAAAATATAAAAATCATATTTTTCTCTAACCAAATCAAATCGTTTTGTATTCCAACCATATGTATATTAAAAAACTTATCTTTATATAATAAAATCTTATTTATATATAATAAATAAAGTAAATAAACAAAATCAGAAAATTTAAGTGTATTATAATTAAATAAAATAAATGAAATAAAGAAGAAAGCTTACGGTGGATAATGGGGTGGAGACTGCGTGACTCAGTCGCAAGGGGGGGGGGGGGGGTTGCTGCCACGTCGGAGGTGTAGAGGGACGGGGGAGGGCGCTGGAGTTCGTCGGTGGTGGCAGGCGGAGCAGGCGACGGTCTTCTGGTGGTGGCGTCGGGTTTGGTCCGATTGAAGGGGGGTTTGGCTCGGGACTTCGATCGATGGAGGGGGGAAGAAGGGGGATGCGCGGCGTCAGGTGGGGGTCTCTTCGACGAGGCGATGGGCGGTCGGCTTCCGTCCTCGACGGATTTTTTCTTTCTTTTTGATTTGCCTGGTTCGATTTCGATAATCGGTAAAGGAGGGAGGGTCAAGGGGTTTGACCAGTAAAAAGGGAAAGGGGGGGTTTTATTTTTATTTATTTATTTAGTTAATTAATTAATTCTCCAAAAAGTGGCTTTTAAATACGAACTCGAAACGAGGCCCACCGACTGTCGTCCCCAGCGTTTTACCCCCATTCCGAACACAATGGGATAGGTATCGCAAGCTGATTTGATCGTTTCGATCAGTTTCCGTTGAATTTACATTTAAATCACTATATTGAATTTTAAACGTACATTTCAAATTACCGAGGTCACATACTAACTAGAAAAATTCCAGAAAAATATTTTCTAGCTTCGTATTGGCGATACGGTCCTAACAAAACTAGTTTCGTCAAATTCTGAGACCGTTTGAAAAATGGCCAATTTCCAGTCGATTAAAATCAATTGAAACCGGTCAAACGCGTTTTCCTTTGCCACGCTCACATATCGATTCGAAAAATTATGAAATTTGAAACCTAGCAATAATTTGACATCACGGATCCAACAAAAGTGGTTTCGTCGAAATCCGAGGTCGTTTGCAAAATGTCCATTTTTAAGGGCCTGAATTCCATAGCGACTATTCAGAATTTTCAACTGGACATATCTTTTGATTCCCGCTATGAAATTTCGATTGGTCGGATTCGTTAGAAAGATATCATCAAATAGATCCTAATATTTTTGGTTTCACTAAAATCCGGATTGTTCTGCACCCGGTACAGCCCGACAAAGTTTGAATTCAATTTTTGAAACTACCACGCCATTTCAGGCCTTGTTTATAATTATAATTAATTATATTCGTTTTCAATTGTCTATTCAAACTCGGTTTTCATCGCCATTATTTAAAATATTTATTTTGAATATTTAAAATCCATTATTTTAGCCAATTTAAAATTTTTAAATTGGTTCAGATTTTCTGGGTCGTTACAGAATATCTCCTCCGAATTTGGACGATCTACGTGAGATGATATAAGCAAACTCGATAGCTATTCTCAAATCCCTACTAACCAAAAATAAACTGGTCGGACCACCAATTGGATTTGAGACTCTAGTGGGATCTTTCTACTATACAAGTACTATGGTGCAGAGACACAACTATGGAAGCAAATATGAACAAATGCGATGCGCTAAAACCAAAGGAAAGAGTACGAACAGCAAAACTAGACTCTTCCAACAGAACTTTACTACCTTTCTCCTATGTATGCTTGGTGTTGAAAGTATGTACTTGCCCTTCTGAAAATCTTGTTCCTCGTTCTTGCCCTTGTCCTTAATTATATGCCCTATTATACCCTAGTAAAGATACTTCCTCTTGTCTTAGGTTTTATAATTCCTTCCTCCTTCATGAGATAAATCTACATCCATGAATTCCTCATCCTTGGGTTGAGCTCCTTAGCCAAACTCCTCATCCCCTTTCATGTGTAACCATGTTGAAAAATCTCTCGAAAGCTGCCTCCATCGTACGGAAAACCCTATAAGCTTTGAAAGTAAACTGGTCGTAAGTGAAACAACTACAGCTATAGATGGAAGTCAGGCACTACTTCGCCCTTCGATGAGGGTACATCCCAGAAAGCCAGGAGCCCCAGAGACTCAAGAAAGAAGGAGACAAGAATTCAAACAACGGAAGAGAAGATAGTGCGTATGGCTTTGGGGAATATGCCTTTTAAACAAATCTTTTCTCTTGAAAATGCTTCTTTTAAAACCGTTTTGAAAATAATTTTTCAAATCCTTTATCTGATCTGGTAACCTTCAGCTCTGATACCACTTGTAACACCCCACATTCGTTATTGTCACTCACAAAGGGAATGCACTAAGTTCTATGGAGAATTTTAAGGTAAAAGATGCAGATGAATTACAAGACAGACAAAAATTAAAACAGCGGAAAATAAAACTTTGCTTTATTGATAAAATAGCTTGTACAACGATTTCTTTACAATATCAGAGTATCATCTGTCCTACAAAATAAAGAAGCATAAAACAACATTTATATTCCCCAATGTAGCAAGAGCCAGCCATAGCATCTGAAAAGAGAATCTAAGCAAAACTTCGACAAATCTTCAAGCTGGGAAAGAGGGACAGTCCAGCTTAACCTGAGCTATACTATTCCCTCCTTTACTACCTGGGGGGGGGGGGAACGGAAGAAAAGAAGACGAAAGAAAAACAGAGTCAGACATAAAGCCTGAGTAAGTTCAGTTACTTCTAGCATGTGAACATGAAAAAACAAAACGACATGAATTAACTGAATACAAGATAACACCATGATGACAGGGTCAGCAAAGTTAGACAAGATTAACAAAAGATATGCTAAGACAAGATAAACTGGATATGCTCTAATACTTTCGCCGCTTCACTATTTCTTTGTTATACTGGTTTCTATATCTCTGCATCACCTAACTAGTGTCCCAACTAGTAACGATAACGTGATCCCAGTCCCTATAGTTTCCGATTCCTTCAGGCATACATTTATTATTTATTACCTAGATCTAATCTAGGGTTTTCTATCAAGTGCTTTCTAGATTCAACTAGAGTTTACGCTATCTGCTGAATGCTTCTCGGATTCAGGGTTTATGCCACCTAGTCCAACTAGGGATTATGCTACTTGTCGAACGATGCCCCCTAGTCTAGGACACACTACCTAGAGTGGTATATGTTCCTAGACTTCCCCACACATGTATCGCGAATCGTTATCGCTTGTCTAGATGCACATGTCCTGTAATGTGCGGCCCGAGTCCTGTGGCAGGGCAAACCAAGAAACATAGAACTCGGTCGGGAGCTTTCAGATATCTGTCGTTGCAGATGCTAAGGTCTGTTTTTATTCCAGTGGATATGGTCCCACTCGACCCCTCCCTCAACTAATGAAAGGTACACCTTGAAAAGTGAGAACTATACGCAGGCCCCCTATGCCCCACTAACCTATGGCCATCCTCACCCATAACTAGATAGCAAGTATATGGTCTTTTGGAGTTCTCCGCCTTTCCACGTATCTTGATTGACTCAGGATGGATGGTAGACGACGAGTTGCTATCACAGGGCTACCGTTTTCTCGCCGAATCACGCTGGTCCATCCTAGTCTTTAGGTTGCCATATATTGCAACCAAGGCATACCCCTGGTTCTTCTAACGCATACCTTAACCTCTGTGAGCCCGGGAGGATCATCTACAGCCTCACAGAGGGATACCAAGAGTACCCTCACGTCCCTTCGAAGCCTCGGGCTTCGTAACCCAATTCGTTGGAGTCGTCTTTTTAATTAGACGGACGTTCGCTCCTTCCCGTGTTATACTAAGAATTACTACTTAGTTTTGCTAATTAAGGCTTACCACTTAGTTTTCAGAATCGTTGTTTTCTTAATTAAGGTTTACTACTTAGCTCCTTTTAACTAAGGTTTACTACTTAGTTCTCTTTCTCGTCAATTTGGATTGGTTAAGTGTCATTAGTCCATTCAAGCTAACTTAACCCTCTTCATTTATCTTGTTAAACTGGTTAAGTGTTATCAGTAATTCATGTTGAATTAACCCTACCACAAACCAAGTTATATTGGTTAAGTATTTCTTATTACTTAACCCTACCCATTCATCCTGTATTGGTTAAGTGTTCCTTTTTAACTTAACCTTGCCCATCTGTTTTAACTAACATTTTATTAATGGTTAAGTATTATCCCTTCATGTTTTAGACTTAACCCTATTCATTTATCACAATCTGATGGTTAAGTGTTCAAGTTTACTTAACCCTACGGTCTAGTCCAGCTAACATATCAAATTGGCTAAGTGTATTAAATTTTACTTAACCCCAACCTCTAGTCTAGTTAACATGTTAATTTGGCTAAGTGTATTAACTTTACTTAACCCCACCTTCTAGTCTAGTTGACATGTTAATTTGGATAAGTGTTTTCTTAGTTACTTAACCCCTACAAATCTTGTCTTGTTACGATGTTAAGTTTGGTTAAGTGTTCCTATGTACTTAACCCTCCCATTCTAGCTTAACTGTGTTAAGTGTCTGTATGAACCTAACCCCACCCATCGGTTTAGTTATCATGTTGAATTGGTTAAGTGTCTTGGTTAACTTAACCCTACCATTCTTGTTCGAGCTTTAACTAAATAAATTAAAGTCGCGACCACTCACATTAGACTGATATTGTTGCGATTACTTGATGTGCCGGTTGGTTCCGGGCAGGTTTACATTGCAACTCAGTCTCACCTCGGGTTAGACATATTCGTGTTTTCTAAGTTCAAAGGGTTTTGATTAATTTTCAAATCAGGTTTTGAAAGTAACCATCCCGTTCGTCGGATCAGTTAGAGATAGCCAGGGAGAGCAGGAAACTTGTATTTTCCAAACCCAAGCCTAGACACTATCCTCTCTGTCACCCTAGAACTTTCTGGTGTATGTATTATTAAAAGAGATGTCATTTAATAAAACTTTCTTTTGTCTATAAATAAATTGTTAACAATTTATCCTCAAAGTCCATTTTCCCTTTTTAAATAAATTTGGCCTATACCCTATACATTTGCCATGCCCACTAATGGACTTATATTCTAGGCCCAAATCTTGATTTGCCTATCTTACAGTTTATAGCAATTTTGATCCAACATCCTCATTTACAATTCATGCCAAAACTAGATTTTATATTCTAGTTTATAGTTTATGCCAAACTAGATTTCATGTTCTAGTTCACCGTTTATGCCCAAAACTTAATTTGCATACCAACTACCTACTTTGTGGCCCATTTAACCATTTACCATTTACGCCCAATGTATGTAAATTATTCTCAATTATGCTAATATACTTATCATGCTTAATTTAGCCACCCAATTCGGATTTAATATTCTAATTTCAGTTCATGTCAAAACTAGACTTGTTATTCTAATTTTCATCTTAATAGTCATGCTATAATGCATGTTCCCAAATTATGCCAATTTCCAAGTTTAGTCAATTTCACGTTTTTACCAAAACGTATTCCCATCGTTCGTATAATCGTGATTCAACCTAGATTATAAATAAATCTAGATTCGTGGATAAAAGGGAATGAACCAAAATGCCATGAAAGAATAGACATAATAACTGGCATAAGATGATAATTCACAGGCATATAGATCTGGTAATATTACGACATGAAAAGGGTTGAATAGTATAGGTTCAAGAAGATGGGTAGACCTAACTTAATCGGTAAATTCCCAAGATCAAGATCCAAGGACAACTAAGAATAAATTGAAATAGAAAGTCAAGCCTAGATCCAATATAATGCCATTTTGGGTTACAACATGGTTTTGTAACTACAGTGTCATGGGCATAAATAATAATCTTATATCCATAGTCATAGGCAATAAATCCTCACAGTTAATGAATCACAGTCATAGGCGATGTTTATAGTCAAAGGAAAATAATTCTCACAGTCATGAGTCACAGTCATAGGCAATGTTCATAGGCAATGTTCATAGTCAAAAAGGCATATGGTTTTAAGGTCCATAGTTTCATAGTCACAGTCTTATTGGTCATCGAATCATAACAGTTCTTAATTAGGTCCAAAGATATAAGCACGGATTCAAATAGAAAGATTTGGCATATTCTTTTATTCCTTTAATTTCATGTCACGAATAGAGAAAACATTCAAATCTAAAAAGTAACCGACTTATAGAGATTATATTAGATTCGTAGAAAAACAGTCGTTGAAGTCGTTTGAATCTTCACTTGAATCCTAACTTGTTTTGAATCTCCTCTTGAAAGTCTTGAGCAGCATTTCCTCGTCTTGATTTATTTTATATATTATTTTATTTATTTATACATTTTCTCAGAGGTAGCATAAGGATAGAATGAAATTGTGTAGAGAGAAGGAGGCTAGGAGGCTGTTTATATAGGATTAGAGTCATGAATCTGGTCAGAAAATCGGGCCAGAAACATCAAAATGAACCCAGGTTCAAAACTGGGTTCTGGCACCAGGTCGACCCCCGGGTCGACTGACCAGTCGACCTGGTCAGGAGGGGTCGACTACCCAGTCGACTCCCCATTCGACCTGGGTCCTGGGCGGGAATTTTCCCGCCCAGCCCGCTTCTGGGTTTGAATTCGAATTCGAATTTCGAGCTGTTTCCTATTCTGAAAATTTCTGAAACTTCGGAGAGTCAAAACTTCTTCATACGGAGTCCGATTTACGCAAACTCAGACTCATTTTCACGCAGAATTTCGAGACGAACGCAACGGCGCCACCCGTTTCCCTTAATGATTACATTTTGAATTAATTATACCTTGATTTGTGAATCTTAGTGTTACAGAATTACGGAGTGTTACAACTTTCTTTTTAACAAAAATGATACTTTTGTTCTTATTTTCATTACACACAAAAATGAATCTTTTTGTCTTATTTTCATTATACACAAAAAAATGAAACTTTTCATTAATAAACAAAGTTAAATTCTTTTCAATAAAACAAAAGTAGAGTTGAGTAACAAAAAAAAGTTGAAATCTTTTTAATTAACAAACAAATGTGAGTCTTTTTAATTAACAAACAAATGTGAGTCTTTTTAATTAACAAACAAATGTTTATTCTTCTTTTTCCCTTTTTCAACCCAATGTAAATTCCATTATTTTACAAACAAAGGTGTTCATTTTCTATGATGGTAATTTTCATCCAAACAATAACAAACTGCATGATTACGTCAATTTCATAATAACATAACATTGATTTACATGTCGGTGACAATTTCATCATAACATTAACATACCATCACTACACGCAATCATAAATAAAATCATGAATCACAACAAATAATAATTAACTAAGCATTTATGATAATACAATTAATATTATTTCTAATTAATTAGGAAAAAGAAATAAAAATAGAATTCTCACATCGTTATTTAGTTCTGCGCTGTTCAGATCCAAAATTTTGCAAAAATTCAACTTGCTCAGAATCAGGTCTAGTCAATTTCATCGCGAAGATCTCGGTCTCACGATCGCAGCGCACCTGAAATCGTTCAAATCTGAGTCCGTACGAGCAAGATATGGTTTAATTAAGATTGGTAAAAATTGAATTTATTAATTTAGATAAATAAGGTTGAAAAGTCAACCCTACCTTCTTCTTCCTCTCTTCAAATTGACTTGTCGTTAGTTAAACCCATAGTCTTCAAATCTAGGGTTGAATTTAACTCGAAATCAAGGAGGCTTGGAGGCGATCGGGAGGTGGCACATCGGAGAGGGAGGGAAGGGGAGCACGGCGCCGGGGGAGGTGATGACCGCGGTAGGGACAAGGAGGTGCGGTGGGGCTGTCATTGGCGCGGGTTTGGGAGGCAATTCCGGGCTAAAAACTCCACTAAATCCAATCATATTCGTATAGAATCGAGGAGAGGAAAGATCTATACAATAAACTCAAAAGAAGGGTTGAAATTCATTGAATGGATTGTGAGTTATTGAGGAAGAAATTTTCGAGCTTCTATGGCCATTGAAACATAAGGCGACGTATGCTTCTAACGAGGGTGGAAGATTAGGGTTTGGGGATTAAGGTGTATTTTTATATTATTATATTACTTAATTACTCAATTAAGGCCCGATTTAGCCCGAACTCAGAATTAGGCCTGCTCACTGTCTAACTATAGGTTTTGACGTCTTCCGAACGCAATGGCGCTAGTGACGAAGCCTAATTCCGAAGTCTACAGCATGTTTACTTTTATTTTTAAAACATAAATCATTTATTTTAATTCATCCGTATAAATAAATTCATCTGGGTCAAAAATTAACTCCAAAAAATCCCAAAAAATATATTTTTAGCTATTATTTGACGATACGGTCCTAACAAATTTAATTTTGTCGAATTTGGAGGTCGTTTGAAAAATGGCCTTTTTCAAGTCGATTAAAATTGACCGAAATTGACAAAACACATTTTCATTTCGCCACGGTCACGAATTAATTCTAAAAATTATGAAAAATTAAACTTAACCATATTTTGACATTCCAGATCCAACAAAAGTTGTTTCGTTGAAAATGGAGGTCGTTTGCAAAATGTCTTTTTTTAATATTAAAAAATATATATAAATTCTGCAGCGACTATTCTGAAAATTAAACTGGGCATAACTTCCAATATATAAAGTGAAATTTCAGTTTTTCAGATTTGTTAGAAAGATATTCTTAAATAGATTTAAATATTTTTGGTTTCTCTCAATTCTGATTTATTATGAATCCTGTATATTAAATTAAAGTTTTAAAATCAAAATTTCAAACTGCAGCGCTTTTCAAACTCCTTTTATAGTTAATTTAAATTTTATTTGTTTTAACTTCAATTAAAATAAATTTCTAGTCGTTATTATTTAAAATAAATTATTCTGAATATTGAAAATCCATTAAAATTTCTAAAATAAAAATTTTAAATTTGCCCCAAATTTCTGGGTTGTTATATATTTTATATAATTTACATATTTACCATTCATGTCCAAGTATAGATTTTTGTATGCCAGTTATCCACAATTGTAGTCAATTCAAGTTATGTCTAATATACTTGTTGTGTCCAAAATTACTCCAATATGTTATACCCGATTCCCCACGTTACAATCGCACGTACACAAGATTCAACAAGGTTTCCATATTCCAAGTACTCATAAAATAAAATGGAAAGGGGATAGAGAAGAAACACAAGAATTGACATAAGGGAAAATAGGCATGCAAAGGTGTACCAAACACAAGAATCATGGTTCCAATAGGCATGTTGTACATTAACAAGAATATGAGAAAACTAAGGAAAATACATCATAGGTATACAGATTTGATAGGATTGAACATAAAGAAATTACTAATTTGATGTACAACATGATAGGTTCAATCACAACAGTCTCATAGGCATAGGTAATTTCAGATTTGACAAAAGGATAAACATGAATCAGAATTGATTATCTTACAATTAGGCATAGTTCTAGATTCGATTCATTACAGTCATGATTTCTATTATGTGTTCAAATCTGAATAATAACTGAACTTACTGCGATAGGATTTGAAAAAGAGAATTAGTCGACGTTGTAGCGATTCTAATCTTTCTTTGTTGATTGAAGCGGAAAACCTTTTCTTCAATTTAAAGCTGTCTAATTTGATTTCTAGTTTGGAGCAGAAGGAGGCTAGGTTAGTTTAGAGATGGATATCATGGAGGCACCATAGAATAGGGTTATGAGGTTAGGGTTAAGTTTAGATGTGTATTTATAGATGTTTAAGACAAACTATGGCCTTTAGATTAGCGTAGGAGTCATCAGAGCTATCCAAACCAAAGAGATACACCACACATCCAACCACAGCGCGACACATAAGCCCTAATCCTTCAAAATTCGTCACCCATATCTGGGAAGATAGGGGTCGACACCCCTATATGGAGGTCGACACCCCTGTCGACACCCCTATAGGGGGTCGACACCCCCTAAGGGGGTCGACACCCTCGGGCGGGATTTTTCCCGCTCATCTTTTATTGGCTGATTTTCGAAATTTGAATTTGTTTTCTAATTTTTAATTATTATTTAATTTAATTCTGCTTTGAACTGAAATCTTCTAAGCTTTATAACTTCCTTATACGCAGTCCGATTTACGCAAACTCGGACTCCATTCCAACCAGAATTCCGAGACGAACGCAATGACGCTACCATTTTACTTAATTCCCACTTTAAAAATTAAGTATTCTTTAATTCGTTATTTTAATATTAATAGAAAATATGTGGTGTTACATTCTCCCCTCCTTAAAGGATTTCGTCCCCGAAATCTCTAAGTTAAGAAGAATGTATCCTAACATCTAACGTCCATATACTCAACCATCAATCACAGGCATCCATAGTCCAAAAAAAATAATATTCCTAATGCTTTCATGATCATATGCATAATGTGTGTATATGTCCTTATCTAATGCAAAATCAGGCAGTCTACTGATTCAGTTGACCTCCTTAATGCGAATTATGTCAGTGCCATGAGTCCATCATGTATACAATTATTCTTAATCGTACTTTATAACTTCTACATGAGTGCACAATCATTCATACAAATGCAACATCCATATGATAACACATCAAGTTTTAATCCATATACAAATACATATATGCATATGCAATATGAAAGTGACTGAGCTGATCTAGTACCTAATGTGTGTGTATATGCATCCACGAGCAACCACTTGCAACCATCAATCATAACATGTTTCAAATACATGTTTACATTCATTGGTTTCTACTTAAGGATCAAGAATAGGACCGAGGAGCTATACTTAAAAGATAGATACAAGCATGCATAAACTTATGAAAAAGAGATCAAGGATGTACCCTAAAAAAGAAATGGGTAGGCTGCGCGTATCTTGTCTTCAGTCTCCCAAGTCGCGTCTTCTTTAGCGTCACTCCATTGTACTTTAACTAGCTTGACCTCACGATTGCGTAGCTTCTTAACTTCTGTTCCCAAGATATAAGTTGGAACTCTTCTCACCATCGCTTCTCATTCCACTTCTACTTCTTCTAGTATGCTCAGTTCCACCACTTCCATGGACTCATGTAAGCACTTTCGTAGATGAGAAACATAAAAAACATTATGAACTCCAGCCAATCTTTCGGGCAACTCTACTCTATAAGCCATCGTTCCAATCCTCTCAATGATAGGAAATGGCCCTACAAATCTTGGTACCAATTTTCCCATGGATCCAAAGAGAACGACATTCTTCAAAGGAGATACTTTAAGGAAAACTCTGTCTCTAACCTCAAACTCAAGGTCGGTCCTTCTTTTATCCACGTAGGACTTCTGTCTATCTTGTGCGATTTTCATTCGTCTTCATGTTAAGTCCACCTTCTCCGAAGTGTCTCTGATCATGTCGGGCCCAAGTACGATCTTGTCTGTAGATTCCCCCCAACAAATTGGTGATCGACATGGTCTTCCATATAAAGCCTCAAAGGGTGACATGCCAATGGTGGCTTGGTAGCTATTGTTGTAGGCGAACTCCACCAAAGGAAGATGATCTTCCCACGTTCCTCCAAAATCAAGAATGGACAATCTCAAAAGATCTTCTAATACTCTGTTCACCCTTTCAGTCTGACCATCGGTTTGAGGGTGATAGGCAGCGTTTAAGCATAGCTGTGTGCCTACAGCCTCTTGCAAACTCTTGCAAACTCTTCCAAAACTCACTTGTAAAGATAGGATCTCGATCACTTACTATGCTAGAGGGTATCCCATGCAGTCGAAATACTTCTTTAAGATAAATGGATGCTAATGATGATGCAGTCCTCCTAATTTTAACTGGTATAAAGTGAGCGCTTTTAGTGAGCCTGTCAACTATTACCCAAATACTGGTATTGCCCCTTCTTGACCTAGGCAACCCATCTAAAAAGTCCATCGAAATGCTATCACATTTCCACTGTGGGACCTCTAAAGGATAAAGTAGACCACCAGGCTTCTTCTGCTTTGCCTTGACTTGATGGCATATTAAGCACTTAGAGACGAATTCAGCTACATCCCTTTTTATGTCTTTATACATCTTGTCTCCACCTGGGTGTATGGTCAACTTAGAATGGTGTGCTTCTTCAAGAACTGTCTTCACCAAATCCCTTTCTTGTGGGACACATAGCCTTCCATCCCGTCTCAACCAACCCTTGTCATCTATGAAGTATCTATTGAGGTGACTAGAAGTCTCACCTTTAATTAACTTATCCATCACATCAACCATCTGAGGGCCTACACGTTGTGCGACTCCTATTGAGTCCAAAAGCGTTGGCCGCACCTCTAGCGATGCTAACAAACCAGGTATAAACTCAAAGGAGGGTCTAAAGTCAAAGGTTGCTATGTACTCCAAGTTTTGCCTTTCTACAAAGAGAGGACTTAAGATCAGCCTTTTCCTACTTAAGGCGTCTGCTACCACATTACCCTTGCCAGGGGTATAAGCAATCTCAAATCGTATGAGGTAAGAAATTCCATCCACCTTTGCGGATCTTAAGTTAAGATCTTTTTGTAAGAAAAGGTATTTTAATGATTTATGGTCAGTAAACAATTCAAACCTTTCTCCTAGTTGATAATGACATCATGACTTAAGAGCAAAAACAATGGTAGCTAGTTCCAAATCATGAGTTGGCTAGTTCTTTTCATGTACCTTCAATTGCCTTCCTCCATAACAAACTACCTTACCTTCTTGCATCAAGGTTGCGCCTAACCCGGTGCTGCATGCGTCTGTGTATACTGTAAACATCTTGCTTCCATCAGGCAATGTCAGAACTGGAGCTGTTGTTAGAGCCCTCTTCAATCATTGGAAAGCAACATCACAATTCAAATCCCAAGAAAAAGTTAGGTTCTTCTTCATCAATCTAGTAAGTGGGGCTGAGATCTTCGCAAAGCCTTTAATGAACTTTCTGTAATAGCCCGCCACTACAACAAAATGACCCTATTACAACGGTGGAACACCGTTGTAATATACATTTTACAACGGTGGGCAAACCGTCGTGTATTAAGAAGTTGTAATAGACTGATATCTTTTACAACTTTTTTGCACCGTTGCAACACCGTTGTAATATGTATATTTTACAACTTTTTTCCACTGTTGTAATAAACTTTATTACAATAGTTATGCACTGTTGTAATAAAATCTACTACAACTGTTATGCACCGTTGTGATTGACATTTGGGTTTTTTTATAAAAAAAAACTTTTGCAACTGAAAAGAACAATACACTAATTATAGTAATACTCCAAAAGCAAATCTGATATTACAATTATTTACAAACTAATTTATTAAAATACTCAAATATTCAGTATTACAAACAATAAGTTTTAGAAAACACCGTTGTATTACAAACAATAATTCAAAATCTTCAACAATTGCTACGATTTTTATAAGAACCAGAAATTTACATGATCCTTTGGCTTGTGAGACCTTCATACTCAACTTGTAATGCTTGTGGAAGATCAAAGTGATACAATGTAACATGAGGCTCAATACCTGCAGCATTGAAATCTCTTATTCTAATTTACAAAAGTGTGAAATATCATACCTAAAAATATATCAATTAAAGAAACCAAACTATGAAATACTTACCATTTACAGTTTGAAATGGTTGTATGATTCTCATCATTGCCTTTTTCAAAACCTTTATAGAAAATAATATGAGAAGGTATCGTAAAATAAATTATTGATAGTAGTTACATATCGTTAACAACCTAAATAAAAGGAACAAAGAAAAGTAGTATGTTCAATTATAAATTATTGTTGATTGATCATCAACTTTGGTATTCCACGAAATGCGTATGGCTAAATCATTTAATGGGAACACATAATCGGAAGGATAACATGACTTCACCCATATTGTATAGAACCAGGAATAACATAAATACATGATAGAGCTCACTATTTCATTTTATTGAAACTCATTCATATTCATAAATACTTGTGTATCTAAAGAATTTGTGCAACAGACTGTCCACAAATTACAATTCTTATTGTTCCTAGTTCACACATGTGAAATAAAATCAATACTGTTTTGATATAGCTGGGACCAAAAATGTGTATTTAAAGTTGAGTACACTTGAATCCTAAAAATTTGCATAAACTGCAAAGTTTTCAGACATACCGTGTTCAGTTATTCATCCAGCGCTGCAAACTTGACTGAGAGGTCGGATGACGATCCGATGCAGCTAGCTCAAAGGCCACCACCCAAAATCAACGGTAGGATAAACCTCACTGCCCAGACAACATGGCATTTTCAAAATCACGCACATCATCTAACAATAGTTTCATGGCATCATCATTATAAATTGATTCCTCTTCCTTGGATTGACAGGAGACAGAAGTGTTGTTCTTGACAATATGTAGTTCTTTAACAGCTTGCAAACTGTTGTCCTCCCCATAAACCACCATCTTATCCTTACCTGTGTCAACACTACTACCTTTGCTTGTCTTTCCTAATGCACTGTCTTTGAGTTTATCCTGTGGGACAGTACTTGTAAGATCACCAACATGGTCTGCCTTATACTATGTGACCGAGTCTTTAACTTCACCGTCCTCTAATTCTATAAGGTTGTTATGTGTTTCACTTAGGCCAATACACTAACAACTACTGAATATTTAGCTCCAAATTTTGGTAATATAATATCACTAATTTACTAACATGTGATTACAGAAACGAGGAAACAACAAGTACCGAAGCTCTTAAGTATAATATACAAAGCTAATATATATTAAAGCCTACCAAGCACCAACCGAGACCTAGATATAGAAGGGAACATTTGAACACAGGTATGGCACAACCCCATACAGGAATTAAATGGGAGCACGTAAAAATCAATCTGAAGCAGTCCTACAGGCATGATTTAGCTATCATGAATTTGTTAATATGAATGGCAAAGCTATCATGAATTTGTTGAATTGTACCAACAATGAAAACTGAACGTGAATGTTATTTTACAAAAACAAATATCGTACCTTCAAAGCTACAGGAATATATGTACACATTTTTCTAACTGAAGATCATGGTCGCCAATGCACATCACTGTACGGCATTAATACAATGCATGAAAAACAAGAAAAATAAAAATATATAGGCTACGCATGTATACTTATAGTATGTCCCAAAGAGGTCAGCAAGGCATAGGACAAATGTATGCACTCAATAAGCATAAGCTAATGCTACAGAAATGTCAAGTATTGGTCATTTGGTCCTATGAACTACCACACAAAAGTGACCAACATAATGCCTCTCACGTGTCTAATATGGGTGGCTTTTACTTTTAGTGTAGTGTAACCTTTCTACATGTCAGCATCTTTTATCAGGATAACTACCATATAGAAGCATAAGAAGGGTGGCCTTTCTACCCCAATCTCTTACATTTCAGTTTTTTTTCCTTTTTTTTTTTTTTTTTTTTTTTGAAATTGTATGTTAAAAAGTGGGCTTGGTAAAACTGATTTCTAAGGCTGCTGATTTACTTGGCAAAGGCAGGGAGGTTTATATGTGTAAACTGGTTTCTACACTGTATATTACTATTTCGAATGATCCAAATGCAAAACATATCAACAATATAAAAATTCCATCAACAAGCATTTCATGTATACACAGGTACTAAAATAGATATATATGTATGCATGCATAAACGAGAGGTGAAGCCGGCTGACATTGTACGCTCATGCTGTATGGACCATCAAATTTTCTCTTTCAGATTGATGTATAGATGAGCATATATGAAGAAAAATCAATATTTTGGTCCTAATGTTTACCGATAACATAATCAAGTTAATTTAATTTTAACACTATCATCAATTAATCGTCGCAAAGACCACCAACTTCATGAGACTGAATACAATAATGTAAGTCAGGGCGGCAATAAAACATGGCAAAAGGGAATAAATGCACAGGTGCACTACGGTGGCCAACAAATTGAGCAACGGACACCAAATCACAGTCAACCCAAAAACAAAACCAACGCTAGTTCCTATTGAAATTAATTTCTTGAATTAAGCTAATCGTAAGTCGTAACTTATCTTGAGTCGCGAAGTGAGATCATGCGGGAGGTAACAGCAAAGAACATCATACTGGGCTGATTTCCCTCATGCTGGAGAGAGGAACACGACTCAGAAAAAGGGGAAACGGATGACAGGCGATCGCGACATTGTGCGGACTCGAGGTGGTTCAGCGGTGCGGCGCGATAGTGAACTCGACGGAGTCGGAGCGACGGTCGTGGAGCGATTTGGGGATTCTGAGTTTTGGAGAGGATGGTGGCTTCAGTTAGCGTGAGGAAGAGCACAGTAGGGTTTGGAGTGGATTTGGGCAAAAGATGAAGGATGGTTCAGACAGTGGTTGGAGGCGATGGCCGATAGGGGAAGCGAAGGATGGGAGGAGGTTGCAACGTCGCCAACAACATGGTGAGAGATGGGAATTCGAATGGCCTTCGGCTAAGCCATTTGAGATTTAGGGGAAAACCGATTTTGGGGAGGATGAAAATGAATTTAGGGATTGGAAAACTATCGGCTGATAAACAAGGTAAGAAGGGGCTACGACATATAACCAAGGGTACAACCGGGATTAAACAAGGATACGTATTGAAAAGTGTTTACATCAGTGGACAAGTGTTAAAAACAATCCAATTTAAAAAGTGGCAACACTAGTTTAACAAATATTCTTGCAAAGTAAAAACAAAAATGTATTTAATTTTTTTCTCAAAACAATAATTAAAAATTAAAAACAAATTTAATCCACATAAATTAAAATAAATACCAAATAAAAACCAAAATTCAAACTAAATAAAATAAATTTCCAAGTTAAACAAAATTCGAATTTTTAAAACAAATATTATAAATTGCTTTATAGCATATTAGACAAAATCACTACACCATAATGGCCATTTAGTAACTCTTATTTTTTTCAATTAGCAACACTTATATGCGTTATAAGGTAGTCACAAAAATATGTGTTACTATATTAAAAATGTGTTACTAAAAATACAAATTTGTATTTTTTTTATTGCCAACCCTTATTTGCGTTGGTAAGCCGAGTTTTCGAGGGCAAAATGGTAAACACCTTGCTCGTTTCTCACTTAACCCTATATTCGCTTTCAAGATCCATCTCTCAATGCTTTTACTAGCCGTTGGCCGCTTATAAAAAAATTACGAAATCCGTTTCTAATCAATTTGAAGACTTCACGATTTTAGGAAATCACAATAAACTTCAACTTGTTCCTCGATTTCGACGTTAGATTCGAAGAAAATTCGATTACGAGTTCAAGGAATCAATTTTGGCTACAGGTGATTTTCGCGATTTAAGCGGCTTCAGGTGATTCGGTAATATTCCCTATATATGTATTTCCTAATTGAATCTGTAATATTCGAAATAAACAGCAAGTGGCGGCCAAAACCGAGAACATATGATTGAGTAAAGCAATGAAAAGTTAAACAGTATCTTGCTTATTATGTTTGATCGATGTTATTAGTATAGGAAATCATACTATCTGTAAGAGTTGCTAACCTATTGCTATCATGGTGCAAGGAATTCATTGACTGCAAAACCAATCTCTGCATATATAATTGTAGAAAGCCAAAATCTCCACTTAACCAACCAGGTATATTAGCTGTTAATGCATGCATTTAAATCAAGTTGTCGTTGTCGGTGCTTGCAGGTAATCATTTATTTTCCGACTGATTAAAACTTACGAAGTGGAATGATGAAGCCACCAAATAACAGGAGCATCAATACTAATGAGCTACCAGCAGCAGTCGAAGCGACTACAGTTTGGAAATATGATGCAACAAACCAACACTATGATATCGCCATTTGATGCAGAAGAAAAAGTAGCAGAAATCAGGATAATAATAAATCATGTTAGGCAAATGTATTAATTATCATTAACGAAAAAGTAGCAGAAATGGGTGGAATTGTTCACATGAGGTTCTTTGCCTCTTCTCTACCTATTACCATAGCCCTTCCCCCCTTTCCTCCCATGCTTATTCCTAGTTTGACTCGCCACCTAGTCTGATCTCCTAAAGCTGAGTCAAATCACTCCTTATTTCAACCTACAGTGCGGAATCCTTTCGAGTTTGAGGTTTGGCCTTTGGATTAAGCATAGTTGGACGAGCTTGGTTTACAACTTTTGTTGCTTATCTTTTTTTTCTTTTTCTTTTTTGCATAACCTTGGGTCGGATGGTTTTGGAATTAGCTTTTGGTAATGGTTTGCTTGAGGGACCAGCTAGCCTCTTAAGTCTCCGGTCATCTTCTTTCTGACGAGATCAGTAATATCGAGAAGTTTGGGTTTAGGCTATGTTGTGTGTGGAAAATTTTTCTCCCTCTTTTTGAGGCTGTTATATGATTTTCTTTTTGGTATGCTGTGGGGAGGTTTTGGTTTTCATGGCATGCTGCATGTTGTAGGCACTGAGCTGCCTTCTTTAATTTCACATTCACCCGATTCATGATGAAGGCAGGTCTTGGGACAAGAAAAAAAAAGACAAAACCTGCATGTAGTAAGAAGTTCATTTTTTTACATTATACATAACCAATCTGTCTTGAATGTGCATGTAAATGCCTGAGACATACAATGTAACAATTAAGGTTACCTCCTGCAGGAATTCAGCTTCTCCTTTTCTTTAAGGGAATTTGAACCCACATTCTTCAAAGAAACCTAGAATCTCTGTATGTTCACCGTGGTATACAATTTTTCCTTTTGCCATTAAGATAATAACGTGATCAAAGAGATTATGTGTTTCAGGAGCTTGTTGGAGAAGTGAAACTTACGTGCACCATGGTATAAAACTGATCTTTGTCCTTCTAATGCTTTGAGGTATGCAACTTACTTGGACAAGAACACCAAGGTAACTGTAATCCTTTTCCTGTTTTTAATATATATATTGAGTATATTGAATATTTAAAAAAATGAGTATATTGAATATTTGACAATTCATGGTGCCAACACTACTCACTTTCTTGAAAATGAAAGAAGATGATGCCGTGAATTATTCACTACAATGTATTGGATGGAGTTTTGATCGGTCTTCAGACATGCTTATAGTGCAAAAACAAACTACTATTATGGAGCAAAAATTAGATTCGAACAAGTTGCAATGTCTTACTAGATTTGTTTTCCACCTTAAGCACTAACCTAATCATTATTGTGAATCTTTTTAGTTAATCAAAGTTTAAAGTGCATGAATGATGTGAATATGATCGTGCAAATCATTGCAATTGGATTTTGTCAAAACATTGCAGTGCTTGCATTTTGCTTTACTGTTTGGCTATCCGTGATGTTATTGGCTGAGTTCTAAATTTTTAAATTTTCATATGAAAAATTGTTTGTTAAAAAAATAAAAAGTATACGACGTAACTATTAGAATTTAAATTATGCACCTAAAAAATAGGTCCACATTAGTTTGTACCGCTTATATTATATTTAAGTATGCTAAGTTTTTTTTAGAGTTTCCTCCATAAGTTAGCATATTATGTTTTTTAACTTCCAAACTTTGATTTATCCAATGTATAAAACTCAATAGAAGTGAAGATCTGTTCAATGTAGCTTCAAATGTACAAGTTCTTTTATATGACTACCTCAATTTAAAGGAGATAAGCAAGTCCATGATTTTTAAGTGTAAACCTTGAATTTCATTATTTTTATTGCTTTATAAATATTGTTTTTTTCTTTTTTTCATAATACAGGTTCAATTGTTTCCTAAACCATTAGTCCATGACATAATCAGAATTAACAGCAATAAAGCCTCTTTCAAGTAGGATAGGCGAAGCAATTTGGGTGTAAATGCACTGAACAGAATTGGTCTGAATTTGCAATTAGGTAAACAATTATGGGACCAACTTCATGTTAATTTCTTATGTATTATCTTTTTCTATTGGACTAATCATCTCTGTTTTGATGTGTAGGGCATGCTAGCTACATGTTTATGTCTTCCCATGCTAATGTAACTATGTGTGCAGGCCTTTTGCTTTACATTGAATTTTTATTTGAGCATCTTTTCAATATTTATATTTAATTTAGAATAGAAGATATATGTTGCCAAGTAATCGCCCATAGATCTCAAAATGTTATAATTGTCCAAACATTGTTCACAAATTATACCGACCTTTCCTATTTTCTTTAAAATTGCGCAAATATTAATAAAGTTATTTATCTTCTAATTTAACTACCTGTGTTTTTATAATATATATTTTTCTCAGCACTTAAAACCCCTATTGCATAACCTGTTGCTTACTATTGTTTCGTTCATTTGGTTTCGTCTTAATTTTTGCTCCTAAACTTAAGCTATGACTCTCCAATGCTTTTTGGTAATGAAATATTTTATTTGCCTAATTTACTTTCACACTAATGCTACTGGTCTTTCAACAGACCTTAATTTCTGCTCCTAAACTTAAGGAATGTTGCTAGATGTACAGAAGGTCAGTTCAAGGCAGCGGATATGGTAGTGGTTTCTGAAACTTGAATAAGGAGGAAGATGGACTTAATGGTGATGAATTGACTTGCAATTGCGATATGGTTGACTACTGCTTTCAGTTCAACCCATTTTATTCTTTTATTTATAATGCACCCTACACTATCTTTAGATAAAACTTCATTATTTTCCAATTTAAATGATACCTCTTGATTTTATTCTCTTAGATTGAAGATCGTTTGAATTAAGGAATTTCAGATCTGTGTGGTTTTAAATGGAGGAACTGGTGAAAGCTGGATTGTCTCGTAGGAATAGTGATTTATGTTTTTGTTATCTTTTCAAGTTTCTTGACATGGAAAGCATGTGGCTTTGAATTTGTTGTGAAGGTTAGCACGAGTTCAGTGGGTATGTTTTGGGGTTTGATGCGGTAGGCATGTATTTTGGTTTTGATTAAGGGAAGGTAAGTTGATTAGATTAGCTTCAGGATGCTCTATCAAGTACCATTCTAATGCTTTTGTGACAACCGCAGGTATCGAACCCCCGACCTCCCGTAAAGCAACACCACGCACTAACCACTGTGCTAAAAGATCTTTGTGTTAGCTTTTCGAGAGGGGTGTTACAAACTACCCCCTTTAAAGAGCCCAACGTCCTCATTGGCTCATATCACTCACCACCCAGGCATTGTGCATGTAACCCTCATCAGTACTACTCCGACTGAATCCGCAGCATTACACGCACAATTCCGGCTGGGTATAGGCTCTGATACCAAATGTGACAACCGCAGGTATCGAACCCCCGACCTCCCGTAAAGCAACACCACGCACTAACCACTGTGCTAAAAGATCTTTGTGTTAGCTTTTCGAGAGGGGTGTTACAGCTTTGCACTTGTTTTGTTGCACAAACTGAGTTTGCGCAACTTTGCGCAACTCAGTTTGGCGAACTCAGTTTGTGCAAACTGAGTTGCGCAAACTCAGTTAGAGCAACTTAACTCAGTTGTGCACGCTAAGTAGTTGCAAACTGTCAGTTTGGAAACTTAGTTGCAAACCGTCAGTTTGGCCACTTAGCTACAAACTGTTAGTTTCCTGATGTTGTATGCATTCTTGAATACAATTCATTTCTCTTTCTAGCTTAGTCTGACATCCTTTCCCATATATATATCGCAGTTGCGTGAAGGCTCTTCCACAGGTTCTAACCCATGGTTTTTGTAATATTGCATAATTGTAGAATAATTTTTTTCACCCTTTGGTGCCAGCCTATAACTTAGTTAGTAAACTAGTATTTTAGTAAAATAACATAGAAACTTAAAAGCGTAACTCTTTCAGTAATACGGTATTTTCAATTTAATATGATATTAAACGAATGCAGACACTTCTAAAGGCAACAAAAGAAAAGAGTAAATTGGATGGTAGTTCCAATGGTGTAGTAGAAGATCTTGAACCAGATACACTAATTTAAAATGGTCATCAGAGTGGAATGTACAAGTTATGTGAATTTTCAGATGGATAATTCGTTATATGGCCGGGGTTTCATATTCGGTATTTGTAGAATTTCATTTATTTATTGAATTTAGCAACATAATTATGTATTGTACTTGAAATGGTAATAAAATTATAGAGTGCACCATGAAATTGTAATAAAATTATCTTTTGTAAATGGTTGTTTGTAGAATGTTAAATTAATTATGTGTTGTCATCTTTGATATTTCTTGTAGGTCTTATCCAATCCAGAAGCAAATATTCACGAACGACGATTTGGAAGGTTGGACATAAAAGAAAATCGGGAGAAGTACTACTATGTGCCGCAGAAACATATGTAGGTTTGCATATATGTTGTTAAGCTCAGTAAATTATTTTAATTGATCATTATTTGCCTGAACTCATGATGTTTTGCCTGAACAATGTTGAGTACATAAAGTTGGGTTTCTACAAATACCGAAAACATATAGAGCTTTGCTGAGCCACAGGCTCAGCTAGCTGAGCCTTGCCGCTCAGTAAAGCTGAGCCGTAAGGCTCAGCATTTGCTGAGTTTTGGCTCAGCAAATCTGAGCCGCAAGGCTCAGCAAATGCTGAGCCCACGGCTCAGCAAATGCTGAGCCCACGGCTCATCAAAGCTGACCCACAGGTTGAGCCGTGGCTCAGCATTTGCTGAGCTTTGGCTCAGCAACTGCTGAGCCTTACCGCTCAGCTTTGCTGAGCCACAGGCTCAGCATTTGCTGAGTTTTGGCTCAGCAAACGCTGAGCCCACGGCTCAGCAAACGCTGAGCCTGAGGATCAGCATTTGCTGAGTTTTGGCTCAGCAACTGCTGAGCCTTACCGCTCAGCTTTGCTGAGCCACAGGCTCAGCATTTGCTGAGTTTTGGCTCAGCAAAGCTGAGCCGTAAGGCTCAGCAAATGCTGAGCCCACGGCTCAGCAAATGCTGAGCCCACGGCTCAGCAAATGCTGAGCCCACGGCTCATCAAAGCTAACCCACAGGCTGAGCCGTGGCTCAGAATTTGCTGAGCTTTGGCTCAGCAACTGCTGAGCCTTACCGCTCAGCTTTGCTGAGCCTGAGGCTCAGCATTTGCTGAGTTTTGGCTCAGCAACTGCTGAGCCTTACCGCTTATCTTTGCTGAGCCACAGGCTCAGCATTTGCTGAGTTTTGGCTCAGCAAATGCTGAGCATGAGGCTCAGCATTTGCTGAGCCTGAGACTCAGCTTTTGCTGAGCCAAAGGCTCTGCATTTGCTGAATGCTGAGCCTGAGGCTCAGCAAATGCTGCTGAGCCACAGGCTCAGCAAATGCTGCTCAGCTGTGGCTCAGCAAATGCTGAGCCTTTTGGCTCAGCAACTGCTGAGCCGAGCCTTACCTAATTTGCAAGAAATTACCTAATGCTAAGCCGAGCCTTACCTAATGCTGAGCCGAGTCGTAAGGCTCAGCATTTGCTGAGTTTTGACTTTTGTGAATTCGGTATTTTGTGCGAGATGTTTTTTCTGTTTTTAACAAGAAACTGAAATTTTCAATTTAATGTGATATTCAATGAATGCAGGCACTTCTAGAGGCAGCGGAAGAAAAGAGAAAATTGGATGGTAGTTCTAGTGGCGCAGTAGATGATCTTGATAACGATCCAATTGCAGAAGTTTTTGGTTCCGACATGAAGAAAAATTATTGTCGAGCAATTAGTTCTACTTCTTCTATAAAACAAGTAAACGTGGCTCGAGCTGTAAAAGATGTAGCTGATAAAAAACAAGCCGTGGATTTGTCCGTTTGGAAATTGGAGATAGAAAGGCAAGTAGCTACTCAAGTTAATAACGCCATCAATTCAATTACTTCAACTTTTATGAAATTTATACCTAATTTGCAAGAAAAACTTGTTGCAAGTCCTTCCACTCCTCGTACAGAAGGTGCTTCTAATTTAAGGGATTCTCCTATAAGTAACAATGTAACCGTTACTCCAAATGTGTCACTTAATGATCTTCATTCATCTACAATGGAAAAGAAATATGTAATGCTATTGTCAAATGATCTAGAGAAGGAGGTAGAAAAAGGTTATCTTGGAACACAAACAGTTTGTCATTTTAGGAAAGTGGTACCGAATATAGAGAAAGTAATTTGGGTTATTGAAGTTCTTGAACCGGATGCACCAATTTATGATGGTCCTCAAAATGGAATGTACAAGTTATGTGAATTTTCAGATGGAGGCTTCGTTATATGGCCAGAATTTCGTATTCGTTATTTGTAGAATCTTATTTATGTATTGAATTTAGCAAACTAATTATGTATTATTGAATTTGACATCTTAATTATTATTGTGTTTGTTTATTGTTAACTGATATACTATGTCGTTATGTTAGGAATGTTATCTATTAGTATGCATTGAGTTTAATATTAGTTTTTGATTCATATTAAATATCGTCTATATTATCAACATGTTGGTTATTAATTGAATATTAATGTTAGAATATGCGAGTTGTTAATACATATTTCTGTTACTATTAAAATTTATATTTGTTGTGAATTAAAATTTTGTAACATGTATATGCGTTACAAACAAATGTATTGCAACATGTATAAGCGTTGCAAACAAAAATCTTACAACGATTATAAGCGTTGGTAAAGAAAATCTACCAACGCTTATAAGCGTTGCTAAAGAAAATCTACCAACACTTATAAGCGTTGCGACTGAAAATATACCAACGCTTATAAGCGTTGGGACAGAAAATCTACCAATGCTTATAAGCGTTGGTACTAATTTGCCACCCCTCCATAGCAACACTAACAAGCGTTGCTGAAACTGTTTGCGACGGTTATACTCGTTGGGAATCACCTGTTTTGGTGTAGTGTAAATAGAATCAAATTTTACAAAATTTAAAACAACTATATTAAACTACTAATAACAATAAATTTAAATAAAACAATTCAGATTCAAAGAATAAAAATTTAAATTAATGCTTATAAAATCAAATCAAAACAAAATTAAATAACTGGATTTCAAATTTATAAACAAATTTCAATTTTTATAATACAAAACCCGAATCAATTCATATTTTTTAAAATGTCGAAAATTTGGTTTGTTACAATTACCATTAATTATTATATTTTAATTATTAACTATTTAATAGTAATTATGTAATATTAACTATATTTTTTAATTATTCGCCTTAATTGCTAAGTATTAAATATTACAGATTGATTATTAATTATTACTTCCTAATTGATTATTAATAGCAATTATTAGTTATTAATTATAAATAATCAATATAAATGTATTAAATATTAATTATTAGTTGTTAATTATATTAAAATATAGTCATATATTACAACAGTCAAAAAAATAAAAGTTGTGATAGGCTTTTATTACAACTGTCAAAATAACACAGTTGTTAAAAGTAAGTTTATTACAACTTTTCTGGAAAAAAAGTTGTAAAAAAACATTTATTACAACGGTGTTTTTACCACCGTTGTAAAATTAAAGTTGTAATATGGTGTTTTTGTTGTAGTGCGCTAGTCCGAGAAAACTTCGTACTTCGGTTGCATTCCTTGGAATCTTCCAATCTTGCACCGCCACTACTTTTGCGGGATCCACAACTATCCCTTCTTTGAACACCACATGTCCAAGAAACCTTACTTCTTCTCTCCAAAAATGGCATTTGGAGAATTTTACTTTAAGCCGATGTGCTCGAAGAGTATCCATAGCTTCCCTTAAATGCAAAGCATGTTCTTCCTCACTTTTTGAGAAAATCAAAATACCGTCCACAAAGAGTACTACAAATTTACTAAGGAACTCCCTAAACACCCTACTCATCAAGTCTACGAAATAGGCAGGTGCATTTGCCAAACCGAAAGGCATGACAAGCCATTCGACGAAACCATCCGGAGTCCTGAACGCGGTCTTATCTATGCTGTCTTCAGCCACTCTTAGTTGATGAATCTGGTAGCCAGATCTAGTTGGGAGAAAACTGATGCACCTACGAGCTGTTCGAACAAGTCGTCTATTCTTGGAAGTGGGTGCCTATTCTTGTTGGTCAGCTTGTTTATCTCCCTATAATCCATGAATTGGCGAAGTGAAACATCTGCTTTGGTTGCGAACACTACTGGAGCACCCCATTCAAAAATACTCCGCCTCATGAACCCCTTTTCGAGCAACTCTTTAATTTAGTTGCTGAGCTCCTTCCTTTCCCTTCGAGCCATGTGTCTAACGGGTAAAGCAACTGGTTTTGCATTATCAACCAGATATATGCAGAAATCTATCTCTTGCTTTGGAGGTAAACCCCTCAGTTCTTCAAAGACATCTGAGTACTCATGGATTACTCTAATAGATTGCAAATTTTCAGCAGACGCATCTAGAGATTCTAGGTAGATAAGCATAACAGATTTCATAGAATTATAAGAGATTTCGAGAGTATTACCGAGGCGAGTCAAAAGTCTAACCACTCTCTTTTCACAATCAAGGATGACAACATTACTGGATAACCAATCCATGCCTAGAATCAGCCCATAGCCCGTGAAACCCAAAACATAAGCATTGCATCTAAACCCAAAGCTTAGTATAGAAATTTCCAAATCCAAAAAAATCATTGATAAATAAGCCGAACCCCTAATTGGAATTGAAACAATCATGGGATCCTCTACTATACTGGTATCTAGGTGTAGAGATTTAACTAAAGCAGTAGATATAAAAGTGTGCGATGCGCCAGAATCAAAAAGAGTACGAACATGATGATCAGAAAGATAAACTAAACTCTCAACAGAAATACTTCTACCTCTTGCTTGCGTAGGTGCTGTGAGAGCGTGAATCTTCCCTTTAGAAGTAGATCCTGTCCTCTTCCCTTTCCCTTGCCTTCTTGGGCAATCCTTAGCCATATGTCCTACCTCGCCACACTGAAAGCAACCACCCATCTTCCTCTTCTTCTTTCTGCAGTCCTTAATCTAATGTCCAGGTATGCCACAAAAATTACACTTCCTCTTGTCACGGGGTTTGTTATTCTTTCCACCCTTCTTATAATCCGTCTTCTTATTCTGCGATTCCTCCACTTTCTTATTTAGAGGTTCTTCCGTCTTCACCTCTTTCTTCTCACCCTTGCTTTCCTCATGTAACAGTGCCATGTCCAACAGTCTCTCATAAGTCGCGCCTATAGGTATATGGGACATAGCTAGGTCGTGCAGTGGCTTATTTAACAATTTAGCGAAACGGAGAGCCTTTTTATGTGGAGTGTTTACCAACTCCAGTCTGAATCTAGCCCATTGGTTGAACTTGTTAACGTATTCCTTAACCAATAGGCTTCCCTGTTTGAGTGCTAAGAACTTCTCCATCTGTAGGCTTTGTTCAGCTTGCGAGAGAAATTTCATCCCAAACCTCATTCTGAAGTCCTCCCAAGTCTCAACTGGTCCCTCAGCATTAGTAACTTCCCACCAGAAAGAGGCTTCGTCCTAAAGTAACCATACAACCAGCTTTATCTTCCGCCTATCGTCCACTTCGAAGATAACAAACAGATCTTATGTTTCCTTGAGCCAGTTTCTTGCTTCCACGAATGATTCAGTCCCATTAAAGTTCTTTCCGCCCATAGCTCGAAAGTCCTTACATATCTTCGAGAAAGCATTCAGACGCGGAGGAGGAGGAATGGTGTCCACGGCTGGAGGAGGAGGTGGAGCAACATCTACTGCTGGGGAATGAGGAGCGTCCGCTTGTCCTTCGGCAGGGGCCGTGGCCTCTAAATACCAACGGAACCAGGCGGCTACTTGCACTCCCTCTGGAAGATTAAGATCCCCAGATATGCTGAAACGGAAAGAAAAGGATTCAAAACAAAGGATAGAATGATAGTGCATATGGCTTTGGGGAATATGCCTTTAAAATAAAACAGCACTTTTCTTGAAAATGCTTCTTTAAAACTTCTTTTTGAAAAATAGTTTTCAAAAACTTTTATCTGATTTGGTAACCATCAGCTCTGATACCAAGTGAAACACCCCACCTCCGTTAAGGTCACTCACAAAGGGAATACATTAACTTTGGTGAAGCATTATAGGTAAAAGACACAGATAATTTACAAGACATACATACAAACAGCGGAAAAACTGAAATCATTTCATAAGCAGCGTGGTTCAGTCAAAACATTACAACCATTGTCTCAAAACCCAACTTCCAAATCATTACAATAAAACCTTTGTCTTGGTACAAAACTCCAAATACATAAAGAAGCATAAAATAGTAGTAAAGTAGCAATAGTCCGCTATAAAAGTGTAACCACAACCATAGCCCAAGAAAAGAGAATCCAACCAATACATCTACTCTCTCCAAGATGGAAAAGGTCTGAACTATGCTGAAGTATTCCCTCCCTGTGGACCTGGAGGGGGGGACAGAAGAAAAGAAGACGAAAGAAAACGGGTCAGACATAAAGCCTGGTAAGCCCAGTAATTTTCAGCATGTAAACAAGAAAAAGGATCATGATATGAATAAACCGAATATAAGACAATACCATAGTAACAAGATAACATATGACAAGAAAAGGTAAGATAAACTGAATATGCTATCGAACCCATTTCTATTTCTCTGCACCTACTAACAATTGTTTTGACTAGCCTTATGTGTTCATTATAAAATGATCCCTTTATCAATCGACTTCTACTCGCATGTATTTATTACTTATTTCATTCGGCCCCGCTTGTTTGTAGATACCTGTGCCGATCCCACCATGGGGTGTATCAATCCCTATGATGGCGACCTGACATAATTCAAGATTCACAGTGTATAACTACTGATGCCCAATGCCTGATTTTTCCACTCCGGAGTACGTGCACGTCCGTACTCCGTCGGAACCTACACTGATGCACCACCTGCCGTTATTTTGACCACTTATAATCAACCTAGTAATTGTGCCCCACCCTGCCTAGTTCAGGGTACCGTGATACATCTATGTGGGTTACTGCTGAAATGGGTCCCCGTTGCTATGGTTTCCTAATCAACATGTTATAACGGTTAAGTGTTCTCAATTTAACCTAACCCCACACATTTGTTAAATTAACATGTTGAATTGGTGCTTATTCATATGTTACTTAACCTTACCATTCTAAGCATGTCTGTTCATTGGCATTAATTAATTTATTAATGCACCAACCTCTCACATTAGAACTGTTGTTTGCAGTTGCTGGATGTGCCGGGCGGTTCCGGGCAGACTTCTACCGCAAACTCATTCTAACCTCGGGTTTTTGGCTTGATGCGCTAACCTCTCACATTAGACCTGTTGTTGCGGTTGCTAAATGTGTCGGGTGGTTACGGGCAGTCTTAGACCGCAACTCAATCTAACCTCGGGTTTGGCATGTTCATCTTTTATCCAATTTACATATTTACATTCATGTCCAAGTCTAGATTTTTGTTTGCCAAATATCCTTAATTGTAGTCAATTCAAGTTATGTCCAATATACTTGTTATGTCCAAAATTACTCCAATAGGTTATACCCAATTTCGCGTGTTACAATCGCACGTACAACAAGATTCAACAAGGTTTCCAAATTCCAAGTACTCATAAAATAAAACGGAAAGGGGATAGAGAAGAAACATAAGAATTGACATAAGGAGAAATAGGCATGTAAAGGTGTACCAAACACAAGAATCATGGTTCCAATAGGCATGTTGTACATTAACAATGAATATGAGCAAACTAAGGAAAATACATCATAGATATACAGATCCGATAGGATTGAACATAAAGAAATTACTAATTTGATGTACAACATGATAGGTTCAATCACAACAGTCTCATAGGCATAGGTAGTTTCAGATTTGACAAAAGGATAAGCATGAATCAGAATTGATTATCTTACAATTAGGCATAGTTCTAGATTCAATTCATTACAGTGATGATTTCTATTATGTGTTCAAATCGGAATAATAACCAAACTTACTGCGATAGGATTAGAAAAAGAGAATTAGTCGACGTTGTAGTGATTCTAATCTTTCTTTGTTGATTGAAGCGGAAAACCTTTTCTTTAGTTTGAAGCTGTCTAATTTGATTTCTAGTTTGGAGAAGAAGGTGGCTAGGCTAGTTTAGAGATGGACAACATGGAGGAACCATAGAATAGGGTTATGAGGTTAGGGTTAAGTTTAGATGTGTATTTATAGATGTGTTAGACAAACTATGGCCTTTAGATTAGCATAGGAGTCATTAGAGCCATCCAAACAAAAGAGACACGTCACCCAACCAACCACAGCGCGGCACATAAGCCCAAATCCTTCAGAATTCGTCACCCAGATTTGGGAAGATAGGGGTCGACACCCCTATAGGGGGGTCGACACCTATGTCAACAACCCCTAGGGGGGTCGACACCCTCGAGCGGGATTTTTCCTGCTTATCTTTTATTGGCTGGTTTTCGAAATTTGAATTTGTTTTTTGATTTTTAATTATTTTTTAATTTAATTCTACTTTGAACTGAAATTTCTAAGCTTCATAACTTCCTCATACGGAGTCCGATCTACGCAAACTCGGATTCTATTCCAACCAGAATTCCGAGACGAACGCAACGACGCTACCCATTTTACTTAATTCACACTTTTAAAATTAAGTATTCTTTAATTTGTTATTTTAATATTCATAGAAAATATGGGGTGTTACAATAGTAGTTCGGATAAAGATAAATGCCTAAAAGTTACAAATCCGAATTCCCATGGAGCAGATTCATCGCATGTAAACAAAAACAATGATGGACGGTTTCACTTTGGAGGAAAAAAGAATTTTTCAGAGAATAGGCAGCAAAACAGACGCTGTTTTTTTAGATTGCGAAGGTAAACATTGATGAATTGGATATTTAACCAAAAAAAAATATTGTGAGTAAGTGGTAATTTTTTGGGGAAAATACTGCGAGTCAGACAAAATCAAAGAAGAGCCAAAATTAAAATTAATGATGAGAGAGAGGAGGAAAAATTAAAATCTAGGTTAGAGAAGAGCGTGAGCCAAATAAAAATTTAGGTTTATAATAACTTGCTAAATAAAAAAGCTACAACAAACTTCTATTATAACTATCAAAATAATAGAGTAGGTGATAATTAATATAGACTATTTCTGTTGTCACCCCATTTTTTTTTGCCATGCACCCCCCACAGATTATTTTACATTTTCAACAATAAGGCAAATAGGCTAAAATAACAGGGTGGGAACGGAAGAAAGCGGGGTGCAGTGATTTAATTTTGATAAACAGGGTGTGTAAGGAGGGAACCGGGGTGGTAATAGAAATAGTCATCAATATATTACAACTTTCTTTAAAAAAAGTTGTAATTTTTTTTATTACAACTGTCACTTTGTGATAGCTGTAAAATAGTAATTGTAATAGAGCATTTTGGTTGTAGTGGGGTCGCATGCGTGTGGTACTAAACATCTTGCTAGATATGCTCGGAATCGGTTAAGGAAGATCCTTTGCCTTAGTCATTGATGGAAACCCGGCTTCTGATACGAAGCTTGCATTTTCAGTTGTAAATCTATATGGCTATTGTAACGTCCTGCCTTTTTGAACGCCTCAAATTGGTGATTAAACCAACTTAAAATGCTTAAATCGACGGATCGTTATTTAGCTTACAGAGTCTAAAATACAATCAACACATAAAACACAGAATAAATAGATAACACAATGTTGAACAACAAAATAAACTTACATATATAATCAGAATTTTTGATGCAGGAATTTTCTATACAGTGAAACTGAAAGGACAGCCAGAATGCCTCGAAATTGCCAGCTACGCCGATGTGTGAATCCTAAGCTGAAATCTTTAAATCTGAAATGCTCGGGTCTGACCCGAGCTTTCCATGCAATAACATCAAACATTCGAGTCATTATTCAAGTAAATTAATTTCAACAAAAACTAAAATAAAATAATTAACAGTATTACTAAATTATGAACCTATCCAAAACGCAGTAATTCACGTGCATTCATGTTTTACAGTAACTTAAAAAGGACAACCCATGTATTTCGCATCTTCTCCAAAATAAGGTATGTTTGGAAATACAAGTCAGTGTGTACACGTATGCTAATTGTGTATGTACAACATAATTTATATGTATAAACAGACTATAGCCACCACGTAAACACACACTGACCCATGCCATTAGCTAAGTTATATATATCATAAACAATGACAGACCGAGATATTTCAAACCGTGATATTCCAAACAGTACTAGAACAAAGTTTGGTTATAATATCATAACAGGGACAAAGCAACATGCCTGCGAATGGGAGGTGGTCATTTTAAAGTGTATGTAGGAGACAATGCACATATTTACATACATATAATGTATATATACATATGTTGCCAGTCCTGTATGTGTACAAAACTGGATTTCAGCTAACATGATGTGACCAGAAATGATGGAGACACAAATAAATAATACTAAGTCTAGTTGGAAAGTAAATATAAAAATAAAACAAAGGATCTCATATAATTGCTTGTACATTATTAGTTTGCCTACTGATTTCTTAGCTAATATTAAATGCTTCATTTTATCATCGGAAAAGAGAACAAAACACTCCACACAAATACATTGGTAGAAAGCTCTAGCAAGGTATAGTCCACAGTAGTGATGGGTGAGTAGATTTCATTTTCGGGAATTAAAACACACAACCCAAAGAGGTGTGGCATTAGCATTTCACTAGGCACAACATGGTATGATAAGCAAAACAAGGGTGGAACTTAATGTTTGCAGGTTCTCAAAGTACAAGGGACAGGGTTTGCCATATATTAGACTTTAAACAAAGTTAACACACATCTTCAATTTGCAGGTTATGGCATGATACTTGAGTCACAAGCTAATCATAGCAGTTTTGGTAAATTACACATGACGGTTTTGGTAAATTATACATGACATTTATGGTAAATTATAACGATGGTTTTGGTAAATTATACATGATAGTTTTGGTAAGTAACACAGGACAGGTTTGGGTAAATAAACACATGACAGGTTTGGGTAAATAAACACACGACAGGTTTGGGTAAATGAACACAATAGTTTTGGGCTAACAACATACAATTTTGGGTTAACAAACACACGGTTTTGGGTTAACAAACACACAGTTTTGGGTTGACGTGGTAATAAATTTCCATACGCCACAGTTCATCCATATGTGAAACTATACAATGCTATAAAAGAAACTAGTCATACACAACAATTTGCTATCATAACTGAGACGTAACACTAATGTCCTTGTATCCAATACTTAACTTTGATGTTAGACTAATTTTCCGCATTTGTAACTTCTACTAAATAAGCCTAGCCTTAGTTATTAGATTATCACTCAAGTACATAAATTCACTGGTCCAAAAGATTAAAATTTAACTGTATTCTTTTAATAGTGAGGAAGCAACAGACTTAGCTCCACAGAAGAAAGCAGAAGCAACATTCATCTTATCTTATACCGCAAATGTCCTATTCTAGACAGTTTCTAACTCAATGAATCAAACCGGTTGTTCACGTTACCAGTTTAAGCCTAAGTTCAGCTCGACTATCCCATTTATCATTTGGATTAAACCATTCACATTCACAATTTACTCCTAAATCAAATTTATTTGCTGGAACTTAACACTTTCAGATTTTCAGTACTACAAACAGTTCACGCTTTTAACCTTCAATTTCGCAAAGTATTTCAAAACATAGCATAACAAAGTGTGACGATCCCAAAACCCCGTACGATAGTGTTAAGGATAATCATTGGAATATAACACATTAATCATCATTAGCAGAGAATAGAATATAGCATAAACAGAAAATAGAATAATTTACATCAATATGACAGCGGAATCATAATATGTAATAGCATCAGAGTAGCAAAGTGCAGGATACAACTTAGTGCATAAAAGGAAATGATCAGTCTACATCAAGATCACTGGGACATGTACATCATAGAGTACATGATAGAAGTAAATCTGTCCACATCACGATAAGCAGAATCATATACATGAGATACTAATGGCGGAATATCAAATAAACAAATTACTGAGAAATCTAGTCTTCGCCATACAAGCCAAAAGGTGCACTCCATGCTGCAGTACAAAAGCCAAAATAAAACCTGTCACCTGTCACTAGGCTGCCCGTGTGAAAATAAGGGCACCTGAGTGTGCAAAGTGAAACAAACTATGAGTCAGCCATGGGACTGGTATGAGAAATCTACTTAACTGATTAAACAACAATAATAGGGCAAATCATAGGACCACTCCACTTTCGCGGAACGGGTTTACTCCAATTATTGCCAGTGCATGAAATAAAGTAAATTATTTGAACAACACAATGCTTTTTATAAAAATGAAGCCGTTATAAGACTCAAGTCCCATCACACAATGCAAGGCAAACCGAAGGATAGAGTTTTACCTTATAATGGCCAAAATATGCTTAATACGTATAAAGCAAAATCATTTTATATTATTACTAGTGCATATATGTTTGAAAAGCAAATTCAATCATAAATATCAATCCTAGGCGGCAAAAGTTCCCCATACCACCATGTCGCCATGTATAAGTTTACAATCAAATCCGTGATTTCGTATTGGAAATTTGGATTCCATCATGAGTCGAGGTCATGGATGGCTCCTCACCGCTTCGAGACACTCTAGCAAATGTCTCAGGACTACACACTCTGGGTGACCCTGGATCGGTTGGGCCGGTCCACACTTACGTTAGTGGATTAGCAATTCCAGAACACACGTTTCCCGGTCCTATCAGACCTATCCATCGGCTCCGTAGAGACCGATACAACCGAAGCGCCTCGCATTCCAACATTCACAAAGGTATAATAATCAACAATGTCAGGGCTAGTAAAACGTTGACACCACCCATAGCTAGAAAGAAACGTCATGTTCTCCCAACGCTTCTCGTCCTGTTTTTAACTCATACCGAGGTGTGAGGCTCGCGAATCAACGCTTAAACTACCCGAACTTCCCCGGTGAGGAAAGCTCGGATTGAGTCGAGGACAAGCCACAAAAGAATGCAGACATAAGAACATTTCATTGTTATTACAACATTTCCATCAGAATACAAGAATATACGGAGTATAAATGAATATTATACATTACAAAATATTAGAGATTACAATAAATTACATAGCAGCGGAAAATAATACAAAATACAACTGAAGGAGATATACGGATACAAAGCTTTCCGGATATCGTTCCAGCTGTAAACTAGGATCCTATGAATATAAATCTGCAAAACCAAAACTACTAGCTACCCGTGTCAAAATAAGGGCACCCAGAGTTTAGGTTAAAACAATAAACTCCAGGTCAGTCATGGGACTGGTGTGAGAACTAAAAAAGTTATTAATCTTTATTTTAAAGTTAGGTAAATCAAGGGACCACGCCGTATAACACGGAACGGGTTTCCTCCCAAGAATACCAGTGCATATAACAAAACAGCGCAATGCTTTTTGGAAAAATGAAGCTATTATAAGACCCAGGTCCTATCACACAATGCAACGCAAGCCGGGGGATAGGGTTTTCCCTTATAATAGCCAAACATGCTTAGTACGTTTAAAACAAATCCTTTGATGCCATAACAAGTGTATAGTGTATAAAACAACTTCAAATCATAAGTAGCAATCATAGACGGCATAGCATCCCATGCTACTATGTCGCCATACTAGGCTCTACAAATAAAACCGCAAAGTCACGTATTTGGAAATTGGATTTCCATCTACGAACTGAGGCTAGGGATCGTCCTCTACCGATTCGAGACAATCTAGCCCATGTCTCAGGCAAGTACTGAGTCAAGCCTTTGGATCGTCAGGGCCGGTCCACCGATGTGGATTAAAATGCCTGAACACTGTGTTTCCCCGCCCTATGGGGCGTAAATGAGCGACCAAATGACTCCACCGGACCCGGATCGTCCGATCTAACCGAGGCGCCTCGCAACAGCAACAACCACATAAGTCAAACTCGTAAGGGCGTGCAAAACCACTGACGCCACTTCTAGCTAGAAGGAAACGCATGCCCTCCCTGAGGTCCTCTCCCATTTTTGGTTCACAACCGGGGTGTGAGGCTCGCGAATCAACGTTACACAAAGCTATACCACACAGGCTGTGCTTTGATCATCCACCACAAGACTTTTCTTTTCAACAGAAGCCTTGATCAATTTCCACTTAGGCATGCCACACAGGCAATTCACTCCATGCGTTTGATATCCATCAATATATAACCCCTGAGCTCGTACGTCTCAGAGAAGGGCGTTAAGCAAGAGAATAAATTCTCAGCCGCCAAACAGATATATATTTAATAGAAATCAATCACAAAGACTAAAATCCAATGTCAGACACACAGTCCATTTACAAGTTCGTTCTGGGTCTGAACGAAACCGGAGGCACCTAGTACCCCGCATATCCATCGATATCCAAGTACGTCTGGACGATCACTAACTGTTTCCATCCTCTTGGGTGTACAGCCCAATCAAGATCATCAGTAATCACCCAAACGACGTGAAGACCTCCGGTCTTCGACCACCGTCTTCATCCTCGACACCACGTCGAATCGGTTATTCAGAATGGGATAAACCCGGTCTTTCTGAATAACTCGCGCATATAATAAACAAGTGTTACGCAAACACAACATACTCCTCATTCCAATTCATAATATTCTTTTATTCAAATATTCTTATACTTTGGGAAAGGTTCCCATTAATTTTATCAAAGATAAATTCTTTAAATTTATTCTTTAATCTTCTTTGAATATCAATTCAAACTAGTCGGGATTAGCGAACCACACCGGAGTAATCATTTATTTTATTTCCCAATCCCCACCTATTCATCCCATGAAGTAAAACAGGTCATACTTCATATCTAACACCACAGTGTTATCGGCAAATTCAATTACCATTTCACGTTCAAATCTAATTAAAGATTTAACTATCGCCTGGAGCAAAACTAGCGATACTCCATTCTCGATCTTTTCAATCTAATTAAAGATTCATTAAAACTCCACTTAGTTTTAATCTTCAACTGGGTTAAAGAATCAGTGTCATTTAAAATACGGTTCACGATAAACCCAAAATCACATTCCATTAATTATCGGGTTAAAGAACAAGAGTTATTTAAAACACTGTTCACGATAAACCCAAAAATCAACACCAATTCAATTCCAATTAAATATTATTTAATTGGTACACTTCATTAAATCTAAATAAAAAGATTTAATCTTTTTCTCAACTGGGCTTAAGAACAGAGTTAATGAAGACACCATTCACGACAACCCCAAATCACATTTGATATTAAATACAAGGCTCTGAATAGAAAATATATCGGCTTATATTCAATATCAAATTCTACGACCAACAAATATCGTATTGGAAATAACGATATGTATATATATATTTCTTTCAAATTTCCATAACAACATCCGTATAATCACTAAATCCAACATCAAAATATTCCACAGACAATTTTGATTCAAATCCTTCCAATTCAATTATTGGAAATTCTGGTTACTTTTAAAACCCTTTTCAAATTCAATTTATTTATTTCAAAAATAAATAAATTATTATTCTAGTTCAAAACTAGTTCACTTCGACAAAAATCTATTTTTATCTTTTCAAATATGGAGTTTTTCATCCCAATTCTTCACAAATCATTTCTTATGATTTTACACAAATTATTACTATTTTTAATAATTTTATCAAGGCCCGTACAGTCGATTTCCATCAACGTCCATCAAACTGCACTTACAGCGACCTTTTCCAAATTTGATTTGGACACAATTCCAAATCCAACCGTTAGATTTCTAATTTCTAATATTCGTTAGAAAGCCCTTTTCGATACCAACCCAACGGTTCCGGTTTTAGGAGAATCCGACGGTCGGATCTCCCGCAACGTCAATTCGAAGTCAATGGTCGAAATTCACGAACTACCGCAGCACGGCGCATTCTATTCAGGCCATTATATTATATATATATAATATATATAATATATACTTCGTCGATTTACTTTTAAAACGTATTATATAAATCGTTTTAATTTCGTTTTCAAAACGATTTCAACTTCTTTTCAAATTCACATCAAAAATGAATTTTTCCTTATAAATTCAATATAAATTCAAATCGATTTTCAGTTCAATTTCAATACGTTTTAAATTCAATTCAAAACGATTTCAACTCTATTTCAATCTAATTCGAATTTCAATTCTATTCAGTTTAATTCGAATTTCAATTCTATTCAATTTCAATTCTATTCAATTTCAAATCTATTCAATTTCAAATCTATTCAATTTCAATTCGAATTCGAATTCTTTTCAAAATATCAGATTTTGAAATCACTTTCGATATTCGTTATAAAATGAATAAAATCGATATAAATATTGTTCACATCAAAATGGCGTCAATCTAATCAACACGGCTTCATATATTCTATTCTATTTCAAATATTTCTATTCAAATATTTCTTTTCAAATATTTCTATTCAAAACTGGAATGTGGCCCAATCAATTACCATATAATGTTAATTATATGGATTTTCTACAACACATGTATAAAATAACAATGATAAATAATCAACCATCATCCAGAGTGCACTACAAAACTGCATAAGCATTAAATGTAAATAATTAACGCTTACATAGTCTGTCGACCAATCGATCGAGATACAACTAAACAATCTGGATTAGTGTACGTCAAATATCATCCCAATACCCGTGTGGGGTTTAAAACAATCAAACACAGATTTTATTTGTGCAGTTGGGCGATGTGTAAAATTTACCGTCCCAATCAATATCAATCAAATCATTGTGTATAAACAAATCTCCGATTTGTTTATAAATATTTATTTTATATACACGTTAAAAATTCTATTTCCAACTATAAAATATTTTAAACTATATAAATATTTTGTAACAACCCGGAAATGCGAGCCAGTTTAAAATTTTTATTTTGGCAATTTTATCGAATTTTGAATATTTAGAATAGATTATTTTAAATAATATCGAGGAGAAATTTATTTTGAATATAATTAGAATGTATATAGTTATATAGATCGTCGTTAGAATATAAATAATTATATATAATTAAAAAAGGAATTGAAAATGGTGTGGTAGTTTGATAATTCGATTTCAAAATTCAATTGAATGTACCGGGTGCAAAACAATCCGGATTTTAGTGAAACCAAAAATATTAGGATCTATTTGGGAATATCTTTCCAACAAATCCGAAAAATCAAAATTTCATAGCGGGAATCAAAAGTTATGCCCAGTTGAAAATTCAGAATAGTCGCTACGTAAATTATACATGGCCCAAAAAGTCAAATTTTGCATACGGATGAATTTGGACCCGAAACCACTTCCATTGAGTTCAAAATGTCGTTTAGAACTCCGAAAAGTATAAGCTTCAATATATTCCGATATCCGGAATAGTGGCTATGGGCTGGAGTTGTTCGGTTAACAATACATAGCCCTTAAAAACTGAAATTTTGCATACTAGCTCAGAATTTGACGAGATAAATTTTTATGGATTCATAATGACAAATTATTGTTATATTCCAAAGGGCGCGTCGAACGGAGCCAGTATGCGGCCATGCGAGCTAAAACAGTACAGGGTAAAACGAGCAGTCATTTTACAAAGGAACCTTATTGATACGACCTCGGGATTCGATTCTACTTTTTTTCTGGATTCGTATCGTCTAATAATGGTTAAATCCAAGAGGGCTTGATTTTTTGAGTTAGCATGTGAGCGTACGAGAAGAAAAAGTGCGCCGAAATCGCATTTTTAGAGCTTATCTGAGCATTTTCGTGATTTTTTTTGAATGGTCAAACGAACTCGGAATTCGACGAAACTTGTTTCGTTGGACTCGTCCTCACGTCTACTATCTCGTGTCCGAAATCCGCGGTGATTGGAGATTGCTAGCGTTCAGGCGATACACGAGAAACTAGCATATAATCACTTTTCCTTCTTTTCTATTTCATAAATTCACTTTTCCTCCTTCCTCCACAAAAATTCAAAAATGACCTCCTCCTCCTCCTAGGTACCGCTGCCCCCACCTCCACCGGCCTCCCCAGCCCCTCCACCGCCGGCCGAACCCCCTCTTCCTCCTACCCTCCTCCTCCTCTTCCTCCTCCTTCTCTCTCCTCTTTTCATGAACCCTAGGCCTTCAACACCAACCACCACCACTCCGGGCCCCACCACCACCGCCCCCGCCCCTTAGCACCCTCCCCGCCTCACATCAGGTCCGACGCCCCCTTCCCCCTCCTCAACTCCGGTCGTGGGCCCCCCGGTCACCAAAAACCCATTTTACACTAATCGCCGTTTTGCAAATAAGCCCCTGAATGTATTTCGCCAATAACTCCCAAACGGTGCGTTTTTGGCCAAAGTCCCTCTACACCAAAGTTGTAGAGCACGAAATTCTCTTCGATTTGGCTATACGGAAGTCGTGGTTTGGAGTTCGAAGCTGCTCGGAAAACGCGTGTGAAATCTGCTGTTCAAAAGCTGAAAAAATCGTGTACTTTTGCGAATTCCGGCGAATTGGAGCATTTTTGGCAAAAAGTCTCTTAGGCAAAAGTTGTCCGGAATGATGCGTTTAAGTTAAAAAAAAGATGGTGTGAAGATTGAAGCTCGTTTGCAAATTCTGGAAACAGAACAGCGAATCTGGGCATTAGGAAAAATGTGAGTTTTCTCCGCTTCAAAGCTTCTATGGTTTTTGACGAATGAAGTAGAATAAAAATATGATTATTATATTATAGGAAGAATAAAAATATGATTTTTATATAGTAGAGATAATAAAAATATGATTTTTATATTATACAGATAGTAAAGATTTGATCTTTACTATATGAACAACGGTATAAAAATAGAATTTTTATCTATATAGTAGTAGTATAAAAATGTGATTTTTATATACATGGCAACAATATAAAAATGTGATTTTTATATATGTAGTGACTACGGGTAGGGAAATTGGCAAAAAGGGGAGCACGACGAAGATTTCTACATAAGAAGAGTCGTGGTATTGGATTAGCTATCGGTGAGAACTTCTCACTTTAAATTTCTTTTTCTAGTTACATATATGTACTAGGATGCAGACGGTGTTTAGTAGCACTCGACACCATCGTCCACAGACCATGGACTTGTTTGTTTGGTTGTGTAGTTAGTTAGATTATTTGGTTTGAATTGAATAGTTTGGTGAAATGAAACTGATTTGATTGATATGTGTATGGCGTGGGCCATCACTAGACCGAGGATAAGGCTAGGCCTCGTCCTGTTTCTAGTATCGTGCTGTTATGCCGCCGAAATTTTCTAAAATAAGTTAGAAAAATAAAGATATCATTTTATTTAATAAATGAACCGAATAGAATATTCATAGGTTGAATAAAATAATTTGGTCGTTAAAAATATAATTTTTAACGTGAATGGGAATAAATAAATATTCATTTACAAACCGGACGGTTTGTTTATGTACACCTATTTGAAGGACATTGAATGTGACGATAAATTTTACACATCGCCCAACTGCACAAATAAAAATCTATGTTTGTTGATTTGAAACCCCACACGGGTATTGGGATAATATATGACATACACTAATCCATTAATTAGTTGTATGTCGATCGATTGATTGACAGGCTGTTATAAGCGCTAGATATCTGTATTTGATGCTTATACAGTGTAGTGCACTTTGGATGATGGTTGATTATGCATCGTTGCTATTATATACATGTGTTGTATGGAATCCATATAAATAACTTTGTATGGTAACTGATTGGGCCTCATTCCAATTTAGAAAATAAAGAATATAAAATAAAGGTTCATGTGTTGACAGTACTCATCCGTTGAGATTAGTCATGTGTTGAACGAAATATTTTAACAATAAAATTTACATCTTTATCATTATAAAATAAAGGTTCATGTGTTGACAGTACTCATCCGTTGAGATTAGTCATGTGTTGAACGAAATATCTTAAACAGTAAAATTTACATCTTTATCAATATAAAATAAAGGTTCATGTGTTGACAGTACTCATCCGTTGAGATTAGTCATGTGTTGAACGAAATATTTTAAACAGTAAAATTTACATCTTTATCATTATAAAATAAAGGTTCATGTGTTGACAGTACTCATCCGTTGAGATTAGTCATGTGTTGAACGAAATATTTTAAACAGTAAAATTTAGATCTTTATCGTTATAAAATAAACGTTCATGTGTTGACCGTACTCATCCGTTGAGATTAGTCATGTGTTGAACGAAATATTTTAACAATAAAATTTACATCTTTATCATATAGAAAATTAGAAACTAACTAGAAAATAGATAAGATGAGTGGTCTCCTGGATGTTGATCTGATGTTGGTTTTGGCCTCCGGGGTTAATATTCAGGGAATCGTTCTCTTACTAATTTACGGTTGGAGTCTAATTTGAAATCAAACGATAGATACCATAATTTTTATAAAATATATTAAATAACAAAAATAGTCACACGTGGACAGTATTTATTCGTTGAGATTAGTCATGCGTTGACAAAAATATAGATTCATGTATGGAATAAAATAAATATTCATTTGTTGAATAGAATAACGGAATTATTGAAATATATAAAGTCGTGTTGATTAGAGATGCGCTATTTTGACGCAAACGATATTTATATCGATTATATTCTTTTTTATAATGAATATTGAAAAGAGATAAAAATCAAATATATATAAAGCAAATTCGAATTGAATTGAATATAAACCAAATTCGAATTGAATTGAAATTTGAATCGAATTGGAAATGGAAGTTGAAATGTTTTTGAACGAATTTAAAACTATTTATAAAATTCGTTTTAAATAGAAATCGACGAAATATATTTATATATATTATATATATATAGTATAATGGCCTGAATAGAACGCGCCGCGCCGCGGCAGTTCGTAAATTTCGAACATTGACTTCGAACGGACATTACGGGAGATCCGACCGTCGGATTCTCCTAAAACCGGAACCGTTGGGTTCGTATCGAAAAGATCTTTCTAACGAATATTGGAAATTTAAAATCTAACGGTTGGATTTGGAGATACGTCCAAATCAAATTTGGAAAAGGTCATTGTAAGTGCAGTTCGATGGCCGTTGATGGAAATCGACTGTACAGGCCTTGATAAAATTATTAAAAATAGTAATAATTTGTGTAAAATCATAAGAAATGATTTGGAAGAAATTAGGATGAAAAACTCCATGTTTGAAAAGATAAAAATAGATTTTTATCGAAATGAACTAGTTTTGAACTAAAATTAAAATCCATTTATTTTTAAATAAATAAATTGGATTTGAAATGGGTTTTAAATAGAATTGATTTGTGGGTTTATCGTGAAGGGTGTTTTAAATAACACTTGTTCTTTAACCCGATAATAAATAGAATGTGTTTTGGGTTTATCGCGAACTGTGTTTTAAATGACATTAGTTCTTTAACCTAGAAAAAGAAGTTTTAAGGAATCTGCAATTAGATTGAAATGTGAATTGATAATTTAAACTATCAAATTTAGAAAATGAGCGAGAATGGAGTATCACTAGTTTTTCTCCAAAGCGATAGTTAAATCTTTAATTAGATTTGAACGTGAAAAGGTAATTAATTTTATCGATAACACTGTGGTGTTAGATATGGAGTATTACCAGTTTTGCTTCATGGGATGAATAGGTTGGGATTGGGAAATAAAATATATAATTACTTCGGTGCGGTTCGCTAATCTCGACTAGTTTGGAATACCACAATTTGGTTTGAAATGACATCCAAAGAAAGATTAAAGAATAAATTTAAAGAATTTATCTTGAATAAAATTAATGGGAACCTTTCCCTAAGAATGTGAAATTTGGAAACAGGCTGTAGGTTAGTTAAGAAGAATGGTTTCCTGGATATTGGTCTGATGTTGGTTTCGGCCTTGGGGTTAATATTTGGGAAATTGTTCTCTTGCTAATTTGCGGTTAGTGGCTGCTGAATTGGAATGAGGCGTATGTTGTGTTTGTGTAACATTTGTTTTTAATATACACGGGTTGTTTGGAAAGTCCGGGTTTATATCCATTCTGAATAACCGATTCGACGATATATCGAAGATGAAGACGGTGGTCGAAGACCGGAAGTCTTCACATCGTTTGGATAATTACTGATGATCCTGATTGGGCTGTACACCCAAGAGGATGGAAATAGTTGGTGGTCGTCCAAACGTACCTGGAGATCGGTGGATATGTGAGGAAAGTGCCTCCGGTTTCGTTCAGACCCAGAACGAACTTGTAAATGGATTGTGTGTCTGACATTGGATTTTATTCTGTGTTAATTGATTTCTGTTAAATATATATCTGTTTAGCAATGGAGAATTTATTCTCTTGCTTAACGCCCTTCTCTGAGACGTACGAGCTTAGAGGTTATATATCGATAGATATCAATCGCATGGCATGAATTGCCTGTGTGGCACGCTAAGATGCAATGATCAAGGCTTTTGTTGAAAAGCAGAGTCTTGTGGTTGATGATCAAAGCATGGCCCACGTGGCGTAGCTTTGTGTATAACGTGAATTCACGAGCCTCACACCTCGGTATGAGTTAAAAACGGGATAAGGACTGCAGGGAGAGCACGACGTTTCTTTCTAGCTATGGTGGTGTCAGTGACTTACCAGCCCTGACATTTATATATTTTTCACCTATGTGGTTGTTGGATGAGGCGCCTCCATTTTAGGTCTGTAAGGACCGGGAAACGTGTGTTTAGGAATAATTAATCCTCAAACGTAAGAGAGGACCGGCCCTGAAGATCCAGGGGTTACCCAGAGTGCGTAGTCCTGAGGCATTTGCTAGAGTGTCTCGAAGCTGAGAGGAGCTTGCCCCTTGCCTCGACTCATGACGGAAATCCAATTTCCAATACGTGTATTTCGGTTTTATTTGTAGAGCCTTGTATGGCGACATGATAGATGGTACCCATGCCGCCTTGGATTGATATTTATGATTGAAATTGTTTTGACACTATAAACTTATTATAGTATCAAATGATTTGTTTTAAACGTATCAAGCATGTTTGGCTATTATAAGGGAAAACCCTATCCTCCGGCTTGCGTTGCATTGTGTGATGGGACCTGGGTCTTATAATAGCTTCATTTTTCGAAAAAGCATTGCGCTGTTTATTCTATGCACTGGTATTCTTGGGAGGAAACCCGTTCCGTATTATACGGCGTGGTCCCTTGAATTACTCTCTTTTAAAGTAAAGTTTTAAATAATTGTTTTAGTTCTCACACCAGTCACATGACTGACCTGGAGTTTATCGTTTTGACCTAAACTCTGGGTGCCCCTATTTTCGACACGGGCAACTTGTAGTTTTTGGTTTTGCAGATTTATATTCACAGGATCCTGATTTACAGCTGGAATGCTGCTCGGAAAGCTCTGTATCCGTGCATTACTTCTAGTTGTGATTTGTATTATTTTTCTGCTGCAGTACTGTATTTAAATCTCTGATATTTATCGAATGTAATTTATTCAATTATACTCTGTATAATCTTGTATCTGATGGAATTGTTGTAATAGCAATGAAATTTTCTTCTGTTTGCGTTCCAATTTGTCCTGTTCTCAAAATGATCAGGGGTTTCAAACGGTCTAGATCGGTTTAACGACTGATTCGGATCGAGTGAAATTCCCAGCCGTTACATTTGGTATCAGAGCTTTGGTTTACAGAGCTTGAGAACAAGACACATTAGAACCATACGAAAGAATTCATCAGATATTGGATTAGTAATATCCAATTAGAATGACTCGTTAGAGATAAGATCAGTAGTATCCTAGAACGAGTGTGAAGAGTATATTTTCCAAAAGAAAACAATATTGTTTTGAAAATTTAAATCGTTTTATATGTACTTGAATATTTATTTATTTTGAATTTGGACAATCCGATATATAAAGATTTTGCATATACGCGTCATGAACGTATATTCGAAGTTTTAGTATACTGGATAGATATAGAATCACACTCTAGTCGCCCGAACATGATTCTGATTATGGCGCGCCATCACCAGTATTTGTTTTCGTGTTTCGAAGGTGTGATATCTATATATTTACATCAGACTGGCGTGAGAACCAAAACTTATATAGATAGACATATTGTTGTGATTTGGCATCAAAAACATGATTTTCTTTATATGTAGTAAAAATTATGAATTTGAAACGTTAATCCATTAATTGATTGATGTTTGTGTTGTTTGTTTAGTTGTTTGATAATTTTGAACCATTTAGCCTAATAGAATCAAATATTGAATTGTATTGGAAATTGGTCGCATTTGCTTGCATATACATGTACTTACATTGAACAGGTCATAGCAAGGAGGCTAGAGCAGAGAATAAAATTTGTTTGCCCGACAAATAGGTACATATTTACTATAATTTACTGTTTTGTTTGGGTGATGATGATTTTATGAGCCGATTGGCTTTTTCTTTTTCTTTTTGAGATCAGAAGGCCTGTATGGCAATTTCCGGATTTTCCCGTGGCTCCCGGTGCAGGGGAGGTTATGGCGAAATTTTTTGAAAATTTAGGGTGTTAGCCAAATTTTTGAGGAATTTGAAAATTCTCAAAAACTGAAAAGTTGGAGAATGGAAGCCAGATCGAACGTAGAGTTGATTAATCAAACCACTTTTGACTTTGTTCCTTTTCAGGGACGAAAAGTTTTAAGTGGGGGAGATTGTAACAACCCGGAAATGCGAGCCAGTTTAAAATTTTTATTTTGGCAATTTTATCGAATTTTGAATATTTAGAATAGATTATTTTAAATAATATCGATGATAAATTTATTTTGAATATAATTAGAACGTATATAGTTATATAGATCGTCGTTAGAATATAAATAATTACATATAATTAAAAAAGGAATTGAAAATGGCGCGGTAGTTCGATAATTCGATTTGAAACTTCAATTGAATGTACCGGGTGCAAAACAATCTGGATTTTAGTGAAACCAAAAATATTAGGATCTATTTTGGAATATCTTTCCAACGAATCCGAAAAATCAAAATTTCATAGCGGGAATCAAAAGTTATGCCCAGTTGAATATTCAGAATAGTCGCTATGTAAATTATACATGGCCCAAAAAGTCAAATTTTGCATACGGATGAATTTGAACCCGAAACCAATTCCATTGAGTTCAAAATGCCGTTTAGAACTCCGAAAAGTATAAGCTTCGATATATTCCAATATCCGGAATAGTGGCTATGGGCTGGAGTTGTTCGGTTAACAATACATAGCCCTTAAAAAGTGAAATTTTGCATACGAGCTCAGAATTCGACGAGATAAATTTTTATGGATTCATAATGACAAATTATTGTTATGTTCCAAAGGGCGCGTCGAACGGAGCCAGTATGCGGCCGTGCGAGCTAAAACAGTACAGGGTAAAACGAGTAGTCATTTTACAAAGGACCATTATTGATACGACCTCGGGATTCGATTCTACTTTTTTTCCTGGATTCGTATCATGTAATAATGGTTAAATCCTAGAGGGCTTGATTTTTTGAGTTAGCATGTGAGCGTGCGAGAAGAAAAGGTGCGCCGAAATCGCATTTTTAGAGCTTATCTGAGCATTTTCGTGATTTTTTTTAATGGTCAAACGAACTCGGAATTCGACGAAACTTGTTTCCTTGGACTCATCTTCACGTCTACTATCTCATGTCCGAAATCCGCGGCGATTGGAGATCGTTAGCGTTCAGGCGATACGCGAGAAACTAGCATATAATCACTTTTCCTCCTTTTCTATTTCATAAATTCACTTTTCCTCCTTCCTCCACAAAAACTCAAAAATGGCCTCCTCCTCCTAGGTGCCGCTGCCCCCACCTCCACCGGCCTCCCCAGCCACTCCACCGCCATCTGCACCCCTTCTTCCTCCTCCCCTCCTCCTCCTCCTCCTCTTCCTCCTCCTCCATCTCTCTCCTCTTTTCATGAACCCTAGGCCTTCAACACCGACCACCACCACTCCGGGCCACACCGCCGCCGCCCCTTAGCACCCTCCCCGCCTCACATCAGGTCCGACGCCCCCTTACCCCTCCTCAACTCCGGCCGTGGGCCCCCCGGTCACCAAAAACCCATTTCACACTAATCGCCCGTTTTGCAAATAAGCCCCTGAGCGTATTTCACCAATAACTCCCAAACGGTGCGTTTTGGGCCATAGTCCCTCTAGACCAAAGTTGTAGAGCACGAAATTATTTTCGATTTGGCTATATGAAAGTCGTGTTTTGGAGTCCGGAGCTGCTCGGAAAACGCGTGCGAAGTCTGCTGTTCAAAAGCTGAAAAAATCGTGTACTTTTGCGAATTCCGGCGAATTGGAGAATTTTTGGCAAAAAGTCTCTTAGGCGAAAGTTGACCGGAATGGCGCGTTTAAGCTAGGAATAAAGATGGTGTGAAGATTGAAGCCCGTTTGCAAATTATGGAAACAGAACAGCGAATCTGGGCGTTAGGAAAAATGGGAGTTTTCTCCGCTTCAAAGCTTCTATGGTTTTTGACAAATGAAGTAGAATAAAAATATGATTTTTATATTATAGGAAGAATAAAAATATGATTTTTATATAGTAGAGATAATAAAAATATGATTTTTATATTATATAGATAGTAAAGATTTGATCTTTACTATATGAACAACGGTATAAAAATAGAATTTTTATCTATATAGTAGTAGTATAAAAATGTGATTTTTATATACATGACAACAATATAAAAATGTGATTTTTATATATGTAGTGACTACGGGTAGGGAAAATGGCAAAAAGGCGAGCACGACGAAGATTTCTACATAAGAAGAGTCGTGGTCTTGGATTAGCTATCGGTGAGAACTTCTCACTTTAAATTTCTTTTTCTAGTTACATATATATACTAGGATGCAGACGGTGTTTAGTAGCACCCGACACCATCGTCCACAGACCATGGACTTGTTTGTTTGGTTGTGTAGTTAGTTAGATTATTTGGTTTGAATTGAATTGTTTGGTGAAATGAAACTGATTTGATTGATATGTGTATGGCGTGGGCCATCACTAGACCGGGGATAAGGCTAGGTCTCGTCCCGTTTCTAGTATCGTGCCGTTATGCCGCCGAAATTTTCTAAAATAAGTTAGAAAAATAAAGATATCATTTTATTTAATAAATGAACCGAATAGAATATTCATAGGTTGAATAAAATAATTTGGTCGTTAAAAATATAATTTTTAACGTGAATGGGAATAAATAAATATTCATTTACAAATCGGACGGTTTGTTTATGTACACCTATTTGAAGGACATTGAATGGGACGATAAATTTTACACATCGCCCAACTGCACAAATAAAAATCTGTGTTTGTTGATTTGAAACCCCACACGGGTATTGGGATAATATATGACATACACTAATCCCAATAATTAGTTGTATGTCGATCGATTGATTGACAGGCTGTTATAAGCGCTAGATATCTGTATTTGATGCATATACAGTGTAGTGCACTTTGGATGATGGTTGATTATGCATCGTTGCTATTATATACATGTGTTGTATGGAATCCATATAATTAACTTTGTATGGTAATTGATTGGGCTTCATTCCAATTTAGAAAATAAAGAATATAAAATAAAGGTTCATGTGTTGACAGTACTCATCCGTCGAGATTAGTCATGTGTTGAACGAAATATTTTATTAATAAAATTTACATCTTTATCATTATAAAATAAAGGTTCATGTGTTGACAGTACTCATCCGTTGAGATTAGTCATGTGTTGAACGAAATATTTTAATTAGTAAAATTTACATCTTTATCATTATAAAATAAAGGTTCATGTGTTGACAGTACTCATCCGTTGAGATTAGTCATGTGTTGAACGAAATATTTTAAACAGTAAAATTTACATCTTTATCATTATAAAATAAAGGTTCATGTGTTGACAGTACTCATCCGTTGAGATTAGTCATGTGTTGACCGAAATATTTTAAATAGTAAAATTTACATCTTTATCATTATAAAATAAAGGTTCATGTGTTGACCGTACTCATCCGTCGAGATTAGTCATGTGTTGAACGAAATATTTTAACAATAAAATTTACATCTTTATCATATAGAAAATTAGAAACTAACTGGAAAATAGATAAGATGAGTGGTCTCCTAGATGTTGATCTGATGTTGGTTTTGGCCTTCGGGGTTAATATTCAGGGAATCGTTCTCTTACTAATTTACGGTTGGAGTCTAATTTGAAATCAAACGATAGATACCATAATTTTTATAAAATATATTAAATAACAAGAATAGTCACACGTGGACAGTACTTATTCGTTGAGATTAGTCATGTGTTGACAAAAATATAGATTCACGTATGGAATAAAATAAATATTCATTTGTAGAATAGAATAACGGAATTATTGAAATATATAAAGCCGTGTTGATTAGAGATGCGCTATTTTGACGCGAACGATATTTATATCGATTATATTCGTTTTTATAATGAATATTGAAAAGAGATCAAAATCAAATATATATAAAGCAAATTCGAATTGAATTGAATATAAACCAAATTCGAATTGAATTGAAATTTGAATTGAACTGGAAATGGAAGTTGAAATGTTTTTGAACGAATTTAAAACTATTTATAAAATTCGTTTTAAATAGAAATCAACGAAATATATATTATATATATATATAATACAATGGCCTGAATAGAACGCGCCGCGCCGCTGCAGTTCGTAAATTTTGAACATTGACTTCGAACGGACATTACGGGAGATCCGACTGTCAGATTCTCCTAAAACCGGAACCGTTGGGTTCGTATCGAAAAGAGCTTTCTAACGAATATTGGAAATTTGACACATCTCCCAACTGCACAACTAAAATCTGTGTTTGATTGCTTGAAACCCCACACGGGTGTTGGGATGAAATTTGAAGTTCACTCAACCTGATTGATTAAATTTGTCGATCAATTGATTGATAGGCTGTTATAAGCGTTAGATATCTATATTTGATGCTTATACAGTGTAGTGCACTTTGGTTGATGGTTGATTATTTTTCAATGCTATTATATACGTGTGATGTATTAAAATCCATATAATTAACATTATATGGTGATTGATTGGGCCTCATTCCAATTTAGAAAATAAAGAATACTATAAAATAAATGTTCATGTGTTGACTGTACTCATCCGTTGAGATTAGTCATGTGTTGAACGAAATATTTTAATAATAAAATTTACATCTTTATCAATATGAAATAAAGGTTCATGTGTTGACAGTACTCATCCGTTGAGATTAGTCATGTGTTGAATGAAATATTTTGATAATAGAGATTTTTGAAATAGAAATATTTTGATAATAAGAAATATTTGAAATAGAATATTTGAAAATAGAAACATATGAAGCCGTGTTGATTAGATTGACGCCATTTTGACGTGAACGTTATTTATATCGATTTCATTCATTTTAAAATGAATATTGAAAAGTGATTTCGAAATCGAATATTTTGAAATGAAATTTGAATCGAATTGAATATAAAACCAATTTGAATTGAATCGAATAGAAAACGAATTTGAATTGAATTGAATAGAAAATGAATTCGAATTGAATTGAAAACGAATTGAAATAAATTCAAATTAAATGAAATTTCAATTGAATAGAAATGAATTTTAAAACGAATTTATAGGGAAAAATTCAATTTTGATTTGAATTGAAATGGAAGTTGAAAATGTTTTTGAAACGAATTCAAAACTATTTATAAAATTCGTTTTAAATAGAAATCGATGAAATATTTATTATATATATTATATATAATAAAATGGCCTGAATAGAACGCGCCGCGCTGCGGTAGTTCATGAATTTCGACCATTTATTTCAAACGGACATTACGGGAGATCCTACCGTCGGATTCTCCTAAAACCGGAACCGTTGGGTTCGTATCGAAAAGAGCTTTCTAACGAATATTATAAGTTGTAAATCTAACGGTGGGATTTGGAGATACGTCCAAATCAAATTTGGAAAAGGTCGCTGTAAGTGCAGTTCGATGGCCGTTGATGGAAATCGACTATACAGGCCTTGATAAAATTATTAAAAATAATAATAATTTGCGTAAAATCATAAGAAATGATTTGGGAAAAATTGGGATGGAAAACTCCATATTTGTAAAGATAAAAATAGATTTTTATCGAAATGAACTAGTTTTGAACTAAAATTGAAACCCATATATTTTTAAATAAATAAATTTGATTTTAAATGGGTTGTAAATAGAATTGATTTGTGGGTTTATCGTGAAGAGTGTTTTAAATGACACTTGTTCTTTAACCCGATAATAAATAGAATGTGATTTGTGTTTGTAGTGAACTGTGTTTTAAATGACATTAGTTCTTTAACCCAGAAAAAGGAGTTTTAATGAATCTGCAATTAGATTGAAATGTGAATTCATAATTTGAATTATCAAATTTAGAAAGTGAGCGAGAATGGAGTATCACCAGTTTTTCTCCAAAGCGATAGTTAAATCTTTAATTAGATTTGAACGTGAAATGGTAATTAATTTTACCGATAACACCGTGGTGTTAAATATGGAGTACTACCAGTTTTGCTTTATGGGATGAATAGGATGGGATTGGAAAATAAAATAAATAATTACTTCGATGTGGTTCTCTAATCTCGACTAGTTTAGAAAACCATAATTTGGTTTGAAATGTCATCCAAAGGAAGATTAAAGGATAAATTTTAAAGAATTTATCTTGGATAAATTTAATGGGAACCTTTCCCTAAAAATGTGATTTTATGAATAAAAGAATATTCTGAGTTGGAATGAGGCGCATGTTGTGTTGGTGTAACATTTGTTTTAATATACGTGGGGTGTTCGGAAAGTCCGGGTTTATACCCATTCTGAATAACCGATTCGACGATATGTCGAAGATGAAGACGGTGGTTGAAGACCGGAAGTCTTCACATCGTTTGGATAATTACTGACGATCCTGATTGGGCTGTACACCCAAGAGGATGGAAATAGTTAGTGGTCGTCCAGACGTACTTGGAGATGGATGGATATGCGAGGAAAGTGCCTCCGGTTTCGTTCAGACCCAGAACGAACTTGTAAATGGATTGTGTGTCTGACATTGGATTTTATTCTGTGTTGATTGATTTTCTGTTAAATATATATCTGTTTGGCGGCGGAGAATTTATTCTCTTGCTTAACACCCTTCTCTGAGACATACGAGCTTAGAGGTTATATATCGATAGATATCAATCGCATGGCATGAATTGCCTGTGTGGCACGCTGAGATGCAATGATCAAGGCTTCTGTTGAAAAGCAAAGTCTTGTGGTTGATGATCAAAGCACGGCCTTTGTGGCGTAGCTTTGTGTATAGCGTGAATTCGCGAGCCTCACACCTCGGTATGAGTTAAAAACGGGATACGGACTGCAGGGAGAGCACGACGTTTCTTTCTAGCTTTGGTGGTGTCAGTGACTTACCAGCCCTGACATTTATATACTTTTCACCTATGTGGTTGTTGGATGAGGCGCCTCGATTTTAGGTCTGTAAGGACCGGAAACGTGTGTTCAAGAATTGCCAATCCTCTAACGTAAGTGAGGACCGGCCCTGAAGCATCCAGGATTGCCCAGAGTGTGTAGTCCTGAGACATTTGCTAGAGTGTCTCGAAAGCGGAGAGGAGCTTGCCCCTTGCCTCGACTCATGACGGAAATCCAATTTCCAATATGTGTATTTCGGCTTCAATTGTAGAACTAGTATGGCGACATAGTGGTATGGGACATTCATGCCGCCTATGATTTATATTTATGATTGAAATTCTTTTGACACTATACACTTATTATAGTATCAAATGATTTGTTTTAAATGTACTAAGCATGTTTGGCTGTTATAAGGTAAAACCCTATCCTCCGGCTTGCGTTGCATTGTGTGATGGGACCTGGGTCTTATAATAGCTTCATTTTTCGAAAAAGCATTGCGTTGTTTATTCTATGCACTGGTATTCTTGGGAGGAAACCCGTTCCGTGTTATACGGCGTGGTCCCTTGAATTACTCTCTTTTAAAGTAAAGTTTTAAATAACTGTTTAATTTCTCACACCAGTCAAATGACTGACCTGGAGTTTATTATTTTAACCTAAACTCTGGGTGCCCTCATTTTCCGTACGGGCAGCTAGTAGTTTTGGTTTTGCAGATTTATATTCACAGGATCCTGGTTTACAGCTGGAATGATATCCGGAAAGCTCTGTATCCGTATATCACCTTCAGTTGTGCTTTGTATTGTTTTTCCGCTGCTATGTAATTTATTGTAATCTATGATATTTATCGAATGTAATTTATTCATTTATACTCTGTATATTCTTGTATCTGATGGAATTGTTGTAATAACAATGAAATGTTCTTCCGTTTGCGTTCTGATTTGTTCAATTCTCAAACGATCAGGGGTTTCGAATGGTCTAGATCGGTTTAACGACTGATTCGGATCGAGCGAAATTCCAGGCCGTCACATTTGGTATCAGAACTTTGGTTTACAGAGCTCGAGAACAAGGCACATTAGAACCATACGAAAGAATTCATCTGATATTGGATTAGTAATATCCAATTAGAATGACTCGTTAGAGATAGGATCAGTAGTATCCTAGAACGAGTGTGAAGAGTATATTTTTCAAATGAGAACAATTTTGTTTTGAAAATTTAAATCGTTTTATACGTATTTGAATATTTATTTGTTTTGAATTTGGACAATCCGATATATAAAGATTTTGCATATACGCGTCATGAACATATATTCGAAGTTTTAATATACTGGATAGATATAGAACCGCACTCTAGTAGCCCGGAGATGTTCTGATGGTGGTTTGAAACATCATCAGCATTTATTTTCGAGTGACGAAGGTGTGATATCTATATATTTCCATTAGACTGGTGTGAGAACCAAAACTTATATAGCTAGATTTATTGTTGTGATTTGGCATCAAAAACATGATTTTCTGTATACGTATCAAAATTATGAATTTGAAACTCTAATTCACTAATTAATTGATGTTTGTGTTGTTTTTTAATTTGTTTGATAATTTTGAACCATTATGCCTAATTGAACCAAATATTGAATTATATCAAAAATTAGTTATATTTGCTTGCATATACATATACTTACATTGAACAGGTCATAGCAAGGAGGCTAGAGCAGAGAATAAAATTTGTTTGCCCGACAAATAGGTACATGTTTACTATATAATTTACTGTTTTGTTTGGGTGATGATGATTTTATGAGCCTATTGGCTAACCGCTTGGCTTTTTCTTTTTCTTTTTGAGATAAGAAGGCCTATATGGCAATTTCGGGATTTTCCCGTGGCTCCCGGTGCTGGGGAGGTTATGGCGAAATTTTTCGAAAATTTAGGGTATTAGCCAAATTTTTGAACAATTTGAAAATTCTCAGAAACTGAAAAGTTTGAGAATGGAATCAGATCGAACGTAGATTTGATTAATCATACCACTTTCGACTTTGTTCCTTTTTGGGGACGAAAAGTTTTAAGTGGGGGAGATTGTAATAACCCGGAAATTCTGAACCAGTTTAAAATTTTTATTTTGGCAATTTTAACGAATTTTGAATATTTAAAATAGATTATTTTAAATGATATCGACGAGAAATTTACTTTGAATATACTTCGAACGTATATATTTATACGCGTCGTCGTTAGAATATAAATAATTATATATAATTATAAATAGAATTGAAAATGGCGCGGTAGTTCGATAATTCGATTTCAAACTTCAATTGAATGTACCGGGTGCAAAACAATCCGGATTTTAGTGAAACCAAAAACATTAGGATCTAATTGATAATATCTTTCCAACGAATCCGAAAAATTGAAATTTCATAGAGGGAATCAACAGATATGTCCAGTTAAAAATTCTGAATAGTCGCTATGGAATTCAGGCCCTTAAAAATAGACATTTTGCAAACGACCTCGGATTTCGACGAAACCACTTTTGTTAGGACCGTATCGTCAATACGAAGCTAGAAAATATTTTTCTGGGATTTTGAGAGTTAGTATGTGACCCCGGTAAATAGAAATGCGCGTTCAAATTCAATATATAGAGTTATATGTTGATTTTAACGAAAACGGATCGAAACAGTCGAATCAACTGAAGATACATATCCCATTGTGTTCGGAATGGGGGTAATACGCTATGGGCGACAGGCGGTGGGCCTCGTTTAGAGGTCATATGTAAAAGTCAACTTTTTGAAATTAAATAATAAAATAATAAAATAAAATAAAATAAAAACCTTTCTCTCCCCTTTAAACCCGTTGGCCCCCCCTTTGTTTCGATTCATTCGTTCAGAAATAAAAAAAAGAAAGAAAAAAGAGAAGAAGACGAAGAGGGGGGAGGAGCACCGTCGCTCCCCCCCATCAGGGCGCCGCCGCGCCTCAGGAGGGGCACCGCCACCGAACCCACGACAGCCTCCCCTCGTCAGATCGAAGACCCCCCTCCTGCGCAAAACCGCGACAGCCCCCCCTCATCCGCACCCTCCTCCACCCATTCTTCCTCCTCCGCCGACCACCACCCTGCCTACCGCCGCTTCCAGCTCCCCCTACCCCCGAAGCCGGCTGTTGCACCCCCTCCTTCCTTAAACAGGGAGTTTTTAATTTGCTATTTATTTTTCTCTACAGTTTTATTGCTGTTGGGACCTTGATAAACAATTATGTGATTTTTATTTATATGAAGAGGTTGCAAATATGATTTTTATATTTTTAAAGTATTAAAAATATGATTTTTATATTTTTAACGTATTAAAAATATAATCTTTATTATATAGAAGATGTAAAGATATGATTTTTGTTTATGTAGAGAATAGCGTGGTAAAAATAGAATTTTTACCTATGTAACATCGATGTAAAAATAGAATTTTTATCTACATAGTAGCGAAGTAAAAATTCAATTTTTATATATTGAATAGCAAAGTAGAAATTCGATTTTTATATATTGAATAGCAAAGTAAAAATTCGATTTTTATATATTGAATAACATAGTAAAAATTCGATTTTTATATATTGAATAGCATAGTAAAAATTCGATTTTTATATATTGAATAGCATAGTAAAAATTTGATTTTTATATATTGAATAGCAAAGTAAAAATTCGATTTTTATATATTGAATAGCGAAGTAAAAATTCGATTTTTATATACTGGATAGCAAAGTAAAAATTCGATTTTTACATATGTAGAGAATACGGGCAACGAAGATGACAAAAAGGCGAGAACGATGAAGATTTCTATTAATGAAGAGTCGTGGTATTGGATAGCTTTTGGTGAGAATTTCTCACTCTTCAATTTCTTTTCTAGTTATATATATATACTAGGATGCAGACGGTGTTTAGTAGCAGCCGACACAATCGTCCACAGACCATGGACTTGTTTGTTTGGTTTTGTAGTTGGTTAGATCATTTGGTTTGAATTGAATTGTTTGGTGAAATGAAATTGATTTGATTGATGTGTGAATGTCGTGGGCCTTCACTAGACCGAGAATAAGGCTAGGCCTTGTCCCGTTTCCAGTATCGTGCTGTTATGCCGCCAAAATTTTCTAAAATAAGTTAGAAAAATAAAAATATCATTTTTATCTTGTAAATAAACTGAATAAAAATTCATGTGTTGAAATAAAATATTTTATCGTTAAAAATAATTTTTAACATGGAAGTGAATAAAATAAAATATTCATTTACAAACCGGACGGTTTGTTTGTGTACACCTATTTGAAGGACATTGATTGGGTCGATAAATTTTACACATCGCCCAACTGCACAACTAAAATCTGTGTTTGATTGCTTGAAACCCCACACGGGTGTTGGGATGAAATTTGAAGTTCACTCATCCTGATTGATTAAATTTGTCGATCGATTGATTGACAGGCTGTTATAAGCGTTAAATATCTATATTTGATGCTTATACAGTGTAGTGCACTTTGGTTTATGGTTGATTATTTTTCAATGCTATTATATATGTGTGACGTATGAAAATCCATATAATTAACATTATATGGTGATTGATTGGGCCTGATTCCAATTTAGAAAATAAAGAATACTATAAAATAAAGGTTCATGTGTTGACTGTACTCATCCGTTGAGATTAGTCATGTGTTGAACGAAATATTTTAATAATAAAATTTACATCTTTATCAATATGAAATAAAGGTTCATGTGTTGACAGTACTCATCCATTGAGATTAGTCATGTGTTGAACGAAATATTTTGATAATAGAGATATTTGAAATAGAAATATTTTGATAATAAGAAATATTTGAAATAGAATATTTGAAAATAGAAACATATGAAGCCGTGTTGATTAGATTGACGCCATTTTGAAGTGAACGGTATTTATATCGATTTCATTCATTTTAAAATGAATATTGAAAATTGATTTCGAAATCGAATATTTTGAAATGAAATTTGAATCGAATTGAATATAAAACCTAATTGAATTGAATCGAATAGAAAATGAATTTGAATTGAATTGAATAGAAAACGAATTCGAATTGAATTGAAAACGAATTGAAATAAATTCAAATTGAATTGAAATTTGAATTGAATAGAAATGAATTTTAAAACGAATTTATAGGGAAAAATTCAATTTTGATTTGAATTGAAATGGAAGTTGAAAATGTTTTTGAAACGAATTCAAAACTATTTATAAAATTCGTTTTAAATAGAAATCGATGAAATATTTATTATATATATTATATATATAATAAAATGGCCTGAATAGAACGCGCCGCGCCGCGGCAGTTCGTGAATTTCGACCATTTATTTCAAACGGACATTATGGGAGATCAGACCGTCGGATTCTCCTAAAACCGGAACCGTTGGGTTCGTATCGAAAAGAGCTTTCTAACGAATATTAGAAATTTTAAATCTAATGGCGAGATTTGGAGATACGTCCAAATCAAATTTGGAAAAGGTCGATGTAAGTGCAGTTCGATGGCCGTTGATGGAAATCGACTGTACAGGCCTTGATAAAATTATTAAAAATAGTAATAATTTGCGTAAAATCATAAGAAATGATTTGGGAAAAATTGGGATGGAAAACTCCATATTTGAAAAGATAAAAATAGATTTTTATCGAAATGAACTAGTTTTGAACTAAAATTAAAACCCATATATTTTTAAATAAATAAATTTGATTTGAAATGGGTTGTAAATAGAAATGATTTGTGGGTTTATCGTGAAGAGTGTTTTAAATGACACTTGTTCTTTAACCCGATAATAAATAGAATGTGATTTGTGTTTGTCGTGAACTGTGTTTTAAATGACATTAGTTCTTTAACCCAGAAAAAGGAGTTTTAATGAATCTGCAATTAGATTGAAATGTGAATTCATAATTTGAATTATCAAATTTAGAAAGTGAGCGAGAATGGAGTATCACCAGTTTTTCTCTAAAGCGATAGTTAAATCTTTAATTAGATTTGAACGTGAAATGGTAATTAATTGTACCGATAACACCGTGGTGTTAAATATGGAGTATTACAAGTTTTGCATCATGGGATGAATAGGTTGGGATTTGGAAATAAAATAAATAATTACTTCGATGTGGTTCGCTAATCTCGACTAGTTTAGAAAACCATAATTTGGTTTGAAATGTCATCCAAAGGAAGATTAAAGGATAAATTTTAAAGAATTTATCTTGGATAAAATTAATGGGAACCTTTCCCTAAAAATGTGATTTTATGAATAAAAGAATATTCTGAGTTGGAATGAGGCGCATGTTGTGTTGGTGTAACATTTGTTTTAATATACGCGGGTTGTTCGGAAAGTCCGGGTTTATACCCATTCTGAATAACCGATTCGACGATATGTCGAAGATGAAGACGGTGGTTGAAGACCGGAAGTCTTCACATCGTTTGGATAATTACTGACGATCCTGATTGGGATGTACACCCAAGAGGATGGAAATAGTTGGTGGTCGTCCAGACGTACTTGGAGATGGATCGATATGCGAGGAAAGTGCCTCCGGTTTCGTTCAGACCCAGAACGAACTTGTAAATGGATTGTGTGTCTGACATTGGATTTTATTCTGTGTTGATTGATTTCTGTTAAATATATATCTGTTTGGCGGCGGAGAATTTATTCTCTTGCTTAACGCCCTTCTCTGAGACATACGAGCTTAGAGGTTATATATCGATAGATATCAATCGAATGGCATGAATTGCCTGTGTGGCACGCTGAGATGCAATGATCAAGGCTTCTGTTGAAAAGCAAAGTCTTGTGGTTGATGATCTAAGCACGGCCTTTGTGGCGTAGCTTTGTGTATAGCGTGAATTCGCGAGCCTCACACCTCGGTATGAGTTAAAAACGGGATATGGACTGCAGGGAGAGCACGACGTTTCTTTCTAGCTTTGGTGGTGTCAGTGACTTACCAGCCCTGACATTTATATACTTTTCACCTATGTGGTTGTTGGATGAGGCGCCTCGATTTTAGGTCTGTAAGGACCGGGAAACGTGTGTTCAGGAATTGCCAATCCTCTAACGTAAGTGAGGACCGGCCCTGAAGCATCCAGGATTGCTCAGAGTGTGTAGTCCTGAGACATTTGCTAGAGTGTCTCGAAAGCGGAGAGGAGCTTGCCCCTTGCCACGACTCATGAAGGAAATCCAATTTCCAATACGTTTATTTCGGTTTCAATTGTAGAACTAGTATGGTGACATAGTGGTATGGGACATTCATGTCGCCTATGATTTATATTTATGATTGAAATTCTTTTGATACTATACACTTATTATAGTATCAAATGATTTGTTTTAAACGTACCAAGCATGTTTGGCTGTTATAAGGTAAAACCCTATCCTCCGGCTTGCGTTGCATTGTGTGATGGGACATGGGTCTTATAATAGCTTCATTTTTCGAAAAAGCATTGCGTTGTTTATTCTATGCACTGGTATTCTTGGGAGGAAACCCGTTCCGTGTTATACGGCGTGGTCCCTTGAATTACTCTCTTTTAAAGTAAAGTTTTAAATAACTGTTTTAGTTCTCACACCAGTCACATGAATGACCTAGAGTTTATTATTTTATCCTAAACTCTGGGTGCCCTCATTTTCCGCATGGGCAGCTAGTAGTTTTGGTTTTGCAGATTTATATTCACAGGATCCTGGTTTACAGCTGGAATGATATCCGGAAAGCTCTGTATCGTATATCACCTTCAGTTGTGCTTTGTATTGTTTTTCCGCTGCTATGTAATTTATTGTAATCTCTGATATTTATCGAATGTAATTTATTCATTTATACTCTGTATATTCTTGTATCTGATGAAATTGTTGTAATAACAATGAAATGTTCTTCCGTTTGCGTTCTGATTTGTCCTGTTCTCAAACGATCAGGGGTTTCAAACGGTCTAGATCGGTTTAGCGACTGATTCGGATCGAGCGAAATTCCAGGCCGTCACACAACGTCGCAGTAGTTCAAAAAATTTAGGTTTTGATTTCAATTGAATATGCATAATTCGATGTAAGCCAGATTTTTGTAAAACAAGAAACATCACGATTTATTTAACTATATCTTTCCAACGGATGTGAAAAATTGAGATTTCGAGTTTTAAATTGTAAGTTATGCCCAAATCAAAATTCCAAAAATTCGCTATGAAATAGTTTATAATTTATAACGGTTTATTAAATAAAATAATAGGATTTATTAAAATAACTGTTTAATGATTTCACTTGAATTTAGGAAACATTGAAATATAAACCAATCATGTTTATTTTGGAACTATATGATGATCTATTGGAATATATATGATAATATTAATTTATTATTATTTATGTGAACGGTTTTAGAATTTACTTATATTATATGGATTTTATTTAATCTTTAAAAATAGACATTTTTCAAACGACCTCCATTTTTGATGAAACTGATTTTATTGGAATATTAAATTATTGCTTGATTTCAAATAATTTTATTGGATTTGGAATATTAAATTATTGCTCGATTTCAAATTTCATAATTTTTGGAGTCAGTATGTGACCGTAAGGAATTTAAATGTGAACTGATCAATAGTTTGACTTTAAAAATACACAGTATAAGCAAATAGACTTGGAATTCGATGAAACAAGTTTCGTTGGGTTCGTAATGTCTAAATATAGCCGCATGTCTGTTTTCATCGAAATTGGATATCGTATGTGGTTATAGTACTTCTTTAATGACAAATAAGAGTAGTGATCGAATAAAATAAAATAAACTAATTGAATAAACCTTATAGGGAATGAATAAGGTTTATTGGGGTTTTATAAGATATTAAAAAATATCAAATCATAGACTACAGAAAAAAATAACAAAATTTTTACCCAACTTCGGCAAACCCTGCCTACTGTTGCATCCCCAAGATTTCTACTAGGTATTAAAACAGATCCCTCTTACAAAACCCTGTAAACTCGCAAACACTGTTCCAGCACTAATCCTATGCAAACCCTGGACTGATCTTTATACCCAAGACCTGACTTCCCCCGAATTACAAACTCATAACTCTTAAATCCTAGTTATAAATCCTACAACTAGTAATCCCTAGTTTTACAGAAAATTGTACAATGTCTTATAAAAATAAAAACACAAGAAAAAACGGCAAAAGAAAAACCCCTTTGTAAAATAAATATGGTCGGCCCCTTTTGCTTCTTAAAACATCAGCTCCCTCCATTTTTTATTTCAATGGACGACCCTAAATTAGGGTTTTTCTTCATAGCTCCAAATTGCAATTCGAAGTTGATTCTCTGGATGTTTTCAAGTGATGTATCGAATGCTTTCTCTATCGAATCGATTTGGCAATGGCATGCGATCGAAACCTTGAGAGTTCTTTGAATTGTATATCTCTTACTCTCGAATTTTTGTTGCTTTAGTTTCGATGCTTTTATGTTGATGATAATACAGTGCTTAAATAGGATTAACAACTTCATTTTACCCTCTGATTTCCTTGAATGCATTGATCTGATTTTTGCTTGATTGTTTGCTCTGTCGTGGATCATAGATTGAATTGTGGAAATGTTGGAATAGTTTCCTACCCAAAATTATTAGCGTATTTCTAGGAACATAGATTGAATACGCGTGATTCATCCTTTCCAAAAATTCGTTGCGTATTGATTTACTTCTAGAAATTAATTCCCTTTGCTCCAAAATTCCACATGAGTTTATGGAAACATTAGAACCTGTGAATCTTGCTTGTTTGATTTTTGGAAATCGTGGCATGATTGGAAACGAACGAATTGAATTTCTTAGCCCTGGTTTGATTGAAATTTTTTCCTATGAAAATTGCATGATGATTTCTGGATCCATTAAAAAGCATGCCTATTTTATCACAAATTCATTATGGAAACAATTAACAAAAAATTGTATGCCAGATTTACTTATGTGAAATCAGGATATTTTTGTCCCTTTGTTTTTCATGCATGTTGAATTTCTGCAAAAACTTGTTGCTGAATTTCTTCAAGTGAATTGCACCAGATTTGTTTGAAAAAAAATCTTTCAATTCTTGATTCATGCTGACTTATTAACTTTATTCATTCTAAGACCAATCAATTCTTGTGCACTACTGTATTGTTCATGACTGCATACACATGTATACATATACACATGTGTATATATATGTATATCGGTGTTTGCATGTTTTCCTTGTACACTGACTTATGCATATGAATTTGTTGCACTGTCCATTGTTTACATATGTGTACACAACTAAAAACTGCTTGTGGATATATGTGTACACTTTCCTTGTATATGTTCATTTGTTTTTGGGCCTACACTGCAATATTTAGCTGTGTGCATTTGAGACATTGTTGGGCTGACTAATCCTTGTTATACCAATACTGGACTGTCACATACACACACACACATGCTTGGCTCGACCATCCTTCTTGTTTCTTTTTATTTCCATCCATATACACTTGGGTCTTCCTTGTTTGTTGTTCCTCTACCATGCTTATTGTTGCATTATTGATACTTGAAAAATTGACAAGGACAGTTTCATCTCTTTTTCCTGCCTGCTGTGCATGCTACATATGTTCTTAGTTCATTACTTTGTTGTGTGCTTGCACACTTGACTGGTGAACTTTGTGTGTATATATATATATGTACATATATGCATGTGGACTTGAACAATTATGCACACATACTGCATTCAAATTCTTGATCATTGTCGTTGTTAGTAGGACCTGTATATGTATTTGTTCATACTGCCTTTGTTGAGTTCATTGTCTGGGCTGGATCACTCTTGTGATTGTCCCATGCATTTGAAACACAAAAGTTTTGTAAAGACCCGTAACTTCCCCGGTGAGGAAAGCGCGGATAGTTCGAGAACAAGCCACAAAAGGACGCAGACGGAAGAACATTTCATTGTATATTACAACAATACCATCAGAGATTACAAGAATATACAGAGTATAAATGAATATTACACAGAAATATCAGAGATTTAAATTACATTTAAATACATAGCAGTGGAAAATAATATAATACACAACTAGAAGTAGATATACGGATACAAAGCTTTCTGGATATCGTTCCAGCTGTAAACCAGGATCCTGTGAGTATAAATCTGCAAAACCAAAACTACTAGCTGCCCGTAAGGAAATAAGGGCACCCAGAGTTTAGGTTAAAACAATAAACTCCAGGTCAGTCATGGGACTGGTGTGAGAACTAAAACGGTTATTATTCTTTATTTTAAAGTTCGGTAAATCAAGGGACCACGCCGTATAACACGGAACGGGTTTCCTCCCAAGAATACCAGTGCATAAAACAAACAACGCAATGCTAAATAAAGAAAAATGAAGCTATTATAAGACCCAGGTCCCATCACACAATGCAACGCAAGCCGGAGGATAGGTTTTTTACCTTATAGCAGCCAAAGCATGCTTGATACGTTTAAAACAAATCATTTGATACTATTATAAGTGTATAGTGTATAAAACAACTTCAAATCATAAGTATCAATCATAGGCGACATGAGCGTCCCATGCCACTATGTTGCCATATATAGGTTTACAAATAAAACCGCAAATGTCACTTATTTGGAAATTGGATTTCCATCTATGAACCGAGGCCAGGGATCGTCCTTTACCGATTCGAGACAATCTAGCCCATGTCCCAGGACCCAGACTTAGGTGGGCCCTTGGAGCGATAGGGCCGGTCCACCGATGTGGATTAAAATTCCTGAACACTGCGTTTCCCCGCCCTTTGGGGCGTAAATGAGCCAACGAATGGCTCCATCGGACCCGGATCCTCCGATCTAACTGAGGCGCCTCGCAACAGCTACAACCACACAGGTGAAAAGTATATAAATGTCAGGGCTGGTAGGTCACTGACACCACCCTAGCTAGAAGAAAACGCATGCCCTCCCTGAGGTCCTCTCCCATTTTTGGTTCACAACCGGGGTGCAAGGCTCGCGAATTCACGTTACACAAAGCTATGCCACACAGGCGGTGCTTTGATCATCAACCACAAGACTTTGCTTTTCAACAGAAGCCTTGATGATTTGCCACTTAGGCATGCCACACAGGCAATTCACTCTATGCGTTTGATATCCATCATTATATAACCCCTGAGCTCGTACGTCTCAGAGAAGGGCGTTAAACAAGAGAATAAATTCTCTTCTGCCAAGCAGATATATATTTAATAGAAATCAATCACACAGACTAAAAATCCAATGTCAGACACACAGTCCATTTACAAGTCCGTTCTGGGTCCGAACGAAACCGGAGGCACCTAGTACCCCGCACAACCATCGATCTCCCAGTACGTCTGGACAATCACCAACTGTTTCCATCTTCTTGGGTGTATAGCCCAATCAAGATCATCAGTAATCACCCAAACGATGTGAAGACTTCATGTCTTCGACTACCATCTTCATCTTCGACTTATCGTCGTATCAGTTATTCAGAATGGGATAAACCCGGTCTTCTCGAATAACTCGCGTATATTTTAAATAAGTGTTACACAAACACAACATACACCTCATTCCAATTCAGAATATTCTTTTATTCCAATATTCTTATACTTTGGGAAAGGTTCCCATTAATTTTATCAAAGATAAATTCTTCAAATTTATTCTTTAATCTTCTTTTGAATATCAACTCAAACTAGTCGGGATTAGCGAACCACACCGGAGTAATCATTTATTTTATTTCCCAATCCCAACCTATTTATCCCATGAAGTAAAACTGGTAATACTTCATATCTAACACCACAGTGTTATCGGTAAATTCAATTACCATTTCACGTTCAAATCTAATTAAAGATTTAACTATCGCTTGGAGCAAAACTGGTGATACTCCATTCTCGATCTTTTCAATCTAATTAAAGATTCATTAAAACTCCACTTATTTTTAATCTTTAACTGGGTTAATGAATCAGTGTCATTTTAAGACACGGTTCACGATAAACCCAAAATCACATTCATTAATTATCGGGTTAAAGAATAAGTGTCATTTAAAACACTGTTCACAATAAACCCAAAAATCAATACCAGTTCAATTCCAGTTAAATATTATTTAATTGGTACACCTCATTAAATCAAAATAAAAAAGATTTAAAATTTTCTCGACTGGTTTCAAGAATAGTGTTAATAAAGACATTTGATATTAAATACGAGGCTCTGAATAGAAAATATATCGGCTTATATTCAATATCAAATTCTACGACCAACAAATATCGTATTGGAAATAACGATATATATACATATCTTTCAAATTTCCATAACAACATCTGTATGATCACGAAATCCAACATTGAAATATTCCGAAGACAATTTCGATTCAAATCCATTCCAATGCAATCATTGGAAATTCTGGTTATTTTCAAAACCATTTCAAATTCAATTTATTTATCTAAAAATAAATAGAATTATAATTCTAGTTCAAAACTAGTTCCTATCGATAAAAATCTATTTTTATCTTTTCAAATATGGAGTTTTTCATCCCAATTCTTCACAAATCATTTCTTATGATTTTACACAAATTATTACTATTTTTAATAATTTTATAAAGGCCCGTACAGTCGATTTCCACCAACGGCCATCGAACTGCACTTACAGCGACCTTTTTCAAATTTGATTTGGACATAATTCAAAATCCAACCGTTAGATTTCTAATTTATAATATTCGTTAGAAAGCTCTTTTCGATACGAATCCAACGGTTCCGATTTTAGGAGAATCCGACGGTCGGATCTCCCGCAATATCCATTCGAAGTCAATGGTCGAATTTCAAGAACTGCCGCGGCGCGGCGCGTTCTATTCAGGCCATTATATTATGTATACAACATATAATATATACTTCGTCGATTTCCTTTCGAAACGAATTTTATAAATCGTTTTAAATTCATTTTCAGAATGCTTTCAACTTCACATTCAATTTCACATCAAAATTGAATATTCCAATATAAATTCGTTTTAAATTCATTTCAAATCGATTTCAATTCAAATTGATTTCAAATTCGATTTTTGTTCGTTTTCAATTCAGTTTCGAATTCGAATTCATTTATATTCAATTTCAATTCGAATTCATTTATATTCAATTTCAATTCGAATTCATTTCTATTTAATTTCAATTCGAATTCATTTCTATTCAGTTTCAGTTCGAATTTCAATTCTTTTCAAAATATAAGATTTTGAAATCACTTTCGATATTCATTATAAAATGAATGAAATCGATATAAATATCGTTCACGTCAAAAATGGCGTCAATCTTATCAACACGGCTTCATATATTCATATTTTCAAATATTCTATTTCAAATATTTCTTTTTCAAATATTTCTATTCAAATATTTCTTTTTCAAATATTTCTATTCAAATATTTCTTTTTCACATATTTCTTTTTCAAATATTTCTATTCAAATATTTCATTTTCAAATATTTCTATTCAAATATTTCTTTTTCAAATATTTCTTTTTCAAATATTTCTTTTTCAAATATTTCTATTTCAAATATTTCTATTCAAATATTTACTTTTCTAGTATTTCTATTCAAATATTTCTTTTTCAAATTTCTTTTTCAAATATTTCTATTCAAAACTGGAATGAAGCCCAATCAATTACCATATAATGTTAATTATATTTATTTTCTACACCACATGTATAAAATAACAACGATGAATAATCAACTATCATCCAAAGTGCATTCTACACTGTATAAGCATCAAATATAAATATTTAACGCTCATAACAGTCTGTCAATCAATCGATCGACATACAACTAATTATTGGGATTAGTGTATGTCATATATCATCCCAATACCCGTGTGGGGTTTCAAACAATCAAACATAGATTTTATTTGTGTAGTTGGGCGATGTGTAAAATTTATCGTCCCAATCAATATCAGTCAATGTGTGTATATAAACAAATCGTCTGATCTGTTTATTTTTATTTCATTTCATATACACGTTAAAAATTCTATTTTTAACTATAAAATATTTTCCGCTATAGAATATTTTATTTCATTTCACATCACATCACACAATCAACTACACATCAAAATCAAACAAACAAGCATACAAGTCGTCCATAGTCTGTGGACGATGGGTGTCGGGTGCTACTTAACACCGTCTGCATCCTAGTATATATATTTAACTAGAAAATTAAATTAAAGAGTGAGAAATTCTCACAGATTAGCTAAATCCAAACGCCACGACTCTTCTTCTGTAGAAATCTTCGCCGTTCTTGCCCTTTGTCAATTTCATCGTCCGTAGCCACTACATATACAAAAATCGAATTTTTACTTCGCTATTCAATATATAAAAATTGAATTTTTACTTTGCTATTCAATATATAAAAATCGAATTTTTACTTTGCTATTCAATATATATAAAAAATCGAATTTTTTACTTTGCTATTCAATATATAAAAATTGAATTTTTACTTTGCTATTCGATATATAAAAATCGAATTTTTACTTTGCTATTCAATATATAAAAATCGAATTTTTACTTTGCTATTCAATATATAAAAATCGAATTTTTACATTGCTATTCAATATATAAAAATTGAATTTTTACTTTGCTATTCAATATATAAAAATCGAATTTTAATCATTGCCACTATATAAAAAACACATCTTTGCTTCTTCTACAAAATAAAGATCAAATCTTTACTATCTATATAATATAAAAATCGTATTTTTATTCTTTCTATATTATAAAAGTTATATTTTTGTTCTTTCTGTATTATAAAAATTATATTTTTGTTCTCTATGCTATATAAAATTTTGATCTTTCACTATATAAAAATATGCCTTTGTTATGTATGAAAATCCAGCCTTTCTTCTTTATAAAAATATCGCTTTTCTTCAAAATAAAAACCAACCTTTCTTCTTTATAAAAATCAAGTCTTTATATTTTCAAAGATCTAATCTTTTCCAAATCAAAAATCAAACCTCCTTCTTGTTAAAAATCCAATCCTTCTCTATGTTAAAAATATAAATAAAAATCAATGCTTTTTATGTTAATCCAATGGGATATATATATAGAGATCCACTCTAATTACAAGATAAGAAAAATAGAAAAATAAACAAATTAAAGAGCTCACAATTTCTATCGGAGAAGGGGGAGGTCAAAGGAGGTGCTGTCAGAGGCGTGCGGCGGTCGGGGTCCATTCAGGTGGCGACGGCGGCCAGGAGATGGCCCGCGTGGTGGTTTCAGGGTGTTAGGCGCAGGTTTTTGCAGTGGGGGAGGCTTGGCCGTTGGCGGTGGTGCCAGAGAGACGGAGGGGAGGTTGGCCGACGGGGTAGCAGGACTCTGGCGATGGGGGCATGGCGGCGACGGGCTCGGTGGGTTTTGTGGGGCTGCGTCGTTCCTCTATCACGCAGGCGGAGGGGCTTCACGAGATCGTCGTGGGGGAGGGGGAGTTGTCGGAGGGCGACGACTCCGGCGAGGGCTGACGCCAGGGTGGCAGCGTAGCAGCGGTCGCTGCTCTCTCCTCTTTTTTTTTATTTGCTAAATCGATCAGTGAGAATGAAGGGGGGGGGGGGTAAAAGGTTAATATAATCATATATTTTATTTATTTATTTTAAAAAGTAACTTTTTATTTCGAAATCAGAATCAAACCTACCGACTGTCGTCCCTAGCGTTTTACCCCCATTCCGAACACAATGGGATATGTATCGTACGTTGATTCGATCATTTCGATTAGTTTTCGTCAAAATCAACATATAACTCTATATTTTGAATTTGAATGCACATTTCAATTTACTGGGGTCACATACTAACTCGAAAAATTCCTGAAAAATATTTTCTAGCTTCGTATTGACGATACGTTCCTAACAAAACTAGTTTCATCGAATTCTGAGAACGTTAGAAAAATGGCCATTTTCCAGTCGATTAAAATCAACTGAAACTGGTCAAACACGTTTTCATTTGCCACGTTCACATATTGATTCGAAAAATTATGAAATTTGAAACCTAGCAATAACTTTACATCCCGGATCCAACAAAAGTTGTTTCGTCAAAATCCGAGGTCGTTTGCAAAATTCCCATTTTTAAGGGCCTGAATTTCATAACAACTATTCAGAAATTTCAACTGGACTTATCTTTTGATTCCCGCTATGAAATTTTGATTTTTCGAATTCGTTGGAAAGATATTCACAATTAGATTCCATTATTTTTGGTTTCCCTAAAATCCGTTTTATTTTGAATCCTGCACATCCATTTGAAGTTTGAAATCGAATTATCGAACTACCGCGCCATTTTCAATTCCTTTTCGTAATTTAAAATAAATATTTATATTCTAACGTCGATTCAAACAAATATATACATTCGAATTATATTCAAAATAAATTTCTCGTCGTTATTATTTAAAATAATCTATTTTAAATATTCAAAATTCGCTAAAATTTCCAATATAAAAATTTTAAACTGGCCCAGATTTTACGGGTTGTTACAATCTCCCCCACTTAAAACTTTTCGTCCCCGAAAAGGAACAAAGCCGAAAGTTGTTTAACTAATCAACTCAACTTCCAGTATTTTCACTACGGCTTAAGTTCTTCAACTTTTCAGTTTCTAAGAACTTTTCAAATTTTTCAAAAATTTGGCTAACACCCTAAATTTTCGAAAAATTTCGCCATAACCTCCCTTGCACCGGGAGCACGGGAAAATCCCGAAATTTCCATACAGGCCTTCTGATCTCAAAAAGAAAAAGAAAAAGAAAAAGCCAAGCGGCTAGCCAATCGGCTCAAAAAATCATCATCACCCTAACAAAACAGTAAATTATGATAAACATGTACCTATTTGTCGGGCAAACAATTTTATTCTTCAGCTCTAGCCTCCTTGCTATGACCTGTCAATGTAAGTACATGTATATGCAAGCAAATGCGATAAATTTTCAACACAACTCACTTTTTGATACAATTTGACTAAATGGTTCAAATTTTAATTAATCTAACAATAATCAAACAACACAACCATCAATCAATTAGTTGATTAGCATTTCAAATGCATAATTTTGTTATATAGTCAGAAATAACATTTTTGATGCCAAATCACAACAATAGGCCCTATCTAATTTTGGTTCTCACACCAGTCGATAGGAAATATATAAATATCACACCTTCGACACTCGAACACTAATTCTAATGATGTAGCTACAATCATCAGAATCATCTCCGGGCGACTAGAGTGTGAATCTATATCTATCCAGTATATTAAAACTTCGAATATGCGTTTGCAAGGCGTATATTCAAAATCTTTATATATTGGATTGTCCTAATCAATATGAAATAAATAATCAAATACGAATAAGTGATTTAAATTTTCAAAACAAACTTGTTTTTACTTTATTTCAAAAATATACTCTTCACACTCGTTCTAGGATAATACTGATCCCATCTCTAACGAGTTATTCTTATTGGATATTACTAATCCAATTTCTGATGAATTCTTTCGTATGGTTCTAATGTGTCCTGTTCTCTGAGCTTTGTAAACCAAAGCTCTGATACCAAATGTAAAGACCCGTAACTTCCCCGGTGAGGAAAGCGCGGATAGTTCGAGAACAAGCCACAAAAGGACGCAGACGGAAGAACATTTCATTGTATATTACAACAATACCATCAGAGATTACAAGAATATACAAAGTATAAATGAATATTACACAGAAATATCAGATATTTAAATTACATTTAAATACATAGCAGCGGAAAATAATACAATACACAACTAGAAGTAGATATACGGATACAAAGCTTTCCGGATATCGTTCCAGCTGTAAACCAGGATCCTGTGAGTATAAATCTGCAAAACCAAAACTACTAGCTGCCCGTGTGGAAATAAGGGCACCCAGAGTTTAGGTTAAAACAATAAACTCCAGGTCAGTCATGGGACTGGTGTGAAAACCAAAACAGTTATTATTCTTTATTTTAAAGTTCGGTAAATCAAGGGGCCACGCCGTATAACACGGAACGGGTTTCCTCCCAAGAATACCAGTGCATAAAACAAACAACGCAATGCTAAATAAAGAAAAATGAAGCTATTATATGACCCAGGCCCCATCACACAATGCAACGTAAGCCGAAGGATAGGGTTTTAACCTTATAGCAGCCAAAGCATGCTTGATACGTTTAAAACAAATCATTTGATACTATTATAAGTGTATAGTGTATAAAACAACTTCAAATCATAAGTATCAATCATAGGCGACATGAGCGTCCCATGCCACTATGTCGCCATATATAGGTTTACAAATAAAACCGCAAATGTCACATATTTGGAAATTGGATTTCCATCTATGAACCGAGGCCAGGGATCGTCCTCTACCGATTCGAGACAATCTAGCCCATGTCTCAGGAATCGAACTCAGGTGGGCCCTTGGAGCGACAGGGCCGGTCCACCGATGTGGATTAAAATTCCTGGACATTGCGTTTCCCCGCCCTTTGGGGCGTAAATGAGCCAACGAATGGCTCCATCGGACCCGGATCGTCCGATCTAACCGAGGCGCCTCGTAACAGCAACAACCACACAGGTGAAAAGTATATAAATGTCAGGGCTGGTAGGTCACTGACACCACCCTAGCTAGAAGGAAACACATACCCTCCCTGAGGTCCTCTCCCGTTTCTAGTTCACAACCGGGGTGTGAGGCTCGCGAATTCACGTTACACAAAGCTATGCCACACAGGCAGTGCTTTGATCATCAACCACAAGACTTTGCTTTTCAACAGAAGCCTTGATCATTTGCCACTTAGGCATGCCATACAGGCAATTCACTCTATTCGTTTGATATCCATCATTATATAACCCCTGAGCTCGTACGTCTCAGAGAAGGGCGTTAAGCAAGAGAATAAATTCTCTGCCGCCAAACAGATATATATTTAATAGAAATCAATCACACAGACTAAAAATTCAATGTCAGACACACAGTCCATTTACAAGTCCGTTCTGGGTCTGAACGAAACCGGAGGCAACTAGTACCCCGCACATCCATCGATCTCCAAGTGCGTCTGGACGATCACCAACTATTTCCATCTTCTTGGGTGTACAGCCCAATCAAGATAATCAGTAATCACCCAAACGACGTGAAGACTTCCGGTCTTCGACCACCGTCTTCATCTTCGACTTATCGTCGTATTAGTTATTCAGAATGGGATAAACCCGGTCTTCCCGAATAACTCGCGTATACTTTAAATAAGTGTTACCCAAACACAACATACGCTTCATTCCAATTCAGAATATTCTTTTATTTCAATATTCTTATACTTTGGGAAAGGTTCCCTTTAATTTTATCAAAGATAAATTCTTCAAATTTATTCTTTAATCTTCTTTTGAATATCAATTCAAACTAGTCGGGATTAGCGAACCACACCGGAGTAATCATTTATTTTATTTCCCAATCCCAACCTATTTATCCCATGAAGTAAAACTGGTAATACTTCATATCTAACACCACAGTGTTATCGGTAAATTAAATTACCATTTCACGATCAAATCTAATTAAAGATTTAAATATCGCTTGGAGCAAAACTGGTGCTACTCCATTCTCGATCTTTTCAATCTAATTAAAGATTCATTAAAACTCCACATAGTTTTAATCTTTAACTGGGTTAAAGAATTAGTGTCATTTTAAAACACGGTTCACGATAAACCCAAAATCACATTCATTAATTATCGGGTTAAAGAATAAGTGTCATTTAAAACACTGTTCACAATAAACGCAAAAATCAATACCATTTCAATTCCAATTAAATATTATTTAATTGGTACACCTCATTAAATCTAAAAAAAAAAGATTTAATCTTTTCTCGATTGGGTTCAAGAACAGTGTTAATAAAGACACCATTCACGACAAACCCAAATCACATTTGATATTAAATACGAGGCTCTGAATAGAAAATATATTGGCTTATATTCAATATCAAATTCTACGACCAACAAATATCGTATTGGAAATAACGATATATATATATATCTTTCAAATTTCCATAACAACATCTGTATGATCACGAAATCCAACATCGAAATATTTCGAAGACAATTTCAATTCAAATCCATTCCAATGCAATCTTTGGAAATTCTGGTTATTTTCAAAACCATTTCAAATTCAATTTATTTATTTAAAAATAAATAGAATTATAATTCTAGTTCAAAACTAGTTCTTTTCGATAAAAATATATTTTTAGCTTTTGAAATATGGAGTTTTTCATCCCAATTCTTCACAAATCATTTCTTATGATTTTACAAAAATTATTACTATTTTAAATAATTTTATCAAGGCCCGTGCAGTCGATTTCCATCAACGGCCATTGAACTGCACTTACAGCGACCTTTTTCAAATTTGATTTGGACATAATTCCAAATCCAACCGTTAGATTTCTAATTTATAATATTCGTTAGAAAGCTCTTTTCGATACGAACCCAACGGTTCTGATTTTAGGAGAATCTGACGGTCGGATCTCCCGCAATATCCATTCGAAGTCAATGGTCGAATTTCGCGAACTGCCGCAGCGCGGCGCGTACTATTCAGGCCATTATATTATGTATATAATATATAATATATACTTCATCGATTTCCTTTCGAAACGAATTTTATAAATCGTTTTAAATTCATTTTCAAAACGGTTTCAACTTCACATTCAATTTCACATCAAAATTGAATATTCCAATATAAATTCGTTTTAAATTCATTTCAAATCGATTTCAATTCAATTTGATTTCTAATTCAATTTTAGTTCGTTTTGAATTCAATTCAATTTCAAATTTGAATTCATTCATATTCAATTTCAATTCGAATTCATTTATATTCAATTTCAATTCGAATTCATTTCTATTCGAATTCATTTCTACTCAATTTCAATTCGAACTCATTTCTATTTAGTTTTAGTTCGAATTTCAATTCTTTTCAAAATATTAGATTTTGAAATCACTTTCGATATTCATTATAAAATGAATGAAATTGATATAAATATCGTTCACGTCAAAAATGGCGTCAATCTAATCAACACGGCTTCATATATTCATATTTTCAAATATTCTATTTCAAATATTTCTTTTTCAAATATTTCTATTCAAATATTTCTTTTTCAAATATTTCTATTCAAATATTTCTTTTTCACATATTTCTTTTTCAAATATTTCTTTTTCAAATATTTCTATTCAAATATTTCTTTTTCAAATATTTCTATTCAAATATTTCTTTTTCACATATTTATTTTTCAAATATTTCTTTTTCAAACATTTCTTTTTCAAATATTTCTATTTCAAATATTTCTATTCAAATATTTCTTTTTCAAATAATTCTATTCAAATATTTCTTTTTCAAATTTCTTTTTCAAATATTTCTATTCAAAACTGGAATGAAGCCCAATCAATTACCATATAATGTTAATTATATGGATTTTCTACACCACATGTATACAATAACAACGATGAATAATCAACCATCATCCAAAGTGCATTCTACAATGTATAAGCATCAAATATAAATATTTAACGCTCATAACAGTCTGTCAATCAATCGATCGACATACAACTAATTATTGGGATTAGTGTATGCCATATATCATCCCAATACCCGTGTGGGGTTTCAAACAATCAAACACATATTTTATTTGTGTAGTTGGGCGATGTGTAAAATTTATCGTCCCAATCAATATCAGTCAATGTGTGTATATAAACAAATCGTCCGATATGTTTATTTTTATTTCATTTCATGTACACGTTAAAAGTACTATTTTTAACTATAAAATATTTTCCACTATAAAATATTTTATTTCATTTCACATCACATCACACAACCAACTACACATCAAAATCAAACAAACAAGCAAACAAGCCGTCCATGGTCTGTGGACGACGGGTGTCGGGTGCTACTAAACACCGTCTGCATCCTAGTATATATATATAACTGGAAAATTAAATTAAAGAGTGAGAAATTCTCACAGATTAGCTAAATCCAAACGCCACGACTCTTATTCTGTAGAAATCTTCGTCGTTCTTGCCCTTTGTCAATTTCATCGTCCGTAGCCACTACATATACAAAAATTGAATTTTTACTTTGCTATTCAATATATAAAAATCGAATTTTTACTTTGCTATTCAATATATAAAAATCGAATTTTTACTTTGCTATTCAATATATATAAAAAATCGAATTTTTACTTTGCTATTCAATATATAAAAATCGAATTTTTACTTTACTATTCAATTTATAAAAATCGAATTTTTACTTTGCAATTCAATATATAAAAATCGAATTTTTACTTTGCTATTCAGTATATAAAAATCGAATTTTTACTTTGCTATTCAATATATAAAAATCAAATTTTTACTTTGCTATTCAATATATAAAAATCGAATTTTTATTATCGCCACTATATAAAAAACACATCTTTGCTCCTTCTACAAAATAAAGATCAAATTTATAAAAAATATATTTTTGTTCTTTCTATATTATAAAAATTATATTTTTGTTCTCTATGCTATATAAAAATTTGATCCTTCACTATATAAAAATATGCCTTTGTTATGTATGAAAATCCGGCCTTTCTTCCACTACACCAAAACAGGTGATTCCCAACGAGTACAACCGTCGCAAACAATTTTAGCAACGCTTATTAGTGTTGCTATGGAGGGGTGGCAAATTAGTACCAACGCTTATTAGCGTTGGTAGATTTTCGATCCCAACGCTTATAAGCGTTGGTATATTTTCAGTCGCAACGCTTATAAGCATTGGTAGATTTTCTTTAGCAACGCTTATAAGCGTTGGTAGATTTTCTTTACCAAAGCTTATAATCGTTGTAAGATTTTTGTTTGCAATGCTCATACATGTTGCAATACATTTGTTTGTAACGCCTATACATGTTACAAAATTTTAATTCACAACAAATATAAATTTTAATAATAACAGAAATATGTATTAACAACTCGCATATTCTAACATTAATATTCAATTAATAACCAACTTGATGATAATATAGACGATATTTAGTATGAATCAAAAACTAATATTAAACTCAATGCATACTAATAGATAACATTCATAAGATAACGACATAGAATATCAGTTAACAATAAACAAACACAATACATAATTAAGATGTCAAATTCAATAATACATAATTAGTTTGCTAAATTCAATACATAAATAAGATTCTACAAATAATGAATACGAAACTCTGGCCATATAACGAAGCCTCCATCTGAAAATTCACATAACTTGTACATTCCATTTTGAGGACCATCATAAATTGGTGCATCCGGTTCAAGAACTTCAACAACCCAAATTACTTTCTCTATATTCGGTACCACTTTCCTAAAATGGCAAACTGTTTGTGTTCCAAGGTAACCTTTTGCTACCTCCTTCTCTAGATCATTTGACAATTGCATTACGTATTTTTTTTCCATTGTAGATGAATGAAGATCATTAAGTGACACATTTGGAGTAACGGTTACATTATTACTTATAGGAGAATCCCTTAAATTAGAAGCACCTTCTGTACGAGGAGTGGAAGGACTTGCAACAAGTTTTTCTTGCAAATTAGGTATAAATTTCATAAAAGTTGAAGTAATTGAATTGATGGCGTTATTAACTTGAGTAGCTACTTGCCTTTCTATCTCCAATTTCCAAACGGACAAATCCACGGCTTGTTTTTTATCAGCTACATCTTTTACAGCTCGAGCCACCGTTACTTGTTTTATAGAAGAAGTAGAACTAATTGCTCGACAATAATTTTTCTTCATGTCGGAACCAAAAACTTCTGCAATTGGATCGTTATCAAGATCATCTACTGCGCCACTAGAACTACCATCCAATTTTCTCTTTTCTTCCGCTGCCTCTAGAAGTGCCTGCATTCATTGAATATCACATTAAATTGAAAATTTCAGTTTCTTGTAAAAAACAGAAAAACATCTCGCACAAAATACCGAATTCACGAAAGTCAAAACTCAGCAAATGCTGAGCCTTACGACTCGTCTCAACATTAGGTAAGGCTCGGCTCAGCATTAGGTAATTTCTTGCAAATTAGGTAAGGCTCGGCTCAGCAGTTGCTGAGCCAAAAGGCTCAGCATTTGCTGAGTTTTGGCTCAGCAGTTGCTGAGCCAAAAGTCAGCAAATGCTGAGCCTTACGGCTCAGCTTTGCTGAGCCACAGCTGAGCAGCAATTGCTGAGCCTGTGGCTCAGCAGCATTTGCTGAGCCTGTGGCTCAGAAGCATTTGCTGAGCCTCAGGCTCAGCATTCAGCAAATGCTGAGCCTCAGGCTCAGCAAAAGCTGAGTCTCAGGCTCAGCAGATGCTGAGCCAAAACTCAGCAAATGCTGAGCCTGTGGCTCAGCAACACTGAGCGGTAAGGCTCAGCAGTTGCTGAGCCAAAACTCAGCAAATGCTGAGTCTGTGGCTCAGCAAAGCTGAGCGGTAAGGCTCAGCAGATGCTAAGCCAAAGTTCAGCAAATGCTGAGCCACGGCTCAGCCTGTGGGTCAGCTTTGATGAGCCGTGGGCTCAGCATTTGCTGAGCCTTACGGCTCAGCTTTGCTGAGCCAAAACTCAGCAAATGCTGAGCCTGTGGCTCAGCAAAGCTGAGCCAAAACTCAGAAATGCTGAGCCTCAGGCTCAGCATTTGGTGAGCCGTGGGCTCAGCGTTTGCTGAGCCAAAACTCAGCAAATGCTGAGCCTATGGCTCAGCAAAGCCGAGCGGTAAGGCTCAGCAGTTGCTGAGCCAAAGCTCAGCAAATGCTGAGCCACGGCTCAGCCTGTGGGTCAGCTTTGATGAGCCGTGGGCTCAGCATTTGCTGAGCCGTGGGCTCAGCATTTGCTGAGCCGTGGGCTCAGCATTTGCTGAGCCTTACGGCTCAGATTTGCTGAGCCAAAACTCATCAAATGCTGAGCCTTACGGCTCAGCTTTACTGAGCGGCAAGGCTCAGCTAGCTGTGCCTGTGGCTCAGCAAAGCTGTATATGTTTTCGGTATTTGTAGAAACCCAACTTTATGTACTCAACATTGTTCAGGCAAAACATCATGAGTTCAGGCAAATAATGATCAATTAAAATAATTTACTGAGCTTAACAACATATATGCAAACCTACATATGTTTCTGCGGCACATGGTAGTACTTCTCCCGATTTTCTTTTATGTCCAACCTTCCAAATCGTCGTTCGTGAATATTTGCCTCTGGATTGGATAAGACCTACAAGAAATATCAAAGTTGACAACACATAATTATTATAACATTCTACAAACAACCATTTACAAAAGATAATTTTATTACCATTTCATGATGCACTCTATAATTTTATTACCATTTCAAGTACAATACATAATTATGTTGCTAAATTCAATAAATAAATGAAATTCTACAAATACCGAATATGAAACCCCGGCCATATAACGAATTATCCATCTGAAAATTCACATAACTTGAACATTCCACTCTGATGACCATTTTAAATTGGTGTATCTGGTTCAAGATCTTCTACTGCACCATTGGAACTACCATCCAATTTACTCTTTTCTTTCATTGCCTTTAAAAGTGTCTGCATTCATTTAATATCATATTAAATTGAAAATACCGTATTATTGAAAGAGTTACACTTTTAAGTTTCTATGTTATTTTACTAAAATACTAGTTTACTAACTAAGTTATAGGCTGGCACCAAAGGGTGAAAAAAATTATTCTACAATTATGCAATATTACAAAAACCATGGGATAGAACCTGTGGAAGAGCCTTCACGCAACTGCGATATATATATGGGAAAGGATGTCAGACTAAGCTAGAAAGAGAAATGAATTGTATTCAAGAATGCATACAACATCAGGAAACTGACAATTTGTAGCTAAGTTGCCAAACTGACGGTTTGCAACTAAGTTGCCAAACTGACAGTTTGCAACTACTTAGCGTGCACAACTGAGTTAAGTTGTGGTAACTGAGTTTGCGCAACTCAGTTTGCGCAAACTGAGTTTGCGCAACTCAGTTTGCACAAACTGAGTTCGCCAAACTGAGTTGCGCAAAGTTGCGCAAACTCAGTTTGTGCAACAAAACAAGTGCAAAGCATTAGAATGGTACTTGATAGAGCATCCTGAAGCTAATCTAATCAGCTTACCTTCCCTTAAACAAAACCAAAATACATGCCTACCGCATCAAACCCCAAAACATACCCACTGAACTCGCGCTAACCTTCACAACAAATTCAAAGCCACATGCTTGCCACGTTAAAAAACTTGAAAAGATAACAAAAAACATAAATCACTATTCCTACGAGACAATCCAGCTTTCACCAGTTCCTCCATTTAAAACGACACAGATCTGAAATTCCTTAATTCAAACTATCTTCAATCTAAGAGAATAAAATCAAGAGGTATCATTTAAATTGGAAAATAATGAAGTTTTATCTAAAGATAGTGTAGGGTGCATTATAAATAAAAGAATAAAATGGGTTGAACTGAAAGCAGTAGTCAACCATATCGCAATTGCAAGTCAATTCATCACCATTAAGTCCATCTTCCTCCTTATCCAAGTTTCAGAAACCACTACCATATCCACTGCCTTGAACTGACCTTCCGTACATCTAGCAACATACCTTAAGTTTAGAAGCAGAAATTAAGGTCTGTTGAAAGACCAGTAGCATTAGTGTGAAAGTAAATTAGGCAAATAAAATATTTCATTACCAAAAAGCATTGGAGAGTCATTGCTTAAGTTTAGGAGCAAAAATTAAGATGAAACCAAATGAACGAAACAATAGTAAGCAACAGGTTATGCAATAGGGGTTTTAAGTGCAGAGAAAAATATATATTATAAAAACACATGTAGTTAAATTAGAAGATAAATAACTTTATTAATATTTGTGCAATTTTAAAGAAAATAGGAAAGGTCGGTATAATTTGTGAACAATGTTTGGACAATTATAACATTTTGAGATCTATGGGCGATTACTTGGCAACATATATCTTCTATTCTAAATTAAATATAAATATTGAACAGATGCTCAAATAAAAATTCAGTGTAAAGCAAAAGGCCTGGACACATAGTTACATTAGCATGGGAAGACATAAACATGTTGCTAGCATGCCGTACACATCAAAACAGAGATGATTAGTCCAATAGAAAAAGATAATAGATAAGAAATTAACATGAAGTTGGTCCCATAATTGTTTACCTAATTGCAAATTCAGACCAATTCTGTTCAGTGCATTTACACCCAAATTGCTTCGCCTATCCTATTTGAAAGAGGCATTATTGCTGTTAATTCTGATTATGTCATGGACAAATGGTTTAGGAAACAATTGAACCTGTATTATGAAAAAAAGAAAAAAACAATATTTATAAAGCAATAAAAATAATGAAATTCAAGGTTTACACTTAAAAATCATGGACTTGCTTATCTCCTTTAAATTGAGGTAGTCATATAAAAGAACTTGTACATTTGAAGCTACATTGAACAGATCTTCACTTCTATTGAGTTTTATACATTGGATAAATTAAAGTTTGGAAGTTAAAAAACATAATATGCTAACTTATGGAGGAAACTATAAAAAAAACTTAGCATACTTAAATATAATATAAGCGGTACAAACTAATGTGGACCTATTTTTTAGCTGCATAATTTAAATTCTAATAGTTACGTTGTATACTTTTTATTTTTTTAACAAACAATTTTTCATATGAAAATTTAAAAATTTAGAACTCAGCCAATAACATCACGGATAGCCAAACAGTAAAGCAAAATGCAAGCACTGCAATGTTTTGACAAAATCCAATTGCAATGATTAGCACGATCATATTCACATCATTCATGCACTTTAAACTTTGATTAACTAAAAAGATTCACAATAATGATTAGGTTAGTGCTTAAGGTGGAAAAAAAATCCAGTAAGACATTGCAACTTGTTCGAATCTAATTTTTGCTCTATAACAGTAGTTTGTTTTTGCACTATAAGCATGTCTAAAGACCGATCAAAACTCCATCCAATACATTGTAGTGCATAATTCACGGCATCATCTTCTTTCATTTTCAAGAAAGTGAGTAGTGTTGGCACCATGAATTGTCAAATATTCAATATACTCATTTTTTTAAATATTCAATATACTCAATATATATATTAAAAACAGGAAAAGGATTACAGTTACCTTGGTGTTCTTGTCCAAGTAAGTTGCATACCTCAAAGCATTAGAAGGACAAAGATCAGTTTTATACCATGGTGCACGTAAGTTTCACTTCTCCAACCAGCTCCTGAAACACATAATCTCTTTGATGACGTTATTATCTTAATGGGAAAAGGAAAAATTGTATACCACGGTGAACATACAGAGATTCTAGGTTTCTTTGAAGAATGTGGGTTCAAATTCCCTTAAAGAAAAGGAGAAGCTGAATTCCTGCAGGAGGTAACCATAATTGTTACATTGTATGTCTCAGGCATTTACATGCACATTCTAGACAGATTGGTTATGTATAATGTAAAAAAAAATGAACTTCTTACTACATGCAGGTTTTGTCTTTTTTTTTCTTGTCCCAAGACCTGCCTTCATCATGAATCAGGTGAATGTGAAATTAAAGAAGGCAGCTCAGTGCCTACAACATGCAGCATGCCATGAAAACCAAAACCTCCCCACAGCATACCAAAAAGAAAATCATATAACAGCCTCAAAAAGAGGGAGCAAAATTTTCCACACACAACATAGCCTAAACCCAAACTTCTCGATATTACTGATCTCGTCAGAAAGAAGATGACCGGAGACTTAAGAGGCTAGCTGGTCCCTCAAGCAAACCATTACCAAAAGCTAATTCCAAAACCATCCGAACCAAGGTTATGCAAAAAAGAAAAAGGAAAAGAAGATAAGCAACAAAAGTTGTAAACCAAGCTCGTCCAACTATGCTTAATCCAAAGGCCAAACCTCAAACTCGAAAGGATTCCGCACTGCAGGTTGAAATAAGGAGTGATTTGACTCAGCTTTAGGAGATCAGACTAGGTGGCGAGTCAAACTAGGAATAAGCATGGGAGGAAAGAGGGGAAGGGCTGTGGTAATAGGTAGAGAAGAGGCAAAGAACCTCATGTGAACAATTCCACCTATTTCTGCTACTTTTTCGTTAATGATAATTAATACATTTGCCTAACCCGATTTATTATTATCCTGATTTCTGCTACTTTTTCTTCTGCATCAAATGGCGATATCACAGTGTTGGTTTGTTGCATCATATTTCCAAACTGTAGTCGCTTCGACTACTGCTGGTAGCTCATTAGTATTGATGCTCCTGTTATTTGGTGGCTTCATCATTCCACTTCGTAAGTTTTATTCAGTCGAAAAATAAATGATTACCTGCAAGCACCGGCAACGACAACTTGATTTAAATGCATGCATTAACAGCTAATATACCTGGTTGGTTAAGTGGAGATTTTGGCTTTCTACAATTATATATGCAGAGATTGGTTTTGCAGTCAATGAATTCCTTGCACCATGATAGCAATAGGTTAGCAACTCTTACAGATAGTATTATTTCCTATACTAATAACATCGATCAAACATAATAAGCAAGATACTGTTTAACTTTTCATTGTTTTACTCAATCATATGTTCTCGGTTTTGGCCGCCACTTGCTGTTTATTTCGAATATTACAGATTCAATTAGGAAATACATATATAGGGAATATTACCGAATCACCTGAAGCCGCTTAAATCGCGAAAATCACCTGTAGCCAAAATTGATTCCTTGAACTCGTAATCGAATTTTCTTCGAATCTAACGTCGAAATCGAGGAACAAGTTGAAGTTTATTGTGATTTCCCAAAATCGCGAAGTCTTCAAATTGATTAGAAACGGATTCCGTAAAATTTTTATAAGCGGCCTACAACTAGTAAAAGCGTTGAGAGATGGATCTTGAAAGCGAATATATGGTTAAGTGAGAAACGAGCAAGGTGTTTACCATTTTGCCCTCGAAAACTCGGCTTACCAACGCAAATAAGGGTTGGCAATAAAAAAAATACAAATTTGTATTTTCAGTAACACATTTTTAATATAGTAACACATATTTTTGTGACTACCTTATAACGCATATAAGTGTTGCTAATTGAAAAAAATAAGAGTTACTAAATGGCCATTATGGTGTAGTGTTCTTTATAAAAATACCGCTTTTCTTTTTTTTTAAAAATAAACTTTCTTCTTTATAAAAAACAAGTCTTTATATTTTCAAAGATCTAATCTTTTCCAAATCAAAAATCAAACCTCCTTCATGTTAAAAATCCAATCCTTCTCTATGTTAAAAATATAAATAAATATCAATGCTTTCTATGTTAAACCAATGGGATATATATATATATATAGAGATCTACTCTAATTACAAGATAAGAAAAATGGAAAAATAAACAAATTAAAGAGCTCACAATTTCTATCGGAGAAGGGGGAGGTCAAAGGAGGTGCTGTTAGAGGCGTGCGACGGTCGGGGGTCCCTTCAGGTGGCAACGGCGGCCAGGAGATGGCCCGCGTGGTGGTTTCAGGGTGTTAGGCGCGGGTTTTTGCAGTGGGGGAGGCTTGGCCGTTGGCGGTGGTGCCAGAGAGACGGAGGGGAGGTTGGCCGACGGGGTGGCAGGACTCCGGCGATGGGGGCATGGCGGGACGGGCTCGGTGGGTTTTGTGGGGCTACGTCGTTCCTCTATCACGCAGGCAGAGGGGCTTCACGAGATCGTCGTGGGGGAGGGGAGTTGTCGGAGGGCGACGGCTCCGGCGAGGGCTGACGCCAGGGTGGCGGCGTAGCAGCGGTCGCTGCTCTCTCCTCTTTTTTTTTATTTGCTAAATCGATCAGTGAGAATGGAAAGGGGGGGTAAAATGTTAATATAATTATATATTTTATTTATTTATTTTAAAAAGTAACTTTTTATTTCGAAATCAGAATCGAACCCACCGACTGTCATCCCTAGCGTTTTACCCCCATTCTGAACACAATGGGATATGTATCGTACGTTGATTCGATCATTTCGATCAGTTTTCGTCAAAATCAACATATAACTCTATATATTGAATTTGAACGCACATTTCAATTTACTGGGGTCACATACTAACTCGAAAAATTCCTAAAAAATATTTTCTAGCTTCGTATTGATGATATGGTCCTAACAAAACTAGTTTCATCGAATTCTGAGACGGTTAGAAAAATGGCCATTTTCCAGTCGATTAAAATCAATTAAAACTGGTCAAACACGTTTTTCTTTGCCACGCTCACATATTGATTCGAAAAATTATGAAATTTGAAACTTAGCAATAACTTTACATCCAGGATCCAACAAAAGTGGTTTCGTCGAAATCCGAGGTCGTTTGCAAAATTCCCATTTTTAAGGGCCTGAATTTCATAGCGACTATTCAGATATTTCAACTGGACATATCTTTTGATTCCCGCTATAAAATTTTGATTTTTCGGATTCTTTGGAAAGACATTCACTATTAGATTCCATTATTTTTGGTTTCCCTAAAATCCGGTTTATTTTGAATCCTGCACATCCATTTGAAGTTTGAAATCGAATTATCGAACTACCGCGCCATTTTCAATTCCTTTTTATAATTTAAAATAAATATTTATATTCTAACGTCGATTCAAACGAATATATACGTTCGAATTATATTCAAAATAAATTTCTCGTCGTTATTGTTTAAAATAATCTATTATAAATATTCAAAATTCGCTAAAATTGCCAAAATAAAATTTTTAAACTGGCCCAGATTTTACGGGTTGTTACAAGTTTGTCTAGCATTGTACCTTTGTTGATGCACTTGAAAAAGTGAGTGTTTCTCTTGTTTACTTCTTTATACTTTTTGTCTTGGACATGAACTTAAGATTGTACTATTGTTTATGGTATCTTGTATCATCGGTGTTTCTATCACATGAAATTAATGTTGCCAAGAAACTGAACACTATTTTGAAATGCTTGAGTTTAATTCTACGGGTGTAACTCTTGATCTTGTATGCATGTATTGCCACGTACATGTGTACATGCACTTCTGCTATGTGACTTCTCCATGTTGCACCATGTATGTATAGCGGTTTGTATTTGGCCTTGTCTTGCCTTGTTCCAGACCATGTTTATCCTAGTTTGCTGTTGCATTTCTGTAACGATTCGAATTTTGCTCGGACCTAATCGATCGCAAAATCGACTAAGACCGTTCAAAACCCCGAATACACTAACTTTGGGCATACAACACATCATAACAAATAACAAAAGACTTTTATAAACATTACATTAATGTTACATCTGAGTGCAGAATATCAGAGTGCATCGAAATAAATACTACAGTGGAAGATTAAATTACAATAATTGTAATACAATGTACCGACAACGAATAACTAACATAGTGGAAGACTATCAATGCTCTGGACACAGCTTTAAGCTTCGATCCAGAATCTTGCTCAAAAGATAAATATCTTCAAAACAAGCTACTCGACTGCCCATGTGGAAAAGAGGGCACCCGAGTTCGCAAAGTGAAACAAACTACAGGTCAGTCATGGGACTGGTATGAGAAATGTTACTTAACCTATTTAATAATAAGGTCAATCACAGGACCACGCTGCTAACACGGAACGAGTTTACTCCATTGGATTGACAGTGCACAAACATCAACCATAAATAAACATATGGATATAAAATGCATAGATCAACATGCAATTCCTTAATCTACCCATTTAAGCTTGATCCCTAAATTTAGATTTCAAAATCCAATTCACTTTACAAAAACTATTTCTTTGGACTTTATTTCCCGATTTCTTTTATTTCAAATCATTTGAAATACATATCTATTTTTATTTATATCAAATTAGATTTCACTTCGGGATTTGAAAACAAAACATTTGGAAATATGAATTCCAAAACGTAACACAAACAAGTGTGAAACCAAATATCGGTTATGTTCCCTCAGAGCCGGGCAGTACGTACCCTAACCGAACCAATATATATATATATATATATATATATATATATATATATATATATATATATATATATATGCACCTAACGGCTACACTAACAATGCAACATCCCACCAATTAGGAAAGACATGCACGTCCTCACACTGTTAGTCAATTTCGGGTAACCCGCATCTTCAGCCACATATTTGCTAAATCATTTTATATCCCGAAGTAGGGAAAATCATTTCACAACATAATCACAAGTATAATCAAATCTATATATATTTCTACTTTCAAATCATTTTGAAATCATCGGGTGTAGTCCTCGAAATCCTTTCCGTTTTATAAAACATTTTATAAAACATTCCCTGTCCAAAATCAGGAATATTATTCTTTTTACTTAAGAAATCTCATTTCAAAAATCATTTATTAATTTTGAAATAAACAACATCTCTAACCACCTTCTAGTCGAATCGTGAAGTGTTTCACAAGGTGTTAGCATACATATATTTCCACCCACCCAGTGCTAAATGTAAAAACATATTTTGCTCATAAACTGGTCGAGCACAATCCATTCAGTCAATCCATCACAATCAATATTAGCAAACAAGTGTGTTTGGTTCAATCACATTTCATGTTTTACATATACAATAAAAAGAGAATTTTTATTATAAGCATATTTTCTATGTTGCTTATGACAAATAAAAAGAAAGATTTTAATTGTCATAACATTTTCTATGTTGAACATGTTATATATTTTCTGATGACAACATAAAAAGATAATTTTGTCTACCTGACATATTATATAACTCTAATGACAAAATAAAAGATTTATTTACATAATACTTTCTTATGTTCTCCAATGACAAATAAAAAGAGGATATTTACTTGCATAACATGTTCTATATTTCTAATGTCATATAAAAAAGTATTTATTTTCATGACGTTTTCTATAATGATCATTTTTACTCTTTTCTTATATACAATAAAAATGTGAATATTGACTGTTAACATATCTTCATTTCAAACAAATGAACGTTTTTAATCCTTCATACATATATGATAAAAATGTAAATTTCATCGTAAACATATTTTCATTTCAAACAAATGAACATTTATAATCTTTTCTACATATACGATAAAATGTGAATTTTATCGTTAACATAATTTAACAACTCTAATTTGTTAAACATGACAATTCTAATTTGTTAAACATGACAATTATAATTTAACAATTCCTACTTTTGGATTAGACCTATGTGGTATATGGTCGATTCAAAGAGCGGGGATTTTCGGGTCATTATAATATCCATGCATTTCTATTTGATGTACTTGTGTGTTCATGGATATTTGCAACATACCTGTGTTGTCAAGCTTCACCTGAACACATCAGACTTGATATATTTGTCCCTTGCTGACCAAATTGCCTCTGCATAAAATATATATGTATACACATACACAAGTATGTGTATACATGTATTGTGTATGTGCAGAATATGTGTGTGTGTGTGTGTGAGAGAGAGAGAGAGCACTAGAGACACTGTCCACCTTGTGTTAATTACTATGAATCACTGTGAATATCACAAGCAGTCTAGACACAGATGGATGAACATGCATATCAGTCCAAGTCAAGTAAGATGATGAGAAACACACCAAAATTCTGAGACAAATAAATTTTAAAATAAAATTATATCTACTAGAATTTAAAAATAATTTTGTTCTAGGGTCTGTTTCTGTGATAGGTATGCATGTAACTAGATAATTGTGAAGTCTGGCTAAAGACAAGACTGAGTGTCAGTGAATGACTGAGTGAATGTATATGAGTTTGTACAACTGAGTGACTGAGTGTTGAAGTGAGGAACCAATGTAATAAATAAAATTGAATGTACCGTATTACAGTGAGATGTACAAATAGTGGAGTGGAAAAATTTGTATTATAGAAATGTTGAAAATAAATATTATATTCAAATAAAATACTGTTTGAATATTTAAATTCTTGTGCAGTAGTATTTTATTCAATTACAAATATATTTTTCTGTATGTGAAGTAGTAGAATAGTTCAATTACAAATACATTTATAATAATATATATGTTTGTTATCATCAAACAAAAATCATATAATTGTTATATGCAACAATCTCCCCCTTTTGATGATGACAAACATATAATGAGATTTTAGAAACAATAAATGCGTTTGACAACGAATTGTGGAACTCCCCCTAAATATGTGCATATAAGTGAAGTAAAACAATAACTGAAACTACATTATTAAAAAATTATTTAAGGAATATTCACTCGTCAATCAAAATCTTTACTAATACCCCCTTTTGTTATCATCAAAAGGATGCGGAAATTAAAATAGTGATGAAAAAATTGACTAGAAATATAAAATCATATTAAGAGAGTGAACTTTCATCATAAATCTCATTCAATAAAACAAAAATCACAATATTCTTCAAAATAATGACAAACTTCACACTGTAGAATGATGGATTTATGATGAATTTTGTAAAATGGGGAGAATTTTAAAACATATGATTTCTGGTTATTTTCGATTTTTTTTTAAATGAGCATAAAAATAGCGATGGATTTGGACTATGATTATAAATTCAAATTAAGTGAAAAAATCAAATAATCTCAAATACCAATGACTATCAACCAAAAAAATCATAATATATCAATAAAAATTAACACATTTCACAAATTTGAAAATGGATTGATAAGTGGGTTTTACATACCAAGGAAGATTTCATATACGTAAATATATATATATATATATATATATATATGTATATGTGTGTGTGTGTGTGTATGTGTGTGTATCTTTTATTTTAAGAGCACACTAACCACGCATAACCAGATCTTGGATTTTAAAATGAGGTCAGAGAAACACTTATTATACCAAATCTCCTTAGTATATAAAATCAAAGTGGATGATAGAAATATAATAAGTATAGAGATGGTTGTGAAATAAATTGCTAAATTAAGCATATTATGAAATATGCTCAACTGTACCGGGATTTAAAAAAAAATCAATTATCTCTTTTTCTAAAAAAAATAATACCGTCATATTTCCATCACAAAATTTAAAGCTGCATATTCATTAATGATGTAAAAAAAAACTCTCCATATTAATATAAAAGCATGATGGATGACAGAAAGATGATCGGAAGAGAATATGTTCATGAAATAGGCGCCAATTCAAAGATATTATAAGAACTGTTCAATCATCATGAAAATTTAAATAAAATTTCCTCTAGTTGTGAAGTATATTGTAGTCACAACTCATCACGATTTCAAAAATCTAATTATAATTTTTGTGAATTCTAAATACAATTCAATTTGGTTATTGATTTCAATGTCTAAATAAATAATCAATAAATGATTTTAAAAATGAAAATATCGATTACAAGAGGGATTCAAAAAGATTTATACAAGTTGAAAAATCAGTTAAAAAAGAATCAGACCATTGAATGTGAAAAATTTTCAAGACTTCTAAAAATTGATACCACTTGGAGCTCCTAATTATCCATAGTGGTTAATGAAAACAAAGCACAGAATTTTCGGTTTAGAACACCAATTAGTTTTTAGAGTATTTACAACAAGCACCAGAAATGATTCATGATCAAGATTAAAAACAGTTCATTTGAAATCACTTGAAGAGATGTGTAAATTTCAAGATTCAATGAATCAATCACACAAGATTATTAATTCCAAATCTAAGAGGTGTGTGAGTTTCAAGATTTCAACAGTTTCAAATGATTTCAAACAACAAATATCCAAGTCAAAAGATCATGGATTAAAAATGAATTTCCAGATGCAACACAATGATTCAAGCCAAATGTTTTTTAATTCAGAAATATCCAAGCCAATCCAAAAACCAAAGAAATTATAACAACTGAAAAATAGTAGTGTGATGTAATGAGTGTAAATTTTCATGTAACACCCCACCTCTGCCAGGGTGTCTCTTGCAAGCACTCTGACTTTGGAGGGGCGTTTGAATCGGGTAAACATGCATAATGATATATCAAGGCAGAACAAGAACATATGTATATATGTAAACAGAGTAAATAACATAGATAAAACAGCGGAAGATTTCAAACCATTTCAAAACAAGTCTGGTACAACATAATGTAAACTTTCCAAATAAACGAGTTTAGATAAAAACAACATCAACTGAAGAACTGAAATACATAAGTACTATCCCCAAAATAAGTGATAACCATAGCTAGCTTCATGTCAAGACCCTACATGAGCTAAAATCCCATAAGCAAGCGATCAGAAATCCAAGCTAAGCTCCAATATTCCCACCCTGAGAACCTGGGGGGGGGGGGAGGGGGGGGGGGAACGGAAGAAAAGAGGCGAAAGAAAACAGGTCAGTCAAAAAGACTGAGTAAGCCCTACTACAATCAATGTAAACTGATAAAGTTAACTGACATGAGAAGCAGGGATGAACATAAGGATAACAACATACTAGCATGATGATTAATTAACAAGGTAGATAAATGTGTCATCGCATAATCAGGATTAAGGTTTTTGCACCACAGGTGTACTAGCAAACTAACATGACATGAACAAACAAGTATTGATCCCTTGGCCCAAGCTTTGGCCCAATAACATGAAGTGACCCTAATACGAGGTCCAATAACATGAAGTGACCCTAATACGAGGTCCAACCAAACGGTCTAGTCGATCGGCTCCCTATAAGCCTAACTCGTCACGTGTTGGTGTCAATACGGCCCAAACATAATTGTAGTCAGACTGTGCATGGTCTCCCGTCGGGTGTATCAAGCCCTAGGGTGTCAACCCCTGGACACCATAAACATAAGTGCACAGTCTCGATCTACTGTTACCCGTGCATGTTTTCTCCGGCTACGGACTATGTGCACGACCATAGTCCATACGGAACTACACCGGCGTACCACCCTGCCGTCGTTTTTGGTCACTTACCTCAAGTCCAGTAATCGTGCTCCCTCCCTAGCCTAGTCCCTAGGGTCTTAATGATACAAACTTGGGATTACTGCTGGAGTGGACCCCCATTGCTAGGATTTTCTAGTGGGTTAAGTACGGTTTAACCCTCTTGCTAATCGTGGATTAACTTGGTTAAGTGTAACGATGAGTTCACGACTTAACCCTGATTAATCTACCAAGCCCGCATTGATTAAGTGTTAAGTGGACCATGACTTAAACCCTAATCATGAGGCATTAATTAATTAATGTGCCTTAACCTCTCACATTAGACTTCGTTGCGGTTACTAGTTAAGCCGGGCGGGTCCGGGTAGCTTTACACCACAACTTGGTCTAACCTCGGGTTCAAGCTACAACATGACCAACTTCTCACATTGGGTCCTATTGTTTGTAGCAACTAGTTAAGCCGGTCGGTTCCGGGTAGGTTTACGCTACAAACTCAACCCAACCTCGAGTTGGTCACACTTATATTTTCTAAGTGTCATGTCTATCATGTTTCCAAAACATGTTACAAGTTTTCAAGAATTTGGTTAGACCTAACTTAATAGGTAAATTCCCAATGGGTAGACCTAACTTAATAGGTAAATTCCCAATCTTATGTTTTTATGTCTTTTAAGTTTACCCAACCCCAAATGCAATCCCATCGCTTACATATCGCAATAGCGCATAAAGGATAGAAAGAGGGAACTTGGCATAATCATGACATAAAGGTGTTGAAGCCACAAGTTTAACATGGTGGCATATGAAATGTACATATGTTCATATACTTGCATATTACATTTTTAGGCCTCAAAAGCATGCATAAAACCAAACTTAGCATATTGGTGATACATGGTGATAAATGACATGTAGAAATGGCCATAAGTTCGCATTTAGCCTCACATGCAAGTTATCATAAGAGATATGATAACTTACATGTTGCCAAAATGCAACCTTTAGCATAAAGCTTGAAGCTTTAGGCTCATAAACCCAAGATAAGCTTGCATAACATGATAACATGAGAAAAATGATCAACCCAAACTTGCATAACATAACTTGCATATCAAACTTGCATATCAAACTTGCATAACATAACATCATAACATGGCAAACTTGCATAACATAACATGATAAACTTGCATATCATAACATGGCATACTTGCATAACAAAACATGATAAACTTGCATATCATAATGATCAAACACAACTTGCATCATTCATTAACTTTAGAGTTTAAATATGAAAGCAGAAAAGGGCTTACAATGCTTATGAAGACTCAAATGAGTATAAGCAAATATAAGATTGAGACAAAGCCCTTATGCAATCAAATAAACCCAAAATGCAAGCTCCAATAGAAAACCCTTGAGCAAAAATGATCAAAACCCTTGCTTTATGATGTAAATATGGAAACTTGACTTGAATGCAAGCTAATGACACTCATACAAGCTTGAAAACACTTGTATGCATGGAAAATCTCTCATAGAAATTTATTTAGAATTTTATGAAGAGAGTGGAGGCCATGAGAGGAATGATTTTGCCATAGTTTAGTTGTATGAGTGAATAATGTTGATTTAGGCTTAGGTTAGGGTCTTATTTATAGAGATTAGGATTAGTTCTAGCCTTAGGATTAAACCCTAGTTCCAATCTCAGCCCTCAAAACCGAATCTGGCCCCCAAACTCAACACAACTCCAAAATGGTGCACCAGGCAAAACTGCCCGGCTGAACCAAGTCGACAGCCAAGTCGACAGGGCTGTCGACTTGGGTCCAACCAAGTCGACTCCCAAGTCGACAGGGCTGTCGACTTGGGTGCTCTGGCGGGAATTTTCCCGCCTGCCCCAATCTGACCTAATTTTCCAAATTCAAACTTGAATTTGAAATCTGTTTTTACTTTGAAATTTTCTGAAAACTTCGTTGGGCCTTAATCGGGTCATACGGACTCCGATTTTCGAAAACTCGGACTCTATTTCGCGTATTTTTCCGAGACGAACGCAATGGCATAGCCCGTTTCCCTTGATTTAGATTTATAAATTAAATTCTGCCTCGATTTACGTTATAACAGGTTATTAGAAATACGGGTTGTTACATTCTCCCCTCCTTAAAGGATTTCGTCCCCGAAATCTCCAAGTTAGGAAGAACGTATCCTACCATCCAACATCCATCTATTCAAAACATCATCCACGAGCAATCATTGTCCTTACAAGATTCTAAATGTTGTATGAACATATGCAAAGGTGTGTGTATATGTACTTATCTAATGCAAATATCATCAATGCAAATTATGTTAGTGAAATGAATCCATATGTATGCAATTCCTAACATAATGTATAACATCTATATGTGTGCACATAACATACATCCATATGCAACATCCATGTGATAACACAAAAATTTTCATCCATGAATAAGCATAAACACTCATGCATATGCAATATGAGGAGTGTGTGAGCCGATCTAGGGCCTAACGTGTATAATGCATCCACGAGTAACCACTTGCAAACACTTGCAACCACTTGCAAACATCAAGCATAACATGTTTCGAACACATGTTTCATCCAAAGGGTTTCTACCTAAGGTTCTCATGACAAGATTAACACGATAAACTAGATAAACATGGATAGCAAAGAGAAAGATATGCTAACAAAGAAAAGAGATTGAGAGTGTACCCTCAAAAAGGAATGGATAAAGCCCACGCATCTTCTCCTCGGTTTCCCAAGTTGCGTCTTCTTCGGCTTCACCCCATTGAACCTTCACCAACTTAACCTCTCGATTCCTTAGCTTCTTGGTCTCCGTCCCCAAGATACGGATCGGAGCTCTCCTCAAGGTAGCCTCTTTCTCCACTTCCACATCTTTCAGAACACTTGGCTCAACAACCTCTGCTGATTCATGTAAACACTTCCGGAGATGCGAGACATGAAAAACATCGTGTACTCCGGCAAGCTTCTCGGGCAACTCCACTCTATAAGCCATCGCCCCGATCCTCTCTATAATAGGGAATGGTCCAACAAACCTCGGTGCTAACTTCCCAACGGCTCCAAATCGGACCACATTCCGCAAAGGAGAAACCTTCACGAAAACCATATCCCCAACATCAAACTCCAAATCAGTTCTTCGCTTATCAGCATAGGATTTCTGTCGGTCTTGGGCCGCTTTCATCCGTCTCCGAATCAACTCGACTTTCTCGGAGGTATCTCTGATCATATCAGGCCCAAGTATAAGCTTATCTGTAGTCTCCCACCAACATGTAGGCGACTTGCACGGCCTCCCATATAAAGCTTCAAATGGTGCCATCCCTACGCTTGCTTGATAACTGTTATTATATGCAAACTCAACAAGAGGAAGATGGTCTTCCCAAGTACCACCAAAATCCAGAATACAAAGCCTCAACAGATCCTCGAGTACCCTATTCACCCTTTCGGTTTGACCGTCCGTCTGTGGGTGATAAGCCGTACTTAGATTCAACCTCGTGCCCATAGCTTCTTGCAAACTATTCCAGAACTGACTTGTAAAGATTGGGTCACAGTCACTGACTATAATAGAAGGGACTCCGTGTAGTCTCACAATCTCACGAAGATATACAGATGCTAGCCAAGATGCGGTCCTCTTGCTCTTCACCGGAATGAAATGAGCACTCTTCGTAAGTCTATCCACAATAACCCAAATGCTCGTATTCCCTTTCCTTGACCTTGGTAGCCCATCGATAAAATCCATGGAAATACTCTCCCACTTCCATAGTGGAACGTCTAGCGGATGCAATAGCCCACCGGGCTTCTTTGACTCGGCCTTAACTTGCTGGCAAATGATACATCTAGAGACAAACTCTGCCACATCCTTCTTCATCCCAGGCCAAAAGAAAATGCGCTTCATATCTTTATACATCTTATCTCCGCCCGGATGTATAGTCAACTTAGAGCGATGCGCTTCCTCAAGAACTTTTCTTACTAAATCTTCCACCATTGGAACACATAACCTTCCGTCTCTCCTCAGCCAACCCTTGTCATCAATAGAATATCGAGCGAGATGACTAGACGCCTCTCCTCGAATCAGGTTATCCATAATCTCAACTATCTGAGGGTCTTCTCTCTGCGAAGCCCCAACTTGATCAAGAAGGGTAGGTCTGAGTTCCAGAGATGCTAAAGAACCGGTCATCGACTCAATCGCCAAAGAGAAATCAAAGGTTGCCACATACTCTAAATTCTTCATCTCAACGAATAGAGGACACAGAGTCAACCTTTTTCTACTCAATGCATCTGCTACCACATTCCCCTTGCCAGGGGTATAAGCTATCTCAAAATCGTAGGACACCAAGAATTCCATCCATCTTTGTTGCCTCAGATTCAGATCCTTCTGAGAAAAGAGATACTTCAATGACTTGTGATCGGTATAAAGCTCAAATCTTTCTCCCAGAAGATAATGGTGCCAAGCCTTGAGTGCATATACTATTGCTGCCAACTCTAAGTCATGAGTGGGATAATTCTTCTCATGCACTTTGAGTTGTCTACCGCCAAAGCATATCACTCTTCCTTCTTGCATCAGAACAGCTCCTAACCCCATGCCACATGCATCGGTGTATACTGTAAATAACTTCCCTCCATCGGGCAAAGCTAGAACAGGTGCTGATGTGAGAGCTCTCTTGAGCTTCTGGAAAGCAAGCTCGCATTCTATGCTCCAAGCAAAAACTAAATTTTTCTTCGTCAATTTAGTGAGAGGAGCGGAAATCTTCGCGAAGTCCTTGATGAACTTCCGGTAAAAGCCTGCAAGACCTAGAAAACTTCTCACTTCGGTTGCATTCCTTGGAGTCTTCCAATCCTGAACTGCAACTACCTTAGCGGGATCCACCGCTAAGCCTTGCTTAGATACTATATGCCCAAGGAATCTAACTTCCCTTCTCTAAATGTGACACTTGGAGAACTTGGCCTTCAACTGATGCGCTCTAAGCGTATCCATCACCTCCACGAGATGCCTTGCGTGCTCTTCCTCATCCTTAGAGAAGATCAGAATATCATCTACGAAGACCATGACAAACTAGTTCAAGAACTCCCTGAACACCCTACTCATCAAGTCCACGAAATATGCGGGTGCATTAGTCAAGCCGAACGGCATGACAAGCCATTCGAAGAATCCATCTGGCGTTCTGAACGCAGTCTTGTCTATACTATCTTCAGCTACCCTGAGCTGATGGAATCCAGTAGCAAGATCAAGCTGAGAGAAAACAGAAGCACCGATAAGCTGGTCAAAGAGATCATCAATCCTCGGTAACGGGTGTCTGTTCCTCTTAGTCAGCTTATTCAACTCTCGATAGTCAACACAAAGTCGGAGAGAACCATCTGCCTTGGTAGCAAATACTACAGGCGCTACCCATTCAGATATACTTCGTCTAATGAAGTTCTTCTCAAGCAACTCCTTCACTTGCTTACTTAGCTCCCGCCTTTCACGCGGAGCCATGTGCCGAACGGACAAAGAAACCGGCTTTGCATTATCCACCAGATAAATGCGGAAATCAATCTCTCGCTTAAGGGGCAACCCCCTAACTTCATCGAAAACATCCGGATACTCTCGAACCACTCTCACAGACTGAAGAGTTTCCATTGACGAGTCGAGTGATTCAAGATAGCACAACATGACGGGACCTTTCGGATTACAAGAAATTTCTAGGGTGTTTCCGAGGCGAGTCACGAGCCTCACAACCCTATGCTCACAATCAAGGATGGCTCCATATCTGGACAACCAATCCATGCCCAATATCAATCCGTACCCCCTAAAACCAAGAATATAAGCATCACGTGAGAATTCTATACTCAAGATAGAGATTTTCAAATCCACGTAGATAATAGACAAATGGGCGGAACCCCCAATTGGATTTGAAACTCACACGGGATCATTAACTAGACTAGTACTTAGGTGCAAACTTTCAACTAGATCAGATGAAATAAACTATGCGATGCACCAAAATCAAACAAGGTACGAACTGAAAAATTAGAAATATATACAAGGCTTTCAACAAAAATACTACCTTGATCGGGAACTGGAGCGGCATTGAGAGCATGAACTTGCCCTCCCGAAGGTCCAACACGCTGAGTCTGACCCTGGCCTTGCCCTTGCTTCTTCGGGCAATCCCTAGTGAAGTGTCCCATTTCTCCATAGTTAAAGCAAGTGCCCTTCCTTTTTCTGCAATCCTTGTTTAGATGAGTCGAGCTTCCACAAGTAAAGCACCTTTTTTCCTTCTTATCTTTAGACTTCTCCTCCTTCTTTTTCATTTCCTTTTTGGGCCCCGTTTTCTTAGTTTGAAACTCATTCACCTTGATTTCCTCCTTGCCACTCCTATTCTCTTCATTGAGTAGGGCCACATTCACCAAACTGTCGAAGGTCGCTCCAATGGGTATATGAGATATGGCCAGACCGTGCAATGGCTCGTTTAGTCCTAGAGCAAAGTGCATGGCCTTCTTCTGAGCTGTGTTAACCAAGTCTAAACCGAACCGAGCAAGTTGATTAAACTTATCCACGTATTCCCTAATGGTCATGTCCCCTTGCTTTAGTGATAGGAACCTCTCCATCTGAAGGTTCTCCTCTGCTGACGATAAAAACCTCAGTCCAAACCTTCTTTTGAACTCATCCAAAGTCTCAATTGGTCTAGTAGTGGTGGTGACTACCCACCAATAAGCAGCTTCCCCTTTCAATAATCATACCGCCAACAGAACTTTCCTACGATATTCTACATCTAAGATAGCAAAGAGGTCTTCAGTTTCCTTTAACCAGTTTCTTGCCTCAACAGAAGTCTCCATCCCAACAAAATTCTTGCAACCCATCGCCTTAAAGTCTTTTCAAATCTCCGCGAAATCCGCTTGTGGATGATGAGGGGGAGGAGGAATGTCCGCGGGGTCGGCTTCACTAGCCCTTTCCCCCATGTATCTCCTAAACCAAATAGGTACTTGAGCGCCTTCCGGAATGGCAAAGTTATCGGCCATACTGAAAACGAAGAAAAAAGACAGATTCAGAATGGAGAAAAACGAAGGAATTCTGCTAATGGCTTTTTGGGGAATAGCCTTTAAAATAAACTAGATTTTTCTTTGGAAAATACTTTATACTTGGTTTTGAAAATAGTTTTCCAAAAAGTTTTAAAAACCTTTTTGTTCCTTCTCGTAAACCATATGCTCTGATACCAAATGTAACACCCCACCTCCGCCAGGGTGTCTCTTGCAAGCACTCTGACTTTGGAGGGGTGTTTGAATCGGGTAAACATGCATAATGATATATCAAGGCAGAACAAGAACATATGTATATATGTAAACATAGTAAATAACATAGATAAAACAGCGGAAGATTTCAAACCATTTCAAAACAAGTCTGGTACAACATAATGTCAACTTTCCAAATAAACGAGTCTAGAAAAAAACAACATCAACTGAAGAAATGAAATACATAAGTACTATCCCCAAAATAAGTGATAACCATAGCTAGCTTCATGTCAAGACCGTACATGAGCTAAAATCCCACAAGCAAGCGATCAGAAATCCAAGCTAAGCTCCAATATTCCCACCCTGAGAACCTGAGGGGGAGGGGGGGGGGGAAACGGAAGAAAAGAGGCGAAAGAAACAGGTCAGTCAAAAAGACTGAGTAAGCCCTACTACAATCAATGTAAACTGATAAAGTTAACTGACATGAGAAGCAGGGATGAACATAAGGATAACAACATACTAGCATGATGATTAACTAACAAGGTAGATAAAGGTGTCATCGCATAATCAGAATTAAGGTTTTTGCACCACAGGTGTACTAGCAAACTAACATGACTTGAACAAACAAGTTTTGATCCCTTGGCCCAAGCTTTGCCCCAATAACATGAAGTGACCCTAATACGAGGTCCAAAAACATGAAGTGACCCTAATACGAGGTCCAACCAAATGGTCTAGTCGATCGGCTCCCTATAAGCCTAACTCGTCACGTGTTGGTGTCAATACGGTCCAAACATAATTGTAGTCAGACTGTGCAGGGTCTCCCGTCGGGTGTATCAAGCCCTAGGGTGTCAACCCCTGGACACCATAAACATAAGTGCACAGTCTCGATCTACTGGTACCCGTGCATGTTTTCTCCGGCTACGGACTATGTGCACGACCATAGTCCGTCCGGAACTACACCGGCGTACCACCCTGCCGTCGTTTTTGGTCACTTACCTCAAGTCCAGTAATCGTGCTCCCTCCCTAGCCTAGTCCCTAGGGTCTTAATGATACAAACTTGGGATTACTGCTGGAGTGGACCCCCATTGCTAGGATTTTCTAGTGGGTTAAGTACGGTTTAACCCTCTTGCTAATCATGGATTAACTTGGTTAAGTGTAACGATGAGTTCACGACTTAACCCTGAATAATCTACCAAGCTCGCATTGATTAAGTATTAAGTGGACCATGACTTAAACCCTAATCATGAGGCATTAATTAATTAATGTGCCTTAACCTCTCACATTAGACTTCGTTGCGGTTACTAGTTAAGCCGGGCTGGTCTGGGTAGCTTTACACCACAACTTGGTCTAACCTCGGGTTCAAGGTACAACATGACCAACTTCTCACATTGGGTCCTATTGTTTGTAGCAACTAGTTAAGCCGGTCGGTTCCGGGTAGGTTTACGCTACAAACTCAACCCAACCTCGAGTTGGTCACACTTATATTTTCTAAGTGTCATGTCCATCATGTTTCCAAAACATGTTACAAGTTTTCAAGAATTTGGGTAGACCTAACTTAATAGGTAAATTCCCAATGGGTAGACCTAACTTAATAGGTAAATTCCCAATCTTATGTTTTTATGTCTTTTAAGTTTACCCAACCCCAAACGCAATCCCATCGCTTACATATCGCAATAGCGCATAAAGGATAGAAAGAGGGAACTTGGCATAATCATGACATAAAGGTGTTGAAGCCACAAGTTTAACATGGTGGCATATGAAATGTACATATGTTCATATACTTGCATATTACATTTTTAGGCCTCAAAAGCATGCATAAAACCAAACTTAGCATATTGGTGATACATGGTGATAAATGACATGTAGAAATGGCCATAAGTTCGCATTTAGCCTCACATGCAAGTTATCATAAGAGATATGATAACTAACATGTTGCCAAAATGCAACCTTTAGCATAAAGCTTGAAGCTTTAGGCTCATAAACCCAAGATAAGCTTGCATAACATGATAACATGAGCAAAATGATCAACTTAAACTTGCATAACATAACTTGCATATCAAACTTGCATATCAAACTTGCATAACATAACATCATAACATGGCAAACTTGCATAACATAACATGATAAACTTGCATATCATAACATGGCATACTTGCATAACATAACATGATAAACTTACATATCATAATGATCAAACACAACTTGCATCATTCATTAACTTTAGAGTTTAAATATGAAAGTAGAAAAGGGCTTACAATGCTCATGAAGACTCAAATGAGTATAAGCAAATATAAGATTGAGACAAAGCCCTTATGCAATCAAATAAACCCAAAATGCAAGCTCCAATAGAAAAACCCTTGAGCAAAAACGATCAAAACCCTTGCTTTATGATGTAAATATGGAAACTTGACTTGAATGCAAGCTAATGACACTCATACAAGCTTGAAAACACTTGTATGCATGGAAAATCTCTCATAGAAATTTACTTAGAATTTTATGAAGAGAGTGGAGGCCATGAGAGGAATGATTTTGCCATAGTTTAGTTGTATGAGTGAATAATGTTGATTTAGGCTTAGGTTAGGGTCTTATTTATAGAGATTAGGATTAGTTCTAGCCTTAGGATTAAACCCTAGTTCCAATCTCAGCCCTCAAAACCGAATCTGGCCCCCAAACTCAACACAACTCCAAAATGGTGCACCAGGCAAAACTGCCCGGCCGAACCAAGTCGACAGCCAAGTCGACAGGGCTGTCGACTTGGGTCCAACCAAGTCGACTCCCAAGTCGACAGGGCTGTCGACTTGGGTGCTCTGGCGGGAATTTTCCCACCTGCCCCAATCTGACCTAATTTTCCAAATTCAAACTTGAATTTGAAATCTGTTTTTACTTTGAAATTTTCTGAAAACTTCGTTGGGCCTTAATCGGGTCATACGGACTCCGATTTTCGAAAACTCGGACTCTATTTCGCGTATTTTTCCGAGACGAACGCAATCGCATAGCCCATTTCCCTTGATTCAGATTTATAAATTAAATTCTGCCTCGATTTACGTTATAACAGGTTATTAGAAATACGGGTTGTTACATTTCAAGTCTTTTAAAAACAAATTAGAAGAAACTCAAAAAAGTAGAGATGTGTGAAACTTCATTTATTTCTCATATGTTCAAAAAATTAGATTTCAAATTAACAGTGTTCAAGATATGATAAGAATGCTTCAGCATTGTTAGGAATTTAGGAACAAAAAAGATAAACTTCAAAACAATTGCAGAAATTTACAAATTTGAATTCAAGATCTAGAAATCATTAAAACATCAGAGTTTTATACAAATGAAACAAATTTCCAAAAAGCTAAGAATTCTGCAGTTTGAAGTTAAGTAGCTCAAGAAGTGAAAAGAATAAAAAATATGGAAGTGACAAAGCAAATAGCCATAATCAAGAAAAAATAGATTAGGTAGAAGGAGGAATAAATAGAATAATATAAACAAATAAAAAGATGCGAGTCTAGAGATCATACCTGATTTACAGTGGATGTTATGGATCTCCAACTCAACAATCTTGGATAAGGAACCCTGATTAAATCAAAGATGTGGAATAACTTGAAATCTTTTTCTCTTTCGCAAAGTGGTTCCTCAGGCTCCTCTGGTACCTAACTGTTTAGGGGATCGAGTGGTCTAACAAATTTCATAAAATCACTCTCAGTTGTATTCTTACATTTTGGTACCCAGACTTGTTTGTACTACAATCCATCAGAATTGATTTTTGTACCCTTGGGAACTGTTTGCTCCAAATTTGTGATCAAACACCAAAGGTGTAAATACTACACTTCACCTATTCGGTAAGAATATGGAACCGCGAAATCGCAAAATAAATGGATAAAAGCAAGTAAGAACACAAAAGCATTGTTATAGTGGTTCGATTCTCTATACATCTACATCCACTTTCAATCAATTCTCATTATGTTATTCAAGCTTAAAACATATGAATTTTCCCTTATTACAATCATTTCTCTCTTTTTTCCTTCCTTATGATCCAATTCCACTTGAATTTGGTGAAGAAAATGAAGAGATCTTTTAGCTTTGTGATGAGTCTTCAACCACTTGTGTGCTTTGATCCTTTCTTATGATCTTCATAGATTTCATAGTGAATTAGCATTTGATTTAGGCTTTGGAGAGGATTAGAGGAGATATGAAATTGCTTGAGAGATTTATTATGTAGCTTGAATGAGATCGAATGTGCTTAGATTCAATTGTAGAAAGCTCTCATGATCATTGATTTGGATTTGATCTTCATGATGTTAGAAAAGTGTTGTTGAATCCATGGAATCCATTAGAGAAGTTGTAGATGAGCTTTGAATTTGACGGAGTCTCCTTGTAGGATTGATCTTTTGGTCCCCCTCCTCAAATGAATTATGAGGGGTATTTATAGGTGATTTTAGCCCAGGTGGCAATTCTGTAATTACGTAGAAAACGCCATGACCTCATTTCGACATGACTTCATTTCGCCATGGTGAGATGCGGTATAACTCTCCGTGGCACTTTGGTAAATAGGGTGTATAGCCGTCATTTCGCATTTACGACTGTCATTCGCTGCCAGACCTTGCGACATGCTCATCACGGCAAAAGATTAACGAAATGAGACAAAGGGAACCGTCCACCGGAATTAAAAGTAGAGGCTTCCTTGTTAATGTTAGCTAGAGCCTCCTCTTTCCAACGTGATGACAGCTGTCCTCCATTACTTTACAGCCGGCAAGCAATGATATGAATTAAACTAACCTCGTCATGCATCATGCCTTCATCTCCTATGCAACGACATGCTTTTTTCTTTACATGGCCTAATTATATATGAACGACCTTATGACAATGCGGATGGCCCAAGTCACTTTCAAACATGCCACTGACCTCTCATGTCATTTATACAGCATGCGGATTTCCTGTGCATCTATATTTTTAAGAAGTTCACGACTTGCTCTCGCATGATGCATACGACATGGTACTTGCGTTCTCCTCCTAAAGCTTGAACGACATGGTTCTTTATATACTATATGCTCACATTCTATACCGTACGGTGCACAACTATATCTTCAACATTACTTCTTCAAGCCACGTGGAAACTTGCTTGTTAATGAGGTCTGAACGATTTGAGCATGAAGGTATTAATGACCTGACATATCTCGGCATTAATGACTTCAATATACATCTAGCGACATGTCTTATTCTGGACGTCATGACTCATGTCGTAGGTAGCTTTTTATGAACGATATGATTCCACTTCTTCTGCATATGTCTTGAGTCTCACGGCTTGAATGACCTGCCTTGTTTATTTATATGAGCAACGAACTGACTTATAACGGTATACAGAATTTGTCCACATGCCACACTCGTATGTGTATATGAAATTAATCCAGCCATTATTACATCCCTCGTGCTTTAATATGTTGGCTTCTCAGACAACCGTTCTAAGCAATAAAACCACGTGGCTCTATCTTAGTGCCTTATACCGTAAGTGCCCTGCTGAGAGTCCGACGACGTGGCAATGACATGGTTTCATTTGCAGACTTGAATTTAAGTCGTGGGGAACGACTTGATGAATGTATGACTTTCTTGTAATATGACTCGTGATATCTTACAAAGTTTGTTGGCGTGCGCTTTGGGAAGTTTCAGACGGATGAGATATGCCGGCTCGATATGAGTCAGTGGGAAATGAGATTCACGGTTATGGATTTCAGCGACTTGTTGCGTGCATGCGACATACAACATAACTTGAGTCATACCAATCGTCTTGGCTTCAAGCCGCTCCATCAACTTACTCTTATGTCATTTGAATGACTTATCATTAACGGTTTACGAAATGAAAGGTTTTGACGCCATGGCCCCAACGACACGCTTTAATGTTGCGGAAAACTTTCATGTCGTGTTATGGACGGTATGTTGTGTTAACGGCTTAACTCCATGTCACATTAAAGACCTTATCAAACTGTCGAACCACTTCGCAACATGCCGTTTTTACTTGAACCTCGTTTTCACAATGGGGTTAACATTTGCCCCTCGAAGCTTGCATTTTTTACTTGTGGGAAATGCGTGCTTCGGAATAAACATAATGCGTTATTCCACCTGTTCTACAATAAAAACAAGTGTTTGCACGATTTGTGGGCTTATACTTTGTCATTGATCGCCCACATCAATAATAGGATTAGTTTAACCATTAGAAAATGATTTATAGCGAACTTTTACTTTGAATGGAATAACGTGTCTGAACAGAATTATTTTATCCAACGATTTATAACTCGTCGAATATTATCTGCATAAATGCGATATTCTAATTCGAGTTCACGTTAATTCTTGAAATCAACTAATCGACTATGCCGACTGTGGATTTCAAACATTATAGCTTTAATGACTTATATGACGGTGTATGGTATTTCACATTTGAGAAATACGTATCTGTGATTATTTTCCTTTTCTCTTTGGAGAATCTTTGATTGTCTGTGCCCCAGCTCTAGAGGCCATTGTTAGCATTCATTATGCGAAGAATTCTTCTGTTCAATGTTTGTCATGATCGGATCAGGTACTTCCAGATTCTGATGATCAACTGGGTGCCCCTAGCAAGGACTTTACGTGTTATGCCCCCGCTAAGGGTAGACTTCGGGTTTTAGTGCCCAATAATCCTGCCGCGTCCGAAATGATCAGATGTCAAGCAAATAGATTTTCATTCTTCACGCTATGCAAATGAATTCGCATTCTTCACATTTGATCATATCAAACGCTATGCAAATGGATTTTCATTCTTCACGTTTGATCATATCAAACGCTACACAAATGGTTTTTCATTCTTGACGTTTGATCATATCAAACGCTACGCAAATGGTTTTTCATTCTTCACATTTGATCAGATCAAACGCTACGCAAATGGATTTTTATTCTTCATGTTTGATCATATCAAACGCTACGCAAATGGTTTTTCATTCTTCACGTTTGATCATGTCAAACGCTACGCAAATGGTTTTTCATTTTTCACGTTTGATCATATCAAATGCTACGCAAATGGATTTTCATTCTTCACATTTGATCATATCAAATGCTACGCAAATGGTTTTTTATTCTTCACATTTGATCATATCAAACGCTACGCAAATGGTTTTTCATTCTTCACGTTTGATCATATCAAACGCTAAGCAAATGGTTTTTCATTCTTCACGTTTGATCATATCAAACGCTACGCAAATGGATTTTCATTATTCACGTTTGATCATATCAAACGCTACGCAAATGGTTTTTCATTCTTCACGTTTGATCTTATCAAACGCTACACAAATGGTTTTTCATTTTTCACGTTTGATCATATAAAACGCTATGCAAATGGATTTTCATTCTTCACGTTTGATCATATCAAATGCTACACAAATGGTTTTTCATTCTTCACGTTTGATCATATCAAACACTACGCAAATGATTTTCGTTCTTCACATCTGGGGATTCCAGATGCTACTCAAACGGTCTTGGTGGCTGTTATATCATTTTGCGGAGCGGCCATCAGTCCCTTTGTCAAATGCTCGACTTAGCATGCTATTCTAGTTTAGGAACTGAAGCTTTGAATCTCCCACTTAGGGAAGTGCCCCTTCGATAAAAGTTTCAGCTCTCATGCTTGTTTGTCATGGCGCTTGCTCGCTATTTGAATCTTTGTGACTTCTCCATTCACTTTTCAAGGCAGTGTTTTTTCTATTTTACATTTGTACATGTCAATGTTTATAACATTCGGCTCTTGAGCTAGCGTTGTTGGGGTCGCAATGTTTCTGGAACAAGCGCTCGACAAAATGACCTGCAATATGAAACCATCTTTTTAAGAAAGTTTTGATTTGACATATAACTTTGCAAGCAGGAAATTCATTCAAAAAGATATGCTCTTAGTCATAGAGCTACTGTTCAGTGCATCACTTGCAGATTATTACAGACTGTTTTCATAAAGTTTTGAATATAACAGAAAGTAAAACGCAAAGTAAAGCATGAACTAAAGCGAGAAATAGAGCATGAAGTAAATATGTAGCGACGTAGATCGCTTATTCCGAGCCATTGCAATGGGAGCACGATCAGTTGCTATCAGTTGATAATCGGCCTTGGCATGATTTGTGCAGAAGCTATGTTGCTTGGGCCAGACTGATCATTTGATGCCCCTTATCCCTGGGGAGCAGCAGAAGGATTCATGGATTGTGGATTCTTTACATACTGCTGTAACCTGTTTTTCCTGATCAACTCCTCAATGAGGTTCTCCAGGTGTTGGCACTCGTTAGTGTTATGACCAGGTTGGTTATGAAATATGCAGAATTTCCCGGAGTGTGCTGCTTTATTATTAATCCTTGTCGGATTTGGCTCTGCGTACTCTTCAGAATCCTTTGTTTCAAGATAGATATTTTCAGGGGTGTCATTCAAAGGCGTTAGCTATGATGAGTTGAAAAGGCGAGACTTCTTATTAGTCTTGTTGTCGTTCCCATCATTGGTTGCTTTTTTCCCTGATTATTCTTCTGGTTAGATTGGACAGCCATATTTTTAGGAGCTTCAAGGAGTTGGTTGCCATCAATGACCTGAAGGGGTATAGGATTATCGTCCACTCTCATTTACTCCTCCGCCTTCTTATAGATCATGTCAAGCGTAGTCGGTTCCTTCATTTTTATCCATCTTTCGAACTCGCTTGTTTTGTCAATAGCGTCGAGTAAAGCCATGAGAATTATGCGTGGCTCTGGATTCCTCACTTCAGACAAAGCAACATTGAATCGACTAAGGAAGGCTTTGACAGTTTCCCCTGGATTTTGTTTCATTGCTGAAAGCGTTATAGCATCCTTGGCTTTGGTAGCGTACAAGCGGAACTGCTCCTTGAACTTTTTGGTCGGGTCAGAGAACCGATCGATGGATTTAGGTGGCAGCTTTGTGAACCATAGTGATGCGGCACCTTCTAGGTAGAGAGGAAATGTAACACCCCACTCCCGCTATGATCACTCACTAAGGGAATGCCATAGCATCGGTGGAGTTTTTTAGTGAATATAGAACAGAAAAATTACAACAAGACAGATATAAATAGTACTTGAAATTTTAAAACATCATCTCATAACAGCGGAAGTAAAACATGTCTGGTTACATCATAAAACCACAATAAAGGTCAAGTACAATATCCATCAAAATAAAGAAGTACATAATCCCACTCTCATACAATAGCCAAACAAAAGAAAAGATAACTGGATAACTGGAGCTTTACATCTATCCAAGCTCCTAAAGACTGGAACAGCAATCCGATCAAGCTCCACTACTGCTAGGATCCACCGTAGGACCTGAGGGTTGGGAAAAAGATAAAAACAACAGGGTCAGACATAAGTCTGAGCGAGTCCTATAACTTTAACAATACAATCGTTAAAGTAACCAGAGAAGACATAAACTGATATACGGTAACATATAGGGATGAATGGCTACCCTAAGCAGTCAACTAAACGAAGATAAAGGATAAAGACGCATCTACCCTTCCTAAGGTAAATTACTAAACTGCACCACACCAGTCGTTCCTAACTTAAAGGTTGATCCCACCCAAGGACTTATAAAATTTACTAATTAGTACCTGCGTACCCCTAGGTGACCAAGTAGGCGCCACGGGGCCCTACAATCCACTAGGTGTACACACTACTTCCCATTCGATCGGCTCCCTAACGTAGATACCCGTGCTGGCCCCACCGTGGGATGTATCATTCCCCAATGTGGCAACCTGATGAAACTAAAGGTGCACGGCTTATATCTACTCGATGCAACAACGGCTTACCTACCAGCCCGGGCCCACTCACGCATATGAAGCCCGTTGGACTTGCGTTGCCACCGCTAACCCGTTTGCCTCTTACAGTCAAGCCCAGTATGCGTGTCCCGTCCTCGACATGGGTCGAGCCCACAAAGATACGTATGGGTTACTGGTTGAAATGGGCCTCCACAAGCTACCCACCTAAGCTTGTCCCTTTTTCTAGTATATCCCACTTAACCCTTTAATCATGTTTTAATTACATGTTCTATTTTGGTTAAGTATTCTAATCGTATTTTCTATTGCCACCCAAGGCAACCACTAGATTTTCTCATGCCACCCGAGGCACCCACTTAACCCCTCATGTCCCTCTACATGCTAATGTGGTTAAGTGTTTCTTAATTAATTAATTAAGAACGTAACCTTTGTAAAGACCTCTCACATTAGACTGTCTTTTATGACCGCTGGTTAAGCCGGTTGGGTCCGGGCAGCCTTATGTCATAACAGAGTCTAACCTCGTGTCTTTACATTAATTACGTATTTAGTTTGTGCCTAAGACCTCTCACATTGGGCTAACATTTGTAGCAACTGGTTAAGCCGGTTGGGTCCGGGCAGTTTTACGCTACAACTGAGTCCAACCTCGTGTCTTAGTCAATTAATTACACCTAATTAATCACCCTCATAATTTTATATTAATTATCCCTAATTAATCAAGTTTTCTTAACATGGGTAGACCTAACTTAATAGGTAAATTCCCATGGGGTAGACCTAACTCAATAGGTAAATTCCCAACACATAGTATGGGTACACCTAACCAAATAGGCAAATTCCCATACTATGTTTATTTATTTTGTGTTATGCATAATTATATTAATTTCACACAATCTTATTAACTTATGCATTTAATTACCCCATCGTTCCCACGTAATTTCGTTCATGATATAACACATATAAAAGGTGTCAACTTGCATATGAATGAACATGTTTCAAAGGTGCCATCTTGCATATTAACAAACACATAACTTGCATATGAACTTGCATAACATGTCACATAACTTGCATATAATATGTCACATAACTTACATATTCATTTTGCATAACAAACTTGCATATTAGCTTATAGACTTGCATAATGTGTCATCATGAACTTGCATATTAATAAACATGTAACTTGCATATTTACATACATGTAACTCGCATATTAACAAACATGTAACTTGCATATAAAGAAACATGTAACTTGCATATTTACATACATGTAACTTGCATATTAACAAACATGTAACTTGCATATTAACAAACATGTAACTTGCATATTTACATACATGTAACTTGCATATTAACAAACATGTAACTTGCATATTAACAAACATGTAACTTGCATAGCATATTACCATGAACTTGCATAACATGCATATGATTACATAGCCCACAACTTGCATATTTAGCATCATGCAAACATAACATACATCATATTAAACTTGCATAAGCTTACATACTCAACATGCATAAACATAAGATTAATGCTAACATCATATCATATGATTCAAAGCTCATTAACCCACATACAAAACCATAAATCTCATCACATCTCATCTAATTAGTTTACCAAAAGATCATCAAAGTGATAGAAACTCACAACTAGCAACTTTGAACACCAAATGAAGAAGATTAAGATGCTAAGAAGGGATTAGAAGTTGATTAGAGAGTGATTAGTATGCAACCCTCTTCATAAAATTAGTGGAGGCCATGAGAGCTAGCATTTTGCCATAGTTTAGTCACTAGGTTTAATTATGAATGAATTAGGGTAGGTTAGGGTCTTATTTATAGATTAGGCAAGTGTTTTAGGCCATAGGATTAACCCTAGATTCAATCCAAGCCATCAAAGCATGTCTTGGGGAAGAAGTCAAGTGTAGGAACCATCTAGGGCCTTTAGATTAAAGATGGACCATGAGAACCATTCAAATGCAAAATCTGCACTTGAGCGAATCGGCCCACGGGTTGACAGCCAAACACCCTGGATTAACCCCTAGTCGACCCAGCGGGCTCGGGTCGACTTCAAAAATCGGCCGGTTCGGTTATTCCCCTCTCCCAATTCGCTGTTTTGAGCATTTTTGCATATTTATTTATTAAATTTTCAATTATATATATATATATATATCAATATATATATATATATATATCTACACAACCCATTTCACTTAATTAAGTATACTTTAATTTGGGAATTTTCGTGAAACTTCGCGAGGCCATATCTTGGTCATACGGACTCCGATTTTCGAAAACTCGGACTCTATTTCGCGTATTTTTCCGAGACGAACACAATGGCATAGCCCGTTTCCCTTGATTCCCATTTTAGAATTAAATTCTGCCTCGATTTATGTTATTACAGGTTATTGAAAATACGGGTTGTTACATTCTCCCCTCCTTAAAGGATTTCGTCCCCGAAATCTTCAAGTTAGGAAGAACGTATCCTACCATCCAATCATCCATCTACTCAAAGCATCATCCACGAGCAATCATTGTCCTTACAAGATTCTAAATGCTGGATGGATATATGCAAAAGTGTGTGTATATGTACTTACCTAATGCGAAAATCAGGCGGTTACTGATACAGTAAACCTCCTTAATGCAAACCATGATAGTGCCATGCATCCAATATGTATGCGAAACCCTATTGACACATACAAATTTCTACATGCGTGCACAACCATACACAAAAATGCATCATCCATATGATAACACAGCCATGATACATCCATCAATCTAACTACCACATCCATTTATGCAATATGCAACATGAAGTGACTGAGCCGATCTAGTGCCTAATGTGTGTGTATATGCATCCACGAGCAACCACTAGCAAACAATTGCATCCATATGCATCCATCAACCATAACATGTTTCAAACACATGTCTCAACCATAGGTTTTACCCTATCTAAAGGTCATAGGTATTAGCGAGAGGATATACTAAAGATAAGATAAGTACTAGACAAGCAATAAAGGAGAAGTTAAAAGACATACTCTCAAAAAGAAATGGATACAAAGAACGCATCTTTGCTTCCGTCTCCCAAGTAGCATTGCTTTCGTCATCTCCCCATTGCACTTTAACTAGCTGAACTTCTCTGTTCCTCAACTTCCTAGTTTCTGACCCAAGGATGCGAGTAGGAGCTCGTCGAATCGTCGCATCACGCTCTACCTCTACATCTCTAAGCAAGCTCGGCTCTACCACCTCCGCGGTCTCATGTAAGCACTTCCTCAAATGTGATACATGGAATACATCATGAACACCACTAAGTCTGTCGGGCAACTCCACCCTATATGCCATCCGTCCAATCCTTTCCTTAATAGGAAACGGCCCAACAAATCTCGGTGCTAACTTCCCTACGGACCCAAAGCGAACAACATTTCTCAATGGAGATACTTTGACAAAAACCATGTCCCCAACCTCAAACTCAAGATCCGTCCTTCTCCGATCCGCATAAGATTTCTGTCTATCTTGCGCTGCTTTCATCCTTTTTCGAATTAAATCAATCTTCTCTGAAGTCTCTCTAACCATATCCGGCCCAAGCAAGATCTTATCCGTAGATTCCCACCAACATGTAGGAGATCGACAAGGCCTTCCATAAAGAGCTTCGAAAGGAGCCATACCAATACTGGACTGAAAGCTGTTATTATATGCGAACTCCACCAAAGGAAGATGTTCTTCCCATGTACCTCCAAAATCCAAGATACAAAGCCTCAAAAGATCTTCTAAGATACGGTTCACCCTCTCGGTCTGACCGTCCGTCTGAGGATGATATGCGGTGCTCAAACACAACTGAGTCCCTACCGCCTCTTGCAAACTTCTCCAAAACTCACTAGTGAAAATAGGATCTCGATCACTCACAATGCTGGATGGTACGCCATGCAATCTAACAATCTCTCTAACATAGACTGAAGCAAGCCATGGAGCGGTCCTCTTACTCTTTACGGGTATAAAATGGGCACTCTTTGTAAGTCTGTCTACCACAACCCAAATTCCCGTATTGCCCTTCCTCGATCTCGGTAACCCGTCGATGAAATCCATCGAGACACTATCCCACTTCCACTGTGGAACTTCCAATGGGTGTAGCAACCCACCGGGTTTCCTTTGCTCCACTTTAACTTGTTGGCACACTAAGCATCTAGCCACATACTCGGCCACATCTTTCTTCATACCGGCCCAAAAGAAAACTCTCTTCATGTCTTGGTACATTTTGTCTCCACCGGGATGAATAGTCATTCTTGAACGATGTGCATCATCCAAAATAGCCTTCTTCAAACCCTCATCTTGCGGTACACAAAGTCTACCGTCTCTATGCAACCATCCCTTATCATCTATGGTGTATCTACCCAAATGGCTGGACGACTCCCCTCTTATAAGCTTCTCTACCAACACAACCAACTGTGGGTCGTCTCGCTGAGCCTCGCCAATCCGTCTCAAAAGAGTAGGTCTTACCTCCAAGGATGCCAACAAACCAGGTACAAAATCAACAGAAGGTCTGAAGTCAAACAAAGAAAGAAACTCCAAGCTTCGTCGTTCCACGAACAATGGACTCAAAGATAGCCTTTTTCTACTTAAGGCGTCTGCCACCACGTTACCCTTACCAGGGGTATACGCTATCTCGAAATCATAGGATGCTAAGAACTCCATCCACCTTTGCTGTCTTAAGTTTAAATCCTTCTGAGAGAATAAGTACTTCAATGATTTATGGTCGGTGAACAACTCGAATCTCTCACCAAGAAGATAATGGCGCCAAGACTTAAGTGCGAAAACAATCGCGGCCAACTCTAGATCATGGGTAGGGTAATTCTTCTCATGCACTCTCAATTGTCTCCCTCCATAGGCTATTACCCTTCCCTCCTGCATCAAGACTGCGCCTAATCCTGTTCCACAAGCATCGGTATAAACAACAAACGGCTTACTCCCATCTGGAAGCACTAAAACTGGAGCGGTGGTCAAAGCTCTCTTTAACCGTCGGAAAGCATCATCACAATCTACATCCCATGAGAAAACCAGATTCTTCTTCGTCAAGCGGGTTAATGGGGCTGATATCTTCGCGAAGTCTTTGATGAACTTCCTATAATATCCTGCCAACCCCAAGAAACTTCTTACCTCGGTAGCATTTCTAGGAACTTTCCAATCCTGGATAGATACTATCTTTGCGGGATCCACAGCTATCCCTTCCTTAGAGACCACATGCCCTAAGAATCGCACTTCTCTTCTCCAAAAATGGCATTTAGAGAATTTAGCTTTAAGACTATGCGCTCGAAGAGTCTCCAACACTTCCTTGAGATGTAAGGCATGCTCTTCTTCATTCTTGGAAAAGACCAAGATGTCATCCACAAAAACTACTACAAACTTATTCAGATACTCTCTGAACACTCTACTCATGAGATCAACAAAGTATGCGGGGGCGTTTGTCAACCCAAATGGCATCACTAGCCACTCATAAAAACCATCCGGAGTCCGGAAAGCAGTCTTCTCTATACTGTCCTCCGCCACTCTTAACTGATGAAACCCTGTAGCTAAGTCCATCTGCGAAAATACTGACGCGCCAACCAACTGATCAAAGAGATCATCTATCCTCGGTAATGGGTGTCTATTCTTCTTCGTGAGCTTATTAAGTTCCCTATAATCCACACAAAGTCTGAGGGATCCATCCGCCTTCGTGGCAAACACTACTGGAGCTCCCCACTCCGATATACTTCGCCTTATGAACCCCTTCTCAAGCAACTCCCCTACTTGCTTATGAAGTTCTCTTCTCTCACGAGGAGCCATGTGGCGTACTGGCAAAGACACTGGTTTGGCATTATCCACCAAATAAATTCGGAAATCTATCTCCCGCTTCGGAGGCAAACCCTTTACTTCTTCAAACACATCCGGATATTCCCGGACTACTCTGACAGAACACAAACTTTCGACCGAAGCATCGAGCGATTCAAGATAACTTAGCAAAACAGATTCCATGGGATTGCAAGAGATCTCGAGAGTGTTACCCAAGCGGGTCATGAGCATGACAACTCTCCTTTCGCAATCAAGAACGGCACCATTACTGGATAACCAGTCCATGCCCAAGATCAACCCATAGCCCGTGAAGCCCAATACAAAAGCATCACATCTAAACTCAACGCTAAGTATAGAAATCTTCAAACCCAAACATATCATAGACAGATATATGGAGCCCCCAATTGGGTTTGAGACAACCAAGGGATCATCAACTAGACTGGTGTCTAAGTGCAGTGACTCAACTAACGATGATGAGATAAAAGAATGCGATGCGCCAGAGTCAAACAAAGTACGAACTGGATGATCAAACAGAAAAACCAGACTTTCAACGGAAATAGTTCTACCTCTCTGCTGAATCGGTGGAACTGAGAGAACCTGAACTTGCCCCCCTGACTGAGGTGGTGCTATAAGAGCTTGCACCTGGCCTCCTGAGGTAGACCCCGTCTTCTGCCCCTTCTTTGGGCAGTTTTTCACAAGATGCCCTGCTTCACCACAATGAAAGCAACCGGTCTTCTTCTTTTTGCGACAATCCTTACTGAGGTGTCCTGGTGTTCCACAATTGAAGCACTTCTTCTTCGTCTTCTTTTTGTCACCATTGCCTTTTCCGCCCTTGCCTTGTTGTTGCTGTTGCGGTTTCTTCTGATCCCCCTTTTTCTCTGGTGCCTTAGAATTCTTATCATCCTCATGCATAAGTGCCATGTAGACAAGCTTCTCAAAAGTGGCCCCCATAGGAATGTGAGTCATAGCTATTCCTTGCAATGGTTCGTTCAAGCCTCTAACGAACCTCAAAGCCTTCTTCTCCGGTGTATTCACCAACTCTATGCCAAACCTTGCTAATTGATTGAATTTGTTGACATATTCTTTCACCGTGAGATTCCCTTGCTTCAAATTCAAGAACTTCTCCATAAACAGATTCTCTTCCGCCCTTGAGAGAAACTTAGCCCCAAACCTTTGCTTAAAATCTGCCCAAGAGTCAACAGGGCGTTCTCCATTAGTGACCTCCCACCAGAATGAGGCCTCTCCCTTCATTAACCAAGCCGCCAACTTGACTTTCTTTCCCTCTTCCACTTCAAAGATATCTAGCAACTCTTCCACTTCCTTAAGCCAATCTCTAGCCTCTACGAAAGTCTCTGAACCAAGAAAAGGTTTTCCTCCTATAGCCTTGAACTCCTTGCAAACCTTAGCAAAATTATCCACTCTAGGCTGAGGAGGAGGAGCGGTTGTCTCTGGTGTAGTAGCATTGGCCGGACCCGCAGCCGCGGCCCTAGCCTCTTGCAACCTCCTATACCATAGTGGTATAACTAAACCCTCCGGGATGTTAAGATCTTCAGCCATGCTGAAACGAAAGAGGAAAGATTCAAAAAGGAGATTCCGAAAGATAAAGATATGGCTATTGGGGATTATGCTTTTCTTTTTCAAAAACTTTTTCTCTTAGAAGACATGCTTTTAAAAATACTTTCTTCGAAAATACTCTTAGAAAGTAGTTTTTCTCAAAAATTTTATCTGTTCTGGTAACCTTAAGCTCTGATACCACGTGTAACACCCCACTCCCGCTATGATCACTCACTAAGGGAATGCCATAGCATCGGTGGAGTATTTTAGTGAATATAGAACAGAAAAATTACAACAAGACAGATATAAATAGTACTTGAAATTTTAAAACATCATCTCATAACAGCGGAAGTAAAACATGTCTGGTTACATCATAAAACCACAATAAAGGTCAAGTACAATATCCATCAAAATAAAGAAGTACATAATCCCACTCTCATACAATAGCCAAACAAAAGAAAAGATAACTGGATAACTGGAGCTTTACATCTATCCAAGCTCCTAAAGACTGGAACAGCAATCCGATCAAGCTCCACTACTGCTAGGATCCACCGTAGGACCTGAGGGTTGGGAAAAAGATAAAAACAACAGGGTCAGACATAAGTCTGAGCGAGTCCTATAACTTTAACAATACAATCGTTAAAGTAACCAGAGAAGACATAAACTGATATACGGTAACATATAGGGATGAATGGCTACCCTAAGCAGTCAACTAAACGAAGATAAAGGATAAAGACGCATCTACCCTTCCTAAGGTAAATTACTAAACTGCACCACACCAGTCGTTCCTAACTTAAAGGTTGATCCCACCCAAGGACTTATAAAATTTACTAATTAGTACCTGCGTACCCCTAGGTGACCAAGTAGGCGCCACGGGGCCCTACAATCCACTAGGTGTACACACTACTTCCCATTCGATCGGCTCCCTAACGTAGATACCCGTGCTGGCCCCACCGTGGGATGTATCATTCCCCAATGTGGCAACCTGATGAAACTAAAGGTGCACGGCTTATATCTACTCGATGCAACAACGGCTTACCTACCAGCCCGGGCCCACTCACGCATATGAAGCCCATTGGACTTGCGTTGCCACCGCTAACCCGTTTGCCTCTTACAGTCAAGCCCAGTATGCGTGTCCCGTCCTCGACATGGGTCGAGCCCACAAAGATACGTATGGGTTACTGGTTGAAATGGGCCTCCACAAGCTACCCACCTAAGCTTGTCCCTTTTTCTAGTATATCCCACTTAACCCTTTAATCATGTTTTAATTACATGTTCTATTTTGGTTAAGTATTCTAATCGTATTTTCTATTGCCACCCAAGGCAACCACTAGATTTTCTCATGCCACCCGAGGCACCCACTTAACCCCTCATGTCCCTCTACATGCTAATGTGGTTAAGTGTTTCTTAATTAATTAATTAAGAACGTAACCTTTGTAAAGACCTCTCACATTAGACTGTCTTTTATGACCGCTGGTTAAGCCGGTTGGGTCCGGGCAGCCTTATGTCATAACAGAGTCTAACCTCGTGTCTTTACATTAATTACGTATTTAGTTTGTGCCTAAGACCTCTCACATTGGGCTAACATTTGTAGCAACTGGTTAAGCCGGTTGGGTCCGGGCAGTTTTACGCTACAACTGAGTCCAACCTCGTGTCTTAGTCAATTAATTACACCTAATTAATCACCCTCATAATTTTATATTAATTATCCCTAATTAATCAAGTTTTCTTAACATGGGTAGACCTAACTTAATAGGTAAATTCCCATGGGGTAGACCTAACTCAATAGGTAAATTCCCAACACATAGTATGGGTACACCTAACCAAATAGGCAAATTCCCATACTATGTTTATTTATTTTGTGTTATGCATAATTATATTAATTTCACACAATCTTATTAACTTATGCATTTAATTACCCCATCGTTCCCACGTAATTTCGTTCATGATATAACACATATAAAAGGTGTCAACTTGCATATGAATGAACATGTTTCAAAGGTGCCATCTTGCATATTAACAAACACATAACTTGCATATGAACTTGCATAACATGTCACATAACTTGCATATAATATGTCACATAACTTACATATTCATTTTGCATAACAAACTTGCATATTAGCTTATAGACTTGCATAATGTGTCATCATGAACTTGCATATTAATAAACATGTAACTTGCATATTTACATACATGTAACTCGCATATTAACAAACATGTAACTTGCATATAAAGAAACATGTAACTTGCATATTTACATACATGTAACTTGCATATTAACAAACATGTAACTTGCATATTAACAAACATGTAACTTGCATATTTACATACATGTAACTTGCATATTAACAAACATGTAACTTGCATATTAACAAACATGTAACTTGCATAGCATATTACCATGAACTTGCATAACATGCATATGATTACATAGCCCACAACTTGCATATTTAGCATCATGCAAACATAACATACATCATATTAAACTTGCATAAGCTTACATACTCAACATGCATAAACATAAGATTAATGCTAACATCATATCATATGATTCAAAGCTCATTAACCCACATACAAAACCATAAATCTCATCACATCTCATCTAATTAGTTTACCAAAAGATCATCAAAGTGATAGAAACTCACAACTAGCAACTTTGAACACCAAATGAAGAAGATTAAGATGCTAAGAAGGGATTAGAAGTTGATTAGAGAGTGATTAGTATGCAACCCTCTTCATAAAATTAGTGGAGGCCATGAGAGCTAGCATTTTGCCATAGTTTAGTCACTAGGTTTAATTATGAATGAATTAGGGTAGGTTAGGGTCTTATTTATAGATTAGGCAAGTGTTTTAGGCCATAGGATTAACCCTAGATTCAATCCAAGCCATCAAAGCATGTCTTGGGGAAGAAGTCAAGTGTAGGAACCATCTAGGGCCTTTAGATTAAAGATGGACCATGAGAACCATTCAAATGCAAAATCTGCACTTGAGCGAATCGGCCCACGGGTTGACAGCCAAACACCCTGGATTAACCCCTAGTCGACCCAGCGGGCTCGGGTCGACTTCAAAAATCGGCCGGTTCGGTTATTCCCCTCTCCCAATTCGCTGTTTTGAGCATTTTTGCATATTTATTTATTAAATTTTCAATTATATATATATATATATATATATCAATATATATATATATATATATATATATATCTACACAACCCATTTCACTTAATTAAGTATACTTTAATTTGGGAATTTTCGTGAAACTTCGCGAGGCCATATCTTGGTCATACGGACTCCGATTTTCGAAAACTCGGACTCTATTTCGCGTATTTTTCCGAGACGAACACAATGGCATAGCCCGTTTCCCTTGATTCCCATTTTAGAATTAAATTCTGCCTCGATTTATGTTATTACAGGTTATTGAAAATACGGGTTGTTACAGGAAAGTACGTGCATCTCATCTCATCAGTCGTCTTGGCTGCACTCATATGCCATTTGTAACAACCCGTATTTTCAATAACCTGTTATAACATAAATCGAGGCAGAATTTAATTTATAATTCTGAATCAAGGGAAACGGGCTATGCCATTGCGTTCGTCTCGGAAAAATACGCGAAATAGAGTCCGAGTTTTCGGAAATCGGAGTCCGTATGACCCGATTAAGGCCCAATGAAGTTTTCAGAAAATTTCAAGTTCAAAACAGATTTCAAATTCAAGTTTGAATTTGGAAATTAGGGTCAGATTGGGCCAGGCGGGAAAATTCCCGCCAGAGCACCCAAGTCGACAGCCCTGTCGACTTGGGAGTCGACTTGGTTGGACCCAAGTCGACTTGGCTGTCGACTTGGCTGTCGACTTGGTTCAGCCGGGCAGTTTTGCCTGGTGCACCATTTTGGAGTTGTGTTGAGTTTGGGGGCCAGATTCAATTTTGAGGGCTGAGATTGGAACTAGGGTTAAATCCTAAGGCTAAAACTAATCCTAATCTCTATAAATAAGCCCCTAACCTAACCCTAAATCATCATTATTCATTCATACAACCAAACTATGGCAAAATCACTCCTCTCATGGCCTCCACTCTCTTCATAAAATTCCTAAATAAATTTCTATGAGATATTTTCCATGCATACAAGTGTTTTCAAGCTTGTATGAGTATCATTAGCTTGCATTCAAGTCAAGTTTCCATATTTACATCATAAAGCAAGGGTTTTGATCATTTTGGCTCAAGGGTTTTTCTATTAGAGCTTGCATTTTGGGTCTAATTGATTGCATAAGGGCTTTGTCATATTTTTGTGTCTTCATAAGCATTGTAAGCCCTTTTCTACTTTCATATTTAAACTCTAAAGTTAAATGAATGATGCAAGTTTGGTTGACCATTATATGCAAGTTTATCATGTTATGTTATGCAAGTTTGCCATGTTATGATATGCAAGTTTATCATGTTATGTTATGCAAGTATGCCATGTTATGATATGCAAGTTTATCATGTTATGTTATGCAAGTATGCCATGTTATGATATGCAAGTTTACCATGTTATGCTATGCAAGTTTGCCATGTTATGATATGCAAGTTTACCATGTTATGCTATGCAAGTTTGCCATGTTGTGATATGCAAGTTTATCATGTTATGTTATGCAAGTATGCCATGTTATGATATGCAAGTTTATCATGTTATGTTATGCAAGTATGCCATGTTATGATATGCAAGTTTACCATGTTATGCTATGCAAGTTTGCCATGTTATGATATGCAAGTTTACCATGTTATGCTATGCAAGTTTGCCATGTTGTGATATGCAAGTTTATCATGTTATGTTATGCAAGTTTGATATGCAAGTTTGTCATATGATATGCAAGTTATGTTATGCAAGTTTGGGTTGATCATTTTGTTCATGTTACCATGTTATGCAAGCTTATCTCGGGCTTATGAGCTTAAAGCTTCAAGCTTTATGCTAAAGGTTGCATTTTGGCAACATGTAAGTTATCATATCCCTTATGATAACTTGCATGTGAGGCTAAATACGAACTTATGGCAACTTCTAAATGTCATTTATCACCATGTATCACATATATGCTATGTTTGGTTTTATGCATGCTTTTGAGGCCTAAAAATGTATTGTGCAAGTATATGAACATATGTACATTTCATATGCCACCATGTTAAACTTGTGGCTTCAACACCTTTATGTCATGATTATGCCAAGTTCCCTCTTTCTATCCTTTATGCGCTATTGCGATATGTAAGCGATGGGATTGCGTTTGGGGTTGGGTTAACTTAAAAGACATAAAAACATAAGATTGAGAATTTACCTATTAATTTAGGTCTACCCATTGGGAATTTACCTATTAAGTTAGGTCTACCCAAATGCTTGAAAACTTGTAATATGTTTTGGAAACATGATGGACATGACACTTAGGAAATATAAGTGTGACCAACTCGAGATTGGGTTGAGTTTGTAGCGTAAAACTACCCGGAACCGACCGGCTTAATTAGTTGCTACAAACAATAGGACCCAATGTGAGAAGTTGGTCATGTTGTATCTTAAACCCGAGGTTAGACCAAGTTGTGGTGTAAAGCTACCCGGACCCGCCCGGCTTAACTAGTAACCACAACAAGGTCTAATGTGAGAGGTTAAGGCACATTAAATTAATTAATGCCTCATGATTAGGGTTAAGTCATGGTCCACTTAATACTTAACCAATTTGGGCTTGGTGGATTAATCGGGGTTAAGTCGTGAACCCATCGTTACACTTAACCAAGTTAATTCATGATTAGTAAAAGGGTTAAACCGTACTTAACCCACTAGAAAAATCCTAGCAATGGGGGTCCACTCCTGCAGTAATCCAGAGTTTGTATCATTAAGACCCTAGGGATTAGGCTAGGGAGGGGGCACGATTACTGGACTTGAGGTAAGTGACCAAAAACGACGGTAGAGTGGTACGCCGGTGTAGTTTCGGGCGGACTATGGTCGTGCACATATTCCGAAGCCGGGGAAAACATGCACGGGTACCAGTAGATCGAGACTGTGCACTTATGTTTATGGTGTCCAGGGGTTGACACCCTAGGGCTTGATACACCCGACGGGAGACCCTGCACAGTCTGACTACAATTATGTTTGGGCCGTATTGACACCAACACGTGACGAGTTAGGCTTATAGGGAGCCGATCGACTAGACCGTTTGGTTGGACCTCGTATTAGGGTCATTTCATGTTATTGGACCTCGTATTAGGGTCACTTCATTTTATTGGACCTCGTATTAGGGTCACTTCATTAGGCCAAAGCTTGGGCCAAGTGATCAATACTTGTTTATTCAAATCATGTTAGCTTGCTAGTACACCTGTGGTGCAAAAACCTTAAACCTGATTATGCGATGACACCTTTATCTACCTTGTTAGTTAATCATCATGCTAGTATGTTGTTATCCTTATGTTCATCCCTGCTTCTCAAGCCAATTAACTTTATCAGTTTACATTGATTGTAGTAGGGCTCACTCAATCTTTTTGACTGACCTGTTTTTCTTTCGCCTCTTTTCTTCCGTTCCCCCCCCCCCCAGGTTCTCAGGGTGGGAATATTGGAGCTTAACTTGGATTTCTGATCACTTGCTTGTGGGATTTTAGCTCATGTACGGTCTTGACATGAAGCTAGCTATGGTCATCGCTTATTTTGGGGATAGTACTTATGTATTTCAGTTTTTCAGTGATGTTGTTTTTATCTAGACTTGTGTATTTGGAAAGTTGACATTATGTTGTACCAGACTTGTTTTGAAATAGTTTGAAATCTTCCGCTGTTTTATTTATCTTATTTACTCTGTTTACATATATACATATGTTCTTGTTCTTCCTTGATATATCATTATGCATGTTTACCTGATTCAAACGCCCCTCCAAATTCAGAGTGCTTGCAAGAGCCACCCTGGCGGAGGTGGGGTGTTACATTTGGTATCAGAGCATATGGTTTACGAGAAGGAACAAAAAGGTTTTTAAAACTTTTGGAAAACTATTTTCAAAACCAAGTATAAAGTATTTTCCAAAGAAAAGTCTAGTTTATTTTAAAGGCTATTCCCAAAAAAGCCATTAGCAAAAATTCCTTCGTTTTTCTCCATTCTGAATCTATCCTTTTCTTCGTTTCAGTATGGCCACTAACTTTGCCATTCCGGAGGGAGTACACGTACCTGTTTGGTATAGGAGACTTTTGGAGGCTAGGGCGACCGAAGCCGGCCCCGCAGATGTTCCTCCTCCTCCTCCTCCGGTGGTTAATGTTTCTCCTCCTCCTCCCATAGCTGATGTTTCTCTTCCCCCTCAGCCTCCACAAGCGGATTTTGCGGAAACTTGTAAGAACTTTAAGGCGATGGGTTGCAAGAATTTCATTGGAACCGAGACTTATGTAGAGGCAAGGAATTGGTTGAAAGAAACCGAAGATCTTTTTGCCTTCTTTGATATAGATGACCGTAGGAGGGTTTTATTGGCAGTGTGGTTGCTAAAGGAAGAAGCTGCACGTTGGTGGGTGGTCACCACCGCCACTAGGCCAATTGAGACTTGGGATGACTTTCGGGGAAAGTTTTGACTAAGGTTCCTATCACTGAAGCAAGGGGGCATGACTATTAGGGAATACATAGATAAGTTTAATCAACTGGCTCGGGTCGGTTTAGACTTGGTTAACACAGCTCAGAAGAAGGCCCTATACTTTGCTCTAGGATTAAACGAGCCATTTCATGGTTTATCCATGACTCATATACCCTTGGGGGCAACTTTCGAGAGTTTGGTGAATATGGCCCTACTCAATGAAGAGAATAGGAGTGACAAGAAAGAGATCAAGATGAATGATAATCAAGCCAAGAAGACTGATTCCCAGTGGAAAGGAAATCAGGGTAATCCAAGTGGTCAGAGCAGTCAAGGCAATCAGAACAAGAACAAGAGTCAAGGCAACAAGGGGAACAATAGCAAGGGCAATCACGACAAGAGGAAGTGCCATTATTGCGGTTCAGTTGGGCATCTTATTAAGGATTGTAGGAAGAGAAAAAGGAAGAGTGGTGAATGCTTTCATTGTGGTGAGTTTGGACATTTCAGCAAAGATTGCCCGAAGAAGCAAGGGCAAGGTCAGACTCAGCGTGCTGGACCTTCAGGAGGGCAAGTTCATGCTCTCAATGCCGCTCCAGTTCTCGATCGAGGTAGTATTTCGGTTGAAAGCCTTGTATATATTTCTGATTTTTCAGTTCATACCTTGTTTGATTTTGGTGCATCGCATAGTTTATTTCATCTGATATAGTTGAAAGTTTGCACCTAAGTACTAGTCTAGTTTATGATCCCGTGTGTGTTTCAAATCCAATTGGGGTTTCCGCCCATTTGTCTACGTGGATTTGAAAATCTTTATCTTTAGTGTAGAGTTCTCGTGTGATGCTTATATTCTCGGTTTCATGGGGTATGGGTTGATTTTGGGCATGGATCGATTGTCCAGTTTTGGAGCCATCCTTGATTTTTGAGCATAGGGTTGTGAGGCTCATGACTCGCCTCGGTAATACCCTAAAAATTTCTAGTAACCCTATGAGTCCCGTCATGTTGTGTTATCTTGAATCCCTCAACTCGTCTATCGATAGTTTGCAATCGGTGAGGGTGGTCCGAGAATATCCTGATATCTTGGGTGAAGTGAAGGGGGTTACCCCTAAACGATAGATAGATTTCCGCATTTATCTGGTTAATAATGCCAAGATAGTTTCGTGGCCGGTTAGGCACATGGCCCCGCAAGATGAGAATTAAGAAAGCAAGTCAAGGAGTTGCTTGAGAAGAACTTCATTAGACGAAGTATATCTGAATGGGGAGCGCCTGTAGTATTTACTACCAAGGCAGATGGTTCTCTTCGACTTTGTGTTGATTATCGTGAGTTAAACAAAGAGAATAGACAACCATTGCCAAGGATCGATGATTTGTTTGATCAGCTTGTAGGAACATCTGTTTTCTCTTGATCTTGCTACTGGATTCCATCAGCTAAGAGTAGCTAAGGATAGTATAGACAAAACTGCGTTCAGAACTCCAGATGGATTCTTAGAATGGCTAGTCATGCCATTCGGTTTGACTAATGCACCCGCCTACTTCGTGGACTTGATGAGTAGGGTGCCTAGGGAGTTCCTGAACAAGTTTGTCGTGGTCTTCGTAGATGATATTCTGATCTTCTCTAAGGATGAGGAAGAGCACGCAAGGCATCTCGTGTAGGTGATGGATACGCTTAGAGCGCATCAGTTGAAAGCCAAGTCCTCCAAATGTCATTTTGGAGAAAAAGGAGTTAGATTTCTTGGGCACATAGTTTCTAAGCAAGGCTTAGTGGTGGATCCTGCTAAAGTGGTCGCGGTTCAAAAACCGAAAAGCTCCGACGAGGACAATTGAAGTAAGAAGTTCTCTCAGTTTAATTAGTTAGTTAGCGTCCCTTGAGCTTAGACCTACCCTTCTGGATCGAGTAGGGACTTCACAGAAAGAAGACCCGCAGTTAGTCGAGATCATGGGCAAGTTGATTCGAGGCGAGATGGTAAGTCACCTCGCTATAGATGACAAGGGATGGCTAAGACGCGATGAGAGAAAGAAGGTTCTTAAAGATGCACCTCACCCGAGGAGGTGGCCGAGTTTGTCCCAAGGTGCATGTTGTGCCAACAGGTAAAAGGCCGAGTCATAGAAGCCCGGTGGGCTATTATATCCATTGGAGGTCCCCGCAATGGAAGTAGTAAAGCGTCACGAAGGATTTCGTGGATGGACTGCCTAGATCAAGAAAGGGAATAAGAGCATGTGGGTCATAGTAGATAGACTCACGAAGAGTGCTCATTTCACTCCGGTAAAGAGCAAAAGGACTGCATCATAGCTAGCGACAGTTTACTTTCAAGAAATAAAGCGGTTGCACGAGGTTCCCTAAAGTATAGTTAGTAACCATGACTCAATCTTCACTAGCCAGTTTTGGGATAGTCTACGGGAAGTCATGGGCAAGCAACTGAATCTAAGTACGGCCTATCATTCGCAGGCGGATGGTTCATTTTGTTCAAGCATGAGTTATAGAAAATCACGTTGGTAAGAACAATTGGCAACGTGGATTGGTATTTCCAAGAAAAGTTCTGCTGCGTGGAATACTTAATAGTAAGTAAACGAGATCCAGGATTCACTAGTGAATTTTGGAGAGCTTGCATGAAACCATGAGGTCATAGTTATGTTTAAGCCAAGAATGATAGAAGAGTAAGTGAAAGAGGAAGACGAGAGGCGACAATGAAATGGGTTCCAACTCATATTTGGAAATAAGAGTTAAGAAGCTAAGAAATCATGAGGTAAAAGACGGTCAAAGCACAGTGGAGTTAAGCTCAAGGAAACGTGACTTAGAAGACTGAAGGCTAGATACACGCATCGTATCTCTTTTTAAGAGTATATTCTTGATCCTTGTTGTCCTGTGGAACTTACTTGCATGTTATCTTTTACATATATCCTCTCGGTCCCATTCTCGATCCCATTTCTGTTGTAAACTCCATAAGGGGGTATGACTCATCGGTTAGTAATACATGTCAAGGTTTGAAGGGGTCCATTAGGTTGACTAAACCTTTTGGGCTTTTATAGGATTGGGGTTGGGTTAGGAAGGGATTTCTTGTAATCCGAAAGGAGTATATCCTGCTTATCTTCCCGATCTCTTTGTAGCATATCTTTCTTTTGCTATCTATATCGTGTTAATCTTGTCGTGAGAACCTTAGGTAGAAACCCTTTGGAAGAAACATGTGTTTGAAACATGTTATGCTTGATGTTTGCAAGTGGTTGCAAGTGTTTGCAAGTGGTTACTCGTGGATGCATTATACACGTTAGGCACTAGATCGGCTCACACACTCCTCATATTGCATATGCATGAGTGTTTATGCTTATTCATGGATGAAAATTTTTGTGTTATCACATGGATGTTGCATATTGATGTATGTTATGTGCACACATGTAGATGTTATATATTATGTTAGGAATTGCATACATATGGATTCATTTCACTAACATAATTTGCATTGATGATATTTGCATTAGATAAGTACATATACACACACCTTTGCATATGTTCATGCAACATTTAGAATCTTGTAAGGACAATGATTGCTCGTGGATGATGTTTTGAGTAGATGGATGTTGCATGGTAGGATACGTTCTTCCTAACTTGAAGATTTCGGGGACGAAATCCTTTAAGGAGGGGAGAATGTAACAACCCGTATTTTCAATAACCTGATATAACATAAATCGAGGCAGAATTTAATTTATAAATCTGAATCAAGGGAAACGGGCTATGCCATTGCGTTCGTCTCGGAAAAATACGCGAAATAGAGTCCTAGTTTTCGAAAATCGGAGTCCGTATGACCCGATTAAGGCCCAATGAAGTTTTTAGAAAATTTCAAGTTCAAAACAGATTTCAAATTCAAGTTTGAATTTGGAAATTAGGGTCAGATTGGGCCAGACGGGAAAATTCCCGCCAGAGCACCCAAGTCGACAGCCCTGTCGACTTGGGAGTCGACTTGGTTGGACCCAAGTCGACAGCCCTGTCGACTTGGCTGTCGACTTGGTTCAGCCGGGCAGTTTTGCCTGGTGCAACATTTTGGAGTTGTGTTGAGTTTGGGGGCCAGATTCGATTTTGAGGGCTGAGATTGGAACTAGGGTTTAATCCTAAGGCTAAAACTAATCCTAATCTCTATAAATAAGCCCCTAACCTAACCCTAAATCATCATTATTCATTCATACAACCAAACTATGGCAAAATCACTCCTCTCATGGCCTCCACTCTCTTCATAAAATTCCTAAATAAATTTCTATGAGATATTTTCCATGCATACAAGTGTTTTCAAGCTTGTATGAGTGTCATTAGCTTGCATTCAAGTCAAGTTTCCATATTTACATCATAAAGCAAGGGTTTTGATCATTTTGGCTCAAGGGTTTTTCTATTAGAGCTTGCATTTTGGGTCTAATTGATTGCATAAGGGCTTTGTCATATTTTTGTGTCTTCATAAGCATTGTAATCCCTTTTCTACTTTCATATTCGAACTCTAAAGATAAATGAATGATGCAAGTTTGGTTGACCATTATATGCAAGTTTATCATGTTATGTTATGTAAGTTTGCCATGTTATGATATGCAAGTTTATCATGTTATGTTATACAAGTATGCCATGTTATGATATGCAAGTTTATCATGTTATGTTATGCAAGTATGCCATGTTATGATATGCAAGTTTACCATGTTATGCTTTGCAAGTTTGCCATGTTATGATATGCAAGTTTACCATGTTATGCTATGCAAGTTTGTCATGTTGTGATATGCAAGTTTATCATGTTATGTTATGCAAGTATGCCATTTTATGATATGCAAGTTTATCATGTTATGTTATGCAAGTATGCCATGTTATGATATGCAAGTTTACCATGTTATGCTATGCAAGTTTGCCATGTTATGATATGCAATTTTACCATGTTATGCTATGCAAGTGTTCCATGTTGTGATATGCAAGTTTATCATGTTATGTTATGCAAGTTTGATATGCAAGTTTGTCATATGATATGCAAGTTATGTTATGCAAGTTTGGGTTGATCATTTTGTTCATGTTACCATGTTATGCAAGCTTATCTTGGGCTTATGAGCTTAAAGCTTCAAGCATTATGCTAAAGGTTGCATTTTGGCAACATGTAAGTTATCATATCCCTTATGATAACTTGCATGTGAGGCTAAATGCGAACTTATGGCAACTTCTACATGTCATTTATCACCATGTATCACTTATATGCTAAGTTTGGTTTTATTCATGCTTTTGAGGCCTAAAAATGTATTGTGCAAGTATATGAACATATGTACATTTCATATGCCACAATTTTAAACTTGTGGCTTCAACACCTTTATGTCATGATTATGCCAAGTTCCCTCTTTCTATCCTTTATGCGCTATTGCGATATGTAAGCGATGGGATTGCGTTTGGGGTTGGGTAAACTTAAAAGACATAAAAACATAAGATTGGGAATTTACCTATTAAGTTAGGTCTACCCATTGGGAATTTACCTATTAAGTTAGGTCTACCCAAATGCTTGAAAACTTGTAATATGTTTTGGAAACATGATGGACTTGACACTTAGAAAATATAAGTGTGACCAACTCGAGGTTGGTTGAGTTTGTAGCGTAAAACTACCCGGAACCGACCGGCTTAACTAGTTGCTACAAACAATAGGACCCAATGTGAGAAGTTGGTCATGTTGTACCTTGAACCCGAGGTTTGACCAAGTTGTGGTGTAAAGCTACCCGGACCCGCCCGGCTTAACTAGTAACCACAACAAGGTCTAATGTGAGAGGTTAAGGCACATTAAATTAATTAATGCCTCATGATTAGGATTAAGTCATGGTCCACTTAATACTTAACCAATTTGGGCTTGGTGGATTAATCGGGGTTAAGTCGTGAACCCATCGTTACACTTAACCAAGTTAATCCATGATTAGTAAAAGGGTTAAACCGTACTTAACCCACTAGAAAAATCCTAGCAATGGGGGTCCACTCCAGCAGTAATCCCAAGTTTGTATCATTAAGACTCTAGGGACTAGGCTAGGGAGGGGGCACGATTACTGGACTTGAGGTAAGTGACCATGAACAACGGCAGAGTGGTACGCTGGTGTAGTTCCGGGCGAACTATGGTCGTGCACATAGTCCGAAGCCGGGGAAAACATGCACGGGTACCAGTTGATCGAGACTGTGCACTTATGTTTATGGTGTCCAGGGGTTGACACCCTAGGGCTTGATACACCCGACGGGAGACCCTGCACAGTCTGACTACAATTATGTTTGGGCCGTATTGACACCAACACGTGACGAGTTAGGCTTATAGGGAGCCGATCGACTAGACCGTTTGGTTGGACCTCATATTAGGGTCATTTCATGTTATTGGACCTCGTATTAGGGTCACTTCATTTTATTAGACCTCGTATTAGGGTCACTTCATTGGGCCAAAGCTTGGGCCAAGGGATCAATACTTGTTTATTCAAATCATGTTAGCTTGCTAGTACACCTGTGGTGCAAAAACCTTAAACCTGATTATGCGATGACACCTTTATCTACCTTGTTAGTTAATCATCATGCTAGTATGTTGTTATCCTTATGTTCATCCCTGCTTCTCATGCCAGTTAACTTTATCAGTTTACATTGATTGTAGTAGGGCTTACTCAGTCTTTTTGACTGACCTGTTTTTCTTTCGCCTCTTTTCTTCCGTTCCCCCCCCCCCCAGGTTCTCAGGTTGGGAATATTGGAGCTTAGCTTGGATTTCTGATCACTTGCTTGTGGGATTTTAGCTCATGTACGGTCTTGACATGAAGCTAGCTATGGTCATCACTTATTTTGGGGATAGTACTTATGTATTTCAGTTTTTCAGTGATGTTGTTTTTATCTAGACTTGTGTATTTGGAAAGTTGACAATATGTTGTACCAGACTTGTTTTGAAATAGTTTGAAATCTTCCGCTGTTTTATTTATCTTATTTACTCTGTTTACATATATACATATGTTCTTGTTCTGCCTTGATATATCATTATGCATGTTTACCTGATTCAAACGCCCCTCCAAAGTCAGAGTGCTTACAAGAGCCACCCTAGCGGAGGTGGGGTGTTACACCATTCATATTTGAATAAGAAGTAGTTGAGATCAACGAGGCCATTGTACGGAGGCAAAGTCGGATTGAACTTCTTCGGACAATCTGCATCGAGGATTCTTTCGGTGAACGGTGTCCTATCGGGAGAGAAGTCCCATTCTCTTTCATCGTTGTCGCTAGCTTGATTCTTTTTCATGGCTCGTTCTATCATGTCCGAGATATATTCTTCAGTGTTATGACGCTCTGTGAAGCCGAGTTCTTTACCAAACGTTCGTCTAGGCATATGATCTTGATTAGAGAGCTTAAGCCCTTTGCCTTCTCGATGAAGAGGTGCCCCCATGATAGGATTATTGGCTTTTCGAGCGTTTGCTTCGGAAGGGTCCTTAGCTTTTGATCTCAAATTCTCGATGTTAGCTTCGTCCCTGTCACTTGCCCAATCATAATTGTCTTCCATATTGTCGTTGCGGTTATGACCGGAAGCGGGCGATTTGTCATTCTCCTCGAGATCCACATGCACTTTTGAAGGAGCTGGATTTGATTGAGCATTAAGAATGGCGTCTACTTTCTCCATCATCATTTTAGTAGAGACATCCACTCGGTTGTTGACATTGGCAATAGCGACTTTCAATTCATTTCTAGTCACAACGGCTCCACTTTCCTGGTTTTCGCCAATTTCAAAGCGGTTTGTGAGCGATGTTTCTTCGTTAGCGACCTTATCGGCATTTCCGACATCTTTACTTACGATCTTCTTTGATTTAGCCATAACTTTGGAGAAGAATGCGGTTTAGAGCTTTAATGCAAGGATCTCAACTTTGGGAGAGTGTGAGAGAAGGTAGGAAATGCGAACGCAACCCCACGGTGGGCGCCAAATGTTTGCTCCAAATTTGGGATCAAACACCAAAGGTGTAAATACAACACTTCACCTATTCGGTAAGAATATGGAACCGCGAAATCGCAAAATAAACGGATAAAAGCAAGTAATAACACAAAAGAATTTTTTTATTGGTTCGATTCTCTATGAATCTACATCCACTTTCAATCAATTCTCATTATGATATTCAATCTTACAACATATGAATTTTCCCTCATTACAATCATTTCTCTCTTTTTTCCTTCCTTATGATCCAATTCCACTTGAATTTGGTGAAGAAAATGAAGAGATCTTTTAGCTTTGTGATGAATCTTCAACCACTTGTGTGCTTTGATCCTTTCTCATGATCTTCATAGATTTCATAGTGAATTAGCATTTGATTTAGTCTTTGGAGAGGATTAGAGGAGATATGAAATTGCTTGAGAGATTTATTATGTAGCTTGAATGAGATCGAAGGTGCTTAGATTCAATTGTAGAAAGCTCTCTTGATCATTGATTTAGATTTGATCTTCATGAAGTTAGAAAAGTGTTGTTGAATCCATGGAAGCCATTAGAGAAGTTGTAGATGAGCTTTGAATTTGACGGAGTCTCCTTGTAGGAATGATTTTTTGGGCCCCCTCCTCAAATGAATTAGAAGGGGTATTTATATGTGATTTTAGCCCCGATGGCAATTCTGTAATTACGTAGAAAACGCCATGACCTCATTTCGACATGACTTCATTTCGCCATGGTGAGATGCGGTATAACTCTCGGTGGCACTTTGGTAAATAGGGTGTACAGCCGTCATTTCGCATTTACAACTGTCATTCGCTGCCAGACCTTGCGACATGCTCATCACGACAAAAGATTAATGACATGAGACAAAGGGAACAGTCCACCTGAATTAAAAGTAGAGGCTTCCTTGTTAACGTTAGCTAGAGCCTCCTCTTTCCAACGTGATGACAGCTGTCCTCCATTACTTTACAGCTGGCAAGCAACGATATGAATTAAACCAACCTCGTCATGCGTTATGCCTTCATCTCCTATGCAACGACTTGCTTTTTGCTTCACATGGCCTAATTATATATGAATGACCTTATGACAATGCGGACGGCCCAAGTCACTTTCAAACATGCCACTGACCTCTCATGTAATTTATACAGCATGCAGATTTCCTGTGCATCTATATTTTTAAGAAGTTCACGACTTAGCTCCAGCGACTTGCTCTCGCATGATGCATACGACATGGTACTTGCGTGATCCTCCTAAGGCTTGAACGACATGGTTATTTATATACTATATGCTCACGTTCTATACCGTAGGGTGCACAACTATGTCCTCAACATTACTTCCTCAAGCCACATGGCAACTTGCTTGTTAATGAGGTCTGAACGATTTGAGCATGAAGGTCTTAATGACCTGACATATCTCGGCATTAATGACTTCAATATACATGTGACGACAAGGAATTTCGCTCGATCCGAATCAGTCGTTAAACCGATCTAGACTGTTTGAAACCCCTGATCGTTTGAGAACAGGACAAATCAAAACACAAACAGAAGAATATTTCATTGCTATTACAACAATTCCATCAGATACAAGAATATACAGAGTATAATTGAATAAATTACATTCGGTAAATATCAGAGATTACAATAAATTACATAGAAGCGGAAAATAATACAAAGCACAACTGAAGGTGGTATACGGATACAGAGCTTTCCAGATATCATTCCAGCTGTAAACCAGGATCCTGTGAATATAAATCTGCAAAACCAAAACTACTAGCTGCCCGTGCGGAAAATAGGGGCACCCAGAGTTTAGGTTAAAACAATAAACTCCAGGTCAGTCATGTGACTGGTGTGAGAAATAAAAAAGTTATTTAAAACTTTACTTTAAAAGAGAGTAATTCAAGGGACCACGCCGTATAACACGGAACGGGTTTCCTCCCAAGAATACCAGTGCATAGACTAAACAGCGCGATGCTTTTTCAAAAAATGAAGCTATTATAAGACCCAGGTCCCATCACACAATGCAACGCAAGCCGGAGGATAGGGTTTTCCCTTATAATAGCCAAACATGCTTGGTACGTTTAAAACAAATCATTTGATACTATAATAAGTGTATAGTGTCAAAACAATTTCAATCATAAATATAAATCATAGATGGCATAGCATCCCATGCTACTATGTCGCCATACTAGGCTCTACAAATAAAGCCGAAATATCTCGTATTGGAAATTGGATTTCCGTCATGAGTCGAGGCAAGGGGCAAGCTCCTCTCCGCGTTCGAGACACTCTAGCAAATGTCCTAGGGCTACGCACTCTGGGCAACCCTTGGATCTTCAGGGCCGGTCCTCACTTACATTAAAGGATTGGCAATTCCTGAACACACGTTTCCCGGTCCTTACAGACCTATAATCGAGGCGCCTCATCCAACAACCACAAAGGTGAAAAGTATATAAATGTCAGGGCTGGTAAGTCACTGACACCACCAAAGCTAGAAAGAAATGTCGTGCTCTCCCTGTAGTCCGTATCCCGTTTTTAACTCATACCGAGGTGTGAGGTTCGCGAATTCACGTTATACACAAAGCTGCCACGTAGGTTGTGCTTTGATCATCAACCACAAGACTTTGCTTTTCAACAGAAGCCTTGATCATTGCATCTTAGCGTGCCACACAGGCAATTCATTATATGCGACTGATGTCCATCGATATACAACCTCTAAGCTCGTACGTCTAAGAGAAGGGCATTAAGCAAAAGAATAAATTCTCCGCCGCCAAACATATGCATATTTAATAGAAATCAATCAACACAGAATAAAATCCAATGTCAGACACACAATCCATTTACAAGTCCATTCTGGGTCTGAACGAAACCGGAAACACTTTCCTTGCATATCCATCCATATTCAGGTACGTCTGGACGACCACCAACTATTTCCATCCTCTTGGGTGTACAGCCCAATCAGGATCGTCAGTAATAATCCAAACGATGTGAAGACTTCCGGTCTTCGACCATCGTCTTCATCTTTGACATATCGTTGAATCGGTTATTCAGAATGGGTATAAACCCGGTCTTTCCGAACAACCCGCGTTAAAAACAAATGTTACACAAACACAACATACGCCTCATTCCAATTCATATTCTCAGCGAAAGGTTCCCATTAATTTTATCAAAGATAAATTCTTTAAATTTTTTCTTTAATCCTCCTTTGGATGTCGTTTCAAACCAAATTATGGTTTTTCTAAACTAGTCGAGATTAGCAAACCACACCGAAGTAATTATTTATTTTATTTCCCAATCCTAACCTATTCATCCCATGAAGCAAAACTGGTAATACTCCATATCTAATACTATGGTGTTATCGGTAAAATTAATTACCATTTCACGTTCAAATCTAATTAAAGATTTAACTATCGCTTTGGAGCAAAACCGGCGATACTCCATTCTCGCTCATTTCTAAATTTGATAATTTAGATTATAGATTCACATTTCAACCTAATTGCAGATTCGTTAAGACTCCTTTTACTGGGTTAAAGAACTAGGTGTTATTTAAAACACAGTTCACGACAAACCCAAATCACATTCTATTTATCGTCGGGTTAAAGAACTAGTGTTGTTTAAAACACAGTTCACGACAAACCCACAAATCAATTCTAGTTCAATTCAAATCAAATATATTAGGAATTCTAATTATTTAAAACCCCTTTTTAAATCTAATTTATTTATTTAAAAATAAAAAATCGGGTTTTAAATTGAGTTCAAACTAGTTCATTTTGATAAAAATCTATTTTTATCTTTTCAAATATGGAGTTTTTCATCCCAAATTTTCCCAAATCATTTCTTACGATTTTACACAAATTATTGATATTTTTAATAATTTTATCAAGGCCCGTACAGTCGATTTCCATCAACGGCCATCGAACTGCACTTACAACGACCTTTTTCAAATTTGATTTGGACGTATCTCCAAATCCAACCGTTAGATTTTGAATTTCTAATATTCTTAGAAAGCTCTTTTCGATACGAACCCAACGGTTCTGGTTTTAGGAGAATCCGACGGTCGGATCTCCCGTAATGTCCGTTTGAAATAAATGGTCGAAATTTACGAACTGCCGCGGCGCGGCGCGTTCTATTCAAGCCATTATATTATATATATAATATATATTTCGTCGATTACTATTCAAAACGAATTTTATAAATAGTTTTGAAATTTGTTTCAAAATTCATTTCAACTTCCATTTCAATTCAAAGCAAAATTGAATTCTTCTTTATAAATTCGTTTTAAAATTCATTTCTATTCAATTCAAATTTCAATTCAATTTGAATTCATTTCAATTCGCTTTCAATTCAATTTGAATTCGTTTTCTATTCAATTCGATTTGGTTATTTATTCAATTCAATTCGAATTCGTTATATATTCAATTCAATTCGAAATCGTTTTATATTCAATTCCTTTCGAAATCGTTTTATATTCAATTCCTTTCGAAATCGTTTTAAAATATGCGATTTCGAAATCACTTTTCAATATCCATTTTAAAATGAATAAAATCGATATAAATATCATTCACGTCAAAATGGCGTCAATCTAACCAACACGACTTCATATATTTCTATTTTCAAATGTTTTATTCAACAAATGAATATTTATTTCTGTCAACACACGACTAATCTTAACGAATGAGTACTGTCCCCGTGTGACTATTTTTGTTATTTAAAATATTTTATAAAATTTGGGTATCTATCGTTTGATTTTCAATTAGACTCCACCGTGAAGTAGTTCTAATTTTAAATATGATAAAGATGTATATTTTATTATTAAAATATTTCGTTCAACACATGACTAATCTCAATGAATGAGTACTGTCAACACATGAACCTTTATATTATATTGATAAAGATGTAATTTTATTATTAAAATATTTCGTTCAACACATGACTAATCTCAACGGATGAGTACAGTCTACACATGAACCTTTATTTTATAATTTTCTTTATCTTCTAAATTGGAATGAGGCCCAATCAATCACCATATAAAATTAATTATATGGATTTTCATACATCACACGTATAAAATAGCATTGAAAAATAATCAACCATCAACCAAAGTGCACTACACTGTATAAGCATCAAATATAGATATCTAACGCTTATAACAGCCTGTCAATCTATCGATCGACACATTTAATCAATCAGGATGAGTGAACTTCAAATTTCATCCCAGCACCCGTGTGGGGTTTCAAGCAAACAAACACAGATTTTAGTTGTGCAGTTGGGCGATGTGTAAAATTTATCGGCCCAATCAATGTCCTTCAAATAGGTAAACATAAACAAACCGTCCGGTTTGTAAATGAGTATTTATTTATACACGTTCACTATATTCATATTCACGTTAAAAATAATATTTTTAACGATAAAACATTTTATTCTAACATACGAATTTCTATTCAGTTCATTCTTTAAATAAAATGATATTTTTATTTTTCTAACTTATTTTAGAAAATTTCGGCGGCATAAAGGCACGATACTAGAAACGGGACGAGGCCTAGCCTTATCCCCGGTCTAGTGGAGGCCCACGCCATTCACACATCAATCAAATTCACCAAACAACCAAATTCAAATCAAATCATCTAACTAATTTATGCTGCCAAACAAACAAGTCCATGGTCTGTGGACGGTTGTGTCTGGTGCTACTAAGCACCGTCTACATCCTAGTATATATATATAACTAGAAAAAGAAATTGAAAGGTGAGAAATTCTCACAGATAGCTATCCAATCATCTTGACTCTTCTTTGATAGGAATCTTCATTGCCCGTATCCTCTACATATGTAAAAATAGAATTTTTACTTCGTTATTCAATATATAAAAATCGAATTTTTACTATGCTATTCAATATATAAAAATCGAATTTTTATTATGCTATTCAATATATAAAAATCGAATTTTTATTATGCTATTCAATATATAAAAATCGAATTTTTATTACTTTGTTATTCTCTATTTAAAGGTTCCTCCTTTTCAAAAATAAAGATTTCGCCTTTTCTAAAATATAGTTTCGACTTTTCTAAAATATAGTTTTGACTTTTCTAAATTATAAAAATTATATTTTTCTCTTTCTACTATATGAAAGATTATATTTTTAATACTTTAAAAAATATAAAAATCATATTTTAATATATATATATATATTTTTTCCCAGAAAACCATGTTAATTTGTAAATCAGTTAAAGTAATTTACCCTAAAGAAAAATCTGGCCTTTCCTTCCTCCAATCCTTCTTCTTCACGTTCTGTATCCTTCCAGGCTCCACGCAGAACCCATAACGCAAGCCCTAGAGCTCGGAACCGCAACTCCCCTGCTCGCGGTTGGATGCGGCGCTCTCCCTGGTGGCGGTTACTGACAGGTGGAGGCGGCTTCGAGGTTGGGGGGGGGGATGCGATGGTGACTGGTTCGGTTTTGTGGGGGAGGGAATCGAACGAGGGCGGGTAGCGATCGGAGTGAGGTGGCAGTGGGTGTCATTAGCGGCGGCGCGTCGATTTTCTTGGGGGGGGGGGGGAGGGCGACGAGGTCGCGATCCCCCCCTCTGATTTCTTTTTTTTTTATTTCGTTTCTGAAATGATACAGGGGGGGGGGGGGGGCAGAGTGATTTAAGGATGAGGGAAGAGATTTTTTTTAATTATTTAATTTGCGAAAAGTTGACTTTTACATACGACCTCTAAACGAGGCCCACCGCCTGTCGTCCATAGCGTATCACCCCTATTCCGAACACAATGGGATATGTATCGTAGGCTGATTCGATAGTTACAATCAGTTTCCATCAAAATCAACATATAACTTTATATATTGAATTTGAACGCGTATTTCAATTTACTGGGGTCACATACTAACTCGAAAAATTCCAGAAAAATATTTTCTAGCTTCGTATTGACGATACGGTCCGAACAAAACTAGTTTCATTGAATTCTGAGGCCGTTTGGAAAATGGCCATTTCCAGTCGATTAAAATCAACTGAAACTGGTCAAACGCGTCTTCCTTTGCCACGCTCACATATTGATTCGAAAAATTATGAAATTTGGAATCTAGAAATAATTTAACATCACGGGCCCAACAAAAGTGGTTTCGTCGAAATCCGAGGTCATTTGCAAAATGTCCATTTTTAAGGGCCTGAATTCCATAGCGACTATTCAGAATTTTCAACTGGACATATCTTTTGATTCCCGCTATAAAATTTCAATTGGTCGGATTCGTTGGAAAATATCATCAATTAAATCCTAATGTTTTTGGTTTCACTAAAATCCGGATCTTTTTGCACCCGGTACATTCAATTGAAGTTTGAAATCGAATTATCGAACTACCGCGCCATTTTCAATTCTATTTATAATTATATATAAATATTAATATTCTAACGACGACGTATATAATATATACGTTCTAAATTATATTCAAAATAAATTTCTCGGCGATATTATTTAAAATAATCTATTTTAAATATTCAAAATTCGCTAAAATTGCCAAAATAAAAATTTTAAACTGGCCCAGATTTTCCGGGTTATTACAATCTCCCCCACTTAAAACTTTTCGTCCCCGAAAAGGAACAAAGTCGAAAGTGGTTTGATTATTCAACTCTATGTTCGATTTGGCTTCCATTCTCCAACTTTTCAGTTTCTGAGAATTTTCAACTTTTCAAAAATTTGGCTAACACCCTAAATTTTCGAAAAATTTCGCCATAACCTCCCCTGCACCGGGAGCCACGGGAAAATCCCGAATTTGCCATACAGGCCTTCTGATCTCAAAAAGAAAAAGAAAAAGCCAAGCGGCTAGCCAATAGGCTCATAAAATCATCATCACCCAAACAAAACAGTAAATTAGGTAGTAAACATGTACTATTTGTCGGGCAAACAAATTTTATTCTTCGGCTCTAGCCTCCTTGCTATGACCTTTTCAATGTAAGTATATGTATATGCAAACAAATGCAACTAATTTTCAATATAATTCAATATTTGATTCAATTAGGCATAATGGTTCAAAATTATCAAACAAATAAATAAACAACACAAACATCAATCAATTAGTGGATTAGAGTTTCAAATTCATAATTTTGATACATATACAGAAAATCATGTTTTTGATGCCAATTCACAACAATGTGTTCTAACTATATATAAGTTTTGGTTCTCACAACAGTCCAATGGTAATACATAGAAATCACACCTTCGAAACACGAACATAAATTTTGGTGATGGAGCTCCATCGTCAAAATCATCTCCGAGCGACTAGAGCGTGATTCTATATCTATCTAATATATTAAAACTTCGAATGTACGTTCATGACGCGTATATGCAAAATCTTTATATACTAGATTGTCCAAATTCAAAATAAATAAATATTCAAATACGTTTAAAACGATTTAAATTTTCAAAACAAAATTATTTTCATTTGAAAAATATACTCTTCACACTCATTCTAGGATACTACTGATCTTATCTCTAACGAGTCATTCTAATTGGATATTACTAATCCAATATCTGATGAATTCTTTCATATGGTTCTAATGTGTCTTGTTCTCGAGCTCTGTAAACCAAAGCTCTGATACCAAATGTGACGACAAGGAATTTCGCTCGATCCGAATCAGCCGTTAAACCGATCTAGACCGTTCGAAACCCCTGATCGTTTGAGAACAGGACAAATCAAAACACAAACAGAAGAACATTTCATTGCTATTACAACAATTCCATCAGATACAAGAATATACAGAGTATAATTGAATAAATTACATTCGGTAAATATCAGAGATTACAATAAATTACATAGCAGCGGAAAATAATACAAAGCACAACTGAAGGTGATATACGGATATAGAGCTTTCCGGATATCATTCCAGCTGTAAACCAGGATCCTGTGAATATAAATCTGCAAAACCAAAACTACTAGCTGCCCGTGTGGAAAATAGGGGCACCCAGAGTTTAGGTTAAAACAATAAACTCCAGGCCAGTTATGTGACTGGTGTGAGAACTAAAACAGTTATTTAAAACTTCACTTTAAAAGAGAGTAATTCAAGGGACCACGCCGTATAACACGGAACGGCTTTCCTCCCAAGAATACCAGTGCATAGACTAAACAGCGCAATGCTTTTTCAAAAAATGAAGCTATTATAAGACCCAGGTCCCATCACACAATGCAACGCAAGCCGGAGGATAGGGTTTTCCCTTATAGTAGCCAAACATGCTTGGTACGTTTAAAACAAATCATTTGATACTATAATAAGTGTATAGTGTAAAAACAATTTCAATCATAAATATAAATCATAGACGGCATAGCATCCCATGCTACTATGTCGCCATACTAGGCTCTACAAATAAAGACGAAATATCTTGTATTGGAAATTGGATTTCCGTCATGAGTCGAGGCAAGGGGCAAGCTCCTCTCCGCGTTCGAGACACTCTAGCAAATGTCCCAGGGCTACACACTCTGGGCAACCCTTGGATCTTCAGGGCCGGTCCTCACTTACGTTAGAGGATTGGAAATTCCTGAACACACGTTTCCCGGTCCTTACAGACCTATAATCGAGGCGCCTCATCCAACAACCACAAAGGTGAAAAGTATATAAATGTCAGGGCTGGTAAGTCACTGACACCACCAAAGCTAGAAAGAAACGTCGTGCTCTCCCTGCAGTCCGTATCCCATTTTTAACTCATACCGAGGTGTGAGGTTCGCGAATTCACGTTATACACAAAGCTGCCACGTAGGCTGTGCTTTGATCATCAACCACAAGACTTTGCTTTTCAACAGAAGCCTTGATCATTGCATCTTAGCGTGCCACACAGGCAATTCATGCTATGCGACTGATGTCCATCGATATACAACCTCTGAGCTCGTACGTCTCAGAGAAGGGCGTTAAGCAAAAGAATAAATTCTCCGCCGCCAAACAGATGTATATTTAATAGAAATCAATCAACAAAGAATAAAATCCAATGTCAGACACACAATCCATTTACAAGTCCGTTCTGGGTCTGAACGAAACCGGAGGCACTTTCCTCGCATATCCATCCATCTCCAGGTACGTCTGGACGACCACCAACTATTTCCATCCTCTTGGGTGTACAGCCCAATCAGGATCGTCAGTAATAATCCAAACGATGTAAAGACTTCCGGTCTTCGACCACCGTCTTCATCTTCGACATATCGTCGAATCGGTTATTCAGAATGGGTATAAACCCGGTCTTTCGTAACAACCCGCGTATATTAAAAACAAATGTTACACAAACACAACATACGCCTCATTCCAATTCATATTCTCAGGGAAAGGTTCCCATTAATTTTATCAAAGATAAATTCTTTAAATTTATTCTTTAATCCTCCTTTGGATGTCGTTTCAAACCAAATTATGGTTTTTCTAAACTAGTCGAGATTAGCGAACCACACTGAAGTAATTATTTATTTTATTTCCCAATCCCAACCTATTCATCCCATGAAGCAAAACTGGTAATACTCCATATCTAATACTATGGTGTTATCGGTAAAATTAATTACCATTTCACGTTCAAATCTAATTAAAGATTTAACTATTGCTTTGGAGCAAAACTGGCGATACTCCATTCTCGCTCATTTCTAAATTTGATAATTTAGATTATAGATTCACATTTCAACCTAATTGCAGATTCGTTAAGACTCCTTTTACTGGGTTAAAGAACTTGGTGTTATTTAAAACACAGTTCACGACAAACCCAAATCACATTCTATTTATCGTCGGGTTAAAGAACTAGTGTTGTTTAAAACACAGTTCACGACAAACCCACAAATCAATTCTAGTTCAATTCAAATCAAATATATTAGGAATTCTGATTATTTAAAACCCCTTTTTAAATCTAATTTATTTATTTAAAAATAAAAAATCGGGTTTTAAATTGAGTTCAAACTAGTTCATTTTGATAAAAATCTATTTTTATCTTTTCAAATATGGAGTTTTTCATCCCAAATTTTCCCAAATCATTTCTTAAGATTTTACACAAATTATTGATATTTTTAATAATTTTATCAAGGCCCGTACAGTCGATTTCCATCAACGGCCATCGAACTGCACTTACAGCGACCTTTTTCAAATTTGATTTAGGCATATCTCCAAATCCAACCATTAGATTTTGAATTTCTAATATTCGTTAGAAAGCTCTTTTCGATACGAACCCAACGGTTCCGGTTTTAGGAGAATCCGACGGTCGGATCTCCCGTAATGTCCGTTTGAAATAAATGGTCGAAATTTACGAACTGCCGCAGCGCGGCGCGTTCTATTCAGGCCATTATATTATATATATATAATATATATAATATATATTTCGTCGATTACTATTCAAAACGAATTTTATAAATAGTTTTGAAATTCGTTTCAAAATTCATTTCAACTTCCATTTCAATTCAAAGCAAAATTGAATTCTTCTTTATAAATTCGTTTTAAAATTCATTTCTATTCAATTCAAATTTCAATTCAATTTGAATTCGTTTCAATTTGCTTTCAATTCAATTTGAATTCGTTTTCTATTCAATTCGATTTGGTTATTTATTCAATTCAATTCGAATTCGTTATATATTCAATTCAATTCGAAATCGTTTTATATTCAATTCCTTTCGAAATCGTTTTATATTCAATTCCTTTCAAAATCGTTTTAAAATATGCGATTTCGAAATCACTTTTCAATATCCATTTTAAAATGAATAAAATCAATATAAATATCGTTCATGTCAAAATGGCGTCAATCTAAACAACACGACTTCATATATTTCTATTTTCAAATGTTCTATTCAACAAATGAATATTTATTTCTGTCAACACACGACTAATCACAACGAATGAGTACTGTCCCCGTGTGACTATTTTTGTTATTTAAAATATTTTATAAAATTTGGGTATCTATCTTTTGATTTTCAATTAGACTCCACCGTGAAGTAGTTCTAATTTTAAATATGATAAAGATGAATATTTTATTATTAAAATATTTCGTTGAACACATGACTAATCTCAATGAATGAGTACTGTCAATACATGAACCTTTATATTATATTGATAAAGATGTAATTTTATTATTAAAATATTTCGTTCAACACATGACTAATCTCAATGGATGAGTACAGTCAACACATGAACCTTTATTTTATAATGTTCTTTATCTTCTAAATTGAAATGAGGCCCAATCAATCACCATATAAAATTAATTATATGGATTTTCATACATCACACGTATATAATAACATTGAAAAATAATCAACCTTCAACCAAAGTGCACTACACTGTATAAGCATCAAATATAGATATCTAACGCTTATAACAGCCTGTCAATCAATCGATCGACACATTTAATCAATCAGGATGAGTGAACTTCAAATTTCATCCCAACACCTGTTTGGGGTTTCAAGCAATCAAACACAGATTTTAGTTGTGCAGTTGTGCGATGTGTAAAATTTATCGGCCCAATCAATGTCCTTCAAATAGGTGTACATAAACAAACCGTCCGGTTTGTAAATGAGTATTTATTTATACACGTTCACTATATTCATATTCACGTTAAAAATTATATTTTTAACGATAAAACATTTTATTCTAACATACAAATTTCTATTCAGTTCATTCTTTAAATAAAATGATATTTTTATTTTTCTAACTTATTTTAGAAAATTTCGGCGGCATAACGGCATGATACTAGAAACGGGACGAGGCCTAGCCTTATCCCCGGTCTAGTGAAGGCCCACGCCATTCACACATCAATCAAATTCACCAAACAACCAAATTCACCAAACAACCAAATTCAAATCAAATCATCTAACTAATTTATGCTGCCAAACAAACAAGTCCATGGTCTGTGGACGGTTGTGTCGGGTACTACTAAGCACCGTCTGCATCCTAGTATACATATATAACTAGAAAAAGAAATTGGAAGGTGAGAAATTCTCACAGATAGCTATCCAATCATCTTGACTCTTCTTTGATAGGAATCTTCATTGCCCGTATCCTCTACATATGTAAAAATAGAATTTTTACTTCGTTATTCAATATATAAAAATCGAATTTTTCTATGCTATTCAATATATAAAAATCGAATTTTTATTATGCTATTCAATATATAAAAATCGAATTTTTATTATGCTATTCAATATATAAAGATCGAATTTTTATTATGCTATTCAATATATAAAAATCGAATTTTTATTATGCTATTCAATATATAAAAATCGAATTTTTATTACTTTGTTATTCTCTATATAAAGGTTCCGCCTTTTCAAAAATAAAGATTTCGCCTTTTCTAAAATATAGTTTCGATTTTCTAAAATATAGTTTTGACTTTTCTAAAATATAGTTTCGACTTTTCTAAAATATAGTTTCGACTTTTCTAAATTATAAAAATTATATTTTTCTCTTTCTACTATATGAAAGATTATATTTTTAATACTTTAAAAATATAAAAATCATATTTTTATGTATATATATATATATTTTTTCCCAGAAAACCATGTTAATTTGTAAATCAGTTAAAGTAATTTACCCCAAAGAAAAATCTGGCCTTTCCTTCCTCCAATCCTTCTTCTTCACATTCTGTATCCTTCCAGGCTCCACGCAGAACCCATAACGCAAGCCCTAGAGCTCGAAACCGCACCTCCCCTGCTCGCGGTTGGATGCGGCGCTCTCCATGGTGGCGGTTACTGATAGGTGGAGGCGGCTTCGAGGTTGGGGGGGATGCGATGGTGACTGGTTCGGTTTTGTGGGGGAGGGAATCGAACGAGGGGGGTAGCGATCGGAGTGAGGTGGCGGTGGGTGCCATCAGCGGCGGCGCGGCGATTTTCTGGGGGGGGGGGGGGGGCGACGAGGTCGCGATCCCCCCTCTGATTTCTTTTTTTTTTTCGTTTCTGAAATGATACGGGGTGGGGGGGGGGGGGGCAGAGTGATTTAAGGAGGAGGGAAGAGATTTTTTATTTATTTAATTATTTAATTTGCAAAAAGTTGACTTTTACATACGACCTCTAAACGAGGCCCACCGCTTGTCGTCCATAGCGTATCACCCCCATTCCGAACACAATGTGATATGTATCGTAGGCTGATTCGATAGTTACAATCAGTTTCCGTCAAAATCAACATATAACTCTATATATTGAATTTGAACGCGCATTTCAATTTACTGGGGTCACATACTAACTCGAAAAATTCCAGAAAAATATTTTCTAGCTTCGTATTGACGATACGGTCCTAACAAAACTAGTTTCGTTGAATTCTGAGACCGTTTGAAAAATGGCCATTTCCAGTCGATTAAAATCAACTAAAACTGGTCAAACGCGTTTTCCTTTGCCACGCTCACATATTGATTCGAAAAATTATGAAATTTGGAATCTAGCAATAATTTGACATCACGGACCCAACAAAAGTGGTTTCGTCGAAATCCGAGGTCATTTGCAAAATGTCCATTTATAAGGGCCTGAATTCCATAGCGACTATTCAGACATATCTTTTGACTCCCGCTATGAAATTTCGATTGGTCGGATTCGTTGGAAAGATATCATCAATTAAATCCTAATGTTTTTGGTTTCACTAAAATCCGGATCGTTTTGCACCAGGTACATTCAATTGAAGTTTGAAATCGAATTATCGAACTACCGCGCCATTTTCAATTCTATTTATAATTATATATAAATATTAATATTCTAACGACGACGTATATAATATATACGTTCTAAATTATATTCAAAATAAATTTCTCGGCGATATTATTTAAAATAATTTATTTTAAATATTCAAAATTCGCTAAAATTGCCAAAATAAAAATTTTAAACTGGCCCAGATTTTCCGGGTTATTACAATACATCTAGCGACATGTCTTATTCTGGACGCCATGACTCATGTCGTAGGTAGCTTTTTATGAACGATATGATTCCACTTCTTCTGCATGCGTCTTGAGTCTCACGGCTTGAATGACCTACCTTGTTTATTTATATGAGCAACGACCTGACCTATAATGGTATACATAATTTGTCCACATGCCACACTCGTATGTGTATATGAAATTAATCCAGCCATTTTTACATCCTTCGTGCTTTAATATGTCGGCTTCTCAGACAACCGATCTAAGAATAAAGCCACGTGGCTCTATCTTAGTGCCTTATACCGTAAGTGCCCTGGTGAGAGTCCGATGACGTGGCAATTACATGGTTTCATTTGCAGGCTTGAATTTAAGTCGTAGGGAACGACTTGATGAATGTATGACTTTCTTGTAATATGAGTCGTGATAGCTTACAAAGTTTGTTGCCTTGCACTTTGGGAAGTTTCAGACTGATGTGATATGCCGGCTCGATATGAGTCAGTGGGAAATGAGATTCACGGTTATGGACTTCAGTGACATGTTGCGTGCATGCGACGTACAACATAACTCGAGTCGTACCAATCGTCTTGGCTTCACGCCGCTCCATCAACTTACTCTTATGTCGTTTGAACGTCTTATCTTTAATGGTTTACGGAATGAAAAGTTTTGACGCCATGGCCCCAAGGACATGCTTTAATGTCACGGAAACTTTCATGTCGTGTTATGGACGGTAGGTTGTGTAAACGGCTTAGCTCCATGTCGCATTAAAGACCTTATCAAACTATCGAACCACTTCGCAACATGTCGTTTTTACTTGAACCGCGTTTTCAAAACGGGGTTAACAGGAACCAAAAATCTGTTTGAACTTACTTGAATTCATTTTTTTATCTTTAGGGATCCAAATTTTTTAAATGGTTCGTTACAAAACAAGTTTTCATCTCTTTTAAAAAATCCTTTGAAATGATTAGAGTTCAAAGTCTTAAAACAATTTTTTATCAAGAAATTTGACGAATTTTAAAAAAATTTGAATCTAGCTTTTTAGAATCAGCAATTTTTTCAGAATCGAGACCATTTTTATTTCCAGAAGAAAATTGATTTTGGAATAGCATATTCAAAGATTTTATCCCTGGTTGAAAAATGTTTCAAACTCAACTTAAGACCATTTATTTTGGATTTCAAAAGATTATTCTCGTTGATTAGCTTAGAGCAATGGTCGATCAAAGTTTCACTTTTCTTAGAATCCTTTTGTTTCAAGATTGAATTTTCATTTTCAAGACGTTTGATTTTAGCTTTGGATTCAGAGATCTCATATTCAAAATATTTTTTATTTATAAACTCACGTATTTCAAAATTCTTGAATTTTTGGATCTCGTTTAAAAGCTCTACCAAAACTGATTATGTTTTCAACAAATTTTGTTTTTCAGCAAAATTATATTCGGAATTGTTTACAGTCTTAAAATTTTTATATTCCTTCTGCAAAAACTTGTTTGTACTTGCAAGCTCAATCTTATTCTCTTTTAAAATCAGAATTTCATTTTCAAGCATCTGAATATTTTCATTTAGATGAACAAGATTATTTTCCAAATTCAAACAATTTTTACAATCAGAGTTCGAAGACTTCTTGACATTTTTAAGTTTTGATTCCAAAAGATTATTTTTGTTGATCAACTCAAGTTTCTCAGACGTCTCTCTAAAATTGCAGTCAAGGAAAAATCTTGGTTTATTCAATTTTCAAGGACTCCCAAGCACACGAACTAACTAAAATAGATAATAGAAGGCTTGTTATTTAACAGTATAACATGACTTATATGCCAATGTCAACCAATCCTAACTGACCAATCCCAACTGATATATTTGACTATGTGCAACCTAAAACTTTAAAAATGAAATGAATGAAAATTTTAAAAGAAAGCTTTCTTTTAAGCCTATTACTCACTACATCAAAGAATTTCCATTAATGAAACCATGGAAATCCATCGGAAAAGAAAAAATACGCATGTCCGATGAAACGATTGTTGCTATCTGCTCCAATAACGAATCACTGGTTTAACTGAATAACTAAAGAAAATAGATAGACCTTTCTCTTCATCTCATGTCGATGGATCTTCTCAATTGGAAGATCTCCCATATGGATAATACATATTCTGGTTGACCCAGCCTAATTCGAATTGTTTTGTTCCGAAGCAAAGATATTCCCCAACCCCTTTTCATCAATGGACTCCTGAAGTATACGAAGGAATGCGGTTCGCTCAACAAATTCCTACCACTATATTGATCTCTGAGATGTTTGGATTTTTAAAAACTACATAGACATGCAGAAGAGAAATGCTATCCCCACTCGGACCAAGACATAACTTTTACCAAAAGTTTTTTATGATCTTTTTGTTCAAATAACAATTATGGTGAACCAGGGCTAGGAACAACGAATCTCATTATGATTAACAAATCCATTTTGCAAGTTCGTTATTACGGGTAGTTCCTTCAAAGGATCGGACTAATGACGCATGGCTCTGTATCAACGGAATCTCATCATCCATACATAATGAATTGGTATGGTATATTCTACCATACCATATGAACAGTAAGAACTAGAATTCTTATCGATATTGGAACTCATAGGGAAGAAAATGGAGTTTTGGATGGAATCAAATATGCAGTATTTACAGAAAAAAGTATTCGGTTATTGGGGAACAATCAATATACTTCTAATGTCGAATCAGGATCAACTAGGATAGAAATAAAGCATTGGGTCGAACTCTTCTTTGGTGTCAGGTTAATAGCTATGAATAGTCATCGACTCCCAGGAAAGGGTAGAAGAATAGGGCCTATTATGGGACATTTTATCCAATTGAGATATTCGGAAATCCCATTTACTTAGAATTTACTTATTCTATTATAAATTTACTTATTCTATCATAAATTTACTTATTCTATTATATATATATATTTCATTCGAAACGGGATCCTTAATTCTATTTCTATATTCTTTTTTCTAGATCTAAGGACTACATTTTTACAAAAAATTGGGAATAGATCCATAGGTTCGATACCTTGTTATAGAACTCGTGCTTTAGAGAAGTATAAGATCAGATAAAGTTGACAAATGAAGAAGTTCATTAAGAATTCACAGAAAAAATAAAAAAAAAATGAAAGCATTGGCTTCCTAAAACTCTCGACAGATTTTGTTAAATCATTACAAAGTTGAGTTAAATCTTCCTATGAAAAGTTTCCATCATTCGAATCATTATCTGTTGAGTCTTCATTTGTAGCTGCAGTTTAGAACACATCTGAACTTGAGTTGGCAATTTGGGGTTTTGAGCCGTTGTCATCATTTTGTCCATACATTGCCTCAAGAGTTTCCAAATGTTCTGTGCAATTGAACAGTGAGAAATATTAATAAACTGATTAATACTAATGTAAGATAAATAATACTCATAGCAATATCATTCTTATCTACATCATCACTTCCATTTATAATAATATCCTAATATATAATATAGACAGATTTTAAATAGGATTCCATTTCTTATTTCCAATTTAAAAAATCTGTACCATTAAAAATAGTTTGAATACGACTGGACCGACTCTCGTAGGACTGACAACTAGGGGAAAACATGACCATAGAGTTAATGAAATACATGCTCTGATATCATTTGTTGGATCTAGATTAACCCTAAAGGGGGTGAATAGGATTTATTGGAGTTTTACTAGATATTAAAAAATATCATAGCATAGATTGCAGTAGAGAAAATAAATAAAACAGATTTCACCTAGCATCGGCAAATCATGCCTACTGCTGCATCCCTAAGATTTCTACTAAGCATTAAAACAGTCCTTCTTACAAAACCCAGTAAACTCGCAAATTATTATCCTTCTCTAATCCTACGCTCAAAACCTTGGAATGATCTTTAAACCCATGATCATATTTTCCCCTAATTACAAACCCGTAACTCGTAAATCTTAGTTATAAATCCTATAACTAGTAATCCCTAGTTTTACAGAAAAACTGTACAATGTTTTATAAAAATAAAAACACAAAAAAACAACAAAAAACCTTTTGTAAAATAAGTATGGTCGACCCCTTTTGTTTCTTAAAACAACGGCTCCCTCCTTTGTTTATTTCAATGGCCGACCCTAAAATTTAGGTTTTTCTTCATAGCTCCAAATCGCAATTCAAAGTTGATTCTCTGGATGTTTTGTAGTGATGTATCGAATTCTTTCTCTATCGAATGGATTTGGCTATGGCTTGCGATCGAAACCTTGTGAGTTCTTTGAATTGTATATCTCTTGCTCTCAAATCTTTGTTGCTTTGATTTCGATGCTTTTATGCCAATGATGATACAGTCTTTAAATAGGATTAACAAATCCATTTTACCCTCTGATTTCTTTGAATGCCTTGGTCTGATTTTTGCGTGATTTGCATGATTGTTTGCTCAACCGTGAATCACAGATTAATTTCTGTTAATATTCGAATAGTTTCTTGCTCAAAATTATTTGCATATTTCTAGAAACATAGATTGAATACGTGTGATTCATCCTTGCTAAAAATTGGTTGCATATTGATTTATTTCCAATGATTAATTCCCTTGGCTCTAAAATTCCATACGAGTTTCTAGAAACATTAGAACTCGTGAATCTTACTTGTTTGATTTTTGTAAATCGTGGCATGATTGGAAATAAATGAATTGAATTTCTTGGCCTTTGTTTGATTGAAACTTTTCCCCATGAAAATTGAACGATGATTTCTGGAACCATTAAAAAGCTTGCCAATTTTATTACAAATACATTTTGGAAATATTTAACAAAAAATTACATGTCATATTTGCTTATGTGAAATCAGGAAATATTTTTGTCCCTCTGTTTTTCATGCATCCCGAATTTCTGGTAAGATTTGTTGTTGAAATTCTTCAAGTGAATTGCACCAGATTTGTTTTAAAAACGAACTCTTGCCAACTCTTGATCCATGCTGACTTAAAAACTATTAATTCAGAGACCAATTAATTCTGGTGCACTGTTGTATTCTTCAGGACTGCATACATGTGTGTTTGTATATATATATACACACACATATATATATATATATACACACACACAAGTGTGTGTACATATGTATATCATCATTTGTATGTTGTTCTATGTACACTGACTTGTGCACATGAATTTGCTGCACCGTCCATTGTTTAGATATGTGTACATATCTGAAAACTGCTTGTATATATATGTGTACACTTTCGTTATTGGGCTGACAGATCCTTGTTACACCAATTCTAGACTGTCATATATATATATATAAATATATATTTGACCATCCTTCTTGCTGCTTTTTATTTCCATCCATGTACACTTGGGTCTTCCTTGTTTGTTGTTCCTCTACCATGCTTGTTGTTGCATTATTGTCACTTGAAAAATTGATAAGGACAATTTCATCACTTTTTCTTACCTGTTGTGCATGTTACCTATGTTCTTGGTTCATTTCTTGATTGTGTTCTTGCGCACTTGACAGGTGAACTATATATATATATATATATATATATATATGTGTGTGTGTGTGTGTGTGTGTGTGTGTGTGTGTGTGTATATAATAACTTGTATATATATGTACATATATGCGTGTGGAGTTGAACATTTGTGCACACATACTGCATTCAAATACTTGATCATTGTTGTTGTCAGTAGGACCTGTATATGTATTTGTTTATACTGCCTTTGTTGAGTTCATTGTCTGGGTTGCTTCCCTCTTGTGATTGTCATATGCATTTGAAACACACAAATTTGTCCACCATTGTACTGTTGTTGATGCACTTGAAAAAGTGAGTGTTGCTCTTGTTTACTTCTTAATACTTGTTTTCTTGGCCATAAACTTAAGGTTGTACTATTGTTCATGGTATCTTGTTTCACCAGTGTTTGTGTCACATTAAATTGATGTTGTCTAGAAAATGAACGCTATTTTGAAATGCTTAAGTTGACATCTGTATGTGTATCTCTTGAGCTTGTATGCATGCATTGCCATGTACATGTGTACATGCACTTATACAATTTGACTTCTCCATGCTACACCATGTATGTTGACTGATTTGTACTTGGCCTTGTCTTTCCTTGTTCCACCATGTTTATCCTAGTTTGTTGTTGCATATCCATGCATTTCTGTTTTGATGTACTTGTGTGTTTACGGATACTTAAAGCATGCATGTGTTGTCAAGCTTCACCTGAACACAACATACTTGATATATTTGTCCCATGCTGACCATATTTCCCCTGCACAAAATATATGTGTATATATATTCACATGTATGTGTATACATGTATTGTGTTTCTGTTGAATATATATATTCTGTAGAAACACAAACATGTATACACATACATGTGAATGCTTATACACACATATTTTTTGCAGGGGAAACATGGTCAGTAAGGGACAAATATATATATATATATATATATATATATATATATATATATATATATTAGCATGTAGATGCTTGTCAATGGCGACGGGCAGATTGTTTTCGTTATGCATGAGTCCTCCTCCTATCCCTAATTCCATCAATTCTTTTATCTGATTTCCTTCTGAAAACAAATCGGTTCGCAGTCTGTGTTGACCTTCAGTGAATTCCGATTCATTGATAAGCCATATTTTATTTCAATCGTATTTCAACAAGCAAAAGCCAGATCTATTCACTGCTTCGATCTACGTTGTCGATTAGCTTTGATTCACTAAGTTTAACAATTGATCTTCCTAGTCTCGTTGGATTTGATTAGTTCAATTATGGATGAACAACCCTCTATGGATTTGGTTTTTGGCATGGCTGGCGCAACTGAATTAGCTTCAATTCCAAATTTCTCCAGCCGATCTTCCATTTGGTTGAACTAGATCGATTTTAGTTGATTTTGGTTAAGATCAAACTGTTCTGGTTTTGGGTCAATGGTTGATGGGTATTCGCATGTGGTTTTGATTAACACTTAGATCTAATTTCTGCTGATTTCAATATTCCATTTTTAAATAAATTCGTCAATTTGCGATCTGATTGTTGTAAACTTAGTAAAGTAGTTGTCCTCTTCATCATTTTCAACCCCAAATTGTTCATGGTTTCCAGCACCTTTTTGTACAGTTTTCCCAATAACATGTTTCTGTTCTACTTGAAGAGATATCAGTTGCATATCATTGAAGAAGATTATAGATTCATTCGAGTTGTGGGGTTATGCAGTCTTGTTACATACTGTGTTAGTTTATTTTAATGGGTTAATGCTAATCAAGTTTATCCAAATGTTTGGAATTGGTAGTTCGGGTTTATAATCACTGATCATTTTCATTTGATTTTCTGTGAAATCATGTGATGTTGGGTACAACAATGTGTGGTATAATTTTTGTTTGATGATAGCAAACATATAATATTATTTATATGTGTTTGTAATTGTACTATTTTATATTACACTGTTTCACGCAAATAAATATTTATTGAATAATATACTTTTATACATAATTGATTTTGTTCACAGTATATTAATTCAATTAAATATTTTATTTCAAAATCTGAAATAGTACAACATTCTAACTCCACTTTTGTATATATTCACAGTTATAATATTTTACTTGGAATTGTACTACTGAATTAATTTGAATACGATAGACAATTTTATTTGAATACAACAAAATAGTATTTTATTTCAATCAAATTTGTTTATTACAAATATTAGTACAATCTTCTCATTTAGTACATTTGTTCCTCATTACATCACTCAGTACACATTCACTCGTTCATTCATTTACATATTCACAGACACTGACATGTATACCAGTCTTCATGTGCTCCAGATCCAATCCAGATATCAGTCACCATTTGCATACCTATTACAAATAGAAAAACACACATAGTAGACTACAATAGAAATAAAATTAAATACAAGCAAATATAAATTTATTTTTATTTGCCTTAGAATTTCGTGTGTTTCTCATTATTTTTCTGACTTAGTCTGATATGCAAGGACAAGAATATTATTCTGAATGGCTGTATGTACACACGTGTATAAATATACTTGCGTGTACTACCTCGCCAATCAAAATGCATTTTAGCAACTGAGGTGCAGCCACGTTGATCAACTCGACCCGGCGCAACATGAAACTTGGCAAATAAATGACTCGACACAAAATAAAAATGGTACAGAAAATAGGTTCAAGTGCAAACGAGATTAAAAAAAGGCCACAGGAATAAAAGCTCAATGACAACACACATGAAAATAGAACAACAACAATGTGCAAATATCAGAATATATGTCTCATTCATATGGGTTAATAAAGTGGCATGATTCAGCATGGTTCAGCAAGACTATATTTATTTCAATATTAATTCATGCCTCAAAGTGTAGTAAAATGAATATGCACATATGGATCAACATGGTGTAAGTGATAAGCATAATATAATGGACATGCAAGACAGGGTAACATGGGTCGAGCACATGACAATGAATATGCAAACATACACACAAGCAAGGGTCTTATGAATGTGTAAGTGCAATACCAACAAGAATGAAAGCAGTTTCAGGTTATGGCATGTATTCCAATGTTGTTGCAAATGTGCACAAAAAACATAGCAATGGAAAAATACAAAATGAATCTGCAGTGTGACCAGAAACTTTCATGAGCCAAGCCCAAGTGGACAAACACAGGTGTAACTGGGCAATACATTCAAAGGGGGACAAAACTGATTTATGTGTACATATATTTATGTATGCATATTTGAGTACAGGTCTAAGAGGTGAAAATATAAAGAGCATCATCACATGCTAGGCAAACAAGGTGCAGCTTAGTAAATGAAACTTGCTTAATTGTATTCATAAATTGGTTGTGTCAAATATGGCAAATATCACAATATTCTATGGTGTAACAACCCATATTTTTGAATAACATGTTATAATGTAAATCAAGGGAGAATTAAATTGTAATATCTGAATCAAGGGAAACGGGCTGTGCCATTGCGTTCGACTCGTAAAAATACGCGAAATAGAGTCTGAGTTTTCGAAAAACGGAGTCCGTATGACCAAGTTATGACCCAATGAAGTTTTCAGAAAATTCCAAGCCCGAAGACAGTTCAAATTCGAATTCAGGTTTGAATTTCAACCAAGGCAGAATGGGCGGGAATTTTCCCGCCCCAGGCAGGGTCGACACCAATGTCGACCCCCCCAATGGGTCGACACCCATGTCGACCCAGGGGTCGACCCCCCCCCCCTTCGGAGCAATTTTTCTGGTGCACCATTTTGACATGTTGGGTCTTATTCTGGAAGTTTCTGACGGGAGTTGATGGCTCAGATTCGATTTAGGGTTAATCCTATGGTCTAAACTAACCTAATCACCTACAAAAAGACCCCTAGACCTAGCCTAAACCCTCATTAATCATTCCTACAACTAAACTATGCCAAAATGTTTCTTAATCATGGCCTCCACCTTCTTCATGAGAGCATGAGTGCTCAAATCAATCTATGTCATAAAGGAGCCATCTTTCTTAAGTAAAAGAGCCATCTTTCTTTGTCATTGGAGTTATTACTTCTTGTTTCAAGGCGTTTAAGTGGAGCTTATTATTTTCTTTGCGGATTTTGCTTGTGGCTTCGTCTCAATCTTTATATATTTTGATCTAGATCACATAACCGCTCATTGTAAGCTCTATACTACTCTTAGATTCTAACTATGAAGTTAAATTTGACATGTTGCAAGTTTGAGTTTGGGCCTAATTATGATTTGTGCTTTGATTCTATCATGTTATGCATAGATTTATCCTATGCATGATTGTAAAGATCTCACCTTGACTTTGTGCATAGAAAGCTATGATCTTTGATTTGAAATGTTGCATTATGCAACATGAGAACTCTCACAACCTATATGATAACTTGCATATAATGTTGTATGCGAACTTCTAGTCATCATCCTATGTCATTCATGATCATGTTTCACCTATTTGCTTAAGTTGATATTATGCATGTTTTGAGGCCTATGATGTAATATGCAAGCTTATGAACACGTTTATGCCTCATATGCCACCATGTTTAACTTGTGGCCAACCTTATTACCTTATGCCCTTTTTGTCATGTTTTGCCAGGTTCCCTCTTTTGATCTATGTTATGTTATGCGAAACGTACATACGATGGGAATGCATTGGGTTTGGGTAATATTAATGACATGAAAACATGGTTTTAAAATATGACATGAACATTGACTTGTGATTATGTTTATAAACATAATGATGGACATGACACTTAGAAAATATGAGTGTGGCCAACTCGAGGTTGGGTTGAGTTTGTAGCATAAATCTACCAGGAACCGACCGGCTTAACTAGTGGCTACAAGCGATAGGACCCAATGTGAGTAGTTGGTGATGTCGCACTTGAAACCCGAGGTTAGACCAAGTTGTGGTGTAAAGCTACCCGGACCCGCCCGGCTTAACTAGTAACCACAACAAGGTCTAATGTGAGAGGTTGGGTGCATTAAATTAATTAATGCCACATGCTAGGGTTAAGTCATGGACCACTTGAGTACTTAACCAATTAAACATGATAGGTTGACGCGGTTAAGTCATGAACCTTGGGTACACTTAACCAACTTGATACTTGATTGGGTAGGGTTAACCACATTTAACCCGCTAGAAACCCTAGTTACGTGGTCCTTTTCACCAGTAACCCTCTTGACTGTATCATGATACCCTAGGGACTAGGCAAGGGTGGGGCATGATTACTGGGATGACATGTAAGCGACCAAAACGACGGCTGCGTAGGTGCGCCTGTGTAGGTTCAGGCGGACCATGGTCGTGCACATGGTCCGGAGTTGAAAAAGCAGACACGGGCACCCGTAGGTTTAGACTGTGCGTGCTTGATTTGTGTCCATGGTTGGCACCCTAGGGCTTGATACACCCTAGGGTGGACCTAGCACAGTTTGACTACACTTCATGATTGGGCCGTATGACACCAACACTTGACGAGTTAGGCTTATAGGGAGCCGATCGACTAGACCGAGTAGTTGGACCTCGATTTAGGTCATCTCATGATGTGGGCCAACTTTGGGCCAAGGGATCATCTCTTGATTATACTTGACATGGTTTGGAATACTAGTACACACCTGGTGCAACTTAACCTTGTATATGCGATGCCACACTTGATCTATCTTGTTAACTTTTCACCATGCCAGTTATCACCCTACATCTCATCTCTGTTTTACATGTTCAGTTAACTTTATTAGTTTTTATACTAATAGTAGATAGGACTTACCAGTCTTTTTGACTGACCCGTTTTCTTTTGCCTCTTTTCTTCCGTTCCCCCCCCCCCAGGTTTACAGGGTGGGAACACTGGTACCTAGCTTGGATCTTTAGCAGCTTTTCTGGATAACTCACGTATGGTTTGAGCATGCTATGGCCTTATGCTACTTTGGGGATAGTTACTTTATGTTTCTTTTTCAGTTTTCAGTTTGTGTTTTAGACTTTGTTTCATGGGAAAATAATGACCAGGTACTTTGATGTAACTTGACTTTGGTTTTGAAATGCTAGTTTTATCCGCTGCTTTACTACTCTGTTTTATTTATATGTTATGTCTTGTGATATCTGCATGCATGTTTACCTTGTTTAACACCCCTCCAAAGCAAGTTTGCTTACAAGAGTTACCCTGGCGGAGGTGGGGTGTTACATTTGGTATCAGAGCATAAGGTTTACAAGATTTGAGCAAAAATGTTTTTAAAACTTACCTTTTGAAAAACTATTTTCAAAACCAATTAAGTATTTTCCAAGAAAAGTCTAGTTATTTTAAAAGGCTATTCCCCAAAAGCCATTAGCACTATCCTTCGTTTCTTCGTTCTGAATCTATCTTTTTCTTTTTCAGTATGGCCGATCTTAACCTTCCCGAGGGAGTGACCATTCCCGGATGGTTCCGGAGATACTTGGAAGCTAGGGCCAACAATGCGGGCCCAGCAAATACCCCCACCGTAACTGAGGTTCCTCCTCCTCCTCCCCCTCCTCAGCATCCACAAGCGGATTTCGCAAAGGTTTGCAAGGACTTTAAGGCGATGGGTGGCAAGAATTTCATTGGGACGGAGACTTTTGTGGAGGCACGAAATTGGTTGAAAGAAACTGAAGATCTTTTCGCTATCTTTGATGTGGAAGACCATAGAAAGGCTTTATTAGCAGCATGTCTATTAAAAGAAGAAGCTGCTTATTGGTGGGAGGTTACCAATGCTACAAGGCCTATAGAGGCTCGGGCCGACTTTAGGACGAGGTTTGGACTTAAGTTTCTATCATCAGCTGAGGCAAATCTGCAATTAGAGAAGTTTATATCTTTGAAGCAAGGGGACATGATAGTGAGGGAGGATGTGAATGAGTTTAACCAGCTCGCTCGATTCGGTTTGGACATGGTTAATACTCCCTAGAAGAAGGCTTTGCGCTTTGCACGAGGGTTGAACGTGCCATTACAAGGTTTAGCCCTATCTCATATACCCATGGAGGCCACTTTTGAAGGCCTAGTGGACATGGCATTGCTTCAAGGAGACGATAAGAATGGCAAGAAGGAAGTCAAGCCTAATGAGACTAAAGCCAAGAAGACAGACTCCAAATGGGGAAGAAATCAGAGCAATCAGAACAACAAGAACAACAAAAACAACAAGGGCAACAAGGCCAAGGCAAAGGACCCAAGAAAATGCATTTACTGTGAGATTGTTGGGCACATAGCCAAAGACTGTAGGAAGAAGAAGAGGAAGCTGGGCGAATGCTTTGATTGTGGAGAGACTGGACACTTTAGCAAGGATTACCCCAAGAAGCAAGGGCAGAATCAGCGTGCAGGACCTTCTGGAGGGAAAGTGCATGCTCTCAACACTGCTCCAGCTCAGGACCGAGGTAGTATTTCTGTAGAAAGTCTTGTTTATATTTATGATTATCCTGTTCGCACCTTATTTGATTCTGGCGCATCGCATAGTTTTATTTCTTCTGATCTTGTTGAAAGTTTGCTCCTAAGTACTAGTCTAGCTGAGGATCCCGTCAGTGTTTCAAATCCAATTGGGGGCTCCGCCCATTTATCTATGATTTGTGTGGATTTGAAGATTTCCATCTTGACCGTAGAATTCACATGTAACGCTTATGTTCTCGGGTTCACGGGATACGGGTTGATTTTGGGCATGGATTGGTTGTCCAGTTATGGAGCCATCCTCGATTGTGAGCATAGGGTGGTGAGGCTCATGACTCGCCTCGGTAATACCCTAAAAATTTCTTGTAACCTTAGAGGTCCCGTCATGTTATGTTATCTTGAATCTCTTGACTCGTCCATCAATGATCTACAATCTGTAAGGGTGGTTCGAGAATATCCTGATGTCTTTGAAGAGGTTAAGGGGTTACCCCCTAAACGAGAGATAGATTTTCGCATTTATCTTGTTGATAATGCCAAGCCAGTATCATCGCCCGTTAGGCACATTGCCCCACGAGAAAGAAGAGAGCTCAGTAAGCAAATCAAGGAGCTGCTTGAGAAAATTTTTATTAGGCGAAGCATTTCTGAATGGGGTGCTCCGGTGGTATTCGCTACTAAGGCGGATGGTTCACTTCGTCTATGTGTTGATTATCGAGAGTTGAACAAGCTGACAAAGAAGAATAGGCACCCATTACCGAGGATTGATGATCTCTTTGACCAGCTTGTTGGTGCTTCTGTTTTCTCTCAGCTCGATCTAGCCACCGGATTCCATCAGCTTAGAGTAGCTGAGGATAGTATTGATAAGACTGCATTTAGGACTCCAGATGGATTCTTTGAATGGCTTGTCATGCCATTCGGTTTGACTAATGCACTCGCCTACTTCGTAGACTTGATGAGTAGGGTGTTCAGGGAGTTCCTTAACAAGTTTGTTGTTTTCTTCGTGGATGATATTCTGATCTACTCAAAGGATGAGGAAGAGCATGCTAGGCATCTCAAGGAAGTGATGTATACGCTTAGAGCGCATCAGTTGAAAGCCAAGTTCTCTAAATGCCATTTCTGGAGAAGGGAAGTTCGGTTTCTTGGACATATAGTTTCGAAGCAAGGCATAGCGGTGGATCCCGCAAAAGTGGTTGTGGTTCAAGACTGGAAGACTCCTAGGAATGCAACCGAAGTAAGAAGCTTTCTCGGTCTGGCAGGCTACTATAGGAAGTTCATCAGGGACTTCGCTAAGATTTCGGCCCCTCTTACTAAGTTGACGAAGAAGAACTTAGTCTTTGCATGGGACTTGGAGTGTGAGCTTGCTTTTCAAAGGCTCAAAAGAGCCCTTACCACAGCTCCAGTTTTGGCATTACCCAATAGTGGTAAGATGTTTACCGTGTACACCGATGCATGTGGCACGGGGTTAGATGTTGTTCTGATGCAAGAGGGAAGAGTGATATGTTATGGGGGTAGGCAACTTAAAGTTCATGAGAAGAACTATCCCACTCATGATTTGGAGTTGGCGGCGATCGTCTTTGCACTCAAATCCTGGCGCCACTATCTTCTAGGCGAAAGGTTTGAGTTGTATACTGATCACAAGTCACTCAAGTACCTCTTCTCGCAGAAGGATCTGAATCTAAGGCAGCAAAGGTGGATGGAATTCTTGGCATCATATGACTTCGAGATAGCTTATACCCCTGGCAAGGGTAATGTTGTGTCTGATGCACTAAGAAGAAGGAGGTTGACTTTGAGCCCCTTGTTTATTGAGATGAAGAACTTAGAGTTTTTGGCAACCTTTGATTTCACGACAGCTGTTGAGTCGATGACGGGTTCATTAGCATCCCCTGAGCTTAGACCCACACTTCTTGATCAAGTAGGGACTTCACTGAAGGAAGACCCGCAGATAGTCGAGGTCATGGACAAGTTGATTCGTGGTGAGACGTCTAGCCACCTTGCTGGATATACTATTGATGACAAGGGTTGGCTAAGACGTGATGGAAGGCTATGCGTTCCACAAGTAGGAGACTTGATGCATAAAGTTCTCGAAGAAGCACATCACTCGAAGATGACTATACATCCTGGAGGAGATAAGATGTATAGAGATATGAAGCGCATTTTCTTTTGGGCCGGAATGAAGAAAGATGTGGCAGAGTATGTTTCAAAGTGCATGGTGTGCCAACAAGTGAAAGCCGAGTCAAAGAAACCAGGTGGGCTATTACATCCATTGGAGGTCCCGCAATGGAAGTGGGAGAGTATTTCTATGGATTTTGTGGATGGATTGCCAAAGTCAAGGAGAGGGAACACGAGCATATGGGTCATAGTTGACAGACTTACGAAGTGTGCTCATTTCATTCCTGTAAAGAGCAAGAGGACCGCATCATGGCTAGCATCTATTTATCTTCGAGAGATAGTGCGGTTGCATGGAGTTCCTTCTAGCATAGTTAGCGATCGTGACCCAATTTTCACTAGCCAGTTCTGGAATAGTTTGCAAGAAGCGATGGGTACGCGATTGAATCTGAGTACAGCCTATCACCCCCAGACGGATGGCCAAACCGAAAGGGTGAATAGAGTGCTAGAAGATCTTTTGATGCTTTGTGTTCTTGACTTTGGTGGTACTTGGGAAGACCACCTTCCTCTTGTAGAGTTTTCTTATAATAATAGTTATCAAGCCAGCATAGGGATGGCACCATTTGAAGCTTTGTATGGGAGGCCGTGTAGGTCACCATCTTGCTGGTGGGAGACAACAGATAGGCTTATACTTGGGCCCGATATGATACGGGACACATCCGAGAAAGTTGAATTGGTGAGAAGACGGATGAAAGCGGCCCAAGACAGACAGAAATCCTATGCTGACAAACGAAGGGTAGATTTGGAATTCGAAGTGGGAGACATGGTTTTCGTGAAGGTTTCCCCTTTGCGTAAAGTGGTACGTTTTGGAGCAGCTGGGAAGCTGGCACCAAGGTTCGTAGGACCCTTCCCTATCATAGAGAGAATTGGAAAGATGGACTATAAGGTGGAATTGCCCGAGAAGCTAGCCGGAGTGCATAATGTCTTTCATGTCTCGCATCTCCCAAAGTGCCTACATGAGTCCGCTGAGGTTGTTGAACCAAGCATTCTTGAAGACGTGGAGGTAGAGAAAGAGGGAACCTTGAGGAGAGCTCCGATTCGTATCTTGGGAACATAGATCAAGAAGTTAAGGAATCGAGAAGTCAAATTGGTGAAAGTTCAGTGGAGTGAAGCCGATGAAGATGCAACTTGGGAAACCGAGGAGAAGATGCGTGGGCTTTATCCATTCCTTTTTGAGGGTACATTCTCAATCTCCTTTCCTAATCAGCATATCTTTCTTTTTACTATCCATGTTTATCCCGTTTATCTTGTTAACCTTGTCATGAGAACCTTAAGTAGAAACCCTTTGGATGAAACATGTATTTGAAACATGTTATGCTTGATGGTTGCAAGTGTTTGCAAGTGGATACTCGTGGATGCATGATACACATTAGGCACTAAGATCAGCTCACACACTTTCATATTGCATATGCATGAGTGATGATGTTTATTCATGGATGAAACTTGTTATGCTATCACATGGATGTTGCATATGGATGAATGTTATGTGCACTAATGTAGAGATTATAAATTATGTTAGGATTTTGCATACATATGGACTCATTTCACTAACATACTTTGCATTAAGGGGGTTTACTGGATCAGTAACGGCCTGATTTTCGCATTAGATAAGTACATATACACAATCCATTGCATATAATCATACAACATTTAGAATTTGTTAAGGACATTGTCTGCACGTGGATGATGTTTTGAGTAGATGGATGATGGATGGTAGGATACGTTCGTCCTAACTTGGAGATTTCGGGGACGAAATCCTTTAAGGAGGGGAGAATGTAACAACCCGTATTTTTGAATAACATGTTATAATGTAAATCAAGGCAGAATTAAATTGTAAAATCTAAATCAAGGGAAATGGGCTGTGCTATTGCGTTCATCTCGGAAAAATACACGAAATAGAGTCCGAGTTTTCGAAAAACGGAGTCTGTATGACCAAGTTATGGCCCAATGAAGTTTTCAGAAAATTCCAAGCCCGAAGACAGTTCAAATTCGAATTCAGGTTTGAATTTCAACCAAGGCAGAATGGGCGGGAATTTTCCCGCCCCAGGCAGGGTTGACACAGGGGTCGACACCAGTGTCGACCCCCCCCCAATGGGTCAACACCCATGTCAACCCAGGGGTCGACCCTCCCCACCCTGTCGGAGCAATTTTTCTGGTGCACCATTTTGACATGTTGGGTCCTGTTCTTGAAGTTTCTGACGGGAGTTGATGGCTCAGATTCGATTTAGGGTTAATCCTATGGTCTAAACTAACCTAATCACCTATAAAAAGACCCCTAGACCTAGCCTAAACCCTCATTAATCATTCCTACAACTAAACTATGCCAAAATGTTTCTTAATCATGGCCTCCACCTTCTTCATGAGAGCATGAGTGCCTAAAATCAATCTATGTCATAAAGGAGCCATCTTTCTTAAGTAAAAGAGCCATCTTTCTTTGTCATTGGAGTATTACTTCTTGTTTCAATGCGTTTAAGTGGAGCTTATTATTTTCTTTGCGGATTTTGCTTGTGGCTTCGTCTCAATCTTTATATATATTGATCTAGATCGCATAACCGCTCATTGTAAGCCCTATACTACTCTTAGATTCTAACTATGAAGTTAAATATGACACGTTGCAAGTTTGAGTTTGGGCCTAAGTATGATTTGTGCTTTGATTCTATCATGTTATGCATAGATTTATCCTATGCATGTTTGTAAAGATCTCACCTTGACTTTGTGCATAGAAAGCTATGACCTTTGATTTGAAATGTTGCATTATGCAACATGAGAACTCTCACAACCTATATGATAACTTTCATATAATGTTGTATGCGAACTTCTAGTCATCATCCTATGTCATTCATGATCATGTTTCACCTATTTGCTTAAGTTGATATTATGCATGTTTTGAGTCCTATGATGTAATATGCAAGCTTATGAACACGTTTATGCCTCATATGCCACCATGTTTAACTCGTGGCCAACCTTATTACCTTATGCCCTTTTTGTCATGTTTTGCCAAGTTCCCTCTTTTGATCTATGTTATGTTATGCGAAACGTACATGCGATGGGAATGCGTTGGGTTTGGGTAATATTAATGACATGAAAACATTGTTTTAAAATATGACATGAACATTGACTTGTGATTATGTTTGTAAACATAATGATGGACATGACACTTAGAAAATATGAGTGTGGCCAACTCGAGGTTGGGTTGAGTTTGTAGCATAAATCTACCTGGAACCGACCGGCTTAACTAGTGGCTACAAGCAATAGGACCCAATGTGAGTAGTTGGTCATGTCGCACTTGAACCCCGAGGATAGACCAAGTTGTGGTGTAAAGCTACCCGGACCCGCCCGGCTTAACTAGTAACCACAACAAGGTCTAATGTGAGAGGTTGGGTGCATTAAATTAATTAATGCCACATGGTAGGGTTAAGTCATGGACCACTTAAGTACTTAACCAATTAAACATGATGGGTTGACGCGGTTAAGTCATGAACCTTGGGTACACTTAACCAACTTGATACTTGATTGGGTAGGGTTAACCACATTTAACCGGCTAGAAACCCTAGTTACGTGGTCCTTTTCACCAGTAACCCTCTAGATTGTATCATGATACCCTAGGGACTGGGCTAGGATGGGGCACGATTACTGGGATGACATGTAAGCGACCAAAACGACGGCTGAGTAGGTGCGCCGGTGTAGGTTCAGGCGGACCATGGTCGTGCATATGGTCCAGAGTTGAAAAAGCAGACACGGGCACCCGTAGGTTTAGACTGTGTGTGCTTGATTTTTGTCCGTGGTTGGCACCCTAGGGCTTGATACACCCTAGGGTGGACCTAGCACAGTTTGACTACACTTCGTGATTGGGCCGTATGACACCGACACTTGACGAGTTAGGCTTATTGGGAGCCGATCGACTAGACCGAGTAGTTGGACCTCGATTTAGGTCATCTCATGATGTGGGCCAGCTTTGGGTCAAGGGATCATCTCTTGATTATACTTGACATGGATTGGAATACTAGTACACACCTGGTGCAACTTAACCTTGTATTTGCGATGCCACACTTGATCTGTCTTGTTAACTTTTCACCATGCCAGTTATCACCCTACATCTCATCTCTATTTTACATGTTCAGTTAACTTTATTAGTTTTTATACTAATAGTAGATAGGACTTACCAGTCTTTTTGACTGACCCGTTTTCTTTCGCCTCTTTTCTTCCGTTCCCCCCCACCAGGTTTACAGGGTGGGAACACTGGTACCTAGCTTGGATCTTTATCAGCTTTTCTGGATAGCTCACGTATGGTTTGAGCACGCTATGGCCTTATGCTACTTTGGGGATAGTTACTTTATGTTTCTTTTTCAGTTTTCAGTTTGTGTTCTAGACTTTGTTTCATGGGAAAATAATGACCAAGTTCTTTGATGTAACTTGACTATGGTTTTGAAATGCTAGTTTTATCCGCTGCTTTACTACTCTGTTTTATTTATATGTTCTGTCTTGTGATATCTGCATGCATGTTTACCTTGTTTAACGCCCCTCCAAAGCTAGTGTGCTTGCAAGAGTTACCCTGGCGGAGGTGGGGTGTTACATTTGGTATCAGATCATAAGGTTTACAAGATTTGAGAAAAAAGGTTTTTAAAACTTACCTTTTGAAAAACTATTTTCAAAACCAATTAAGTATTTTCCAAGAAAAGTCTAGTTATTTTAAAAGGCTATTCCCCAAAAGCCATTAGCATTATCCTTCGTTTCTTCGTTCTGAATCTATCTTTTTCTTTTTCAGTATGGTCGATCTTAACCTTCCCGAGGGAGTGACCATTCCCGGATGGTTCCCGAGATACTTGGAAGCTAGAGCCAACGAAGCGGGCCCAGAAAATACCCCCACCGTAACTGAGGTTCCTCCTCCTCCTCCCCCTCCTCAACATCCACAAGCGGATTTCGCAAAGGTTTGCAAGGACTTTAAGGCGATGGGTGGCAAGAATTTCATTGGGACGGAGACTTTTGTGGAGGCACGAAATTGGTTGAAAGAAACTGAAGATCTTTTCGCTATCTTTGATGTGGAAGACCATAGAAAGGCTTTATTAGAAGCATGTCTATTAAAAGAAGAAGCTGCTTATTGGTGGGAGGTCACCAATGCTACAAGGCCTATAGAGGCTCGGGCCGACTTTAGGACGAGGTTTGGGCTTAAGTTTCTATCATCAGCTAAGGCAAATCTGCAATTAGAGAAGTTTATATCTTTGAAGCAAGGGGACATGATAGTGAGGGAGGATGTGAATGAGTTTAACCAGCTCGCACGATTCGGTTTGGACATGGTTAATACTCCCTAGAAGAAGGCTTTGCGCTTTGCACGAGGGTTGAACGTGCCATTACAAGGTTTAGCCCTATCTCATATACCCATGGGGGCCACTTTTGAAGGCCTAGTGGACATGGCATTGCTTCAAGGAGACGATAAGAATGGCAAGAAGGAAGTCAAGCCTAATGAGACTAAAGCCAAGAAGACAGACTCCAAATGGGGAAGAAATCAGAGCAATCAGAACAACAAGAACAACAAAAACAACAAGGGCAACAAGGCCAAGGCAAAGGACCCAAGAAAATGCATTTACTGTGAGATTGTTGGGCACATAGCCAAAGACTGTAGGAAGAAGAAGAGGAAGCTGGGCGAATGCTTTGATTGTGGAGAGACTGGACACTTTAGCAAGGATTACCCCAAGAAGCAAGGGCAGAATCAGCGTGCAGGACCTTCTGGAGGGAAAGTGCATGCTCTCAACACTGCTCCAGCTCAGGACCGAGGTAGTATTTCTGTAGAAAGTCTTGTTTATATTTATGATTATCCTGTTCGCACCTTATTTGATTCTGGCGCATCGCATAGTTTTATTTCTTCTGATCTTGTTGAAAGTTTGCTCCTAAGTACTAGTCTAGCTGAGGATCCCGTCAGTGTTTCAAATCCAATTGGGGGCTCCGCCCATTTATCTATGATTTGTGTGGATTTGAAGATTTCCATCTTGACCGTAGAATTCACATGTAACGCTTATGTTCTCGGGTTCACGGGATACGGGTTGATTTTGGGCATGGATTGGTTGTCCAGTTATGGAGCCATCCTCGATTGTGAGCATAGGGTGGTGAGGCTCATGACTCGCCTCGGTAATACCCTAAAAATTTCTTGTAACCCTAGAGGTCCCGTCATGTTATGTTATCTTGAATCTCTTGACTCGTCCATCAATGATCTACAATCTGTAAGGGTGGTTCGAGAATATCCTGATGTCTTTGAAGAGGTTAAGGGGTTACCCCCTAAACGAGAGATAGATTTTCGCATTTATCTTGTTGATAATGCCAAGCCAGTATCATTGCCCGTTAGGCACATTGCCCCACGAGAAAGAAGAGAGCTCAGTAAGCAAATCAAGGAGCTGCTTGAGAAAATTTTTATTAGGCGAAGCATTTCTGAATGGGGTGCTCCGGTTGTATTCGCTACTAAGGCGGATGGTTCGCTTCGTCTATGTGTTGATTATCGAGAGTTGAACAAGCTGACAAAGAAGAATAGGCACCCATTACCGATGATTGATGATCTCTTTGACCAGCTTGTTGGTGCTTCTGTTTTCTCTCAGCTCGATCTAGCCACCGGATTCCATCAGCTTAGAGTAGCTGAGGATAGTATTGATAAGACTGCATTTAGGACTCCAGATGGATTCTTTGAATGGCTTGTCATGCCATTCGGTTTGACTAATGCACCCGCCTACTTCGTAGACTTGATGAGTAGGGTGTTCAGGGAGTTCCTTAACAAGTTTGTTGTTTTCTTCGTGGATGATATTCTGATCTTCTCAAAGGATGAGGAAGAGCATGCTAGGCATCTCAAGGAAGTGATGTATACGCTTAGAGCGCATCAGTTGAAAGCCAAGTTCTCTAAATGCCATTTCTGGAGAAGGGAAGTTCGGTTTCTTGGACATATAGTTTCGAAGCAAGGCATAGCGGTGGATCCCGCGAAAGTGGTTGTGGTTCAAGACTGGAAGACTCCTAGGAATGCAACCGAAGTAAGAAGCTTTCTCGGTCTGGCAGGCTACTATAGGAAGTTCATCAGGGACTTCGCTAAGATTTCGGCCCCTCTTACTAAGTTGACGAAGAAGAACTTAGTCTTTGCATGGGACTTGGAGTGTGAGCTTGCTCTTCAAAGGCTCAAAAGAGCCCTTACCACAGCTCCAGTTTTGGCATTACCCAATAGTGGTAAGATGTTTACCGTGTACACCGATGCATGTGGCACGGGGTTAGATGTTGTTCTGATGCAAGAGGGAAGAGTGATATGTTATGGGGGTAGGCAACTTAAAGTTCATGAGAAGAACTATCCCACTCATGATTTGGAGTTGGCGGCGATCGTCTTTGCACTCAAATCCTGGCGCCACTATCTTCTAGGCGAAAGGTTTGAGTTGTATACTGATCACAAGTCACTCAAGTACCTCTTCCCGCAGAAAGATCTGAATCTAAGGCAGCAAAGGTGTATGGAATTCTTGGCATCATATGACTTCGAGATAGCTTATACCCCTGGCAAGGGTAATGTTGTGGCTGATGCACTAAGCAGAAGGAGGTTGACTTTGAGCCCCTTGTTTATTGAGATGAAGAACTTAGAGTTTTTGGCAACCTTTGATTTCACGACGGCTGTTGAGTCGATGACGGGTTCATTAGCATCCCCTGAGCTTAGACCCACACTTCTTGATCAAGTAGGGACTTCACTGAAGGAAGACCCGCAGATAGTCGAGGTCATGGACAAGTTGATTCGTGGTGAGACGTCTAGTCACCTTGCTAGATATACTATTGATGACAAGGGTTGGCTAAGGCGTGATGGAAGGCTATGCGTTCCACAAGTAGGAGACTTGATGCATAAAGTTCTCGAAGAAGCACATCACTCGAAGATGACTATACATCCTGGAGGAGATAAGATGTATAGAGATATGAAGCGCATTTTCTTTTGGGCCGGAATGAAGAAAGATGTGGTAGAGTATGTTTCAAAGTGCATGGTGTGCCAACAAGTGAAAGCCGAGTCTAAGAAACCAGGTGGGCTATTACATCCATTGGAGGTCCCGCAATGGAAGTGGGAGAGTATTTCTATGGATTTTGTGGATGGATTGCCTAAGTCAAGGAGAGGGAACACGAGCATATGGGTCATAGTTGACAGACTTACGAAGTGTGCTCATTTCATTCCTGTAAAGAGCAAGAGGACCGCATCATGGCTAGCATCTATTTATCTTCGAGAGATAGTGCGGTTGCATGGAGTTCCTTCTAGCATAGTTAGCGATCGTGACCCAATTTTCACTAGCCAGTTCTGGAATAGTTTGCAAGAAGCGATGGGTACGCGATTGAATCTGAGTACAACCTATCACCCCCAGACGGATGGCCAAACCGAAAGGGTGAATAGAGTGCTAGAAGATCTTTTGATGCTTTGTGTTCTTGACTTTGGTGGTACTTGGGAAGACCACCTTCCTCTTGTGGAGTTTGCTTATAATAATAGTTATCAAGCCAGCATAGGGATGGCACCATTTGAAGCTTTGTATGGGAGGCCGTGTAGGTCACCATCTTGCTGGTGGGAGACAACAGATAGGCTTATACTTGGGCCCGATATGATACGGGACACATCCGAGAAAGTTGAATTGGTGAGAAGACGGATGAAAGCGGCCCAAGACAGACAGAAATCCTATGCTGACAAACGAAGGGTAGATTTGGAATTCGAAGTGGGAGACATGGTTTTCGTGAAGGTTTCCCCTTTGCGTAAAGTGGTACGTTATGGAGCAGCTGGGAAGCTGGCACCAAGGTTCGTAGGACCCTTCCCTATCATAGAGAGAATTGGAAAGATGGCCTATAAGGTGGAATTGCCCGAGAAGCTAGCCGGAGTGCATAATGTCTTTCATGTCTCGCATCTCCCAAAGTGCCTACATGAGTCCGCTGAGGTTGTTGAACCAAGCATTCTTGAAGACGTGGAGGTAGAGAAAGAGGGAACCTTGAGGAGAGCTCCGATTCGTATCTTGGGAACATAGATCAAGAAGTTAAGGAATCGAGAAGTCAAATTGGTGAAAGTTCAGTGGAGTGAAGCCGATGAAGATGCAACTTGGGAAACCGAGGAGAAGATGCGTGGGCTTTATCCATTCCTTTTTGAGGGTACATTCTCAATCTCCTTTCCTAATCAGCATATCTTTCTTTTTACTATCCATGTTTATCCCGTTTATCTTGTTAACCTTGTCATGAGAACCTTAAGTAGAAACCCTTTGGATGAAACATGTATTTGAAACATGTTATGCTTGATGGTTGCAAGTGTTTGCAAGTGGATACTCGTGGATGCATGATACACATTAGGCACTAAGATCAGCTCACACACTTTCATATTGCATATGCATGAGTGATGATGTTTATTCATGGATGAAACTTGTTATGCTATCACATGGATGTTGCATATGGATGAATGTTATGTGCACTCATGTAGAGATTATAAATTATGTTAGGATTTTGCATACATATGGACTCATTTCACTAACATACTTTGCATTAAGGGGGTTTACTGGATCAGTAACGGCCTGATTTTCGCATTAGATAAGTACATATACACAATCCATTGCATATAATCATACAACATTTAGAATTTGTTAAGGACATTGTCTGCACGTGGATGATGTTTTGAGTAGATGGATGATGGATGGTAGGATACGTTCTTCCTAACTTGGAGATTTCGGGGACGAAATCCTTTAAGGAGGGGAGAATGTAACAACCCGTATTTTTGAATAACATGTTATAATGTAAATCAAGGCAGAATTAAATTGTAAAATCTAAATCAAGGGAAATGGGCTGTGCTATTGCGTTCATCTCGGAAAAATACACGAAATAGAGTCCGAGTTTTCGAAAAACGGAGTCCGTATGACCAAGTTATGGCCCAATGAAGTTTTCAGAAAATTCCAAGCCCGAAGACAGTTCAAATTCGAATTCAGGTTTGAATTTCAACCAAGGCAGAATGGGCGGGAATTTTCCCGCCCCAGGCAGGGTTGACACAGGGGTCGACACCAGTGTCGACCCCCCCAATGGGTCAACACCCATGTCGACCCAGGGGTCGACCCTCCCCACCCTGTCGGAGCAATTTTTCTGGTGCACCATTTTGACATGTTGGGTCCTGTTCTGGAAGTTTCTGACGGGAGTTGATGGCTCAGATTCGATTTAGTGTTAATCCTATGGTCTAAACTAACCTAATCACCTATAAAAAGACCCCTAGACCTAGCCTAAACCCTCATTAATCATTCCTACAACTAAACTATGCCAAAATGTTTCTTAATCATGGCCTCCACCTTCTTCATGAGAGCATGAGTGCCTAAAATCAATCTATGTCATAAAGGAGCCATCTTTCTTAAGTAAAAGAGCCATCTTTCTTTGTCATTGGAGTATTACTTCTTGTTTCAAGGCGTTTAAGTGGAGCTTATTATTTTCTTTGCGGATTTTGCTTGTGGCTTCGTCTCAATCTTTATATATATTGATCTAGATCGCATAACCGCTCATTGTAAGCCCTATACTACTCTTAGATTCTAACTATGAAGTTAAATATGACACGTTGCAAGTTTGAGTTTGGGCCTAAGTATGATTTGTGCTTTGATTCTATCATGTTATGCATAGATTTATCCTATGCATGTTTGTAAAGATCTCACCTTGACTTTGTGCATAGAAAGCTATGACCTTTGATTTGAAATGTTGCATTATGCAACATGAGAACTCTCACAACCTATATGATAACTTTCATATAATGTTGTATGCGAACTTCTAGTCATCATCCTATGTCATTCATGATCATGTTTCACCTATTTGCTTAAGTTGATATTATGCATGTTTTGAGTCCTATGATGTAATATGCAAGCTTATGAACACGTTTATGCCTCATATGCCACCATGTTTAACTCGTGGCCAACCTTATTACCTTATGCCGTTTTTGTCATGTTTTGCCAAGTTCCCTCTTTTGATCTATGTTATGTTATGCGAAACGTACATGCGATGGGAATGCGTTGGGTTTGGGTAATATTAATGACATGAAAACATTGTTTTAAAATATGACATGAACATTGACTTGTGATTATGTTTGTAAACATAATGATGGACATGACACTTAGAAAATATGAGTGTGGCCAACTCGAGGTTGGGTTGAGTTTGTAGCATAAATCTACCTGGAACCGACCGGCTTAACTAGTGGCTACAAGCAATAGGACCCAATGTGAGTAATTGGTCATGTCGCACTTGAACCCCGAGGATAGACCAAGTTGTGGTGTAAAGCTACCCGGACCCGCCCGGCTTAACTAGTAACCACAACAAGGTCTAATGTGAGAGGTTGGGTGCATTAAATTAATTAATGCCACATGGTAGGGTTAAGTCATGGACCACTTAAGTACTTAACTAATTAAACATGATGGGTTGACGCAGTTAAGTCATGAACCTTGGGTACACTTAACCAACTTGATACTTGATTGGGTAGGGTTAACCACATTTAACCCGCTAGAAACCCTAGTTACGTGGTCCTTTTCACCAGTAACCCTCTAGATTGTATCATGATACCCTAGGGACTGGGCTAGGATGGGGCACGATTACTGGGATGACATGTAAGCGACCAAAACGACGGCTGAGTAGGTGCGCCGGTGTAGGTTCAGGCGGACCATGGTCGTGCATATGGTCCGGAGTTGAAAAAGCAGACACGGGCACCCTAGGTTTAGACTGTGTGTGCTTGATTTGTGTCCGTGGTTGGCACCCTAGGGATTGATACACCCTAGGGTGGACCTAGCACAGTTTGACTACACTTCGTGATTGGGCCGTATGACACCGACACTTGACGAGTTAGGCTTATTGGGAGCCGATCGACTAGACCGAGTAGTTGGACCTCGATTTAGGTCATCTCATGATGTGGGCCAGCTTTGGGTCAAGGGATCATCTCTTGATTATACTTGACATGGATTGGAATACTAGTACACACCTGGTGCAACTTAACCTTGTATTTGCGATGCCACACTTGATCTGTCTTGTTAACTTTTCACCATGCCAGTTATCACCCTACATCTCATCTCTATTTTACATGTTCAGTTAACTTTATTAGTTTTTATACTAATAGTAGATAGGACTTACCAGTCTTTTTGACTGACCCGTTTTCTTTCGCCTCTTTTCTTCCGTTCCCCCCCCACCAGGTTTACAGGGTGGGAACACTGGTACCTAGCTTGGATCTTTATCAGCTTTTCTGGATAGCTCACGTATGGTTTGAGCATGCTATGGCCTTATGCTACTTTGGGGATAGTTACTTTATGTTTCTTTTTCAGTTTTCAGTTTGTGTTCTAGATTTTGTTTCATGGGAAAATAATGACCAAGTTCTTCGATGTAACTTGACTATGGTTTTGAAATGCTAGTTTTATCCGCTGCTTTACTACTCTGTTTTATTTATATGTTCTGTCTTGTGATATCTGCATGCATGTTTACCTTGTTTAACGCCCCTCCAAAGCTAGTGTGCTTGCAAGAGTTACCCTGGCTGAGGTGGGGTGTTACATTTGGTATCAGATCATAAGGTTTACAAGATTTGAGAAAAAAGGTTTTTAAAACTTACCTTTTGAAAAACTATTTTCCAAACCAATTAAGTATTTTCCAAGAAAAGTCTAGTTATTTTAAAAGGCTATTCCCCAAAAGCCATTAGCATTATCCTTCGTTTCTTCATTCTGAATCTATGTTTTTCTTTTTCAGTATGGCCGATCTTAACCTTCCCGAGGGAGTGACCATTCACGGATGGTTCCGGAGATACTTGGAAGCTAGAGCCAACGACGCAGGCCCAGCAAATACCCCCACCGTAACTGATGTTCCTCCTCCTCCTCCCCCTCCTCAGCATCCACAAGCGGATTTCGCAAAGGTTTGCAAGGACTTTAAGGCGATGGGTGGCAAGAATTTCATTGGGACGGAGACTTTTGTGGAGGCACGAAATTGGTTGAAAGAAACTGAAGATCTTTTCGCTATCTTTGATGTGGAAGACCATAGAAAGGTTTTATTAGCAGCATGGCTATTAAAAGAAGAAGCTGCTTATTGGTGGGAGGTCACCAATGCTACAAGGCCTATAGAGACTTGGGGCGACTTTAGGACGAGGTTTGGGCTTAAGTTTCTATCATCAGCTGAGGCAAATCTGCAATTGGAGAAGTTTATATCTTTGAAGCAAGGGGACATGACAGTGAGGGAGTATGTGAATGAGTTTAACCAGCTCGCTCGATTCGGTTTGGACATGGTTAATACTCCCCAGAAGAAGGCTTTGTGCTTTGCACGAGGGTTGAACGAGCCATTAAAAGGTTTAGCCCTATCTCATATACCCATGGGGGCCACTTTTGAAGGCCTAGTGGACATGGCATTGCTTCAAGGAGACGATAAGAATGGCAAGAAGGAAGTCAAGCCTAATGAGACTCAAGCCAAGAAGACAGACTCCAAATGGGGAGGAAATCAGAGCAATCAGAACAACAAGAACAACAAGAACAACAAGGGCAACAAGGCCAAGGCAAAGGACCCAAGAAAATGCAACTACTGTGGGATTGTTGGGCACATAGCTAAAGACTGTAAGAAGAAGAAGAGGAAGCTGGGCGAATGCTTTCATTGTGGAGAGACTGGACACTTTAGCAAGGATTGCCCCAAAAAGCAAGGGCAGAATCAGCGTGCAGGACCTTCTGGAGGGAAAGTGCATGCTCTCAACACTGCTCCAGCTCAGGATCGAGGTAGTATTTCTGTAGAAAGTCTTGTTTATATTTCTGATTATCCTGTTCGCACCTTATTTGATTCTGGCGCATCGCATAGTTTTATTTCTTCTGATCTTGTTGAAACTTTGCACCTAAGTACTAGTCTAGTTGAGGATCTCGTCAGTGTTTCAAATCCAATAGGGGGCTCCGCCCATTTATCTATTTATGTGTACATATATTTATGTGTACATATATTTATGTATGCATATTTGAGTACAAGTCTGAGAGGTGAAAATATAAAGAGCATCATCACATGCTAGGCAAACAAGGTGCAGCTTAGTAAATGAAACTTGCTTAATTGTATTCATAAATTGGTTGTTTCAAATATGGAAAATATCACAATATTCTATGGCAACAGCAAGATCAAAGCATTTGGTATAGTACATGCAACAGTAATGGTATATGGGATAGATTATTGGCATGTCAAGGATAGCATCTGATCGACCTTTTAGTTAACAAGTGAACTCAGATATTTCAAGTGAACAAAATTGAAGAGGCATAAAATATGTTCTTATCAGTTTCAAAAATGATTAAGTATTATTCAAAGGTAGATCAAGCAGTATCAACAAGATTCAATGGTAAAGGCAAGTGTATATTGGAAATGCAGAATATCAGCAAGGAGAAGATAGTTTAAATAAGTCCAAAAATATATATACAAGGCATTTTTTTTAAAAAATGACCAATTCAAACTATGAACACGCAAGTTCCAGAGTGTTTGAAAAATTCAAACTCCAAAAGTTCAAGTCGTGGATTTAAGGAGCCAAAGCTTTATATTCTTTCAATTTCAAATTCGAAGAAATCCCACAAATCATCTGAAGAAATCAACGCAGCAAATTAGGGGAAATTCAAGACCAAATCCACAACAAAATACTCGTATATATCATGACCAAGTCATTCATGAAATTAGAGCATATAATTCGGATCCCTATAAATGTTCACCAACTCATCACTGGCATATCATCCAAGTTCGAAGAAATTAGAAGCAAAAAATTGTATAGCAAAATCATACTAGGAACAAATAACTTGGATCCAGATCGAATCTCTACAAGTCGATTAGAGCAACAAAGCTTCAAAGCATCATAGTATCAAATCTAAGAATCGAAGTTACGATTTGGGAAAAGGAGGAAAACCCTAGCAATCGCCGTCGCCCTTTATTTTTCCAGAAAGAAGGAGATCGGGCTCAAATGAATATGGGTGAAGCACAATTATATGAGGCTAGCCAAGTCTTTAAATAGTGACAAGAGTTTTAGTGTTTTATTTAAAAAAACTAGTGTTCTGTTTATTTATTTTCAAAGTTTCTTTTTTAATTGTTTTTTATTTGTTTCAATTTGTAATCAAACTAGAGTTTTCTAGTTTATCTCTAAAACTAGGGAGATGAATTACGCGGTTGTAATTTGGGGAAATCTAGTTTCGTGGATCGAAACTAGTACAGGGTTTTGAACGTAGGATTAGTGCAACTAGAGCGAGATTTTGAGGCCTTTTGCGTAGCTCCTAGTAGAAACTGGAGATACGTTTTGAGCGTAGGTTTAGGAAAAATAGGCTAGGAATTGTCGCGAGTTTACGGGTATTGTAAGCGTTATAATTATTGACTAATACCTAGTAGAAACCTTGGAGAATGCAGCAGTAGGCAGGATTTTGCCGAAGCTGGGTATATCTATGTGTTATTTATTTTCCGCATTTACTCTGATTATTATCTGCAATTGATATTATTTAGTTACTCAGCAAAAACTGCGACAAACCCTATTCATCCCCTCTCTTGTTAATTTAGATCCTACAAGTGGTATCAGAGCAGGTATTTTTTTTTAATTTTATTTTAACTCTAGAGTCAGTCCATAGCTAGACCACCAATGTTTAATGGAACTGATTATGCTTATTGGAAAGCTAGGATGAAAATTTATTTGAGTTCAGTCGATTATGATGTGTGGGATATTATAGAAACGGGTTTTAAATCTCCCACTGTTACTGTTAATGGTATTGATGTTCCTAAACCAAAAGACAAGTGGGAAGCTAATGATAAAAAATTATTTTCAACTAATGCCAAAGCGATGAATGCTTTAATATGTGCTTTTGATAAAACTGAATTTAATCGAATTTCTCATTGTGAAACTGCGTAGGAAATATGGCATAAGTTGGAAGTCACACACGAAGGTACATCTCAAGTTAAGGAATCTCGTCTCGCTCTACTCAGCAACGAATATGAACATTTCTCTATGCAAAAAGACGAAGATATAAAAGATTTGTATGGATGCTTCTCATCACTAGTCTACAATGCAAAAGCTCTTGGCAAAACTTATACCGAAGTGGAATTGATCAGAAAAATATGGAGAGTGCTACAGATGAATTTTGAAGCTAAGGTGATGGCGATTCAAGAATTAAAAGATCTGAATAAAATAAGCATGGAAGAGTTGATCGAAAATCTGATTACTTACGAGATGGAGTTAAAATCAAGAGAAGAACGAAAGAATTCTGAATCAAAGAAAAAGACGACTGCTCTAAATAATACTGTTAAAAGTGATGACGAAGATTCCGCTGAAGAGCTCGCCATGGTTTTTAGGAAGTGGGCCAAAAGAAATTACAACCCACGAAAGAAGAATTCAAAAACCAACAAGTTTGAAAGTTCAGATAGTTCAGACGATGAAGTGTTTTGCTACAATTGCAAGAAACCCGGGCATATCAAACCAGATTGCCCATAACTTAAGGATGAAAAGAAGAAAAAATTCAGAAGAAAGAATAAGGCTTTTGCTATTACATGGGATGACGAAGAAGGAGAAGAAGTTTCTGAAAGTGATGAAGAGAAAGCTAATTTGTGTCTTATGGCTCAATCTGATTCAAAAAGTAGTGAAGAGGATTCAAGTGAGGTATCGAATTTTACTTATAAAGATTTAATTTTAATGTGTCACGATCTCACAAAAACCGTTGATTCTCTTGAACTAAAAGTTAAGAAACTGAAATCTGATAGGTCAAAAGTAGTTCAAGAAAATAATAGATTAGAAAGAAAACTTGAAAAAGTTAAGAATTCACCGTTTTCTGAATGCGAAAAATATCAGTTTTTGAGTGATGATCTTTTGAATTTCAAAACTGGTTTTGAGTTACTTAAAAGTGAAAACGTGAATTTGAAGAATGATAATCGTGATTTTGAGAAGGAGATTGAGAAGCTTAAAGAATCTGAAAAACTTGAGTTTGAAAAGCGAAAACAATTTGAAATTGAAATTTATAAGTCCAATGCTAAAATCAAAGCACTTGAAAATGAAAATTTGGTTTTAAAACAAAATGATGCTGAAAAGAGGAAAATCGCTATTAATCGTTGTTTAAATTTAATGGAAGAAAATAGCGATCTTAAATTTAAAATTCAATGAATTGAGTCAACTTTGACTAGATTTTCTAAAGGAGAGAAATCGTTGAATATATTGTTAAAAAACCAATTTTTTGTTAAGAATAAAAAATGACTTAACTTTGGAAAAATTGATCCAGTTGAAAAACAAAATTCTAATAATTTTAAAAATCCTTTTAATTGTTTTGAAAAAGATCGATTTGAAATTTTGAACTCTAATAGTTTCAAAGGGTTTTTAAATCATAAAAGAAATGAAAACTCGTTTAAAAACAATTCAATTACACGTGTTTGGATCCCAAAAGAGAATAAAATCAATTCGATTTAGATTAAATGAGTTTGGATTCCAAAGGGTACTTTAGTGGATAGTAATGGATTATTATATAAATGGTTTTGGGTACCAAAACGTGCAAACGAAGAAATGAGTGTTAAAACAACTGTTGTTAGACCACTCGATCCTGTAAACATTTAGGTACCAAGGGAGGCTAAGGAACAACTGTGCTTAAGAGAGATAAAATTCAAATTGATTCATATTATCGAATTATTTGGAGTTCCTTAGCCATAGAATTCTTAGTTGGAGATACATTGGTTCACATCAATTATGGTAAGTCAAGTATGATCTCTAAACTCATATTTTTATTTCCTGTTTTACTTTATGCTTATTTATATCGACACTTCCATGATATTTTTGACATATCTTGAACATTGTTAATCGAAAATTTGAAATTTATAATGTTCTAGAAAGTTAATGTAATTTCACACGTCTTTGTTGTTTTGAGTTTCTTCTTATTCACTTTGGAAAATATTGAAAAACTGAACTCAATAAAGTGGACTACTTGAAAGCCATGATTGATTTGTTGTGAAATTTTCATTTTTTACTTGGCTTGATTATATTAATTTTGAAATCATTCGTGATTAATTGTTGAATTTTTTGGATTATAAAATTTGACTTTTTTTCTCAAGTGATTTCAAATAGTTATCTTCAGAATTGATCGCTGATTGCTTCTTGTGCTTGTTTAAAAATTCTCTAAAAAATTCACTTGTGATTCTTGCTTTGAAAATGATCTTGTGTTACTCTGATAAGGAAATTGATTTTATTCGTTTGAATACCTTGATTATTGGACGATGGGTTGGAAAATAAGTGACTGTATTTCTTTAAATTTCATAGGCAATTCGAATTTCATATACAAGTGTTTTAAAATTGTCTAAGAGCAATCAGCTTTAGAAATATTCGATAATTTCACATTCTACTAATTGATTTTTGAAACTGATTTTCAACTTGCATTGATATTTTCAAAACCCCTCAGGAAATTGATATTTTCAATTTTAAAATTATTTTTGATTGTTTATTCAAAAATTGAAATTATTGATTGATTTGAACCGTTTTGGGACTCATCAAAATTATTAATAGATTTATGAAATTGTGATGAGTTGTGCCTATGGTATAATTCATAACTAGAGGAGATGATATTTTTAAAATTTCATGATGAGTGGACAGATTTTATAATATCTTTGAATTAGAACTTATTTCAAGACCATCTTCTATGTCTATCATATTCTTGTCATTCATCATGGTTTTATTTAATTTGGAGAGCTCAAATTATTTTTGGAAAGAAAACTATCTTGGAAATAAAAATAAGGAAAAAGAAATATATATATATATATAATTTATCCTTGGTACTCACTCCCATTTAAAAGTCCTCGCGGTTATGCATGGGTGAATTACCTTAATCGCTATGTGCTTCCATTCTCACTTAAAATACCTTTGGGCTGTGCAAGGATAGAACTCATTAGAGAGGATAAAGTTAAGTTACTACTAACCCCATTTAAAAGAGCTTTGATCTATGCGTGGTTAGCAAGTGCTTAACACATTTTGAGCTTATTTAAAAATTTTGAAATTCATATTCAAATATTCAATTTTATTGAACTCTCCTCATTCTATAAAATCGTAAATCCATTCATTCTGAAAGTGAAGTTTGCTTTTGATTTGAAGGTTATTATGATTTTTGTTCGATTAAATGGGATTTACGATTTATATTCTCTCTCTTAATTTGAATTTATATTTATGGTCTAAATTCATCAATATTTCGAATTTTATTATTCTTTTGATGATAACAAAAGGGGGAGAATGGTCAAGATTTTGATTGATGAGTATTTAATTCAAGAATATTTTAAGATTGGAAATAAAATATCTAGAGGGAGAATGGTAAATTGAATTTCATTATTTATATTTTCTAGATATATAGGGGGAGTTCAGTTGTAGGGGGAGCATACAAATAGGGGGAGTAATATATTTTACGCTCAAACACATTTAACACATTCAAAATCTTGTATATGTTTGTCATCATCAAAAGGAGGAGATTATTGGGTATAATAATGTGTTGCAAGATTTTTGTTTGATGATAACAAAGATATAATATTATTTAAACGTATTTGTAGTTGTACTATTTTATATTACACCGTTTCACAGAAATAAATATTATTGAATAATATACTATTATACATAATTGATTATATTCGCAGTATAATAATTCAATTAAATATTTTATTTCAAAATCTGAAATAGTACAACATTCTAACTCCACTATTGTATATTCACAGTTATAATATTTTATATGGAATTATACTACTGAATTAATTTGAATATGATAGACAATTTGATTTGAAAACAATAAAATAATATTTTATTTCAATGGAATTTTTTTATTGCAAATATTAGTACAATCTTCTCATTCAGTACATTTTGAAACGACCCGAAACCGTACCCTTTGAGTCGACCCATCATACCACACGTCCAACCCAAATTGCACAGAAATATGAATCATTTTTTTAGAAAGAAGTTAGAGGATGAGAAATAGAAAGAAAAAAAAGTTAGAATAGAAGAAAAAAACGAAGATCACAAACTCACAGCGGAACGAATAAAATATATTAGATAACATAAACTTTGAAACACAAACCAGTAACTTTATATATATACCATCATCAGAGCACAACAGCTATCTCTGGAACAGTTATAAACACCTGTTTCCAGATACAACATAGTACACAACGGAAAATATTATAGTCTATAGCTAACTGGTGAAGCCTTCTGTTTCAAGCTCCTTCAAGTGAATCTGTACAATCCCGACTACTTGACTGCCCATACAAATTTAGGCACCCAAGAGTTTAGGGAAACAAAACAAAATAAACTATGGGTCAGTCATGGGACTGGTATGAGTAAACTCCAACCATTTGTTTAACTTTCAAAATCCTTTCGAAAGAAATGATAATCGTAAGACCCATCCACACATAAACACGGATGGTTTTTACCTTACGATAACCAAAATATTTTTGATATCAAATCCAGTAATATTATAATAATGTCTACATCAAATAAATAGAATCTAGCTGAACGCTTACATCTCACGGTCCATATATAATATAAAATCAAAACCGCAGGGCGCTTATTGGAGATTGGATTTCCAGCATGACAAGGTATGGGACCACCTGTCGATAGTGTATCTCTAGAGGCGAATACACTGGGCTCAACAAGAACATCTTGCAACCCGTCCCACACATGACCGACCACTCATTCCGCTTGAGTGTATCGAATGTATATCACCAACGGTTGGGATCAACAACCGTTTCCCAAAAGGGACAGCATCGATAGATTAAAGAACAAATTGAATTTCTCTAGATAGGTGATTATACATCCTAATGGGTGCGACCCACTTAGCAATGCAGCCTGCGCGATTTTTGTCAATTCCCGTTTGTGAGGCTTGAGGTTTAAATTATCTTCCAGAACATCGGCCACCATTCACTTTGAATGTCACATCGTCATACCCGCCAAATCACAAATTTATTTCCCTAAAAATACCACGGGTATAAAGCTAAGAGAAACGAATTCCTCCGCCACCAAACGTAAGTACGTTTGAAGAGATCAACTTACATGGTCTGTTAGATATACTCTGTCAGACATTCGTCCATTCACGTTGTCCTGGGACTGGACAAACCGAGGGCACTATCCCGTAAACAGGATAGCCATTGCATAACTCCGTCTTCAATTTATTTTCATCATATTTGGTCACAATGCTAATGCCCATACAGAGTGGTTTCCAGATAATGAATCTGATCCCGGTCTCTCCGTATTGACGGCGGAAAAATGGTCAAAAACTTCGATAGTCGGTGGTTTAACTATCAAGGAAAAATAAGTGTGCAACCAACGTTCTTATTTCCAGGTAGGAATTAGATCGATCAATCATCAATCAACATTTGGCCCGTTTAAATCAATTCCTTATTATATTATTATTTACAATTCCCATTTTACATCTTTCATATTCATTTGAAACTCGATTTCCCCTCTCGATTCTTTGAAAAACCTTTTCAATATATTATAATTCCTTTACTCGAGAAATGTCTCTTATTCCAGTTAGAAGACGTTTCTAAATATTCATGAATCCTTATTTTCTATATTCAGAAAATATACATTATTAATATTGGAGAATATTTCCGAATTCCCTTTCTTAATTCCTCGTTGACCAATTCATTTCATTTTAATAACAGCGTTACAAGCGCTGTTTCCCAATATTTGATTTATAAAAACATTACTTTTAACAACAGCGTTACAATCGCTGTCTAGAATTATAGAACACTTACAATAACAATAGCATTAAGATCGCTGTTAAAACAGTTATTATAACGGAAGCGTTAAAATTTCGATTTAGATTTACCAAAACATTTATTATAACGGCAGCATTTAAAATTGCTATTTAAAAATATTTGGTTTATCAAAATGCAACTTGTATTTATTTATTTAAATAAATAAATCAATAAGTAAATAAATAAAGAATTATTAAATTTGATTCAAATGGAAAGTAAACTAACTTCTTCCCTAAATTCAAGATAATCCAATTTCAATAAATAACTCTCTTTCGAATAATCTATATTCAATTTATATACTGAACTTTACCATTTGAGGTAGATTCAAATTCCAAATGCACATTTGAATTCATCGTTTCCAAATCACAACCAAATTCCTTTATAACCCCTCCAGTCCACGAAACGTATCACACTTTATTTTATAAACTAAACTCATCGTTTCCCTTTTTAAAACGATTACCCATTTCCTTTTCATTTAATTTCAAATCTGGATTTCATACTTCCAATCTAAATTCCTTTATAGATATTTCATTCGCAAAATATTTCCTTTAAACCATTATTTACCTAAATCGTGAATATATTTCTTTTATATATAATTAAATCAGTTTGATTTTCATACTAAAAATAATATTTTAAACCCAACTTCTATTTATTGTCTATTCAGAATAATTCCTATAAGTCTCATTTACTTTTATTTAATCATTTAAAATCTCTTTCAACATTTCCTTAATAATTTGTATGTTTACATCTCATTTCAAATATTGGCTTCAAAACCCATTTCCACTTCACTATATAAATTCAATGTATCCAATGATAAATAATTCAATTCATATATATTCTCATTCATAAACAAATTCTTGATTCATTCATTCGAACAGGTTTTCTATTTTCAACTCCATTCAAAATTTAAATTTCTATTTTTGAAAATAAAATTCCTTTTTTACACTCAAATTTCCTTTTATATATTTGAAAATATTTTATGGTATTTAAATACCAAAATTCTAGATCAGGGTAGCTCAACCACAACAAAGTCAATCACCGACTATATATGTATATCACACCACACATCAAAATCAAGGAAAAACAGTAATATAAATATTGAGGAACCCAGTTGGGTCCCTCTAACCTGTTTCCCTGCATCCACAGATGTTAATCAACATTAATTAATAACAGAAATAATTATCAACCAACTATATAACCATATCAACCATTCAACCAATTTTATCAACCATTTATTCAAACAACCATCACACAATATAAAATTACTAGAAATAAATTAAAACTCGTTCATATAAAAATATAAACGAGTCAGAGTTAGTGAGTTTACTCACCTTGGTTCGCAGTTAATGGTTCTACTATTGTTCCATTTAAAATCAAACAAACGTTTGATTTTATCATGAAATTCCACTAGCTTCGTTCTAAGCGAAATTAGTTCCACCATTTAGATCTCGTCGTTATGGTTCCAGTAGATCTGGTCGTGATCAATTCTGTTCACTAATGAACGATATTTTATAGTTACAATTGTATAATTAAATCAAAATCATTAAATTGTTTAATTAAGTGGTTATTACCATAATCTTATGGTTTCGTAGCCGGTACTCCATTAAATTCCACTAACCATAGACATACGCCAAAGAGTACGTCCAAATTCCACAGGTTTGCATGGACCATCAGCTACATCAGTTAGCCTTGCTTGCGTCCAAGACATTGATGTATTAAGGTTGAAGGAAAATGCTAAGCTCGATGTGTGCGGCGTCCAATTTTCAATGCTAGTTCAGTATTAATTTTCAGAGAGATGACAAGTGCTTTCACAGAATGGGTGAGTGCACCACGTTATCTCTTATACCCTTTGCTTCACGTTAACCTCATGTACCCAATAGTTATTTCCTCCAGATAATTTCGAACACCCCCTTCCTTAATTCAAACTTGCCATTATACTTTTCATTAGTTCAAAGAAACTCCACTTTTAATCCGTACAAAACTTCAACAGTACGCATTCGAACTCCATGCCTTTTGTTCCATACATCGCGATATAGAAGCCCATTTCTTCACTAATGAAAACAACGATCGACGCTTCCACCCTCAAATAACTCTTCTTCTTTTATAAGCATATTTTCTCTCCTACAGTAAGTGAACTTAACCATGTTCTTCTCATTTTGTAAACCGTGACTTCACTTCGAACTCCTCCTACACAACGCCATTTCCACCAACCAACACTTGATCTGCATCTCCAGATAATGACTTGGGTCTTGAAACCCAAAATAACTAACCACGTTACAAAGCCTTATTCCTGTAATGACCCGCTTTCTACGCAGCGGAGGATCGTAGAATATTTATTTCTTTCCGGTATGAAGTAGTATGGTCATGTAACTTTGGGAAACATCGACTAGAGTCATTTCCCATGCTTATGATTTTTGTCGATTTTTAAATGACCATTTTGCCCCTAGTTGGTACTGTTTTGGCCATAACTTTTGATTGGAAAGGAATTTTGACCTGAAACCACTTCCATTAGATTCGTTTGATGGTTTACCTTTCCGTAGAGTGGTCATAATAGCCAAACGGACTTACTGTTTGGGAGATATGGCTGAAACAATGTTTAGAGGGTGAAAAACTGCTTAACCGGGCCCAATCGGGTTATTAGTGGATAAGCCCATAACCTATTTCGGGATTAGGGTTATGGGGAGGCTGCAATGAGATAGAGGATCATTCCATTTCAGTTTTCTAGCCTCCACGTATCACCAAGGAACCCTAAAAATGGCCTCCAACCTCTAAATCACCTCCAAATCACCTTTTGGTCAAGGATTTGGCTTAACAACCCCTAATCAAGGAAGATCTACACCAAATCAATATTGGAGCTGCTGTTTAGCATAGAGATTCACATCAAATCAGAGCTTTATTTCAGATCTTAGTTTATTTTGTGGCTAAGGTGAGTGATTTGCATAGTTTTGCACTAATTATGGTTAATTAGGGATGATTAGTGTTAATTAGCGAATTTAAACATGATAAAATTCTGGAAAAATGTTTATAAAATTCGGAATGATGTTTTAGACCTCTGATATGAATTTGGGCTAATTTGGTTAAGTTTTGCTAACTATATCATAAGTTTCACCTAAACATGCTTAAGGGAAAATAGGGGGTTTTGGCTATGTTTGATCCATTATAACCTATCATATTGTTGTTTTGATGTTTGTGGTTGATTATACATGTTTCTATGACTGTATGGTATGCTTTGTGATTAGTTAGAATAGTTGGAATGGTCGAAAACGCCGTCGAGGGGCGTAAACAGCTCGCTGGACAAGGTGCAGGGATTCGGATCGGATAGGGGATTGAGGGTCGATCGGATCGCCCTATGGGATCGTGGGACCTCACCACGAGTCGAGTCATCTCCTCCGAACCGAACCATCTGCGCAAGGCCCACGAGCAACAACCGTGAATTGCTACCCGATCCGATCCACTCGTGCTTCGTATCATGATCCAACTAGAGGAAAGCAACATCCACGATCCGATGCACAACGAGACGCCGATCCGAACCAGGGGGAGCCACGAGCTGGAGGAGCGCGATCCGACCCGTATGGGGTATTCCGATCTGAACCGAAGAGAGGAGCACGATCCGAAGCAAAGAGAAAGAGGACCGCGATGACGATCCGAACCATGGCAAGCTGGAGACCCCGACCCGATCCGCCAGGGGTGATGGCGACCCGAACCGATCCAGTGAAGAAGGAGCTTCTAATCCGACCCGACCCAGTATTGACCAATAACACGAGATGCAAAGGTAGTCCAATATGGGAAGTGAGAGCTCAGGATCCAGTTGGGAACCAAGGAGTTCACTTCACGGTTGGACTTTGCTGCGGGACGTGTGCTAAGGAGTTGTCGACGTTCATAACTTCGATTCACCACTAAGAATGGATGATGGCTACTTATCAGTGCAGTAGGGTCATTATGACCGTAGGGGCAAGGTGATGGTAGCAAGACTATGTTATCAGTGCAGTAGGGTCATTATGACCTGAGGGGCAAGGTGATGCGTAGTAAGACTATGAGCCAGCGCAGATGGGGTGAACAACTCCATGGGGCAAGTGGACATAGTAAGGATTCGTAAGGCTATGAGCCAGCGCAGATGGGGTGAATAACTCCATGGGGCAAGTGGACATAGCTAGGAATTAGTGGCTACGTTATCAGTGCAGTGAAGCCATTTATGACTTCATGGGGCACAGTGATCGTAGCAAGGTATGTTGGGTGATCGAAGTGGTGAATATCGTATGCTTTACGCACTGAGCGAGAGATGTGAGGATGGATTCTTTGTTTGATTGTTTGCCATCACTATGACATGCACACCTCCCCCACCTACGTATCTTTATACCATTTGATATGGTACCTTAGAGTGTTGTACAGTATGTAGTGCTAACTCTTTGGTTGCAGGTCCAGGTTCAGGAATGTTTTTAGTCTACCTGTTATTGTTCACTTTAGATGCTTATCGCTCATACCAGGCTTTATGTCTGACCCAGAGTTTTATGTCTCCTCTTATTACTCTGGGTGCTCACACGAGCATACTAGAGACATGTTATCTGGTGATGCGCGCGTAGCTGATTCGGAGGCGGGCAGGAGGCTTCCACGTATGATATATATATTCTCCCTGTGTCGTTGGTGGTCGCTACTTGGGCATTAGTAGTGTACCTCCTTATCTTGCTTTTGCTTTGAGATAGTTTGAAAGTTGTAATAAGTTGTATTTTGGATTTTCGCTGCTATGATATTTGGTTCTGATTTTCAGCTTATGCACTGTCTCTCCTGTTTTATGTCAAGTATGTTATTATTATATTTTATTCTATGCGCTGTGAGACATTCTACAGGTTCTTTGCATGTTCATTTCCTTCTTCCTTTTCCTTCTGACGACCCGTTCCGTGCTAACTGGACATGTGTACAGCGCACTTTTGGAGTAAATGTCGGTTGGTGCGGAGCGGGCCGTCACACTGGGAATCAGAGCTCTAGGTTGCGTAGTTAACCTAGGGAAAGACACCAGGGAGAGATAGTACATATATGAGAGTGCGTATTTGTGATTATTTTGGTTTTCAAAAGCTATATATATATATATATACATACTATTAGTAGTATAAGAGTGAAGTCGCACTGCACTAGCACTACTATGGGGTCGTTAATCGTTTCCCTTTTTCAGATTGACGATGAGCCGAGACACGAGGGTTGCTGGTAGAGGGACCAACCAAGGGAATGCCGCTGACATGAGGGCGATGTTTACTAACCTCATGAGAGACATGCTTAGAGAAGTGCAAGGGGCAGTTCCCAATCCCGGAGTTGGTGTTGGCCCAGTTGTGCAGGCGCCTAGGGTCGATTTCGCCAAGTTGTGCAAGGATTACACTAACCTTGGTGGGTAACCGTTCCACGGGACGGAGTCGGACACGAATGTTCAAGACTGGATGGATAGCTGTGACCGTATCTTTGATGACTTGGGTCTCGAGGATGCGATGAAGAGAAGGCTAGCGTCTCGTCAGCTGCAAGGGCGAGCGATGAATTGGTGGAATGCCATTAGAACAGCTACTCCAGAAGATCAGGTTACTTGGGATCATTTCAAGGCTCGCTTTAGCGAGAAGTTCATTCCAACTGCCCAGAAGTCAGTGTTGTTCAAGAGGTTCTTGGAACTCAAGCAGAACGGAAGGGAAGTTTCTGACTATATTGCTGAGTTCGACACTTTGTCGAAGTATGGACTGTCTCTTATCGATACTCCTGAAAAGAAGAATGAGAAGTTCATCACTGGTTTGGATGGGTACTTGGGGGAAAGGCTTATCAACCACATCGATGAGACTTTTGAATCGATAGTGGGGAAAGTTTTGAGATCAGATAGTCTTTACCCTAAGTCCAAGACTGAGGCTGCATCTGCAGAAGGGCCAAAGCCGCAAGCAGGCGGTGGAGGCAAGAATAACTCTCAAAATAAGAGGAAGCAGGACCAATGTAAAGGTGGCCAGAAAAAGAGCAAGAAGGATGTTGAGTGCTTCAGCTATGGTAGGAAGGGCCATTATGCTAAAGAATGTCGGGCCAAGCCAGCGGAAAGGAAGTGCTACAACTGTGGTCAAGTGGGACATCATAAGGATAAGTGTCCGCAACCTCTTAAAGAGAAGCAGATTGTGAAAGCATATGCTATTGATGCTGTTCCTTCTTCGTCGAATGCCCCAATTGCGGCGGAGAAAGGAAAGAATGTTGTTATTCAAGGTATGCTTTCTATTTATGATATACCAGTTCGAGTTTTGTTTGATACTGGGGCTTCCCGTTCCTTCATATCTAGTGACCTGGTAGATAGGTTGGGACTGGAACCCGAGATTGTCGATAAACCATTAGTTGTGACGAACCCGATTGGTGGTTCGACTAGCCTTAGTATGATTTGCAGGAATTTGGTCTTATCGAGTCGTGGATGTATGTTTGTTTGTGATTGCTTTGTTTTGGGCTTTACTGGGTATGGCATTATATTGGGAGTCGATTGGCTCCAAAGATACGGGGTGGTGGTAGACTGTGATAGCTTATTGGTGACAGTGAGGGCAGATGATGGGCGGAGGGTAGTGTTTGGTAGCCTACATAGTGACGGGGTTATGGCTAGTTTTGTAAATTCCCTCGACATCCCGCAGGATGAGTTGTCTGATGTGCCCGTAGTTGTCCAGTATCCGGACGTCTTCGAGGAGGTGACCGGGCTTCCACCACACCGAGAGATTGAGTTCCGTATTGATTTAGTGAAAGATGCCAGACATATAGTGATGCCACTTCGTCGTATGGCACCAAGGAAGCAGAGAGAGGTCGGGGTGCAAGTCGGCAATCTTTTGAAGAAGGGATTTATTAGAAGGAGTGTCTCTGAGTGGGGAGCACCAGTTGTGTTTGCCACTAAGGCAGATGGTTCCCTTCGTTTGTGTGTGGACTATCGCGAGTTGAATAAGGTAACGAGGAAGAATAAGTATCCTCTACCGCGGATAGATGATTTGTTTGATCAACTGGAAGGAGCAAGAGTGTTCTCCCAGTTGGACCTCGCGACAGGATTTCATCAGCTTCGAGTAGCAGATGAGAGTGTTCCGAAAACGGCATTTAGGACGCCGTATGGATTTTATGAGTGGTTGGTCATGCCATTTGGGTTGACCAATGCGCCAGCCTGTTTTGTGGATCTTATGAATCGAGTATTCAGAGATCAGTTGAATAAGTTTGTTCTTGTGTTCGTGGATGATATCCTTGTTTACTCAAGGACAGAGGAGGAACACAAGGGACACTTGAGGATAGTGATGGAGGTATTGAGGAAACACCAATTGAAAGCGAAATTCTCTAAGTGTCATTTTTGGAGAAGGGAAGTGAGATTCTTGGGTCATGTTGTTTCAGAGAGTGGTATTGCCGTGGACCCTGCGAAGGTGGCTACGGTACAAGATTGGCCAACGCCCAAGAATGCAACAGATGTAAGAAGTTTCTTGGGATTAGCTGGATATTATCGTAAGTTTATCCAGGACTTCTCCAAGATAGCAGCACCGTTGACTCAATTGACAAAGAAGAATCAGTCCTTCGTCTGGGACGGAGTGTGTGAGGATGCCTTCAAGAGTCTAAACGAGAGGTTGACGCGTGCGCCAGTGTTAGTCATTCCTAAAGGGAATGAAGAGATGACGGTATACACAGATGCTTGTGGTACTGGACTGGGTGTTGTATTGATGCAAGGAGGTAGGGTTGTAGCTTATGCTAGTCGACAGCTAAAGCCGCATGAGAAGAATTATCCTACCCATGATTTGGAATTAGCAGCGATCGTGTTTGCGCTGAAGATGTGGAGACATTATCTCTTGGGAGAAAGATTTGAGCTGTTTACTGATCATAAATCGTTAATGTATCTCTTCTCCCAGAAAGATCTGAATCTCCGTCAGCAGAGATGGTTAGAGTTCTTGGCTTCGTATGATTTTGATATCGCATATACGCCTGGGAAAGGTAATGCGGTAGCTGATGCCTTGAGTAGGAGACATGCCAGCTTAGGGGCAATGTTTATTGAATGGAAGCAACTGGAGTATATCGCAGGGTTTGATTTCAGACCAAAGTGCGAATTAGATCCAGTTATGCTAGCTAGTTTGGCGATCAGACCCACTTTGATAGAGCGGATTGGTTCTAGTCAGAGGGACGATCCTAATCTATTGAAAATCATCTCCAAGTTAGAGATGGGTATCGATGAGGAGATGAATGTGTATGGGCTTGATCGAGATGGATGGCTTCGGAAGAATGGAAGATTAGTTGTGCCCGACGTGAATGGTTTGAGAGATAAAGTGCTTAGAGAATGTCATCACTCAAAACTTACTATACATCCCGGTGGTAACAAGATGTATCGAGACATGAAGCAGACTTACTAATGGGAAGGGATGAAAAGAGACGTTGGGAAGTTTATATCCAAATGCATGAATTGCCAGCTAGTTAAAGCCGAGCAAAAGAAGCCTAGTGGGTTGTTACAACCATTAGAAATTCCCGAATGGAAATGGGAGCAAGTCTCGATGGATTTCATCGATGGTTTACCAAGGACTAGATCGGGACATGATAGCATTTGGGTAATTGTGGATCGGTTAACTAAGAGTGCAAGATTTATACCAGTCAAATCGGCCAGAACGGCAGCCAAGTTGGCAGAATTATATATGAAGTGGGTAGTGAGATTTCATGGAGTACCCAAAAGCATTGTGAGTGACCGAGACCCGTTGTTCACTAGTGGGTTTTGGAAAAGCTTTCAAGAGGCTCTAGGATCAGGATTACATCTTAGTACCGCATATCATCCTCAGACCGACGGTCAGACGGAGAGGGTGAATCGTATATTGGAAGATCTCTTGAGAGCTTGTATATTGGATTTTGGTGGATCGTGGGATGACCATTTGCATCTAGTAGAGTTTGCATATAGTAATAGCTATCAATCCAGTATCGGTATGGCTCCATATGAAGCTTTGTACGGAAGACCGTGCAACTCACCATCATGTTAGATAGAGACTGGCGAGAAGTTTGTGCTTGGACCAAATGTGGTGAGGGAAACTTCCGATAAGATTAAGATCATTCAGCAACGAATGAAAGCTGCCCAAGATAGGCAGAAAAGTTATGCTGATAAGAGGAGAAGAGACTTGAAATTCTCCGTTGGTGACTTGGTGTTTGTCAAGATCTCTCCGTTGAAGAGCGTGATACGATTTGGCAGGAGAGGCAAGTTGGCACCAAGATTTGTTGGCCCATTCCCTGTTCTTGAACTAGTCGGGAATTTGGCATATAGTGTTGGCTTACCAGAGAAAATGGCAGGAGTTCACAATGTGTTTCATGTTTCCCAACCAAGGAAGTTCGTTCATGACTCAGATATGACTATTTCACCTGATCAGTTAGAGGACTTCGAAGTAGAACCCGAAGCGGTTGGGAACCGCAAGCCGATTCGTATTATGGGGCACGATATGAAGCAACTTCGAAGAAAGGCGGTGAAGCTAGTCAAGGTTCAGTGGGGCGAGGACGATAATGATTGTACTTGGGAAATAGAGGAGAGAATTAGGGAGGCAAATCCAGAACTCTTTGCCTGGTAAGATTTACTTTGCGATTTAGTTATTCCGCATGCTTGGATAGACTTATCTTACTTGTTTTGCATGTTTGATTGTTGTTTTATGATTGATAGGCATGCGGGACCTTTGTGTGTGTTTTGATTAAGGAATTTCGGGGGCGAAATTTCTTAAGGAGGAGAGAGTGTAATGACCAGCATTCTACGCATCGGAGGATCGTAGAATATTTATTTCTTTCCGGTATGAAGTAGTATGGTCATGTAACTATGGGAAACATCCATTAGAGTCATTTCCCATGCTTATGATTTTTGTCGATTTTTAAATGACCATTTTGCCCCTAGTTGGTATTGTTTTGGCCATAACTTTTGATTGGAAAGGAATTTTGACCTGAAACCACTTCCATTAGATTAGTTTGATGGTTTACCTTTACGTAGAGTGGTCATAATAGCCAAACGGACTTACTGTTTGGGAGATATGGCTGAAACAAGGTTTGGAGGGTGAAAAACAGCTTAACAGGGCCAAATCGGGTGATTAGTGGATAGGCCCATAACCCATTTCGGGATTAGGTTTATGGGGAGGCTGAAATGAGATAGAGGATCATTCCATTTCAGTTTTCTAGCCTCCAATTATCACCAAGGAACCCTAAAAATGGCCTCCAACCTCTAAATCACCTCCAAATCACCTTTTGGTCAAGGATTTGGCTTAGCAACCCCTAATCAAGGAAGATCTACACCAAATCAACATTGGAGCTGCTGTTTAGCATAGAGATTCACATCAAATCAGAGCTTTATTTCAGATCTTAGTTTATTTTGTGGCTAAGGTTAGTGATTTGCATAGTTTTGCACTAATTATGGTTAATTAGGGATGATTAGTGTTAATTAGCAAATTTAAACATGATAAAATTTCTGGAAAAATGTTTATGAAATTCGGAATGATGTCTTAGACCTCTGATATGAATTTGGGCTAATTTGGTTAAGTTTTGCTAACTATATCATAAGTTTCACCTAAATATGCTTAAGGGAAAATAGGGGTTTTGGCTATGTTTGATCCATTATAACCTATCATATTGTTGTTTTGATGTTTGTGGTTGATTATACATGTTTCTATGACTGTATGGTATGCTTTGTGATTAGTTAGAATAGTTGGAATGGTCGAAAACGCCGTCGAGGGGCGTAAACAGCTCGCTGGACAAGGTGCAGGGATTCGGATCGGATAGGGGATTAAGGGTCGATCGGATCGCCCTATGGGATCGTGCGACCTTACCACGAGTCGAGTCATCTCCTACGAACCGAACCATCTACGCAAGGCCCACGAGCAACAACCGTGAACTGCTACCTGATCCGATCCACTCGTGCTTCGTATCACGATCCGACTAGAGGAAAGCAGCATCCACGATCCGATGCACAACGAGACGCCGATCCGAACCAGGGGGAGCCACGAGCTGGAGGAGCGCGATCCGACCCGTATGGGGTATTCCGATCCGAACCGAGGAGAGGAGCACGATCTGAAGCAAAGAGAAAGAGGACCGCGATGACGATCCGAACCATGGCAAGCTGGAGACCCCGACCCGATCCGCCAGGGGTGATGGCGACCCGAGCCGATCCGGTGAAGAAGGAGCTTCTGATCCGACCCGACCCAGTATTGACCAATAATCCGAGATGCAAAGGTCGTCCAATATGGGAAGTTAGAGCTTAGGGTCCAGTTGGGAACCAAGGAGTTCAATTCACGGTTGGACTTTGCTGCGGGACGTGTGCTAAGGAGTTGTCGACGTTCATAACTTCGATTCACCACTAAGAATGGATGATGGCTACTTATCAGTGCAGTAGGGTCATTATGACCTGAGGGGAAAGGTGATGGTAGCAAGACTACGTTATCAGTGCAGTAGGGTCATTATGACCTGAGGGGCAAGGTGATGCGTAGTAAGACTATGAGCCAGCGCAGATGGGGTGAACAACTCCATGGGGCAAGTGGACATAGTAAGGATTGGTAAGGCTAAGAGCCAGCACAGATGGGGTGAATAACTCCATGGGGCAAGTGAACATAGCGAGGAATTAGTGGCTACGTTATCAGTGCAGTGAAGCCATTTATGACTTCATGGGGCAGAGTGATCGTAGCAAGGTATGTTGGGTGATCGAAGTGGTGAATATCGTATGCTTTACGCACTGAGCGAGAGATGTGAGGATGGATGCTTTGTTTGATTGTTTGCCATCACTATGACATGTACACCTCCCCCACCTCCGTATCTTTATACCGTTTGATATGGTACCTTAGAGTGTTGTACAGTATGTAGTGCTAACTCTTTGGTTACAGGTCCAGGTTCAGGTATGTTTTTAGTCTACCTGTTATTGTTCACTTTAGATGCTTATCGCTCATACTAGGCTTTATGTCTGACCCAGAGTTTTATGTCTCCTCTTATTACTCTGGGTGCTCACACGAGAAGACTAGAGACAGGTTATCTGGTGATGCGCGAGTAGCTGATTCGGAGGCGTGCAGGAGGCTTCCACGTATGATATATATATATTCTCCCTGTGTCGTTGGTGGTCGCTTCTAGGGCATTAGTAGTGTACCTCCTTATCTTGCTTTTGCTTTGAGACAGTTTGAAAGTTGTAATAAGATGTATTTTGGATTTCCGCTGCTATGATTTTTAGTTCTGATTTTCAGCTTATGCATTGTCTCTCCTGTTTTATGTCAAGTATGTTATTATTATATTTTATTCTATGCGCTGTGAGACATTCTACAGGTTCTTTGCATGTTCATTTCCTTCTTCCTTTTCCTTTTGACGACCCGTTCCGTGCTAACTGGACATGTGTACAGCGCACTTTTGAAGTAAATGTCGGTTGGTGCGGAGCGGGCCGTCACAATTCCCCTCTAAAACAAACTGGAACCAAATTATCCAACTCCCCATTTACACGTTATACCGTGCTCCTTCCTCAAACGCAACATCTTAACTTACACAATCCCTAACCAAATCACCATCGATGATTAAAACTCCCATGCACTGTTAATTCAACTCCACCTATTACAAAGTGAACCATTTCGAAAGCTTCTAGTGTTCACGGACTCAGGCCAATCGCCACTTCCCCAGCATCACGGCACCCTCCAAACACCCTTTCAATCCAGAAACACCTGCTGAATGCAACCCTTCGACCACCGGATTCACTCTCCTCAGATCACCAGAGGTGATCGCACTGACACAGTTGGGTGTTTCGGCCTTCCCTTCTCCCCTTTACTTCAGACTCCGTGCCCCATCAAGATCTCGAACGCCAGCAAGTCGCGGCTTCTTGCTTCGTGATTTCACCTCAGGTTTTGGCCAGAACCGATCGAGCTTGATACCCTAACTTCAATCTTACAAGGAAAGCGATTCAATGAATCTGAAATCAAGAGTTTTGGTTGCTTGTATGATTTCTAGTTTGATTTTCATTTTTTTTCGGTATCGTCCTTTTTCTTCTTTCTCCCTTCAGAACGAAATGAGAATGCACAGTATTTAAAGAGGAGAAGCTTGGGTGGCACGACTCTAACACCTTTGGGAGCACGGATCCGAGATTACTTGGGATGCACGGGTATTTAGTTGTTTGATATGCATGGTAATGTCAGCTTGGGAGGCACGGATCTAGAAAACTTGGCAGACACACAATCAACAGTGGATGGCATGCTGTCTACATGGAAACAAGGTTTCGTATACATTTTTTTATATAAAAGGCTTTAGTACTGTTATTGTTTGTAAAGGATTTAGCTAGATGGACCTGGTTTCAAATGATTTTGTGTGTCCTTTTATCTTTTAATTGGTGACCAACGGGTTAGTGTAATGTCATGGAAGATGGTGTAACATGTTCTTATTATTTTGAATTCCCTCACACCAAAATCTAAAGAGAATTAGGTTGATGCTTCCAAGACATGTTAGTGTATATTAATAACAAAACACATGCATTTGGAAACGTTGGTTGCAAATGAATATTGAAAGTTTGCAGTGGCATGACGGTACAGATAAACCATTATGTATTGTGTTGTAAATATATGTATTAACACATGAGCAAGGTGATGTATTTCCGTGATGATTTTTGAGGTGAACGTGACTTCTTTTAAAACATACAATATATATTTGTTTGAATTTTATAAAAGTAAACATTAATGGTAAGCCATTACGAAAACTTTATTCATGTACGAACTGCTATGGACAGAAATAAGAGTACGGTCGTGTCCAGTGAGGTACCATGATCCCAAAAATATAATAATATCGGTATTCGAGCTTATATTATGAAATCCCAAAATATTGATACAGGGTGCAAAATACTCCAAATTAAAAGTTGCGTATTTAACTAATTAAAAATTACTATAAAATTCTAAAAATTAAATTATAACTACGCCTCAAAAGAACCTTGTCCAAATTCAAGACTGATATTTAAATATATTTATATAACCATTAAGGCCATAAACGAATAGGCCGCTGTTTTTCTGAATATTTAATTTGGACATAACTTCCAATTTACAAGACGAAATCTTGATTTTTCACTTCCATTAGAAAGATACAGTTTAATAGATTCAAAGGTTTCTTGTTTCGTTGAATTCCGACTTATTTTGAATTTTGTACATTCATTTGAAATTCGAAATCGAATTTTCAAACTACCGCGCCATTTTGAACTCGTTTTAATTATATTATAAATTATACGTTCAAACTTCGTTTTATAAATAAGTTCGTTATAAAATCCTTTTTAAATTATCAACACAACATTTAAAACTAATTTAAATGTTCAAAATAAAATGGCTAAAAATCCAGGTCGTTACATTTCTTCCACCTTAAAATAATTTCGTCCTCGAAATTGCTAAGGTAGGAAATGATGCTACATACCCTATTGACTAGGTCCAAAATACCTTTTTGTTCAATTCTTAACTTCAGTTTAACTGAACCAATTTATTTCAGTTAAAATATTAATTTATTCTTACTAACGAAAATTTTCAAATATTCTGAAAATTTTCTAACACTTTAAATTCTGAAAAAATTCGGCAGCATCTCCTCTGCACGGCTCAATCGGTGCAACCACAACTCGCCTTTCTAGGCCTTCTCCAATCCAAAAGAAAATCAAAAAGCCAAGCGGCTTGCCCCATAGGCTCATAAAACCATCAAATCCAAGTAATACTGCAAACATGTACCTTTTTGTCGGGCATAATTCTATCTCTTGCATTTGCTTCCATTCAATATCTGCTTAGTATACATATATCGATTTCCAGCTGGTTTCAAATCAATCCAAATTCCAGTTTTGAAATCTCTAATCAACTTCTAATTAGTTCACGTCCATTCTATCGATTCCATTTATCTTTATTTCAGAATCAATCCACTTATTCAGTTTGAGTTTCAATTTCCATTTAACTTAAGTTAAATTTCAGTCCATTTGATTTACTTCCACCATTTCAATTTATTCAACTTATACAAGTTAAATTTTAATTTTAGAATTCAAATTCCCGGGTTTTATTTCAAATTAATTTGAAATCATATATATATATGTATATATATATATATACATATATTTATAATAAACTCGATTCAAAACATTTGAATTTCTAAAACATCTTGTCCTTTTCAAACAAACTTTTCATTCCAAAATTACTATGGTAGCAATCCATCACTCAGAAACTTGAAAATGAATACCGATAATGTCGCGACCCATTATCAGTAATATTTTCTCGCCCCATGAAGTGATTTCAGTTCTTAATCACTTTTAAAATCCATTTAAAATCATTCTTATTCAAAAATACTTTAAAGTAATGTTATATTAATCTTAAAAATACTTCAGAAAATATTTCTAACCAACCGGGATTTAGAATTCCAAATTTTTGGTTTACCTCATTTGTATACATTATCCGTATACAAATTATATGACCATTTCAATATTTCATAATTCCATTTGATTGTAATAACAATCAACACATTCATATATAATAATTCAGAAATTATTCCTTTTATATCAAAATATTTTTTTGGGCAAAATTATTTCATTTACCCACTTTAAAACAATACTATATCGAATTGTTCTGTTCAAGAGTTTAGAAACACCTATCGATACAGTTGTACATCCTGTATCGACCAGAATTCATAAACCACTCAACAAACCAGTCAACACAATATAAAACAATTTTTTTATCAATATACAAATACGCTCTCATGTATAGACACTCAAACTCAATCTAGTGTATTACTAACCCTATCTCTATTGAGTCACACCACAAAGCCAAGGTTACTACTCAACCTTCAGCTCTGATACCAAATGAAACGACCCGAACTTCCGTACCCTTTGAGTCGACCAATCATACCACACGTCCAACCCAAATTGCACAGAAATATGAATCATTTCTTTAGAAAGAAGTTAGAGGATGAGAAAAAGAAAGAAAGAAAAGTTAGAATAGAAGAAAAAAACGAAGATCACAATCACACAGCGGAATGAATAAAATATATAAGATAACATAAACTTTGAAACACAAACCAGTAACTTTATATACATACCATAATCAGAGCACAACAGCTATCTCTGGAACAGTTATAAACACCTGTTTCCAGATACAACATAGTACACAGCGGAAAATATGATAGTCTATAGCTAACTGGTGAAGCCTTCTGTTTCAAGCTCCTTCAAGTGAATCTGTACAATCCCGACTACTTGACTGCCCATACAAATTTGGGCACCCAAGAGTTTAGGGAAACAAAACAAAATAAACTCTGGGTCAGTTATGGGACTGGTGTGAGTAAACTCCAACCATTTGTTTAACTTTCAAAATCCTTTCGAAAGAAATGATAATCATAAGACCCATCCACACATAAACACAGATGGTTTTTACCTTACGATAACCAAAATATTTTTGATATCAAATCCAGTGATATTATAATAATGTCTACATCAAATAAATAGAATCTAGCGGAACGCTTGCATCTCACGCTCCATATATAATATAAAATCAAAAACCGCAGGGCGCTTATTGGAGATTGGATTTCCAACATGACATGGTATGGGACCACCTGCCGATAGTGTATCTCTAGAGGCGAATACACTGGGTTCAACAAGAACATCTTGCAACCCGGCCCACACATGACCGACCACTCATTTTGCTTGAGTGTATCGAACGTATATCACCAACGGTTGGGATCAGCAACTGTTTCCCGAAAGGGACAACATCGATAGAATAAAGAACAAATGGAATTTCTCTAGATAGATGATTATACATCCTAATGGGTGCGACCCACTTAGCCATACTGCCTGGCCGATTTTTGTCAATTCCCGGTTGTGAGGCTTGAGGTTTAAATTATCTTCCAGAACATCTGGCCACCATTCACTTTGAATGCCACATCGTCATACCCGCCAAATCACAAATATATTTCCCCAAAAATACCACGGTTATAAAGCTAAGAGAAACGAATTCCTCCGCCACCAAACGTAAGTACGTTGGAAGAGATCAACTTACGCGATCTGTTAGATATACTATGTCATACATTCGTCCATTCACGTTGTCTTGGGACTGGACAAATCGAGGGCACCATCCCGTAAACAGGATAGCCCTTGCATAACTCCGTCTTTAATTTATTTTCATCATATTTGATCACAACGCTAACGCCGATACAGAGTTGTTTCCAGATAATGATTCTGATCCCGGTCTCTCCGTATTGACAACGGAAAAATGGTCAAAAACTTCGATAGTCGGTGGTTTAGCTATCAAAGAAAAATAAGTGTGCAACCAACGATCTTATTTCTAGGTAGGAATTCGATCCATCAATCATCAATCAACATTTGGCCCCTTTAAATCAATTCCTTATTATATTATTATTTACAATTCCCATTTTACATCTTTAGTATTCTTTTGAAACTGGATTTCCCCTCTCGATTCTTTGAAAAATCTTTTTAATATATTATAATTCCTTTACTCGAGAAATTTCTCTTATTCCAGTTAGAAGACATTTCTAAATATTCATGAATCCTTATTTTCTATATTCAGAAAATATACATTATTAATATTGGAGAATATTTCCGAATTCCCTTTCTTAATTCCTCCTTGACCAATTCATTTCATTTTAATAACAGTGTTACAAGCGCTGTTTCCCAATATTGGATTTATAAAAACATTACTTTTAACAACAGCGTTACAATCGCTGTCTAGAATTATAGAATACTTACTATAACAATAGCATTAAGATCGCTGTTAAAACGGTTATTATAACGGCAGCGTTAAAATTTCTATTTAGATTTACCAAAACATTTATTATAATAGCAGCATTTAAAATTGCTATTTAAAAATATTTGGTTTATCAAAATGCAACTTGTATTTATTTATTTAAATAAATCAATCAATAAGTAAATAAATAAAGAATTATTAAATTTGATTCAAATGGAAAGTAACTTAACTACTTCTCTAAATTCAAGATAATCCAATTTCAATAAATAACTCTCTTTCGAATAATCTATATTCAATTTATATACTGAACTTTACCATTTGAGGTAGATTCAAATTCCAAATTTACATTTGAATTCATCGTTTCCAAATCACTACCAAATTCCTTTATAACCCCTCCAATCCACGAAACATATCACACTTTATTTTATAAACTAAACTCATCGTTTCCCCTTTTTAAAACGATTACCCATTTCCTTTTCATTTAATTTCAAATCTGGATTTCATACTTCCAATCTAAATTCCTTTATAGATATTTCATTCGCAAAATATTTCCATTAAACCATTATTTACCTAAATTGTGAATATATTTCTTTTATATATAATCAAATGAGTTTGATTTTCATACTAAAAAATAATATTTTAAACCCAACTTCTATTTAATGTCTATTCAGAATAATTCATATAAGTCTCATTTCCTTTTATTTAATCATTTAAAATCTCTTTCAACATTTCCTTAATAATTTTTAAGTTTACATCTCATTTCAAATATTGGCTTCAAAACCCATTTCCACTTCGCTATATAAATTCAATGTATCCAATGATAAATAATTCAATTCATATATATTCTCATTCATAAACAAATTCTTGATTCATTCATTCGAACAGGTTTTCTATTTTCAACTCTATTCAAAATTTAAATTTCTATTTTTGAAAATAAAATTCCTTTTTAACACTCTAAATTCCTTTTCTCTATTTGAAAATATTTTATGGTATTTAAATACCAAAATTCTAGATCAAGGTAGCTCAACCACAACAAAGTCAATCACCGACTATATATATATATCACACCACACATCAAATCAAGGAAAAACAGTAATATAAATATTGAGGAACCCAGTTGGGTCCCTCCAACCTGTTTCCCTGCATGCACAGATGTTAATCAACATTAATTAATGACAGAAATAATTATCGATCAACTATATAACCATATCAACCATTCAACCAATTTTATCAACCATTTATTCAAACAACCATCACACAGTATAAAATTACTAGAAACAAATTAAAACTCGTTTATATAAAAATATAAACGAGTCAGAGTCAGTGAGTTTACTCAGCTTGGTTCGCAGTTAATGGTTCTGCTATTGTTCCATTTAAAATCAAACAAATGTTTGATTTTATCATGAAATTCCACTAGCTTCGTTCTCAGCGAAATTAGTTCCACCATTTAGATCTCGTCGTTATGGTTCCAGTTGATCCGGTCATGATCAATTCTGTTCACTAATGAACGATATTTTATAGTTACAATTGTATAATTAAATCAAAATCATTAAATTATTTAATTAAGTGGTTATTACCTTAATCTAATGGTTTCGTAGCCGGTACTCCATTACATTCCACTGACCATAGACATATGCCAAAAAGTACGTCCAAATTCCGCAGGTTTGCATGGACCATCAGCTACATCAGTTAGCATTGCTTGCGTCCAAGACATTGATGTATTAAGGTTGAAGGAAAATGCTAAGCTCGATGTGTGCGGTGTCCAATTTTCAATGCTAGTTCAGTATTAATTTTCAGAGGGATGACAAGTGCTTTCACGGAATGGGTGAGTGCACCACGTTATCTCTTATACCCGTTGCTTCACGTTAACCTCATGTACCCAATAGTTATTTCGTCCAGATAATTTCGAACACCCCCTTCCTTAATTCAAACTTTCCATTATACTTTTCATTAGTTCAAAGAAACTCCACTTTTAATCAGTTCAAAAATTCAACAGTATGCATTCTAACTCCATGCCTTTTGTTCCATACATCGCGATATAGAAGACCATTTCTTCACAAATGAAAACAACGATCAACGCTTCCACCCTCAAATAACTCTTCTTCTTTTATAAGCATATTTTCTCTCCTACGATAAGTGAACTTAACCATGTTCTTCTCATTCTGTAAACCGTGACTTCACTTCGAACTCCTCCTACACAATGGCATTTCCACCAACCAACACTTGATCTGCATCTCCAGATAATGACTTGGGTCTTGAAACCCAAAATAACTAACCACGTTACAAAGCCGTATTCCCCTCTGAAAAAAACTGGAACCAAATTATCCAAATCCCCATTTACACGTTATACCGTGCTCTTTCCTCAAACGCAACATCTTAACCTACACAATCCCAAACCAAATCACCATCGATGATTAAAACTCCCAAGCACTGTTAATTCAACCCCACCCATTAAAAAGAGAACCATTTCAAAAGCTTCTAGTGTTCATATTGTAACAACCCAGAAAATCTGAACCAGTTTAAAATTTTTAAATTGGCTAAAATAATGGATTTTAAATTATAGCAATGAAAAGTGAGTTTGAATCGACGTTTGAAAACGGACATAATTAATTCTAATTATAAACAAGGCTTGTTTTATTTTCAACTGTTTTAACACCTTTAAACCGTTACAAACTTTGAAAAATCATATCTTTTTGCTATGTGGTCGAAATTCAGTGAAACAAGAGACAATGGACTCGTGTGGACGTCTTCTACATTTTAGAAGAGACCGCATATTTTTCTGAGCCTTCTGCTATTTTTGGTGGAGTGGAACCCAATGTGAGATTTCTAATTTATAAACGATAAGGAAAACGATGATTTATAAATTATATAGTCGATGTATGAGTTATATAAGCGTTGTACACCTCTTGTATAAGCGTTGTATAAGTTGTACGTTCAATATATAAGTTATATATGCGTTGTAAAAATTATATATGTGTTGAAATAGAAGTGAATTGCTATACATAAATATACATATATATATCTATACGCCCCTCGTCCACAAACCATGGACGATATTTATTGGTTGTGATTGGTGTGAAAATTGATTGATAGCGAATGGTTGATTGGAATTGTTTGTGGTTGATATTGATTGATTGAGGTTGAAAAATACCCATTTGTGGTTGAGAAATTTTTGGTTGAAACCACATAGGATTAGCTTGTGGAAATGAAATAAATATATACATGCCGCCTGCGTGCGAACTAGATGCATGATCCCTATTGTCAAAAAACGCGAGGTTTTAAGGTAGAGCGAGGACCCGTACTAGGGACGGTCCCGGTTTTAACTACCCTGCCGTTATGCTGCCGAAATTTTGAATAATATTCATGTGTTTGAATTATTTTCATTTGCTGAAACTATATTTATTCGTTGTATAGAAAACCTTCATGTGTTGAATCGACATTCATTCGTTGGATAGAAATTCTTGTGTTGAATGGTATTCGTGTTTTGAATATAAAAATCACCTTTTTATCGATTTATATAAACTACCGGGAGATCCGACCATCGGATTTTCCTGAAATCGCAACCGTTGGGTTCGCCTTGGAAATATCTTTCCAACGACACCAACTTTGAAAAAATCCAACGGTTGGATTGTCTGGAATGTTTAATTCATTCCGAGGTCGTTTGCAAAATCGCAAATTTCACGGGCTATATAAATTCCATAACGACCTTTCTGAAAATTCATTTGGCCATAACTTTTACTTTCCGCTATGAAAATTTGATTTTTCAGATTCGTTAGAAAGGTATTCACTAAAGATTTAAATATTTTTGGTTTCACTAAAATCCGTTTTGTTTTGCACCTGGTACAGTCCGACAAAGTTTGAATTCAATTTTTGAAACTGCAGCGCCATTTCAAAATCGAAGAATCGATATATATATGTATATATATATATATATATAAATATAATTTTAAATATATCGAATAACGACGTTGCAGTTCGTATTTCAAAATCGAAACTTCAAACGATTGTACTGGGAGATCCGACCATCTGATTTTCCCGAAACTGGAACCGTTGGATTCGTTTTGAAAAGATCTTTCTAAAGATGTAAATTTTGTGAAGATCCAACGGTTAGATTTTCAGATATGTGTAAATCAAATCTGAAGAAAAACAGCGCCACGGTCGCGTTATGGCTCGAAGCGTCGTTTTGAATATATTGGCTATTTTAAAATAAATAAAAATAGAGATAAATCATTATAAAATATTATAAATAATATGGATGTGATTTAGAAATTAACTGAAGGTTGGCTAAGTCGAATGGTTTCCTGGGTATTGATCTGATGTTGTTTTCGGCCTTCGGGGTTAATATTTGGGAAATCGTTCTCTTACTGATTGACGGTTAGTGACTGATGAATTGAAATGATGCGTATGTATGTTAGTGTTGCACTTGTTTATTATATACGCGAGTTGCTCAGAAAGATCGGGTTCATCCCATTCTGAATAACTGAATCGACGATAAGTAATCGAAGATGAAGACGGTGGTTGAAGACCGGAGATCTTCACCTCGTTTGGATGGTAACCGAGGTCCTGATTGGGAGGCATCCCGAAATATGGATAATGAGTGGTGATCGTCCAGACGTACGTGGTGATCGATGAGTTTGCGAGGTATTTAGGGCCTCCGGTTTCGTTCAGACCCAGAACGGACTTGTAAATGGACTATGTGTCTGACATTGGATTTTATTCTGTGTTGATTGATCTCTGTTAAATATTCATCTGTTTGGCGGCGGAGAATTTATTCTTTTGCTTAACTCCCTTCTCTGAAACGCACGAGCTCAGAGGTTGTATATCGATGGACATCAGTCGCATGGCATGAATTGCTAGTGTGGCATGCCTAAGTGGAAAATGATCAGGGCTTCTGTTGAAAAGCAAAGTCTTGTGGTGATGATCAAAGCACCGCCTGTGTGGAGTAGCATTGTGTATAACGTGAATTCGCAAGCCACACACCCAGGTATGAACCAGAAACGGGAGCAGGACTTCAGGGGGACGTGCTTTTTCTTTCTAGCTAAAAGTGGCGTCAGTGGTTTTACAAGCCCTGACGAGTTTGACTTATGTGGTTGTTTCTATTGCGAGGCGCCTCGGTTTGATCGGACGATCCGGGTCCGATGGAGTCATTCGTTGGCTCATTTACGCCCCAAAGGGCGGATAAACGCATTGCTCAGGCATTATAATCCACTTCGTGTGGACCGGCCTTGACGATCCAAGGTACGGTTGCGGCTGTACCTGAGACTCTGGCTAGACAGTCTTGAATTCGGTAAGGACTATCTTTTGCCTTGGTTCAGGACGGAAATCCTATTTCCAAATATGTGACTGTTCGGTTCTGATTGTATACCTATATATGACGACATAGTGGTATGGGGCATTAATGTCGTCTATGATTGATAGTTATGATTTGAAATTGTTTTCAAAACATATAAATACTAGCAATAATATCAAATGCCTTTGTTTTATTCATATCAAGCATATTTTGGCCGTTATATGGTAAAAACTCTATCCTTCGGTTTGCGTTGCATTGTGTGATGGGAACTGAGTCTTATAATGGCTTCATTTTTATAAAAAGCATAGCGTTGTTTCAAAGAATGATTTGAATTAAACATTCCAGACAATCCAACCGTTGGATTTTTTCAAAGTTGGTGCCTTTGGAAAGATATTTCCAAGGAGAACCTAACGGTTCTGATTTCAGGAAAATCCGATGGACGGATCTCCCGGTAGTTTATATAAATCGATAAAAAGGTGATTTTTATATTCAAAACACGAATACCATTCAACATATGAATTTCTATCCAACGAATGAATACCGATTCAACACATGAAGGTTTTCTATACAACGAATAAATATAGTTTCAGCAAATGAAAATAATTCAAAAACATGAATATTATTCAAAATTTCGGCATCATAACGGCATGGTTGTTAAAACCGGGACCGTCCCTAGTACGGCTCCTCGCTCTACCTTAAAACCTCGCGGTTTTTGACAATAGGGATCATGCATCTAGTTCACACGCAGGCGGCATGTATATATTTATTTCATTTCCACAAGCTAATCCTATGTGATTTCAACCAAAAATTTCTCAACCACAAATGGGTATTTTTCAACCTCAATCAATCAATATCAACCACAAACAATTCCAATCAACCATTCGCTATCAATCAATTTTCACACCAATCATAACCAATAAATATCGTCCATGGTTTGTGGACGAGGGGCGTATATATATATATATATATATATATATATATATATAGCAATTCACTTCTATTTCAACACATATATAATTTTTACAACGCATATATAACTTATACATTGAACGTAAAACTTATACAATGCTTATACAAGAGGTGTACAACGCTTATATAACTCATACATTGACTATATAATTTATAAATCATCGTTTTCCATATCGTTTATAAATTAGAAATCTCACATTGGGTTACACTCCACCAAAAATAGAAGAAGGCTCAGAAAAATATGTGGTCTCTTCTAAAATGTAGAAGACGTCCACACGAGTCCACTGTCTCTTGTTTCACTGAATTTCGACCACATAGCAAAAAGATATGATTTTTCAAAGTTTGCAACGGTTTAAAGGTGTTAAAACAGTTGAAAATAAAACAAGCCTTGTTTATAATTAGAATTAATTATATTCGTTTTCAAACATCGATTCAAACTCACTTTTCATTGCTATAATTTAAAATCCATTATTTTATCCAATTTAAAAATTTTAAATTGGTTCAGATTTTCTGGGTCGTTACACATGGACTCGGGCCAAATCACCACTTCCCCAGCATCACGGCACCCTCCAAACACCCTTTCGATCCAGAAACACCTATTGAATGCAACCCTTCGACCACCGGATTCGCCCTCCTTAGATCACCAGAGGTGATCGCACTGACACCATTGGGTGTGCTGGCCTTCCCTGCTCCCCTTTACTCCAGACTCCACGCCCCTTCGAGATCTCGAACGCCAGCAAGTCGCGGCTTCTTGCTTCGTGATTTCACCTCAGGTTTTGGCCAGAACCGATCGAGCTTGATACCCTAACTTCAATCTTACAAGGAAAGAGATTCAATGAATCTGAAATCAAGAGTTTTGGTTGCTTGTATGATTTCTAGTTTGATTTTCATTTTTTTCTCGGTATCGTCCTTTTTCTTCTTTCACCCTTTAGAACGAAATGAGAATGCACAGTATTTAAAGAGGAGAAGCTTGGGTGGCACGACTCTAAAACCTTGGGGAGCACAGATCCGAGATTACTTGGGATGCACACGTATTTAGTTGTTTGATATGCATGATAATGTCATCCTGGGAGGCACGGATCTAGAAAACTTGGAAGACACACAATCAAAAGTGGATGGCATACTGTCTACATGGAAACAAGGTTTCGTATACATTTTTTTTATATAAAAGGCTTTAGTACTGTTATTGTTTGTAAAGTAATTAGCTAGATGGACCTGGTTCCATATGATTTTATGTGTCCTTTTATCTTTTAATTGGTGACCAACGGGTTAGTGTAATGTCATGGAATATGGTGTAACATGTTCTTATTATTTTGAATTCCCTCACACCAAAATCTAAAGAGAATTAGGTTGATGCTTCCAAAACATGTTAGTGTATATTAATAACAGAACAAATGCATTTGGAAACGTTGGTTGCAAATGAATATTGAAAGTTTGTAGTGGCATGATGGTACAGATAAACCATTATGTATTGTGTTGTAAATATATGTATTAACACAGGAGCAAGGTGATGTATTTCCGTGATGATTTTTGAGGTGAACGTGACTTCTTTTAAAATATACAATATATATTTATTTGAATTTTATAAAAGTAAACTTTAATGGTAAGCCGTTACGAAAATTTTATTCATGTACGAACTGCTACGGACAAAAATAAGAGTACGGTCGTGTCCAGTGAGGTACCACGATCGCAAAAATATAATAATATCGGTAGTTTAACTCATATTATGAAATCCCAAAATATTGATATAGGGTGCAAAATACTCCAAATAAAAAGTTGTGTATTTAATTAATTAAAAATTACTATAAAATTCTAAAAATTAAATTATAAGTACGCCTCAAAAGAACCTTGTCCGAATTCGAGACTGATATTTAAATATATTTAAATAACCGTTATGGCCATAAACGAACAGGCCGCTGTTTTTCTGAATATTTAATTTGGACATAACTTCCAATTTACAAGACGAAATCTTGATTTTTCACTTCTTTTAGAAAGATACAGTTTAATAGATTCAAAGGTTTCCTGTTTCGTTGAATTCCGACTTATTTTGAATCCTGTACATTCATTTGAAATTTGAAATCGAATTTTCAAACTATCGCGCCATTTTGAACTCGTTTTAATTATATTATAAATTATATGTTCAAACTTCGTTTTATAAATAAATTCGTTATAAAATCCTTTTTAAATTATCAACCCAACATTTAAAACTAATTTAAATGTTCAAAATAAAATGGCTAAAAATCCGGGTCGTTACACATTCGTTCATCACTACATCACTCATCACTCAGTACATATTCACTCGTTCACTCATTTACATATTCACAGACACTGACATGTATACTTGTCTCTATGTGCTCCAGATCCAGTCCAACTATCAATCACTATCTGCATATTTCTTACAAATAGAAAAACACACAAAGTAGACTACAATAGAAATAAAATTAAATACAAGAAAATATAAATTTATTTTTATTTGCCTCAGAATTTCGGTGTGTTTCTCATCATTTTTCTGACTCAGTCTGATATGCAAGGATAGGAATATTATTCTAAATGGCTGCATGTACACACATGTATAAATATACAGACGTGCACTGCCTCGCCAATCAAAATGCAGCATAGCAACTAAGGAGAAGCTATGTTGATCAACTCGACTCAGTGCAACATAAAACTTGGCAAATTAATGGCTCGACACAAAATAAAAATGGTACAACAAATAGGTTCAAGTGCAAATGAGATTAAAAAAGGCCACAACAACAAAACCTCAATAACAACATACATGAAAATAGAAGAACAACAACAATGTGCAAATATCAGAATATATGTCTCATTCATATGGGTCAATAAAGTGGCATGATTCAGCATGGTTCAGCAAGACCAAATATAGTCAAGTGGACAAAGTATTTCAATATTAATTCAAGCCTCAAAGTGTAGTTCAATGAAAATTCACATGTGGATCAACATGGTGCAAGTGATAAGCATAAAATAATGGACATGCAAGACATGTTAACATGGGTCGAGCACATGGCAATTGTGAAGACCCGCAACTTCCCCGTAAAGGAAAGCGTCGGATAGTTCGAGAACAAGCCACACCAGAACGCATACAGAAGAACATTTCATTGTACATTACAACAATGCATCAGGTTACAAGAATATACAGAGTATAAATGAATATTACACAGAAATATCAGAGATTTAAATTACATTTAAATACATAGCAGCGGAAAATAATACAATACACAACTAGAAGTAGATATACGGACACAAAGCTTTCCGGATATCGTTCCAGCTGTAAACCAGGATCCTGTGAATATAAATCTGCAAAACCAAAACTACTAGCTGCCCGTGTCAAAATAGGGGCACCCAGAGTTTAGGTTAAAACAATAAACTCCAGGTCAGTCATGTGACTGGTGTGAGAACTAAAACAGTTAATCTTTATTTTCAAAGTTAGGTAAATCAAGGGACCACGCCGTATAACACGGAACGGGTTTCCTCCCAAGAATACCAGTGCATAAAACAAACAGCGCAATGCTAAATAAAGAAAAATGAAGCTGTTATAAGACCCAGGTCCCATCACACAATGCAACGCAGTCGAGGATAGGGTTTTCCCTTATAACAGCCAAAGAATGCTTGATACGTTTTAAAACAAATCATTTGATACTATTATAAGTGTATAAAACAACTTCAAATCATAAGTATCAATCATAGGCGGCATAAGCGCCCCATCCCACTATGTCGCCATATATAGGGTTACAATTAAAACCGCAAATGTCACGTATTTGGAAATTGGATTTCCATCTATGAACCGAGGCAAAAGATAGTCCTCAACCTATTCGTGACTCTCTAGCCCGAGCCACCGGCAAGTACTCAGTCAAGCCTTGGAGCGACAGGGCCGGTCCACCGATGTGGATTAAAATGCCTGAACACTACGTCTCCCCACCCTATGGGGTGTAAGTCTGGTCCGTCAGCCGACCAGAATGCATTCGGCCGAAACCGATATAACCGAGGCGCCTCGCAACCGCAACAACCACATAAGTCAAACTCGTCAGGGCGTGTAAAACCACTGACGCCACTTCTAGCTAGAAAGAAACGCAAGTCCTCCCTGAGGTCCGTCTCCCGTTTTTGGTTCATACCGGGTGTGAAACACGCGAGGTAAACGTTACACAAAGCTACGCCACAAAGGCCGTGCTTTGATCATCACCACAAGACTTTGCTTTTCAACAGAAGCCTTGATCATTTGCATCTTAGCATGCCACACAGGCAAGCCATCCTATGCAACCGATATCAGTCACACAGAATGAAATCCGATGTCAGACACACAGTCCATTTACAAGTCCGTTCTGGGTCTGAACGAAACCGGAGGCACCTAGTACCCCGCATATCCATCGATCTCCAAGCACGTCTGGACGATCACTAACTGTTTCCATCTTCTTGGGTGTACAGCCCAATCAAGATCATCAGTTATCACCCAAACGACGTGAAGACTTCCGGTCTTCGACCATCGTCTTCATCTTCGACTTATCGTCGTATCAGTTATTCAGAATGGGATAAACCCGGTCTTCCCGAATAACTCGCGTATATTTTATAAAAGTGTTACACAAACACAACATACGCCTCATTCCAATTCATTAGTCACTAACCGTAAATTAATCAAGAGAATAATTCCCCAAATATTAACCCCGAAGGCCGAAACCAACATCAGATCAATATCCAGAAAACCATTCTGCTTGGCTAACCGACAGGTAGTTTCTAAATTTCACATTCATAGGGAAAGATTCCCATTAATTTTATAAAAGATAAATTCCTTGAATTTATTCTTTAATCCATTTTTGAATATCAATTCAAACTAGTCGGGATTAGCGAACCTTACCGAAGTAATCATTTGTTTTAATTTCCCAATCCCAACCTATTCATCCCATGAAGTAAAACTGGTAATACTTCATATCTAACACCACAGTGTTATCGGTAAATTCAATTACCATTTCACGTTCAAATCTAATTAAAGATTTAACTATCGCCTGGAGCAAAACTGGTGATACTCCACTTTCGATCATTTCAATCTAATTAAAGATTCATTAAAACTCCACTTAGTTTTAATCTTCGACTGGGTTAAAGAATCAGTGTCATTTAAAACACGGTTCACGATAAACCCAAAATCACATTCATTAATTATCGGGTTAAAGAACGAGTGTTATTTAAAACACTGCTCACGATAAACCCAAAAATCAATATCAATTCAATTCCAATTAAATATTATTTAATTGGTACACTTCATTAAATCTAAATAAAAAGATTTAATCTTTTCTCAACTGGGTTCAAGAATAGTGTTAGTGAAGACACCATTCACGACAAACCCAAATCACATTCGATATTCAATACAAGGCTCTGAATAGAAAATATATCAGCTTATATTCAATATCGAATTCTACGACTAACAAATGTCGTATTGGAAATAACGATATCAATATATATCTTTCAAATTTCCATAACAACACCTGTATAATCACGAATTCCAACATCGAAATATTCCGAAGACAATTTCGATTCAAATCCACTCCAATGCAATCATTGGAAATTTTGGTTATTTTTAAAACCCTTTTCGAATTCAATTTATTTATTTAAAAATAAATAGAATTATAATTCTAGTTCAAAACTAGTTCATTTCGATAAAAATCCATTTTTATCTTTTCAAATATGGAGTTTTTCATCCCAATTCTTTCTAAATCATTTCTTATGATTTTACACAAATTATTGCTATTTTTAATAATTTTATCAAGGCCCATACAGTCGATTTCCATTAACGGCCATCGAACTGCACTTACAGCGACCTTTTTCGAATTTGATTTGGACGTATCTCCAAATCCAACCGTTAGATTTCAAATTTCTAACATTCATTAGAAAGCTCTTTTCGATACGAACCCAACGGTTCCGGTTTTAGGAGAATCCGACGGTCGGATCTCCCGTAATGTCCGTTCGAAATAAATGGTCGAAATTCGCGAACTGCCGCGACGCGGCGCGTTCTATTCAGGCCATTATATTATATATAATATATATAATATATATTTCGTCGATTTCTATTTAAAACAAATTATATAAATAGTTTTGAATTCGTTTCAAAAACATTTTCAACTTCCATTTCAATTCAAATCAAAATTGAATTCTTCTTTATAAATTCGTTTCAAAATCCATTTCCATTCAATTCAAATTTCAATTCAATTTGAATTTATTTCACTTCGCTTTCAATTCAATTCGAATTCGTTTTCAATTCAATTCATTTCGAAATCGTTTTCAATTCAATTCATTTCGAAATCGTTTTCAGTTCAATTCATTTCGAAATCGTTTTCAGTTCAATTCATTTCGAAATCGTTTTCAATTCAATTCATTTCGAAATCGTTTTCAATTCAATTCATTTCGAAATCGTTTTCAATTCAATTCATTTCGAAATCGTTTTCAATTCAATTCATTTCGAAATCGTTTTCAATTCAATTCATTTCGAAATCGTTTTCAATTCAATTCATTTCGAAATCGTTTTCAATTCAATTCATTTCGAAATCGTTTTCAATTCAATTCATTTCGAAATCGTTTTCAATTCAATTCATTTCGAAATCGTTTTCAATTCAATTCATTTCGAAATCGTTTTCAATTCAATTCATTTCGAAATCGTTTTCAATTCAATTCATTTCAAAATATTCGATTTCGAAATCACGTTTCAATATTCATTTTAAAATGAATAAAATCGATATAAATATCGTTCACGTCAAAATGGCGTCAATCTAATCCTCACGGCTTCACATATTTCTATTTTCAAATATTCTATTTCAAATATTTCTATTTCAAATATTTCTATTTCAAATATTTCTGTTTCAAATATTTCTATTTCAAATATTTCTTTTTTTCTCGAAACTGGAATGAGGCCCAATCAATTACCATATAATGTTAATTATATGGATTTTCTACAACACATGTATATATCAACAACGATGAATAATCAACCATCAACCAAAGTGCACTACACTGTATAAGCATCAAATATAGACATTTAACGCTTATAGCAGCTTGTCAATCAATCGATCGACATATTTAATAAATCAGGATGAGTGAACTTCAAATTTCATCCTAACACCCGTGTGGGGTTTCAAACAATCAAACACATATTTTATTTGTGCAGTTAGGCGATGTGTAAAATTTATCGACCCAATCAACGTCATTCAAATAGGTGTACATAAACAAACCGTCTGGTTTGTAAATGAATATTTATTTATTCACATTCACGTTAAAAATTATATTTTTAACGATAACACATTTTATTTTAACATATGAATTTATATTCAGTTCATTCGTTAAATAAAATGCTATTTTTATTTTTCTAACTTATTTTAGAAAATTTCGGCGGCATAACGGCACGATACTAGAAACGGGACAAGGCCTAGCCTTATCCCCGGTCTAGTGAAGGCCCACGCCATTCACACATCAATCAAATCAATTCGTTATGCAAACCACAAACTTTGGAGTAAGGGTCTAACCTAGCCTTACTCCTTCGCCTTATAACGGCGCACGTCTAATCCTAACCAATTTATCGATTCGATTTTTCACACCACAAACCACATTCAAACCAATATCACAATCAATCACCAAACAGTCAAACAAACAAGTCCATGGTCTGTGGACGGGTGTCGGGTGCTACTAAGCACCGTCTGCATCCTAGTATATATATAACTAGAAAAATAAATTGAAAGGTGAGATATTCTCACCTTTAGCTATCCAACCATCTCGACTCTTCTTTTGCAGAAGTCTTCGTCGTTTCGCCTTTTTGTTACCTTCGTTGCTGCTTTCACTACATACGTAAAAATCACATTTTTACTTCGCTATTTAATATATAAAAATCGAATTTTTAGTTCGAAGTTCAATATATAAAAATCGAATTTTTATTTCAAAGTTCAATATATAAAAATCGAATTTTTATTTCAAAGTTCAATATATAAAAATCGAATTTTTAGTTCGAAGTTCAATATATAAAAATCGAATTTTTATTTCAACATTCAATATATAAAAATCGAATTTTTAGTTCAAAGTTCAATATATAAAAATCGAATTTTTAGTTCGAAGTTCAATATATAAAAATCGAATTTTTATTTCGCCATTCAATATAAAAAAACTAATTTTTATTCTTCGCTTTCATATATAAAGATCTAAATTTTCTCCTATGTAAACAATATAAAGATCATATTTTTATTTCGATTTAAACAATACAAAAATTATATTTTCAAAGCAAATTCATTTTTAAAAACCATAAAGTAAAATCAGTTATAAACCATAAAGTAAAATCAGTTTTTTTATTTTTCTACAAATATAAAGATCTGGTTTTTCCTAATACAAAAATCTGAACTTTTATAAATTAAAAATCTAAATTTTTATAACTTAAAAATCCTAACTTTTCAGCTTTTGAAGTTTAAATCTTTTCACTTTAAAATCTAAAAATAAAAATCAGTTTTAAAAATAAATAAAAACAGTTTTAAAAATAAATAAAATCAGAAAAAGTAAATAAAATAAAAATAAAATAGCAGGGAACTTACAGGGGGGCTTTGGCGGTCGGAGAGGGTGGCAGATGGCCAGAGGCGGCGGAATAGGGTTGTGGAGGCAGGAGCTGGGCGGCGCGTCGATCGAACTGGGGGGGGGGGGTCTCTCGCGCGAGGCGCTCCGACGTTGGGGCTCGCCAGAGGCGGCGGCGCCACCCCTCGGAGGAGCGACGGCTCCTCCGTCTTTCGCTTCCTCTTTTTTTTTTTTTTATTTGTTTTCTGATTTGAAATGAAACGTGAAAGGGGGGGGGGGCCAATGATAAAGGGGGGAAATATATTTTCTTTTTTTTTATTATTATTTTAATCGGAAAAGTTGACTTTCATAAACGACCTCGAAACGAGGCCCACCGCCTGTCGCCCATAGCGTTCTACCCCCATTCCGAGCACAATGGGATATGTGTCGTAGGCTGATTCGACTATTTGAATCAGTTTCCGTTAAATTTACATTTAAATCACTATATTGAATTTTAAACGTACATTTCGAATTACCGGGGTCACATACTAACTTTAAAAATTCCCGAAAAATATTTTCTAGCTTCGTATTGACGATACGATCCTAACAAAACTAGTTTCGTCAAATTCTGAGACCGTTTGAAAAATGGCCAATTTCCAGTCGATTAAAATCAACTGAAATGGTCAAAACACGTTTTCCTTTGCTACACTCACATATTGATTCGAAAAATTATGAAATTTGAAACCTAGCAATAACTTGACCCTGCGGACCCAACAAAACTAGTTTCGTCGAAATCCGAGGTCATTTGCAAAATGTCCATTTTTAAGGGCCTGAATTCCATAGCGACTATTCAGAATTTTCAACTGGACATATCTTATCATTTATAAAGTGAAATCTCAGTTTGTTAACTTCGTTACAAAGATATAGTTATACAGATTCAAATATTTCTTGTTTCGTTCAATTTTGACTTATATTGAATCCTGTATATTCATTTGAAATTAGAAATCGAATTTTCGAACTACCGCGCCATTTTCAATTCCTTTTATAATTATATATAATTATTATATATTCTAACGACGACGTATATAATATATACGTTCTAATTATATTCGAAATAAATTTCTCGTCGATTTTATTTAAAATAATTCATTTTAAATAATCAAAATTCGCTAAAACTGCCAAAATAAAAATTTTAAACTGGCCCAGATTTTACGGGTTGTTACAATCTCCCCCACTTAAAACTTTTCGTCCCCGAAAAGGAACAAAGTCGAAAGTGGTTTGATTATTCAGCTCTACGCTCGATCTGGCTTCTATTCTCCAACTCTTTAGTTTCTGAGAATTTCTAAAATTTCAAAAATTTGGCTAACACCCTAAATTTTCGAAAAATTTCGCCATAACCTCCCCTGCACCGGGAGCATCGGGGAATTTCAAATAGCTTCCCCGGTCCTTCAGATCTCAAAAAGAAAAAGAAAAAGCCAAGCGGCTAGCCAATAGGCTCACAAAATCATCATCACCCAAACAAAACAGGAAATTATGTAGTAAACATGTACCTATTTGTCGGGCAAACAAATTTTATTCTCTGCTCTAGCCTCCTTGCTATGACCTGTTCAATGATATATATGTATATGCAAGCAAACGCAACCAATCTTCGATATAATTCAATATTTGGTTCTGTTAGGCTAAACGGCTAAAAATTAGCAAACAAATAAACAAACAGCACAAACATCAATCCATTAGTTGATTTATCATTTGAAATTCATAACTTTGATACATAGTCAAAAATCAGATTTTTGATGCCAAATCACAACAATGTGTTCTATCTATATAAGTTTTGGTTCTCACACCAGTCTAATGGAAATATATAGAAAATCACACCTTCGAAACTCGAACATAAATGTTGATGATGCGATCGCTATCATCAATAATATCTCCGGGCGACTAGAGTGTGATGCTATATCTATCCAATATATTACAACTTCGAATATACGTTCATGACGCGTATACGCGAAGTCTATATATACTCGATTGTCCACATCCATATAAATAATCAAATACGAATAATTGATTTAAATTTTCAAAACAAAATTTGTTTTCACTTTAAAAATATACTCTTCACACTCGTTCTAGGATACTACTGATCCTATCTCTAACGAGTCATTCTAATTGGATATTACTAATCCAATATCTGATGAATTCTTTCGTATGTTTCTAATGTGCCTTGTTCTCTGCTTTGTAAACCAAAGCTCTGATACCAAATGTGAAGACCCGCAACTTCCCCGTAAAGGAAAGCGTCGGATAGTTCGAGAACAAGCCACACCAGAACGCATACAGAAGAACATTTCATTGTACATTACAACAATGCATCAGGTTACAAGAATATACAGAGTATAAATGAATATTACACAGAAATATCAGAGATTTAAATTACATTTAAATACATAGCAGCGGAAAATAATACAATACACAACTAGAAGTAGATATACGGACACAAAGCTTTCCGGATATCGTTCCAGCTGTAAACCAGGATCCTGTGAATATAAATCTGCAAAACCAAAACTACTAGCTGCCCGTGTCAAAATAGGGGCACCCAGAGTTTAGGTTAAAACAATAAACTCCAGGTCAGTCATGTGACTGGTGTGAGAACTAAAACAGTTAATCTTTATTTTCAAAGTTAGGTAAATCAAGGGACCACGCCGTATAACACGGAACGGGTTTCCTCCCAAGAATACCAGTGCATAAAACAAACAGCGCAATGCTAAATAAAGAAAAATGAAGCTGTTATAAGACCCAGGTCCCATCACACAATGCAACGCAGTCGAGGATAGGGTTTTCCCTTATAACAGCCAAAGAATGCTTGATACGTTTTAAAACAAATCATTTGATACTATTATAAGTGTATAAAACAACTTCAAATCATAAGTATCAATCATAGGCGGCATAAGCGCCCCATCCCACTATGTCGCCATATATAGGGTTACAATTAAAACCGCAAATGTCACGTATTTGGAAATTGGATTTCCATCTATGAACCGAGGCAAAAGATAGTCCTCAACCTATTCGTGACTCTCTAGCCCGAGCCACCGGCAAGTACTCAGTCAAGCCTTGGAGCGACAGGGCCGGTCCACCGATGTGGATTAAAATGCCTGAACACTACGTCTCCCCACCCTATGGGGTGTAAGTCTGGTCCGTCAGCCGACCAGAATGCATTCGGCCGAAACCGATATAACCGAGGCGCCTCGCAACCGCAACAACCACATAAGTCAAACTCGTCAGGGCGTGTAAAACCACTGACGCCACTTCTAGCTAGAAAGAAACGCAAGTCCTCCCTGAGGTCCGTCTCCCGTTTTTGGTTCATACCGGGTGTGAAACACGCGAGGTAAACGTTACACAAAGCTACGCCACAAAGGCCGTGCTTTGATCATCACCACAAGACTTTGCTTTTCAACAGAAGCCTTGATCATTTGCATCTTAGCATGCCACACAGGCAAGCCATCCTATGCAACCGATATCAGTCACACAGAATGAAATCCGATGTCAGACACACAGTCCATTTACAAGTCCGTTCTGGGTCTGAACGAAACCGGAGGCACCTAGTACCCCGCATATCCATCGATCTCCAAGCACGTCTGGACGATCACTAACTGTTTCCATCTTCTTGGGTGTACAGCCCAATCAAGATCATCAGTTATCACCCAAACGACGTGAAGACTTCCGGTCTTCGACCATCGTCTTCATCTTCGACTTATCGTCGTATCAGTTATTCAGAATGGGATAAACCCGGTCTTCCCGAATAACTCGCGTATATTTTATAAAAGTGTTACACAAACACAACATACGCCTCATTCCAATTCATTAGTCACTAACCGTAAATTAATCAAGAGAATAATTCCCCAAATATTAACCCCGAAGGCCGAAACCAACATCAGATCAATATCCAGAAAACCATTCTGCTTGGCTAACCGACAGGTAGTTTCTAAATTTCACATTCATAGGGAAAGATTCCCATTAATTTTATAAAAGATAAATTCCTTGAATTTATTCTTTAATCCATTTTTGAATATCAATTCAAACTAGTCGGGATTAGCGAACCTTACCGAAGTAATCATTTGTTTTAATTTCCCAATCCCAACCTATTCATCCCATGAAGTAAAACTGGTAATACTTCATATCTAACACCACAGTGTTATCGGTAAATTCAATTACCATTTCACGTTCAAATCTAATTAAAGATTTAACTATCGCCTGGAGCAAAACTGGTGATACTCCACTTTCGATCATTTCAATCTAATTAAAGATTCATTAAAACTCCACTTAGTTTTAATCTTCGACTGGGTTAAAGAATCAGTGTCATTTAAAACACGGTTCACGATAAACCCAAAATCACATTCATTAATTATCGGGTTAAAGAACGAGTGTTATTTAAAACACTGCTCACGATAAACCCAAAAATCAATATCAATTCAATTCCAATTAAATATTATTTAATTGGTACACTTCATTAAATCTAAATAAAAAGATTTAATCTTTTCTCAACTGGGTTCAAGAATAGTGTTAGTGAAGACACCATTCACGACAAACCCAAATCACATTCGATATTCAATACAAGGCTCTGAATAGAAAATATATCAGCTTATATTCAATATCGAATTCTACGACTAACAAATGTCGTATTGGAAATAACGATATCAATATATATCTTTCAAATTTCCATAACAACACCTGTATAATCACGAATTCCAACATCGAAATATTCCGAAGACAATTTCGATTCAAATCCACTCCAATGCAATCATTGGAAATTTTGGTTATTTTTAAAACCCTTTTCGAATTCAATTTATTTATTTAAAAATAAATAGAATTATAATTCTAGTTCAAAACTAGTTCATTTCGATAAAAATCCATTTTTATCTTTTCAAATATGGAGTTTTTCATCCCAATTCTTTCTAAATCATTTCTTATGATTTTACACAAATTATTGCTATTTTTAATAATTTTATCAAGGCCCATACAGTCGATTTCCATTAACGGCCATCGAACTGCACTTACAGCGACCTTTTTCGAATTTGATTTGGACGTATCTCCAAATCCAACCGTTAGATTTCAAATTTCTAACATTCATTAGAAAGCTCTTTTCGATACGAACCCAACGGTTCCGGTTTTAGGAGAATCCGACGGTCGGATCTCCCGTAATGTCCGTTCGAAATAAATGGTCGAAATTCGCGAACTGCCGCGACGCGGCGCGTTCTATTCAGGCCATTATATTATATATAATATATATAATATATATTTCGTCGATTTCTATTTAAAACAAATTATATAAATAGTTTTGAATTCGTTTCAAAAACATTTTCAACTTCCATTTCAATTCAAATCAAAATTGAATTCTTCTTTATAAATTCGTTTCAAAATCCATTTCCATTCAATTCAAATTTCAATTCAATTTGAATTTATTTCACTTCGCTTTCAATTCAATTCGAATTCGTTTTCAATTCAATTCATTTCGAAATCGTTTTCAATTCAATTCATTTCGAAATCGTTTTCAGTTCAATTCATTTCGAAATCGTTTTCAGTTCAATTCATTTCGAAATCGTTTTCAATTCAATTCATTTCGAAATCGTTTTCAATTCAATTCATTTCGAAATCGTTTTCAATTCAATTCATTTCGAAATCGTTTTCAATTCAATTCATTTCGAAATCGTTTTCAATTCAATTCATTTCGAAATCGTTTTCAATTCAATTCATTTCGAAATCGTTTTCAATTCAATTCATTTCGAAATCGTTTTCAATTCAATTCATTTCGAAATCGTTTTCAATTCAATTCATTTCGAAATCGTTTTCAATTCAATTCATTTCGAAATCGTTTTCAATTCAATTCATTTCGAAATCGTTTTCAATTCAATTCATTTCAAAATATTCGATTTCGAAATCACGTTTCAATATTCATTTTAAAATGAATAAAATCGATATAAATATCGTTCACGTCAAAATGGCGTCAATCTAATCCTCACGGCTTCACATATTTCTATTTTCAAATATTCTATTTCAAATATTTCTATTTCAAATATTTCTATTTCAAATATTTCTGTTTCAAATATTTCTATTTCAAATATTTCTTTTTTTCTCGAAACTGGAATGAGGCCCAATCAATTACCATATAATGTTAATTATATGGATTTTCTACAACACATGTATATATCAACAACGATGAATAATCAACCATCAACCAAAGTGCACTACACTGTATAAGCATCAAATATAGACATTTAACGCTTATAGCAGCTTGTCAATCAATCGATCGACATATTTAATAAATCAGGATGAGTGAACTTCAAATTTCATCCTAACACCCGTGTGGGGTTTCAAACAATCAAACACATATTTTATTTGTGCAGTTAGGCGATGTGTAAAATTTATCGACCCAATCAACGTCATTCAAATAGGTGTACATAAACAAACCGTCTGGTTTGTAAATGAATATTTATTTATTCACATTCACGTTAAAAATTATATTTTTAACGATAACACATTTTATTTTAACATATGAATTTATATTCAGTTCATTCGTTAAATAAAATGCTATTTTTATTTTTCTAACTTATTTTAGAAAATTTCGGCGGCATAACGGCACGATACTAGAAACGGGACAAGGCCTAGCCTTATCCCCGGTCTAGTGAAGGCCCACGCCATTCACACATCAATCAAATCAATTCGTTATGCAAACCACAAACTTTGGAGTAAGGGTCTAACCTAGCCTTACTCCTTCGCCTTATAACGGCGCACGTCTAATCCTAACCAATTTATCGATTCGATTTTTCACACCACAAACCACATTCAAACCAATATCACAATCAATCACCAAACAGTCAAACAAACAAGTCCATGGTCTGTGGACGGGTGTCGGGTGCTACTAAGCACCGTCTGCATCCTAGTATATATATAACTAGAAAAATAAATTGAAAGGTGAGATATTCTCACCTTTAGCTATCCAACCATCTCGACTCTTCTTTTGCAGAAGTCTTCGTCGTTTCGCCTTTTTGTTACCTTCGTTGCTGCTTTCACTACATACGTAAAAATCACATTTTTACTTCGCTATTTAATATATAAAAATCGAATTTTTAGTTCGAAGTTCAATATATAAAAATCGAATTTTTATTTCAAAGTTCAATATATAAAAATCGAATTTTTATTTCAAAGTTCAATATATAAAAATCGAATTTTTAGTTCGAAGTTCAATATATAAAAATCGAATTTTTATTTCAACATTCAATATATAAAAATCGAATTTTTAGTTCAAAGTTCAATATATAAAAATCGAATTTTTAGTTCGAAGTTCAATATATAAAAATCGAATTTTTATTTCGCCATTCAATATAAAAAAACTAATTTTTATTCTTCGCTTTCATATATAAAGATCTAAATTTTCTCCTATGTAAACAATATAAAGATCATATTTTTATTTCGATTTAAACAATACAAAAATTATATTTTCAAAGCAAATTCATTTTTAAAAACCATAAAGTAAAATCAGTTATAAACCATAAAGTAAAATCAGTTTTTTTATTTTTCTACAAATATAAAGATCTGGTTTTTCCTAATACAAAAATCTGAACTTTTATAAATTAAAAATCTAAATTTTTATAACTTAAAAATCCTAACTTTTCAGCTTTTGAAGTTTAAATCTTTTCACTTTAAAATCTAAAAATAAAAATCAGTTTTAAAAATAAATAAAAACAGTTTTAAAAATAAATAAAATCAGAAAAAGTAAATAAAATAAAAATAAAATAGCAGGGAACTTACAGGGGGGCTTTGGCGGTCGGAGAGGGTGGCAGATGGCCAGAGGCGGCGGAATAGGGTTGTGGAGGCAGGAGCTGGGCGGCGCGTCGATCGAACTGGGGGGGGGGGTCTCTCGCGCGAGGCGCTCCGACGTTGGGGCTCGCCAGAGGCGGCGGCGCCACCCCTCGGAGGAGCGACGGCTCCTCCGTCTTTCGCTTCCTCTTTTTTTTTTTTTTATTTGTTTTCTGATTTGAAATGAAACGTGAAAGGGGGGGGGGGCCAATGATAAAGGGGGGAAATATATTTTCTTTTTTTTTATTATTATTTTAATCGGAAAAGTTGACTTTCATAAACGACCTCGAAACGAGGCCCACCGCCTGTCGCCCATAGCGTTCTACCCCCATTCCGAGCACAATGGGATATGTGTCGTAGGCTGATTCGACTATTTGAATCAGTTTCCGTTAAATTTACATTTAAATCACTATATTGAATTTTAAACGTACATTTCGAATTACCGGGGTCACATACTAACTTTAAAAATTCCCGAAAAATATTTTCTAGCTTCGTATTGACGATACGATCCTAACAAAACTAGTTTCGTCAAATTCTGAGACCGTTTGAAAAATGGCCAATTTCCAGTCGATTAAAATCAACTGAAATGGTCAAAACACGTTTTCCTTTGCTACACTCACATATTGATTCGAAAAATTATGAAATTTGAAACCTAGCAATAACTTGACCCTGCGGACCCAACAAAACTAGTTTCGTCGAAATCCGAGGTCATTTGCAAAATGTCCATTTTTAAGGGCCTGAATTCCATAGCGACTATTCAGAATTTTCAACTGGACATATCTTATCATTTATAAAGTGAAATCTCAGTTTGTTAACTTCGTTACAAAGATATAGTTATACAGATTCAAATATTTCTTGTTTCGTTCAATTTTGACTTATATTGAATCCTGTATATTCATTTGAAATTAGAAATCGAATTTTCGAACTACCGCGCCATTTTCAATTCCTTTTATAATTATATATAATTATTATATATTCTAACGACGACGTATATAATATATACGTTCTAATTATATTCGAAATAAATTTCTCGTCGATTTTATTTAAAATAATTCATTTTAAATAATCAAAATTCGCTAAAACTGCCAAAATAAAAATTTTAAACTGGCCCAGATTTTACGGGTTGTTACAGCAATGAACATGAAAACATACACACAAGCAAGGGTCTTATGGATGTGCAAGTGCAATACCAACAAGAATGAAAGCAGTTTCAGGTTATGGCATGTATTCAAATGTTGTTGCAAATGTGCACAAACAACACAGCAATGGAACAATACAAAATGATGCAACAATGTGACCAGGAACCTTCATGAGCCAAGCCCAAGTGGAAAAACACAGGTGTAACTAGGCTATACATTCAAAGGGGGATAGAACTGATTTATGTGTACATATATTTATGTATGCATATATGAGTCCAAGTCTGAGAGGTGAAAATATAAAGAGCTTCATCACATGCGAGGCAAATAAGGTGCAACTTAGTAAATAAAACTTGCTTAATTGTCTTCATAGATTGGTTGTGTCAAATATGGAAAATATCACAATATTCTATGGCAACAGCAAGACCAAAGCATTTGGATATAGTACATGCAACAGCAATGGTAAATGGGATAGAATATTGGCATGCCAAGGAGAGTATCTGATCAACCTTTTAGTTAACAAGTGAACTCAGATATTTCAAGTGAACAAAATTGAAGAGGCATAAAATATGTTCTTATCAGTTTCAAAAATGATCAAGTATTACTCAAAAGCAAATCAAGTAGTATCAAGATTCAATGGTAAAGGTAAGTGTACATTGGAAATGCAGAATATCAGCAAGGAGAACACGGTTTATATAAGCCCAGAAAAATATATACAAAGCAGTTTTTTTTTTTAAAATGAACAATTCAAACTATGAACAAGCAAGTTCCAGAGTGTTTAAAAAATTCAAACTCCAAAAATTTAAGTTGTGGATTTAAGGCGCAAAAGCTTTATATTCATTCAAGTTCAAATTCGAAGAAATACCACAAATCATCCGAAGAAATCAACGTAGAAAATAAAGGGAAAATCAAGACCAAATCCACAACAAAATTCTCGTATATATTATGACCAAGCCAATTCATGAAATCAGAGCATATAATTCAGAATTTAACCCTATAAATATTGACCGATTCATCACTGACATATCATCCAAGTTCAAAGAAATTAAATGAAAAAAATTGAATAGCAAAATCATACCAGGAACAAATAACTTGGATCCAGATCGAATCTCTACAAGTCGATTAGAGCAACAAAGCTTCAAAGAATCACAGCATAATTTCTATGAATAGAAGTTACGATTTGGGAAAAGGAAGAAAACCTAGCAATTGCCCTCGCCATTTATTTTTCCAGAAAGGAGATCGGGCTCAAGTGAAGATGTGTGAAGCACAATTATAAGAGGTCGACCAAGTCTTTAAAAAGGGATAAGAGTTTTAGTGTTTTATTTAAAAAAATTAGGGTTTTGTTTATTTATTTTCAAAGTTTCTTTTTTAATTCTTTTTTATTTATTTCAATTTGTAATCGAATTAGAGTTTTCTAGTTTATCTGTAAAACTAGGGAGACAAATTACGGGGTTGTATTTTGGGGAATCTGGCCTGGGGTAGAAACCAGTGTAAGGTTCTGACCGTAGGATTAGTGCAATTAGAGCGAGATTTTGAGGCCTTTTGTGTAGCTCCTAGTAGAAACTGGGGATAAATTTTGAGCGTAGGGTTAGGACAAACACGCTAGGAATTGTCGCAAGTTTACGGGTGTTGTAAGCATTGTAATTGTTGAATAATACCTAGTAGAAACCTTGGGGAATGTAGCAGTAGGCAGGGTTTTGCCGAAGCTAGTTATATCTGTGTGTTATTTATTTTCTGCATTTACTCTGATTATTATTTGGAATTGATATTTTTTAATTACTTAGCAAAAACTGTGATAAGCCCTATTCACCCCCCTCTCCCACCCTTTAGGATTAATTTAGATCCAACAGTGAACTCATTTATGATTTCACATGGAAGCGCGAAGTCGATTAGCGAGTTTTTGTTCTATGAAAACCAGTTTTGATTTGTTTACTGGATAGTTTGGCACTGGATATAGTTAATATAAAGAGTTGATTAAAGTATAGTGGGGCCATTTGTATTTCTGAGCAACAGTTCCTAGCTGAAGTTAGTCTAAATCAATGCTAAGAAGGTCTAAGGATTTGTGTCATCTGATATTAATGTTGCTGATTTTCAAGAAATTGTGACAAGTATTGCATTTTCTATTGGATCTTGAGCATGTCTCATAAGCTTAGATTTGTCATCAGTTTAGTAGTTTACAATTTGTCAAAAAGGATGATAGTGAAGATTTTTCAACTATGTTCCCAATTGTATTTTAAAGATGGGTTACTGCTTAGCATTGATATTGACATTTTGAAGATGGGTTACTACTTTTGTTTTTGAAAGGAAACATGCTACTAGTTTGGTTTTGCATAAAGATGCCTACTGCATTCTGGTGCTATATGTATTCGGTCAAGGGCATTAAGATCGAAAGCGGAGATTGCACGAGTGGAGCACTTGGCTCGGGGTCAGTGCAGCGATTTTGTACTCAAAGTGGGACAGAGGCCTCATCATGGCCCGGATCTATGTTACTTAGTACATAGTTCTTGTATTTATTGTCCCTTATTTCTTTTTACGTTGTAACGGTTAGTATGCTAACCTGTCTTTTGTATTGTTTTTTAGATAATAAAAGCGAACCAATTTTTAATATATATATATATATATATATATATATATATATATATATGAGCACTAGAGACACTGTCTACCTTATGGTATTTACAGTAAATCACTGTGAATATCACAAGCGGTTTAGACACAGATAAATGACTATGCATATCAGACCAAGTCAAGAAAATAATGAGAAACACACCAAAATAATTTTTAAAATTAAATTATATCTGCTAGAATTTAAGAATATTTTTGTTTCACTTTACTGTGTGTGTGTTTCTGTGACACGTATACAAGTGACTGGACTGAATGTGAAGACCGACTAAAGCCAAGACTAAGTGTTAGCGAGTGACTGAGTGAATGTGAATGTATATGAGTTTGTACAACCGAGTGAAATATAACTGAGTGAATGAGTGTTGTAGTGAGGATCCAATGTAATAAATAAAATTAAATGTATTGTATTACAGTGAGATGTACAAATAGTGGAGCTGTAAAATTTGTACTATTGAAATGTTGAAAATAAATATTATATTCAAATAAAATACTATTTGAATATTTAAATTCTTGTGCAATAGTATTTTATTCAATTATAAATATTTATTTTTGTATGTGAAGTAATAGAACAGTTCAATAACAAACACATTAATAATATATATATATATATATTTGTTATCATCAAATAAAAATCATATAATTGTTATATACAACAATTTCATTGTTTGTTTGGTGGTTGATGGATGATATTTACAGTTATTTTTATTGAACCGCGAATATAAGCTTTGTCGATAGAAACACTTATATTATAAATATTGGTTGATGGATGTTAGTTGATATTGATGTGTTAGTACTATTGGCACAAACATTTACACCATGAATATGAGGTTTGGAAATTGATTGAATTTCATTTTATTGGAATTTTAAATGAATTTTACATTCATATGAATTAGATTTGGCAAGAAAAATAGAAATTGGATTTTTTAATCCAAACTGATTTGAAATTGGAGTTGATATAATTACAAACAACTTTTGAAATGACTGAAATGGATTTGAAAGAAATTTGAATTAAAAAAATGACTTGTTTTAATTCAAATTGGATTTTGAATAGTAAATTCAAAATGTGAATTCGAGTTAGGTACGTAAATAGCGTTTTTAACTCGAACGGATTTTTCCATTGATCTTATTTATTTTTATAATGGATGTCGACAAAATTTAGATTTCATAATATTATATTTTGAAAAATATTATTATTTTAATAATATAGAATATTCAATTTTAATTCAAAATTTGATTGGAAGTTGAAATCGTTTTCATAACGAATTTATACAATATGTTTGGACGAAAGCGAAGAATTTTATTATAAATAAAATATGGTTTGAATAGGACGAGTCGCGCGGCGACTGTTCACGTATACCGACCATAAACTTCAAACTAACATACCGGGAAATCTGACCATCAGATTCTTCCAAAACGAAAACGTTTAGTTTAGAATGAAAAGAGATTTCCAATGATGTGTTAAGTTTTAAAATCCAACAGTTAGATTTTGAGATAAATTTAAATCAAATTTGAATAAATACAGCGCTATTGTTGTTAATGACCTGAAATTGGTTTTCGATTTATTGAGCTATTTTTAAATTACTAAAAATAGAGAAAAATTATGATAAATCATAATAAATGATTTAAAAGTGATTTGAAATGAATATATTCAGTTCAGATAATGTAAAGATATTTTGTGAAAATTAGCTATTTTGACAAAAGGAATTAAAATGATTTAAAGTTAATAATTACTTAACCAAGTTAAGTTTTTCAAATGTATAAACAATGGATTTGAATGGAAATAATCTTTAGATAGTTCGATGTTGGATTCCTTAATTATACGGATACTATCTTGTGGAATTTGGAAGATGTAGATATCGTTATTCCCCATACGGTATCTGTTGGTTTCAGAATTTGATAATGAATATAAGTCGATATGATTTCTATTTAAAGCCTTATATTTGATATCAAAAATTGGATTTTGGGTTTGTCGTGAATGGTGTCTTCAATAACATTGTTCTTAACCCAGTTGCAAATGAAGTTATGGAATCAATCTTTTAATTAAGATATAATGGAATTTTCCAAAGTTAAGTTTTCTAATTAATGAATTAAATTGGAATTGAATGATAATCGATTTAGTGATAATTGAGATGAACTTCTATGGAGGAATACCTTTACTATTTAAGGAATTTAAAAGGCTTTGTTGTTATTCCGCTTATAATATTAGTATGATATAGAAATTTATATCAATTGTGAACTGATATGATTTTCGTGAAGATTCCATTTCTAATGGAAGTTTGATTTCGGGTTAATCATGAACGGTGTTTTAGATAACATCTGTTCTTTAAACCTCGTTCAAGGTAAGTTGATTTCTCAAGTTTGAGCTTTAATAAATCTTTCCAGAAAATTTTTATTGAATAAAATGGATATTAAAACTATGTTAGAGTTTTAATAAATCTTTCAACAAAGATTGGTATGAAGGAAATGGAGATTAAAACTACGTTGTTTAAACGAAGTAAATCTTTAATAAGATTTACGGAAGTAATTCCCAATATAAAAGAATATTTGAATAAAAGAATATTTTGAATTGGAATGAGACTTATGATATGTTTATATATCACTTGATATTAATGATGCGATAGTTATTCGGAAAGATCGGTTTTAAGCTATTCTGAATAATTATTATAATGATTGTAGAAGATATTGAAGACTGTGGTTGAAGACCGAAGATCTTCACATCATTTGGATTATTGTCGATGCGTTGGATATCCCCCGTTATATGGTTAGAGTGGTGATCATCTAGACGTACTTGGGGATCGACCAGATATGCAAAGGTCTCTATCCCTTAGGGGACATGGAATATGGTGCCTTCGGTTTCGTTCTGACCCAGAACGAACATGTAAATGGATGTGTGTCTGTGGTTGTATTTCATAACATAATCGTTTAGTTGATATTGATGATATATCTATGGTGGTGGATAATTTATTCTCTTAGCTTAACACCCTTCTTCGAGGCATATGAACTAAATGGTTATATTATTAATTGAAACTGATCATATGTGTAAATTGACAATATGGCATGCTAAGATGCTGATTGGTCAAAGCTTTTACAGAAAAGCCGAGCTTTCTGGACAATGATCAAAGTAGGGCTGATATAGCGTAGCTTTTTATCGAGACGTGACTTCGACAAGCCTCACAGCCCGTGAATGGCCGAAAACAGGATGAAGAGCACAAAAGAAATGACATACCTTCTAGCTAAAGGTGATTCCATGGTATGGATCCCAAGCAATTTACTTCTGTGGATGATGGATCGAGGCGCCTCGGGAAATGATCAAACAACTGACCAGATTATCGGTCTGATAGGACCGTGGAACATTTTGTTTAGGAGTAACCCTAATCCATTGTGAATTGGTGGACCGACTCTGCTGACTCAAAGTCACATGCATGTGGTTCTGGACATCTTGCTAGATATGGTTCGAATCGGTTAAGGAAGATCCTTAGCCTTTGTCATTGATGAAAAGCCAACTTCCAATACGAAACTTGCATTTTTTTTAGTTGTAAACCTATATGGTGACATAATAAGATGGGGTATTATGCCGTCTAAGATTGGTACATTTATTTTTCGAATTTGATTTAATGTTATGCACTAGTGATAATAAAGAGATATTTTGCGTATCAAACATGTTTAACTATTATAAGGTAAAACTTTATCCTCTGGTTTGCACTTGCATTATGTGTTGGGACTTGAGTCTTATAATACCTTCATTTTTCAAAAAGCGTTGTGAATATTTATGACTGGTATTCATATGGAGAAAAACCGTTTCGTGTTATACGGCGTGGTCTCGTGATTTGCCCAACTTCAAAATAAAATCAATAACTGTCTTATTTCTCATACTAGTCCCATGACTGACTTGGAGTTTATTGTTTCCCACATAAACTCTGGGTACCCATATTTTCCACACAGATAGCTAGTAGTTTCGATATTGCAACATTTTATTTAGTAGGATAGCTAGTAGTTGTAATAACAATGAAATATTCTTTTGTATTTTGTTCTGATGTGTTGTATCCCATAACGGTTCGAGGATTTCTGCATTTTGAATCAAGCCTGTGTGGCTTATGGTCGATTCGATAGGCGAGGATTTTCGAATCATCACGGTTTTATATTTCAAGATGATTATATATATATTATATTATATTACACTGCGATTGTGCGATTCTGTTGCTCAGTTCAATCTTTTATCTATTTTTCTTCTGCTTTAACTTTCTTTCTTTTTATTTCTCACCATCTAACTTTTTTCTATTAATTATTCGTATTTTCATGCAATTTGGGTTGGATGTGAGTTATATTCAGTCAACTGAAAGGGTACAAATTTGCGGGCCTTTACACTTAATGCTAGAGATTGTTGGACGGTTGTCGCATAAAGGATTAAAAATGCCCAAGCAGCTTTAGTAGTGTTCATAGTTGCATATGTATATTTCACTTATAGTATAACAAAAAAGAGGAAAAAAAATATAACTAGCAGTTGCAAATAATAAATTATCTTCGATCTACAAAACCTTTGGAACATGAATCAAGCATGTATGGTCTTTTTCAGATTTTACACAAACATGGTAAGTTATAAAGTAGAAAGACGGAGACATAAAACATAAATTAGAGAACAAGGAGGAGAAGAAGAAGGGATAGAAACAATTACATCTTAATAACATCTGGAATGTCAACTGGATACCTATCTATACACTCGGCCCACGGCCCATCCACGGGCATCTTGACCACTCTCATGCACTTCCACACTGCACTATTACATTTGAACCCACTACCAAACCCGATCATCCATACCCGATCACCCTTATTCATCCTCCCTTTCGACTCGATATAATTCAGTTCATACCACAACGAACTACTCGATGTGTTCCCGAACCTATGCAATGTCATTCTCGATGCTTCCACGTCCAGAGGCGAAAACCGCAAGTTTGTCTGTAGTTCGTCAATCACTGCTCTACCTCCAGCATGGAAGCAAAAGTGGTCGTATGCTAGTTTGAAGTCCGGAACATAAGGCTTCCATTTAGGGTTTATTAGTTTGCGCCCAATGAGGCTGAGTAAGAACAAGATTTGTTCTGATGCCGGAAGAACTAAGGGTCCCATTGTCGTTATATTGGATTTTAAGGCATCACCCGCAATTGCTATTAGATTTTTTGATAACGATACACCTCTGTGTCCTACGGAGTCCTGTTCTTGGTATACACACCGGTACGTGCTGTCTTCCGCACCTTTTAAAGTTTGAATATAAATCAACATAGATCTTTTTTCAAAAGAAATCAAATAAATCAGTCAGCCCTTTGGGGTCCAAAGACTTCATCCTACAATAGTATTATTAAATGAGATGATAAATGAAGAGTAAAATAACTCAAAAGACTTATTATTTTATAATTATCATTGTTCAAAAAAAATTGAAATACCTAGTCAATAATTGAAAAGAGACGACGATGCATGGTCCGTTGAAATTGAATTTGGAAGGGTTAGATCAAAAAGAAATCCATAAAATTGTGCAATCTTCCGAAAAAGCTATATAACGGGATAAAACAGAAGTATATGTGATTTTGATATAAAATGATGAATATTTTGGTAGATCAACGAAAAAATTAAAAATACGGTCCTCTTATCCAAATGGTGGTTTGTTAATAATGCATTAAAATCAGGATTTAATATTCTTCTTTTTCTTTTCATTTCATTCACATGTAACTTTCCAAAATTCGATTTCGTTTCGAAAAATTCACTTATACTTGGTTTTTTAATCCATGTAAATACAAAATTATTGGAATGCATGTCAATTTCAGATAAGAAAACTATTTTTTAAGTACTAGTATATTACTGTTGCCATCACAAACCATTTGAATTGTGTAAAAAAATATAAAAGTGATAATTGTTACGTGTTAAAAATCCCAAATCGTCGCAAGTAAAATGGTTTTTTCATCTTTCTTCTCCTTTTCGTCTTCAAAATTACCAAGCTTTGCGAGTTTCTACAAACAAAAACTAAAAACTATGATGTGAGCGATAATTTGGGGAAAGATCAAATTCATCAATTCCAAATAGGTGAAAATTAACATTTCACTGTGCTATTTTTCGATTTTTGTTGTTTTCTTTTTCCCCTCATTCAAAAATCTATTTTTCTGCATATTTTCATACTTCCGCTTTGGAATCGGCTTTATCCGAAGATTCCGTTCGGTTCAATGCCGGAACCGGACCGGAATGGCCGAAATTCCGGCATGTTGGACGGATTCTTGAACCTTGCTTAAAACGCTTTAATTATATTTGAATAGAGTCGTACCTTTATGAGTTCGAATGACGTGAAGCAAGCAAAACCTAGCACGACGTCTCTCCTGACGTCTATTCGAGAGCAACATCGCGGCCGACCCCATCCGAAACAAGCACTTAGGCAAAAGCATTGCTCGATCGTTTCCAAAATAGTAACTTGGCGTCATAATCTTGGTGGAAACCACAAGAGCGTTTAAGCTAGGGTGCACTTGTAGCAGGTCCCGTGCTTGGTCTATCGAAATCGGCCCAGCACTGCATCCCATTCCCGACAGATTAAAGCTCCGAATATCGCTTCTCATTTTGTACTTGTTGACGATCATAGCGGTAAGAGACGGAGCTGGAGAAAAAATGCTACAATTTAGAACCAATATATCAATGTCCTTTGGTTCAAATTTGGTTTTCTCAATAAGTTTGTCGATGGCCGAAAAAATGGCTACTTGTGCCTCCTCGCGTGCGATCTCCAAAGTAGGTCTGGGTGGCAAGTAATGATTGGCGGGAGGCAGGCACGTCTCTTCGCCTAGGCCGGACCTTTCTAGAATGCGCGTTTGGAAATGAACCGCCTTGGTGTCCGGGTTTATGAGACGGATGTGCTCCATGAATGTCGCGAAGGGTACGCGGCAACAACTAGGGGGTGTGAGTAGCGCGTAGTCAACCAGATAGACTTGGCGTGGCCGTGACATGAGGCAGATTATCACAAGCATGAGGGGGATGAAACCAGAACATAAGAGTTGAAAAGTCAGGAGATGTAGTGATTAGTTGAAAGATTAAAGATAATGACATTGTGACAAAGGTCAGGAGTATTAGGTTGTTGATCAAGTGCTGGTAGGCAGATTTTAGATATCTTAGCTTAAGTGGAGTTTGAGACTCTGAAGGCATTTTTCTTATTCTTTTGATTTGAATGTGCTTGGTAATAGTTTGGGAAGATGTTTGAATTTAAAAGAGCGAAATTAGAGAATTAATTAACGATTTTGGTCTGTAAATAAACTATAAATGATTCATTCATGGCCTACTTTAACTTGTATATAAAAATGCTGGTTTCAACTGTATATTACAGGTTTATGTATGTATTCATGTCTCTTGGTGATCGTTATTGTTGGCTACTACGTAAAGGGAGGGGCTACGCTACCATTTATGTAGAGGGTACGTGTCTGTTTTGCATATCAAGATTTTGCTGATCAACTAATGTACATCAAATCAAACGGTAGGGAATGATTTTCACAAGTGCATAGCCAAGCATCCTTTCATAAGCGCTTTCTTATATGAACTAGATTGAGGCCCGTATTTCGGATACCAAAACTGTTAGGTTAGTTAGTTGTGGAAAAAAATTGATACTGCAGTGTGAATGCTTGTTGGGTGGCGAAAATAGTGTAAAGAACAAAATTACGGTTTTTTTCAATTGTAAGGGCGGTCTGCTGAAATCTTATTTTAAAGGACAAAACATTAGATTTGAGATATCAGTTTTATAGTGTGCGTAGTATCAGAATTCGACTTTCATTTATCAGTTTTACAGTGTGTGGGGTATCCGAATTTAACTATGAGTTTTTGAATATCAGTTTTACGGTGTGTATGGTATCAATTTTATAGTGTATTTTTCTTTAAAATAAATTTTTGATGAGTTGTCTTTTAAGTTTAAAAAAAATTAAAATTTGTCCTTCCCAATAAAATCCCCGGTAAATAAATGGTTTATATAAGGACACCTAAGTTTTTCCATGAACTATTGTGTAAATCCGATCAAGTATTAAGTTGTGGTCACATTAGGCCTGTCAAAGAAGGTAATAAGTAAGGTTCATGTGTAGTCCGGTAAATCCATATTAACGCACAATAATCACTGAACAAACAAAAATATTTACAAAAACTATTTTGGTAATTATAGTCATTTCCACTCTGTCTCCACGCAATGGTCATCCATCTTGTATATTTAAAAACCTAGAAGTTAGCGATGTATAATTACATACAACAAACACATCGTTGTCAAACTTAGGCACCACATAATACAACATTGACAATCTTCAAAATTTAGATGACATGAATGTTGGAAATTCCAGAGTGAAAAGAAAGTGAGTGAAAGCTAAAATGAAATATCTCACATTGAAATATTGTATCAGTTACAATATTGTATTAATTGAAATATTCAATTTTTTAGTCGTTGGCTTCCCTATTAACTGAGAACCGTTACAATACTGAATTAATGGCAATATTCAATTTTATAGTCATTGGCTTCCCTATTAATTGGGAACTGTTAATATTCAATTTTCTAGCCGTTTTATGACCGTTTAGTTTCACTATTGATTGAGAATTTACACCTCTTAATGGCTGATTAATACCATCAATTACTCCATGCTTTGTTTTTTTTACAGCCTATAAATTGGTCTTTTTTTTCTTCTTCAAAAACACAGAAAAACCCATCAATCTTCTCCTCTTAAATTGTCCTTTGGTCTTTTGGCAAATATTCCGAGTTCCAGTCGGGTTTGTGAGTGCACACAAATTCCGGTGCCGTGCTTATCTAGGAGGGCGACCGCTTCTTATCTACCGCACCGTAGGTAGCGCGAATTGTCTTTTAGGTCGGTGGGTCACCACGACGCGGCCATTGTCAGTTTACTTCACTCAACATCAAGATAAGTAGTTTCAATTTTATTACTGCTTAATAATCTGATAAACTAAAAAGACAATTGTGGCTTCCAAATTTCTTATTCCTGATATGTCCAAAATGGAACCTCTTGAAGGTAAAAATTATAAACATTGGGCTGTTAGGATACGCTTTTATTTGAAACAAATTAATGTTGCGTATGTGCTTGATAAAATTATTGGAACTGACAATAAGGATAACCTGTCTGAATCTGAGCTGAAATTTGTTTAAGGACGATAGGACCTGTAAAGGAATGTTGCAGCATCATATGTCAAATTCTTTGTTGGATATTTACATGGGGTTTACTCATGCTAAAAAGGATAAATCTAAATGATTAAAATATTAAGTCATTAAATTTTTTAGAAAATAATCTGAATCACTCTAAATTTGGAAAACAACTTTTGTCAGTCATAACATCATAAGTTATTACATATTATTTTGAATTATTTATGAATTTCATTATGAAAGAACATTTTGAATATGTTATGAACAGTTGTTTTCCTCTACTGTTTATTGATGTATATGATGTTTTAAATAATCTAGAGCCATTTATGCAAGGAAATATGAATATGGATCCTTGATATGTAGGAAATTTTATTCTTATTCACCATACCTATTAGTTAATCCGCCCATAATTTTATGATTACTGCTTAATTTTTTGTGTTATTTGGATTTTAAAAATTGATTAGTTTATCCACACAGCGTATACTTTCTATTTATTTTCACGTTCCTCTTTCTGATTGTTCTCGCGTTTCTCTTTCTCTACTTTTCCTTCTTCATTCTTCTTATAATCAAAACTTAAATACATATAAATAAAAAAAATAAAAAAAATATTGTCAAAATTACTCTCTTTTTCTTCTCATCGTAATGCTCTGTGAATAAGAGTAAATCTAGATTTGAAGTAGCAAAGTAGACGGTTGATGTAAGATAATTTATTTTCAAATGGAAAAAAAAATTAGGATGATTCGATATGCAATAGAGTTTGATTGTAATTTAGTTGTTTTTCAAAATGATATCATCTTGCAAAATCTATTATTGATTTATTAACAATTGAAACCAATGTGAAACAAAAGAATGAAACTACAGTGTTTGCTACTGAAAATTTAATCATAAAAAAGTGTTTTTTTTTTCTAAATTTTATATGTCATTTGATCTCGATTCAACAAGAATATGTCTAAAAAGAATAGTTCTTTTGATACAAATGAGAACATCAACATTTTTAGTATAAATGAAAGTGAACAATGGTTAGAGTATTCAAAAATTGTAAGTAATGAGACGGATGAGGAGTGGCTAAATGCAACAATAGCAGAAAACAAAAACACACACAACAATGATGTTGTGGAGCATTATGTTGATAATCTCGACAAATCAAGTTTCAGCATGGTGAAAACAATATATACTTCTCCAATTTACATCTGTACCCAAGAAGAAAAAAAAAACGTAAACAGAGAAAATAAATTGGACGGATGAACTAATCAATTTTAAATAATTATAGTCACCATAAAGTTTGGTAGTAATCCTAAAAATTAGGGTGGAATAACTAATAGGTATGGTGGATAAGAATAAAACTTCCTTTGAAGTAATTTGGACATACGGTTATATATATATATATATATATATATATATATATGGTATTTGGGATATTTTAGAAACTTTGAATCAAGTATGCTCTTTTTGAGATATTTATGCTGCCTAGATCTGAGATGAAATGATTTTGTTTCATTGTTTTATATACATTTGCAATCAAACCAACTTGCTGTAATATTGGTATACATTTGTTTTTTTAGCCACATAACGGTTCATTGCATTTTTTTTGTTATAAATGCATTAACTGTGGTTGTTATGCTAATATCACAAATGCATTAAATGCCTCGGTTATGGAAATTAAACATTTCGGCTTGTTTCTATTAGGAATAAGATAAGACATTATTTTTATTTAATGCATTTATGTTTAATAGACACATATTGTAACACCCCGATTTTTCCGTTAACTGTAAGATTAACAAATTAAAATATAATTAATTTCAAATCAAAGAATTAAGGGAAATGGGATACGCTATTGCGTTCGTCTCGGAATTCTGCTTGAGATAGAGTCCGAGTTTGCGTAAAACGGACTCCGAATGAAGGAGCTATGACCTCCGGAAGTTTCAGAATTCAGTTTAAAATTGAAACAGGCAGAAACAGTTCAGAAAGGAAGTTCAAAATTCAAAATCGGACCCAGATTGTGCTGGGCGGGAATTTTCCCGCCCACGACCCAGGTCGACCTGGGGGTCGACTGGTTAGTCGACCTGGCCCCTGAGCCAGGTCGAACCAAGCCCCTCCTGGCTGGCCTGGTCTGTGTTTGGTCGAATTTCTGGGCTTTGTCTTGTCACTGAGGCTTATGTGTCAGCTCTTGATTGGTTTCTCTTTAGAACGGACGGCTCGTATTAATCTTGGCTCCATCGACGGCTCTAATCAATTCACAAACTCTATAAAAAGGACCTAAGTCTCCACCTAATTCACACAAATAAAATGAGAATGAGGCCGTCATGCTGCTGAAGAAAGAATAGGAGTAGCCGTCAAAATTGAGAGACGATTAGGAGTTGATTCAAAAGCTTAAAGCTACAACAAATAAATCTAAACAACGTCTACAACAAAGGATAGCATCACCAAATTCAGAATTCAGAATCCTGAATTGAAGATTCATCACACGTTGTAAGTAGAGTGCTATTCCGATATGAATGAATAATTGAGATTTGATCTGTGTAAAATGAGAAATGGAATTGTGCCTAATTTATGGTGATGATAATTCATAATTGTATGTTGCTATGATTCTAATTATGAATAGATTTGGGATGTTGTGGTAAAATGATGTTAGATCTATTGGATATTTGCAGGTATATGATTCATGTTTGAAAGTTAACAACTATATGTTTGTGGTAGTTTGTTACAACCAAGTTGAGACTTATGCAAGTATATGATTCATTATTATGCCAGCATGATTTAGATCCTTCTATGTATATTTCTATGATCATTTTTAGTATAGTTGGATCCATTTGGGTATTATGATTCATATGAATTTATGTTGAAATAGGCATCATGATTCAAGTTAAAACCATACTTTTGTATTAGTGACAAAAGTAAGCATCTTTGTGAACTTGTGTTGACTTATGAACGTGACTAGTTTATGTTTAACTTTATGCCCAAACAAAAATATGTTTTAGGCCTATGTTGTTATCAAAATCATATGATAATATATGTGACACATAATTAAGTTAGATTCATATTTTAAATGCTAGTTTACATGCTTAGATTAAAACCATGATTCATGTTTATGTATGTTTTATGTCAAGATTATATGCTACTACAATGCAAGTTCACAAGTGCCTAATTTATGTTAACTAGATCGCTATGTTGCAAGTTCATGCGTTCACACACCCCTTTTTGATGTTACTTAGAGTATATATATCATGTTCTAAGCCTCCCCTTTTTACGTGGCTAAGTTGGGCTAAATGTTGAAGCCCAACATATGTTATGTTATTACGTACAAACGGGGTGATTACGTTGGGTTAATTAAAATATACGTGTTGACATGTTTGGCACATGCCAACGATTCATGACACTTTAAATGGTATAATTTAATTATACCCAATAAGAATGGATTTGAATAATGGGCCGCAAATATTTACATATAAAATGAGAAGAGACAAAATATGTAAACTTATAAAATACGATGTGTTTAACCCGAGGTTGGATTGCGTTGTGACATAAACCTGCCCGGACCCGCCCGGCTGTCCAGTAGTCACAACAATACCTATCCAATGTAGTTGGTTAAACATTGAGCCCAATAAAGACCCGAGGTTAGACTGAGTTGTGACGTAAGACTGCCCGGACCAAACCGGCAACAGGCAGTCACAACAATACCTGTCTAATGTGAGTGGTTGGAGCTTTAATAAGACAATTAAGGCTGAGTCAGGAATGATAGGATTAAGTAAATTTAATTAATACTTAAACAAATTGAACATGCTAAACTATACAGACTGATTGGGGGTTAGGTTTATACAGAACACTTAACCAACTTAGCATGTTGGCTAGAAATAGGAAACCTAGTAGTGGGGGACCCTTTTCAGCAGTAACCCTACAAGGTGTATCAGGATACCCTGAACTAGGCAGGGTGGGGCACGATTACTGGGCTGACTGTAAGAGGTCAAATCGACGGCGGTGGTGCAGTAGTGTAGGTTCTAACGGGGTGCGGGCGTGCACACACTCCGGCGCAGAAAAATTAGGCACTGGGCACCAGTAGTATACCTGTGCATTCTAGAACTGTGTCGGGCCGCCACCATGGGATTTGATACCCCCATGGTGGGACCAACATAGGTAGCTACAACATCGGGGGCCGTAAGATACATGTAACTATGCGAGTAGGAGTCGATCATTAAAAAGGATCACTTCACCCTGATTTTGGGGTGCCAGTTGGGAACTAGTTTATAGGGGTGCAGAGATAAATATGGGGTACGATAGTATATTTGACTCTAAAAAACTTAACTTAGTTTATGGTGCTTTCCCCATTTCCAGTTTGTACTTATCATAATCATTTCTTTATTCATAGACTGAATAGTTCAAGACTTACTCAGGCTTTATATCTGACTCTACTTTCTTTCGTCTTCTTTTTCTTTCGTCCCCCCACCCCCAGGTCCACAGGGAGGGAACACCGCAGCTTGATCAGTTTCACATCCAGCTTGAAGAGAGAGAATGTATTGCTTGGATCTCTTTCATTTTGGACTATGGCTTTGGATAGCAATTATGGGGATTTATGCAGTTTACTTATGTTTTTATGCTTCTTTATGTTATGAAATCAAGACAGTATTATGGTTGTAATGATTAGAAGAGTGTTTTGAGACAATTATGGAAATGTTTATCTAAACACGTATTTTATGAAATAAAAGTCTGTTGTTTTCCGCTGCATATACATATGTGTTTATATCTGTCTTTTGTTTTTATCTGTGACTTTTACCTATAAACCTCCACCAAAATTAAGGCATTCCCTTTGTGAGTGACCTTAACGGAGAGGGGGTGTTTCACTTGGTATCAGAGCATAGGTTAACCAGATCAAATAAAAAGTTTTGAAAATTTATTTTCAAAAGAAAATTTAAAGAAGCATTTTTAAAGATAAAGTGTTGTTTTAATTTTAAAAGGCATAGTCCCCCCCAAAGCCATAGGTACTACCTTTTATCCTTCGTTTTGAATCTGTCCTTTTTGTTTCAGCATGTCCGCAGAACTTAACTTGCCAGAGGGTGTACCAATACCTGGCTGGTTCAGACGATTCTTAGAAGCAAGGGCCAATCAGCCAGGTCCCGCTATTCCTCCTCCTCCTCCCCCATCTGTAGAAAATCCTCCTCCTCCCCCAGAAGCAGCAGCGCCTCCTCCTCCGCCTCCTCCGCGTGATAATGCTTTTGCTAAGATATGTAGAGATTTCAAAACTATGGGAGGGAAGGACTTTCATGGAACCGAGTCCTTCGTGGCAGCCAGGAACTGGCTGAAAGAAACCGAGGACTTATTCGTCATCTTTGATGTGAAAGATAGGCAGAAGGTACGACTGACAGTATGGCTACTTAAAGGCGAAGCTTCCTACTGGTGGGAAGTTACCAATGCAGAAAGACCAGTGGAAACAAGAGGGGACTTTAGGGCGAGATTTGAGGCTAAATTTCTCTCAGAAGCTGAAAGAAGTCTTCAATTGGAAAAATTCTTATTTCTTAAGCAAGGGAATATGACAGTCAAAGAGTACGTTAACCAGTTCGATCAGCTGGCTAGGTTCGGACTGGACCTTGTCAATACTCAACACAAGAAGGCTCTCCGCTTTGTCAAGGGATTGAATGAGCCATTACACAGCTTGGCCATGAACCATATACCTATGGGAGCTACGTATGAATTGTTGGTGCAGATGGCATTGCTGAACGAAGAGGATAAGGGCAAAAAGGAGACAAAGGCAGAAGGGTCTCAAGGGAAGAAAGAAGGTTTACAGCCTAAAAAGACAGACTTTAAGAAGGGCGGGAAAGACAAAAAGTCCCAAGAGAAGAGGAAGTGTAATTTCTGTGGCAAAGTGAGGCACTTAGTGAAAGACTGCCGGAAGAAGAAGGCCAAGATGAATGGTGGGTGCTTTTCTTGTGGAGAGACAGGCCACATGGCTATGGACTGGCCAAAGAAACGAGGGCAAGGGCAGAAGGCTGGACCCACCTCAGGGGCACAGGTTCATGCGCTAGAAGCACCGCCTCTGCAACAGCGAGGTATAAATACTTCTATAGAAAGTGTAGTTTATCTTTATGATCACCCAGTTCGCACATTGTTTGATTCTGGCGCATCACACTCCTTTATTTCATCTGCTTTAGTAGAATCTCTGCACCTAGAAACTAGTATGGTAGAGGGTCCCTTGATTGTTTCAAATCCAATTGGGGTCCCAGCTTATTTGTCTATGATCTGTATGAATTTGAAAATCTCTATTCTAAGTGTAGAATTTAGATGTAGTGCCTTTGTTTTGGGCTTCTCGGGATACGGTTTGATTTTGGGCATGGACTGGTTATCCAGTAATAGTGCCATCCTTGATTGTGAGAAAAGAGTGGTTAGGCTTTTGACCCAACTCGGTAACACTCTAGAAATTACTTGTAATCCTTCGAACGCGGTTATGCTTGGTTATCTTGAATCGCTAGATGCTTCTATTGAGAATTTGCATTCGGTTAGAGTGGTCCGTGAATATCCGGATGTCTTCGAAGAGGTGAATGGCTTACCTCCGAAGCGGGAGATAGACTTCCGCATATATCTTGTAGATAATGCAAAGCTCGTTGCGTTGCCAGTTAGCCACACTGCTCCACGGGAAAGGAAAGAGATCAGTAAACAGATTAAAGAGCTTCTAGAGAAGGGCTTCATTAGAAGGAGCATTTCAGAATGGGGTGCTCCAGTGGTATTCGCTACAAAGGAGGATGGTTCACTCCGTCTGTGTGTTGACTATAGGGAGCTCAACAAGTTGACTAAAAAGAATAGGCACCCTCTTCCCAGAATTGACAATCTGTTTGATCAGCTTGTAGGAGCGTCAGTTTTCTCCCAACTCAATTTAGCGACCGGATTTCATCAGCTAAGGGTGGCTGAAGATAGCATCGATAAAATGGCTTTCAGAACCCCAGACGGTTTCTTTGAATGGCTTGTCATGCCTTTCGGCTTGACGAACGCACTCGCTTACTTCGTGGATCTGATGAGTAGGGTGTTCATAGAATTCCTCAACAAGTTCGTGGTAGTCTTCGTAGACGATATCTTGATCTTCTCAAAGAATGAGGAAGAACATGCTCAGCACCTAAGGCAATCATGGAAACTATGCGAGCCCATCAACTAAAAGCCAAATTCTCCAAGTGCCACTTTTGGAGAGAGGAAGTAAGGTTTCTTGGGCATGTAGTATCCAAAGAAGGGTTAGCCGTAGACCCTGCTAAGGTAGTAGCGGTGCAGGATTGGAAAACACCAAGGAATGCAACAGAAGTCCGAAGCTTTCTCGGGCTAGCAGGCTTCTATCGGAAATTCATCAGAGACTTTGCAAAAATATCAGCTCCGCTCACTAGATTAACAAAGAAGAACCTAGCGTTTGCTTGGGATTTGGATTGCGAGTTTGCTTTCCAATGACTAAAAAGGGCTCTTACAACAGCCCTAGTTCTGACGTTGCCAGATGGAAGCAAAATGTTTACGGGTATACACGGATGCTTGCGGCACAGGACTAGGCGCTGTCTTAATGCAAGAAGGAAGGGTAGTAGCTCATGGCGGGAGACAGTTGAAAGGGCATGAAAAGAACTACCCAGTCCATGATCTCGAGTTGGCTGCCATCGTCTTTGCGCTTAAGTCTTGGCGCCATTATCTCCTAGGTGAGAAATTGAGCTGTATACTGACCATAAATCTTTGAAGTATCTCTTCTCGCAGAAGGACCTTAACTTGAGGCATCAAAGGTGGATGGAGTTTCTTGCCTCGTACGATTTCGAGATCTCCCACACTCTGGGCAAAGGCAACGTAGTCGCAGATGCTTTGAGCAGAAAGAAGCTAACATTAAGCCCGCTATTTATTGAAAGGCAAAGCCTAGAGTTTATAGCCAACTTTGACTTTAGGCCCTCCTCTGATTTTGTACCCGGTTTGTTAGCATCTCTTGAAGTGCGCCCTACTCTTTTGGACTCAATAGGGACCGCACAACGCGAAGACCCTTAGCTTGTGGAGACGATTGATAGGCTAATTAGGGGAGAGACTTCAAGTCACCTCAGCAGATACTCCATTGACGATAAGGGTTGGCTAAGGCAAGACGGAAGACTATGTGTCCCACGGACAAGAAATTTAGTAAAGACTGTTCTCGAGGAAGCACATCACTCCAAGATGACGATACATCCAAGTGGAGATAAAATGTATAAGGACATAAAGAGAACTTTCTTTTGGAGCGGCATGAAGAGGGACGTGGTAGATTTCGTTTCTAAGTGTATGATTTGCCAACAGGTTAAGGCGGAACAGAAGAAACCTGGCGGTCTGCTCCATCCTCTAGAGGTTCCACAGTGGAAGTGGGATAGCATTTCAATGGACTTCATTGATGGACCGCCTAGGTCTAGAAGACGCAACACTAACATTTGGGTAATAGTGGATAGGCTTACTAAAAGCGCCCACTTTTTACCTGTCAAGAGTAGAAGGACTGCCTCATCTCTAGCATCTCTTTATCTCAAGGAAATTGTTCGTCTCCATGGAATACCATCCAGCATTGTTAGCGACCGAGACCCTATCTTCACAAGTGAATTTCGGCGGAGTCTGCAAGAACCGGTAGGCACACAGTTATGCTTGAGTACAGCCTATCACCCCCAAACCGACGGCCAGACAGAAAGAGTGAACAGAGTTTTGGAGGATCTTTTATGACTGTGCGTCCTTGACTTTGGAGGAACTTGGGAAGACCACCTTCCTTTGGTGGAATTTGCCTACAACAACAGTTACCAATCTACCATCGGAATGGCACCATTTGAAGCCTTATATGGAAGACCGTGCTGATCGGCCACTTGTTGGTGGGAGACTACTGATAAGCTCATACTTGGACCAGATATGATCAGAGAGACTTCAGAAAAAGTAGACTTGATACGAAGGAGAATGAAGACAGCCCAAGATAGACAAAAATCCTACGCGGACAAGAGAAGGACCAACCTTGAGTTTGAGGTTGGGGACATAGTTTTTCTTAAGGTATCTCCTTTAAGGAACGTCGTTCGTTTTGGAACCACAAAGAAGCTGGCACCAAGGTTCGTAGGGCCGTTCCCTATCATCGAGAAGATTGGAAAGATGGCCTATAGATTAGAGCTACCTGAAAAACTAGCTGGAGTTCACAACGTCTTTCATGTTTCGCACCTCCGAAAATGTCTACATGAATCTGCTGAAGTGGTAGAGCCAAACATCCTAGAAGAAGCTGAAGTGGAACGCGAAGCAACCGTGAGGAAAGTTCCTACCCGCATCTTAGGAACTGAAGTGAAAAAGCTATGCAACCACGAAGTCAAGCTCGTCAAAGTTCAGTGGAGCGACGCCGAGGAAGACGCGACTTGGGAAACTGAGGACAGAATACGTGCAGCCTACCCTTTTCTTTTTGAGGGTACATCTTTGATCTTTTTTTTTTCCTTAAGTTGTGCTTTTATCTATCTTTTTAGGTATATCTCCTCGACCTTATCTTTTAGGTAGAAACCCTTTGGATGAAAACATGTAATTGAAACATGTTATGGATGATGGTTGCAAGTGATTGCTAGTGGTTGCTTGTGGTTGCATATACAGACACAATCTAGGTTTTAGATCGGCTTAGTCACTTCATATTGCATATGCATATATGTATTTATTATTCGTATATGGTTGAAGTTTAATGTGTTGTCATATGGATGTTGCATTTATATGAATGAATGTGCACTCATGTAGAATCATGAATAGGAAAGTTTGCATATATAATGGATTCATGACACTTACAAAATTTGCATTAAGGAGGTCAACTGAATCAGTAGACCGCCTGATTTTGCATTAGATAAGTACACGTACACACACTTTGCATATGATCATGAAGCATTAGAAGTCTTTTAAGGACAATGGACACTCGTGTTTGATGGATGAGTAGATGGACGTTTGGATGTTAGGATATACATTCTCCTAGACTTGAAGATTTCGGGGACGAAATCCTTTAAGGAGGGGAGATTGTAACACCCCCATTTTTCCGTTAACTGTAAGATTAAGAAATTAAAATATAATTAATTTCAAATCAAAGAATTAAGGAAAACGGGATATGCCATTGCGTTCGTCTCGGAATTCTGCTTGACATAGAGTCCGAGTTTGCGTAAAACGGACTCCGAATGAGGGAGATTTGACCTCCGGAAGTTTCAGAAATCAGTTTAAAATTCAAACAGGCAGAAACAGTTCAGAAACGAAGTTCAAAATTCAAAATCGGACCCAGATTTGGCTGGGCGGGAATTTTCCCGCCCAAGACCCAGGTCGATTGGGTAGTCGACCTGGGGCACCCAGGTCGACTGGGTAGTCGACCTGGGGGTCGACTGGGTAGTCGACCTGGCCCCTTAGCCAGGTCGAACCCAGCCCCTCCTGGCTGGCCTGGTCTGTGTTTGGTTGAATTTCTGGGCTTTGCCTTGTCATTGAGGCTTATGTGTCAGCTCTTGATTGGTTTCTCTTTAGAACGGATGGCTCGTATTAATCTGGGCTCCATCGACAGCTCTAACCAATTCACAAACTCTATAAAAAGGACTTAAGTCTCCACCTAATTCACACAAATAAAATGAGAATGAGGTCGTCATGCTGCTGAAGAAGGACTAGGAGTTGCCGTCAAAATTGAGAGACGATTAGGAGTTGATTCAAAAGCTTAAAGCTACAACAAATAAATCTAAACAACGTCTACAACAAAGGATAGCATCACCAAATTCAGAATTCAGAATCCTGAATTGAAGATTCGTCACACATTGTAAGTAGAGTGCTATTCCGATGTGAATGAATAATTGAGATTTGATCTGTGTAAAATGAGAAATGGAAATGTACTTAATTTATGGTGATGATAATTCTTAATTGTATGTTGCTATGATTCTAATTATGAATAGATTTGGGATGTTGTGGTATAATGATGTTAGATCTATTGGATATCTGCAAGTATATGATTCATGTTTGAAAGTTAACAACTATATGTTTGTGGTAGTTTGTTACAACCAAGTTGAGACTTATGCAAGTATATGATTCATTATTATGCCAGCATGATTTAGATCCTTCTATGTATATTTCTATGATCATTTTTAGTATAGTTGGATCCATTTGGGTATTATGATTCATATGAATTTATGTTGAAATAGGCATCATGATTCAAGTTAAAACCATACTTTTGTATTAGTGAAATAAGTAAGCATCTTTGTGAACTTGTGTTGACTTATGAACATGACTAGTTTATGTTTAACTTTATGCCCAAACAAAAATATGTTTTAGGCCTATGTTGTTATCTAAATCATATGATAATATATGTGACACATAATTAAGTTAGATTCATATTTTAAATGCTAGTTTACATGCTTAGATTAAAACCATGATTCTTGTTTAGGTATGTTTTATGTCAAGATTATATGCTATTACAATGCAAGTTCACAAGTGCCTAATTTATGTTAACTAGATCGCTATGTTGCAAGTTCATGCGTTCACACACCCCTTTTTGATGGTACTTAGAATATATATATATATATCATGTTCTAAGCCTCCCCTTTTTATGTGGCTAAGTTGGGCTAAATGTTGAAGCCCAACATATGTTATGTTATTACGTACAAACGGGGTGAATACGTTGGGTTAATTAAAATATATGTGTTGGCACATGCCAACGATTCATGACACTTTAAAAGGTATAAATTAATTATACCCAATAAGAATGGATTTGAATATTGGGCCGCAAATATTTACATATAAAACGAAAAGAGACAAAATATGTAAACTCTAGAAAATACGATGTGTTTAACCCGAGGTTGGATTGCGTTATGACATAAACCTGCCCGGACCTGCCCGGCTGTCCAGTAGTCACAACAATACCTATCCAATGTGGGTGGTTAAACATTGAGCCTAATACATACCCGAGGTTAGACTGTGTTGTGACGTAAGCCTGCCCGGACCCAACCGACAACAGGCAGTTACAACAATACCTGTCTAATGTAAGTGGTTGGAGCTTTAATAAGACAATTAAGGCTAAGTCAGGATTGATAGAATTAAGTAAATTTAATTAATACTTAATCAAATTGAACATGCTAAACTATACAGACTGATTGAGGGTTAGGTTTATACAGAACACTTAACCAACTTAGCATGTTGGCTAGAAATAGGAAACCTAGTAGCGGGGGACCCTTTTCAGCAGTAACCCTACAAGGTGTATTAGGATACCCTGAACTAGGCAGGGTGGGGCACGATTACTGGGATGACTGTAAGAGGTCAAATCGATGGCGGTGGTGCAGCAGTGTAGGTTATAACGGGATGCGGGCGTGCACACACTCCAGCGCCGAAAAATTAGGCACTGGGCACCAGTAGTATACCTGTGCATTCTAGAACTGTGTCGGGCCGCCACCATGGGACTTGATACACCCCATGGTGGGACCAGTATAGGTAGCTACAACATCGGGGGCCGTAAGACACATGTAACTATGCGAGTAGGAGCCGATCATTAAAAAGGATCACTTCACCCTGATTTTGGGGTGCCAGTTGGGAACTAGTTTATAGGGGTGCAGAGATTAATATGGGGTACGATAGTATATTCGACTCTAGACAACTTAACTTAGTTTATGGTGCTTTCCCCATTTCCAGTTTGTACTTATCATACTCATTTCTTTATTCGTAGACTAAATAGTCCTAGACCTACTCAGGCTTTATGTCTGACTCTACTTTCTTTCGTCTTCTTTTTCTTTCGTCCCCCCAGGTCCACAGGGAGGGAACACCGCAGCTTGATCAGTTTCACATCCAGCTTGAAGAGAGAGAATGTATTGCTTGGATCTCTTTCATTTTGGACTTTGGCTTTGGATAGCAATTATGGGGATTTATGCAGTTTACTTATGTTTTTATGCTTCTTTATGTTATGAAATCAAGACAGTATTATGGTTGTAATGATTAGAAGAGTGTTTTGAGACAATTATGGAAATGTTTATGTAAACACGTATTTTATGAAATAAAAGTCTGTTGTTTTCCACTGCATATACATATGTGTTTATATCTGTCTTGTGTTTTTATCTGTGACTTTTACCTATAAACCTCCACCAAAATTAAGGCATTCCCTTTGTGAGTGACCTTAATGGAGGTGGGGTGTTTCACATATATTTTATATGTATGATGCATGTGAAAGGTATGTTGCACTTTCATGTCTTGATCAGCATAAAATAAAAGGTGAATTAGTTTGTATGTTTATCTAAGCTGCATCAATTATGGCATAGTTAAGTATTCCAATAACAAACCAAAGGAAAAATGACATAGTAGCATTTTATGTAGCTTTACTATGGTCAGATATACATCATAGCTTTTATGTTCATTAACGTTATTTGACATGACATTCGCTATGTCATTTAAATATAATTTTTTACGTGATATTAATTCTAGCATTAATTTATGATATTTGTTATGTAATTTTTTTTACGATGAATTGTATCATATTTATTAAGGGAATGACACGAATAAAGCCACATACCTAAAGAAAAAAAATAGCTATGAGTAACACATTTTTTACTATAGTAAGAGTTTTTCTCTGAAATTTTCAACGCTTACATGGACGTAAAAAAAATTCGAGTGTTTTAAAACAATTAGGAGAGATAGGGTGGTGAGTATGACTCTAACACTCTTAAGGAACTCTGTGAGAAAATGACATAGTTCACGAAACTATATCCCCATATACACCTGAACAAAACGGTATAGCTGAAAGAAAAAATAGAACCTTAAAGAATATGATAAATTATATGCTTATTAGTTCTGGACTTCCTGATAATATATGGAGGGAAGATATTATTTCCGCTTGTCATGTTTTGAACAGGGTTCCTCACAAGAAGCTCGATAAAACCTCCTATGAGCTATCGAGTTCCAAATCTGAAATACTTGAATGTGTGGGGGTGCCTAGCAAAGGTTTGCATACCCAGTTCTAAGAGGGACAAAATTCGTCCTAAATCGGTTGATTCTATTTTTATTGTCTATGCATATCAAAGTGCCTCTTATCGTTTTCTTGTTAAAGGGGCTAACAACTCTTATGCATGTAGTAATATTATTTAGGCAAGAGATGCTAAAATTTTTCAAAATATTTTTTCTTGGAAATTATCTCAATCTTATGATAATTTATCATATGTTAGAAGTTTTGCTAGTTTACCTATTGCTCCCCCTGTTACTAATGATAATTATGTTTAGGAACCAAGGTGAAGCAAAAGGACACAAAAGGATAGTTTTAGATCAGATTTTATTACTGCTTTTTTAGCTGAATCTGTCATGGTGGATGATGATTTTTTTCATATCTTTATATTGGAAGATGATCCAAGAACCTATGATGAGGCAATGAAGTCAGTTAATGCTTTTTTTTGGAAGGAAGCAATAAACAGTCAAGAGAATAAGGTTTGTAAATTAGTCAAGTTATTGTACGGACTCAAGCAAGCTCCAAAGCAATGGCATAACAAATTTGACAAGACTATGACTGGTGTTGACGGTCAAAAGTGGGCCTAATGACAATCAACCCCCAATCGAACTATAATCACAGAAAAAAGCAAGTAAAAACAAGGAACACACAGAGTTTTTATAGTTGTTCGGCAAGAGATGGTGCCTACGTCCACTTTATATATATTGATTTTACTTTAGATTATAAGTACAATCTGTATGCTATATGAAGAAAGTGGGAGATGAGAAATATGAACATAGAATCCTTGTGTTTTAGTGGAATGAGATTTGGCTATTTTTGGAGTTAACCGTGAGATTTGAACTTGGGAGAGGAAGTTCCCAAAAAAAAAGTCCATTTCTATTCTAAGCATGGAGGTATATCTAGATGAAGAAGTGGGCTAAACGAGGTGCGACGTGGCCTGCCTCTTTTGTGGAGCTTGAACACGTGGAGCTCGATCCTTTGGAATAGTTGGGATGGTGGGACCCGGTCTACTGCTGATTAATAGTATCTTCGAGAATTGTGGCTTGCTTGGCACTCGAGACGTGGTCTATCAAAAGTAGTGCTTTGACCGGATGTGTTTGACCGCCTTTAATGCCTTGAGAATCGGGCTAAGCAATGAATGACTCATCTGGATATTTCCAAGTGGATCCATGAATATCTGATCGATCTGATTTTTATGGGGATGACTGACTCGGTCGGTTGAGGAGATCGATTATTCCGGGACTTGATATGCCGTTGCTTGAGGGAGATCGCCTCGGGCCAAACCTTGCTTTGACTTTCCTGGAATACGAACCATCTCCTGGGATCGGTAGATGTTGAAGGGCGAGCCTTTAGACATTGGGCTTCGATCCGCTGATCCGTGACGACTTTTGCCAAAAAGTTGGTTAACACTTTGCCCCTCATAATACATCTTTCTTGGTAATGGAATGTGTGTTCTGAATGTTGTTTCAGAGCTCAATGTTCGAGTATCTATGGTTACACCGAACCATATTAAGGCCAGAAATCCGATGATCCTGATGGTTGCATTAAGACCAGAAAACCAATGATCGGTGTAGATCGTATTGAGGCCAGAAAACCAACAACCACCGAAGACCTTATTAAGTCCGGGTGAGTTATGATGGTAGTCTTTGTTGCAATATTCAATACATGCAAAGATAATGTGGGCCAGTCTTGGTCTAGAGATGGCTTTAAGCTTAGTTGAGCGAATTCTATCTGTGATTGGCTTAAAGAGTTGACGGGAGGAAATCACACTTGGCTTAGAGAGATAGAGAGTATCATCCGTACTTGGCTTACGGAGGCGAATGTTGTCTATACTCGACTTACGGAGGTGGCGAGTGTTATCTATACTCGGCTTACTGAGGTGGTGAGTGTATCTATACTCGGCTTAAGGCAAGTGTTAACCATGCTCGAATTGTACAAGTTTATTTATACTCGGCTAATGGAGTCGATTATATATGGTGGCAGTCGTCGACCGTATCCTTAGAGACGGTGGCAAAGAATGACCTTATCTTCATAAGTGATATTTTAGTATTATAAAGTTTGGCGAGTGGGAAATGCACTCGGCTTAGAGAAGGGGCGAGCATCATTCATACTCAGCTTATGGAGGGTTGACCATACTCGACTCGTGGAGTTGGTTGGACATAGTGGCAGGTATTGATCGTGAATTGATAACCATGGCTAACATTGACAATGTTCAGGTTGTGGAGAGCGACTGCTATGCTTGACTTAGGTTTGTTCAAACAAACTAAATGTTCGAAAGAAAAAAATTATTACTGCTATGGAACCAAAGAAATAAAGCAAATTCTAAAAGAGTTGCAGTTGAATCCAAAGCACGCCTAGGGGTTATCCCCATTTATGTGTAATTCAACATAACTCATTATTTAAACAAAGAAATAATAAAAATACATCTTTTATCTAATTAATTATGATGCTGTGATTGCTGGACTCAAGATCCTTTCCGTTTCTAGGAGCTCAGAGACCGACCTGAGGAGCTTGGGCAGATGATTGGGGCGGCAAGGCCTGTGTAGGTTTCTTGACATACTCGAACAGTTCTACATGCCTAACCTTTTCCTCAATGAGATCACATAAGTACCTGCATTCACTGGTGGTGTGATCAGCTATGTGGTACATGCAACGCCTACCAGACTAGAATTCTTTTTGGGTAGGTTCCTTTCGAGGAGGTTTTGGGAAGGGGCAGAGTCGGTCGTATGTCAAGGTAGATGTCGAGCAGGGAAGAGTTGAGCTCGGTGTATCGGCCATACTTGTCCTCTCTTCGGGATTGTACTTTTCGGTCGCTCCTTTTTGGGGCTTTCCCTTTACCTTTGTTCTGGCCATTAGTGTTGGATGGACCTCCGTGTTGGTAGCCAGCACCTCGAGGCTCTCCATCTCAATGCTGGCGTATTCTTGTCGGAGGTAACTTTCGGCCTCGGCATAGAGATCTTCGATATCCTTGGAAGGATCTCTGAATTCTGATCGGTTCCGAACACCTGTAATGGCAGCTTTAAGTACAATCAATGGCTCGAGTTGATCGACTGATGCTACGGCCGCGTTGAATCTTTCTAGGAAGGACCGGACGGTCTCGCCGGGTCGTTGTTTAATGGTGGTGAGAAACATGATGCTCTTTGATCGGGAGATGTGAACTCTGAATTTCTCGATGTGGCGAGTAACCAACATGTTCAAGCTGTTGATCGACTCAGTTGTTAAATGCCAGAACCACATGCCGGCTATGTCAGTGAGAAAGAGAGGGAAGCACTTGACGATGTCATTGGTCGATGCAGAGAGCAATTTCATGTGGTACATGTATTGCATGAGATGAATGGTCGGGTCGGTCCGGTCGTTGTAGGGTTCTATGCCCGGAAACTTGAAGTTTGGAGGATTTCAGGGGTTTTTGATTTCCCTGGTGAATGGGCTGTGTAACACCCCGAAAATTCTATAACTGTGAAATTAGCAAATTAAATTATAATTAATCTGAAATCAAAGAACTAAGGGAAACGGGATACGACATTGCGTTCGTCTCGGAAAAATACGCGAAATAGATTCCGAGTTTTCGAAAAACGGAGTCCGTATGACGAAGATATGGCCTTCGGAAGTTTTGAATTAAATTTAAAATTCAAACAGAATAAAATAATTAAAATATCGGGCCCAGTGGGCCAGGGCAGATAAACACCCGCCTAGCCACCCAGGTCGACTGGGCTGTCGACCTGGGCTACCCATGTCGACAGGGCTGTCGACAGCCCTGTCGACAGGGGTATCGACCTGGTCGAGCCCAGTCAACCTGGCTGGCCAGGTCTGTGTTCCTCCGATTTTCTGTGGTCTGCTTTGTCACTAGGGCTAGGTGGCAAGTTTTTATTGGTCTCTCTTCCTAATGAATGGCTACGATCTATCCTAGCAACATCAATGGTCCTAATCAATTCCTAACCTCTATATAAACAACCCTAGACTAAACCCTAATCTATTCATTCAAAATAAGATTATAGCCGCCATGTTGCTGAGGAACGACAAAGAGTAGCCGCCGACTAGAGAGAGAGTTAGGAAGAAAGTTCTAAAGCCTAAAGCAATTCAAAGCAACCTAAAGCTAATCAATTCAACAAAGGAATCATATCTCTTAATTAGAGAATTCGCCGCGACCATTGTAAGTAGAGTATTACTTTGGTATAAATAAACAACTGTGTTGATGTGTATGCTTGAATTGTGGCAATGGAAGTAATTCATGTTTGTGCAAAATTATGTTATTCATTATAAAGAACTACATGTGGTAGTTCTATGCAAATATACGTTTGGAATATTGCGCAAATTATGTAATCTATGTTGAAGCTACATGTATGTAGTTGAGTGAAATTTATGCAAGTTTGGGGCTTTGTTATTATGCCATCATGATGTATATTTTTGTGCATAAATCATTTTGCATGTAATTGAAACAAGTTGGTTGTTATAGTTCATATGAAACTATATTGGAATTTTGACACCATAATCCATGTATTAAGTCATGCTTTTGCAAATTTATGGCTAGGCTATGAATGATATTTGGCATAATTGAAATCTATGTTAGTTCTATATTGTTAAATGACATATGTGAAACATGACTAGGTTGGACTCAAAAATCCCCTTTTTGCAAGTTTAAAGCAAACACCATGATTAGGAATATTTATGCATAAGGGTGTTTATACCATTGTTATGTAATTAGAGTTAAATCATGATTAAGTTGAACTATGCCTTTTGTGCTAGTAACAAAGTATCCCTATGTAAACTTGTAGAAACCTTATGAACATGACTTGTTTATGTTTATGCTAGAAATATTTATGCCATGCTTATGTTTGACATTATGCCATGTTTATGCTAGCAGTATTTATGCCATGCTTATGTTTGACATTAGGCCTAAATAAGAATATAGTTTCATGTTGTAGTTAAACCTATGCAAGTTCACATGCTTTGATTCATGTTACCTATGTTACCACTATGCAAGTACACCAATTTCTATTATGTATTTTCCAACGTCATCTGCAAGTTCATGCGCTCACTTTCCCCTCTTTGTGTATACGCCATAAGCCTCCCCTTTCGCATGGCTAAATTGGGCTTTAAAAGGCTAAGCCCAATATATATGAACGGACGTGTAAAACGGGGGAAAACAACGTTGGGTTAAAATGAATTAATGAATGAAAATATAAAATAGAAGGGCCCAAATTCAAGTATGGGTTGGGCCCGTGATTGGTGTAACCTTTACACCATTAACTTAATAATGGGCCGCAAATATTTACATATAAACAAAGAAGAATGACAAGATATGTAAATGTAGAAAATACGATGTGTTTAACCCGAGGTTGGATTGAGTTGTGATGTAAACCTGCCCGGAACCGCCCGGTTGTCCAGTAGTCACAACAATACCTATCCAATGTGGGAGGTTAAACATGGAGCCCAACAAGGACCCGAGGTTAGACTGAGTTGTGGCGTAAGACTGCCCGGAACCAACCGGCAACAGGCAGCCACAACAATACCTGTCTAATGTGAGAGGTCAGGGCCTTAATAAGACAATTAAGGCTGAGTCAGGATTGTTAGGATTAAGTGGACTAAAGACTTAATAAAAATGGAACATGCTAAACTAAACGGACTGGTGGGGTTAGGTTAGGAAACACTTAACCAACTTAGCATGTTGGCTAGAGATAGAAAACCTAGTAACGGGGGACCCTTTTCAGCAGTAACCCAAAGAGGTGTATCAGGATACCCTGAAACTAGGCAGGGTGGGGCACGATTACTGGGCTGATTGTAAGAGGTCAAAGCGACGGCGGTGGTGTAGCAGTGTAGGTTCTAACGGTGTGCGGGCGTGCACGCACTTCGGCGCAGAAAAATAAAGCACTGGGCACCAGTAGCATACCTGTGCACTCTAAGGTTGTGTCGGGTTGCCACTATGGGACTTGATACACCCCATGGTGGGACCAGCATAGGTAACTACAGACATTGAGGGCCGTAAGACACATGTAACTATGCGAGTAGGAGCCGATCATCATGGAATGGATCACATCACCCTGATTATGGGGTGCAAATTGGAAACTAGTTTATATGGGTTCAGAGATTAACATGGGGTACGATAGTATATTCGACCCTAGACAACTTAACCAAGTTTATAGTGCATGCCCACTTCTTGTTTATACTTATCATACTCAGTTCTTTATTCATAGACATAATAGTACTAGACTTACTCAGGCTTTATGTCTGACTCTACTTTTCTTTCGTCTTCTTTCTTCCGTTCCCCCCCCCCCCCCCAGGTCCTCAGGGAGGGAACACAGCAGCATGACCAACCACAACATCCAGCTTGAAGAAGAGAAATGTATTGCTTGGACTTTCCTGTTTTGAACTATGGCTTTGGACAATCCACTATGGGGCTTTTGCAGTTTATCTATGTTTTATTTATGCTTCTTTAAAAATAATGTACTCAAGACAGATTATGAAAGTGTTATGTTATGTTTTTGGAAAGGATGTTGTTGTAACACGTATTTGACTTGATGAAATAAAGTTTGTTGTTCTTCCGCTGTTTGCAAATATGTGTTCTTATATCTGTCTTGTATATCTGTGACTTGTACTTATAAACCTCCACCAAAATTAGGGCATTCCCTTTGAGAGTGACCCTAACGGAGGTGGGGTGTTTCACTTGGTATCAGAGCATAGGTTTACCAGATAAGATAAAAAGTTTTGAAAAACTATTTTCAAAAAAAAAAAAGAAATTTAAAGAAGCATTTTTAAAAAAGAAAAATATTATTTTATTTTAAAAGGCAAAGTCCACTCCCCAAAGCCATAGGAACTATCTCTTATCCTTCGTTCTGAATCTATCCTTTTTGTTTCAGCATGTCTGAAGATCTTAACTTGCCTGAAGGGGTGCCAATACCTGGTTGGTTTAGACGGTTCTTAGAAGCAAGGACCACTCAGCCAGGTCCTACCGTTCCTCCTCCCCCAGCTGCAGGAAATCATCCAGCTGCAGCAGCACCTTTTCCTCCACCTCCTCCACGGGGAAACACGTTTGCTAAGATATGTAAAGATTTTAAAGCCATGGGAGGAAAGGATTTCCATGGAACTGAGTCCTTCGTAGCAGCTAGAAATTGGCTGAAAGAAACAGAGGACCTATTCATCATCTTTGAGGTAGAGGATAGACAAAAAGTACAATTGGCGGTGTGGCTATTGAAGGGCGAGGCTTCCTACTGGTGGGAAGTCACCAATGCTGAAAGACCAGTGGAGACATGGGAGGACTTTAGGGCAAGGTTTGAGACTAAATTTCTCTCAGATGCGGAAAGAAGTTTGCAGTTGGAAAAATTCTTATTTCTTAAGCAAGGAGACAAGACTGTTAGAGAGTATGTGAATCAGTTTGATGAGCTGGCTAGGTTTGGGCTTGACCTAGTCAACACCCCGCACAAGAAGGCTCTCCGTTTCGTCAAAGGGTTGAATGAGCCATTACACAGTTTGGCCATGACCCATATACCCATGGGAGCCACGTATGAAAGATTGGTGCAAATGGCATTGCTGAATGAAGAGGATAAGGGCAAGAAGGAGACAAAGGCAGAAAGCTCTCAAGGGAAGAAAGAGGGTTTGCAGCCTAAGAAGACAGACTTTAAAAAAGACGGGGAAGGCAACAAAGAGAAGAGGACGTGTAATTTCTGTGGCAAAGTGGGGCACTTAGTAAAGGACTGCCGGAAGAAGAAGGCCAAGGAGAATGGTGGGTGCTTTTCTTGCGGTGAGACAGGCCATAGGGCTAAGGATTGCCCAAAGAAACGGGGACAGGGGAAGAGCGCTGGATCCACCCCAGGGGCACAGATTCATGTGCTGGAAGCGCCACCTCTGCAACAGCGAGGTACAAACACTTCTGTAGAAAGTGTAGTTTATCTTTACGATCACCCCATTCGCACTTTATTTGATTCTGGCGCATCACACTCCTTTATCTCATCTGCTTTAGTAGAATCTCTGCACCTAAAAACTAGTATGGTAGAGGACCCCTTAATTGTTTCAAACCCAATTGGGGGCCCAGCTCATTTGTCTATGATCTGTTTGGGATTGAAAATTTCCATTCTAAGCGTAGAATTTCAATGTAGTGCCTTTGTTTTGGGCTTTTGGGGTTATGGTTTGATTTTGGGTATGGATTGGCTATCCAGTAATGGGGCCATCCTTGATTGTGAGAAAAGGGTTGTTAGGCTCCTAACCCAGCTCGGTAATACTTTGGAAATTTCTTGTAATCCCTCGTATGCGGTTATGCTTAGTTATCTTGAATCGCTAGATGCCTCTGTTGAAAATTTGCAATCAGTTAGAGTGGTCCGGGAATATCCGGATGTCTTCGAAGAGGTGAAGGGCTTGCCTCCGAAGCGGGAAATAGAATTCCGCATATATCTTGTAGATAATGCAAAGCCCGTTGCGTTGCCCGTTAGACATATTGCTCCAGAGAAAGGAAAGAGCTCAGTAAATAGATTAAAGAGCTTCTAGAAAAGGGGTTCATTAGGAGGAGCATTTCAGAATGGGGCGCTCCAGTAGTGTTCGCCACTAAGGCAGAAAGTTCATTTCGCTTATGAATGAGTTGTGGAGAATCACCTTAGTAAGTACATTTGGCAACATAGTTGACATTTGTTTATTTTCAAGAGATAATTCATCTATGTGGAATACCTTCTAGTAAGGGAACAAGATCCAAGATTCACTAATGAATTTTGGAGAGCTTGAATGGAACCATGAGTACGCAGTTATGCTTGAGCCAAGTATACTAAAAGGAGAATAAGTGAAAAAGGAACGAGAGGCAAGGGTTCCAACTCATATTTTGGAAATAAGAATTAAGAAACTACGAAATTGTGAAGTTAAAGATGGACAAAGCATAATGGAGTTAAGCTCAAGGAAATGCGACTTAGAAGATCGAAGACTAGATTCGTGCGTCATATCTCTTCTTAAGAGTATATCCTTGGTCCCTCTCTTCCTGTAGAGCTTACTTGCATGCTATCTTTTGTGTATATCCTCTCGGTCCCATTCTCAATCCAATTTCTGTTGCAAACCCCATAGGGAGTATGACTCATCTGTTAGTAACACATGTTGGGGCTCGAGGATGTTCATTGGTTTGACTAAAGTTTTTGGGATACAGATTGGTCTTAGGAAGGGACTACCTTGTGACCTAAAAGGAGTCCATCATGCTTAGTTGCCTAGAATCATATATGGTGGTTGGGTTGAGTAACTCTTTGGGTGTCAGTCTGATGTTGATTTCGGTCTTCGGGGCTGATGCTTAGAGAGTTTTTCTCCTAATCAATATATGTGTGGCATAGAATTCCAGTTTTGACATTGCCTAATGGGCACAAAGTTTTTACTTGCTTCTATCATTCGACTATACCTTTAGATAGGACCATTCCCTATCATCGAGAAAATTTGGAAGATGACCTATAGATTAGAGCTACCCGAGAAATTGGCTGGAGTCCACAACGTCTTTCACGTTTCACATCTACGAAAATGTCTACACGAGTCTGCTGAAGTGGTAGAGCCGAATATCCTCGAAGAGGCCGAAGTGGAACGCAAAGTAACCATAAGAAAAGTTCAAACCCACATACTAGGAACGGAAGTGAAGAAGCTACGCAACCGCGAAGTCAAGCTCGTCAAAGTTCAGTGGAGCGACGCCGAGGGAGACGCGACTTGGGAAACTGAAGCTAGAATCCGTACAGCCTACCCTTTTCTGTTCGAGGGTACATCCTTGATCTTTCATTTTCCTTAAGTTGCGCTTTTATCCATCTTTTTTTAGGTATATTTCCTCGACCTTATCTTTTAGGTAGAATCTTTTTGGATGGAAACATGTAGTTGAAACATGTTATGTATGAATGGTTGCAAGTGGTTGCAAGTGATTGCTAGTGGTTGCTCGTGGTTGCATATACACACACAATCTAGGTTTTAGATCGGCTCAGTCACTCATATTGCATATGCATATATGTTTGTATTCGTATATGGTTGAACATTAATGTGTTGTCATGTGGATGTTGTATTTGTATTGAATGATTGTGCACTCATGTAGAATCAAGAATAGGAAAATTTGCATACATAATGGATTCATGGCACTTACATAACTCGCATTAAGGAGGTCAACTGAATCAGTAGACCGCCTGATTTTGCATTAGATAAGTTCATATACACACACACTTCGCATATGATCATGAAGCATTAGAAGTCTTTTAAGGACAATGGATGCTCGTGTTTGATGGATGAGTAGATGGATGTTTGGATGTTAGGATATACGTTCCTCCTAACTTGAAGATTTCGGGGACGAAATCCTTTTAAGTGGGGGAGAATGTAACACCCCGAAAATTCTATAACTGTGAAATTAGCAAATTAAAGTATAATTAATCTGAAATCAAAGAACTAAGGGAAACGGGATACGCCATTGCGTTCGTCTCGGAAAAATACGCGAAATAGAGTCCGAGTTTTCGAAAAACGGAGTCCGTATGAAGAAGATATGGCCTTCGGAAGTTTTGAATTAAATTTAAAATTCAAAAAGAATAAAATAATTAAAATATCGGGCCCAGTGGGCCAGGGCAGATAAACACCCGCCTAGCCACCCAGGTCGACTGGGCTGTCGACCTGGGCTACCCATGTCGACAGGGTTGTCGACAGCCCTGTCGACAGGGGTATCGACCTGGTCGAGCCCAGTCAACCTGGCTGGCCAGGTCTGTGTTCCTCCGATTTTCTGTGGTCTGCTTTGTCACTAAGGCTAGGTGGCAAGTTTTTATTGGTCTCTCTTCCTAATGAATGGCTACGATCTATCCTAGCAACATCAATGGTCCTAATCAATTCCTAACCTCTATATAAACAACCCTAGACTAAACCCTAATCTATTCATTCAAAATAAGATTATAGCCGCCATGTTGCTGAGGAACGACAAAGAGTAGCCGCCGACTAGAGAGAGATTTAGGAAGAAAGTTCTAAAGCCTAAAGCAATTCAAAGCAACCTAAAGCTAATCAATTCAACAAAGGAATCATATCTCTTAATTAGAGAATTCGCCGCGACCATTGTAAGTAGAGTATTACTTTGGTACAAATAAACAACTGTGTTGATGTGTATGCTTGAATTGTGGCAATGGAAGTAATTCATGTTTGTGCAAAATTATGTTATTCATTATAAAGAACTACATGCGGTAGTTCTATGCAAATATACGTTTGGAATATTGCGCAAATTATGTAATCTATGTTGAAGCTACATGTATGTAGTTGAGTGAAATTTATGCAAGTTTGGGGCTTTGTTATTATGCCATCATGATGTATATTTTTGTGCATAAATCATTTTGCAAGTAATTGAAACAAGTTGGTTGTTATAGGTCATAGGGTATGTAGGTGCATTCCCCTACCTGGCGCACCAAAGTGTTGACGGTCAAAAGTGGGCTTAATGATAGTCAACCCACAATCGAACAATAATCACAGAAAAAAGCAAGTAAAAACAGGGAACACGCAGAGTTTTTATAGTAGTTCGACAAGAGATAGTTCCTACGTCCACTTTTTATATATATAAATATATATATTGATTTTATTACAAGTACAATCTATATGCTATATGAAGAAAGTGGGAGATGAGAAGTATGAATACAGAATCCTTGTGTTTTAGTGGAATAAGATTTGGCTATTTTTGGAGTTAGCCGTGAATTTGAACTTGAGAAAGGAAGTTCCCAAAAATAAGTCCCTTTCCATTCTGGGAATGGAGGTATATCTAGATGAAGAAGTGGGCTAAACGAGGTGCGATGTGACCTGCCTCTTTTGTGGGGCTTGAACACGTGGAGCTCGATCCTTTGGAATAGTTGCGGCGATGGGATCCGGTCTACTGCCGATTGATAGTACCCTCGAGAATTGTGGCTTGCGTGGCACTCGAGATGTGGTGAATCAAAAATAGCACTTTAGCCGGATGTGTTTGGCCGCCTTTAATGCCTTGAGAATCGGGCTAAGCAATGAATGACTCATCTGGATATTTCCAAGTGGATCCATGAATATCTGATTGATCCGATTTTTATGGGGATGGCTGACTCGGTCAGTCGAGGAGATCGATTATTCCGGGATGATATGTCGTTGCTTGAGGGAGAATGGCTCGCGCCAAACCTTTCTTGGACTATTTTGGAATACGGGCCGTCTGTTGGGATCGCTAGACTTTGAAGGGCAAGCCTTTAGACATTGGGCTTCGATCGGTTGATCCGTGATGGCTTTTGCCAAAAAGTTGCTCAACAATTGGTAATGGTATTGATGTTAATGAAGGTGATTCATGTGTTTATTCCAAACACGATTCCCATGATCTTGTGATTATTTGCCTTCATGTGGATGATACGTTGATTTTTGGTACTAACTTGGATCGAGTAAATGAGACAAATGAATTTTTGAATTCTAATTTTGAAATTAAAGACATGGGTGAAGAATATGTGATTTTGAGAGTGAAAATCAGAAGGACTCCAAACGGAATCTATCTTACTCAGTCACATTATGTTGAAAAACTTCTTAAATTGTTTGACTCATTTAATGTAGATCCTGTTAGGACTCCTTATGATTCTAGCATCCACCTAAAGAAAAATAAAGGCGATCCCGTTTGTCAGTTTGAATATGCTAGAATTATTTGTAGTATTACGTTTCTTATGAATTACATGCCACCACTACAAGAAAAATGATTTTCTTTATTGCAAAAATCAGTGGCGTTTATTTGCAAATGCAAGAAAAGGTGTTTCCACTCATAATATAAACGCGGTAAAAAAAATTCAATTTCCCGCTTAAGAAAAAATAGTCCACGTGGTCCAAAATTAACGTGACAACCTATTTTCAATTCCTCTACCGCTCATACTTTCAATTTTTTAACCCTTGTTCCCTTTCCTCCAAATCCCTCTGCCAAAGAAATTCCCTTTTCCCCAAATCGCTCTACTGATGAAATCGTACTGATTAATTTTCCTCGTGTCATTTTCAACTCCGTCGTACTTCACTCACCAACATCGCGGGAGCCAGCGAAAACCTTTGCTCATGGTATAGGTAAATTTAGGTATGAATTCTTTAACTCAATTTTGTGATTCTATTTGGATTGTGTATGAAATATTTGAATGCATGCTATTTTCTCATCTCCTATCTTGCTAGGTTTCAGTTATGGTACAGTCGATTAACCCTAATTGCAATCGTTTATTCTATTTTATTCCGTCCTCTTTGATTTTCTCATCTCTTATCTTGCTAGAGCTCGGTATGGTATAACTGCTTGATTTTCATGTTTTATTTGGACTTTTCTGATTGGCTATTTTGATGATTGCTGTTATTATGGATCATGTGACAGTTTATGTTGTATGATGAATTATATTTTGGTACAATCTGTTGAATTTTTTTGGTTTTAATACCGGTTGAAGATGATGTTCTAAAAAAACAATTTGTATGTGCATGCGTACATCTTTAATAGTATAGTGCACCCCATTTATGGATCAAATCAATCTGATTGTGCTGGTATTCGGACTAAAAAAGGATAAAGTATATGAATTGGTGATATGAGACGTGGCATATATCATATACTCTCATTTACGTGAGATTTATCAAGTCTTTGTTAATTGAGTTTTAAGTTAGGTTAATAAATATCTCTATTTATTAGTATTCAGACTTTGTTAATTGAGTTAAAGTTAAGGTGAACAAATTATGTATGCTTACCAATAGTCAGTGGTCTCAGGTGAATGATATAGTACAGGTACATAAGGTTCAGTGCTAACCTGAGAACAATTCATTAAGAAGCATAGGTTAATCTAGCAGTGAATTTTAAAATATAATTGACAACTCTCCAAAGATAATAGGATGTAGGCTTTCCGCTTTATCGTGGGTACTTCGAGGGGTCCGCCCTCACGATGTACGTGTATATCCGCCGATTTAGAACCGTTGATGGTTCAAGTACTGGGTGGATTAGTATGAGTAGCCTGTATCCTTGATTGAATCAAGGTTTAGCCCTTATGGTTTGATTCCCTTGAAGGTAGCTTCCGGTGATACCCATGTTACTTACGAACGTAAACCCTTCGTCATTTATGGAGCCTTTTTTCAGGAGTCGGTTACGGATCATCTTTATGCTCTGACCCGATACTCTTCTTCCTCTGATGCATTGGTGTTAAGTTGGTTAATTCCTGACGGGTAGACCATGTCGGATGAACCTTTGCTGACGCCCAGTAGGTTTCGGGTTCCTTCTTTTCAGAGGGGTATCGGCCTGAGTTGCTCTCGAATTCGTCATCCTTTCCTTATATTCATTCGACATCCCTTCACAGTCAACATGTGCTAAGATAATTTTGGTAGTAACAGTACGTTTAAAATAAATCATTTTGATATTACTATAAGTGCATAGTGTCAAAATCAACTTCAAATATAAATGTATCAATCATAGACGACATAGGTACCATATATTATGCCGCTATACATAGGTTTACAACTAAAACTGAAAAGTCATGTATTGGAAGTTGGATTTCCATCTATGAGTCGAGGTAAGGGATCTTCCTCACCGATTCGAGACACTCTAGCACATGCCTCAGGATCACACCTACTGGCAACCCTTGGATGCGGTAGGGCCGGTCCACACTTACTTTAGTAGATTAATTATTCCTGAACAATACGTTTCCTGGTCCTATCGGACCTCCAAACAAGTCAGTTCGTCGACGTCGAACTTATGAGCATATAGCCCTATATCTGAGGCGCCTCGCAATCCATCATCCACATAAGTAAAAATGTCTGTGCTCCATACCATGACACCACTTCAAGCTAGAAAGAAACGCAAGTTCTCCCTATGGTCAATATCTTGTTTTTGCTCATACCGGGTGTGAGGCTCGTGGATTAACGTTATACACAAAGCTATGCTATTTAAAGTCGTGCTTTAATCATCAACCACAAGACTCTGCTTTTGAAAAAAAGCTTTGATCATTTGCATCTCAGCATGCCACACTGACAATTCACGCCACACAACTGATGTCTATCAATATATAACCTCTAAGCTCGTACGTCTCAGAGAAGGGTGTTAAGAAAGAGAATAAATTCTCCGCCACCAAACACATATATATATATATATATATATTTAATAGAAATCAATCAAAACAGAATGAAGTCCGATGTCAAAAACACATCCATTTACAAGTTCGTTCTGGGTCTGAACAAAACCGGAGGCACCTTATTCCTCATCCTATATGTCCAATACAGGGGAGAGGTCCTCGCATATCCGGTCGATCTCCAAGTACATCTGGACGATCACCACTTATTACCCTGTCTTGGGTGTACAGCCCAATCAAGACATCAGTAATCATCCAAACGATGTGAAGATATCCGGTCTTCAATCACCATCTTCATCGTCGACTTTTAGTCGTCGTATCAGTTATTCATAACGGGATAAACCCGCTCTTTCTGAATAACTCGCGTATTTTATAATCAATAATCAAGTGCTATAAAAACACATCATACGCTTGATTCCAATTCAGAATATTCTTTTATTCAAATATTCACTTCTTTAGGGAAAGGTTCCCATTAATTTTATCAAAGATAAATTCTTTTAAACTTATTCTTTATTCTTCCTTTGGATATCATTTCAAAAGATTTTATTTTATCTTTTCACAACTTAAACCAAAACAAGGTTTTTAACTAGTCGGGATTATCGAGCCTTACCGAAGTAATCATTTATTATTCCAATCCCAACCTATTCATCCCATGGAGCAAAACTGGTAGTACTCCTATCTAACACTCACGGTGTTATCAGTAAATTTAATTACCATTTCACGTTCAAATCTAATTAAAGATTTAACTATCTCCTAGAGTAAAATTGGGGGCACTCCATTCTCGATCATTTCTTGAATTCGGTAAATTTAGTTACCTCATTCACATTCCAATCTAATTAAAGATTCATTAAAACTCGAACTTGGTTTTAATATCAAAAATCATTACTTTATGGTTATTCAACATTTTTGGAAATTAATCTCGTCTATAACAGGGTTAAAGAACGAATGTTATTAAAAACACAGTTCACGATAAACCCAAATCCTCTTCCATCAAAATGGAATCTTCACGGAAATCTGATCAATATATAATTGATATAAATTTATGTATCAGACTAATAATATAAATGGAATAACGGCAAAGCCTTTTAAATTCCATATATAGTAACGGTCTTCCTTTACAGAAGCTCATCGCGATTATTAATAAATCAAACTCCACTCAATACCAATTTAATGTATTAAATTGGAAACCTTACTTTGGAAATTTTCCTTAAATCTCAATTAAAGGATTTACAAATTCCAAATCATAACTTCACTGTCAATCGGGTTTAAGAACAAATGTCATTCAAAACATCGTTCACAATGAACCCGTAATCAACCAACATTTAATTCCAGTTATATTAATTAATTGGAAAACTTAATTAATCTTAATTAAATGATTTATTCTTTTCTCAACGGGATTTAGGAATAGTATTATTGAAAACACCATTCACGGCGAACCCAAATTCCAATTTGATATTAAAGACAAGGCTCTGAATATAAATTTATATCGGCTTATATTCAATATCAATTTCTTAAACCAACGGATATCGTATTGGGAATAACGATATCTATATCTTCTAAATTCCTCAACAATATCTGTATAATCACGAAATCCAACATCGAAATATTCCTAAGATTATTTCAAGATAAATCCTTTTCAATTTGTATGCTGGAAAATTCTGGTTATTTAAAAAAACATTTAAAAATCCAATTTTTTTATTTAAAAACATTGGATTATTATTCTAGTTAATAACTAGTTTATTTCGATAAAAATATATTTTTATCTTTCCAAACTTGGAATTTTTCATCTAAAATCTTTCCAAATCATTTACTATTATTTTACACAATTTTTCCATATTTTTAATAATTTTTTAAGGTCTTTACAGTCGGTTTTCAAAATCGGCCACCGAACTACATTCATAGCGACCTTTTCTTTAATTGATTCTGACATAATTTAAAATCCAACCGTTCAAATTTAAATCTCCTATATTCATTGGAAAGATCTTTTCGATACGAACCCAATGGTTCCAGTTTTAGGAGAATCCGACGATCGGATCTCCCGTTACATCAATTTGAAGTTAATGGTTGAAATTCACGAACGGTCGCTGCGTGGCGCGTTCTGTTCAAGCCATTAAATATATATAATATTTATGTCGTCGATTTCCATTTAAAACGTAATTTATAAATCTTTTATAAATTCGTTTTGAAGCGATTCCCAATTCATTTTCAATTTTAATCAAAATTGAACGTTCAATATCATTATAATATTAAAATGATAATTTTTTTTCAAAATATCAGATTTTGAAATCATACCTTTTCGATATTAATTATAAAATGAATAAAACCGACAAAAAATTTCGTTCGAGTTAAAATGGCGTACTTCTACTTAACTTGGCTTCATATATTTCAATATTTTCGTGTCCATCCAAAATCGGACATCAAAATCATATTTTGATTACTCACCGAATATTATTTTAAAATATTCGTTATTTCTGAATTGGTATCAGACTCAATCAATTTCAATATGATTTCAGTTATATGGATTTTGTACATCGCATGTATTTAACAATAATGATAAATAATCATTAAACTTTCAAACATCATCTAGTGTGCATTCTACAACTGTATAAGCATTAAAATAAATAAATAACGCTTACAATAGTCTGTCAATCAATCAATCGACATACAACTAAATACTGGGATTAGTGTATGTCACATATCATCCCAATACCCGTGTGGGGTTATCAAGTAACAACAGTCTAATTAAATAAATCATTGGTTAATAAATTTAACCAATTCTAATTCGGTTTGTATTATTTTTCTACTTAACCCATTTTTTCTGTTAAAATAATAAATGGATATTTATATCTCATTTCAACAACCATACAGTGTCTATCCACATTGTAACACCCCGTATTTTCGGTGATTATTAAAATAACGAATTAAAGAATACTTAATTTTAAAAGTAGGAATTGAGGGAAACGGGTTATGCCATTGCGTTCGTCTCGGAATTCTGCTTGAGATAGAGTCCGAGTTTCCATGAATTGGACTCCGTATGAAGAAGTTATGGCATTCAGAAGTTTCAGGGATTTAAATAAATTAAAACAACTCAGATTCAAAATTCGAATTCAAAAACAAAGAAGCGGGCTAGGCGGGATTTTCCCCGCCCCAGGCCCGGTCGACCAGGGGGTCGACCAAGGTGTCGACCTCCCCTATACAGGTCGACCTGGGGATCGACCTACCCCCTCGGGCAGATCCGAACGGTGACGATTTCTGACTCGTTGCTGAGTCATTAGGGCATAGGTGGCTGTTTTTGGATAACTCTAAAGGGTTTGGATGGTTCTGATTATTCCTAGGTTGATCAAATGGCTCTTATTTAATTAAACTTCTATATAAGCAACCCCAACTCTCAACCCTAAATCACACAAATTCATTCCAAGAGCCGTCATGCTGTCCATGGTCAACCTAGAGTAGTCACCATTCTTCTCCAACTAGAAAGCAAACTAGAAAGCAAGTTAGAAGCCTCAAATCAAATCTAAATTAGAGAACAAATAGTCTACATCAAAGGATAGCTTTTAGTTTCAAAAAACAGATCCCAGAAAACAAGATTTACCTTTGTTTTGTAAGTTCAGTTATTCTTTAGATGTGAACAAATAAAAGTCTTGATTTGTAATAAAGTAAAACTAGACTGTGCCTAGTTGTAAGATAATGGTGATTCTGATTCATGTCTATTCTTGTGATAATTCTATCATATATGCTTATAAGACTATTGTGGTTTATTGAACCTATCATGTTATTTAGATTGGTGATGAACCTATTATGTTGTATAGTAATGTGGGGATGAAACTATCATGTTGTATATAAGTTTGGTAATTCTTTCATGTTATGTTACATGCATGTTTATAGGCTAAGTCATGATCATGTATGCCTATATGTTTAGATCTACAGCCTTATATGTTTAGATCTATGTTAATAAGATCCAATTCAATGCAAGTTCACCTTTACATGCCTAATTAAATTTGTGTAGTTCCATGTAAAACCCTGTTCATATGCTTAGGATACATGCCAATTGGATCTAAAGTGCAAGTTCATAATTGTATATTGTTCGGTGCCAAATTTATATGACACAAGTTTGGTTGGATCCATATTATCTCTTGCTTGTTGGAATGTTACACGTTCCTCTCTTTTCCCTTTTGCTTATAAGTTAGGCTAAGTTGTGAGCCTAACATTCTACGTGAGTTTTGCGAACGTATAACGAGGGTAACGTTGGGGAAAAACATAAAATTACATGTTATTGGCATGATTGGCTCATAATCATGTAAATGATTAGTAGAATTTGAAATGGTATAATTTATATACCTAAAATTATGAACATGATTTAAAGGGAAAATGGGGCATGACTTGAATTGTTGATAATTTACATATAAATACGAAAGGTAAATATGCAAATTAAGTAAAAGATGAATATGCCTAACCCGAGGTTAGATTAAGTTACGGTGTAAGACTGCCCGGAACCGCCCGGCACATCCAGCAACCGTAACAATATAGATCTAATGTGAGAGGTTAGCGCATTTAGCCCAAAAGAACCCGATGTTAGATTGAGTTGCAGTGTAGGACTGCCCGGAACCGACCGGCACATCCAGTGACTACAACAATATAGATCTAATGTGAGAGGTTGATGCTTTAATGACTGAATTAAAGCTAAGGAACAGGCAGGCTAAGAATGGTAGGGTTAAGTTAATTAAGGCAACACTTAACCGTTATAACATGTTAATTAATCAGATGGTAGGGTTAAGTTAATTAAGGAAACACTTAACCGTTATAACATGTTAATTAAACAGATGGTTGGGTTAAGTTAATTAAGGCAACACTTAACCGTTATAACATGTTAATTAACAGATGGTAGGGTTAAGTTAACTAAGGCAAAACTTAACCGTCATAACATGTTAATTAAACAGAAGAGTAAGGTTAAGTTAGCAAGAAGCACTTAACCGATACAACATGATGAACAAGTGGGGTTAAGTTAGTAAGAAACACTTAACCAATATAACATGAAGAATGAGTAGGGTTAAGTTAATGGGAAACACTTAACCAATATAACATGATGAATGAACAAGGTTAAGTTAACATGAATGGACAACACTTAACCAATATTACATGAACAAAGCGGACAGGGTTGAGGCAAGCTTAACCAATAATATGTATTGACTTGATCAGTGGGAGGGTTAAGTACATCTCGTGTAGGTGGGTAATATTAGTATATGTAGGCCCACAAACTTAACTGTTAAATAAACATGCTTGAATCGGTGGGAGGGTTAAGTACATCGCGTGCCCACAAACTTAACCGTTAAATAAACATGCTTGAATTGGTGGGAGGGTTAAGTACATCTCGTGTAGGTGGGTAATATTAGTATATATAGGCCCACAAACTTAATCGTTAAATAAACATGCTTGAATAGGTGGGAGGGTTAAGTACATCTCGTGTAGGTGGGTAATATTAGTATATATAGGCCCACAAACTTAATCGTTAAATAAACATGCTTGAATCGGTGGGAGGGATAAGTACATCTCGTGTAGGTGGGTAATATTTGTACATATTGGCCCATAAACTTAACCAATAGGAAACCCTAGTAACGGGGACCCATTTCAACAGTAACACACATAGATGTATCATGGTACCCTGAAAGTAGGCAGGATGGGGCATGATTACTGGACTGATTATAAGCGGTCAAAATAGCGGCAGAGGGTACTTCAGTGTAGGTTCCAACGGTTTACGGGCGTGCACGTACTCCGGAGTGGGAAAAAGCAGGCACTGGGTACCAGTAGTTATACACTATGCATCTTGAATCGTGTCGGGTTGCTATCATAAGGATTGATACACCTTATGGTGAGACCAGCACAGGGTATCTACACGCAAGAGATGATCGATTGACATAGACACATGGAACATTAATACAAGTAGGGAGCCGATTGATAAGGGTAGTAAGGGTACATCTAGCATCTTCATGGCAATTAGGCTGATTGAGGTAAGATACTCATACTAGGTGTACACTCGAAGGCTACCACAATTATACAACACGGAATACTAGCTGGGACACTAGTAGGAGATACAGATCCTTTTTCACAGGATACTAGCTAGAATCACGCTAGCATATTGTCATTTTATACAGATTACTAGTTGGGACACTAGTTAAGTGGTGCAGAGATACGGTAACCAGAATAACAGGGTAGTAGCGAAGCAGAGAAATAGAAATGGGTGCGCTAGTATATTCAGTTTATCTTGCCTTATCTTGTCTTTTGTTATGGTATTGTCCTATATTCAGTTTATTCATGTCATGATCCTTTTTCTTGTTTACATGCTTAAAAATCACTGGACTTACCAGGCTTTATGTCTGACTCTGTTTTGTTTCACTTTCTTTTCTTCCGTTTTCCCCCCAGGTTCACAGAGAGGGAATATTACCACTTAGCTTAGTTTTCTTTCCAAGCTCGAAGATAGTCGATGTGTTGCCTGGGGACTCTCTTTTCCACTGCTGTGGTTGGCTCATGTTTTATTTGGGGAATATCATTGTCATTTTATGCTTTTTATATATTTGGAAGTTTTTGAATCAAGACAGAAGTTTTATGTAATTCTTTTAAATATGATTGAGTCAATTGTTGTAAAAGCTTGACTGAACTACGTTGTTTATAAAATGACTTTATTTTCCGCTGCTTTATTTGTCTGTCTTGTAATTTATCTACATCTTTTACCTATAATGTTTCACTGACATTAATGCATTCCCTTTGTGAGTGACATTAATGGACGTGGGGTGTTTCACTTGGTATCAGAGCTGAAGGTTACCGGATCAGATAAAAGATTTGAAAAATTATTTTCAAAACGGTTTTAAAAGAAGCATTTTCAAAAAGAAGAGTTATGTTTTAAAGGCATATTCCCCAAATCCATATGCACTGTCTTTTGATCCATTGTTTGAATCTTTGTTTCCTTCTTTCCTAAGTCTCTGGGGCTTCCGGCTTTCTGGGAGGTAACGTCATCGCGGCATGGTTCCGTAGGCTTGATGAGACAACGACACCTGTCAAAGGGCGAAGAAGTGCCCAACTTCCATCTATAGCCGCAGTAGTTTCACCTGCTGCTAATTTTCTTTCAAGCTTTGTAGGGTTTTTCGTGCGATGGAGGCAGCCTTCAAGAAACTTGTCAACAATTTACACAAGGATGGAAAAGATGAGAATGAGGGATTTTGGCTAAGGAGCACAACCCAAGGATGAGAAACTCAGGAATTTGGACTTGGTTTACGAAGGAAGAAAGGATAGTAAAATCTAAGACAAGAGGGAGTGTCGTCATTATGGTATAATGGGTCATGTAATTAAGGATAAGGGCAATAACAAAGGACATGATTTTCAGGAGGGCAAGTGCATGCTCTCACCGCCAGCGTACCTGAGAGTGAGGTAGTAAGGTTTCTGTTGAAAAAGTTTAGTTTTTCTTTTTGATCGTCCTATTAGTACTCTTCTTGATTTTAGCGCTTCACATTCGTTTGTATCTGCTTCCATAGTTGAGTCTCTGCACCTTAGTACTTGTATAGTAGAAGATCCCATTATTGTCTCAAATCCAATTAGTGGTTCGGCTCATTTATCTTTGGTTTGTAAGGATTTGAGAATAGCTATATTTAGTATTGAGCTTAAGTGTAATGCTTATGTTTTTGGTTTCATAGGATATGGGTTGATTCTAGGCATGCATTGGTTAGCTAGTAATTGTGAAAGGAGGGTAGTTAGATTTTTAACTTGCCTTGGGAATACCCTTGAGATTTCGTGTGATCCTAAGGGATCAGTTTGGCTTAGCCACCTAGAATCACTTGATGCATCTATCGACGATTTGTGATCCGTTAGAATAATCCATGAGTATGCAGATGTTTTGATAAGGTTGGGGGTTTTCCCCATAAAACGCGAGACAGACTTCCGCATATATCTAGTTAACAATGCAAAGCCAGTTGCATTACCTGTACGACACATGACTCTAAGGGAAAAGAGGATGGTTCACTTCGCTTGTGCATATATGATATTTTGGTTTCTCTAAGAGTGGGGAAGAACATGCTTTGTATCTAAGGGAAATCTCGAATACCCTCCAAGCGCATCAGCTTAAGGCCAAGTTCTCCAAATGTCATTTTTTTGGAGGAAAGAGGTGAGGTTTTTAGGACACATGGTCTCTAAGGAAGGGATAGCAGTGGACCCTGCGAAGGTGGTGGCAATCCAAGGCTGGAAGGTTCCTAGAAAAGCAACAGAAGTAGGAAGATTTCTAGGGTTGGCGGGCTACTATAGGAAGTTCGTTAAGGACTTTGCGAAGATATCAGCCATAGTGTTGACTTTGCTTGATGAGAGCAAACCGTTCACAGTATATACCAGTGCTTGCAGGACCGAGCTTGGAGCATTTCTCAATGTAAGAGGAAAAGGTGATATGAAAAAAGGCGGTAGGTACGCAGTTATGTTTGAGCACCGCTTGTCATCCTCTGACAGGAAGGGTAAATAGGATTTTGGAAGATCTTTTGAGGAAATGTTAACATGACACAGCAGAAATTGTAGTGCCAAGTGTACTGGAAGAAGAAGAGGTGAAATGAGAGGCGACATTGAAATGAGTTCCAACTCATATTTTGGAAACAGAAATTAAGGAGCTACGCAACCGTGAAGTCAAGACGGTCAAAGCACAATGGAGTGAAGCTCAAGAAGATGCGAATTAGAAGACTGAAGACTAGATACGCGCATCATACCCTTTTTGAGGGTATTTCCTTAATCTCTCTTTTTCTGTAAAGTTTATTTGCATGCTAGTCTTTATCTTTTAAGTATATCCTCTCGGTCCTATCCTAGATGCTTAGGTAGAAGCAAATGGATGTAAACATGTGTTTGAGGCATATTATGTTTGGTGGATGCCAGTGGATGTAAGTGTTTGCTAGTGGTTGCTCGGGGATGCATATACACACACATGAGACACAAGATCGGCTCAGTCACTTCCATATTGCATATGCATGAGTGAATTTTTATATACATGGAGTGAAACTTGATGCGTTATCATATAGATATTGCATTTGTATGAACGGTTGTGCACTCATATAGAAGTTATAAAGTATGATTAAGAATAAATTGCATATATGTTGGACTCATGGCACCGACATAATTCGCATTAAGGAGGTCAACTAAATCAGTAGACCGCCTGATTTTGCATTAGGTAAGGACATATACACACACTATGCATATGATCATGAAAGCATTAGAAATCTTTCTAAGGACAATGAATGCCTGTGATTGATGGTTGAGTAGATGGATGTTGGATGTTAGGATACATTCTTCTTGACTTAGAGATTTCGGGGACGAAATCCTTTAAGGAGGGGAGAATGTAACACCCCATATTTTTTGTGATTATTAAAGTAACAAATTAAAGAGAACTTAATTTTAAAAGTAGGAATTAAGGGAAATGGGTCATGCCATTGCATTCGTCTTGGAATCCTGCTTGAGGTAGAGTCCGAGTTTGCGTGAATTGGACTCCGTATGAAGAAGTTATGGCCTTCAAAAGTTTCAGGGATTTAAATAAATTAAAATAGCTCAGATTCAAAATTCAAATTCAAAAACAAAGAAGTGGGCTGGGCGGGATTTTTCCCGCCCCAGGCCAAGTCGGCCAAGGGGTCGACCAAGGTGTCGACCTCCCATATACAGGTCGACCTGGGGGTCGACCAACCCGCTCGGGCAGATCCGAACTATAATGATTTCTGACTCGTTGCTGAGTCATTAGGGCATAAGTGCCTGTTTCTGGATAACTCTAAAGGGTTTGGATGGTTCTGATTATTCCTAGGTTGATCTAACGTCTCTTATTTAATTAAACTTTTATATAAGCAACCCCAACCCTCAACCCTAAATCACACAAATTAATTCCAAGAGCCGTCATGCTGTCAATGGTCAGCCTAGAGTAGTCGCCATTTTTGTCCAACTAGAAAGCAAGTTAGAAGCCTCAAATCAAATCTGAATTAGAGAACAAATAGTCTACATCAAAGGATAGCTTTTCAGTTTCAGAAAACAGATCCCAGAAAACAAGATTTGCTTTTGTTTTGTAAGTTCAGTTATTCTTTAAATGTGAACAAATAAAAGTCTTGATTTGTAATAAAGTGAAATTTGAACTGTGCCTAGTTGTAAGATAATGGTGATTCTGATTCATGTATATTCTTGTGATAATTATATCATATATGCCTATGAGACTATTGTGGTTTATAGAACCTACCATGTTATTTAGAAATTGGTGATGAACCTATTATGTTGTATAGAAATTTGGGGATGAAACTATCATGTATTCTTTCATGTTATGTTACATGCAAGTTTATAGGTTAAGTCATGATCATGTATGCCTATATGTTTAGATCTACAACCTTATATGTTTAGATTTATGTTAATAAGATCCAATTCAATGCAAGTTCACCTTTACATGCCTAATTAAATTTGTGTAGTTCTATGTAAAACCCTGTTCATATGCTTAGGATACATGCCAATTGTATCTAAAGTGCAAGCTCATAATTGTATATTGTTCTATGCCAAATTTATATGACACAAGTTTAGTTGGATCCATATTATTTCATTCTTGTTGGAATGTTACACGTTCCTCTCTTTTCCCTTTTGTTTATAAGTTAGGCTAAGTTGCGAGGCTAACATTCTATGTGAGTTTTGCAAACGTATAGCGGGGGTAACGTTGCGGAAAAACATGAAATTACATGTTATTGGCATGTTTGGCTCATAATCATGTGAATGATTAGTAGCATTGAAATGGTATAATTTATATACCTAAAATTACGAACATGATTTAGAGGGAAAATGGGGCATGGCTTGAATTGTTGATAATTTACATATAAACATGAAAGGTAAATATGTAAATTAAGTAAAAGACGAATATGGCTAACCCGAGGTTGGACTGAGTTACGGTGTAAGACTGTCCGGAACCGCCCGGCACATCCAGCAACCATAACAATATAGATCTAATGTGAGAGGTTAGCGCATTAAGCCCAAAAGAACCTGAGGTTAGATTGAGTTATGGTGTAAGACTGCCCGGAACCGACCGGCACATCCAGCGACCGCAACAATATAGATCTAATGTGAGAGGTTGGTGCTTTAATGACTGAATTGAAGCTAAGGAACAGGCAGGCTAGGAATGGTAGGGTTAAGTTAATTAAGGCAACACTTAGCCGTTATAGCATGTTAATTAATCAGATGGTAGGGTTAAGTTAATTATGGCAACACTTAACCGTTACAACATGTTAATTAACAGATATTAGGGTTAAGTTAACTAAAGCAACACTTAACCGTTGTAACATGTCAAATAAACAGATGAGTAAGGTTAAGTTAGCAAGAAACACATAACCGATACAACATGATGAACGAGTGGGGTTAAGTTAGTAAGAAACACTTAACCAATATAACATGATGAATGAGTAGGGTTAAGTTAATGAGAAACACTTAACCAATATAACATGATGAATGAACAGGGTTAAGTTGACATGAATGGACAACACTTATCCAATATTACATGAACAAAGCGGACAGGGTCGAGGCAAGCTTAACCAATAATATGTATTGACTTGATCAGTGGGAGGGTTAAGTACAACTCGTGTAGGTGGGTAATATTAGTATATATAGACCCACATACTTAACCGTTAAATAAACATGCTTGAATGGGTGGGAGGGTTAAGTACATCTCGTGTAGGTGGGTAATATTAGTCTATATAGGTCCACAAACTTAATTGCTAAATAAACATGCTTGAATCGTTGGGAGGGTTAAGTACATCTCGTGTAGGTGGGTAATATTTGTATATATAGGCCCATAAACTTAACCGTTAAATAAACATGCTTGAATCAGTGGGAGGTTTAAGTACATCTCGTGTAGGTGGGTAATATCAGTATATATAGGCCTACAAACTTAACCGTTAAATAAACATGCTTGAATCAGTGGGAGGTTTAAGTACATCTCGTGTAGGTGGGTAATATTTGTATATATTGGCCCACAAACTTAACCAATAGGAAATCCTAGTAACGGGAACCCATTTCAGCAGTATCCCACATAGATGTATCATGGTACCCTGAAACTAGGCTGGGTGGGGCACGATTACTGGGCTGATTATAAGCGGTCAAAATAGCGGCAGGGGGTACGCCAGTGTAGGTTCCGACGGTTTATGGGCATGCACGTACTCCGGAGTGGAAAAAACAGGCATTGGGTGCCAGTAGTTATACACTGTGCATCTTGAATCGTGTCGGGTTGCTATCATAAGGATTGATACAGCTTATGGTGGGATCAACACAGGGTATCTACACGCAAGAGTGGGCCGATTGACACAGACACATGGAACATTAATACAAGTAGGGAGCCGATCGATAAGGGTAGTAAGGGTACATCTAGCATCTTCTTGGCAATTAGGATGATTGAGGTAAGATCCTCATACTAGGTGTACACCTGAAGGCTACCACAATTGCGGGGTTGGGATCATCTTATTATATAACACGAAATACTTGTTGGGACACTAGTAGGAGAAACAGATCCTTTTTGACAGGATACTAGTTGGAATCACGTTAGCATATTGTCATATTATACAGATTACTAGCTGGGACACTAGTTAGGTGGTGAAGAGATATAGAAATCAGAATAACAGGGTGGTAGCGAAGCAGAGAAATAGAAATGGGTGCGCTAGTATATTCAGTTTATCTTGCCTTATCTTGTCATCTGTTATGGTATTGTCCTATATTCAGTTTATTCATGTCATGATCCTTTTTCTTGTTTACATGCTGAAAAATCACTGTACTTACCAGGCTTTATGTCTGAATCTGTTTTTTTTGCTTTCTTTTCTTCCGTTTCCCCCCAGGTTCACAGTGAGGGAATATTACCACTTAGCTCAGTTTTCTTTCCAAGCTCGAAGATAATCGATGTATTGCCTGGGGATTCTCTTTTCCACTGCTATGGCTGGCTCATGTTTTATTTGGGGAATATCAGTGTCATTTTATGCTTCTTATATATTTGTAAGTTTTTGAATCATGACATAAGTTTTATGTAATTCTTTTAAGTATGATTGAGTCAATTGTCGTAAAAGCTTGACTGAACTTCGTTGTTTATAAAATGACTTTATTTTCCACTGCTTTATTTGTCTATCTTGTAATTTATCTGTACCTTTTACCTATAATGCTTCACTGACATTAATGCATTCCCTTTGTGAGTGACATTAATGGATGTGGGGTGTTACACACATTATCTGAAATATGAGTGTCGTATACTCAAACAACGCTTCTTGTGCAAATGAGTCGTGAATAGTTCATGTGTTGAACTCAAGCAATGTCACATACAACAGATAAAAATCAACAATGACAAATTATACATTCAGTTATAAAATAAATAACTATACAAATATTTTAGTGAGAGAATTCTCACTTTGGTTTCCACTCCGTCAGTCTTTATTTCTGAATTTCTATTTTTAAACTAAATTAAATAACCTTTAATTTAACTCGAAATCCAACTTGCTCTGTTTTCGTTCTGGTCAGTTTCATATTATAGATATTTTCATCACGATTCCAACAGATCTGAAATCGTCGAATTTCGAACTCGTATGGAAAAGATATGGATTTCTATACGTTGATTACATCATTTATAAATTAAATAAAATTAATTAAATTAATTACGTTGGTCAAGAAAAATCAGGCCATTCACTCTCTCTTCTTCGTGTGATTTCCTTCCAGGTTCATAGAAACCCATTGTAACACCCCGTATATTTTTATAATGCTAAAATTCATAAATTAAAGTATAATTAATTCTAAATAAAAGAATTCAGAGAAATGGCTTATGCCATTGCGTTCGTCTCGGAATTATGGTTGAGATAGAGTCCGAGTTTACATGAATCGGACTCCATATGAAGGAGTTATGACCTCCGGAAGTTTCAGAATAAGATTTAAAATTCAAAAACAGCTCAGATCAGATTTGAAATTCGAAATTCGAGCTCAAACTGGGCTGGGCGGGGAAATTCCCGCCCAGTGACCAGGTCGGCCCTAGGGTCGACTGGGCAGTCGACCTGGCCTCCCCAGGTCGACCATGCAGTCGACCTGCAGGTCGACCTGGCTGGTCGGCCTGACTAGATGGGTCTGACCCTGGTTCGATTTTCTGAAACACTGTACGGTCTGAATTCCTCTAAACTGCATCTGACGGCTCAAACAACTTGAAATCTCTATAAATACACCTTAAGACTCAACTAATTCACATAAGAAAATAAGAGAGGAGTCGTCATGCTGCCGGGAAGGAGTTGATCGTAGCCGTCAAGAGGGAGACGAATCAAACTAAGAAGCAAACTAAAGTCTAATCAAATAAAACAACACAATTTGCTACCCAAAGGAGAGCATCTCCAAATCAGAAAACAGAAATCAGAAAACAAGAATTCATCACACGTTGTAAGTATAGTGATCTTTCAAAATCTGAATCAAAATTATGAGGTGATGTGATGTAATTGTGGAAACAGAATTGTATCTTTGTTGTATAATGATGTAGATCTTATGTATTGTAATGTTTCTATCGTGATTTTGTGTATTGATATTTGTGGCATAAATTGATCGATGCAAGTTGTTGGACAATTGCATATGAAAGTATTATCACTTGCAAGTTTGTGGCAAAAACCAGAATTGAATCCCTTTATGTTTATGTTGATATCATGGACTACATACTTATGTAAACTTGTTCTAGATCTGAGACCTTTTATGCCTACATGACTCTAAACCTATGTATACATCTTAGATTCATTACAAGTATGATTGGATCTATGTTGAGTAGCGTTTGACTTACATAAATCATGCAAGTTCATGTTAGTTTACACCTTTGGATTATGTCAAAAAGTGGACATTTTATATAACATGCTAGTTTGGTGTTTGACATTATGCCTAGTTATATATGTTTAAACTCACATCTAGGCAAGTCCAAAGTTATGCCATTTCATATGTCACTTATTTAGTCATATGCCTATTTTGAATGCAAGTTCACATGATCCAATGTTTATGTTAGTTGAAACGCTAATTAGCAAGTTCATGCGCTACACACCCCTTTTATGTATCGTAGAAGTATTACATGTTCTTGATTTCCCCTTTTTCTCACGTTTATCAAGTTGGGCTGAATTGTGTCGAGCCCAACATTAGTACGTACAAATGGGGGTAACGGAGTTGGGTGTAAAACATTATAAAAATATATATGTTGGCATGTTTGGCGCATGCCAATGGCTGTGATATTTTAGCAGTATAAATTGTTATACCCAAAATAAAAGACATGACATTTACATAAAGAATAAAATATGTAAATCTTGAAAACACGATATGTTTAACCCGAGGTTGGATTGAGTTGTGACGTAAACCTGCCCGGACCCGCCCGGCTGTCCAGTAGTCACAACAATACCTATCCAATGTGGGTTGTTAAACATTGAGCCCAATAAGGACCCGAGGTTAGACTGAGCTACGGTGTAAACCTGCCCGGAACCAACCGGCACATCCAGTAACCGTAGTGATATCTGTCTAATGTGAGTGGTCGGTGCTCTAAAAGGCTAAGGACAGATGGTAGGGTTAAGTCAGCTGAAAACACTTAACCAAAATTCAACATGTTAACAAGTATTGATGGGTGAGGTTAGGTATATATGGACACTTAACCACTTAACGTGTTTGACTAGAAAAAACCCTGGTAACGTGGGACCCGTTTCAGCAGTAACCCTATTTAGGTATCAATGGTACCTTGAAACTAGGCAGGGTGGGGCATAATTGCTGGGTTGATTGTAAGCGGTCAATTAACGGCAATGTTGGGTGCACAGTGTAGGTCTAACGGGGTGCGGTCGTGCACGCACTCCGGAGCAGACAAGCAAGGCACTGGGGGGGCACCAGTAGTATATCCTATGCCTTCTAGTAATTGTGTCGGGGCCGCCACCATGGGTCTTGATACACCCCATGGTGGGACCAACATAGGTATCTACACTTCTTCGGGGAGCCGTAAGACATATCTGCGAGTAGGAGCCGATCTTTAGAAATAAAAAAGGATCACTTCACCCTCAACATGGGGTGCCAGTTAGAATAATTCCAGTAAATGCAGAGATATAGTGTGGGTACGGTAGTATATCCGACTCTAGACTACACTCTCTTAGTTATGATACTATCCTGTTTTCAGTTTATGTCTATCATATCCTTTTCTTATTCACATACTGAAGAATCACTAAATTTACTCAGGCTTTATGTCCGACTCTGTTTTTCTTTCGTCTTCTTTTCTTTCGTTCCCCCCCAGGTCCACAGGAAGGAAACAACCCTGCTTAGTCAGACTCTTTTGCAAGCTTCAAGATAGTAGATGTACGGTTTGGATCTCTTTTGCTTGGATCATGGCTTTGGATATCATCATGGGGATTTTGCTGCTTTATTTATGTTTTATGCTTCTTTAATAATCAAGACAGTTATGAGTATGTAGTGTTTTGGGAAGTATTATAAGACAATTATGGAAGGTTTTGTATGACACGTATTTTGATGAAATAAAAGTTTGTTATTTTTCCACTGTTTAAAATATATGTGTTTATATCTGTCTTGTGTTTATCTGTGACATATACTTAAAAAAAACCTCCACCAAAAATTAGGGCAGTCCCTTTGAGAGTGACCCTAACGGAGGTGGGGTGTTTCACTTGGTATTACAGCATAGGTTTACCAGATAAGATAAAAGTTTTTGAAATTGTTTTCAAAAGAAAGTTTAAAGAAGCATTTTTCAAGAAGAAGTGTTATATTTTAAAAGGCATGATCCCCCAAAGCCATGTGTACTATCTATCTCTCTCTATCCTTCATTTTGAATCTTTCCTTTCTGTTTTAGCATGTCTGGAAACATTAACCTTCCTGAAGGAGTACCAATACCCGGCTAGTTTAGGAGGTTCTTAGAAGCTAGGGCCGTAGATGGCGCGGGCCCGACAGATATCCTTCCTCCCCCAGTAGCACCAATTCCTCCTCCTCCTCCTCCCCTTGGAAATGCCTTTGCCAAAACATGTAGAGACTTCATGGCGATGGGTGGAAAAGACTTTCATGGGACAAAGCCTTTTGTAGGAGAAAGAAACTGGCTAAAGGAGACCGAGGATCTATTTGTCATCTTCGGTGTTGATGACAGGCAAAAGATACAGCTAGCAGTGTGGTTACTCAAAGATGAGGCTTCCTATTGGTGGGAGGTTACTAATGCTCAGAGGCAAGTAGAATCATGGGAAGATTTTAGGACAAGATTTGAGTTGAAATTCCTCTCCCAAGCTGAAAGGACCCTGCAAATGGAGAAGTTCCTAACTCTTAAACGGGGAAGCATGACAATTAAGGAGTATGTCAACCAGTTTAATCAGTTGGCTAGAGTTGGGCAGGACTAAGTAAATACCCAACACAAGAAGGCGCTTCTCTTCGTCAAAGGGCAAAATGAGCCTTTACACAGCCTTGCTCTGACCCATGTATCCACGGGAGCAACTCATGAAAGCTTGGTGGACATGGCGTTGCTACACGAGGAAGACCACGGCAAGAAAGAGACTAAGGTAGAGGAAAAGAAAGAAGGTTTGCAGGCTAAGAAGACAGACTTTAAGAAAGGAGGAAAGAACAAGAAGTCCAGTGAGAAGAGAAAGTGCCATTTCTGTGGCATAGTTGGACATATAGAGAAAGACTGCCAGAAAAAGAAGGCGAAGATGGGTGGCTGCTTGCATTGCAGAGAGACTGGGCACCAAGCTAAGGACTGTCCAAAGAAGAGAGAGCAGGGAGAGAAAGCTGGATCTACTTCAGGGGGTCAAGTTCATGCTCTGACAGCACCTCCACAGGAACGAGGTAGTAATATTTCTGTAGAAAGTGTAGTCTATCTTTATGACCATCCTATTCATACACTTTTTGACTATGGCACATCACACTCCTTTAATTCATCTGCTTTAGTAGAATCTCTACATTTAGACACTAGTATGGTTGAGGATCCCTTAGTAGTTTCAAATTCAATTGGGGGCTCCGCTTACTTGTCAATGGTTTGTTTGGGTTTGAAAATCTCTATTCTCAGCGTTGAGTTTAGTTGTAATGCCTTTGTATTAGGCTTCTCGGGATATGGTTTGATCTTAGGCATGGACTGGTTATCCAGTAACGGTGCCATTCTTGATTGTGAAAAAAGAGTAGTTAGACTCTTGACTCGGCTTGGTAATACTCTAGAAATTTCATGTAATCCTTTGAATGCTGTTATGCTTAGTTATCTAGAGTCGCTTGATGCTTCTGACGAGAATTTGCAGTCGGTTAGAGTAGTCCGGGAATATACGGATGTCTTCGAGGAGGTGAAAGGCTTACCTCCGAAGCGGGAAATAGACTTCCGCATCTATCTTGTGGATAATGCAAAGCCCGTAGCTTTACCTGTCAGACATATGGCTCCAAAGGAGAGAAAGGAGCTCAGTAAACAGGTTAAAGAACTTCTAGAGAAGGGGTTCATTAGACGGAGCATTTTGGAATGAGGTGCTCCAGTTGTGTTCGCAACCAAAGCAGACAGGTCGCTTCGCCTTTGTGTTGACTATAGGGAGTTAAACAAGTTGACCAAGAAAAATAGGCACCCTCTTCCCCGAATCGACGATTTGTTTGATCAGCTTGTAGGTGCGTCGATTTTCTCCCAACTTGATCTAGCAACTGGGTTCCATCAGCTAAGAGTAGCTGAAGATAACATTGATAAAACGGCGTTCAGAACCCCAAACGGTTTCTTCGAGTGGCTTGTCATGCCTTTCGGCTTGACAAATGCACCCGCTTATTTCGTAGACCTAATGAGCAGAGTGTCCAGAGAATTTCTCAACAAATTTGTGGTTGTCTTCGTAGACGATATCTTGATCTTTTCAAAGAGTGAGGAAGAGCATGCTCAACATCTGAAAGAAATCATGGATACTCTCCGAGCACGTCAGCTAAAGGAAAATTTTTCAAAATGCCACTTTTGGAGGGAAGAAGTAAGGTTTCTTGGGCATGTAGTATCTAAAGAAAGGTTGGCCATGGACCCTGCGAAAGTAGTTGCGGTGCTAGACTGGAAGGCACCGGAACGCAATCGAAGTCCAAAGTTTTCTAGGACTAGCAGGTTTCTACCGAAAGTTCATAAGGGATTTTGCGAAAATCTCAGCTCCACTCACAAGGCTGACAAAGAAGAATCTAGTGTTCACTTGGGACTTGGATTGCGAGTTGGCTTTCCAACGCCTAAAAAGGGCTCTTACAACAGCCCCAGTTTTGACTCTACCAGATGGAAGCAATATGTTCACAGTTTACACGGATGCATGTGGGACAGGGCTAGGCGTTGTCTTGATGCAAGAAGGAAGGGTAGTAGCTTATGGTGGAAGGCAATTGAAAGTTCATGAAAAGAACTACCCAACCCACGATCTTGAGTTAGCCGCCATCATCTTTGCACTTAAGTCTTGGCGACATTATCTCCTAGGTGAGAAGTTTGAACTTTACACTGACCATAAATCGTTGAAATGCCTTTTCTCGTAGAAAGACCTTAATCTGGGACAACAAAGATGGATGGAGTTTCTTGCCTCGTATGACTTCGAGATTTCCTATACTCCGGGCAAGGGCAATGTGGTAGCAGACACCTTGAGTAGAAAGAAACTGACCCTAAGCCCACTCTTTGTAGAAAGGCAAAGCCTAGAGTACATAGCTAGTTTTAACTTTAGGCTGTCCTCTGATTTCGTACCGGGTTTGTTAGCATCTCTTGAAGTGCGACTTACTCTTTTAGATACAATAGGGACAACACAACGTGAAGACCCTCAGCTAGTTGAAGTGGTTGACAAGTTAATTAGGGGTAAGACTTCTAGTCACCTCAGTAGATACTCTATCGATGATAAAGGTTGGCTGAGACGCGATGGAAGACTATGCGTCCCACAAGCGAGAGAGTTGGTAAAACAGGTTCTCGAGGAAGCACATCGTTACAAAATGACAATACATCCAGGCGGAGACAAAATGTACAAGGACATGAAAAGGGTTTTCTTTTGGAACGACATGAAGAAGGACGTGACAGATTACGTTTCTAAGTGTATGGTATGCCAACAGGTCAAAGCGGAACAGAAAAAGCCTGGAGGACTACTTCATCCCCTAGAGGTCCCACAGTGGAAGTGGGATAGCATTTCAATGGACTTCGTTGATGGGCTGCCTAGGTCAAGAAGGGGCAATACTAGCATTTGGGTAATAGTGGATAGGCTTACAAAGAGCACCCACTTTTTAGCTCTCAAGAGTAGGAGAACTGCCTCATCTCTAGCATCTCTTTACCTTAAGGAGATAGTTCGACTCCATGGAATACCCTCCAGCATTATTAGTGACCGAGACCCTATCTTCACAAGCGAGTTTTGGCGAAGTTTGCAAGAAGCTGTAGGCACACAGTTATGTTTGAGCACGGCCTATCACCCCCAGACCGATGGCCAGACGGAAAGGGTGAATAGAGTTTTAGAGGATCGTTTACGACTTTGCGTTCTAGACTTTGGAGGGACATGGGAGGATCACCTTCCCTTAGTGGAATTTGCTTACAACAACAGCTACCAAGCTACCATAGGCATGACACCCTTCGAAGCCTTGTATGGAAGACCGTGCAAGTCACCAACTTATTGGTGGGAGTCTACAGATAATGTTATTCTTGGACCAGACATGATTAGGGAGACTTCAGAAAAAGTAGACTTGGTACGAAGAAGGATGAAGACGGCCCAAGATAGACATAAATCCTATGCCGACGGGAGAAAGACCGACCTTGAGTTTGAGGTTGGGGACAGATTTTTCTTAAGGTATCTCCCTTACGGAACGTCGTTCGCTTTGGATCCACAGGAAAGCTAGCACTGAGATTTGTAGGACCATTTCCTATCATCAAGAAGGTTAGGAAGATGACCTATAGATTAGAGCTACCCGAGAGACTAGCCGGAGTTCACAACGTCTTTCATGTTTCGCATCTCCGGAAGTGTTTACACGAGTTTGCTGAAATAGTGGAGCCTAGCATTCTAGAAGAAGCCGAAGTGGAACTTGAAGCAACTGTGAGGAGAGTTGCAACACGCATCTTAGGAACTGAAGTGAAAAAGCTACGCAACCGCGAAGTCAAGCTCGCCAAAGTTTAGTGGAGCAACGCCGAGGAAGACCCAACTTGGGAAACTGAGGACAGAATACAAGCTGCCTACCCCTTTCTTTTTGAGGGTACATCTTTGATCTCTCTTTTTCCTTAAGTTATGCTTTATCTATCTTTTTAGGTATATCTTCTCGGTCCTTTTTCCTAAACTCCTTTGGTAGAAAACAAATGGATGCAAACATGTATTTGAAAACATGTTATGGATGATGGTTGCAAGTGGTTGCAAGTGGTTGCTAGTGGTTGCTCATGGATGCATATACACACACATCCTAGGTTTTAGATCGGCTCAGTCACTTCATTTTGCATATGCATATATGTATTCTCATTTATATATCGTTGAAACTTCATATACTATCATATGGGTGTCGCATTTGTATGAATAGTTGTGCACTCATATAAAATTATGAGTAGGAAAAATTTGCATACATAATGGATTCATGACACTTACATGATTCACATTTAGGAGGTCGACTGAATCAGTGGACCGCCTGATTTCTGCATTAGATAAGGACATGTACACACACTATGCATATGGTCATAAAGCATTAGAAGTCTTTAAGGACAATGGACGCCTGTGTTTGTTGGTTGAGTAAATGGACGATTGGATGGTAGGATATACATTCTTCCTAACTTGAAGATTTCGGGGACGAAATCCTTTTAAGAGGGGGAGAATGTAACACCCCGTATATTTTTGTAACGCTAAAATTCATAAATTAAAGTATAATTAATTCTAAATGAAAGAATTAAGGGAAACGGATTATGCCATTGCGTTCGTCTTGGAATTCTATTTGAGATAGAGTCCGATTTTGCGTGAATCGGACTACGTATGAAGGAGTTATGACCTCCGGAAGTTTCAGAATAAGATTTAAAATTCAAAAACAGCTCAGATCAGATTTGAAATTCGAGCTCAAACTGGGCTGGGAGGGAAAATTCCCGCCCAGTGACCAGGTCGACCCTAGGGTCGACTGGGCAGTTGACCTGGCCTCCCCAGGTCGACCACACAGTCGACCTGCAGGTCGACCTGCAGGTCGACCTGCCTGGTCGGCCTGCCTGGTCGGCCTGACCAGATGGGTCTGACCCTGGTTCGATTTTCTAAAACACTGTACAGTCTGAATTCCCCTAAACTGCATCTGACGGCTCAAAACAACTTGAAAACTCTATAAATACACCCTAAGACTCAACTAATTCACATAAGAAAATAAGAGAGGAGTCGTCATGCTGCCGGGAAGGAGTTGATTGTAGCCGTCAAGAGGGAGACAAATCAAACTAAGAAGCAAACTAAAGTCTAATCAAATCAAACAAAACAATTTGCTACCCAAAGGAGAGCATCTCCAAATCAGAAAAAAGAAATCAGAAAACAAGAATTCATCACACGTTGTAAGTATAGCGATCTTCCAGAATCTGAATAAAAATTATGATGTGATGTGATGTAATTGTGGAAACAGAATTGTATATTTGTTGTATAATGATGTAGATCTTATGTATTGTAATGTTTCTATCGTGATTTTGTATATTGATATTTATGGCATAAATTGATCTATGCAAGTTGTTGGACTATTGTATATGAAAGTATCATCACTTGCAAGTTTGTGGCAAAAACTAGAATTGAATCCCTTTATGTTTATGTTGATATCATGGACTACATACTTATGTAAACATGTTCTAAATCTGAGACCTTTTATGCCTACATGACTCAAAACCTATGTATACATCTTAGATTCATTACAAGTATGATTGGATCTATGTTGAGTAGCGTTTGACTTACATAGATCATGCAAGTTCATGTTAGTTTACACCTTTGGATTATGTCAAAAAGTGGACATTTTATATAACATGCTAGTTTGGTGTTTGACATTATGCCTAGTTATATTTTTTAAACTCACATCGAGGCAAGTCCAAAGTTATGCCATTTCATATGTCACCTATTTAGTCATATGCCTATTTTGGATGCAAGTTCACATGATCCAATGTTTATGTTAGTTGAAACGCTAATTTGCAAGTTCATGCGCTACACACCCCTTTTATGTATCGTAGAAATATTACATGTTCTTGATTTCCCCTTTTTCTCACGTTTATCAAGTTGGGCCGAATTGTGTCGAGCACAACATTAGTACGTACAAACGGGGGTAATGGCATTGGGTGTAAAACATGATAAAAATATATATACGTTGGCATTTTTGGCGCATGCCAACAGCTATGATATTTTAGCAGTATAAATTGTTATACCCAAAATAAAAGACATGACATTTACATAAATAATAAAATATGTAAATCTAGAAAACACGATATGTTTAACCCGAGGTTGGATTGAGTTGTGACGTGAACCTGCCCGGACCCGCCCGACTGTCCAGTAGTCACAACAATACCTATCCAATGTGGGTGGTTAAACATTGAGCCCAATAAGGACCCGAGGTTAGACTGAGCTACAGTGTTAACCTGCCCGGAACCAACCAGCACATCCAGTAACCGTAGTGTTACCTGTCTAATGTGAGTGGTCGGTGCTCTAAAAGGCTAAGAACAGATGGTAGGGTTAAGTCAACTGAAAACACTTAACCAATATTCAACATGTTAACAAGTATTGATGGGTGAGGTTAGGTATATATAGACACTTAACCACATAACATGTTTGACTAGAAAAAACCCTGGTAACGTGGGACCCTTTTCAGCAGTAACCCAATTTAGGTATCAATGGTACCCTGGAACTAGGCAGGGTGGGGGCATGATTACTGGGCTGATTGTATGCTTTCAATTAACGACAATGTTGGGTGCACAGTGTAGGTCTAACGGGGTGCGGTCGTGCACGCACTCCATAGCAGACAAGCAGGGCACTGGGGGCACCAGTAGTATATCCTTTGCCTTCTATTAATTGTGTCGGGGCCGCCACCATGGGTCTTGATACACACCATGGTGGGACCAGCATAGGTATCCACACTTCTTGGGGGAGCTCTAAGACACATGTGCGAGTAGGAGCCGATCTTTAGAAAACAAAAAGGATCATTTCACCCTCAGCATGGGGTGCCAGTTAGAATAATTCTAGTAAATGCAGAGATATAGTGTGGGTAAGATAGTATATCCGACTCTAGACTACACTCTCTTAGTTATGATACTATCATGTTTTCAGTTTATGTCTATCATATCCTTTTCTTATTCACACACTGAAGAATCACTAGATTTACTTAGGCTTTATGTCTGACTCTGTTTTTCTTTCGTCTTCTTTTCTTTCGTTTCCCCCCCAGGTCCACAGGGAGGAAACAACCCAGCTTAGTCAGACTCTTTTGCAAGCTTCAAGACAGTAGATGTACAGTTTGGATCTCTTTTGCTTGGATCATGGCTTTGGATATCATTATGGGGATTTTGCTGCTTTATTTATGTTTTATGCTTCTTTAATAATCAAGACAGTTATGAGTATGTAATGTTTTGGGAAGTATTATAAGACAATTATGGAAGGTTTTGTATGACACATGTTTTGATGAAATAAAAGTTTGTTGTTTTTCCGCTGTTTAAAATATATGTGTTTATATATATCTTGTGTTTATCTGTGACTTATACTTAAAAAAAAAACCACCAAAAATTAAAGCATTCCCTTTGAGAGTGACCCTAACGGAGGTATGGTGTTTCACCCATAACCTCATGACCTAAGGTTCCTCGCCGATCATCCATCAGGCCGCCGGAGCACCATCCAAGATCGCCACACCCTCGGCCTCCACGTGCTCCACCAACGCCCCCAATACCATTGAACTCGAGGCCCCCACCGGCGTGAAAAACACGATCGAATGGCATGAGTTCACGAAAGAAATTCACCCAAACCACGATGTTAAACTTCATCATATCCGTTCTATTTGTTCATTTCATTGTGTTCTTTGATTTTTGTTTTAAAACCATGATTCAATTTGCCATGGATTTAGAGAAAATTTGGGGATTTATTTGTGAAGAAATCAGCCGTTCGTTTGAGGGTGGCGGCGCGTTATGTAGTAGTGATTAGTTTTTTTTCCAAGGTTATATATAGTATATATTATTATTTAATTCCAATATACTTGTCTTTCAATTCGAACTCAAAATCAAACTCAATGACTGCCGTCCCTAGCCAAATAACCCCATTCCGGACACAATGGAATATGTTTCGATCAGTGTTATTCAAAAATAAAATGTAAATTAATATAACGGTCAATATTGAATTTCAACGTATATTTTAATTTACTAGGGTCACATATTGACTCCAAAAATTACGAATATTGAAATCTAGCTAGGTTTTGATGATACGGTCCTAACAAAATTAGTTTCGTCGAATTTGGAGACCGTTTGAAAAATGGACTTTTTCTAGTCGATTAAATTTAAACTGAATTTACAACACGTTTATATTTACTACGCTCACATATTAATTACAAAAATTATGAAATTTTGAACCTGACAATAATTTGACATTCCGAATCCAACAAAGGTGGTTTCATCGAAAATGGAGGTCATTTGCAAAATGGCTATTTTTATGGGCTATATATTTATATTAAAATATATATAAATTCCATAACGACTATTCTAAATTTTAAATTGGTCATAACTTATAATTTATAAACTGAAACCCCAGTTAATTTCATTCGTTAGAAAATTACAGTTCAAAATATTCCAATGCTTCTTGTTTTACGGAAATCCGATGTATATTGAATTCTATATATTCAATTGAAATTTAAAATCAAATTTTCAAACTACCACGCCATTTCAGGCTAGTTTTATAATTAAAATAAATTTGTACGTTCTAACTTCGATTTTAATAAATTTTTAGTCGTTATTATTTAAAATAAATCATTTTAAATATTCAAAACCCATTAAAATAGCTAAAATAAAAATTTTAAATTGGTTCAGAAACTCCCGGTTGTTACAATCTTCCCCACTTAAAATCTTTTCGTCCTCGAAAAGGAACGGAGCTGAAAGCTGTTTAACTAACCAACTCAACTTTCATTCTGACTTGAGTTCTTTAATTTTTCAGTTTCTAAGAACTTTCTAATTTCTCAAAAATTTGGCTAACACCCTAAATTTTCGAATTTGTTTTGCCATAATCTCCTTTGTACGGGGAGGGTCTGATAAATTCATTGGGCTATATTAGGCACCCAATAAATTAATAAAAAGCATACAAAATTTTTGTGATCTATCTATGCCCAAGGAAGACGTGTAAAAAGGTCGAAATCTCATACCTTGCCCTATTGTTGGAAATAAAATAATCCATGTGCCGTAATTAAAAACAAGAGAGACAGGAACTTTTGTCATCTCTAGACCTGTGTAGGGTTTCTATTAAATCCTGCCCCGAGCACCGTTACATGTATTTTATTAAGTCCGTAGTCAGTCTTCTGTTCAATCTGTAACTCAGTCATCGCCATACAAGCATCTCGCCAATATGGTAATCCAAACCTTGTCATATAAGCGCCAAATGCTTATATGGAATATGACATGATATGCTGTCTTCATGTAGTATGCCATGTGGTGTAGTTCAAAATTTGTTTGTTGCTATCCTATGGCGTGGGTTTAAATCTCACACAGAACAACCATCACAGCGCATCCAAATCACTCACAAGAGTTTATATAGTAAATAAAATTGTGATACCAACTCATTAAGGTGCACCTGTTTGTCGGGCACACAATATATTTCTCTGCTCAACAGTAAATCCATAACCTGCTCAACATATATATATATATATATATATATATACATGCATATCTATCAAATATATAAATCCAATTCAAACTAAATTTTCTATTCAGCTCTATAATATATTTGGTTTGGTTTTTATTTATCATTCATTCTTATATGGGTTTTATCCTTCCAATAATTTTATTAGTTAAATTAATAATCATACAACACAACCAGCAATCAATTTGTTAATTAAATTTTCAAACATATAACTTTTATATACTCAAAAATCATATTTTCAATGCTAAAACACAAACAGTAAAATCTAACTAAGTTTTGGTTCTCACACCAGTCAATTGGAAATATATAGATATCCCACTTTCGAGACTCAAAATAAACACTACTGATGGCGCGCCATCATCAGAATCATCTCTGGGCGACTAGAGTGTGATTCTATATCTACCCAGTATATTTGATACTTCGAAAAACACGTGGATCAGACATATATTAAAAATCTCCTTATACCCGATAGTCCAAAATCAATATAAAATAAAATACTCAAATACGCATAATAAGATACAATTTTCAAAATTAAATTCGTTTTTAACAATAATACTCTTTAAACTCATTCTAGGGTATTACTAACCTTATCTCTAACGAGTTATTCTTATAGGATGTTACTAATCCTATAGCTGATGAATTCTTTCGTTTGGTTCTAATGTGTCTTGCTCTCGAGCTTTGTAAACCAAAGCTCTGATACCAAAATGAAACGACCCAGAATTCCCCGATCCCCGAGGAGACGGAGAAGCCCAAATTGCTTTGAGAACATGACTCATCAGAACACAAACATGAGAACATTTCATTGCTATTACAACAGTTTACATAAGATACAAGAATATATCAGAGTTGAAATAATATACATTAGAAAAATACAAGAGATTTAAATTACAAAACAGCGGAAAATATATACATAAATATAATTTACAGCGGAAAGACATCAACTACCACAACGGAAAGAAATACACGGATACAAAGCATTCCGAATACAACTCCAACTGTAATCTAGGATCCTGGGAAAAGAAATATCTGCGAAAAACCAATACTACTAGTTGCCCGTGCAGAAAATATGGGCACCAATAGTTTAGGTAGAAACAATAAACTCCAGCTCAGTCATGGGACAAGTGTGAGAACTAAAACAGTTATTAAATCTTTAATTTAAAGGTTGGGAAATCATGGGACCACGCTATATAACACGGAACAAGTTTACTCCACATGAATCTCAATTTACAATAAAACAACACTATGCTTTTTAGAAAATGAAGCAATTATAAAACCCAGGTCCCATCACACAATGCAAAATCCGAAGGATAGAGTTTTCCCTTATAATAGCCAAACATGCTTGGTACGTTTAAAACAAATCATTTTGATATTACTATAAGTGCATAGTGTCAAAATGAACTTCAAATATAAATGTATCAATTATAGACGACATAGGTACTATATATTATGCCGCCATACATATGTTTACAACTAAAACCGAAAAGTCATGTATTGGAAGTTGGATTTCCATCTACGAGTCGAGGCAGGGGATCTTCCTCATCGATTCGAGACACTCTAGCACATGCCTCAGGATCGCACCTACGGGCAACCCTTGGATGCGGTAGGGTCGGTCCACACTTACTTTAGTGGATTAATTAATCCTGAACAATACGTTTTCGGGTCATATCGGACCTCCAACCAGGTCAGTACGTCGACCCTATGAGCATATAACCCTATACCCGAGGCACCTCGCAATCCATCATCCACATAAGTAAAAATGTCTGGGCTCCATACCATGACACCACTTTTTTAGCTAGAAAGAAACGCAAGTTCTCCCCACAATCACTATCTCGTTTTTGGCTCATACCGGGTGTGAGGCTCGTGAATTAGCGCTATACACAAAGCTATGCTATTTAAAGTTGTGCTTTGATCATCAACCACAAGACTCTGCTTTTCAACAAAAGCCTTGGTCATTTGCATCTCAGCATGCCACACTGACAATTCATGCCATACAACTGATGTCTATCAATATATAACCTCTAAGCTCGTACGTCTCAGAAAAGGGTGTTAAGCAAGAGAATAAATTCTCCGTCACCAAACAGATATATATTTAATAGAAATTAATCAAAACAGAATGAAATCTAATGTCAGACCTGTGCAGTCAATTCCCCGATATTGCCCCGATATATCTCCGATATATCCCGTATCCTACTTTTGCCACAACGATATTCACAACAATTCCCTAAATATATCCTTCCCGCTATTATCCCCGATATTTTGGTAATGATCCGCTATATCTCCGATTTTTTTGCTCTGCTATATCCCTTATTCCTATAAATAAGCATTTTACTCAAGCCTTGCACTTAAATTTTATGATAAATTTAGGGTTAATGTAATAATGATATACGTTGTAGGTTATTATAACTAGTTCTATCTTTTTACGTCTCAACTTTATTTATCTTTACTTTATTACACCATGTTTTCCTTATTGGGAAATAAAAATAATACTTTTTCCACTTTTTAATGTCAAATGTTTATAATTCCTCATTTTAAAGTCATCCGCTATATCTTGATATATCCCCGATATATCCCCGCTACAACTTTTTGCCACTTAACCGCTATGGAGCGATAGAGCGCATTAACTGCACAGTGTCAGACACACATTGTAACACCCCACCTCCGTTAAGGTCACTCACAAAGGGAATGCCTTAACTTTGGTGGAGCATTTTAGTAAACAGAACAGAAACTTACAAGACAGATAAAACAGTACTTGAAGAATGTTAACTTTATTACAGCGGAAACAGAAATTAATATGGTTACATCCTTTCAATTTCAGAATTTAAGTACAAAATATTAGTCTTGTACCAAAGCCTTCAAAATGCATGGTTTAAAATCATAATCCCCATGGAACGGAAGCTATACAGAGCCAAGCCATACTTTAAGCACTTCAAGCAAAGAGAAATCCGGATCAAGCTAAAGTATTTCCCTCCTTGGATAACCTGGGGGGAAACGGAAGAAAGGAGGCGAAACAACAAGGGTCAGACAAAAAGTCTGGCAAGTCCAGTGACTTTCAGCATATGAACAGATAATAATAATCTGATATGATCATAAAACTGGATGTGAGATAACTGTAACAGGTGTAGCGGATATAACAGAAAAACAGAATGATATAAACTATTGTTTTACACTTCTCTGCACTAATACTAGTAAAGCAGAATTAGGTGCCACCCTAATGTCTAAATTGAAGCAGGAACGGGTACAGAATACTTTAACAGAAACAGAATGCTAATAATGGGCCTTTACTACCCGATCAGAAACAGACAGAAGCAGAAACAGATTTATCCCTACGGAAACATAATGTAGAATTAGGTGTACACTAGTAATGGGCCTTTACCACCCGAACAGACGGTACCACGCAGAAACAGACAGGTGTTACCACCCAACAGAAACAGACGGTACCAACAGAAACAGACAGAACTAAGTGTACCCTAAAACCCTACCCCAAGCGATCGGCTCCCTAATACATAAGTATCCTGTGTCGGCCCCATAATAGGGTGTATCACTCCCTAAAGTGACAACCAATTGGCACAGACCTACTTACAGATGTCACGGCGTCTTACATCCTCAGAGGCAGACCGGGATCCATGCACGCACATGACCCGGTTGGAACGCACCATCAACACCCCTCGCCATTATCAGAATGAACCACTTATAATTAGTTCAGTAAGCGTGCCCGGACCCTACCTACTGTTGGGTCAAAGTTTTGATACCAGAAAGGGTTACTGACTAATATGGGTCCCAAACAACAGATGACACAAGTAATTCACCTCCTAACCTTGTGTCCCCAGACTAACAGATCTCAGATTAACTTGTTTACAAGTTCAGACATACAGAATTCAGATTTACTAGTTCACAGATTAAGTTAACAAGTTTTCAGACTAACAGATCAGATGTAAAGATTTTTCAGATTTGTCTAACTTTGTATTGGGCCTACAGATTCATGGACGGGTTTACTACACCTATTAATCCAGTTGGTTTAACCCTATTTTCCCCCAATACGTTTTAGACGTCATTCTTATCTTAGATTTGCATTAATTAATTATTAATGCCCAGACCTCTCACATTAGGTCGCTAGCTTGTGGCCGCTGGATGGGCCGGGCGGTTCCGGGCAGACTTCTGCCACAAGCCAGACCTAACCTCGTGTCTTAAGCAGGTTATGACTAACTTCTCACATTAGAACCTATTGTTTGCGGCCACTGGATGTGCCAGGCGGTACCGGGCAGAATTACGCCGCAAACTCATTCTAACCTCGAGTTAGTCACGTTTATCTTTGCGGCCAATTAATTAATAATTTACCGTTTATGCGCACGCCCAATATATATGCCAATTCAGATTATATCAATAACAGGATGATTATATCAACACAGCAGATAACAGATTTTAGCAGGTAGCAGATTTTTCCAGATTATATGACTTAACGGATTTAATAGATTTAGCAACTTAGCAGATTTTGGCATATAACAGGTTAGGCATCTCAACAGACAAATTTAACAGATTTGGCATTTCAATCTAATTAGCAGTCTATACAATATAACAGAACTAGCAGTTTTAGGCAACTTAGCAAATTAGCAAAATAGGCATTTTCAACGGATTCAGTAAATGACAGATTTAGCAGGTTTAATATTTCTAAAGGTTCTATTTACATGCCTTGCCTAAACATAAATTAGGCCTAAATTCATATGCCTAAATAATTGTCGTGATTCACAATAAGATCATATACTTCCATGTTTGCATACATTTACATAGCGCAGAATATGGACATAATTTACCCTATAACATATGTTCTAACCTTATACAGCAGATTCACATATAAATTATACCAAATATGATAATTAATTACAATGCATGCCATATATGCAAAATTCCCTATTTAGGTGTAATCACAATAGTAGAGATCCTAATTAATGTAAATCTTTTACACCTACGTTTCCATATCCTTCTTCTTATTAAGTCATGAATCATTATGCAAAATATACCCAACAATCTAAATCTTTAAATCATATCTTCTAAAAAAAAAAATCAGATCTTGACTTTTATATGCATTTTGTCCAAAGTCTCAAATCATATGTAATCATACAATGGTTCCTCTTTTCTTCTATCATAGAATATGCATAGATCCAAATCTAGTTTACAACATATGCTCATCTTTTTTTTCTAATTAATTACAGATCTAAATTACAACATACACTATGCATACAACATATATAAATTATATGTTCATAGTCAAATTTATGCATCCAATCCCAAGTCACATGTCCATTATATTTTATGCCTCAGACCTAAAGTCATACATTCAATTCAGTCTTATCAAATTTCGCATCATTCATCCCAAAATTTGCGTTCATACGTTCATCTCTTATGAGATTAGGCACAGGCTCGTGGTAGCCTGGCTATAGAAACAGAAAAGAAGAAAAGGGATACAGAACAGTCACAGAAAAACAGATCTGACAGAAGAGAATATATATACAATCTCAGATTCAGAATTAAAACATATCAAAATTATAATTAACGTTTATAGCGGAAAATAACTGTACTTGCCTTGATTGGATTAAAGAAAGAACTTTAGTTGTTACAGAATTGTTGCAGAAGCTTTTATCTCAAATTTGAATTTAGGATGATGTTGATTGACTTCTAGTTTTGATTCTAGCAGAGTAGCGACGCCATTTTTATTTTTAATTAGAAGAAGAGAGCAATGGAGGCTAGAGAATTGTGTTAGAGACTTAGGTTAGGAAGAGTCTAGGGTCATTTTTATAGAGTTTATGAACTGATTAGGACCATCGTTGTTGCTTGGATTGATCGTAGCCATTCATTCGAAAGAGAGACCAATTAGAGCCTGCCACCTAGCCCTAATGACAACGCAAGTTTCTGAAAATCGACCAAACCCAGACCTGGCCAGCCAGGGCTAGACCAGACCTGGCCAGCAGGTCATTTTTGACCTGGGCGCACTTGGCAGGTGCGCCAGGTCAAAAATGTACTGGCGCACTTCCCAAGTGCGCCAGTGCATTTTTGTTCTGGCGCACTTCCCAAGTGCGCCAATGCATTCTGACCCGTTTTCCGGTTTTTCGCCCAACTTCGTTCGTCCATACGATATCCGTTTTACGCAAACTCAGACTCAAGCAGAAATCCGAGACGAAAGCAATGGCGTATCCCGTTTCCCTTAATTCTTTGATTTGAAATTAATTATACTTTAATTTATGACTTTCACGGTTATAGAATACACGGGGTGTTACATTCTCTCCCACTTAAAAGGATTTCGTCCCCGAAATCTTCAAGTTAAGAAGAATCTGTCCTACCATCCAATCACCCATCTACTCAACCATCATCCACAAGCATCCATTGTCCTTAGAAAACTTCTAATGTTGTATGAACATATGCAAAAGTGTGTGTATATGTTCCTTATCTAATGCAAAGATCAGGCGGTCTACTGATTCAGTTGACCTCCTTAATGCGAATTATGTCAGTGCCATGAGTCCAACATGTATGCAATAGAATTCTGATGATATATATTATTTCTATATGAGTGCACAATCATTCACTCAAATGCAACATCCATGTGCTGAATCAACCATTTTGCATCCACAAGAATTGAAAAATGCTCACCCATCCATATGCAGTATGAGAGTGTTTTCGAGCCGATCTAGTGCCTAGTGTGTGTATATGCATCCACGGGCAACCACTAGCAACCACTTGCATCCACTTGCAACCATCAAACATAACATGTCTCAAACACATGTTTACACCCATTAGTTTCTACCTAAAGTTCAAATATTCGATCGATAGGATACAGTCGAATGATGGAAGCGAGTACAGATAGAACGAAAATTTGGTTCCCATTAGACATGGGTCCTATGTATCGGCCCCAAAGACCGAAACCAACATCAAATTGACACCTAGAGGATTACCTTCTTTAGACAATGTCAAAACTGGAAATCCTATAAAAAGTATTTAGACATTTACAGACTACTGGTACAGATCAGGTTCCCTAATAATTCTTAGGAAGCTAAGCATGATAAAATCATACCCCACGAAAACTCAGAATGTATGCGTCATACTTGACGCCTAACACAGATATCCCTCAAACCCCAATTTCAAACAGATGATACATAACCCTTATGGGTCTGAGTCTATAGCGGAATTCAGAAATAATACTAGTATTAAAGTGCAGAGTATCAAAATACCAGAATTAGAAAAAGTCTTAACTCCATAATCAGATAAAGAAATTAAACCTACTATAGAAATTTTCCTATTTCTATCCTAGCCACTAGCCTCAAGAGTGTTCGCCTGCCCTCCTTGTCCTCGTCTCTTCGGGCAGTCCCTAGTGAAGTGTCCCATCTCCCCACAGTTGAAGCAAGCGCCCTTCCTTTTTCTGCAATCCTTGTTCAGATGAGTTGAGCTCCCACAAGTAAAGCACTTTTTCCCCTTCTTATCTTCAGACTTCTCATCCTTCTTTTGTGTTTCCTTTTTGGGCCCCGCTTTCTTATTCTGTGGTTCTTCCTTCTTTGTCTCTTTCGGGCCCTTGTCTTCCTCGTGTAGTAGTGCCATATCCACCAATTTCTCGTAAGTTGCTCCCATGGGTACATGGGTCATGGCTAGGCTGTGCAGTGGCTCATTCAATCCTTTAACAAAGCGTAGAGCCTTTTTATGCTGAGTGTTGACTAAATCCAATCCGAATCTTGCTAGTTGGTTGAACTGGTTGACGTATTCCTTGACCGTCATACTTCCTTGCTTAAGAGACAAGAACTTTTCCAATTGTAAACTTCGTTCAGCTTGCGAGAGGAATTTTGTCTCAAACCTTGTTCTGAAATCCATCCATGTCTCAACCGGCCTCTCGGCGTTAGTGACTTCCCACCAGTAGGAAGCTTCGTCTTTGAGCAGCCATACTGCCAACTGTACCTTCTGCCTATCGTCCACCTCGAAGATAACGAATAGATCCTCAGTTTCTTTGAGCCAATTCCTTGCTTCTACGAATGATTCAGTTCCTTTGAAATCCTTCCCACCCATGGCCCTAAAATCTCTACAGATCTTTGAGAAAGCAATTGCACGAGGAGGGGGTGGAGGAGGGGGATCATTTGCTGGACCTGCAGCGGCGGTCCTAGCCTCAAGATATTGACGAAACCAACCGGGTACATGAACACCCTCTGGTATCTCAGATGCTTCAGACATGCTGAAACGAAAAAGGAAAGGTTCAATACAAAAAGGACTGAAAGAAAGATATATGGCTCTTGGGGATCATGTTTTTCAAAATAAGCTTTATTTTTGAAAATACTTCCTTCCAAAACCTTTTTGAAAACAGTTTTCAAAAACTTTACCCAATCTGGTAACCTTCAGCTCTGATACCAAGTGTAACACCCCACCTCCGTTAAGGTCACTCACAAAGGGAATGCCTTAACTTTGGTGGAGCATTTTAGTAAACAGAACAGAAACTTACAAGACAGATAAAACAGTACTTGAAGAATTTTAACTTTATTACAGCGGAAACAGAAATTAATATGGTTACATCCTTTCAATTTCAGAATTTAAGTACAAAATATCAGTCTTGTACAAAAGCCTTCAAAATGCATGGTTTAAAATCATAATCCCCATGGAACGGAAGCTATACAGAGCCAAGCCATACTTTAAGCACTTCAAGCAAAGAGAAATCCGGATCAAGCTAAAGTATTTCCCACCTTGGATAACCTGGGGGATAAACGGAAGAAAGGAGGCGAAACAACAAGGGTCAGACAAAAAGTCTGGCAAGTCCAGTGACTTTCAGCATATGAACAGATAATAATAATATGATATGATCATAAAACTGGATGTGAGATAACTGTAACAGGTGTAGCGGATATAACAGAAAAACAGAATGATATAAACTATTGTTTTACACTTCTCTGCACTAATACTAGTAAAGCAGAATTAGGTGCCACCCTAATGTCTAAATTGAAGCAGGAACGGGTACAGAATACTTTAACAGAAACAGAATGCTAATAATGGGCCTTTACTACCCGATCAGAAACAGACAGAAGCAGAAACAGATTTATCCCTACGGAAACAGAATGTAGAATTAGGTGTACACTAGTAATGGGCCTTTACCACCCGAACAGACGGTACCACGCAGAAACAGACAGGTGTTACCACCCAACAGAAACAGACGGTACCAACAGAAACAGACAGAACTAAGTGTACCCTAAAACCCTACCCCAAGCGATCGGCTCCCTAATACATAAATATCCTGTGTCGGCCCCACAATAGGGTGTATCACTCCCTAAAGTGATAACCAATTGGCACAGACCTATTTACAGATGTCACGACGTCTTACATCCTCAGAGGCAGACCGGGATCCATGCACGCACATGACCCGGTTGGAACGCACCATCAACACCCCTCGCCATTATCAGAATGAACCACTTATAATTAGTTCAGTAAGCGTGCCCGGACCCTACCTACTGTTGGGTCAAAGTTTTGATACCAGAAAGGGTTACTGACTAATATGGGTCCCAAACAACAGATGACACAAGTAATTCCCCTCCTAACCTTGTGTCCCCAGACTAACAGATCTCAGATTAACTTGTTTACAAGTTCAGACATATAGAATTCAGATTTACTAGTTCACAGATTAAGTTAACAAGTTTTCAGACTAACAGATCAGATGTACAGATTTTTCAGATTTGTCTAACTTTGTATTGGGCCTACAGATTCATGGACGGGTTTACTACACCTATTAATCCAGTTGGTTTAACCCTATTTTCCCCCAATACGTTTTAGACGTCATTCTTATCTTAGATTTGCATTAATTAATTATTAATGCCCAGACCTCTCACATTAGGTCGCTAGCTTGTGGCCGCTGGATGGGCCGGGCGGTTCCGGGCAGACTTCTGCCATAAGCCAGACCTAACCTCGTGTCTTAAGCAGGTTATGACTAACTTCTCACATTAGAACCTATTGTTTGCGGCCACTGGATGTGCCGGGCGGTTCCGGGCAGAATTACGTCGCAAACTCATTCTAACCTCGAGTTAGTCACGTTTATCTTTGCGGCCAATTAATTAATAATTTACCGTTTATGCGCACGCCCAATATATATGCCAATTCAGATTATATCAATAACAGGATGATTATATCAACACAGCAGATAACAGATTTTAGCAGATAGCAGATTTTTCCAGATTATATGACTTAACGGATTTAATAGATTTAGCAACTTAGCAGATTTTGGCATATAACAGGTTAGGCATCTCAACAGACAAATTTAACAGATTTGGCATTTCAATCTAATTAGCAGTCTATACAATATAACAGAACTAGCAGTTTTAGGCAACTTAGCAAATTAGCAAAATAGGCATTTTCAACGGATTCAGTAAATGACAGATTTAGCAGGTTTAATATTTCTAAAGGTTCTATTTACATGCCTTGCCTAAACATAAATTAGGCCTAAATTCATATGCCTAAATAATTGTCGTGATTCACAATAAGATCATATACTTCCATGTTTGCATACATTTACATAGCGCAGAATATGGACATAATTTACCCTATAACATATGTTCTAACCTTATACAGCAGATTCACATATAAATTATACCAAATATGATAATTAATTACAATGCATGCCATATATGCAAAATTCCCTATTTAGGTGTAATCACAATAGTAGAGATCCTAATTAATGTAAATCTTTTACACCTACGTTTCCATATCCTTCTTCTTATTAAGTCATGAATCATTATGCAAAATATACCCAACAATCTAAATCTTTAAATCATATCTTCTAAAAAAAAAAAATCAGATCTTGACTTTTATATGCATTTTGTCCAAAGTCTCAAATCATATGTAATCATACAATGGTTCCTCTTTTCTTCTATCATTGAATATGCATAGATCCAAATCTAGTTTACAACATATGCTCATCTTTTTTTTTTCTAATTAATTACAGATCTAAATTACAACATACACTATGCATACAACATATATAAATTATATGTTCATAGTCAAATTTTTGCATCCAATCCCAAGTCACATGTCCAATATATTTTATGCCTCAGACCTAAAGTCATACATTCAATTCAGTCTTGTCAAATTTCGCATCATTCATCCCAAAATTTGCGTTCATACGTTCATCTCTTATGAGATTAGGCACAGGCTCGTGGTAGCCTGGCTATAGAAACAGAAAAGAAGAAAATGGATACAGAACAGTCACAGAAAAACAGATCTGACAGAAGAGAATATATATACAATCTCAGATTCAGAATTAAAACATATCAAAATTATAATTAACGTTTATAGCGGAAAATAACTGTACTTGCCTTGATTGGATTAAAGAAAGAACTTTAGTTGTTACAGAATTGTTGCAGAAGCTTTTATCTCAAATTTGAATTTAGGATGATGTTGATTGACTTCTAGTTTTGATTCTAGCAGAGTAGCGACGCCATTTTTATTTTTAATTAGAAGAAGAGAGCAATGGAGGCTAGAGAATTGTGTTAGAGACTTAGGTTAGGTAGAGTCTAGGGTCATTTTTATAGAGTTTATGAACTGATTAGGACCATCGATGTTGCTTGGATTGATCGTAGCCATTCATTCGAAAGAGAGACCAATTAGAGCCTGCCACCTAGCCCTAATGACAAAGCAAGTTTCTGAAAATCGACCAAACCCAGACCTGGCCAGCCAGGGCTAGACCAGACCTGGCCAGCAGGTCATTTTTGACCTGGGCGCACTTGGCAGGTGCGCCAGGTCAAAAATGTACTGGCGCACTTCCCAAGTGCGCCAGTGCATTTTTGTTCTGGCGCACTTCCCAAGTGCGCCAATGCATTCTGACCCGTTTTCCGGTTTTTCGCCCAACTTCGTTCGTCCATACGATATCCGTTTTACGCAAACTCAGACTCAAGCAGAAATCCGAGACGAAAGCAATGGCGTATCCCGTTTCCCTTAATTCTTTGATTTGAAATTAATTATACTTTAATTTATGACTTTCACGGTTATAGAATACACGGGGTGTTACATTCTCTCCCACTTAAAAGGATTTCGTCCCCGAAATCTTCAAGTTAAGAAGAATCTGTCCTACCATCCAATCACCCATCTACTCAACCATCATCCACAAGCATCCATTGTCCTTAGAAAACTTCTAATGTTGTATGAACATATGCAAAAGTGTGTGTATATGTTCCTTATCTAATGCAAAGATCAGGCGGTCTACTGATTCAGTTGACCTCCTTAATGCGAATTATGTCAGTGCCATGAGTCCAACATGTATGCAATAGAATTCTGATGATATATATTATTTCTATATGAGTGCACAATCATTCACTCAAATGCAACATCCATGTGCTGAATCAACCATTTTGCATCCACAAGAATTGAAAAATGCTCACCCATCCATATGCAGTATGAGAGTGTTTTCGAGCCGATCTAGTGCCTAATGTGTGTATATGCATCCACGGGCAACCACTAGCAACCACTTGCATCCACTTGCAACCATCAAACATAACATGTCTCAAACACATGTTTACACCCATTAGTTTCTACCTAAAGTTCAAATATTCGATCGATAGGATACAGTCGAATGATGGAAGCGAGTACAGATAGAACGAAAATTTGGTTCCCATTAGACATGGGTCCTATGTATCGGCCCCAAAGACCGAAACCAACATCAAATTGACACCTAGAGGATTACCTTCTTTAGACAATGTCAAAACTGGAAATCCTATAAAAAGTATTTAGACATTTACAGACTACTGGTACAGATCAGGTTCCCTAATAATTCTTAGGAAGCTAAGCATGATAAAATCATACCCCACGAAAACTCAGAATGTATGCGTCATACTTGACGCCTAACACAGATATCCCTCAAACCCCAATTTCAAACAGATGATCCATAACCCTTATGGGTCTGAGTCTATAGCGGAATTCAGAAATAATACTAGTATTAAAGTGCAGAGTATCAAAATACCAGAATTAGAAAAAGTCTTAACTCCATAATCAGATAAAGAAATTAAACCTACTATAGAAATTTTCCTATTTCTATCCTAGCCACTAGCCTCAAGAGTGTTCGCCTGCCCTCCTTGTCCTCGTCTCTTCGGGCAGTCCCTAGTGAAGTGTCCCATCTCCCCACAGTTGAAGCAAGCGCCCTTCCTTTTTCTGCAATCCTTGTTCAGATGAGTTGAGCTCCCACAAGTAAAGCACTTTTTCCCCTTCTTATCTTCAGACTTCTCATCCTTCTTTTGTGTTTCCTTTTTGGGCCCCGCTTTCTTATTCTGTGGTTCTTCCTTCTTTGTCTCTTTCGGGCCCTTGTCTTCCTCGTGCAGTAGTGCCATATCCACCAATTTCTCGTAAGTTGCTCCCATGGGTACATGGGTCATGGCTAGGCTGTGCAGTGGCTCATTCAATCCTTTAACAAAGCGGAGAGCCTTTTTATGCTGAGTGTTGACTAAATCCAATCCGAATCTTGCTAGTTGGTTGAACTGGTTGACGTATTCCTTGACCGTCATACTTCCTTGCTTAAGAGACAAGAACTTTTCCAATTGTAAACTTCGTTCAGCTTGCGAGAGGAATTTTGTCTCAAACCTTGTTCTGAAATCCATCCATGTCTCAACCGGCCTCTCGGCGTTAGTGACTTCCCACCAGTAGGAAGCTTCGTCTTTGAGCAGCCATACTGCCAACTGTACCTTCTGCCTATCGTCCACCTCGAAGATAACGAATAGATCCTCAGTTTCTTTGAGCCAATTCCTTGCTTCTACGAATGTTTCAGTTCCTTTGAAATCCTTCCCACCCATGGCCCTAAAATCTCTACAGATCTTTGAGAAAGCAATTGCACGAGGAGGGGGTGGAGGAGGGGGATCATTTGCTGGACCTGCAGCGGCGGTCCTAGCCTCAAGATATTGACGAAACCAACCGGGTACATGAACACCCTCTGGTATCTCAGATGCTTCAGACATGCTGAAACGAAAAAGGAAAGGTTCAATACAAAAAGGACTGAAAGAAAGATATATGGCTCTTGGGGATCATGTTTTTCAAAATAAGCTTTATTTTTGAAAATACTTCCTTCCAAAACCTTTTTGAAAACAGTTTTCAAAAACTTTACCCAATCTGGTAACCTTCAGCTCTGATACCAAGTGTAACACCCCACCTCCGTTAAGGTCACTCACAAAGGGAATGCCTTAACTTTGGTGGAGCATTTTAGTAAACAGAACAGAAACTTACAAGACAGATAAAACAGTACTTGAAGAATTTTAACTTTATTACAGCGGAAACAGAAATTAATATGGTTACATCCTTTCAATTTCAGAATTTAAGTACAAAATATCAGTCTTGTACAAAAGCCTTCAAAATGCATGGTTTAAAATCATAATCCCCATGGAACGGAAGCTATACAGAGCCAAGCCATACTTTAAGCACTTCAAGCAAAGAGAAATCCGGATCAAGCTAAAGTATTTCCCACCTTGGATAACCTGGGGGATAAACGGAAGAAAGGAGGCGAAACAACAAGGGTCAGACAAAAAGTCTGGCAAGTCCAGTGACTTTCAGCATATGAACAGATAATAATAATATGATATGATCATAAAACTGGATGTGAGATAACTGTAACAGGTGTAGCGGATATAACAGAAAAACAGAATGATATAAACTATTGTTTTACACTTCTCTGCACTAATACTAGTAAAGCAGAATTAGGTGCCACCCTAATGTCTAAATTGAAGCAGGAACGGGTACAGAATACTTTAACAGAAACAGAATGCTAATAATGGGCCTTTACTACCCGATCAGAAACAGACAGAAGCAGAAACAGATTTATCCCTACGGAAACAGAATGTAGAATTAGGTGTACACTAGTAATGGGCCTTTACCACCCGAACAGACGGTACCACGCAGAAACAGACAGGTGTTACCACCCAACAGAAACAGACGGTACCAACAGAAACAGACAGAACTAAGTGTACCCTAAAACCCTACCCCAAGCGATCGGCTCCCTAATACATAAATATCCTGTGTCGGCCCCACAATAGGGTGTATCACTCCCTAAAGTGATAACCAATTGGCACAGACCTATTTACAGATGTCACGGCGTCTTACATCCTCAGAGGCAGACCGGGATCCATGCACGCACATGACCCGGTTGGAACGCACCATCAACACCCCTCGCCATTATCAGAATGAACCACTTATAATTAGTTCAGTAAGCGTGCCCGGACCCTACCTACTGTTGGGTCAAAGTTTTGATACCAGAAAGGGTTACTGACTAATATGGGTCCCAAACAACAGATGACACAAGTAATTCCCCTCCTAACCTTGTGTCCCCAGACTAACAGATCTCAGATTAACTTGTTTACAAGTTCAGACATACAGAATTCAGATTTACTAGTTCACAGATTAAGTTAACAAGTTTTCAGACTAACAGATCAGATGTACAGATTTTTCAGATTTGTCTAACTTTGTATTGGGCCTACAGATTCATGGACGGGTTTACTACACCTATTAATCCAGTTGGTTTAACCCTATTTTCCCCCAATACATTTTAGACGTCATTCTTATCTTAGATTTGCATTAATTAATTATTAATGCCCAGACCTCTCACATTAGGTCGCTAGCTTGTGGCCGCTGGATGGGCCGGGCGGTTCCGGGCAGACTTCTGCCATAAGCCAGACCTAACCTCGTGTCTTAAGCAGGTTATGACTAACTTCTCACATTAGAACCTATTGTTTGCGGCCACTGGATGTGCCGGGCGGTTCCGGGCAGAATTACGTCGCAAACTCATTCTAACCTCGAGTTAGTCACGTTTATCTTTGCGGCCAATTAATTAATAATTTACCGTTTATGCGCACGCCCAATATATATGCCAATTCAGATTATATCAATAACAGGATGATTATATCAACACAGCAGATAACAGATTTTAGCAGATAGCAGATTTTTCCAGATTATATGACTTAACGGATTTAATAGATTTAGCAACTTAGCAGATTTTGGCATATAACAGGTTAGGCATCTCAACAGACAAATTTAACAGATTTGGCATTTCAATCTAATTAGCAGTCTATACAATATAACAGAACTAGCAGTTTTAGGCAACTTAGCAAATTAGCAAAATAGGCATTTTCAACGGATTCAGTAAATGACAGATTTAGCAGGTTTAATATTTCTAAAGGTTCTATTTACATGCCTTGCCTAAACATAAATTAGGCCTAAATTCATATGCCTAAATAATTGTCGTGATTCACAATAAGATCATATACTTCCATGTTTGCATACATTTACATAGCGCAGAATATGGACATAATTTACCCTATAACATATGTTCTAACCTTATACAGCAGATTCACATATAAATTATACCAAATATGATCATTAATTACAATGCATGCCATATATGCAAAATTCCCTATTTAGGTGTAATCACAATAGTAGAGATCCTAATTAATGTAAATCTTTTACACCTACGTTTCCATATCCTTCTTCTTATTAAGTCATGAATCATTATGCAAAATATACCCAACAATCTAAATCTTTAAATCATATCTTCTAAAAAAAAAAATCAGATCTTGACTTTTATATGCATTTTGTCCAAAGTCTCAAATCATATGTAATCATACAATGGTTCCTCTTTTCTTCTATCATAGAATATGCATAGATCCAAATCTAGTTTACAACATATGCTCATCTTTTTTTTTTCTAATTAATTACAGATCTAAATTACAACATACACTATGCATACAACATATATAAATTATATGTTCATAGTCAAATTTATGCATCCAATCCCAAGTCACATGTCCAATATATTTTATGCCTCAGACCTAAAGTCATACATTCAATTCAGTCTTGTCAAATTTCGCATCATTCATCCCAAAATTTGCGTTCATACGTTCATCTCTTATGAGATTAGGCACAGGCTCGTGGTAGCCTGGCTATAGAAACAGAAAAGAAGAAAATGGATACAGAACAGTCACAGAAAAACAGATCTGACAGAAGAGAATATATATACAATCTCAGATTCAGAATTAAAACATATCAAAATTATAATTAACGTTTATAGCGGAAAATAACTGTACTTGCCTTGATTGGATTAAAGAAAGAACTTTAGTTGTTACAGAATTGTTGCAGAAGCTTTTATCTCAAATTTGAATTTAGGATGATGTTGATTGACTTCTAGTTTTGATTCTAGCAGAGTAGCGACGCCATTTTTATTTTTAATTAGAAGAAGAGAGCAACGGAGGCTAGAGAATTGTGTTAGAGACTTAGGTTAGGTAGAGTCTAGGGTCATTTTTATAGAGTTTATGAACTGATTAGGACCATCGATGTTGCTTGGATTGATCTTAGCCATTCATTCGAAAGAGAGACCAATTAGAGCCTGCCACCTAGCCCTAATGACAAAGCAAGCTTCTGAAAATAGACCAAACCCAGACTTGGCCAGCCAGGGCTAGACCAGACCTGGCCAGCAGGTCATTTTTGACCTGGTCGCACTTGGCAGGTGCGCCAGGTCAAAAATGTACTGGCGCACTTCCCAAGTGCACCAGTGCATTTTTGTTCTGGCGCACTTCCCAAGTGCGCCAGTGCATTCTGACCCGTTTTCCGGTTTTTCGCCCAACTTCGTTCTTCCATACGATATCCGTTTTACGCAAACTCAGACTCAAGCAGAAATCCGAGACGAAAGCAATGGCGTATCCCGTTTTCCTTAATTCTTTGATTTGAAATTAATTATACTTTAATTTATGACTTTCACGGTTATAGAATACACGGGGTGTTACACACATCCATTTACAAGTCCGTTCTGGGTCTAAACGAAACCGGAGGCACCTTATTCCTCATCCCACATGTCCAATTTAGGAGAGAGGTCCTCGCATATCCGATCGATCTCCAAGTACGTCTGGACAATCACCACTTATTACCTTGTCTTGGGTGCACAGCCCAATCAAGGTATCAGTGATCATCCAAACGATATGAAGATCTCTGGTTTCGGTCTTCAATCACCGTCTTCATCGTTGACTTTTGGTCATCATACCAGTTATTCATAATGGGATAAACCCGATCTTTTCGAATAACTCGCAAATTTTATAATCAGTAATCATGCTCTATAAAAAGACATCATATGCCTGATTCCAATTCAGAATACTCTTTTATTCAAATATTCACTTCTTTAGGGAAAGGGTCCCATTAATTTTATCCAAGATAAATTCTTTTACACTTATTCTTTATACTTCCTTTGGATATCATATCAAAAGATTTTATTTTATCTTTTCACAACTTAAACCAAAACAAGGTTTATTAACTAGTCGGGATTATCGAGCCTTACAAAAGTAATCATTTATTATTTTATTATTCCAATCCCAACCTATTCATCCCATGGAGCAAAACTGGTAGTACTCGATATCTAACACTGACAGTGTTATCGGTAATTATAATTACCATTTCATGTTCAAATGTAATTAAAGATTTAACTATCGCATGAAGTAAAACTGGTAGTACTCCATTCTCGATCATTTTCTTGAATGGGGTAAATTTAGTTACCTCATTCACATTCCAATCTAATTAAAGATTAATTAAAACTCCAACTTGGTTTTAATATCAAAAATTATTACTTTATGATTATTCAACTTTTTAGGAAATTAATCTCGTCTTTAACAAGGATAAAGAACAATGTTATTAAAAACATAGTTCACAATAAACCCAAAGCCTGACTCTTCCATCAAAATGGAATCTTCACGGAAATCTGATTAGTATATAATTGATATAAATTTCCGTATCAGACTAATAATATAAATGGAATAACGACAAAGCCTTTTAAATTCCATATATAGTAACAGCCTTCCTTTACAGAAGATCATCTCGATTATTAATAAGTCAAACTCCACTCAATTCCAATTTAATGTATTAAATTGGAAAACTTTACTTTGGAAATTTTCCATTGAATCTCTATTAAAGGATTTACAAATTCCAAATCATAACTTCACTGTCAATCGGGTTCAAGAACAAATGTCGTTTAAAACATCGTTCATAATGAACCCGTAATCAACAACCATTAAATTCCTATTATATTAATTAATCGGAAAACTTAATTAATCATAATTAAAAGATTTATTCTTTTCTCAACGGGGTTTAAGAACAGTGTTATTGAAGAAACCATTCACGACGAACCCAAAATCCAATTTGATATTAAATACAAGGCTCTGAATAGAAATTTATATCGGCTTATATTCAATATCAAATTCTGAAGCCAATGGATATCGTATTGAGAATAATGATATTTATATCTGCAAAATTCCTCAACAATATCCGTATAATCACGGAATCCAACATTGAAATATTCCGAAGTTTATTTCCATTTAAATCCTTTCCAATTCATATGCCGGAAAATTCTAGCAATTTCAAAAACCATTTGAAAATCCAATTTATTTATTTAAAAACATTGGATTATTATTCTAGTTAATAACTAGTACATTTCAATATAAATATATTTTTATCTTTCCAAACTTTGAATTTTTCATCCAAAATCTTTCCAAATCATTTATTACGATTTTACACAATTTTTCTATATTTTTAATAATTTTATTAAGGCCTTTACAGTCGGTTTCCAATATCGGCCACCAAACTACATTCATAGCGACATTTTATGAAATTGATTTGGACATAACTTAAAATCCAACTGTTCAAATTTAAATCACCTATACTCATTAGAAAGATCTTTTCGATACGAACCCAACCATTCCAATTTTAGGAGAATCCGACGGCCGGATCTCCCGTTACATCAATTTGAAGTTAATGGTTTCAATTCACGAACGGTCGCTGCGTGGTGCGTTCTATTCAAGCCATTAAATATATATGTATATCGTCGATTTCCATTTAAAACGTATTTTATAAATCATTTATAAATTCGTTTTAAAACGATTCCCACTTCATTTTCAAGTTTAGATCAAAATTGAATGTTCTATATCATTATAATATTAAAATGATAATATTTTCAAAATATCATATTTTGAAATCAAATCTTTTCGATATTCATTACAAAATGAATAAAATCGACAGAAAATTTCGTTCCATTTAAAATGGCGTACTTCTGCTTAACTTGGCTTCATATATTTCAATATTTTCGTGTCCATCCAAAATGGGCATCAAAATCATATTTTGATTACTCACTGAATATTATTTTAAAATATTCGTTATTTCTGAATTGGAATCAGACTCAATCAATTACCATATAATTTCAGTTATATGGATTTATACATCGCATATATTCAACAATAATGATAAATAATCATTAAACATACAAACATCATCCGGAGTGCATTCTACAACTGTATAAGCATTAAAATAAATAAATAACTCTTACAATAGTCTGTCAATCAATCGATTGACATACAACTAAATATTGGGATTAGTGTATGTCACATATCATACCAATACCAGTGTGGGGTTTTCAAACAACAATACTCTTTTGAAATAAATCATTGGTTAACAAATTTAACCAATTCTAATTCGGTTTGAATTATTTTTCTACTTAACCCATTTTTGTCTGTTTAAATAATAAATGGATATTTATATCTCATTTCAACAACTACATAGTGTCTTTCCACATTGTCTGAAATACGAGTGTCGTACATTCAAACAACGCTTCTTGTGCAAATGAGTCGTGAATAGTTCATGTGTTGAACTCAAGCAATGTCACATACAACAGATAAAAATGAACAATGACAATTTATACATTCAGTTATAAAATAAATAACTGTACAAATATTTTAATGAGAGAATTCTCACTTTGATTTCCACTCCGTTAGTCTTTATTTCTGAATTTCTATTTTTAAACTAAATTAAATGACCATTTAAATTAGCTCAAAATCGAGCTAGCTCCATTTCCATCTTGGTCAGTTCCATGTTGTAGATATTTTCGTCACGATTCCAACGGATTTGAAATTGTTGAATTCCGACCTCGTATGAAAACGATATGAATTTCTATACATTGATTACATCATTCATAAATTAAATAAAATTAATTAACTTAATTACATTGGTCAAGAAAAATTGGGTCATTCACTCTCTCTTCTTTGCGTGATTTCCTTCGAGGTTCATAGAAACCCATAACCGCGTGACCTAGGGTTCCTCGCCGATCATCCATCAGGCCGCTGGAGTACCATCCAAGACCGCCACACCCTCGGCCTCCACATGCTCCACCAACGCCCCCAATACCATTGAACTCGAGGGCCCCACCAGCGCGAGAAACACAATCAAACGGCGTGAGTTCGCGAAAGAAATTCAACCAAACCACGATGTTAAACTTCATCATACCCGTTCAATTTTTTCATCTTATTGTGTTCTTTGATTTTTGTTTTAAAACCATGATTCAATTCGCCATGGATTTGGAGAAAATTTAGGGATTTATTTGTGAAGAGGCCGTTCTTTTGAGGGTGGCTGCGCGTTGTGTAGAAGTGATTAGGGTTTGCTTTGTGTTGTTTTATTTCCAAGGGTATATATAGTATATATTATTATTTAATTTGAATAATACTTGTTTGTCAATCCGAACTCCAAATCAAACTCAACGACTACCGCCCTTAGACAAATACCCCCATTCCGGACACAATGGAATATGTTTCGTAATCTAATTCGATTGTTTCAATCAGTTTTAATCCAAATTAAAGTATAAATTAATATAACGGTCAATATTGAATTCCAACGTACATTTTAATTTATTGGGGCCACATACTGATTCTAAAAATTACGAATATTGAAATCTAGCTATGTTTTTATGATACGGGCCAAAAAAAATTAGTTTCGTCTAATTTGGAGACCATTTGCAAAATGGTCTTTTTCTAATCGATTAAATTTAAACTAAATTTACAAAACACGTTTAAATTTACTACGCTCACATATTAATTAAAAAAATTATGAAATTTTAAACTTGACAATTAGTCCAAAACGGAGGTCGTTTGCAAAATAGTATTTTTAAGGGCTATATATTTATATTAAAAAATATATAAATTCCATAGCGACTATTCTAAATTTTAAATTGGTCATAACTTATAATTTATAAATTGAAATCTCAGTTTCTTTCATTCGTTAGAAAATTATAGTTCAAAATATTCCAACGCTTCTTGTTTAATGGAAATCCGATGTATATTGAATTCTATATATTCAGTTGAAATTTAAAATCGAATTTTCAAACTAACGCCCCATTTCAGGATCATTTTATAAATAAATCTATACGTTCTAACATATATTTAAATAATTTTTTAGTCGTTATTATTTAAAATAAATCATTTTAAATATTCAAAATCCATTAAAACAGCTAAAATAAAAATTTTAAATTGGTTCAGAAATTCTGGGTTGTTACACCAACGATCCGTTTAGAGTGGTTCTATGTTTTGATTGGTCTTCTCTGGGTCATAATTTAGGCCCACTTTGGCCGGGTTGTTACATTTGGTATCAGAGTCTAGGTTACCCAATTATAGGGAAATTATAAATATGGGAGATTTATTTGTATTTTGAAAAAGATTTTCACACACACACACACACTCTGTGTGTGTATATATATATATATATATATATATATATATATATATATATATATATATATATATATAAGCGCACCTTAATAAGCTTATGCAATTAAACTAGCAATTCTATCGTTTTTCTTCCCTTTTCAGCTTAAGTACTATCTTAGGAGTATCCACTAAAGGATTCTTCCTTTTCTTTTCATATAGTAGAATGGATGATAATCAGAGCCGGTCCTGAAACTTATGATGTCCGGTGCGATATGCTAAATGATGCCCCACGGTTAAAAAAATTCACAACGATACTACATAATTTTCATATTGTAAGACACTAATATTTGAAAATTCAATACTGTTATTATGAATTAATATTGCATGCGTTATAAATAAAAATAACGTGGTCATAATGCAAAAAATCATAAATAATAAATCTAAATACGAAGAAATTTGATCTTCCAGATGGTTGCTTTCGTGGAAACATGTCAATTGCCTTTTTTTTCAAATTGAAAATATGACTTCTATTGAAAAAAAACAATATTTGTAGTAAGAAAAAAAAATTAGTTTTGTTTTTAATAGCAATTCGGTTCATCCAATTTATAGATAAAATTTTGATGTTTTGTTAAAATATTCGACGTTCAGAAATTCTAACATCCTCCACCCTCTTTATAGTGCAAAAAAAACAATTTTTTTCTTTTATTAGTAAAAATAAGAAAACAAATTAGAATTAGTAATTGTGATGTAATTGCCCAATTGGTTTATATAATGATAAGCAAGTTAAATGAACAATATTAGCTACTAAGAAAAATGTCATTATTACACCGTTTATGTGATGAATTTCAATTGCATTATTAGAGTCAATTTTTTTTCCTAACAAGATATTGTTTATTAAATTTCACCCTTTTTCAGTCTTCTTCTTTCTTCTAAACAAAGGACTCTCTTTTTTTATAATGAGGATGTTGATGCATGTCAAATTGAACCTACTATGGGGGTAAAAACCAACAGAAGTTTATGCAGATTTATTAAATCCTGAAATATTTAAATACCATATTTACTGACTTTTATATTATTATTTTTGTTATCTGACTTGGGTTGGGGGTAATGTATGAAGTTGCAGTTCTATAACTAACGTGATAACAGATAGAGAAACTGAAAGGAAAAATGAAAATCGGTGTCGGTGGGATACTCAACAAACAACAGTAATAGAAGTACCAGATTCAATTTCGCCTTTTCATCCTTCTTCTCCTACTTCGCGATGTACCGGATTTAATTTCGCTTTTTCAGCCTTCTTCTCCTGCTTCGCCCTTTTCTCCATCTCCCGATTCAATTTTGCCTTCTCTGTTTTTTTTTCTTTTATTCCCTCGCTGTATACGTGATTCAAGGTTTATACCCTAGGTGGGATTGCTGCCCAGTGCGTAAGCCCCGTTTGCACTGGGCCAGGGCCGCCTATGATGATAATCCATCCGAATAGGAAACCAGGCAAGTATCCTTTGTAACACCCCGTAATTTCTATGAATGTTAAAATTAACAAATTTAAGAACACTTAATTTTTAGAAGAAGAATTAGGTGGAACGGGTTATGCCATTGCGTTCGTCTTGAAATTCTGCTTGAGATAGAGTCCGAGTTTGCGTGAATCAGACTCCATATGAAGAATTTATGGAGGTTAGAAGATTTCAAGTTTAAATAGAAATTAAATTAAAATAATAATTAAATAATCAAAACAGGTTCGAAATTCAAAATCCCAAAAAGCAGCTGAGCGGGAAATTTCCCGCTTAAGGGTGTCGACCCCCCTAAGGGGTGTCGACATGGGAGTCGACTCCCCTATAGCGGTGCCGACATAGGTGTCGACCCCCTTGTAGGGAGTCGGCCCCCTTATTCCCAGATCTAGGTGACGACTTTCTGAGGCATTAGGGCATATGTGTCGCGCTGTGGTTGGCTCTCATTAGCTTGGATGGCTCTGATGACTTCTATGTTGATATAAAGGCTCAAATTAATCCTATACTTCTATATAATCACGTCAAACCTTAACCCTAATGTAACACACCGTATTTCTGTTAAGACTAAAGTTACTAATTCAAAAATAATAATAAATGTGTAAAGGGGAGATGTATCTAATGTGCATACAAATTTAATAATAAATGTGTAAAGGGGAGATGTATCTAATGTGCATACAAATTTAATATTAAATGTGTAAAGGGGGGATGTATCTAATGTGCATACAAATTTAATAATAAATGTTGATAATGTACATTAAGAAAGTAATTATGACATAATTTGAAATAGGAGTAATTTACAGCCCTTAAATTGTGAACATAATTGGCTTCTCTTTAGAACGGACGGCTTGTATTAACCTTGGCTTCATCGACGGCTCAAATTAACTTGCAACTCTATATAAACAACATAGCTCTCACAACCTAATTCACACAAAAAAAGAGAAAAAAAAGGAGCCGTCATGCTGCTGAAGAGAGACTAGGAGTAGCCGTAAAATTTAGAGACGATTAAGAGTTGATTCAAAGCTTAAAACTACAACAAATAAATCAAAACAACGTCAACCTCAAAGGATAGCATCACCAAATTCAGAATTCAGAATCCTGAATACAAGATTCATCATACGTTGTAAGTAGAGCACTATTCCGATATGAATAAAAATTGAGACTTGATTTGTGTAGAATGAAAATGGAATCGTACTTTAATTGTAACGGTGCTAGTTCATAATTGTATGTTGTTCTGATTTTATTATAAATGGATTTGGGATGTTGTAGTATAATTAACATGATATTGGATTAATTGTACATTTGCAATGAAAAGTAACACCCCTTGCAAGTATACGATTCATGTTGGAAATTGACATTTATATGTTGTGGTTAATAAGAAGTTGTATATATTTTGTTACAACCAAGTTGAGACTTATGTAAACATAATTCACTGTTATGCCTACATGATTTAGATCTTTGTATATATATGCCTATGATCCATTTCAAGTGTAGTTGGATCCATTTGGGTAACATGATTCATATAAGTTTATGTTGGAATAGGCCTCATAATTCAAGTTAAACTATACTTTTGTATTAGTGACAAAAGTAAGCATCTTTGTGAACATATAGTGACTTTATGGAAATGACTAGTTTATGTTTAGTGTTATGCCTAAATAAAAATATGTTTTAGGCTTATGTTATTATAAAAATCATATGGTAATACAAGTGACACCTAATTTAGTTAGGTTCATATTTTAAATGCAAGTTTACATGAATAGATTGAAACCCATGAATCATGTTTAGGTTTATGATTTATGTCAAAATTATATGCTATTACAATGCAAGTACACAAGCCCCTAATTTATGTTAATTAAATCGCTATATTGCAAGTTTATGCACCACTAATTTATGTTAATTAAATCGCTATATTGCAAGTTCATGCACCACTAATTTATGTTAATTAAATCGCTATATTTTCAAGTTCATGCACCACATAATTTATGTTAGTTAAATCGCTATGTTGCAAGTTCATGCGTTCACACACCCCTTTTATGTTACTTAGAATATATCATGTTCTAAGCCTCTTTTTTTTATGTTTCTAAGTTGGGCTGAAATGTTGAAGCCCAACATATGTTATAATATTGCGGACATACAAACGGGGAAAATAACGCTGGGTTTAATTAAAATATATGTGTTGGCATGTTTGGCACATGCCAACGACTTGTGAAATTTAAGTGGTATAAATTATTATACCCAAGAATAACGAATTTGGATAATGGGTCACAAAACGTTTACATATAAAATTGAAAAGAGACAAATATGTAAACTTAGAAAATACGTTATGCTTAACCCGAGGTTGGATTGAGTTGTGATGTAAACATGCCATGAACCGACCGGCTGTCCAGTAATCACAACAATACCTATCCAATGTGGGTGGTTAAGCATTGAGCCCAATAAAGACCTGAGGTTAGGCATGAGTTGTGGTGTAAACCTACCCGGAACCGACCGGCTGTCCAGTTACCATAACAATATCTGTCTAATGTGAGTGGTTGGTGATTTAATTAATAAATTAAGGCTGAGTCAGGATTGATAGGGTTAAGCCAATTGAATTAATACTTAACCAAATTCAACATGTTAACTAAATTGGTGGGTAGTGTTAGGTTAATCTGGGCACTTAACCAATTTAATATGTTGACTAGGGGAGTGGGTAAGGTTAAGCAAATGTTTAACCATTCTAACATGATTAAACTGGACTAGAGAGTGAGGTTAAGTTAATTAGAACACTTAATCATAGATACATGTTAGTGTGACAAGTGATTGATGTTAAGTTAATTAGAACACTTAATCATAGAAACATGTTAGTGTGACAATTGATTGAGGTTAAGTTAATTAGAACACTTAAACGTAGAAACATGTTAGTGTGACAAGTGATTGAGGTTAAGTTAATTAGAACACTTAACCATAGAAACATGTTAGTGAGACAAGTGATTGAGGTTAAGTTAATTAGAACACTTAACCATAGAAACATGTTAGTGAGATAAGTGATTGAGGTTGAGTTAATTAGAACACTTAACCATAGAAACATGTTAGTGAGACAAGTGATTGAGGTTAAGTTAATTATAACACTTAACCGTAGAAACATGTTAGTGAGATAAGTGATTGGGGTTAAGTTAATTAGAACACTTAACCATAGAAACATGTTAGTGAGACAAGTGATTGAGGTTAAGTAAAATTAGAACTCTTAACCATGATAACAAGTTGATTTGACAAGTGGGTTAGGATTAAGTAAGTTAGAAATACTTAACCAATATAATATGAATGATTAGAGTTAAGTAACAAGAACACTTAACCAGTGTAACTTGACTTGCTGTAAAGTTAAACGTGAATGGACAACACTTAACCATTATAACCTGTTAATTAAACAAGTAGTAGGGTTAAGTTATATAAGGAGACACTTAACAGTTGTAACATGTTAGTTAAACAGATGGTGAGGTTAAGTTAACACAAGGAGGAAACACTTAACCAGTATAATATGACAAAAAGGATGGGTTAAGTTAACTTGAATTGACTAATGACACTTAACCAACTTGATGAAGGAAAGAAACTATGTAGTAAATCTTAGTAGAACACGAGAAGGAGCGTACGTCCGTCTGATTCTAGAAGGCTCCAACGAATTGGGTTACGAAGCCCGAGGCTTCGAGGGGACGTGAGGGTACTCTTGGTATCCCTCTGTGAGGCTGAAGATGATCCTCCTGGGCTCACAGAGGTTAAGGTCTGCGTTAGAAGAACCAAGAGTATGCCTTGGTTGCAAAATATGGCAACCTAAAGACTAGGGTGGACCAGTGTGATTCGACGAGAAGACGGTAGCCCTGTGATAGCAACTCGTCGTCTACCTACCATCTTGAGTCAATCGAGATACGTGAAGCGGAAAGGCGGAGAACTCCAAAAGACCATATACTTGCTATCTAGTTATGGTTGCGGATGGCCATAGGACAGTGGAGCATAGGGGGCCTGCGCATAGTTCTCATTTTTCAAGGATGGACTTTCATTAGTTGAGGGAGGGGTCGAGTGGGACCATAGCCACTAGAAAAAAAACAGACCTTAGCATCTACATCGGCGGATATCTGAAAGCTCCCGACCGAGTTCCGTATTTCTAGAGTAGCCCTGACACGGAACTCGGGCCGCACATTACAGGACATGTGCATCTAGACAAGCGATAACGATTTGCGACACATATGTGGAAAAAGTCTAGGAACACATACCACTCTAGGTAGTGTGTCCTAGACTAGAGGGCATCGTTCGGAAGATAGCATAAATCTTAGATTAGATCTAGGTCAGAAACAACAAATGTACGCCTGAAGGCAACAAAAAATTACAGGGATTGGGATCACGTTATCATTACTAGTTGGGACACTAGTTAGGTGGTGCAGAGATTAGTATAGGGTACGATAGTATATTCGGTTCGAGATAACTTAACTTAGTTTAGGGTGCTTTCCCATTTCCAGCATATACTTATCATGCTCTTTTTCTTATCCATAGACTGAATAGTCACTAGACTTACTCAGGCTTTATGTCTGACTCTACTTTTCTTTCGTCTTCTTTTCTTCCGTTCCCCCCCCCCCTCAGGTAGTTGAGGAGGGAATAGTTCAGCTCAGGTTAGATTGGACCGCTGCTCTTCCCAAGCTTGAAGATTCTTGGACAAAGTGCTTTGGACTCTCCTTTTCGCTGCTATGGCTGGCTTATGCTACATTGGGGAATATAAATGTATTTTTATACTTCTTTATTTTGTAAGACAGATGATACTCCGATATTGGAAAACAATTGTTGTACAAACTATCTTATCAATAAAGTAAAGTTTTATTTTCCGCTGTTTAATTTCTGTCTGTCTTGTAATTTATCTGCATCTTTTACCCTAAATGCTCCACATAATTTAGTGCATTCCCTTTGTGAGTGACACTAACGGATGTGGGGTATTACACCTAAACCTCATAACCCTATTCCATGATGCCGCCATGCTATCCATCTCTAAGCTAGCCTAGCCTCCATCTTCTCCAAACTAGAAATCGAATTAGAGAGAGAACTTCAAATCAAAGTAGAGATTTTCTTCTATAATCAACAAAGAAAGATTAGAATCGTTACAACGTCATATAATTCACTTTTCTAATCCTATCACTGTAAGTTCAGTTATTATTCAGATTTGAAAACCTAATAGAAATCATGACTGTAATGAAACGAATCTAGAATTATGCCTAATTGTATGATAATCAATTTTGATTCATGCTTATCCTTTTATCAAATCTGAATTACCTATGCCTATGAGACTTTTGTGATTGATACAATGGAACCTATCATGTTGTACACCAAATTGGTGATTCTTTTATGTTCCAACCTATCAAATCTTTATGTCTATGATGTAACTTTCTCAGTTATCTCATATTTGTTGATTAATGTACAAAAATCTATTACAACCATGATTCTTGTGTTTGGTACGCCTTTACATGCCTATTCTCTTGTGTCAATTCTTGTGTTCCTTCTTTATCCCCTTTTTTTTATTTTACGAATACTAGGTTCATTCGGAAACCTAGATTGAATCTTGTTGTACGTACGATTGAAACGCGGGGAACTGGATATAACTTAATTGATTAATTTTGGTCATGACAAGTGAATATGGCATAACTTGAATTGACTACACTTGTGGATAATTGACATATAAACTTGGACATGTATGGTAAATATGTAAATTGGCTAAAAGATGAACATGCCTAACACGAGGTTAGATTGGGTTGCGGTGTAAGGCTGCCCGGAACCGCCCGACACATCCAGCGACCGCAACAACAGATTTAATGTGAGAGTTTACCGCATTAAGCCCAAAACCCGAGGTTAGAATGAGTTTGCGGTAGAAGTCTGCCCGGAACCCACTACTACAAAAGTGGGCAATTTCGACGCTAATTTAATGTGGCCATATATTGAAAAAACATTGTCGTAGCCCCTTTTTTCAAATAGGCAACACCAGAGACCCGTGGCATCTGCGGCCGTTGCCTTAGCCCTCTAAGGCAACGCTTTTGCCCATCTACTGCCACGGAAAGAAAGTGTTGCATTATAGCCGTAATGCAACATTATTTGCCCGTAATGCAACACTATTCAGCGTTGCCTTAAGTATTAGTTAGGGTCTGTCTTCTAGTGGGGTCACGTCAGCTTTCCGTGTCAGCTGTTTACGTGTCACACGACACGTCATCTCTCCATGTCAGCTGCCAACGTGGAACATGCCACGTCAGCTGTGGGGTCCACGTGCGACCCCACTGCAATATGTAATGCAACACCACTGCAATATGTAATGCAACACCACTACAATATGTAATGCAACACCACTGCAATATGAAATGCAATATCAATAAAAGTTGCTAACGCAACAGTAGAAGATAGCAAATACAATGCTTTAATTCAAAATTTTGCAATACAGGTTTTGTACAAGAAACTCATCTAAAGCAATTGTTTTAATTATCCAAATATCAAAACTCAAAAATCAGCTACACAGTTTTCTTCATTGTATAAAGTAAGCTCCATTCCTGGCCATTCCTCCATTCCTGGCCAATTCATTAGCACATTTTGAACATGTACACATGTGTGTCCACATCTGCAAAATGTGTTACTCATTTATATATATGAATCATATATATGTAGCAATCCAATTGCAATAGGAAATATATATGTATGTACCTATGCATATGTGTGTCACATCTGCAAAATGTATCCCTCTGCCTTCCAGAATTAAATATGCACCTGAAATGATAACAAGTTATTTGATAAGTGGTGGAATCGAATGGTCATTGTGGCCTTCTTAACAAAATGTTATGAGCACAATTATTACAGTGGACTTATTGACCATTGACGATTGGTCACTCATGCCAGCTACCAAGCTTTGTATGCTTCGTCTTCTGAGCAGAAAGTTGTCAATTCCCATATTCCTGCCACGTTCAGTGTGTCACTTCATATCCTTTCAAGCTTCAGAACCATATTGTCATCTACATCTTTAACTCCTAATTAAACAAACCTCCATCATCAAAAGTTTCAAAAAAAAAAAAAAAAACAATGGAGGACTCTTCACTATGCATCACTGCCACTGTTCTTATAGGACATTGGAGTTGCGAATTTGTGGATCTCACGCTTAGGCATACTCTGAAGCATAATGAGTGGGACATACGGGTTATACCCAAAAACTCTTTTCTAATAACATGCCCATCTAACAGTAAGCGTGATCATGCGCTAATGTTGAAACATTTTACAAAATGTGGAGATGCTTTTTATGTGCAACAAAGGTCTGGTGAAGAATTTGAGCCTGAACCAACGTTCGAGGCATAATCATGGGCTATAGTTATTGGCTTTCCCGATTTCCTAAAGAAAAATGTTCCTGCAATTAAAGAATTAATGATGCCAATGGGAAATGTGCGTGAAATTGACGAATGTCCTTGGTCTCGAATTGACCATAGATCATTTTACCTGAAAATGGAATTTTATGAAGGCATTGGATTGGAGAATACTTTTGCTGCTCAATTCGACAACAAGGTTTACCTCATTACGGTTCAGCGCTGTACCCATGCTCATCCTCTTACAAGGCCAGGACTTCTATTTGTGGGCAATAGGGAGCTACCGATGATACAATTTGTTTGTTATCATAGGTAAATTTTACTTCCATCCATAGTTTCTTTTAGTTAATCCACACTATGTTTGTGATCATAGGTAATTTTGCCAAAGAACACACTCACAAAGTGTTCATTCAACTATGCTCTATCCTTAACATACATACATACAATGAGACACAACCACACATGCACACACTGACATACATACATCATTATTAGCATCTACAGATGGAAAATATATGCATTATTAGCATTCAATTTAAATATAAACTAAACCTTAGCCGAGAATGTGTGGTTGTGTCTGACATACATACATACAACCAGATGACCAACATTCAACTAGAAAGTAGCTATACCAACATTACCATAAAACAACACATTATCACAAGTGGATTATCTTATCTAGAAGTAATCATTTCTTCTTAAGACTATGATCATTTATATGAGGTGCTAATTGGAATATATCAATGATCATGTAATCCCCTTTCAGTCACTCTGACATAGACAATGCCTCTGACATGGACAATGACTCTGACATGGACACTGACTCTGAAGAAAAAGAAGAAGATGCTGGTGCTGATGCTGGTGTGGATGCTGGTGATGATGCTGGTGATGACTGGTGATGATGCTACTGCTGATGTTTGTGAATGTTGGTTTTTTTCTGTTGGTAATGATTTTTGGCTTGAAAGTATGTGAATATTTGTGAAACTTTGTGAATGTTTGTGAATGTTGTGATGAATGCTGGTGATGGTTGTTGGCTTGAATGTTTGTGGAAGTTTGTGATTGTTGGTGATGAATGTTGGCTTGGATGTTTGTGAATGGCTTAAATGGCAGTGAATGTTTGTGAATGCTGGTGATTTTTTTAATCTTTTACCGGGAACTTGCTTGAGCGTGCATGTATACTTATGCGTGCGTGTATACTTATGTGTGTATACTTGAGCATGTATACTTGTGCGTGTATACTTATGATACTTGAGCGTGTATAATTGTGATACGTGTGCGTGTGTACGTGTGCGTGCCTTCAGATGGCTGCCTTATGATACTTGTGTGTGTATAATGTTGTGTGTGTGTGTATACTTATGTGTGTATACTTGAGCGTGTATACTTATGATACTTGTGCATGTATACTTATGATACTTGAGTGTGTATACTTATGATACTTTTGCGTGTACACTTGTGCGTGCCTTCAGATGCTGCCTTATGATACTTGTGCGTGCATACTTGTGCGTGTATACTTGAGCATGTATACTTGTGCGTGCGTGTATACTTGTGCGTGTATGCACTACGTGTATGATGTGTATTGTAATAAAAAAATCATGTATACTTGTGCATGTATGCACTGCGTGTATCACAAAACCTCAGTGCAAACACACCGCAATGCAAGCACACCGCAGTGCATACACACTGCAGTGCAAATTAACCTCAAGCATACAAATTAAACACCGGTGTAAGGTTTGGACCTCAAGCAGTGCTAATTAACCACAGTCCCCATTCCTTAACTAGCTCGACCTCTACAATAAACCAATGTTTTTTTCATGCCAATAGCCCGGTTCTCATGGTTTATTGCTGGGTATAATTTTCGAATAAACCTCAGCATAATCCCAAATCCCAAATCAATAATAAGCGCAACTAATTACTCATAAGCGAATGGGTTTTCCAAAATGTAACAAATGAACAAATTACTAATTACTCATAATCCAATCTATAACAAGCGCAACTAATTCACAGTGCTATACAAACTGAACCTGAGGGAAAAAACTGGTGATGCCAGCGCCCTAAGCAATCGAAGCTAGAAAGCGTCTCAAAGCTTCATCCTCTTCGGAATAGAATTTGTTGTCGAGGAGAGGAGCGATTAGATGATTAGGTTTAAATTTGTGAATTTAGATTTAAATTTTTGTCAATAGTAAAAAGGGGGGAAATCGATTAGATGATAGAGAAGAAAATGATTTCATGAAGGGAGAAGATCACGCCAAAATTTCGTCAAAATAATGCAATGACGTGGCTGTCAATGGTTGGATGATGGCTAACATTAAGATCATCAGATCCATAGATGGTTTGAACCGTTGGGTTAATCTTTCATCTACGGTCGAGGTTTTTATATGTTGATAACGCGGATCGGTGAGCTGGATTATATATACGTAATGCTACGCTTTTAACTGGTGTTGCACATCAAAACACTAAAATTCCTACCACAACAGTGCATCCACGTATAATGCAACAACATATGAATGCTGTTGCAGAAGCTCAAAGAAATCATAGCTTTCGCCACACTTTTCATGCAACGCACACAAATTAGTGTCGAATATGCCCACTTTTGTAGTAGTGACCGCTCGGCACATCTAGCAACCGCAAACAACAGTTCTAAAGTGAGAGGTTAAGGCATTAATGAATGAATTAATGCTAATGAACTGACATGCTAAGATTGGTAGGGTTAAGTTAACTAAGGCAACACTTAACCAATACAACATGTTAATTAAACAAATGGGTGGGGTTAGGTTAAATTGAGAACACTTAACCGTTATAACATGTTGGTTAGGATACCCTAGTAACGGGGACCCATTTTTGCAGTAACCCACATAGATATATCATGGTACCCTGAACTTGGCAGGGTGGGGCACGATTATTGGGCTGACTATAAGCAATCAAAATAGCGGCGGGTGGTGCGTCAGTGCAGGTTCCGTCAGAGTACAGGCGTGCATGTACTCCGAAGTGGAAAAATCAGGAAGTGGGAATTAGTAGTTATACACTGTGCATCTTGAATTGTGTCGGGTTGCCATCATAGGGATTGATACACCCCATGGTGGGACCAGCACAGGTATCTACAATCAAGCGGCGCCGAATGACACAAGTAATAAATGCATGCGAGTAGAAGCCGATCGATAAAAGGATTATTTTATTATGAACACATGATGCTAGTTGAAACATTCGTTAGTCGGCGTAGAGAAATAGAAACGAGTGCGATAGTATATTCATTTTATCTTGCCTTATCTTGTCTTATGTTATCTTGTTACTATGGTATTGTCCTATATTCAGTTTATTCATGTCATGATCCTTTTTCTTGTTTACATGCTGAAAAGTCACTGGACTTACCAGGCTTATGTCTAACCCGTTTCCTTTCGTCTTCTTTTCTTCCGTTTCTCCCCCAGGTCCGCAGGGAAGGAATACTTCAGCTTAGTTCAGACCTTTTCCTAGCTTGAAGAGAGTAGATGTATTGCTTGGATACTCTTTTCTTGGGCTATTGTAGTGGTTACACATTTATTGGGGATTTATGCCGCTTTACTACTGTTTTATGCTCTTTATGTATTTCGAGTTTTTAAATAAGACAGAAGTTGTATTGTAATAACTTGGAAGTTGGGTTTTGAGATAATGGTTGTAATGTTTTGACTAAACCACGCTGCATATGAAATAATTCCAGTTTTTCCACTGTTTGTATGTCTGTCTTGTAAATTATCTGTATCTTTTACCTATAATGCTTCAACGAAGTTAATGTATTCCCTTTGTGAGTGACCTTAACGGAGGTGGGGTGTTTCATTTGGTATCAGTGCTGATGGTTACCAGATCAGATAAAAGTTTTTGAAAACTATTTTTCAAAAAGAAGTTTTAAAGAAGCATTTGCATGAAAGTGTTATTTTATTTTAAAGGCATATTACCCAAAGCCATATGCACTATCTTTCTATCATTTGTTTTGAATCTTTTCTTTTCGTTTCAACATGTCTGGGGATCTTAATCTTCCCGAGGGCGTATAGATACCCAGCTTGTTCAGAAGGTATCTGGAGGTTAGGGCTGATGCCGTAGGCCCAGTAGACGTTCCTCCTTCCCTAGCTCCAAACGTTCCTCCTCCTCCTCTGCGTGTGAATGCTTTCTCGAAGATATGTGGAGACTTTCGAGCTATGGGCGGAAAGAACTTTAATGGGACTGAATCATTCGTGGAAGCAAGAAACTGGCTCAAGGAAACAGAAGATTTGTTTGTTATCTTCGAAGTGGACGATAGGCAGAAGATATACTTGGCTGTATGGTTACTTAAGGACGAAGCCTCTTTCTGGTGTTAAGTTACTAATGCTGAGAGACCAGTTGAGACTTGGGAGGATTTCAGAATGAGGTTTGAAATGAAATTCCTCTCGCAAGCTGAACGAAGCCTACAGATGGAGAAGTTCTTAGCACTAAAACAGGGAAGTCTATCGATTAAGGAATACGTTAACCAATTCAACCAGCTGGCTAGATTCGAACTGGAATTTGTAAACACTTCACATAAAAAGGCTTTCTGTTTCGCTAAAGGAGTAAATGAGCCACTGCAAGGCCAAGATATGTCCCATATACCTATGGGTGCGAATTATGAGAGACTGGTGGACATGGCACTGTTACAGGAGGAAGGCAAGGATGGGAAGAAAGAGGCAAATGTGGAAGAACCTCTAGACCAGAAAGTGGAAGGATTGCAGAATAAGAAGACGGATTCCAAGAAGGGCGGGAAGAATAACAAACACCGTGACAAGAGGAAGTGTAATTTTTGTGGCATACTTGGACATCTGATTAAGGACTGCAGAAAGAAGAAGAGGAAGATGGGTGGTTGTTTTCAATGCGGCGAGACATGACATATGGCTAAGGACTGCCCAAGAAGGCAAGGGCAAGGGAAGAGGACCGGATCTACTTTCGGAAGGCAGATTCATGCTCTCATAGCACCTACGCAAGAAAGAGGTAGAAACATTTATGTTGAGAGTTTAGTTTATCTTTCTGATCATCCTAGTCATACCCTTTTTGATTCTGGCGCATCGCACTCTTTTATATCTACTGCCTTAGTTGAATCTCTGCACCTAGATACCAGTATTGTAGAGGATCCCATGGTTGTTTCATACCCAATTGGGGGTTCGTCTTATTTGTCAATGATTTGTTTGGATTTGGAAATTTCTATACTAAGCATTGGGTTTAGATGTAATGCTTATGTTTTGGGTTTCACGGGCTATGGGTTGATTCTAGGCGTGGATTGGTTATCCAATAATGGTGCCATCCTCGATTGTGAAAAGAGAGTGGTTAGACTTATGACTCGCCTCGGTAATACTCTCAAAATCTCTTGTAATCCTATGAATTCTATTATTGTAATGGCGCGTTTTGTAAGGTATAATAATTAAGTTATTTAATTATTTAAATGACGAATATATTAAATAAACGATAGTTGAACGTATAATTTATAATATAATTATAATCGAGCTCGAAATGGCGCGGCAGTTCGCTATTTGGCAGAGTTGAACTTCAACTGAATGTACAGGATACGTTTTAAGCCGGATTTCTGTGAAACAAGAAACGTGTGGAGCTGGTGGAGTATATTTTTCTAATGGAAGAGAAAAATAAAGATTTCGTCGTGTAGATTTTGAGTTGCGTCCAAATCAAATTTCAGAAAAGTCGCTGTAGAATTCCTTTATAATTTGCGACGCTTTATATACGTTATAAATCAATTTTTCGATACGAACTGAATATCGGGATAATCTGGAGTCTGGAAATCAAGTCATAAAATCTGAGGTGATATTCTGGAGCCGGACGACATCGTATATGGATATATACGATAATATTAATTTATTAATATTTAATTTAATAATATTTAAATAGATTTATATATTTAAATGGGTCATCCAGAGCTTTAAAAATACGCAGTTTGAGCAGACGAAGTCAGAATTCGACGAAACTAATTTTGTTGGATCCGGAATGTCGAATACTTGTTAGAGTACCAGTTTGGTGATTTTTGGATATCATATATGGCCGTACGTGATTTTTGACTGAGAAACAGACGAGAAATCGACCTTTAAAAATATGCAGTTTGAACATACGGAGTCGGAATTCGACGAAACCAGTTTCGTTGGGACCGTAATGTCGAACTCTAGCTACATGTCCAGTTTGGTGATTTTTGAATATCGTATGCAGTCGCAGGGATTTTTAGAAGATAGATACAAGGAGAAAATCGAATAAATAAAACAAATAAATCATAAATAAAAATATCTCAACATTTTCCTGGCCAAAGTAAAGGCCACGCGAGCTCTCTTCCCTACCACAAACCTCACCAACCACAAACTCAACTATATAACCGCAATGTTCTCTTTACAGTAGGAAATTTCCCAAAAAAATATAATCAAAGAAATATAAAACAAATAATACAAATCATTCTCTATATACATATACATTCCTGGATGGATTTACTTCGGTCTGGTACAATGTTGGGGAGTGCGACGCAATCTCGTGTGTGCTGGAAATAGACTGTCGAGGCTAGGGTTAAGGATTGTGGGGGTTTCGTGCATCGAATCGAGGGATGGAGGTCGCTGTTGGGTTCAAGAGGTCGAGTGGAAGTTGTTGTGATTTTCTTTGGGATTCTGGCCAATATTTGTGTCGCACGAACGGGTTCGCTGGTCTGATACCATAATGATTGGGGTGCGTGCGAGCTCAAGGAGGTGGTGATGGCCAGGTGCGTGGTAGGGTGGCGAGGTCCGTGATGGCGTCGGAGCAGTAGATTGATGATCAGAGCGCCTGCTATGGACGGTCAAAGGGGGTCAACGTGGAGCTTTGGTTATCACTGGAGCTCGAATTGATTTGGGGAAGAAACATTAAGTAGCGGGTCTGGTGTTTTAAAGGTTGAAGTGGGCTGGTAATCAATGTAAGTGGGCCGAACATGTTTAGTTAAAGCCCAATGAGAAAATAGTAATTCAAGGTTTATTTTAAATTTAATGTATTAACTTGTAACGGTCATATCTAGCTCGTACGATGTTAGAATCACGAACCGTGAGTTACGTTGGGATCGTATGGACGAGCACTCCATAATGGAACTGACCGCGAGTCAATTGGGGTCCGTCACAATTTATAGCAAAATAAATTGTCCGAATCAAGCGATGGTTATCGTCACTGACGATGATCGTCAAATGTGAGTAAAACTCACCAACTCTGAACAGTTATATTTTTATAATGTATTTTCAGAACTGTTAATCATCTGTTGATTTCTGTGTGTTGGTTGATTGATTGAACTGCTAGTCAGTTAATGAAATATTATATATATATAGTATATATATATAATATATAAACAGTTATATAGTTATATATTGATTCTGTTTATCAGAATCATTCATATTGAACTGAAAGAGATGACAATCATGTTGTGTAACATCTGTGGATGCAGGGAAACAGGTTGGAGGAATCCGACTGGATTCCTCAACAGTTATTCTATTGTTTTTCATATATTTTAATATATGATGTGATTTATAACATGTTGCTGATTTTGTGTGTACGGATGATATTGGACATCGAAACTTGATAAGTTAGAACACCGTAACTTACCGGAATGTGGAAACAGAATATTTATAAATAAAATATATTTATGAATAGAAATATTTATGAATGGAATAATTTATAAAGGACCTATTCAATTAGAATTTGAATAAGATATTAAACCAGACTTATTCATTAGAACTTGAATAAGATATTAAACCAGATTATTCATTTGAACTTGAATAAGATATTAAACCAGATTTTTCATTAGAACTTGGATAAGATATTATAGGGGGAATCGTTCACCCAGAATTGAATAAGATAAAAGGAGATATTCAATTAGAAATTGAATACGAAATTTACAAAAGGGGTTATTCACATTAGAAATGAAATATTTACAAAGGGAATCATTTATTTAGAATAAATAAATGAGTTAGTTAAAACCAGATTTGCCAAATGAGTTATTTAAACCAAGTTAAATGATTGATCGAACTAAGTTGATCGAGTAGTCGAGTTAAACAAAGTTATTGGTTAGGTTAACCAAAGCAAGTTAGTCGAGTTAAACAAAGTAATTGGTTAGGTTAATCAAAGCAAGTTAGTCGAGTTAAACAAAGTAATTGGTTAGGTTAACCAAAGCTAGTTAGTCGAGTTAATCAAAGTAATTTGGTTAGGTTAACCAAAGCGAGTTAGTCGAGTTAATCAAAGTAATTTGGTTAGGTTAACCAAAGCAAGTTAGTCGAGTTAAACAAAGTAATTGGTTTGGTTAACCAAAGCAAGTTAGTCGAGTTAAACAAAGTAATTGGTTAGGTTAACCAAAGCAAGTTAGTCGAGTTAATCAAAGTAATTTGGTTAGGTTAACCAAAGCGAGTTAGTCGAGTTAATCAAAGTAATTTGGTTACGTTAACCAAAGAAAGTTAGTCGAGTTAAACAAAGTAATTTGGTTAGGTTAACCAAAGCAAAGTTAGTTGAGTTAAAACAAAGTAGTTGGTTAGGTTAACCAAAGCAAGTTAGTCGAGTTAATCAAAGTAATTGGTTAAGTTAACCAAAGTGAGTTAGTCGAGTAAATCAAAGTAATTGGTTAAGTTAAGCAAAGTGAATTTGTTAAGTTAAACTAAGTGGTTAATCGATGTGAATTAGTTAAGTTAAACTAAGTGGTTAATCGAAGTGAATTAGTTGAGTTAAACTAAGTGAATCGGTTAGAGTTAATCAAAGTGAATTAGCTAAGTTAAACTAAGTGGATTAGTTCAGTTAACCGAGACGAGTTAACCAGTTAGGTTAAACCATTTGAGTTAACCAGTTAGAGTTGATCAGTTAGAGTTGATCAGTTAGAGTTAATCAGTTAGAGTTGACCAGTTAGAGTTAACCAGTTAGAGTTAACCAGTGGAGTTAATCAAGTAGAATTGTCCAATATCACTTATTCGAAGTAGAGTTATCGAATATAGTGTATTCGAGGGAAGAGTAATCGAATATAGTTTATTCGAGTGGAGAAATCAAATGTTACTCATTTGAGAAGAGTTATCGAATATTATTTATTCGAAGAGGAGTAATCGAATATTGGTTATTCGAAGTTAGTTAATCCAAAGGAGTTATTCGAAGTTAGTTAATCCAAAGGAGTTATTCGAAGTTAGTTAATCCAAAGGAGTTAATCGAAGAGTTAATCCAAAGGAGTTAATCGAAGAGTTAATCCAAAGGAGTTATTCGAAGTTAGTTAATCCAAAGGAGTTATTCGAAGTTAGTTAATCCGAAGGAGTTAGTCGAAGAGTTAATCCGAAGGAGTTAGTCGAAGAGTTAATCCAAAGGAGTTAGTCGAAGAGTTAATCGAATATAGTTATTCGAAAGAAAGTGTTAATCGAATATAGTTTATTCGAGTAAAGTTAAAAGAGTTAATCGAATATAATTTATTCGAATAGAGTTAGAGAAGTTAATCGAATATAGTTTATTCGAATAGTGTTGGAGGAGATATCGAATATAGTTTATTCGACAGAAGTTAAGTGAATAGGGTTAATCAATAGAGTTAAGCAAATTTAGAAACTGACTGGAGAGGGTAAGTTGAACGGTTTTCTAAGTGACGATCTGATGTTGGTTTCGACCTTCCGGATTGATACTTAGAGAATTGTTCTCATGCTAGTTACAGTTAGGGACTGATAGTTGCGAAAATATAAGTGATGTGAAAATAAGTTATGGAAATGTTTTTCAATGATTAATAACATATATTTTCTAAATATATGAAATAAGGAAATATGAACATATGATGACTGATCGATCGAATTCCCATTTGGAAATAAGATCGTTGTTTGTACACCGACATGTTTTCATTTGACAGTTAAATCACAGAATATCAAAGTTTTTACCATTTTAACGTTGTTAATATGGAGAGACCGGTTGGATTATTATCCAAAGAACCACTCTGTATCGGCATAAGCGTTGCGAGCAATATATGCCAAAGATAAATTGAAGACGGAGTAAAGTGCAAGGGCTATTGTATAAGTCTTAGATAACAGTGACTAAGATGGATATACTGAATAGTGCCTTCGGTTTGTCCAGTCCTAGGACAACGTATATGGAAGAAGGTCTGACAGAGTATATCCAATGGATTGCGTAAGTTGATCTGTTCAAACGTATTTACGTTTGGTGGCGGAGGAATTCGTTTCTCTTAGCTGTATACCCGTGTTATTTTTGGATAAGTCAATTTGTGATTTGGCGGGTATGACGATGTGGCATTCAAAGTGAATGGTGATCAGATGTTCTGAAGATAGACGTAGTTTCTAGCCTCACACCAGGAAGTAACAAAAGTTGGGCTAGGCAGCATGGCTAGTTGGGTCATTCCCAAGCAGGGTGTATTGTCACCGATCTAGGGAATATTCATATTTATACTTCTTTTTGATTCTGTATCTTCGGATGACGGTTTGATGGCCTACAACCGTGGTGGCAATATATTCGCGACACTCCAGCTAAATGAGTGAGCGGTCATGTGTGGCCGGGTTGCAAGACGTTCTTGTTGAACCTGCAGTGTATCACCTCTAGAGTACACTGATCAGAAGGTGCTCCAATACCTTGTCTGTTGGAATCCATTCCCCGTTAAGCGCCCTGCGATTTATGATTTTATACTATGTATGTAGAACGCGAGATGCAAGTGTTTCTGCTAAATTGATACCTATTTGTACTTAGACATTATTATAATATCACAATGATATTGCTTGTCAAAGTTGTTTAGATACTCATAAGGAAAAACCCGTTCTGTATTCACGGCGTGGTCTTATGAGATATCCTATACCTGTTTTAAACTATTTTACTCACACCAGTCCCATGACTGACCCGGAGTTTACTTTGTTGTTTTCCCTAAACTCTTGGGTGCCTAAATTTGTACGGGCAGTCAAGTAGTCGGGATTTACAGATATACTTGGAGAGCTTGGAGCAAGAGACTTCAAGATTCTATAGCTATAGTTATTTCCGCTGTGTTGTAAGTGTTGTACTCTGATAAGTGCTATTGTATATATATAACTGTTTACTTCAAAGTTATGTTATATATTATATGTTATTCGTTCCGCTGTGAGATTCGTGTTACTCTGATGATTCTGATGTTCTTCTTCTTCTTCTATTCTATTAGTTCTATCTTTTCTTTCTCACCTTCTAAATTCTTTCACTAACGTCGCGGAATTTCCGACTCTCGAGGAGTCAGAAATTTCCAGCCGTTACAGTTGGTATCAGAGCTTAAGTTAAGTGATTACCTTGGCTCTGTGGCATAACTCGATAGAGATGGGATTAGTAATATCCTAGATTGAGTTTGAGTGTATATATATGAGCGCGTAATTGTTATTCAATATAAAATGGTTTTATATTGTGGAGACTCATTGGTTGAGTGGCTTATGAATTCTGGTCGATCAGTTGATCCACTGTATCGATAAGGGTTACTAAACACTTGAATACGATGAACCGTCATGGTATGTTTTGAAAGAGGGTAAATGAAATAATTTTTCCCAAAAAATATTTTTTTATAGAAGAAATATATATCTTGAAATTATTATAGTATATTGATTGTGTTTGTTGTTATTATAATCGAATAAGATTATAAAAAGGGTGAAATGGGTACAAATGACCAATCTGAATTCATATGAATGTAATATATGAAATAGTTTGAATTAAATATGAATTTATATCGGAATATGGAATTTAAAATAAGGAAATTTTAAGTTCCTGGGAGATTTTGAAAATGTTTTTCAAATTGAAAATGATATAGTATTGAACTCACTTCGATAACTAGAAAATAGATTCTGATGATGAATCTAGACATCATCAGTGTTCATTTTCCAGTTCTAAGTGACGGATTACTACCAAAGATTTTAATTTGAATTGTTTGAGGAAACAAGTTGTTTAGAAAATTCAAAGGCTTTGAATTGGCAGTATGATTTCGAATTTATTTGATATTTACCCAGGAATTTAAGTTCTAGAAATTAAAATTTAACTTGTGAAGTTAATTCGAATGGGATGGTAAAAGTGAATAATAAACCAGAATTTAACTTGAGATGATAGGTTAAGAAAGACTGGAAGTGATTTGAGAATAATATGGTTTTGGATTTGAAACGATTAGTTGAGAGTTTGGAATTTGAAACTCGAGTTTGAAATTTGATATTGGAGTTTGAATGGAATTCGGCTTGGGTATAAGCGAATGATTTGGTTTGAGGATATAAACTGAGTGGAATAACCATGGTATATGCAGAAGTGATAACAGATCAAAAGGATATAATGATACAACCGACAAAAAGGTACAAGTTTATATTATATATGAGTTTGGATTTTATGAGCCGAACTGGCGAGCCGCTTGGTTGTTTGATTTTCTTTTGGGTGGGAGAAGGCCTAGAGAGGCGAGGGGTGGTTTGTCATATTGACCAATACAAAGGAGGTTATGGCGAAATTTTTCGAAAATTCCAGGCGTTAGAACATTCTCATGATTTATGGAAATTTAGTTAGCCAGAATGAATTAATAATTTAATTGAAAATTTAATGGTTCAGTTGAAACTGGAGTTGAGAAGTAAACTAAAAGATATTTGAATCTAGTTAGTAAAGTTGGTAGCATTTTTCCTAGCTTAGCAATTTCGAGGACGAAATTATTTTAAGGGGGGAAGTCTGTAATGGCACGTTTTGTAAGGTATAATAATTAAGTTATTTAATTATTTAAATAACGAATATATTAAATAAACGATAGTTGAACGTATAATTTATAATATAATTATAATCGAGCTCGAAATGGCGCGGCAGTTCGCTTTTTGGCGAGTTGAACTTCAACTGAATGTACAGGATTCGTTTTAAGCCGGATTTCTGTGAAACAAGAAACGTGTGGAGCTGGTGGAGTATATTTTTCTAATGGAAGAGAAAAATGAAGATTTCGTCGTGTAGATTTTGAGTTACGTCCAAATCAAATTTCAGAAAAGTCGCTGTAGAATTCCTTTATAATTTGCGATGCTTTATATACGTTATAAATCAATTTTTCGATACGAACTGAATATCGGGATAATCTGGAGTCTGGAAATCAAGTCATAAAATCTGAGGTGATATTCTGGAGCCGGACGACATCGTATATGGATATATACGATAATATTAATTTATTAATATTTAATTTAATAATATTTAAATAGATTTATATATTTAAATGGGTCATCCAGAGCTTTAAAAATACGCAGTTTGAGCAGACGAAGTCAGAATTCGACGAAACTAATTTTGTTGGATCCGGAATGTCGAATACTTGTTAGAGTACCAGTTTGGTGATTTTTGGATATCATATATGGCCGTACGTGATTTTTGACTGAGAAACAGACGAGAAATCGACCTTTAAAAATATGCAGTTTGAACATACGGAGTCGGAATTCGACGAAACCAGTTTCGTTGGGACCGTAATGTCGAACTCTAGCTACATGTCCAGTTTGGTGATTTTTGAATATCGTATGCAGTCGCAAGGATTTTTAGAAGATAGATACAAGGAGAAAATTGAATAAATAAAACAAATAAATCATAAATAAAAATATCTCAACATTTTCCTGGCCAAAGTAAAGGCCACGCGAGCTCTCTTCCCTACCACAAACCTCACCAACCACAAACTCAACTATATAACCGCAATGTTCTCTTTACAGTAGGAAATTTCCCAAAAAAATATAATCAAAGAAATATAAAACAAATAATACAAATCATTCTCTATATACATATACATTCCTGGATGGATTTACTTCGGTCTGGTACAATGTTGGGGAGTGCGACGCAATCTCGTGTGTGCTGGAAATAGACTGTCGAGGCTAGGGTTAAGGATTGTGGGGGTTTCGTGCATCGAATCGAGGGATGGAGGTCGCTGTTGGGTTCAAGAGGTCGAGTGGAAGTTGTTGTGATTTTCTTTGGGATTCTGGCCAATATTTGTGTCGCACGAACGGGTTCGCTGGTCTGAGACCATGATGATTGGGGTGCGTGCGAGCTCGAGGAGGTGGTGATGGCCAGGTGCGTGGTAGGGTGGCGAGGTCCGTGATGGCGTCGGCGCAGTAGATTGATGATCGGAGCGCCTGCTATTGACGGTCAAAGGGGGTCAACGTGGAGCTTTGGTTATCACTGGAGCTCGAATTGATTTGGGGAAGAAACATTAAGTAGCGGGTCTGGTGTTTTAAAGGGTGAAGTGGGCTGGTAATCAATGTAAGTGGGCCGAACATGTTTAGTTAAAGCCCAATGAGAAAATATTAATTCAAGGTTTATTTTAAATTTAATGTATTAACTTGTAACGGTCATATCTAGCTCGTACGAAGTCAGAATCACGAACCGTGAGTTACGTTGGGATCGTATGGACGAGCACTCCATAATGGAACTGACCGCGAGTCAATTGGGGTCCGTCACAATTTATAGCAAAATAAATTGTCCGAATCAAGCGATGGTTATCGTCATTGACGATGATCGTCAAATGTGAGTAAAACTCACCAACTCTGAACAGTTATATTTTTATAATGTATTTTCAGAACTGTTAATCATCTGTTGATTTCTGTGTGTTGGTTGATTGATTGAACTGCTAGTCAGTTAATGAAATATTATATATATATAGTATATATATATATATATAATATATAAACAGTTATATAGTTATATATTGATTCTGTTTATCAGAATCATTCATATTGAACTGAAAGAGATGACAATCATGTTGTGTAACATATGTGGATGCAGGGAAATAGGTTGGAGGAATCCGACTGGATTCCTCAACAGTTATTCTATTGTTTTTCATATATTTTAATATATGATGTGATTTATAACCTGTTGCTGATTTTGTGTGTACGGATGATATTGGACATCGAAACTTGATAAGTTAGAACACCGTAACATACCGGAATGTGGAAACAGAATATTTATAAATAAAATATATTTATAAATAGAAATCTTTATGAATGGAATAATTTATAAAGGACCTATTCAATTAAAATTTGAATAAGATATTAAACCAGACTTATTCATTAGAACTTGAATAAGATATTAAACCAGATTATTCATTTGAACTTGAATAAGATATTAAACCAGATTTTTCATTAGAACTTGGATAAGATATTATAGGGGGAATCGTTCACCCAGAATTGAATAAGATAAAAGGAGATATTCAATTAGAAATTGAATACGAAATTTACAAAAGGGGTTATTCACATTAGAAATGAAATATTTACAAAGGGAATCATTTATTTAGAATAAATAAATGAGTTATTTAAAACCAGATTTGCCAAATGAGTTATTTAAACCAAGTTAAATGATTGATCGAACTAAGTTGATCGAGTAGTCGAGTTAAACAAAGTAATTGGTTAGGTTAACCAAAGCAAGTTAGTCGAGTTAAACAAAGTAATTGGTTAGGTTAACCAAAGCAAGTTAGTCGAGTTAAACAAAGTAATTAGTTAGGTTAACCAAAGCAAGTTAGTCGAGTTAATCAAAGTAATTTGGTTAGGTTAACCAAAGCGAGTTAGTCGAGTTAATCAAAGTAATTTGGTTAGGTTAACCAAAGCAAGTTAGTCGAGTTAAATAAAGTAATTGGTTAGGTTAACCAAAGCAAGTTAGTCGAGTTAAACAAAGTAATTGGTTAGGTTAACCAAAGCAAGTTAGTCGAGTTAATCAAAGTAATTTGGTTAGGTTAACCAAAGCGAGTTAGTCGAGTTAATCAAAGTAATTTGGTTAGGTTAACCAAAGCAAGTTAGTCGAGTTAAACAAAGTAATTTGGTTAGGTTAACCAAAGCAAAGTTAGTTGAGTTAAAACAAAGTAGTTGGTTAGGTTAACCAAAGCAAGTTAGTCGAGTTAATCAAAGTAATTGGTTAAGTTAACCAAAGTGAGTTAGTCGAGTAAATCAAAGTAATTGGTTAAGTTAAGCAAAGTGAATTTGTTAAGTTAAACTAAGTGGTTAATCGATGTGAATTAGTTAAGTTAAACTAAGTGGTTAATCGAAGTGAATTAGTTGAGTTAAACTAAGTGAATCGGTTAGAGTTAATCAAAGTGAATTAGCTAAGTTAAACTAAGTGGATTAGTTCAGTTAACCGAGACGAGTTAACCAGTTAGGTTAAACCATTTGAGTTAACCAGTTAGAGTTGATCAGTTAGAGTTGATCAGTTAGAGTTGACCAGTTAGAGTTAACCAGTTAGAGTTAACCAGTGGAGTTAATCAAGTAGAATTGTCCAATATCACTTATTCGAAGTAGAGTTATCGAATATAGTGTATTCGAGGGAAGAGTAATCGAATATAGTTTATTCGAGTGGAGAAATCAAATGTTACTCATTTGAGAAGAGTTATCGAATATTATTTATTCGAAGAGGAGTAATCGAATCTTGGTTATTCGAAGTTAGTTAATCCAAAGGAGTTATTCGAAGTTAGTTAATCCAAATGAGTTATTCGAAGTTAGTTAATCCAAAGGAGTTAATCGAAGAGTTAATCCGAAGGAGTTAATCGAAGAGTTAATCCAAAGGAGTAATTCGAAGTTAGTTAATCCAAAGGAGTTATTCGAAGTTAGTTAATCCGAAGGAGTTAGTCGAAGAGTTAATCCGAAGGAGTTAGTCGAAGAGTTAATCCAAAGGAGTTAGTCGAAGAGTTAATCGAAGATAGTTATTCGAAAGAAAGTGTTAATCGAATATAGTTTATTCGAGTAAAGTTAAAAGAGTTAATCGAATATAATTTATTCGAATAGAGTTAGAGAAGTTAATCGAATATAGTTTATTCGAATAGTGTTGGAGGAGATATCGAATATAGTTTATTCGACAGAAGTTAAGTGAATAGGGTTAATCAATAGAGTTAAGCAAATTTAGAAACTGACTGGAGAGGGTAAGTTGAACGGTTTTTTAAGTGACGATCTGATGTTGGTTTCGACCTTCCGGATTGATACTTAGAGAATTGTTCTCATGCTAGTTACAGTTAGGGACTGATAGTTGCGAAAATATAAGTGATGTGAAAATAAGTTATGGAAATGTTTTCCAATGATTAATAACATATATTTTCTAAATATATGAAATAAGGAAATATGAACATATGATGATTGATCGATCGAATTCCCATTTGGAAATAAGATCGTTGTTTGTACACCGACATGTTTTCATTTGATAGTTAAATCACAGACTATCAAAGTTTTTACCATTTTAACGTTGTTAATATGGAGAGACCGGTTGGATTATTATCCAAAGAACCACTCTGTATCGGCATAAGCGTTGCGAGCAATATATGCCAAAGATAAATTGAAGACGGAGTAAAGTGCAAGGGCTATTGTATAAGTCTTAGATAACAGTGACTAAGATGGATATACTGAATAGTGCCTTCGGTTTGTCCAGTCCCAGGACAACGTATATGGAAGAAGGTCTGACAGAGTATATCCAATGGATCGCGTAAGTTGATCTGTTCAAACGTATTTACGTTTAGTGGCGGAGGAATTCGTTTCTCTTAGCTGTATACCCGTGTTATTTTTGGATAAGTCAATTTGTGATTTGGCGGGTATGACGATGTGGCATTCAAAGTGAATGGTGATCAGATGTTCTGAAGATAGACGTAGTTTCTAGCCTCACACCAGGAAGTAACAAAAGTTGGGCTAGGCAGCATGGCTAGTTGGGTCATTCCCAAGCAGGGTGTATTGTCACCGATCTAGGGAATATTCATATTTATACTTCTTTTTGATTCTGTATCTTCAGATGATGGTTTGATGGCCTACAACCGTGGTGGCAATATATTCGCGACACTCCAGCTAAATGAGTGAGCGGTCATGTGTGGCCGGGTTGCAAGACGTTCTTGTTGAACCTGCAATGTATCACCTCTAGAGTACACTGATCAGAAGGTGCTCCCATACCTTGTCTGTTGGAATCCATTCCCCGTTAAGCGCCCTGCGATTTATGATTTTATACTATGTATGTAGAACGTGAGATGCAAGCGTTTCTGCTAAATTGATACCTATTTGTACTTAGACATTATTATAATATCACAATGATATTGCTTGTCAAAGTTGTTTAGATACTCATAAGGAAAAACCCATTCTGTATTCACGGCGTGGTCTTATGAGATATCCTATACCTGTTTTAAACTATTTTACTCACACCAGTCCCATGACTGACCCGGAGTTTACTTTGTTGTTTTCCCTAAACTCTTGGGTGCCTAAATTTGTACGGGCAGTCAAGTAGTCGGGATTTACAGATATACTTGGAGAGCTTGGAGCAAGAGACTTCAAGATTCTATAGCTATAGTTATTTCCGCTGTGTTGTAAGTGTTGTACTCTGATAAGTGCTATTGTATATATATAACTGTTTACTTCAAAGTTATGTTATATATTATATGTTATTCGTTCCGCTGTGAGATTCGTGTTACTCTGATGATTCTGATGTTCTTCTTCTTCTATTCTATTAGTTCTATCTTTTCTTTCTCACCTTCTAAATTCTTTCACTAACGTCGCGGAATTTCCGACTCTCGAGGAGTCGGAAATTTCCAGCCGTTACAATTATGCTTAGCTACCTAGAATCTCTTGATGCATCTGTTGAAAACATGCAATCTGTTAGAGTAGTCCGTGAGGACTCGGATGTGTTTGAAGAAGTGAAGGGTTTACCCCCAAAGCGAGAGATAAATTTCCGCATATATCTAGTTGATAATGCAAAGCTAGTTGCTTTACCTGTTAGACACATGGCTTCGAGGGAAAGGAAGGTGCTCAGCAAGCAAGTTGAAGAGTTGCTCGAAAAGGGGTTCATAAGGCGGAGTATTTCTCAATGGGGTGCTCCAGTAGTGTTCGCAACCAAAGTGGATGGTTCGCTTCGCCTATGCGTGGACTATATGGAGCTAAACAAGCTAACCAAGAAAAATAGGCACCCACTTCCAAGAAGAGACGACTTGTTCGACCAGCTCGTAGGTGCATCAGTTTTCTCCCAAATAGATCTGGCCACCGGATTTCATCAGCTAAGAGTGGTTGAAGACAGCATAGATAAGACCGCGTTCAGGACCCCGGATGGTTTCTTCGAATGGCTTGTCATGCCTTTTGGCTTGACAAACGCACCCACTTATTTCGTAGACTTGATGAGTAGGGTGTTTAGGGAGTTCCTTAATAATTTTGTAGTTGTTTTCGTAGATGACATTTTGATTTTCTCAAATAGTGAGGAAGAACATGCTTTGCATTTAAGGGAAGTTATGGATACTCTTCGAGCGCATCGGTTGATAGCAAAATTCTCCAAATGCCATTTTTGGAGAGAAAAAGTAAGGTTTCTTGGACATGTAGTGTCCAAGGAAGGGATAGCCGTGGATCCCACAAAAGTAGTCGCAATGTAGGATTGGAAGATTCCACGGAATGCAACCGAAGTACGAAGTTTTCTCGGACTAACGGGCTATTAAAGAAAGTTCATTAAAGACTTTGCGAAGATATCAGCCCCACTTACAAGATTGACAAAGAAGAACATAACTTTCGCTTGGGATTTGGATTGTGATGTTTCTTTTCAATGATTGAAAATGGCTCTAACAACAGCCCCAGTTCCGACCTTTCCTGATGGGGGTAAGATGTTTACAGTATACACAGACACATGCGGTACAGGATTGGGCGTTGTCTTGATGCAAGAAGGCAATGTAGGTTGTTATGGGCGAAGGCAGTAGAAGGTACATGAGAAGAATTACCCAAATCATGATTTAGAGCTAGCTACCAATGTTTTTGCTCTTAAGTCATAGTGTCATTACCTACTAGGAAAAAGGTTTGAATTGTTTACTAACCATAAATCATTAAAGTACCTTTTCTCACAAAAAGATCTTAACTTAAGACAACAAAGGTGGATGGAATTTCTTGCCTCATACGACTTTGAGATTGCTTATACCCCTGGCAAGGGCAATGTGGTAGCAGACACCTTAAGCAGGAAAAAACTGACCTTAAGTCCTCTCTTTGTGGAAAGACAGAGCTTGGAGTACATAGCAACCTTTGACTTAGACCCTCTTTTGAGTTTGTACCTGGTTTGTTAGCAATGCTAGAGGTGCGGCCTACGCTTTTGGACTCAATAGGAACCACGCAACGTGAAGACCCTCAAATAGTTGATACGATGGATAAGTTAATTAGAGGTGAGACTTCTAGTCACCTCAATAGATGCTCCATAGATGCCAAGGGTTGGTTGAGACGGGATGAAAGACAATGCGTCCCTCAAGCAAGGGATTTGGTGAAGATGGTTCTCGAAGAAGCACACCATTCTAAGTTGACCATACATCTCGGTGGAGACAAGATGTATAAAGACATAAAAGGGTTTTTATTTTGGAATGGCATGAAGAAGGATGTAGCTGAATTCGTCTCTAAGTGCTTGATATGCCAGCAAGTCAAGGCGGAGCAAAAGAAGCCTGGTGGTCTACTTCATCCTGTAGAGGTCCCACAGTGGAAATGGGATAGCATTTTGATGGACTTTATAGATGGGTTGCCTAGGTCAAGAATGGGCAATACCAGTATTTGGGTAATAGTTGACAGGCTCACTAAAAGCGCTCACTTTGTACCTGTTAAGAGTAGGAGAACTGCCTCATCATTAGCATCCATTTATCTTAAAGAGGTAGTTCGACTGCATGGGATACCCTCTAGCATAGTAAGTAATTGAGTTCCTATCTTTACGTGTGAGTTTTGGAAGAGTTTGCAAGAGGCTGTAGGCACACAGCTATGCTTAAGCAGTGCCTATCACCCTCAAACCGACGGTCAGACTGAAAGGGTGAACAGAGTATTAGAAGATCTCTTGAGATTGTGAATTCTTGATTTTGGAGGAACATGGGAGGATCATCTTCCTTTGGTGGAGTTCGCCCACAATAATAGCTACCAAGCCACCATAGGCATGACACCCTTCGAGGCTTTATATGGAAGACCATTCCGGTCACAAACTTGTTGGTGGGAGTCTACAGACAAGCTCGTACTTGGGCCCAACATGATCAGAGAAACTCCATAGAAGTTGGACTTGATACGAAGATGAATGAAGACTGCACAAGATAGGCAGAAATCCTACACGGATAAAAGAAGGACCGACCTTGAGTTTGAGGATGGAGATAGGGTTTTCCTTAAAGTATCTCCTTTGAGGAATGTCGTTCGCTTTGGATCCGTATGAAAATTGGCACCAAGATTTCTAAGGCCATTTCCTATCATTGAGAGGATTGGGACGATGGCTTATAGTGTAGAGCTGCCCAAAAGACTGGCTGGAGTTCATAATTTTTTTCTTGTTTCTCATCTACGAAAGTGCTTACATGAGTCCGCGGAAGTAGTGGAGTCGAGCATACTAGAGGATGTAGAAGTGGAATGAGATGCGACATTGAGAAGAGTTCCAACTCGTATCTTGGGAACAGAAGTTAAAAATCTACGCAATCGTGAGGTAAGGCTAGTAAAAGTACAATGGAGTGACACTGAGGAAGACGCTACTTGGGAGACTGAAGACAAGATGCATGCAGCCTACCCTTATCTTTTTGAGGGTAAATCATTGATCTTTTTTTCCATAAGTTTATGCGTGCTTGTATCTATCTTTTAAGTATATATCCTCGGTCCTTTTCTTGATCCTTAAGTAGAAACCAATGAATGTAAACATGTATTTGAAACATGCTATGATTGATGGTTGCAAGTGGTTGCTCGTGGATTCATATACACACACATTAGGTACTAGATCGGCTCAGTCACTTTCATATTGCATATGCATATATGTATTTGTATATGGATTGAAACTTGATGTGTTATCATATGGATGTTGCATTTGTATGAATGATTGTGCACTCATGTAGAAGTTATAAAGTATGATTAGGAGTAATTGCATACATGATGGACTCATAGCACAGACATGATTCGCATTAAGGAGGTCAACTGAATCAGTAGACCGCCTGATTTTGCATTAGATAAGGGCATATACACACTATGCATATAATCATGGAAGCATTAGAAATCTTTTTAAGGACAATGGATGCCTGTGATTGATGGTTGAGTACATGGATGTTGGATGTTAGGATACATTGTTCTTAACTTAGAGATTTCGAGGACGAAATCCTTTAAGGAGTGGAGAATGTAACACCCCGTATTTTCCGTGAATATTAAAATAACAAATTTAAGAACACATATTTTTTTAGAAGAAGAATTAGGTGAAACGGGTTACTCCATTGCGCTCGTCTCAGAATTCTGCTTGAGATAGAGTCCGAGTTTGCGTGAATCGGACTACGTATGAAGAAGTTATGGAGGTTAGAAGATTTCGAGTTTAAGCAAAAATTAAATTAAAATAATAACTAAATAATCAAAACAGGTTCGAAATACAAAATCCGGGAAAGCAGTTGAGCGGGAAATTTCCCGCTCAGGGGTGTCGACCTTCCCACAGGGTGTCGACATGGGTGTCGACCCCACTATAGGGGTGTCGACATAGGTGTCGAACCCCCTATAGGGAGTCGACCTCGTTATTCCCGGATCTGGGTGATGATTTTCTGAGGCATTAGGGCATACATGTCACGCCGACACATCCAGCGACCGCAACAACAGATCTAATGCGAGATGTTAGCGCACTAAGCCCAAAACTCGTGGTTAGAATGAGTTTGCGGTAGAAGTCTGCCCGGAACCGCCCGACACATCCAGCAACCGCAAACAACAGTTCTAATGTGAGAGGTTAAGGAATTAGTGAATGAATTAATGCTAATGAACTGGCATGCTAAGAATGGTAGGGGTAAGTTAACTAAGGCAACACTTAACCAATACAACATGTTAATTAAACAAATGGGTGGGGTTATTTTAAATTGAGAACACTTAACCGTTGTAACATGTTGGTTAGGAAGCCCTAGTAACGGGGACCCATTTCAGCTATAACCCACATAAATGTATCATGGTACCCTGAACTAGGCAGGGTGGGGCACCATTACTGGGCTGACTATAAGCGGTCAGAATAGCGGCGGGTGGTACGTCAGTTTAGGTTCCGACGGAGTACGGGCGTGCATGTACTCCGGAGTGGAAAAACCCGGCACTGGGCATCAGTAGTCATACACTGTGCATCTTGAATTGTGTCGGGTTACCATCATAGGGATTGATACACTCCATGGTGGGACCAGCACAGGTATCTACGATCAAGCGGCGCCGAATGACACAAGTAATAAATGCATGCGAGTAGAAGCCGGTCCATAAAGAGATCATTTTATTATGAACACATGATGCTAGTTGAAACATTCGTTAGTAGGTGCAGAGAAATAGAAACGAGTGCAATAGTAAATTCAGTTTATCTTGCCTTATCTTGTCTTATGTTATCTTGTTACTATGGTATTGTCCTATATTCAGTTTATTCACATCATGATCCTTTTTCTTGTTTGCATGCTGAAAAATCACTGGACTTATCAGGTTTATGTCTAACCCGTTTTCTTTAGTCTTCTTTTCTTTCGTTTCCCCCCAGGACCGCAGGGAGGGAATACTTCAGCTTAGTTCAGACCTTTTCCCAGCTTGAAGGGAGTAGATGTATTGCTTGGATTCTCTTTTATTGGGCTATGGCAATGGTTACACTTTTATTGGGAATTTATGCCGCTTTACTACTGTTTTATGCTTCTTTATGTATTTTGAGTTTTTAATCAAGAAAGAAGTTGTATTGTAATAACTTGGAAGTTGTGTTTTGAGACAATGGTTGTAATGTTTTGACTAAACCACGCTGCTTATGAAATAATTCCAGTTTTTCCGCTGTTTGTACGTCTGTCTTGTAAATTATCTGTATCTTTTACCTATAATGCTTCACCGAAGTTATTGCATTCCCTTTGTGAGTGACCTTAACGGAGGTGGGGTGTTTCAACCTTGGTATTTGGCAGAATGGTTGTAACACCCCACGTCCATTAATGTCACTCACAAAGGGAATGCATTAACTTCCATGGAGGTTTTAAGTGAATATAGAACAGTAAAATTACAACAAGACAGATATAAAATAGTACTTGGAAATTCAAAAACTTTATTTCATTATAGCAGAAGTCAAAACATGTTTGATTACATCATAACACCATATTCAATGTCAAGTACAATATCTATCTTGATAAAACAAGTACATAATCCCATTACATGAATAGCCATTAAAAAGAAAGATAACAAGCTGGACTTTACTTCAGCAGTCCAAGCTTTCCAGAAGATAAGCGATCCAACTAGACTCCACTAGAACTTGGCCCAACCTGCGGACCTGAACGGAGAAAAAGGATGGAAAAGAGGGGGTCAGACATAAAGTCTGGTGAATATGATAATTCTACAATACTATTACCAAAATAACTGGACTAGGGCATAAGCTAGAAAACAAGAAAATGTCTATGAAGAGAAGATTAAGGACATAGACAATCGCTAATGGCAACGTTATAGGCGCTCCTAAATACTAAAGGATAAACACTATACTGCACCACACCAGTCACCCTAAAGATTCATCCCACTTAGCTTCACTTAGAAACTTTCCCAATGGCTTTACGTACCCCTAGCTGACTACATAGGTGCCGCCTGCCCCTATCTCCACTAGGTGTACCCTACTTCCCATTATTCGATCGGCTCCCTAACTCGTAGATACCCGTGCTGGCCCCACAGTGGGGTGTATCACTCCCCTAAAGTGGCAACCTGATACAACGGACATGCACGGCTTATACCTACACGATGCAACAACGTCTTACCTACCAGCCCGGGTCCACACACGCATATGAAACCCGTTGGACTTGCGTTGCCACCGCTCCCTGTTTTGGCCTCTTATAGTCAAACCCAGTATGCGTGTCCCGTCCTCGACTTGGGTCGAGCCCACAAAGATACGTTTTGGGATACTGGTTGAAATGAGCCCCCACTATTTACCACAAGCATTCCACATAAGCTTGTCCCCATTAGTCCATCCCACTTAACCCACTTAGTTATGTTCATTCACATGTGTGTTTGGTTAAGTCTAATCGTATTTCAAATGCCTCTAAAGGCAACCACCAGATTCCTCATACCACCCAAGGCACCTACTTAACCCCCATGTCCCACCTTACATGATTATCTGGTTAAGTATTTCTTAGTTCATTAAGGCCATAACCTCATAAAGACCTCTCACATTAGACTGGCATTTATGGCAGCTGGATTTGCCGGGCGGGTCCGGGCAGTCTTACACCATAAAAGAGTCTAACCTCGTGTCTTTACAACTGTTATGCTTTAGTTTGGGCCTAGAACCTCTCACATTGGGCCGACATTTGTGACTACTGGATTTGCCGGGCGGGTCCGGGCAGGTTTACATCACAAACGGGTCCAACCTCGTGTCCTAAGCATTGATTATTAATAATAATCCACTTTCCCCCGATTTTAATAATTCCCTACTTGAATTATTAATTACTTCCAATTTTTAACAATGTCCATAATTGACTCAATTATGGACATCCATTCATGGTATGCAAAATCTTACAAAATTGCACCTAATTTATTAATTCCTAATATTACCCCTACCCCACGTTTGGACGTTTATTCGCAAAATATATGTTAGACTCGAATAGCCTAACTCATAGCATAAAAGAGATTATCATAATAACAACATGTATATGTGACCAAATGAATCATAATAAGGGGTGAAACTTGCATATGTCCAACTTGCATAGATTATACATGTCATGGACCTAAAGGTGTCAACTTGTTCAAAATTCACCTAATATGATCTCATTCAATTTTCATAAACTTACATATGAACATGTGTGAATCAACATCATCTAATTTTTTAACAACATGGTTTTATATGGGTACACCTAACTCAATAGGCAAATTCCCATAATCAAGTTTTATTTAATTACAGTTTCAAGTTTATGGGTACACCTTACCTAATAGGCAAATTCCCATAAACAAGATCCATTTAAATTAAGAAAAAAAAACATAACTTTAAGCATGATCCAACAACATCATGATTTTTCAACATAATATAGCATGATTTATAACATGGCATAGTATGATAGTATAACATAGCTTGACATGATTCTCAACATAGCACGGCATAGCATAAGAGAATTTACAACATAGCATGACATAGCATATATAATTTACATCATACGACAGCATAATAACATAATAAGAGATCCACAATATATAGAATTTACAATTACAAATCACATCACTTTCTTGTGATCCATTCATAACTGAGTCAAATTAGTTTGTAATAGTCTTGTGAGAATCATCATACTCACCAACAAAAGAAAAGAATTAGAGAAAGAGAGATCTTTTGATTTGATTTGTGTAGATTTAGTTGTAGATGATTAGGCTTCCTCTTCTTAGTTTGTGACGGCTATGCTGAACTCCATGGCAGCAGCATGACGGTAGCTTCTCTAATTTTACAAGTGATTTAGGTCTAGGGTCTACCCACTTATTTATAGATTTTAGAATTCATTTAGGCCATTAGATTTAACCTAGAAATAACCGCAGCCGTTCAGACAAGATGGGGTTTATCTTGTTGACTCAGCAATGAGTCAGAAGTGACTCAGCAAACACTCAGCATATTGATAAACTTCTATTCATGTCATAAATATATATATATTTTCTACAATGTACATATTAGATACATCCCCCTTTACTTATTATTGTTTTTATATACATATTAGATACATCCCCTCTCTCACACACTTATTAATATTTTTATATTCATATTAGATACATCCCCTCCCTTACACACTTATTAATATTTTTATATTCATATTAGATACATCCCCTCTCTTACACACTTATTAACATTTTTATATTCATATTAGATACATCCCCTCTTCTACACACTTATTATTATTTCAGCAACTTTAGTGTTAATAGAAAATTCGGGGTGTTACTTTCTCCCCTCCTTTTAGGATTTCGTCCCCGAAATCTTCAAGTCTGGAAGAATGTATATCCTACCATCCAAACGTCCATCTACTCATCCATCATACACAGGCATCCATTGTCCTTAAAAGACTTCTAATGCTTTATGATCATATGCAAGTGTGTGCACATGTCCTTACCTAATGCGAAATCAGGCGGTCTACTGATTCAGTTGACCTCCTTAATGCAAATTATGTAAGTGTCATGAATCCATTATGTATGCAAAAGATCCTAATTGCTTACATACTACTTCTATATGCGTGCACACCCATTCAACCGAATGCAGCATCCATATGATGGTACAACCATTATACATCCATTATACTAAATACATCCATATATATGCAATATGCAATATGAAGTGACTGAGCCGATCTAGTGCCTAAAGTGTGTGTATATATGCATCCACGAGCAACCACTAGCAAACACTTGCATCCATTTTGCATCCATCATACATAACAGTCTCAAACACATGTTTCAACCATAGGATTATCCTAACTAAAGGTCAAAGATACTAATGAGAGGACATACTAAAGATAAGATAAGCTAAGCGATAAAGGAGAAATTAAAAGACATACCCTCAAAAAGAAAAGGGTACAACGAACGCATCTTCTCTTCTGTCTCCCAAGTTGCGTTGCTCTCATCATCTCCCCATTGCACTTTAACCAGTCTGACCTCTCGATTCCTCAACTTTTTGATCTCCGACCCAAGAATGCATGTAGGAGCTCGTCTAATTGTTGCATCACGCTCTATTTCCACCTCTTTAAGCAAGCTCGGCTCTACCACCTCCGCGGTCTTATGCAAACACTTCCTCAAATGTGATACATGGAACACGTCGTTTACTCCACTAAGTTTCTCAGGCAACTCCACCCTATATGCCATCTTCCCAATCCTGTTTTTTACAGGAAACGGCCCTACAAACCTTGGTGCTAATTTCCCCACGGACCCAAAGCGAACAACATTCTGTAACGGAGATACTTTGATAAAAACCATGTCCCCAATGTCAAACTCAAGATCTGTCCTCCTCTTATCAGCATACGATTTCTGCCTATCTTGTGCTGCTTTCATCCTCCTTCGAATCAACTCAATCTTCTCCGAGGTTTCCCTAACCATATCGGGCCCAAGTAGGATTTTATCGGTAGATTCCCACCAACATGTAGGCGAACGGCAAGGCCTTCCATAAAGAGCTTCGAAAGGTGCCATGCCAATACTAGACTGAAAGCTATTATTATATGCGAATTCTACTAACGGAAGGTGCTCTTCCCATGTACCCCCAAAGTCTAGGATACAAAGCCTTAAAAGATCCTCTAGAATGCGATTCACCCTCTCGGTCTGGCCGTCTGTCTGAGGATGATATGCGGTGCTCAAACATAGCTGAGTCCCTACCGCCTCTTGTAAACTCTTCCAAAATTCGCTAGTAAAGATGGGGTGACGGTCGCTTACTATACTAGAAGGAATACCGTGCAAACGAACTATCTCCTTAATGTATACAGAAGCCAACCACGGAGCAGTCCTCTTACTTTTCACAGGAATAAAATGGGCGCTTTTAGTAAGTCTATCTACTATAACCCAAATCCCCATGTTACCCTTCCTTGATCTTGGTAATCCATCCACAAAATCCATTGAGATGCTTTCCCATTTCCATAGTGGAACTTCTAATGGGTGAAGCAACCCACCGGGTTTCTTTTGTTCTGCTTTAACTCGTTGGCACACCAAGCATCTAGCGACGTACTCGGCCACATCCTTTTTCATACCGGCCCAAAAGAAAGCCTGCTTCATATCTTTGTACATCTTATCCCCGCCGGGATGAATGGTCATTTTTGAGCGATGAGCATCATCAAGAATGGCCTTCCTTAAGTCTTCGTCTTGTGGTACACAAAGTCTATTATCCCTTCGTAACCAACCCTTATCGTCTAGGGTATACCTACGAAGATGGCTTGACGACTCCCCCCCTTTGAGATTTTCTACTATCTCAACCAACTGTGGGTCGTCTCGCTGTGCCTCACCAACCCGTCCTAGAAGTGTAGGTCTAACCTCCAAGGATGCTAACAGACCGGGTACTAAGTCAACGGAGGGTCTAAAGTCAAACATAGAGATGAATTCTAAGCTTTGTCGTTCAACAAACAACGGACTCAAGGACAACCTTTTCCTACTTAAGGTGTCTGCCACCACGTTACCCTTGCCCGGGGTATATGCTATTTCAAAATCGTAGGAGGCTAAGAATTCCATCCACCGTTGCTGACTTAAATTCAAATCCTTCTGAGAGAATAAGTATTTTAATGATTTGTGGTCAGTGAACAGTTCGAATTTCTCACCAAGAAGATAGTGACGTCAAGACTTAAGCGTGAAAACAATTGCGGCTAGCTCTAAGTCATGCGTGGGGTAATTCTTTTCATGAACCCTCAACTGCCTTCCACCATAGGCTATTACTCTTCCCTCTTGCATGAGGACCGCGCCGAGTCCCGTCCCACAAGCATCAGTATAGATGGTAAACGGTTTATTCCCGTCTGGCAGCACTAAGACTGGGGCTGAAGTTAAGGCTCTCTTTAAACGTTGGAATGCATCATCGCAATCTTTGTCCCACGTAAAAACCAGGTTCTTCTTCGTTAACCGTGTTAATGGAGCTGATATTTTTGCGAAGTCTTTGATAAACTTCCTATAATAGCCAGCCAACCCCAAGAAACTTCTTACTTCGGTTGCATTTTTAGGGACCTTCCAATCTTGGATGGCCACCACCTTTGCGGGATCCACTGCTATCCCTTCTTTGGAAACCACGTGCCCTAAGAACCGTACTTCCTTCCTCCAGAAGTGACACTTAGAAAATTTTGCCTTAAGGTTATGCGCTCGAAGGGTTTCCAACACTTCCCTAAGATGTAGGGAGTGCTCTTCTTTATTCTTAGAAAAGACTAAGATGTCATCCACAAAGACTACCACGAATTTGTTAAGGTATTCCCTAAACACCCTACTCATCAAATCAACAAAATATGCAGGGGCGTTTGTCAAACCAAAGGGCATCACTAGCCATTCATAGAATCCGTCAGGAGTCCTAAAAGCAGTCTTATCTATACTATCCTCAGCCATTCTCAGTTGATGAAAGCCAATGGCTAAGTCCAACTGCGAAAACACTGAGGTGCCAACTAACTGATCAAAGAGATCGTCAATCCTCGGCAGTGGGTGTCGGTTCTTTTTAGTAAGCTTGTTTAGTTCTCTATAGTCCATACAAAGTCTAAGAGACCCATCCGCCTTTGTGGCAAAAACTACTGGAGCACCCCACTCCGATATACTACGTCTTATGAACCCCTTCTCAAGCAACTCCTTTACTTGCTTATTGAGTTCCCTCCTTTCACGAGGAGCCATGTGGCGCACTGGCAAAGATACGGGTTTAGCATTATCCACAAGATAAATTCGAAAGTCTATCTCCCGCTTTGGAGGTAAGCCCTTCACCTCCTCAAACACATCCGGATATTCCCGGACCACTTCTACCGATCGCAGGTTCTCTACAGACGCGTCAAGCGATTCAAGATAACTTAGCATAACGGAATTTATGGGATTACAAAAGATGTCGAGAGCATTACCAAGGCGAGTCACAAGCCTAACTACTCTCCTTTCACAATCAAGAATGGCCCTATTTCTAGACAACCAATCCATTCCTAAAATTAGCTCATAGCCCGTGAAGCCCAATACATAAGCATCACATCTAAATTCAACGCTAAGTATAGAGATTTTCAAATCCAAACATATCATGGTCAAATGAGCCGAACCCCCAATTGGATTTGAAACGACCAAGGGATCCTCTACTAAACTGGTGTTCAAGTGCAGTGATTCAACTAATGATGCAGAGATAAACGAATGGGATGCGCCAGAATCGAATAAGGTACGGACAGGATGATCAAACAGAAAAACTAAGCTTTCAACAGAAATTGTTCTACCTCTTTCTTGCAGCGGTGGGGCCGCAATAGCCTGAACTTGCCCCCTTGCCTGCCCTGGTGCCATAAGAGCCTGCACCTGTCCTCCCGAGGTAGACCCTGCCCTCTGCCCCTTCTTTGGACAGTCCTTCACTAAATGTCCCGCATCTCCATAATGAAAACAACCAGTCTTCTTTTTCTTTCTACAATCTTTGCTGAGATGGCCAGGCGTCCCACAATTGAAGCATTTCTTCTTCCCTTTGCCATTATTGTTTTTACCACCCTTCTTATTTTGCTGTTGGGGTTTCTTCTGATCCCCTTTCTTTTCAACTGCCTTATCCTCATGCATAAGTGCCATTTCTACTAGCTTTTCAAAGGTGGCTCCCATAGGGATGTGGGTCATAGCCAACCCTTGCAACGGTTCATTCAAGCCTCTAACGAACCTCAAAGCTTTCTTCTCTGGCGTGTTCACCAACTCCAAGCCAAACCTTGCTAACTGATTAAATTTATTGATATATTCCTTTACTGATGAGCTCCCTTGCTTTAGCGCCAGGAATTTTTCCATATTTAAGTTCTCCTCTGCCTTTGAAAGAAACTTTGCCTCAAACCTTCGTCTGAAATCCGCCCATGAATCAACTGGACGTTCCCCGTTAGTGACCTCCCACCAAAACGAGGCTTCTCCCTTCATTAACCAAGCAGCTAAACGGACTTTCCTCCCATCTTCCACTTCAAAGATATCCAACAATTCCTCAGTCTCCTTAAGCCAATCTCTGGCCTCCACAAACGTCTCAGTCCCTTGAAAAGTTTTTCCTCCCATAGCCTTGAATTCCTTGCACGTCTTTGCAAAAGTGTCAACACGAGGAGGAGGAGGAGGAGGAGGAATGGGTGCAACTAGGGGTGGAGGAGTATCCGCTGGGCCTACAGTGGTGGCCCTAGCCTCCAAGTATCTCCTAAACCACCCTGGAATCGTCACACCTTCTGGGAGATTAAGATCTTCAGCCATGCTGAAACGAAAAAGGAAAGATTCAAAATGGAGAATTCGAAAGATAAAGATAAGGATATGGCTATTTGGGATTATGTTTTTCATAAAAACTCTCTTCTCAAATTTACTCATTAAAACATATTTTTGAAAACACTTCTTTCAAAAATACTTTAGAAAAAATAGTTTTCTAAAAATTTTATCTGTTCTGGTAACCTTAAGCTCTGATACCACGTGTAACACCCCACGTCCATTAATGTCACTCATAAAGGGAATGCATTAACTTCCATGGAGGTTTTAAGTGAATATAGAACAGTAAAATTACAACAAGACAGATATAAAATAGTACTTGGAAATTCAAAAACTTTATTTCATTATAGCAGAAGTCAAAACATGTTTGATTACATCATAACACCATATTCAATGTCAAGTACAATATCTATCTTGATAAAACAAGTACATAATCCCATTACATGAATAGCCATTTAAAAGAAAGAGAAAAAGCTGGACTTTACTTCAGCAGTCCAAGCTTTCCAGAAGATAAGCGATCCAACTATACACCACTAGAACTTGGCCCAACCTGCGGACCTGAAGGGAGAAAAAGGATGGAAAAGAGGGGGTCAGACATAAAGTCTGGTGAATATGATAATTCTACAATACTATTACCAAAATAACTGGACTAAGGCATAAGCTGGAAAACAAGAAAATGTCTATGAAGAGCAGATTAAGGACATAGACAATCGCTAAAGGCAACGTTATAGGCGCTCCTAAATACTAAAGGATAAACACTATACTGCACCACACCAGTCACCCTAAAGATTCATCCCACTTAGCTTCACTTAGAAACTTTCCCAATGGCTTTACGTACCCCTAGCTGACTACATATGTGCCGCCTGCCCCTATCTCCACTAGGTGTACCCTACTTCCCATTATTCGATCGGCTCCCTAACTCGTAGATACCCGTGCTGGCCCCACAGTGGGGTGTATCACTCCCCTAAAGTGGCAACCTGATACAACGGACATGCACGGCTTATACCTACACGATGCAACAACGTCTTACCTACCAGCCCGGGTCCACACATGCATATGAAACCCGTTGGACTTGCGTTGCCACCGCTCCCTGTTTTGGCCTCTTATAGTCAAACCCAGTATGCGTGTCCCGTCCTCGACTTGGGTCGAGCCCACAAAGATACGTTTTGGGATACTGGTTGAAATGGGCCCCCACTATTTACCACAAGCATTCCACCTAAGCTTGTCCCCATTAGTCCATCCCACTTAACCCACTTAGTCATGTTCATTTACATGTGTGTTTGGTTAAGTCTAATCGTATTTCAAATGCCTCTAAAGGCAAACACCAGATTCCTCATGCCACCCAAGGCACCTACTTAACCCCCATGTCCCACCTTACATGATTATCTGGTTAAGTATTTCTTAGTTCATTAAGGCCATAACCTCATAAAGACCTCTCACATTAGACTGGCATTTATGGCAGCTGGATTTGCTGGGCGGGTCCGGGCAGTCTTACACCATAAAAGAGTCTAACCTCGTGTCTTTACAACTGTTATGCTTTAGTTTGGGCCTTGGACCTCTCACATTGGGCCGACATTTGTGACTACTGGATTTGCCGGGCGGGTCCGGGCAGGTTTACATCACAAACGGGTCCAACCTCGTGTCCTAAGCATTGATTATTAATAATAATCCACTTTCCCCCAATTTTAATAATTCCCTACTTGAATTATTAATTACTTCCAATTTTTAACAATGTCCATAATTGACTCAATTATGGACATCCATTCATGGTATGCAAAATCTTACAAAATTGCACCCAATTTATTAATTCCTAATATTACCCCTACCCCACGTTTGAACGTTTATTCGCAAAATATATGTTAGACTCGAATAGCCTAACTCATAGCATAAAAGAGATTATCATAATAACAACATGTATATGTGACCAAATGAATCATAATAAGGGGTGAAACTTGCATATGTCCAACTTGCATAGATTATACATGTCATGGACCTAAAGGTGTCAACTTGTTCAAAATTCACCTAATATGATCTCATTCAATTTTCATAAACTTACATATGAACATGTGTGAATCAACATCATCTAATTTTTTAACAACATGGTTTTATATGGGTACACCTAACTCAATAGGCAAATTCCCATAATCAAGTTTTATTTAATTACAGTTTCTAGTTTATGGGTACACCTAACCTAATAGGCAAATTCCCATAAACAAGATCCATTTAAATTAAGAAAAAAAAACATAACTTTAAGCATGATCCAACAACATCATGATTTTTCAACATAATATAGCATGATTTATAACATGGCATAGTATGATAGTATAACATAGCTTGACATGATTCTCAACATAGCACGGCATAACATAAGAGAATTTACAACATAGCATGACATAGCATATATAATTTACATCATACGACAGCATAATAACATAATAAGAGATCCACAATATATAGAATTTACAATTACAAATCACATCACTTTCTTGTGATCCATTCATAACTGAGTCAAATTAGTTTATAATAGTCTTGTGAGAATCATCATACTCACCAACAAAAGAAAAGAATTAGAGAAAGAGAGATCTTTTGATTTGATTTGTGTAGATTTAGTTGTAGATGATTAGGCTTCCTCTTCTTAGTTTGTGACGGCTATGCTGAACTCCATGGCAGCAGCATGACGGTAGCTTCTCTAATTTTACAAGTGATTTAGGTCTAGGGTCTACCCACTTATTTATAGATTTTAGAATTCATTTAGGCCATTAGATTTAACTTAGAAATAACCGCAGCCGTTCAGACAAGATGGGGTTTATCTCGTTGACTCAGCAATGAGTCAGAAGTGACTCAGCAAACACTCAGCATATTGATAAACTTCTATTCATGTCATAAATATATATATATTTTCTACAATGTACATATTAGATACATCCCCCTTTACTTATTATTGTTTTTATATACATATTAGATACATCCCATCTCTCACACACTTATTAATATTTTTATATTCATATTAGATACATCCCTTCTCTTACACACTTATTAATATTTTTATATTCATATTAGATACATCCCCTCTCTTACACACTTATTAACATTTTTATATTCATATTAGATACATCCCCTCTTCTACACACTTATTATTATTTTAGCAACTTTAGTGTTAATAGAAAATTCGGGGTGTTACAATGGTTGTAGTAATATCTCCGTACTACGGAGTAAGTCCATGTTGCTAATCACGCCCCAGCAGTGCCTGCAGCTCCTACCGCTGAAGTAGCCTTTGATTTTCCTCGATTATGTAAAAGCTTCGCAAACCTTGGTGGAAAAACATTCTTGATAATAGAAGTTTTTATTGGCTCATAAGCTTGGATGATGGACTGTGAATGGATTTTTGAAGCCATGTGATGGTTAGATGAAATTAAAAGGAGGATTATGGCCTGCCATTTAAAAGGAGAAGCCCTTGAATGGTGGAACCTAGTATCAAGAGGAAACAAGGGCCGAATATTTGCATATGTTGAATTCAAGGCTCACTTTGAAGCAAAGTTTCTACCAAAAGCTGGGATGACGATCCAATTAGAGATGTTTATCCATCTCAAGCAAGGAAGCTTGAGTCTACAGGAATATGTGGCTACATTTATTGAGTTGAGTAAGTTTGGTAGGGGTTTGATGGATACACCTTTGAGAAAATCCTTAAGGTTTGTTAATCGGTTGAACCCTCCATTGAAGGACACTTTGTTGGCACAAGTAACATTCAAAGCAACCTTTGAAACATTAGTAGAGATGACCACTTTGTGCACAACTGAATGATCTAGGGAGATTGTTGAAGAATGGAGTTTTGATGGCGACGACCTTATTTCAATAATAATTGATTGTTAAATATATACCGATACTTTTATTTAGAATATATATATATATATATACACACACACACATATGCAGGATTTATATACAGGAATTAATACTCAAGACTGTACAGTTTTAGAGATTCAAGAGATTCAGCATTCAACTATGATTCAAGACTCATGAATAATCATAATTTCAAGAGTTCAAGATAAATATAGTAATAGAGTCTAGTTTATGTAAGACTCTGAATAACACCCCAGGTTTTAATTCAAATTCAAATTCTATTTTCAAATTATATCTTTAATTTTTATCTTCTCTACTTTACTTTCTCTATTTTACTTTTGTTTTTAAACTCAAGTTTTATAGTTTATAAGTTATATATATTATATACTTTATATTTATATAGTTTAAAACTTATAATTTTATAAATATGTTTATATAGTTTATACTTATGGTTTCAAATGATTTTCTACTTTATAATATTCATTTACAACACTGTGTTGTAATTCAACAGTTTCCAGAATTATATACATATATATATATATCAAAACACTTCAAAAATGCTCAAAATTCAATTTTAAACTAGGATGTGTCAACATACATTTATGCCTATGTCGACATATAACTGTCATATTTTTGATTTTGAAAGGAAGTGTCTTTTCACTATTTGTAACGTTTCAGAAGCGTTGCAACATTTCAAATAATATAATAGGGCTAATTTCGAAATTTTTTTATCATTCTTCTTCTTCATCTTCATCCTCTTTCTTTACACCATTATATTTTCTTATTTTTATGATTTCTACGCTTATACTTTGCCGAATTCAATTCTATTTATATAAAACTTCTTCTCTTCTCACTCTCTACTCATTAGTCTCTAAATCAAAGTGCTATTAAAGAGTTGTAGGGCTATTGTAATTTTTTGGAAAGGGTTTGGAATCGGTTTTTTTCTTGTAGCCGTGAAATCAAGGAACGGTAGCGGTGTTAACTTGTAGCTGTGAAATCAAGGGGAATATACTTGATCAAGTGTGTGGAATCGGTGTTAACCTTCTAGACGTGAAATCAAGGAGGCTGTACTTAGATACTGATATAGTAATAAAACTCTGCGCAATCTAGCGTTGCGTGGGACTGGACGTAGGAGCAATTCCGAACCAGTAAAAAATTCGGTGTGTTCTTTCCTTTTCGGCATTTTATTTCTGTTTATCTTTGTGTTTGAGTTTGATTCTGTGTTTGTGATTGTTTCTGTGGTGTGTGACTCATATAGTAGATCGTATAAGTTTTAGAATTTGTTTAATTTCTCAAAAACACTATACACCCCCCTCTAGTGTCAGTTTTGTCTTAACGATCCATTGCGCAATCCCTAACAATGGGTATCGGTGCAAGGTGTTTCAAAAAGTTCATAATCTGATTTTTGTAAATTTTTAAATGGAAAATTGTGAAATAATTGTTAACACTAGTTTTAATTCATGTATTGCATTAGTATTAGATAAGTCTACATTCAATTTTATTGAAAAATCAAGTTACTATGATTTAATTTTTGAAACTTGAGTTTTTTTTTAAATTTTGAAAACTTTGATGCATGGATACATTACAAAACGATCATGATATTATTGTTTAAAATTGTAGATTAGTTAGTTCGAAAAGTCATTTGATTATTTGAAAAGTTATTTGATTATTTGAAAAGTTGTGTGTTTTACAAAAAAAGATGTATTATATGGCTATTGGATATTCAAACTCTGAAAAGATGGGTGGAGTGGCTATTGGAAATTAAAATTCCGAAATGGTGGCTGTTGAAAATTCAAATTCCGAAATGATGTGTTACATGGTTTTTGATAATTCAGAATTCTTATGAACACATGGTAGAAATCTAAAAGAGGAGAAGAGTAATGATGTAACACCCCGTAATTTTAACGACACTAAAAGATGATAAATTAAAGAATAATTAATTTAATATCCAGAATTAAGGGAAAAAGACTGCGCCATTGCATTCATCTCGGAATTCTGGTCGAAATAAACACCTGGTTTGCATAAAACGGACACTAGGGTCACTCACAAAGGAATGCACTAGCTTTAGAGGGGTATTGTTGGTAAACATGTATAGAAATATTACAAGACAGAACATATAAAATAGCGTAAGTAAAACCAACTTTCATATCATTAATAAATAAGGTCTAAAGCCTTTTACATCAGAGAATTTCTTACATGAAAACCTGTCTTGCAATAGTAAAGAAGCATAAAAACCTTTTTATAAATTATTCCCCAAGTGAATCAGTAAAGTAGCCATAGCCAAGAAAAGTCCAAGCCATACATGATGACCTTCAAACAGAAGAAGTCCAAACTAACAATAGCATTTCCTCCCTGTAACCTGGGGGGGGAATGGAAGACAAGAAGCGAAAGAAAACGGGGTCAGTCATAAAGACTGGTAAGCCCTGACTACTATCAGTACATAAACTAATAAAGTTAACTGACATGAGAAACTGAGATGAAACATAAGTATGATGAAAAGATAGATAAGCTAAACCAAAACAACAGGATGAACTACAGTACCCAGATAAACTAAGGTGTCATGATAAGTTATGGTGTCAAGATACAACAAAGTATCACATCGTCAGGTTTCTATCAAGTATAATATCCCAAGGTATCTGTCATGTATGACATCCCGAGGTTACTATCAAGTATTTTTCTCATTGTTCTAACATGTATATTTGCTCTGCACCTCTCGTACTAGTATCCCAACCCGCGTCATGTGTTAACTATGAATGTCCCTTGCCCAATATCATGTAATGGTCCATGTCAACCTAATATATAGCATATGAAGGTTCCCCAACTCGTATGTTTCTTTCCCTGTATAAGTTCAGTCCTTTGCCGTACGGCGTACGGGCTTTCCCATGTAAATCTATACCACCTCAACGTAGTACCATTTTATCCTTGAAGTTGTTTTGGACTTCTACCCTTGATCTGGTTATGTTTTCTTACCATGAACTACCGCGTGTTCACTTAGGATTTATGCCACCTAGGACCACTAGGGATTATGCTACCTAATGCACGTTTCCGTGTCTCAGTTTGGGTTCAAGCCACCTAGGGCCACAAGGGATTATGCCACCCGTCAACCGTGCCCTTTATCCCACGTATGTATCGTGAATCGTTTTCCATGTCTAGATGCACATGTATCTCAATGTGCCATCCGAGTTCCGTGCCAGGGCAAATCAAGAAATACGGGACTCGGTCGGGAGCTCTAAGTCGTCTGTTGATGCAATATCAAGGTCTGTTTTTGTATCTGTGGCTATGGTCCCACGTGACCCCTCCCTCAACTACTGAAAGGCAACCCAAGAAAAATCATGTATGAGAACTACGTCCCGGCCCCACTATGCCCCACATTCCTATTGGCTAACCTCACCCATGACTCGATAGCAAGAACATGGTCTGTTGGGAGTTCTCTGCCTTTCCGTTCGTACACGATTGACTAAAGATGGTAGGTAGTCGACGATGCGCTATCCAAGGCAAAAAAATCAAGTATCGTCGACTCCACGCTAATCCATCCCCGTCTTTAGGTTGCTCGCACAGCAACCAAGGCATACTCTTGGTTATTCTACCGCAGACCTTAACCTCTGTGAGCCCAGGCGGATCATCTGCAACCTCACAGAGGGATACCAAGAGTATCCTCACGTCCTCCAAAGCTACCGCTTCATCACCCAGTTCGTTGGAGCCTTTATCTAAGTTAGATAATTCGCTCCTCCACCTGTGTTCAAGCGATGACCTACCATATCGGGTTACTCATCTATCTGTGAACTGGCCCAATTCCCTTGACTAAGAATTATTACTTAGTTATCCTAAACTAAGGTTTACCACTTAGTCTCCTTTCCCGTTATCCTTGTTAATCCCGGTTTTCCACCTTGTCCCCTGAACTAGGGTTTTGCCTAATGGGTTAAGTGTTGTCATTTCAGTTCATGACTTAACCCGCCTACAAATCATGTCAAGATTTGGCTAAGTATTAAGTTCAAGACCTAGCCCTAAAAGTTGGTTAAGTATACCAAGAAGCCCATGACTTAACCCTATTCAATCATCAAGCCAAATTGGTTAAGTATTTGTTTATCTTAACCCTTTCAGATTATCGTGTTAGATTGGTTAAGCATAGATTATATTAACCTCATCAGATTATCGAGTCGAATTGGTTATGTATAGATTAACTTAACTCCGTCCACTAATCGTATTATAATGGTTAAGTATATTTAAACGGTCTTGTAACTTAACCCTATCAAGTTCTCATATTAGATTGGTTAAGTATAGATTACTTAACCTCATCAAATCATCATGCATAATTGGTTAAGTACAAGTTACTTAACCCCATTAAATCATCATGTTAAGATTGGTTAAGTATAGATCACTTAACCTCATTGAATTATCAAGTTTAGATTCTTTAAGTGTTTAACCTAACCCCATCGGATTACCGTGTTTAGATTAGTTAAGTCTAGGTTAACTTAACCCCATCAAATTACCATGTTTAGATTAGTTAGGTGTGGGTTAACCTAACTCCATCTAATTACCGTGTTTAGATTAGTTAAGTGCAGGTTAACTTAAACTCCATCAAATTACCGTGTTTAGATTTGTTAGGTGTGGGTTAACCTAACTCCATCTAATCACCGTGTGTAGATTAGTTAAGTGTAGGTTACTTAACCCCATCTAATTACCAAGTCGGATTGGTTAAGTATGGATTAGCTTAACCCCATCCCCTAATTGCATTTTACGATTAAGTGTCATTAAGAAATCAAGTCCGGTTTAACTTAACCTACCCTTTCATGTCATATCAGTTAAGTGTCATTAGTTAAATTAACTTAACCTAATCATGTGTCATTCATTAACTTAATGCACCCCAACCTCTCACATTAGACCTTGTTGTGGTTACTAGTTAAGTCGGGCGAGTCCGGGTAGTTTTACACCACAACCTAGTCTAACCTCGGGTCTTAAGCGCGACATGACCAACTTCTCACATTGGGTCTTATTGTTTACAACTACTAGTTAGGCCGGTCGGGTCCGGGTAGTTTTACGTTGCAAACTCAACCCAACCTCGAGTTGGTCACTTTCATGTTTAGTCTAGTGTCATATTACACTTACAACCCATACACGTCTAGTTCTCAAGTTCCATGTTCATAGCAAAAATTACATGTTTCATGTTTATACCAATTTACCCAAGTCATGTTTCATGTCATTAAAGTTTACCCATAACGTAACCCCAACGCTTTTAAACTCGCATATACATTCGCAACAACACATAATGGATTTAAGAAGGAACTTAGCAAAGGCATGACAAAAAGGGTATAAGGCCACAAGTTAATCATGGTGGCATATGAGGCATAAATGTGTTCATTAACTTGCATGTTACATTATTAAGCCTCAAAAACATGCATAACCCCAAACTTAGCACATAGGCGAATCATGATGATAGGTGACATAGAAAGATGACTAGAAGTTCGCATATAGCATTATATGCAAGTTATCATAAGGGATATGATAGCTCTCATGTTGCATAATGCAACATTCAACATAAAGCTTATAGCTTTTAGCCCACAAGATCAAGATAATGTCTTTACAAACATGATGGGATACATAACATGATAGCATGTATGATACTTAATGTTCAAACCCAAACTTGCAACATTCATTTAACTTCATAGTCTAAAAAGAAAGTAGAAAAGGGCTTACAATGCTATGAAGGTAATAAAACGACATATAATACAAAGATTGAGACGAAGCCACTCAAGCAACACCAAAAACCCCCAATGATAAGCTCCAAATGAAACCCTTGAGCAAATATCAATAGAAATCCTTGCCTTGAAGTAGAAAGGTTGTAACTTTGGCTAGAATGCAACTTATAAACTCTCTTACAAACTTGAAATCACTCATATGATCATGTAATCTCTCTTGTGAATGAAGATAGAATTTATTACAAGAGGATGGAGGCCATGACTAAACATTTTGGCATAGTTTAGTTGTAGGATCAATTTATGAGGGTTTTAGATTAGGTTAGGGGTCTTTTTATAGAAGATTAGGATAGTTTAGGCCATAGGATTAACCCTAGTTTAGATCCTAGCCACTGAAATTCGTCACAAGCTAACAAACCAGACCAAAAGCATGTCTTGGGGAAGAAGTCAGGTGCACCAGGCCAAACTGGCCAGGCCACCTGTGTCGACTGCCCAGTCGACTTGGCAGTCGACTTGGGGGGGGGGGGGGGGTGGTGTCGACTTGGCAGTCGACACCCCATTTGACTTAGCCTGTGTTGACTTTTTGAATTCCTGATTTGAATTCGAATCTGTTTTGAATTCTGAAAATTCTGAAAATTCTGAAAACTTCGACGGACCATATCTTGGTCATACGGACTCCGATTCTCGAAAACTCGTACACTATTTCGCGTATTTTTCCGAGACGAACGCAATGGCACAACCCGTTTTCCTAGATTAAGATTTTATCATTAAATTCTACTTTGATTCTTGTCTTAGCATGTTGTAAAAATCCAGGTTGTTACATTCTCCCCAACTTAAAGGATTTCGTCCCCGAAATCTCCAAGTTAGGAAGAACGTATCCTACCATCCATCATCCATTTACTCAAAACATCATCCAAAGGCAACCATAGTCCTTAGATGATTTCGAATGCCATGTGAACATATGCAGAACATGTGTGTGTATATGCTCCTTAGCTAATGCAAATGATCAGACCTGAATGATCTTTCTAATGCAAAATATGTTTAGTGCCATGAATCCAACATGTATGCAAATAGTACTAGTCATATAAACACTATATGTGTGCACAACCATTCATCCACATGCAACATCCACATGATAACATGTTCAATTTCAACCATAAAAAAGTACAAATACTCGTGCATATGCAACATGAAACGTGACCGCGTCAATCTAGTATCTAATGTGCATTCGCGTATCCACGAGCAACCACTTGCAACCATTTGTAACCATATCAATCATAACGTGTTTCAAATACATGTTTACATCCATAGTTCTATCTAAGGTTCCCAAGATAGGATAAAGACAAACTCCTTACGGGGTTTGTAAGAGAAACAGGACCGAGAGGGTGTCCACCAAGCGATAGCATGCAAGTAAGCTCTACAGGTGAACCAAGGATCAAAGATATACTCTTAAAAAGAGACATGATGCGCGTGTCTAAGCCGCATTTCCATGAGCTTAATTCCATTATGCCCTGACCGCCTTTGACTTCATGACTTCGTAGCTCCTTGATTCCTATTTCCAAGGTATGAGTTGGGACTCATTTCACTATCGCCTCTCGTTCCACTTTCACTTATTCTTTCCCTAGTATACTTGGCTCAACCATATCTGCGTACTCATGCAAGCTCTCCAAAATTCACTAGTGAATTCTAGATCTCGTTTACCGATGCCAATCCATGTTACCACGTGCACTTACTAGGGTGATTCCTATAACCCATGCTCAAGCGGAATGAACCATCCGTCTTATTGGCGAATGTTACTCGATTGGATTAGAGATTTCCGATAAATGCATCAAGAGATTCTAGGTAACTAACCATGACAGAACCCAAAAGGTTATACGAGACTTCGAGGGTATTACCAAGGCAAGTTAAGAGTTTAACTATCCTCCTTTCAAAACCGAGAATGGCATCCATTACTAGATCACCACTTCATCCCTAGAATCCATCCATAGCTCAACAATAGAAGCATTGTTTCTAATCTCAACACTTGGCATAGATGTTCTCAAATCCAAACAAGTCATGAATAAATGGACCGACTCTCCAACTAGATTTTGGGACTAAAGTGGGATCTTCTACCATGCTAGTACCAAGGTGCAGAGACTTAACTATCGAGGAAGACTTAAATGATGCGATGATCAAAACAAAGTCCAGACGGGACGATAGAAAAGAAAGGCTAAGCCTTTAACAGAAACGGTACCATTCCTCTTAGGTACGCTAGAAATGAGAGCATACAATTGCCCTCTCGCTGATTTGTCCTTATCTTCCTTTGTGGATCAAGCCATACCAACAAGTTGCTTATTCTTAAGCTCGTGTCCTTTATCCTTGCTCTTATTATCCCTTCTTATAACTTCGGTAACAGGCCTCTCGATAGCTTCCTCCATCGCACGGGAAAACACTTACGTAGCTAGACAAGGATTAGTCGCAGTTAAAACTACTGTGACTACAGATGGAGGAAAGAAAGGAAAAGAGGTTCAATCAAGGAAACAAAGGATAGTGCTAATGGCTTTTGGGGAATAGCCTTTAAAAAAACTTTTCTTGAAAAATGCTTCTTTGTAAACAGATGTATGACATCCCGAGGTTACTATCAAGTATTTTTCTCATTGTTCTAACATGTATATTTTCTCTGCACCTCTAGTACTAGTATCACAACCCGCATCATGTGTTAACTATGAATGTCCCTTACCCAATGTCATGTAATGGTCCATGTCAACCTAATATATAGCATATGTAGGTTCCCTAACTCGTATGTTTCTTTCCCTGTATAAGTTCAGTCCTTTGCCGTAGGCCGTACAGGCTTTCCCATGTAAATCTATACCACCTCAACGTAGTACCATTTTATCCTTGAAGTTGTTTTTGACTGCTACCCTTGATCTGGTTATGTTTTCTTACCATGAACTATCGCGTGTTCACTTAGGATTTATGCCACCTAGGACCACTAGTGATTATGCTACCTAATGAACGTTTCCGTGTCTCGGTTTGGGTTCAAGCCACCTAGGGCCACTAGGGATTATGCCACCCATCAACCGCGCCCTTTATCCCACGTATGTATCGTGAATCGTTTTCCATGTCTAGATGCACATGTATCTCAATGTGCCATCCGAGTTCCGTGCCAGGGCAAATCAAGAAATACGGGACTCGGTCGGGAGCTCTAAGTCATCTGTTGATGCAGATATCAAGGTTTGTTTTTGTATCCGTGGCTATGGTCCCACGTGACCCCTCCCTCAACTACTGAAAGGCAACCCAAGAAAAATCATGTATGAGAACTACGTCCCCGCCCCACTATGCCCCACTTTCCTATTGGCCAACCTCACCCATGACTCGATAGCAAGAACATGGTCTGTTGGGAGTTCTCTGCCTTTCCGTTCGTACACGATTGACTAAAGATGGTAGGTAGTCGACGACGCGCTATCCAGGGCAAAAAAATCAAGTATCGTCGACTCCACGCTAATCCATCCCCGTCTTTAGGTTGCTCGCACAGCAACCAAGGCATACTCTTGGTTCTTCTATCGCAGACCTTAACCTCTGTGAGCCCAGGCGGATCATCTGCAACCTCACAGAGGGATACCAAGAGTATCCTCACGTCCCCCGAAGCTACCGCTTCGTCACCCAGTTCGTTGGAGCCTTTATCTAAGTCAGATAATTCGCTCCTCCACGTGTGTTCAAGCGATGACCTACCGTATCGGGTTACTCAACTATCTGTGAACTGGCCCAATTCCCTTGACTAAGAATTATTACTTAGTTATCCTAAACTAAGGTTTACCACTTAGTCTCCTTTCCCATTATCCTTGTTAATCACGGTTTTCCACCTAGTCCCCTGAACTAGGGTTTTGTCTAATGGGTTAAGTGTTGTCATTTCAGTTCATGACTTAACCCACCTACGAATCATGTCAAGATTTGGCTAAGTATTAAGTTCAAGACCTAGCCCTACAAGTTGGTTAAGTATACCAAGAAGCCCATGACTTAACCCTATTCAATCATCAAGCAAAATTGGTTAAGTATTTGTTTATCTTAACCCTATCAGATTATCGTGTTAGATTGGTTATGCAGAGATTATCTTAACCTCATCAGATTATCGAGTCGGATTGGTTAAGTATAGATTAACTTAACCCCGTCCACTAATCGTATTATAATGGTTAAGTATATTTAAACGGTCTACTAACTTAACCCTATCAAGTTCTCATATTAGATTGGTTAAGTATAGATTACTTAACCTCATCAAATCATCATGTATAATTGGTTAAGTACAAGTTACTTAACCCCATTAAATCATCATGTTAAGATTGGTTAAGTATAGATCACTTAACCTCATTGAATTATCAAGTTTAGATTGTTTAAGTGTTTAACCTAACCCCATCGGATTACCGTGTTTAGATTAGTTCAGTCTAGGTTAACTTAACCCCATCAAATTATCGTGTTTAGATTAGTTAGGTGTGGGTTAACCTAACTCCATCTAATTACCGTGCTTAGATTAGTTAAGTGTAGGTTAACTTAAACTCCAACAAATTACCGTGTTTAGATTAGTTAGGTGGGTTAACCTAACTCCATCTAATCACCGTGTTTAGATTAGTTAAGTGTAGGTTACTTAACCCCATCTAATTACCAAATCGGATTGATTAAGTATGGATTAGCTTAACCCCATCCCCTAATTGCATTTTACGGTTAAGTGTCATTAAGAAATCAAGTCCGGTTTAACTTAACCTACCCATTCATGTCATATCGGTTAAGTGTCATTAGTCAAATTAACTTAACCTTATCATGTGGCATTCATTAACTTAATGCACCCCAACCTCTCACATTAGACCTTGTTGTGGTTACTAGTTAAGTCGGGCGAGTCCGGGTAGTTTTACACCACAACCTAGTCTAACCTCGGGTCTTAAGCGCGACATGACCAACTTCTCACATTGGGTCTTATTGTTTACAACTACTAGTTAGGCCGGTCGGGTCCGGGTAGTTTTACGTTGCAAACTCAACCCAACCTCGAGTTGGTCACTTTCATGTTTAGTCTAGTGTCATATTACACTTACAACCCATACACGTCTAGTTTTCAAGTTCCGTGTTCATAGTCAAAATTACATGTTGTCATGTTTATACCAATTTACCCAAGTCGTGTTTCATGTAATTAAAGTTTACCCATAACGTAACCCCAACGCTTTTAAACTCGCATATTCATTCGCAACAACGCATAATGGATTTAAGAAGGAACTTGGCAAAGGCATGACAAAAAGGGTATAAGGCCACAAGTTAATCATGGTGGCATATGAGGCATAAATGTGTTCATTAACTTGCATGTTACATTATTAAGCCTAAAAAACATGCATAACCCCAAACTTAGCACATAGGCGAATCATGATGATAGGTGACATAGAAAGATGACTAGAAGTTCGCATATAGCATTATATGCAAGTTATCATAAGGGATATGATAGCTCTCATGTTGCATAATGCAACATTCAACATAAAGCTTATAGCTTTTAGCCCACAAGATCAAGATAATGTCTTTACAAACATGATGGGATACATAACATGATAGCATGTATGATACTTAATGTTCAAACCCAAACTTGCAACATTCATTTTAATTCATTGTCTAAAACGAAAGTAGAAAAGGGCTTACATTGCTATGAAGGCAATAAAACGACATATAATACAAAGATTGAGACGAAGCCACTCAAGCAACACCAAAAACCCCAAATGATAAGCTCCAAATGAAACCCTTGAGCAAATATCAATAGAAATCCTTGCCTTGAAGTAGAAAGGTTGCAACTTTGGCTAGAATGCAACTTATAAACTCTCATACAAACTTGAAATCACTCATATGATCATGTAATCTCTCATGTGAATGAAGATAGAATTTATGACAAGAGGATGGAGGCCATGACTAAACATTTTGGCATAGTTTAGTTGTAGGATCAATTTATGAGGGTTATAGATTAGGTCAGGGGTCTTTTTATAAAAGATTAGGATAGTTTAGGCCATAGGATTAACCCTAGTTTAGATCCTAGCCACTGAAATTCATCACAAGCTAACAAACCAGACCAAAAGCATGTCTTGGGGAAGAAGTCAGGTGCACCAGGCCAAACTGGCCAGGCCACCTGTGTCGACTCCCCAGTCGACTTGGCAGTCGACTTGGGGGGGGGTGTCGACTTGGCAGTCGACACCCCCTTTGACTTAGCCTGTGTTGACTTTTTGAATTCCTGATTTGAATTCGAATCTGTTTTGAACTCTGAAAATTCTGAAAACTTCGACGTACCATATCTTGGTCATACGGACTCCGATTCTCGAAAACTCGGACTCTATTTCGCGTATTTTTCTGAGACGAACGCAATGGCACGGCCCGTTTTCCTTTATTCAGATTTTATCATTAAATTCTGACTTGATTCTGGTCTTAGCATGTTGTAAAAATCCGGGTTGTTACATGGTTGTTGATAATTCAGAATTCTTATGAACACATGGTAGAAATCTAAAAGAGGAGAAGAGTAATGATGTAACACCCCGTAATTTTAACGACACTAAAAGATGGTAAACTAAAGAATAATTAATTTAATATTCAGAATTAAGGGAAAGAGACTGCGCCATTGCATTCGTCTCGGAATTCTGGTCGAAATAAACACCCGGTTTGCATAAAACGGACACGATATGAAGAAGTTATTAAGATTTGAAGTTTGTATACACATAAGAAGAATATATATGAATAAAATATGTCCAGAAAATTCAAACAGTTCAAAATCTCAGAAATTGGGGGAGCAGGAAAATTCCCGCTCAGAGGTGTCGACCCCATCAAGGGGGTGTCGACCCTTGGGTCAACCCCATAAGGGGGGTGTCGACCCATGGGTCGACCCCCCTACGGTAGATCTGGGCTGATTAGGGTTTTGGGTGACAGCTACATATATGGCCTCATTTCTCTTATTTCTCCACACAAAAAATAATGGAGAACTAGATGATGCATCTACCCAGATCAAAACAAGTCTTTTCTTCTGCAATCAAGTCATTCAATTTTAGAGATCTGTGATCCAACGCCAGCAATCCCTTCTCTATTTTTCTAGTTCCAAACACTATGAGTCTATGTTAATTTTAGAACTAATTATTTAAAAAGTAAATTTTGACATGAAAATAACTTGGATCTATGCCTGTGACTATTTGAATTATATCAGATCTGCTCTAATCTGTTTATCTAAGTTATTCTGACATGACTATGAACTAGATCTGAACCTATACCTATTTAGCATGTTAGATCTACCATTGTTTGTAGATCTAATTCACTGTTTAGCTCACCTCATGCCTGTTCATATTATGTTTGTAGCTAAATCAAACCTGTTATTAGTTGGATATCTAATTCATTGTTTAGATCTCATCATGCCTATTAGAATCAGTTCTATTGTCACATGTTTATCAGATCTGTTCTTATATGCCTATCTTGTCAATATGCCACTATATGTTTATGACTATTTCTTTCATTATATGTCGATCTTGTTAGTTTGATCATTTCTGTCCTCTTCCCTTCAACTTTTCCCTTTTATTTTTATAGCCAGGCTACCTTCGAGCCTAGGCATGCCGCTGAAATATGCGAACACATTAAATTGGGAACGAGGGGAAAACAGTAAAATTGGGGCGTAACTTGTAAATGGAAATTTGGGCATAACTTGAATGAAATATATGAATATGAATTTGGGGGCATAAATCAAATTGTGATTAAAAACCTTAGTTTGGGGCATATGGTTCATTACGAACATAACTTGGGAAAGGGGCATGAAAAACTATAACGACATAGGAATAATTGGTTAATAATTGAAATGCCTAGAATTACAGTAATTAGAAAATGTAACTGCACTTAGACACGAGGTTATATTACACTTGTGGTGGAAGTCTGCCTAGAACCGTCCGGCATATCCAGCGACCACAAGTGGTGAATCTAATGTGAGGGATGTAAGTGCATAAACACGAGACATGCTAAGACACAAGGTTAAGTACGACCTATGCTAGAAGTCTGCCCGAAACCGACCGACATATCTAGCATCCACAAGTGGTAAGCTTAATGTGGGAGGTCTAGCACATTATAACCATAAATGAATATGGTAATGAATTGAAATACTTAACCTAGTTGAATCCATAGGGATTGTATGAACATGTATAACTTGAGTAGGGGTTAAGTAAACTTGTTTGAAACTGTGGGTGGGTTAAGTAAATCTTGGGTGGGTGTTTTATATTTATATATATAGGCCCACAAACTTAACCTGTGGGGTCATGCAATCTTTTACTCTGGTATGACATAACCTATGGAAAACCTAGTAGGGATGCAAGCGTAGGGGGAAGCTTGTATCATCTTGTGTGTGGGACCCATTTCAGTTAGTAACCTACATATAGGTATCAAACGAATACTCCAAACTAGGTCGGAGTCGGGACACGCTTACTGGGATGATTGTAAGAGATCCAAACGTAGGGGACGGTATGGGCGGCAGATTCTGACAGGGTCATGTGCGTGCATGGGTCCGACAGAGGAAGTTTAGATGTCGTGACACCTGTAGATATGGTTATGCACATCCTGAAAACGAAGGACTGCCACTTTAGGGAGTGATACACCCTACTATAGGGCTAGCACAGGGTATCTACGGAGTAGGGAGCCGATCGATTATGGTAGAAATTAGGGTACATCTAGACTTCGGTATGTTGGGGAGCCCGTTAATATCCTTAGGAGTAACTTTGGTATGTTGGGCTGTCTCTTGATTGTATGGGGTGAAAACTTCCCACTGGAAGTACACCTAAACCTACCATCTTATACTTGTTGGGGATCATCTTGTTAATAAGACACTAGTTTTGGTGTAGAGAGAAAAGAGGGATCATTAGAGAAGCGCAATATACTCTATCATGTTTGTCCTGTTTACCTTGTCTTACCTACCTTTTGGATGTTATCTCTCTTATCCACTATATATGTCTGTCATGATAATTTTACTTATTTATATGCTAAAAGTAACTTGGCTCACCAAACTTTATGTCTGACCCATTTTGTTTCCTCTTCTTTCTCTTCCGTTCCCCTGGTTCTCAAGGTGGGAATAACCAAGCTTGAACAGGATTCTGCTTACATCTTGCTTGGAGCGGCATAGATATACTGCTCGATTTAATGATTCTCTACTGTGGCTATGTTTTGGGGATTATTCTTCTTTATTTATTGTACTCTAATGTTTTAAGTACAAGACAGCAATTTTAATGATCTACTTGGTTTTATGTTTTTCACACATATGATGTGACCATGTTTTGAACTACGATGCTTTATGTTTAATAATTTTTTTTTAATTCCTCTGCCATTTTATATCTGTCTTGTAATGTTTCTGTTTCAGTTTACCTATAACGCTTCACGAAACTTAAAGCATTCTCTTAATGAGTGACATTAACGGACGTGGGTTGTCACACTTGGTATCAGTGATGAAGGTTACCAGATCGGATAAAACAGTTTGAAAATTATTTTCAAAAAGGTTTTAAAAGAAAGCATTTTCAAAAAGAAAAGTCTATTTTGAAACACATATTCCCCAAAGTCATATGTAATATCTTTCGATCCTTTGTTTGAATCCCTTTCCATTTCTTTTCAGCATGTCTTTGGAACCTAATATTCCTGAGGGCATTACGATACCAGGCTAGTTCCGTAGGTATCTAGAGGCCACAGCACCTGCTTGTGGTCAAGCTGATGTTCTTCCCACAACTGCACCCGTCATTCCTCCTCCTCTTCCACATGCATATAATTTCTCTAAGATCTACAAAGATTTTTGTGCTATGGGAGGAAAGCCATTCCGTGGAACCGAGATGTTCGTAGTGGCAAGGAATTGGCTAAAAAAGACGGAGGGTCTGTTTGGATTTTTTGAAGTGGACGATCGTAGTAGGATTTAGTTAGCTGCCTCGCTACTAAAAGATGAAACTTCGTTCTGGTAGAAAGTGAAGCAAGCAGGGCATCCAGTGGAGACTTAGGATGATTTTCGGCAAAGGTTTGAAATGTAGTTTCTTTCTCAAGCTGAGAAAAGCATGCAAATAGAAAGATTCTTGGCGCTCAAGCAAGGAGGCATGACTGTTAAAGAGTATGTTAACAAATTCAACCAACTATCGAGGTTTGCGTTAGAGCTAGTAGATACCTCGCATAAGAAAGCTTTACGGTTTGTTAGAGGACTGAATGAACCCCTTCATGGGTTAGCTATGTCCCATATTCCAATGGGAGAAACATTTGAAAGGCTTGTTGATATGGCCTCGATGCATGAGGAAGATAAAGCTAAAAAGAAAGAAGTTATGGTTGAGGAAACACAAAATAATAAAGTATGGCCCAAGAAGGGACAACAACAAAAACTACAAAAGAAAGGCAGAAAGAATGATAAGGCTAATGAAAAGAGGAAGTGCCATAATTGCGGTTGTGAGGGTCATTTGATCAGGGACTGCAAAAGAAGGAAGAATGCTTGCTTCAGTTGTGGAGAAGTCGGACACTTTTCTAAGGAGTACCCGACGAAGTAAGGACAAGGGCAAAGGGCAAGAGCTTTTGGAGGGCAAGTGCATGCTCTCGCATCAGTGCTCTAGATCGAGGTAGGAAAGTTTCTGTGGAATGTTTGATTTCTTTTTTCAGTCATCTATTAGAACTCTTTTTGATTCTACCGCTTCGCATTCATTTATATCTGATTCTATAGTTGTAACAACCCGAAAATCTGGGCCAGTTTAAAATTTTTATTTTGGCAATTTTAGCGAATTTTGATTATTTAAAATGAATTATTTTAAATAAAATCGGCGAGAAATTTATTTTGAATTGAAATCGACGTATATATTATATACGTCGTCGTTAGAATATAAATAATTATATATAATTATAAATAGAATTGAAAATGGCGCGGTAGTTCGAAAATTCGATTTCTAATTTCAAATGAATATACAGAATTCGTTATAAGTCAGAATTGAACGAAACAAGAAATATTTGAATCTGATGAAGAATATCTTTCTAACGAAGTTGAGAAACTGAGATTTCACTTTAGAAGTTGAAAGATATGTCCAGTTGAAAATTCAGAAAAGTCGCTGTGGAATTTATATATATTTTAATATATATATAAAGGCCTTGAAATTAGCCGTTTTGCAAATGACCTCGGATTTCGACGAAACCAGTTTTGTTGGGTCCGTGGTGTAAAGTTATGGCTTGGTTTCAAATTTCATAATTTTTCGAATCAATATGTGAGCGTGGCAAAGGAAAACGCGTTTGACCAGTTTCAGTTGATTTTAATCGACTGGAAATTGGCCATTTTACAAACGGTCTCAGGATACGACGAAACTAGTTTTGTTAGGACCGTATCGTCAATACGAAGCTAGAAAATATTTTTTGGGAATTTTTCTAGTTAGTATGTGGCCCCGGTAAATTGAAATGCACGTTTAAAATTCAATATAATGATATAAATGTAAATGCAACAGAAACTGATCGAAACGATCGAATCAGCTTGCGGTACATATCCCATTGTGTTCGGAATGGGGGTGAAACGCTATGGGCGACAGGCGGTGGACCTCGTATAGAGGTCGTATGTGAAAGTCAACTTTTAAATAATAAAATATTATATATAAAAAAAAAAAAAAACTTCTCTCCCCCCCCCCCCCCCGTTAACCCGCTCTGCCCCCCCCCCCTTTTGTTTCATTTCGATTTCAGATTAGAAAAAAAAAAAAAAAAGAAAGAAGAAGATCGGAGACGTAGAGGCGGGGAGGAGCCGCCGCCCTCCCCGAGACCACCGCGCCTCCAGGGGGGCGCATCGCCCACCGCCTTCAGGCGTAGCCCCCCCACGAGATCCAGGCAGCCACCTCAAGCCCTGGGCCGATTTCAGCCCTCCGCTCCACCCACCGACGCGCGCTAGGGCGCCGACCACCCCCTCTCTCCTCCGCAACAACGAGCGCACCTCCCTAGCCCTCTTTGTGCGACGCTCAGCACCCCCGACGATCTGCGAAACCCCCCCCTCTGTAAGTCGTTTTGTTTATTTTATTTTTGTTTTAATTCTGCAATGCTAGTTTTTTTAGGTTAATACTGTAATGTTTTTTTATAAAGATTTAAACTGTTTTTTTAATTTACTTTGACTGTTTTTTTTAATTTTACTTTAACTGTTTTTTAATTTTACTTGAAACCTGTTTTTTTTATTTATTTTGAAAACTGTTTTTTTTATTTTGATTTTTAAAACTGAATTTTTAATGATTTTAAAAACTGATTTTATTTTAAAAGGTTTAATCTTTTAAAAAAAAAAGATTGTTTTGAAAACATATATGAAATTGTTTTGAAAATATATGTTGTTTTTAAAAAATAAAAACAACTTTGTTTTTATAAAGATATCAACTTTGTTTTTTTTTAAAAAAGATATGAACTTTGAAAATAAAAAGGCGAGTACTTTAAAAATAAAAAGGCGAGTTCTTTGAAAGTAAAAAGGCGAAATCTTTATCTTTGAAAATGCAAAATCTTTAGGTGGAAAATAGCGTGATAAAAATATAATTTTTATCTATATAACATAGATGTGAAAATATGATTTTTATATGTTGAACTTCAAAGTAAAAATTCGATTTTTATATATTGAACTTTGAAGTAAAAATTCGATTTTTATATATTGAACTTTGAAGTAAAAATTCGATTTTTATATATTTAACTTTGAACTAAAAATTCGATTTTTATATACTTAACTTTGAAATAAAAATTCGATTTTTGTATATTGAATAGTGAAATAAAAATTCGATTTTTTATATATTGAATAACATAGTAAAAATTCGATTTTTATATATATTGAATAGCGAAGTAAAAATGTGATTTTTACGTATGTAGTGGAAGCAGCAACGAAGGTGACAAAAAGGCGAAACAACGAAGACTTCTGCAAATGAAGAGCTGTGGAGCTAGGATAGCTATATGTGAGAATTTCTCACCTTTCAATTTCTTTTCTAATTATATATATACTAGGATGCAGACGGTGCTTAGTAGCACCCGACACAATCGTCCACAGACCATGGACTTGTTTGTTTGGTTGCATAGATTAGTTGAATTATTTGTTTGAATTGAATTGTTTGGTGAGATGAAATTGATTTGATTGATGTGTGAATGGCGTGGGCCTTCACTAGACCGGGGATAAGGCTAGGCCTCGTCCCGTTTCTAGTATCGTGCCGTTATGCCGCCGAAATTTTCTAAAATAAGTTAGAAAAATAAAAATATCATTTTATTTAAAGAATGAATTGAATAGAAATTCATAGGTTGAAATAAAATGTTTTATCGTTAAAAATATAATTTTTAACGTGAAGTGAATAAAATAAAATATTCATTTACAAACCAGATGGTTTGTTTATGTACACCTATTTGAAGGACATTGATTGGGTCGATAAATTTTACACATCGCCCAACAGCACAAATAAAATAGGTGTTTGATTGGTTGAAACCCCACACGGGTGTTGGGATGAAATTTGAAGTTCACTCATCCTGATTGATTAAATATGTCGATCGATCGATTGACAGGCTGTTATAAGCGTTGAATATCTATATTTGATGCTTATACAGTGTAGTGCACTTTGGTTGATGATTGATTATTTTTCAATGCTATGATATACATGTGTTGTATGAAAATCCATATAATTAACTTTATATGGTAATTGATTGGGCCTCATTCCAATTTGAAAAATAAATAATATTATAAAATAAAAGTTCATGTGTTGACAGTACTCATTCATTGAGATTGGTCATGTGTTGAACGAAATATTTTGATAATAACAACTATTTTGAAAATAGAAATTTATGAAGACGTGTTGATTAGATTGACGCCATTTTGACGTGAACGATATTTATATCGATTTTATTGAATTCAAAATGAATTGAAAACGATTTCGAAATGAATTGAATTGAAAACGAATTCAAAATGAATTGAAAACGATTTCGAAATGAATTGAATTGAAAACGATTTCGAAATGAATGAATTGAAAACGATTTCGAAATGAATTGAATTGAAAACGATTTCGAAATGAAATGAATTGAAAACGATTTCGAAATGAATTGAATTGAAAACGAATTCAAAATGAATTGAAAACGATTTCGAAATGAATTGAATTGAAAACGAATTCAAAATGAATTGAAAACGATTTCGAAATGAATTGAATTGAAAACGATTTCGAAATGAAATGAATTGAAAACGATTTCGAAATGAATTGAATTGAAAACGAATTCAAATGGAATTGAAAGCGAATTGAAATGAATTCAAATTGAATTGAAATTCGAATTGAATAGAAATGAATTTTAAAACGAATTTATAAAGAAGAATTCAATTTTGCTTTGAATTGAAATAGAAGTTGAAATAGAATTTGAAACGAATTTAAAACTATTTATATAATTCGTTTTAAATAGAAATCGACGAAATATATATTATATATATAATATAATGGCCTGAATAGAACGCGCCGCACCGCGGCAGTTCGCGAATTTCGACCATTTATTTCAAACGGACATTACGGGAGATCCGACCGTCGGATTCTCCTAAAACCGGAACCGTTGGGTTCGTATCGAAAAGAGCTTTCTAGCAAATGTTAGAAATTTGAAATCTAACGGTTGGATTTGGAATTATGTCCAAATCAAATTCGAAAAAGGTCGCTGTAAGTGCAGTTCGATGGCCGTTGATGGAAATCGACTGTACGGGCCTTGATAAAATTATTAAAAATAGCAATAATTTGTGTAAAATCATAAGAAATGATTTAGAAAGAATTGGGATGAAAAACTCCCTATTTGAAAGATAAAAATAGATTTTTATCGAAATGAACTAGTTTTGAACTAGAATTATAATTCTATTTATTTTTAAATAAATAAATTGAATTTGAAAAGGGTTTTGAAAATAACCAAAATTTCCAATGATTGCATTGGAGTGGATTTGAATCGAAATTGTCTTCGGAATATTTCGATGTTGGAATCCGGGATTATACAGATGTTGTTATGGAAATTTGAAAGATATATATATTTATATCGTTATTTCCAATACGACATTTGTTAGTCGTAGAATTCGATATTGAATATAAGCCGATATATTTTCTATTCAGAGCCTTGTATTGAATATCGAATGTGATTTGGGTTTGTCGTGAGTGGTGTCTTCACTAACACTGTTCTTGAACCCAGTTGAGAAAAGATTAAATCTTTTTATTTAGATTTAATGAAGTGTACCAATTAAATGATATTTAATTGGAATTAAATCGATATTGATTTTTGGGTTTATCGTGAACAGTGTTTTAAATAACACTCGTTCTTTAACCCGATAATTAATGAATGTGATTTTGGGTTTATCGTGAACCGTGTTTTAAATGACACTGATTCTTTAACCCAGATAATGATTAAAACTAAGTGGAGTTTTAATGAATCTTTAATTAGATTGAAAAGATCGAGAATGGAGTATCACCAGTTTTACTCCAGGCGATAGTTAAATCTTTAATTAGATTTGAACGTGAAATTTAGAAACTAACTGTCGGTTAGCCAAGCAGAAGGGTTTTCGGGATATTGATCTGATGTTGGTTTCGGCCTTCGGGGTTAATATTTGGGGAATTATTCTCTTGATTAATTTACGGTTAGTGACTAATGAATTGGAATGAGGCGTATGTTGTGTTTGTGTAACACTTATTTAAAATATACGCGAGTTATTCGGAAAGACCGGGTTTATCCCATTCTGAATAACTGATGCGACGATAAGTCGAAGATGAAGACGATGGTCGAAGACCGGAGGTCTTCACGTCGTTTGGGGGATAACTGATGATCTTGATTGGGCTGTACACCCAAGAAGATGGAAACAGTTAGTGATCGTCCAGACGTACTTGGAGATCGATGGATATGCGGGGTACTAGGTGCCTCCGGTTTCGTTCAGACCCAGAACGGACTTGTAAATGGACTGTGTGTCTGACATCGGATTTCATTCTGTGTGACTGATATCGGTTGCATAGGATGGTTTGCCTGTGTGGCATGCTAAGATGCAAATGATCAAGGCTTCTGTTGAAAAGCAAAGTCTTGTGGTGATGATCAAAGCAAGGCCTTTGTGGCGTAGCTTTGTGTAACGTTTGATTCGCGAGTTTCACACCCGGTATGAATCAAAAACGGGAGACGGACCTCAGGGGGGACATGCGTTTTCTTTCTAGCTAGAAGTGGCGTCAGTGGTTTTACACGCCCTGACGAGTTTGACTTATGTGGTTGTTGCTGTTGCGAGGCGCCTCGGATTGATCGGTCGTTCTCGAACCGATGGAGTCATTTAGTTGGCTCATTTACGCCCCAAAGGGCGGAGAAACGTATTGTTCAGGCATTATAATCCACTTCGTGTGGACCGGCCCTGACGATCCAAGGTACGGTTGCGGCTGTGCCTGAGACACAGGCTAGAGCGTCTCGAATCGGTTGAGGACTATCTTTTGCCTCGGTTCATAGACGGAAATCCAATTTCCAAATACGTGACATTTGCGGTTTTATTTGTAAACCTATATATGGCGACATAGTGGGATGGGGCGCTCATGCCGCCTATGATTGATACTTATGATTTGAAGTTGTTTTATACACTTATAATAGTATCAAATGATTTGTTTTAAAACGTATCAAGCATTCTTTGGCTGTTATAAGGGAAAACCCTATCCTCGACTGCGTTACATTGTGTGATGGGACCTGGGTCTTATAACAGCTTCATTTTTCCTTATTTAGCATTGCGCTGTTTGTTTTATGCACTGGTATTCTTGGGAGGAAACCCGTTCCGTGTTATACGGCGTGGTCCCTTGATTTACCTAGCTTTAAAAATAAAGATTAACTGTTTTAGTTCTCACACCAGTCACATGACTGACCTGGAGTTTATTGTTTTAACCTAAACTCTGGGTGCCCTTATTTTCGACACGGGCAGCTAGTAGTTTTGGTTTTGCAGATTTATATTCACAAGATCCTGGTTTATGGCTGGAACGATATCCGGAAAGCTTTGTATCCGTATATCTACTTCTAGTTGTGTATTGTATTATTTTCCGCTGCTATGTATTTAAATGTAATTTAAATCTCTGATATTTCTGTGTAATATTTATTCATACTCTGTATATTCTTGTAATCTGATGCATTGTTGTAATATACAATGAAATGTTCTTCTGTATGCGTTCTGCTGTGGTTTGTTCTCGAACTATCCGACGCTTTCCTTTACGGGGAAGTTGCGGGTCTTTACACGTGGTATCAGAGCTTTGGTTTACAAAGCTAGAGAACAAGACACATTAGAACCGTACGAAAGAATTCATCGGATATTGGATTAGTAATATCCAATTAGAATGACTCGTTAGAGATGGGATCAGTAGTATCCTAGAACGAGTGTGAAGAATATATTTTTTGAAAGTGAAAACAAATTTTTGTTTTGAAAATCTAAATCACTTAATCGTATTAGATTATTTATTTATATTGATTAGGACAGTCCAATATATAAAGATTTTGCGTATGCGCCTAGCTAGCGTCTATTCGAAGTTTTAATATACTGGATAGATATAGAATCATACTCTAGTGGCCCGAAGATGATTCTGATGATTGACTAGTCGTCATTAGTATTCATGTTCGAGTAACGAAGGTGTGATATCTATATATTTCCTATTGACTGGTGTGAGAACCAAAACTAATATAGATAGATTTATAGTTGTGAATTGGCATCAAAAACCTGATTTTTGACTATGTATCAAAGTTATGGATTTGAAACTCTAATTCACTAATTGATTGATGTTTGCGTTGTTTGTTTATGTGTTTGCTAATTTTTAGCCATTTAGCCTAATTGAACCAAATATTGAATTATATTGAAAATTGGTTGCATCTGCTTGCATATACATGTATATCATTGAACAGGTCATAGCAAGGAGGCTAGAGCCAGATAATAAAATTTGTTTGCCCGACAAATAGGTACATGTTTACTACATAATTTCCTGTTTTGTTTGGGTGATGATGATTTTGTGAGCCTATTGGCTAGCCGCTTGGCTTTTTCTTTTTCTTTTTGAGATCTGAAGGACCGGGGAAGCTATTTGAAATTCCCCGATGCTCCCATTGCAGGGGAGGTTATGGCGAAATTTTTCAAAAATTTAGGGTGTTAGCCAAATTTTTGAAATTTTGAAAATTCTCAGAAACTGAAAAGTTGGAGAACGGAAGCCTGACCGATCGTAGAGTTGAATTATCAAACCACTTTCGACTTTGTTTCTTTTCGGGGACGAAAAATTTTAAGTGGGGGAGATTGTAACAACCCGAAAATCTGGGCCAGTTTAAAATTTTTATTTTGGCAATTTTAGCGAATTTTGATTATTTAAAATGAATTATTTTAAATAAAATCGGCGAGAAATTTATTTTGAATTGAAATCGACGTTTATATTATATACGTCGTCGTTAGAATATAAATAATTATATATAATTATAAATAGAATTGAAAATGGCGCGGTAGTTCGAAAATTCGATTTCTAATTTCAAATGAATATACAGAATTCGTTATAAGTCAGAATTGAACGAAACAAGAAATATTTGAATCTGATGAAGAATATCTTTCTAACGAAGTTGAGAAACTGAGATTTCACTTTAGAAGTTGAAAGATATGTCCAGTTGAAAATTCAGAAAAGTCGCTGTGGAATTTATATATATTTTAATATATATAAAGGCCTTGAAATTAGCCGTTTTGCAAATGACCTCGGATTTCGACGAAACCAGTTTTGTTGGGTCCGTGGTGTAAAGTTATGGCTTGGTTTCAAATTTCATAATTTTTCGAATCAATATGTGAGCGTGGCAAAGGAAAACGCGTTTGACCAGTTTCAGTTGATTTTAATCGACTGGAAATTGGCCATTTTACAAACGGTCTCAGGATACGACGAAACTAGTTTTGTTAGGACCGTATCGTCAATACGAAGCTAGAAAATATTTTTTGGGAATTTTTCTAGTTAGTATGTGGCCCCGGTAAATTGAAATGCACGTTTAAAATTCAATATAATGATATAAATGTAAATGCAACAGAAACTGATCGAAACGATCGAATCAGCTTGCGGTAAATATCCCATTGTGTTCGGAATGGGGGTGAAACGCTATGGGCGACAGGCGGTGGACCTCGTATAGAGGTCGTATGTGAAAGTCAACTTTTAAATAATAAAATATTATATATATAAAAAAAAAAAAAAAATTCTCTCCCCCCCCCCCCCCCCCGTTAACCCGCTCTGCCCCCCCCCCTTTTGTTTCATTTCGATTTTAGATTAGAAAAAAAATAAAAAAAAAGAAAGAAGAAGATCGGAGACGTAGAGGCGGGGAGGAGCCGCCGCCCTCCCCGAGACCACCGCGCCTCCAGGGGGCGCATCGCCCACCGCCTTCAGGCGTAGCCCCCCCACGAGATCCAGGCAGCCACCTCAAGCCCTGGGCCGATTTCAGCCCTCCGCTCCACCCACCGACGCGCGCTAGGGCGCCGACCACCCCCTCTCTCCTCCGCAACAACGAGCGCACCTCCCTAGCCCTCTTTGTGCGACGCTCAGCACCCCCAACGATCTGCGAAACCCCCCCCCCCTCTGTAAGTCGTTTTGTTTATTTTATTTTTGTTTTAATTCTGCAATGCTAGTTTTTTTAGGTTAATACTGTAATGTTTTTTTATAAAGATTTAAACTGTTTTTTTAATTTACTTTGACTGTTTTTTTTAATTTTACTTTAACTGTTTTTTAATTTTACTTGAAACCTGTTTTTTTTATTTATTTTGAAAACTGTTTTTTTTATTTTGATTTTTAAAACTGAATTTTTAATGATTTTAAAAACTGATTTTATTTTAAAAGGTTTAATCTTTTTTAAAAAAAAAAAGATTGTTTTGAAAACATATTTGAAATTGTTTTGAAAATATATGTTGTTTTTAAAAAATAAAAACAACTTTGTTTTTATAAAGATATCAACTTTGTTTTTTTTAAAAAAAGATATGAACTTTGAAAATAAAAAGGCGAGTACTTTAAAAATAAAAAGGCGAGTTCTTTGAAAGTAAAAAGGCGAAATCTTTATCTTTGAAAAGGCAAAATCTTTAGGTGGAAAATAGCGTGATAAAAATATAATTTTTATCTATATAACATAGATGTGAAAATATGATTTTTATATGTTGAACTTCGAAGTAAAAATTCGATTTTTATATATTGAACTTTGAAGTAAAAATTCGATTTTTATATATTGAACTTTGAAGTAAAAATTCGATTTTTATATATTTAACTTTGAACTAAAAATTCGATTTTTATATACTTAACTTTGAAATAAAAATTCGATTTTTGTATATTGAATAGTGAAATAAAAATTCGATTTTTTATATATTGAATAACATAGTAAAAATTCGATTTTTATATATATTGAATAGCGAAGTAAAAATGTGATTTTTACGTATGTAGTGGAAGTAGCAACGAAGGTGACAAAAAGGCAAAACGACGAAGACTTCTGCAAATGAAGAGCCGTGGAGCTAGGATAGCTATATGTGAGAATTTCTCACCTTTCAATTTCTTTTCTAATTATATATATACTAGGATGCAGACGGTGCTTAGTAGCACCCGACACAATCGTCCACAGACCATGGACTTGTTTGTTTGGTTGCATAGATTAGTTGAATTATTTGTTTGAATTGAATTGTTTGGTGAGATGAAATTGATTTGATTGATGTGTGAATGGCGTGGGCCTTCACTAGACCGGGGATAAGGCTAGGCCTCGTCCCGTTTCTAGTATCGTGCCGTTATGCCGCCGAAATTTTCTAAAATAAGTTAGAAAAATAAAAATATCATTTTATTTAAAGAATGAATTGAATAGAAATTCATAGGTTGAAATAAAATGTTTTATCGTTAAAAATATAATTTTTAACGTGAAGTGAATAAAATAAAATATTCATTTACAAACCAGATGGTTTGTTTATGTACACCTATTTGAAGGACATTGATTGGGTCGATAAATTTTACACATCGCCCAACAGCACAAATAAAATAGGTGTTTGATTGTTTGAAACCCCACACGGGTGTTGGGATGAAATTTGAAGTTCACTCATCCTGATTGATTAAATATGTCGATCGATCGATTGACAGGCTGTTATAAGCGTTGAATATCTATATTTGATGCTTATACAGTGTAGTGCACTTTGGTTGATGATTGATTATTTTTCAATGCTATGATATACATGTGTTGTATGAAAATCCATATAATTAACTTTATATGGTAATTGATTGGGCCTCATTCCAATTTGAAAAATAAATAATATTATAAAATAAAAGTTCATGTGTTGACAGTACTCATTCATTGAGATTGGTCATGTGTTGAACGAAATATTTTGATAATAACAACTATTTTGAAAATAGAAATTTATGAAGCCGTGTTGATTAGATTGACGCCATTTTGACGTGAACGATATTTATATCGATTTTATTGAATTCAAAATGAATTGAAAACGATTTCGAAATGAATTGAATTGAAAACGAATTCAAAATGAATTGAAAACGATTTCGAAATGAATTGAATTGAAAACGATTTCGAAATGAATTGAATTGAAAACGATTTCGAAATGAATTGAATTGAAAACGATTTCGAAATGAAATGAATTGAAAACGATTTCGAAATGAATTGAATTGAAAACGATTTCGAAATGAAATGAATTGAAAACGATTTCGAAATGAATTGAATTGAAAACGAATTCAAAATGAATTGAAAACGATTTCGAAATGAATTGAATTGAAAACGAATTCAAAATGAATTGAAAACGATTTCGAAATGAATTGAATTGAAAACGATTTCGAAATGAAATGAATTGAAAACGATTTCGAAATGAATTGAATTGAAAACGAATTCAAATGGAATTGAAAGCGAATTGAAATGAATTCAAATTGAATTGAAATTCGAATTGAATAGAAATGAATTTTAAAACGAATTTATAAAGAAGAATTCAATTTTGCTTTGAATTGAAATAGAAGTTGAAATAGAATTTGAAACGAATTTAAAACTATTTATATAATTCGTTTTAAATAGAAATCGACGAAATATATATTATATATATAATATAATGGCCTGAATAGAACGCGCCGCGCCGCGGCAGTTCGCGAATTTCGACCATTTATTTCAAACGGACATTACGGGAGATCCGACCGTCGGATTCTCCTAAAACCGGAACCGTTGGGTTCGTATCGAAAAGAGCTTTCTAGCGAATGTTAGAAATTTGAAATCTAACGGTTGGATTTGGAATTATGTCCAAATCAAATTCGAAAAAGGTCGCTGTAAGTGCAGTTCGATGGCCGTTGATGGAAATCGACTGTACGGGCCTTGATAAAATTATTAAAAATAGCAATAATTTGTGTAAAATCATAAGAAATGATTTAGAAAGAATTGGGATGAAAAACTCCCTATTTGAAAGATAAAAATAGATTTTTATCGAAATGAACTAGTTTTGAACTAGAATTATAATTCTATTTATTTTTAAATAAATAAATTGAATTTGAAAAGGGTTTTGAAAATAACCAAAATTTCCAATGATTGCATTGGAGTGGATTTGAATCGAAATTGTCTTCGGAATATTTCGATGTTGGAATCCGGGATTATACAGATGTTGTTATGGAAATTTGAAAGATATATATATTTATATCGTTATTTCCAATACGACATTTGTTAGTCGTAGAATTCGATATTGAATATAAGCCGATATATTTTCTATTCAGAGCCTTGTATTGAATATCGAATGTGATTTGGGTTTGTCGTGAGTGGTGTCTTCACTAACACTGTTCTTGAACCCAGTTGAGAAAAGATTAAATCTTTTTATTTAGATTTAATGAAGTGTACCAATTAAATGATATTTAATTGGAATTAAATCGATATTGATTTTTGGGTTTATCGTGAACAGTGTTTTAAATAACACTCGTTCTTTAACCCGATAATTAATGAATGTGATTTTGGGTTTATCGTGAACCGTGTTTTAAATGACACTGATTCTTTAACCCAGATAATGATTAAAACTAAGTGGAGTTTTAATGAATCTTTAATTAGATTGAAAAGATCGAGAATGGAGTATCACCAGTTTTACTCCAGGCGATAGTTAAATCTTTAATTAGATTTGAACGTGAAATTTAGAAACTAACTGTCGGTTAGCCAAGCAGAAGGGTTTTCTGGATATTGATCTGATGTTGGTTTCGGCCTTCGGGGTTAATATTTGGGGAATTATTCTCTTGATTAATTTACGGTTAGTGACTAATGAATTGGAATGAGGCGTATGTTGTGTTTGTGTAACACTTATTTAAAATATACGCGAGTTATTCGGAAAGACCGGGTTTATCCCATTCTGAATAACTGATGCGACGATAAGTCGAAGATGAAGACGATGGTCGAAGACCGGAGGTCTTCACGTCGTTTGGGGGATAACTGATGATCTTGATTGGGCTGTACACTCAAGAAGATGGAAACAGTTAGTGATCGTCCAGACGTACTTGGAGATCGATGGATATGCGGGGTACTAGGTGCCTCCGGTTTCGTTCAGACCCAGAACGGACTTGTAAATGGACTGTGTGTCTGACATCGGATTTCATTCTGTGTGACTGATATCGGTTGCATAGGATGGTTTGCCTGTGTGGCATGCTAAGATGCAAATGATCAAGGCTTCTGTTGAAAAGCAAAGTCTTGTGGTGATGATCAAAGCAAGGCCTTTGTGGCGTAGCTTTGTGTAACGTTTGATTCGCGAGTTTCACACCCGGTATGAATCAAAAACGGGAGACGGACCTCAGGGGGGACATGCGTTTTCTTTCTAGCTAGAAGTGGCGTCAGTGGTTTTACACGCCCTGACGAGTTTGACTTATGTGGTTGTTGCTGTTGCGAGGCGCCTCGGATTGATCGGTCGTTCTCGAACCGATGGAGTCATTTAGTTGGCTCATTTACGCCCCAAAGGGCGGAGAAACGTATTGTTCAGGCATTATAATCCACTTCGTGTGGACCGGCCCTGACGATCCAAGGTACGGTTGCGGCTGTGCCTGAGACACGGGCTAGAGCGTCTCGAATCGGTTGAGGACTATCTTTTGCCTCGGTTCGTAGACGGAAATCCAATTTCCAAATACGTGACATTTGCGGTTTTATTTGTAAACCTATATATGGCGACATAGTGGGATGGGGCGCTCATGCCGCCTATGATTGATACTTATGATTTGAAGTTGTTTTATACACTTATAATAGTATCAAATGATTTGTTTTAAAACGTATCAAGCATTCTTTGGCTGTTATAAGGGAAAACCCTATCCTCGACTGCGTTACATTGTGTGATGGGACCTGGGTCTTATAACAGCTTCATTTTTCCTTATTTAGCATTGCGTTGTTTGTTTTATGCACTGGTATTCTTGGGAGGAAACCCGTTCCGTGTTATACGGCGTGGTCCCTTGATTTACCTAGCTTTAAAAATAAAGATTAACTGTTTTAGTTCTCACACCAGTCACATGACTGACCTGGAGTTTATTGTTTTAACCTAAACTCTGGGTGCCCTTATTTTCGACACGGGCAGCTAGTAGTTTTGGTTTTGCAGATTTATATTCACAGGATCCTGGTTTATGGCTGAAACGATATCCGGAAAGCTTTGTATCCGTATATCTACTTCTAGTTGTGTATTGTATTATTTTCCGCTGCTATGTATTTAAATGTAATTTAAATCTCTGATATTTCTGTGTAATATTTATTCATACTCTGTATATTCTTGTAATCTGATGCATTGTTGTAATATACAATGAAATGTTCTTCTGTATGCGTTCTGCTGTGGTTTGTTCTCGAACTATCCGACGCTTTCCTTTACGGGGAAGTTGCGGGTCTTTACAATAGTTGAGTCTCTACACCGAAATACTAGTATGGTAGTGGATCCCATTGTTGTCTCAAACCACATTGGTGGTTCGGCTCATTTGTCCATGATTTGTCGGGGTTTGAGAATATATGTGTTAGGCATTGAGTTTGGGTGCGATGCATATGTGCTCGGTTTTATGGACTATGGTTTGATTCTAGGGATGGATTGGCTAGCCATGTATGGTGCCATTATGGATTGTAAGAGGAGGGTCGTTAGACTTTTGACTTGTCATGGGAGGACCCTGGAGATTTCTTGTGACCCTAAGGGGTCTGTCATGCTTAGTTTCCTTGAGTCTCTTGACGCATCTATTGATGATCTACGATCTATACCAATAGTCCGTGAATATTCTGATGTTTTTGATGAGGTTCGGGGCTTACCTCCGAGGCGTGAGATCGATTTTCGTATATACTCGATAGACAATGCAAAGCCATTTCCATTGCATGTGCGCCATATGGCTCCAAAGGAAAGGAGGGATATTAATAAGCAAGTAGGGGAGCTACTTGAGAATTAGGCGAAGCATATCTGAATGGGTTGCTCCGGTGGTATTTGCAACTAAGGCGGATGGTTCGCTTCGCTTATGTGTAGACTATAGAGAGTTGAATAATCTCACAAAGAAGAATAGGCACCCACTCCCATGGATAGATGATCTGTTTGACCAACTCGTTGGTGCATCAGGTTTCTCTCAATTAGACTTGGCCACGGGATTTCATCAGTTGAGGGTGGCCGAGGGCAGTATAGACAAGACCGCTTTTAGGACTCCAGATGGTTTCTTTGAATGGCTTGTATGCCTTTTGGGTTGAAGCATTCACCCTCCTATTTTGTTGATCTGATGACTATGGTGTTTCGGGTGTTTCTAAATAAATTTGTCGTGGTCTTTGTTGATGGCATCTTAATTTTGTCGAAGAGTGAGGAAGAGCATGCCCAAAATTTGAGAGAAGTTTTGAAAACTTTGCGTGCGCATCAGCTTAAGGCGAAATTCTCCAAATGCCATTTTTGGAGAAAAGAAGTAAGATTTCTAGGGCATGTGGTCTCTAAAGAAAGGATAACAGTAGATCCCGCAAAGGTAGTTGCAGTTCAAGATTAGCAGACCCCAAAGAATGCAACGGGCTTCTTTAAGGACTTCTCAAAGATGTCAGCCTTACTCAATAGGCCGACGAAAAAGAATTTGACGTTTTCATGGGATATGGATTGTGATGTTGCTTTTCAACGATTGAAGAAGGCTCTGACAACCGCCCCAGTCTTCACCTTGCCCGATGGGAACAAAGTGTGCACAGTATACACTGATGCATGTGGTAAAGGGCTTGGTGCGGTTCTGATGCAAGAGGGAAAGGCAATATGTTATGGAGGTATACAGCTAAAAGTTCATGAGAAGAACTACCCTACCCATGACATAGAGCTAGCTGCCATAGTATTCACACTTAAGACATGGCGTCGTTATTTTCTTGGAGAGAAGTTCGAGTCTTACACCGATCACAAATCTCCCGAGTACTTGTTGTCGCAGAAGGATCTTAATTTAAGGCAACAAAGGTGGATGGAGTTCCTAGCATCTTATGACTTCGAGATTTCTTATACCCATGGCAAGAGTAATGTGGTGGCAGACGAACTAGTAGGCAGAGGATGGCCTTAAGTCATCTGTTGTGGAAAGGAAAAGCTTGGAGTTTGTATCGACTTTTGATTTTAGATCCTCCACCATGTTTTTGCCTGGCTTATTTGCATCACTGGAGGTGCGACCTACTCTTATGGATCTGATAGGATCTTTGCAGCGAGAGGATCCACATATTTCGGACATCTTGGATAGGATCAGTAAAGGGGAGACTTATAGTCACCTATGTAGATATTCCATAGACGAAAATGGGTGGTTGCGACGAGATGGGAGGCTTTGTGTTCACCAAACTAGGAGTTTGTTGAAGGCAGTCCTAGAGGAAGCTCATCATTCTAAGATGACTATTCATCTAGGCGGTGATAAGATGTATAGAGATATGAAGATGATTTTCTAATGGGCTAGGATGAAGAAAGATGCGGCGAAGTTTATTTCTCAATGTTTGATTTGCCGATAGTTAAAGCTGAGCAAAAGAAGCCCGGTGGTTTACTTCATCCTTTGTAGGTTCCACAATTGAAGTGGAAGAGCGTCTCTATGGATTTCATAGGTGGTTTGCCAAGATCGAAGAAAGGCAACACCAATATTTGGGTTGTAGTAGACAGACTTACTAAGAGCACTCATTTCATTCTAGTTAAGAGTAAGAGGACGACAACATGGTTGGCCGTAGTTTACGTTCGTGAGATAGTCCGTCTTCATGGAGTACCTTCCAACACCATAAGTGATCGTGACCCCATCTTCACCAGTGAATTTTGGAGGAGCTTGCAAGAAGCATTAGGTACACAGTTGTGTTTGAGCACCGCTTATCACCCCCAGACCGATGGATGGATAGACAGAGTGAATAGAGTTCTTGAGGATCTTTTAAGGCTGTTTATCCTAGACTTCGGGGGGGGGGGGGGGCTTGGGAAGAGAACCTTCCTTTAGTAGAGTTCGCCTACAACAACAGTTATCAAGCTAGTATTGGCATGACACCCTTCGAAGCATTGTACGGAGGACCCTGTAGATCACCGACTTGTAGGTGGAAGTCTACAGAAAGACTACTACTTGGACCAGATATGGAAAGAGAAACGTCCGAGAAGATTGATCTTATTAGACGGTGAATGAAGACAACTTAGGATAGGCATAAGTCCTACATAGATAAGAGAAGGACTGATATTGAGTTTGAGGTGGAAGACATGGTTTTCTTTAAGGTGTCACCTTTGAGGAATTTGGTTCGCTTTGGATCTGTAGGGAAACTAGCACCAAGATTCATAGGGCCATTTCCCATAACAGAAAGGATTGACCAAATGGCCTATAGAGTAAAGCTACCAGAGAGACTAACCGGCATTCATGATGTTTTCCATGTTTCTCAGTTGCAGAAGTGTTTGCATGATACAGCAGAAGCAGTTGTGCCGAGTTTGTTGGAGGAAGTAGAGGTGGAATGGGAGGCGACAGTTATGCAAATTCCTACCCGTATTCTTCGATCAGAAGTTAAGAAGCTACGCAACCGAGAAGTCAAGTTAATGAAGGTTTAGTGGGGAGATAATCCAGAGGATGCAACTTTGGAGACCGAAGACAAGATTCATGCTTCGTACCCTTTTCTTTTCGAGGGTATGTTCTTAACTTCCTTTCCAAAGCTTTTATTCATGCTTGTTTCTATCATTTAAGTATATTCTATCGATCAAATTCTTCGACCTTTAGGTAGGAATCCCATGGATGTAAACATGTGTTTGAAACATGTTATGTTTGATGGATACAAGTGGATGCAAGTGTTTTCTAGTGTTTGCTCGTGGATGCATATACACACACATTATGCACTAGATCGGCTCAATCACTCTCATGCTGCATATGGATGTGTGTGCATTTTTCTTCTTTTATTGGACGAAAATGGATGTATCATCATATGGATGTTGCATTTGGATGGACGATTGTGCACACATACGGAACTTACATATTAAATAGGATTATCTGCATACATGTTGGATTCATGGCACTAATATACATTGAATTAAGGAGGTCAACTGAATCAGTAGACTGCTTGATCTTCGCATTAGTATTGGGACATATACACACACCTTTGCATATGTTCATATAAGCATTAGAAATATTTTATGGACAACGAGTGCCTGTGACAGGTGGATGAGTAGATGGATGTGGATGGTAGGATATACATTCTTCTTAACTTAGAGATTTCGGGGACGAAATCCTTTGAGTAGGGGAGAATATAACACCCATTAATTTTATCGACACTAGAGGATGATAAATTAAAGAATAATTAATTTAATACTCAGAATTAAGGGAAACAGACTATGCCATTGCGTTTGTCTCAGAATTCTGGTCAAAAAAGACACCTGTTTGCGTAAAATGGACACCGTATAAAGAAGTTATTAAGGTTTGAAGTTTGCATACGCATAAGAAGAATATATATGAATAAAATATGTCTAGAAAATTCAAAACAGTGCAAAATCTCATAAATTGGGGGAGCGGGAAAATTCCCGCCTAGGGGTGTCGACCCCATCAAGGTGTTGTCGACCCTTAGATCGACCCCATAAGGGGGTGCCGACCCATGGGTCGACCCCATAAGGGAGGGGGGTCGACCCCCCTACGGAAGATCTGGACAGATTAGGGTTTTAGGTGACAGCTATATATATGGTCTCAATTCACTTGTTTCTCCACACTAAAAATATTGGAGAACTAGATGTTGCCTCTGCCCAGATCAAATCAAGTCTTTTCTTCTGCAGTCCAATCATTCAATTTTAGAGATCTGTGATTCAACGCCAGTAATCCCTTCTCTATTTTTCTCGATCCAAACACTATGTGTTTGTGTTAATTTTAGATCTAAATATTTAAAAAGTAAATTTTGACTTGACTATAACTTGGATCTATGCCTATGACTTTTTGAATCATATCAGATCTGATATAACCTGTTTATCTAATTTATTCTGACATGACTATGAACTAGATCTGAACTTATACCTATTTAGCATGTCAGATCTGCCATTGTTTGTAGATCTAATTCACTATTTAGATCACCTCATGCCTGTTCCTATTATGTTTGTGGCTAAATCAGATCTGTTAATAGTTGGATATCTAATTCATTACTTAGATCTCATCATGCCTATTAGAATCGGTTCTATTGTTACATGTTCACCAGATTTGTTCCTATATGCCTATCTTATCATTATGCCACTACATGTTTATGCCTATTTCTGCCGTTATATGTCGATCTTGTTAGTATGATCATTTATGTCCTCTTCCCTTCATCTTTTCCCTTTTATTTTTATATCCAGGCTACCTTCAAGCCTGGGCATGCCGCTGAAATATGCGAATGCGTTAAATTGGGAACGAGGGGAAAACGGTAAAATTGGGGCGTAACATATAAATGGAAATTTGGGCATAACTTGAATGAAATATATGAATTTGAATTTGGGCATAAATCAAATTGTGATTAAAGACCTTAGTTTGGGGCATATGGTTCATTATGAACATAACCTGGGAAAGGGGCATGAAAACCTATTACGACATAGGAATAATTGGTTAACAATTGAAATGCCTAGAATTACAGTAATTAGAAACTGTAACCAAGCTTAGACACAATGTTATATTGCACTTGTGGTGGAAGTCTGCCCGGAACCGCCGGGCATATCCAGTGACCACAACTAGTGAATCTAATGTGAGGGGTCTAAGTGCATAAACATGAGACATGCTAGGACACGAGGTTAAGTCCGACTTGTGGAAGAAGTCTGCCCGGAACCAACTAGCATATCCAGCATCCACAAGTGGTAGGCTTAATGTGGGAGGCCTAGCACATTATAACCATAAATGAATATGGTAAGAATTGGAATACTTAACCTAGTTGAATCCATAGGGATTGTATGAACATATATAACTTGAGTAGGGGTTAAGTAAACTTGTTTGAAACAGTGGGTGGATTAAGTAAATCTTGGGTGGGTGGGTAATATTTATATATATAGGCCCACAAACTTAACTGGTGGGGTTATGCAATCTTTTACTCTAGTGTGGCATAACCTGTGGAAAACCTAGTAGGGATGCAAGCGTACAGGGAAGCTTGTATCATCTTGTGTGTGGGACCCGTTTTAGTCAGTAACCCATATATAGGTATCAAATGAGTACTCCGAACTAGGTCGGAGTAGGGGCACACTTACTGGGCTGATTGTAAGCCATCCAAACGTGGGGGACGGGGTCATGTGCATGCATGGGTCCAACAGAGGAGGTTTAGACTTTGTGACACGTGTAGATATGGTTTTGCACATCATGAAAATGAAGGGTAGCCGCTTTAGGGAGTGATACACCCTACTGTGGTGCTAGCACATGGTATCTACGGGGTAGGGAGCCGATCGATTAGGGTAGTAATTAGGGTACATTTAGACTCCGGTATGTTGGGGAGCCCGTTAATACCCCTAGGGGTAACTTCGGAATGTTAGGCTGTCTGTTGATTGTATGAGGGGTGAAAACCTCTCATTGGAAGTATACCTAAGTCTTCCATCCTATACATGTTGTGGATCATCTTGTTAATAAGACACTAGTATTGGTGCAGAGAGAAAAGAGGAATCATTAGAGAAACACAATATACTCTATCATGTTTGTCATGTTTACCTTGTCATACCTACTTTTTGTGATGTTATCTCTCTTATCCACTTTGTATGCCTATCATGGTACTTTTACTTATTTATATGCTAAAAGTAACTGGACTCACCAGACTTTATATCTGACCCATTTTGTTTCCTCTTCTTTCTCGTCCGTTTCCCACCAGGTTCTCGACGTGGGAATACTCAAGCTTGAACATGGTTCTGCTTTCATCTTGCATGGAGCTGCACAGATGTACTGCTCGATTTCATGTTTCTCTACCATGACTATGTTTTGGGGATTATGCTTCTTTATTTATTGTACTCTGATGTTTTAAGTACAAGACATAAATTTTAATGATGTGCTGGGTTTTATGTTTTTCAAACATATAATGTAACCATGTTTTGAACTACGATGCTTTATGATTTTTTTTTTAATTCTGTTGCTATTTTTTGTCTGTCTTTTAATGTTTCTATTTCTGTTTACCTATAACGCTTTACGCGACTTAATGCATTCTCTTAATGAGTGGCATTAACGGACGTGGGGTGTCACAAACGACAGTTGTTGAAAAGACATCAAGAAGAAATGGATATATATAATGTAAATCAACAAAGAAATGGGTACCAGATTAATTTATAACCTCGGATTTTCATTTACAGTTTTTCTTCATACTTACTTCTCTTCATTGGCTTCGTAATATCGCTGGTTCATGTAAATCCATCAAGAATTGACCAAGTAATGATCAAATGAAGTTTGTGTGAATAAAGAGAGAAGGAAACCAAAACTGTCGATGATTATCTTCAAGTTGCATCCACAATTTTGATTATTTTGTCCCATATCCTTTACCAGATTGTAGTTCTCCTTCTCTCGGTCGTTTTGATGGGTAGATCGTCAAATTCCGATCAAAATTGAGTGAGATATGACTATTTGAAGTTGGCTATGCACAACTGAAAAACTGTTACGGGATTTCATTCATCTCTCTTACTGTTTCGACTTGCTGCACCCTAATACCAGTAAAATTCATCCCCAAACTATTACGAGATCGTATTCTTTGAATTACTCTTCGATTTATCATTGATTTCATCCAATTCCGTTAAGAAACGAAGAAGTTATGCGTCTTGAAAGTTTGATTGAAAGTGAAAACGAGAAGAAGAAGTGGCAGAAGAGAAAAGATTGTGAACAGACATGACTTTTGGGCCTATTTATAATGGCTGAAGTGTCTTTCAATTCAAATTCAAAATTTTGGCTCTAAGTTGGTTAAACTACTAAATTTTAAATATCTTTCTCATACGGTTTTCAAATTCAGCAAATGAATATATTATCCTGATCAGAAAAACGAGGCCGTCGCAATAAAGCAAATTTCATCGTTAAATTCTGAAAGATGAGAACTTATGGTTCATAACAATGGAACGACAAAAAAATGGAGGATTGCAAAAAGAGGTACGTCTTACAATATTTTCATAATTATCATTACATTTAGGAATATACATCTACGCATATAGTTTGGTATAAAAATTTATTTCTTTTATAATTTTAGAAAATCTAGTTCATACGTCGATACACCATAGAATACTTATCAATATACCAATCTAATTGAAATATTTTCTTTTTCTAAATTTAATTTTCCTTTCTATTTGATTTAGGATTTAGAAAATGAAAGAGATATCTTTTCGAAATGAAAATGTCAGTTCAAACTTTAGTTATCGAATTTGATCATCTACTTCTGCATTTCAAAAATTATATATTGAAAGTACATATATAGTACATAGATATGTTAATATGATTAAAATAATTTAAATTTTTTTCAAACATTTTATATTGTTATAAAATATAAATTTATATATCTTTTATATGTAATTTAAACACACATAGTTTAACTTATATTTTCCATATAATAACAATTTTGGGTTAGATTATCATAGATATTATTTGCAACTAAAAACTAATTTTTATTTCTTGGTTTACTAAGATTTATAAAACTTTTATGTTTAACTTAATATTTGGAATATATATATATATATATATATATGTTATGCCTTAAATATGTATTTTAAATATAAGAAGTTATAGTTTCACAATTATATTACCAAGTTTCATAAAAAATATTACTATTTTATCATAACTATAGATTTCTTTTACTGTTTTTATTTCTTTAGCAAATTAATATATTTTGATTTCTAAAGTTTAAATTTAAAATTGATTTGTATCAAAAGATAAATAATAAATTAAATTGTAGGTCCCTTTAAAATCAGTTTGTATGTACAATTATAAATATATGTTTATAGTTTATTTAATATGCTAAATTATATATTCTCTTTAAAGATCTTCAATGTTTACTATATTATTTTTAAAGAAGCACTCTACTAGGATTATATAACTCCATATTTGTCATAAAATAATTTTGAATATTTTACTACTTATCATATTTTTAATCGTTTATACTATTCTTTCATTCCCTTTCATAATTATCATTCATCTAAGCCTAGAAATTAATATATATATATTACCTTTGTTTGATTTGGATAATTTATAATATATATGTATATGCATAATAGTTAGAAATTACTTTAAGTATCTTTTATAAAAACACATATAATCATCAAATCGTTTTATATATTATTACCATAATATCATTACACATCCTATATCATACATCATTATTATGAATTACAGTGCATCTCAAATTAAAATCACTCACATCACAAGCTGCATTTCATTCAATATATCACTTCATATTGTTTTGCATATGCCGTACATTTCATACTACATTATAACCAACATACTCCACACACTGCATTATATATTAACTTTTAACTCCTCATAATAAGTATACTATATATGGAATTATTATCTTAGAAATATATAGGATTATTAATTAAACACATAACATATTTACTTTGATTTAATTGACCTATTTTACTTAATTGATTTGTTCGATTTGGTTGACTTGGTTGAATTGTTTTACTTAATTTATTTGTTTGATTTGTTAGACATAAATAACTTGATTGACATGTTTGAATTGTTTGACATGGTTTAATTTCATTAGTGGTTGATAGGTGTGTTAGAATAATACTTATGCATTTGTAGTTGATAGAAGTTTTATAATTTCTAGGATAGTTGAAGGTTCAAGAAGTTTTTATTCACATATATTATTTAATTTGGTTGATTTAGTTGGTTGCTTGAATATATAACTTGAATTGATTATTTGAATTGCTTGTTTGGATTGATTGTTTGGATTGGTTTTAAATATTGATTAGATTGCTTGGTTTATTATCCTTCTATTTAGTTTGTTAGACTAGAACAGCCATAGATTTAGGGGAATTTATAGAAATTTATGGATATAAGGAGAATTATGGATTAAGGGAGAGTTATAGATCTAGAATTACGCCATAGATTGCATACTGCAACACCAGAGAAGTGGTGTAGTAAGTGCCAAAAAATGTTGCTAAAGGCCAAATGTAACGTCCTGCATTTTTATCGGTTTGTATTTGAATATTTAAATCAGTTTAAATATTGAGTTCGTAATATAAGTGGATTTATATATTAATTAAAACGAAGTTGAATGTATAAAAATATATATTAAATATAATTGAGCCTGTAATATCGCGACAGTTCGTAATTTTATGTTCTGAACTTCAACTGAATGTACATGACCCGTTATTAGTCGAATTTCGAAACAAGAAAAGTTAGAATCTGTTGAACTGTATTTTTCTAACGGAAGTGAAAAATGGAGATTTCGTCGAATATATTGCAAGATATGCCCAAATAAAATATTCAGAAAGTCGCTATGAAATCGTTTATCGACCGTAATGGTTTATTTGATATAACTAGATATCGGATTCAAATCAAGGTTCTTTTGAGACATAGTGATAATTTAATTTTTAAAATTTTACTATAATTTTTAATTAATTAAATACACTACTTTTTATTTGAAGTATTTTGCATCTCGTATAAGTATTTCGGGGTTTCACAATATAAGTTAACCTACTGATATTATTATATTTTTGGGATCATGACACCTCAATGAGCACGACCGTACTCTTACTTCTGTCCTTACGTAAACATAATTTATAACTCAAACAAATTACAGAAATCAATAGCGTAGGTACTATATTGTATTTTAGATATAAAACCAACATAATGAGAATAAATACGTTGGTTGCTATGGACTTTGAAGCAAAGCAGAAAGCTTAAATGTATGGCAAATTCATAACTCGAATAACACAAAACATATATATACATGAACAAATTTAGGTTGCGTGTCCCATTATCCCTATTGCATTTTTCTGGAGCAAACAAACCATGCTCCTGCCCATCACCTATGACCTATTGCTCACTACTAACACGAAGAAACCATACCCCTATAGCTTAACAATTAAGCTTTCTTTCACACACATATATATACCACCGCAAAACCATTGATGTTCTCAGCAAGCCAAACCGTAAGTTAAAAGAAGAAATAAAATAAAAAATGCTACATAATACCTTACTCCCAAACCCTCAGTTTTTATCCCCTACTCAAGTTTTGCTCAGCCGCTTCCATTTCTTCTAAATGAACCAAAATCATTTTCCAAAATAAAAAACAACACAGCGTGAACCTGTTAGCAGCTGAGCTTGGGTGAATGTCGTATTAAGGAATTTAAAATGGTTTCGTGGCATGCATGTTTTTCTGAAGTGAGAGTTTCATTGGGGAAGAAAGTGGCGGAAGTTGTTTTCAAACGATGGTGGCAACGTGAAGGGTCCGCATGAGTTTGATGAAAACAAGGAAGATAATGCTGCACGTGGAGGGAATGATGGTGTAAGGAGGTAGAACGTGCAGTGTAAAGTTTGGGCAATGGGGAGTTTTACTGTATTACTGTTTTGAGGGGAGACACAGTAGGGGTTATACGGTGATCACATGCAGCATGGCGGGTCTCACATTCTGTTGCATAGAATAGGTTAAAGTATTAGTGGTGTGTTGCGTACTATGTAATGGGGATATGGCGGGCTGTTGGGGGTAATGGAAGAATGCATGCATGGTTGAGTGGTTATAGTAGTGCAGAAACAACGTTGGGCTTGGTTTCCAATATTATAGGCAACATGGAGATGCCAGGTTAGCATGTCGTACCATCTACGTGAAGAACAAGCAGTGCCGGCTCGAAAAGCATGGTGTGGGTGAGCTTGAACTAACGAACAAGGAAGTCGCGGGTGCTGTGTTAATGGCGGATTCCGGATTATGAGGTGTTATACATGGGTACAGGTGAAATGAAATTTCTGGAGTGGTGGAATAGAAAGGAGCAGGTCAAATGAAGCAGAGTTGTTGTGAGCTGTAATGGGGTGTACACGTGAAAGTGTATGCACATGTATATATGGTACTAAGATGGTAGCAGTGCAACTTGTTTTCAACAAGTAAAATGGGATGGAAATGTCTATACATGAAAGGGAGATGAAAATTTGCAAACTAAAAAATGGGATGTGGCTTGTTGGATGTTAATAAGCAGGAAGGGAACCACTGACTAAGGCCATGAGATCGTTCTGGTGATCTTTTAGGCGCGCAGTGTATTTTGGACAGAAACCATGTCCGTGTAATTATAAAGAGGCTATTGATACGTTCTCCAGGGTGGGTACGGGAGCGGAAAGACGGTTTAAATGTGCCATTTTGGAGAAGCTCTAGCACATATTGTGCTATGCATGAAGTGGATTCAGACTTGGAGATATATGGAGCAGATTTCTAAATTAAAGCCATGTGGTTACTATTGGTTGCGTGCATGATTTTGTAAGTGAAGCGGATTCAAGTTGGCACCAAAAGACGTGGAGGAGAAGTAGAGGGCTGTGCTTGCGTGTCCCTGCATGTTCGTGGCATCAACAGTGTCATGTCCCCACTGTGTTTCTTGAGTACGATCTAAAGACGGGCTGTTCTTCCTGGTTTCGGAGGAGGGGCTTCTAACGGATGCAGATCCAAACTGACGCAAATCGTTATTTAACGTTTAATGCGCAAATGTGAGTAAATTCACTAACTCTGTTCTATTTTAAAATATTATAATTATATTTTAATATTGGTTGAATGCTGTGTGATGGTCGTTTAGGTAAATTACAGTTAAATTGGTTGAATAGTATATAGATCATTGCATATATTGGATACTGATTCCATCGATTATAATATCCATAGTATGAAATTAGTGTTATTTGTGTTGACTAACATTTGTGTATGAAGGAAACCGGTTGGAGGAATCCAACCGGATTCCTCAACAATTATATTGTTATTTATATATTGCATTGTCTGATATAGCTAAAATTATTCGATTGATTATTGTGTGTTTGAAATATTGGAATAATATTGGACCCTGAAATAACTGGTATCTAAATACCGTAGATTATATTTGATTAAAACGAATGTGGGTTTTGAGAAAGGGGAAATCTATTTTTAATGGAAGTTGGAATTTCGATTGGAACTATATATAGTAATGCGTTTGATTATATTAAAAACAAGTAAATTGATTTACAAATGATGTTTAGAAATAAAGTGTAATAAGTTTGGAATAAAAGAGTGAAGTTAGAAAGAAGAAATAGGAGAATAATTTCAAGGAAAAACAATGAAATCATTTCGATATTCGAAATGTGTTTAGAACTAAACAAAACCATTAGGATTTGGATTTTAAATTCGACAATATCAAATATTATTAAAATGAATTATTTTTAGGAATTATATATTATATAATTCAAAGTTGGACAAGATGGTTAATATTTGGTTTGAAATAAATAAATTATAATCCAATAGGAAATCAACATTTGAGTGTGTAACACCCCACGTCCATTAATGTCACTCACAAAGGGAATGCATTAACTTCCATGGAGGTTATAAGTGAATATAGAACAGAAAAATTACAACAAGACAGATAATAAATAGTACTTGGAAATCTAAAACTTCATTTTATTGCAGTGGAAATTAAACATGTTTGTTACATCATAAAACCATAGATCATAGCCAAGTACAATATCTATCTTCATAAAAAGAAAATACATAATCCCATTACATAAATAGCCATTAAAAGATAACAAGCTGGACTTTACTTCAATGGTCCAAGCTTTCCAAAGAGAGATGAACCAATCCAATCAAACTCCACTAGAGCCGGGCCCAACCTGAGGACCTGGAGGGGGAAAAAGGATAGAAATGGAGGGGGTCAGACATAAAGTCTGGCGAGTATGATAATTCTAACAATACTACTATCAAAATAACTAGACTAAGGCATAAGCTGGAAGACAATTAAATGTCTATGAACTATTAGGTATGGAATGAGCAGATAAAGATAACGTTTAAGATAACGGTAAAGGCACACCTAATTACTAACGAATAATTATTTCACTGCACCGCACATTACTACACTGCACCGCACCAGTCACCCTAAAGGTTGATCCCACTTGCTTCACACAGAAACATATAAATAGCCTTACGTACCCCTAGCTGACTACATAGGTGCCGTCTTCCCCTATCTCCACTAGGTGTACCCCACTACCCACTTTCGATCGGCTCCCTACTCGTAGATACCCGTGCTGGCCCCATAGTGGGGTGTATCACTCCCCTAAAGTGGCAACCTGATACAACTTGAGAATGCACGGCTTATACCTACACGATACAACAACGTCTTACGTACCAGCCCGGGTCCACACACGCATATGAAACCCGTTGGACTTGCATTTTCACCGCTCCCCGTTTTGGCCTCTTATAGTCAAACCCAGTATGTGTGTCCCGTCCTCGACTTTGGTCGAGCCCACAAAGATACATTTGGGATACTGGATGAAACGGGCCCCCATAAGCTACCCACCTAAGCTTGTCACCACTAGTATATCCCACTTAACCCTCTTAGTCATGTTCATTTACATGTGTGTTTGGTTAAGTCTTACTAATCGTATTACACATGCCACTAAGGGCACCCACTATATTCCTCATGCCACCCAAGGCACCTACTTAACCCCCATGTCCCACTTTACATGTTTATCTTGTTAAGTATTTCTTAATTCATTCAGGCCATAACCTCATAAAGACCTCTCACATTAGACTGGCATTTATGGTAGCTGGATTTGCCGGGCGGGTCCGGCAGTCTTACACCATAAAAGAGTCTAACCTCATGTCTTTACAACTGTTATGCTTTAGTTTAGGCCTAGGACCTCTCACATTGGGCTGACATTTGTGACCACTGGATTTGCCGGGCGGTTCCGGGCAGGTTTACGTCACAAACGAGTCCAACCTCGTTTCCTAAGCATTGATTATCACTTATAATCTTTTACCCCCAGTTTTAATAATTCCCTATTCAAATTATTATTTAAGTCCACTTTTAATGATGTCCATAATTGACTCAATTATGGTCATCTACTCATGGCATGCAAAATCATATCAATTGCACCCCAACTTCTTATTATTAAATCCTTAATATTACCCCTAACCCACATTTATACGTTCGCTTATTCAACGCATAATATAGGCTAGACTTGAATAGTCTAACACATAGCACAAAGATAAATTATCACAACATATAGACAATTAAAATAAATCTAATCATAATAGGGGTGAAACTTGCATAAACTACACATGTTAAGGATCAAAAGGTGTCAACTTGTTAAATGTCACAATTTACATGATATGATCATAGCCCAAATCTATACATAAACTTGAATATGGGGTTTTTAGGCAACATAATGATGGTGTGAACTAGCATAGGATATCACATATGTCATAGCATAATTCTAGATGTCATAATAGATGTCATGGCATATGTTCATAACTTTTCTAATCAATCTAACTTGCATATGTGACTTGTCATATAGATCAACATAGCCCAAACATGATGATTTAATTAATATGAACTAACTAGCATAGATGGCTTTTTAACATGTATGATTCATCACAACTTAGCATAGAAACTTTCAACATACATAACATCATCATAGCATGATTTACAACATATAGGATATCATCACCACATAGCATAGGATTAATAACATACATGATAACATATACGATAATTCACATCTTCTACTCATAATCCATTCATGACTTAACCCAATTAAAATAATAATAATCTTGTTAAGACTATCATACTTACAAATTTAGAGAAGAAAAGAGTCTTGCTTTGCTTTAGAATTGAGTAGAATTAGTATTTGATTAGCTTTTCTTCCTTCTTAGTTGGTGGCGGCTCCACTGAGTTCCATGGCGGCGGTATGACGGTAGCTATTCTATTTTTCTTATGAATTAGGGTGAGAGACTACCCAGGTATTTATAGAGTTTAGAGTTTATTTAGACCGTCAGATCAATTCAGAACTAACCTGAACCGTTTAATTTGCCAACTCAGCCCTAAAGACACATCTGTAGCTCAGGATTGGGCTCTGCCCAAACCCTAGCCGCTAGACCCAGGTCGACACCCATGTCGACACTATAGTCAACCTGGGGGGGGGGGGGGCAGGTCGACACTAGTGTCGACCCCCCAGTTGACTTGCCTGGGCAGGAATTTTTCCCGCCCAGCCGGCTTCTGCACTTCAGTTTGAATTTAAATTTTTCCTGCGAGCTGTTTTGAATTTTCTGAAACTTCCGATGGCCATAACTTCTTCATACGAAGTCCAATTCACGCAAACTCAGACTCTATTTCAACCAGAATTCCGAGACGAACACAATGGCACAACCCGTTTCTCACAATTCTCACGTCTGAGAATAGTTATTCTTTAATTTGTGATTATTAATATTAACTGAATTACGGGGTGTTACATTCTCCCCTCCTTAAAGGATTTCGACCCCGAAATCTTCAAGTTAAGAAGAATGTATATCCTAACATCCAAACAACCATCTACTCAACCATCAAACACAAGCATCCATTGTCCTTATAGACTTCTAATGCTTTCATGTTTAAATGCACAGTGTGTGTATATGTCCATATCTAATGCAAAATCGGGCGGTCCACTGATTCAGTTGACCTCCTTAATGAAAACCATGATAGTGCCATGCGTCCATTATGTATGAAAAAGTTCCCTAATGCTACATATTATCTCTACATGCGTGCACAATCATCACCTGAATGCAGTATCCATATGATAATATAATCATCATACATCCATTTTACTAAATACATCCATTCATATGCAATATGAAGTGACTGAGCCGATCTAGTGCCTAATAGTGTGTGTATATGCATCCACGAGCAACCACTAGCAACCACTTGCATCCACTTTGCATCCATCATACATAACATGTCTCAAACACATGTTTCATCCATAGGACTATCCTATCTAAAGGTCGAGAATACTAGCGAGAGGATACTCTAAAGGTAAGGTAAGTACAAGATAAGCGATAAAGGAGAAATTAAAGGACATACCCTCGAAAAGGAAAGGGCATCGTGAACGCATCTTCTCTTCTGTCTCCCAAGTAGCTTTGCTATCATCATCTCCCCATTGTACTTTGACTAATCTGACCTCTCGATTTCTAAACTTCGTAATCTCTGACCCAAGAATGCGTGTAGGAGCTCGTCGAATCATTGCGTCACGCTCGATCTCCACCTCTCTAAGCAAGCTCGGCTCTACCACTTCTGCGGTCTCGTGCAAGCACTTCCTCAAATGTGACACATGGAATACGTCGTGTACGCCACTAAGTCTCTCAGGTAACGCCACTCTATACGCCATCTGTCCAATCTTTTCCTTAATAGGAAACGACCCTACAAACCTTGGTGCTAACTTCCCAACGGACCCAAAGCGAACAACGTTTCGTAATGGAGACACTTTGACAAAGACCATGTCCCCAACTTCAAACTCGAGATCTGTCCTCCTCTTATCCGCATAAGATGTCTGCCAATCTTGCGTTGCTTTCATCCTCCTTCGGATCAAGTCGATCTTCTCCGAAGTCTCCCTAATCATATCGGGCCCAAGTAAGATCTTATCCGTAGATTCCCACCAACATGTAGGTGAACGACCGGGTCGTCCATAAAGAGCTTCGAAAGGTGCTATGCCAATGCTGGACTGAAAGATATTATTATACGCGAACTCAACCAATGGAAGATGCTCTTCCCATGTACCCCCAAAATATAGGATACATAGCCTCAAAAGATCCTCTAGAATGCGATTCACCCTCTCGGTTTGGCCATCCGTCTGAGGATGATATGCGGTGCTCAAACATAACTGAGTCCCTACCGCATCTTGCAAGCTTCTCCAAAATTCGCTAGTGAAAATAGGATCGTGGTCGCTCACTATGCTAGAAGGAACACTGTGCAAACGAACTATTTCTCGAACGTATACAGAAGCTAACCATGGAGCAGTCCTCTTACTCTTTACGGGAATGAAATGGGCACTTTTAGTAAGTCTATCTACTAAAATCCAAATCCCCGTATTACCCTTCCTCGATCGCGGTAATCCATCCACAAAATCCATCGAGACACTCTCCCACTTCCATAGTGGAACCTCCAATGGGTGAAGCAACCCACCGGGTTTCTTTTGCTCCGCTTTTACTTGTTGGCACACCAAGCTACTAGCGACATACTCGGCTACATCTTTCTTCATACCGGCCCAAAAGTAAACTCGCTTCATGTCTTTGTACATCTTGTCCCCGCCGGGATGAATGGTCATGTTCGAATGATGCGCTTCGTCAAGAATAGTCTTCCTTAGGTCATCGTCTTTTGGTACACAAAGTCTACCGTCCCTACGTAAACAACCATTATCATCTAGGGTATACCTACGGAGATGGCTTGATGACTCCCCTCCTTTGATCTTTTCTACTAACTCAACCAACTGTGGGTCGTCTCGCTGTGCCTCGCCAATCCGTCCCAAAAGCGTAGGTCTAACCTCTAAGGATGCTAGTAAACCGGGTACAAAGTCAACAGAAGGTCTAAAGTCAAACATCGAAATGAATTCTAAGCTTCGCCGCTCAACAAACAAAGGACTTAAGGATAATCTTTTTCTACTTAAGGCATCTGCCACTACGTTACCCTTGCCAGGGGTATATGTTATTTCAAAGTCGTAGGATGCTAAGAACTCCATCCACCTTTGCTGCCTTAAGTTCAAGTCCTTCTAAGAGAATAAGTATTTTAGCGATTTGTGGTAAGTGAATAATTCGAATCTCTCGCCGAGAAGATAATGACGCCAAGACTTAAGCGCGAAAACGATAGCGGCCAACTCTAGGTCATGCGTGGGGTAATTCTTCTCATGCGCTCTCAACTGCCTTCCACCATAGGCTATTACCCTTCCCTCTTGCATTAAGACTGCACCTAGTCATGTCCCACAAGCGTCAGTATAAACAGTAAATGGCTTACTCCCGTCTGACAATACTAAGACTGGGACTGAGGTCAAAGCTCTCTTCAACCGTTGGAACGTATCATCACAATCTACGTCCCATGTGAAAACTAGGTTCTTCTTCGTCAGGCGTGTCAATGGAGCTGATATCTTTGCGAAGTCTTTGATAAACTTCCCATAGTAGCCAGCCAACCCCAAGAAACTTCTCACTTCTATAGCATTTTTAGGGACCTTCCAATCTTGGATGGCCACCATCTTCGCGGGAACCACAGCTATCCCTTCTTTGGAAACCACGTGCCCTAAGAATCGTACTTCTTTCCTCCAAAAGTGACACTTGGAAAATTTAGCTTTAAGATTACGCGCTCGTAGGGTCTCCAACACTTCCCTAAGATGTAGGGCATGCTCTTCTTCATCCTTAGAAAAGATCAAGATGTCATCTACAAAGACTACCACGAATTTGTTAAGGAACTCCCTAAACACCCTACTCATCAAATCAACAAAGTATGCAGGGGCGTTTGTCAAACCGAAGGGCATCACTAGCCATTCATAGAAATCGTAAGGAGTCCTAAAGGCAGTCTATTCTATGCTATCCTCAGCCACTCTCAACTGATGGAAACCAGTTGCTAAGTCCAACTGCGAAAACACTGAGGCGCCAACTACCTGATCGAAGAGATCGTCAATCCTCGGCAGTGGGTGTCTGTTTTTCTTAGTAAGCTTATTAAGTTCTCTATAGTCCACACAAAGTCTAAGCGACCCATCCGCCTTCGTGGCAAATACTACTGGAGCACCCCACTCCGATATACTTCGTCGTATGAACCCCTTCTCAAGCAACTCCTTCAGTTGCTTATCGAGTTCCCTCCTTTCACATGGAGCCATGTGGCGTACTGGCAAAGATACTGGTTTTTCATTATCCACAAGATATATTCGAAAATTTGTCTCCCGCTTCGGAGGCAAGCCCTTCACCTCCTCAAACACATCCGAATATTCTCGGACCACTCTAATAGATCGTAGATTTTCCTCAGACGCGTCAAGAAATTCTAAATAACTTAGCATAACGGAATTTATGGGACTACAAAAGATTTTGAGAGTGTTGCCAAGGCGAGTCATGAGCCTAACTACTCTCCTTTCACAATCAAGTACGGCCCCATTTCTGGATAACCAATCCATTCCTAAAATTAGCCCATAGCCCGTGAAGCCCAACACATAAGCATCACATCTAAACTCAATGCTAAGTATAGAAATTTTCAAATCCAAACACATCATGGACAAATAAGCCGAGCCCCCTATTGGATTCGAAACAACTAAGGGATCCTCTATTAAACTGGTGTTTGAGTGCAGTGATTCAACTAATGACGTAGAGATAAACGAATGCGATGCGCCCGAATCAAATAAGGTACGGACAGGATGATCAAACAGAAAAACTAAGCTTTCAACAGAAATGGTTCTACCTCGTTCTTGCAGCGGTGGGACCGCGAGAGCCTGAACTTGTCCCCTTGCCTGCCCTGGTGCAATAAGAGCCTGCACCTTTCCTCCCGAGGTAGCTCCTGCCCTCTGCCCCTTCTTTAGGCAGTCCTTCACTAGATGTCCCGCTTCGCCACAGTGGAAACAGCCAGTCTTCTTATTCTTTCGGCAATCCTTGCTGAGATGGCCAGGTGTCCCACAATTAAAGCATTTCTTCTTTCCCTTGCCATTATTGTCTTTACCACCCTTCTTGTTTTGCTATTGTGTTTCTTCTGATCCCCTTTCTTCTCGGGTGCCCTATCAACTTTAGCGCTTTCTCCTCGTGCATGAGTGCCATGTCTACAAGCTTATCAAAGGTGGCCCCCATAGGGATGTGGGTCATAGCCAACCCTTGCAACGGTTCATTCAATCCATTTACGAACCTCAGTGCCTTCTTCTCCGGCGTGTTCACTAAGTCCAAGCCAAACCTTGCTAATTGATTAAATTTGTTGACATATTCTTTCACTGATGAGCTTCCTTGCTTCAATGTCAAGAACTTTTCCATATATAGATTCTCTTCTGCCCTCGAGAGAAACTTCGCCTCAAACCTACGCCTAAAATCCGCCCAAGAATCAACAGGACGCTCCCCATTAGTGACCTCCCACCAAAACGAGGCCTCTCCCTTCATTAACCAAGATGCTAATTTAAGTCTCTTTCCTTCTTCCACTTCAAAGATTTCTAGCAACTCTTCCACCTCCCTAAGCCATTCTCTAGCTTCCACAAACGTTTCTGACCCTTGGAAGGGTTTTCCGCCCATAGCCTTAAATTCCTTGCACGTATTTGCAAAAGTATCTACGCGAGGAGGAGGAGGAGGAATGGGTGCAACTGGTGGTGGAAGAACATTGGCCGGACCTGCGGCGGCCCTAGCCTCTAACAGCCTCCTATACCATCCTGGTATCGTTACACCGTCAGGTAGGTTAAGATCTTCAGCCATGCTGAAACGAAAAAAGATAGATTCAAAATGGAGAATTCGAAAGATAAAGATATATGGCTATTGGGGATTATATTTTTCTTAAAAACTTTCCTCTTTAAATTTCTCATTAAAACATGTTTTTGAAAGCACTTCTTCCAAAAATACTTTAGAAAAATAGTTTTTCTAAAAAAAATTATCTGTTCTGGTAACCTTAAGCTCTGATACCACGTGTAACACCCCACGTCCATTAATGTCACTCACAAAGGGAATGCATTAATTTCCATGGAGGTTATAAGTGAATATAGAACAGAAAAATTACAACAAGAGAGATAATAAATAGTACTTGGAAATCTAAAACTTCATTTTATTGCAACGGAAATTAAACATGTTTGTTACATCATAAAACCATAGATCAAAGCCAAGTACAATATCCATCTTCATAAAAACAAAATGCATAATCCCATTACATAAATAGCCATTAAAATATAACAAGCTGGACTTTACTTCAATGGTCTAAGCTTTCCAAAGAGAGATGAAGCAATCCAATCAAACTCCACTAGAGCTGGGCCCAACCTGAGGACCTGGAGGGGGAAAAAGGATAGAAATGGAGGGGGTCAGACATAAAGTCTGGCGAGTATGATAATTCTAACAATACTACTATCAAAATAACTAAACTAAGGCATAAGCTGGAAGACAAGTAAATGTCTATGAATTATTAGGTATGGAATGAGCAGATAAAGATAACGTTTAAGATAACGGTAAAGGCACGCCTAATTACTAACGAATAATTACTTCACTGCACCGCACATTACTACAATGCACCGCACCAGTCACCCTAAAGGTTGATCCCACGTGCTTCACACAGAAATATATAAATAGCCTTACGTACCCCTAGCTGACTACATAGGTGCCGTCTGCCCCTATCTCCACTAGGTGTACCCACTACCCACTTTCGATCGGCTCCCTACTCGTAGATACCCGTGCTGGCCCCACAGTGGGGCGTATCACTCCCCTAAAGTGGCAACCCGATACAACTTATGAATGCACGGCTTATACCTACACGATGCAACAACGTCTTACCTACCAGCCCGGGTCCACACACGCATATGAAACCCGTTGGACTTGAGTTGTCACCGCTCCCCGTTTTGGCCTCTTATAGTCAAACCCAGTATGCGTGTCCCGTCCTCGACTTGGGTCGAGCCCACAAAGATACGTTTGGGATACTGGTTGAAATAGGCCCCCACAAGCTACCCACCTAAGCTTGTCACCACTAATATATCCCACTTAACCCTCTTAGTCATGTTCATTTACATGTGTGTTTGGTTAAGTCTTACTAATCTTATTTCACATGCCACTAAGGGAACCCACTATATTCCTCATGCCACCCAAGGCCCCTACTTAACCCCCATGTCCCACTTACATGTTTATCTGGTTAAGTATTTCTTAATTCATTCAAGCCATAACCTCATAAAGACCTCTCACATTAGACTGGCATTTATGGCAGCTGGATTTGCCGGGTGGGTCCGGCAGTCTTAAACCATAAAAGAGTCTAACCTCGTGTCTTTACAACTATTATGCTTTAGTTTAGGCCTAGGACCTCTCACATTGGGCTGACATTTGTGACCACTGGATTTGCCGGGCAGTTCCTGGCAGGTTTACGTCACAAACGAGTCCAACCTCGTGTCCTAAGCATTGATTATCACTTATAATCTTTTACCCCCAGATTTAATAATTCCCTATTCAAATTATTAATTAAGTCCGCTTTTAATGATGCCCATAATTGACTTAATTATGGTCATCCACTCATGGCATGCAAAATTATATCAATTGCAACCCAACTTCTTATTATTAAATCCTTAATATTACCCCTACCCCACGGTTATACGTTCGCTTATTCAACGCATAATATAGGCTAGACTTGAATAGTCTAACACATAACACAAAGATAAATTATCACAACATATAGACAATTAAAATAAATCTAATCATAATAGGGGTGAAACTTGCATAAACTACACATGTTAAGGATCAAAAGTTGTCAACTTGTTAAATGTCACAATTTACATGATATGATCATAGCCCAAATCTATACATAAACTTGCATATGCGGTTTTTAGGCAACATAATGATGGTGTGATCTAGCATAGGATATCGCATATGTCATAGCATAATTCTAGATGTCATAATAGGTGTCATGGCATATGTTCATAACTTTGCTAATCAATCTAACTTGCATATGTGACTTGTCATATAGATCAACATAGCCCAAACATGATGATTTAATTAATATGAACTATCTAGCATAGATGGCTTTTTAACATGTATGATTCATCACAACTTAGCATAGAAACTTTCAACATACATAACATCATCATAGCATGATTTACAACATATAGGATATCATCACCACATAGCATAGGATTAATAACATACATGATAACATATACGATAATTCACATCATCTACTCATAATCCATTCATGACCTAACCCAATTAAAATGATAATAATTTTGTTAAGACTATCATACTTACAAATTTAGAGAAGAAAAGAGTCTTGCTTTGCTTTAGAATTGAGTAGACTTAGTATTTGATTAGCTTTTCTTCCTTCTTAGTTGGCGGCGGCTCCACTGAGTTCCATGACGCCGGTATGACGGTAGCTATTCTATTTTTCTTATGAATTAGGGTGAGAGACTCCCCAGGTATTTATAGAGTTTAGAGTTTATTTAGACCGTCAGATCAATTCAGAACTAACCTGAACCGTTTAATTTGCCAACTCAGCCCTAAAGACACATCAGCAGCTCAGGATTGGGCTCTGCCCAAACCCTAGCCGCCAGACCCAGGTCGACACCCAGGTCGACAATATAGTCGACCTGGGGGGGGGGCAGGTCGACACTAGTGTCGACCCCCCAGTCGAAATGCCTGAGCGGGAATTTTTCCCGCCCAGCCCGCTTCTGCACTTCAGTTTGAATTTTAAATTTTTCCTGCGAGCTGTTTTGAATTTTCTGAAACTTCCGATGGCCATAACTTCTTCAGACGAAGTCCAATTCACGCAAACTCGGACTCTATTTCGACCAGAATTCCGAGACGAACACAATGGCGTAACCCGTTTTCCACAATTCTCAAGTTATTCTTTAATTTGTGAATATTAATATTAACAGAATTATGGGGTGTTACAGAGTGATAAACCTAAGAATAAGAAGTTCATGACAAACGAAGTTTATAAAGTAGAATATGAAGTATAAATTTGTGAAATAACTCGAGAATGGGATTTTTACCTGTAACGGTATTTAAAGATAAACTCAAGATTTATTTGATTAACGGGTCCAAAATTATATAGAGGATAATATTCACGTTTAAAGTGAATAACAAATGTTTTGCAAATTAAGTTGGTTATGAAAGGAAATAAATATTTGAACTAATAAATTCAAAGAGAAGTTTAGAAATGGAATTTTGAAATATTTTCCCATGTCAATAATAGGTATTTTCTAAGTATAGAAAATGAGAAATATGAAGAGATGGAAATATTTTCCTGATGTCAATAATGTACATTTTATAGAGTATGGGAATATAGAATTATACTATTTGGAAACGTTTTCCAAGAAGCGTGAAGGGGCTAAATGGGTTTTTGAGGAATTGGGAAGACATGGGAAGATTGGAAAATTGGTGTTAATAAAATGGGCCAGTGAGTGTTTGATGTTTAGTTGTACGTTTGTATGGATGTTTATTTTACTTCGATAGTTAAATAACCGACTATCGAAGTGTTTTGACCATCGTTGTTGATATGGAGAGACCAGTTGGATTTATTATCCAAAAACCACTCCGTATAGGCCTAAGCGCTACTAATCAAATTATGCTGAAGATAATTGAAGACGGAGTGAAATGCAAGGGTCATCCTATTCCAGAATGATGTTTTCTGTTCGTCCAGTCGTAGGACAACTTGTATGGACGAGTGTCTGACAGAGTATACCTAACAAATCACGTATGGTTGTTCTTTAAAAGGTATTACGTCTGGTGGCAGAGGAATTCGTTCCTCTTAGATTCTTATACCCATGATATTTTTGGAAATTGATTAGTGAGTTGACGGGTTTGACGATGTGGCATTCAATGTGAATGGTGATCATATGTTCTGAAGATAGACGTAGCCTCTAGCCTCACAACCAGGAAGTAACAAAAGTTGGGCTAGGCAGCATGGCTAGTTGGGTCATCCCCAAGCAGGGTGTATTCTCACCGATCTAGAGAAAATTCATATTTGTTCTTCTTTTTCGATTCTGTATCTTCGTATTACAGTTGGATGGCCAACAACCATAGGTGGCAATATATTCGATACACTCAAGCTAAATGATTGGTCGGTCATGTGTGGTCGGGTTGCAAGACGTTCTTGTTGAACCCCAGTGTATACCCTCTAGAGTACACTGATCAGAAGGTGCTCTCATACCTTGTCTGTTGGAATCCAATCTCCAATAAGCACCCTACGGTTTTAGATTTTATACTATATATATGTGGAGTGTGAGATGCAACTGTTCTGCTATTTGGTTATTTATATTGATTAGACATTATTATAGTATCACTGGATTTTGATATCAAAGTGTTTTGGGTTGTAGTAAGGTAAAAACCGTCCATGCTTATATGTGGGCTGGTCTTACTATTATCCATTTGTTTTCAAAAGGATTTTCAAAGTTAAAATATATGGTTGGAGTTTACTCACACCAGTCCCATGACTGACCCAGAGTTTATTTTGTTTGTGTTTTCCCTAAACTCTTGGGTTCCCAAATTTGTTCGGGCAGTCAAGTGTTTCAGGCTTTGCAGATTTACTTGGAGAAGCTCGAAGTAGGAGGCTTCACCATTAGCTATTTAGAGATTAGTTCCGCAATGATGTGTATGAGTATACTCTGATATGATATGTAAGTACAAATTTAGATTTGTAATTCAAAGTTTTGTATATAATACATTTTATTCGTTCCGCTGTGAGTTCGTGTTTTAGTTCAATTGTGATCTTCTTCTTCTTCTATTCTATTAGTTCTACCTTATCTTTCTCACCCACTAACTTCTTTCTATTAATGATCTGAATTTTCGTGCACTTTGAGTTGAATATGTAGAATATTAGTCAACTCAAATTGGTACGGATTTTCGGGCCACTACACCAAAAATGATATGTGGTAACACTTTCTCGGTTTGTCGCGTTGCCTTAGACTCTAAGGCAACATCTTGGCGACCCTAAGGCAACATCGGTACAGATGTTGCCACAAGAACTAAATTTACAAAAATGTAGGGCCTAACAAAATATGTAGCCCCGGGCTTACGGAATCCTGTTGTGGCTATAATATGGGATCACGGAATCATGTTATGGGGTCCACATGCATTCATCTATGACAACACTTTTACCATCCAATGGCAACAGTATATCATAGCTATGTAAACATTTAACATCAGAAACTGCAACAATATATCATAGCTACGGCAATGTTACGTGACATACTACAACAATACAGAATTTAACATCACACTGAATTAAACAAAAAACTTCTCATCTCAGATTAACAAGCAACACAAATAGTACTTATAAACATACTTACAAACATAGCCAGTAAATTCATGTTTACAGACCATACTTACAAACACATCAATTCATGTTCACTGCAAATTGTTGCACCAAGATCTCCAATATCAATGACTAAGAGTGCATTCAGTTTCAGTGCCTTCACTGCCAATTGTCGCACAAAGATCCCCAATATCAACGTGCATGTCAAGGTTTGCTTCACCTAAATTCTTAAGCATCCTTGTCAAGTTCACCTGAACTTTTGGTTAACCTTTGCATCAAATTCATCTTGGATGTGAAAATTAGGAATTTCGCTCGATCCGAGTCGATCGCTAAACCGACCAAGACCGTTCAAAAGCCCGGATTGCTTTGAGGACAAAACGAATCAGAACACAAACAGAAGAACATTTTATTGCTTATTACAACAATTCCATCAGAAAATAAGAATATCACAGAGTATGAATAATTGTAACACATTTGATAAATATCAAAGATTTAAATACAATATTGCAGCGGAAAAATAATACAAAACATAACTGAAAGAAATACGTGGATACATAGCTTTCCGAATATCACTTTAGCTATAACCAGGATCCTGTGAATATAAATCTACAAAACCTAACTACTAGCTGCCCGTGCGGGAAATAAGGGCACCCAGAGTTTAGGTTAAAACAATAAACTCCAGGTCAGTCATATGACTGGTGTGAGAACTAAAATAGTTATTAATTTGATTTTTAAAGTTCAGTAAATCAAGGGACCACACCGAATAACACAGAACGGGTTTTTACCCCAAGAATACCGGTGCAAATAACAACAGCGCAATGCTAAATAAAGAACAATGAAGCTGTTATAAGACCCAGGTCCCATCACACAATGCAACGCAAGCCGGAGGATAGGGTTTTACCTTATAACAGCCAAATAATGCTTAATACGCAAAATTTCATCTTTTATTATTACTGTAAGTGAAGAAAACAACTTCAATCATAATGTATAAATCATAGACGGTATGGGTACCATATATCATGTCGCCATACTAGGCTCTACAAATACAATCAAAATATCACGTATGGAAATTGGATTTTCGTCATGTGTCGAGGAAAAGGTTAAGCTCCTCTTCGATTCGAGACACTCTAGCAAATGTCTCAGGACCACACACAGCGATCCTTCGATCTTCAGGGCCGGTCAACTCAAAGTGCAAAAGTGGATTAGTTATATCTGAATAGATGTTTCTCGGTCCTATCGGACCTATAAACTGGTCTGTATGTCGTCTCACATAGTGCCAGTTATCGACCATATATTCGAGGTGCCTCGCATTCCAACAACCACACAGGTAAAAAGTATAAAAATGTCAAGGCTGGTAGGTCACTGACATCACCCATAGCTAGAAAGAAACGTCGTGCTCTCCCTGCAGTCACTATCCCGTTTTTGACTCATACCGAGGTGTAAGGCTCACGAATTTACGCTATAAACAAAGCTGTGCCACATAGGCCGTGCTTTGATCATCAACCACAAGACTTTGATTTTCAACAGAAGCCTTGATCATTTGCCAGTTAGGCAATTCACTCCATGCGACTGATTTCTATCGATAACCTCTGAGCTCATACGTCTCAGAGAAGGGCGTTAAGCAAGAGAATAAATTCTCCGCCGCCAAACAGATATATATTTAATAGAGATCAATCATCACAGAACATAATCCAATGTCAGACACACAGTCCATTACAAGTTCGATCGGGGTCTGAACGAAACCGGAGCCACCTTATTCCTCCCCCATATGACCAATACAAGGCAGAGGCCCTCGCATATCCGTCGATCTCCAAGTACATCTGGACGATCACCAATTGATTCCCTCCTCTTGGGTGTACTGCCCAATCAAGATCATCAGCAATCATCCAAATGATGTGAAGACCTCCGGTCTTCAACCACCGACTTCATCTTCGACTTATCTTCGAATCGGTTATTCAGAATGGGTATAAATCCGGCCTTTCTGAATAACCTGTGTATATAATAAACAAATGTTACACAAACACAAAATACACCCCATTCCAATTTAGAATATTCTTTTATTCAAATATTCACATCATTTGGGAAAGGTTCCCGTTAATTTTATCAAAGATAAATTCTTTAAAATTTATTCTTTAATCTTCCTTTGGATATCATTTCAAACCATATTACGGTTTTCTAAACTAGTCGGGATTAGCGAACCACACCGGAGTAATTATTTATTTTATTTCCCAGTCCCAACCTATTCATCCCGTGGAGCAAAACTGGTAACACCACATATCTAACACCACGGTGCTATCGGTAAAATTAATTACCATTTCACGTTCAAATCTAATTAAAGATTTAACTATCGCTTGGAGCAAAAATGGTGATACTCCATTCTCGATTATTTCAATCTAATTAAAGATTCATCAAAACTCCACTTAGTTTTAATCTTTAACTGGGTTAAAGAACCGATGTTATTTAAAACACGGTTCACGATAAACCAAAATCAAATCCCGTTGTTAATCGGGTTAAAGAACAGGTGTTATTCAAAACACCGCTCACGATAAACCCAAAAACCAATTTAAATTCAATTCCAATTAAATACTAATTAACTGGACAATTTCACTAAATCTTAATTAAAATATTTATTCTTTTCTAGATTAGGTTCAAGAAGAGTGTTATTTAAGACACCATTCACAACGAACCCAAAATCCCATTTGATATTAAATACAAGGCTCTGAATAGAAAATATATTGGCTTATATTCCATATCAAATTCTGAAACCAACAAATATCGTATTGGAAATAACGATATAAATATATCTTTCAAATTTCCACAACTATATCTGTATAATCACGAAATCCAACATCGAAATATTCTGAAGATAATTTCGATTCAAATCCATTCCAATACGTATATTGGAAATTCTGATTATTTTTAAAACCACTTCAAATCCAATTTATTTATTTAAAAATATTGGATTTTAATTCTAGTTCATAACTAGTTCATTTTGATAAAAATATATTTTTATCCTTTCAAATAGGGAATGTTTCATCCCAGTAAATTCCAATTCATATATTATGATTTTACACAATTTGTTGATATTTTTAATAATTTTATCAAGGCCCGTACAGTCGATTTCCAGTAACGGTTGTCGAACTGCACTTATAACGACCTTTTCCAAATTTGATTTGGATATAATTCCAAATCTAACCGTTAGATTTCAAATTTCTAATATTCATTGGAAAGCTCTTTTCGATACGAACCCAACGGTTCCGGTTTCAGGAGAATCCGACTGTCGGATCAAACGTAACGTCAATTCGAAGTCAATGGTCGAAATTCACGAACTACCGCGGCACGGCGCGTTCTATTCAGGCCATTCAATATATATATGTTATATATTTCATCGATTTCAATTCTAAATGTATTTTATAATTCGTTTTCAAAACAATTTCAACTTCATATTCAATTTTAAATCAAAATTGAATATTTCATATCATCAATATATAAATGATAATATTTTCAAAACGTTATATTTTGAAATCACTTCTTTTTCGATATTCGAATAAAATCGATATAAATATCATTCGCGTTAAAATGGCGCAAATCTAATCAACACGGCTTTATATATTTCAATAACTTCGTTATTCTATTCAACAACTGAATATTTTCTTCAGCACATGAATATATATTTAATTCAACACATGAATATTTATTAATTCTTACTTACAATAAAAATGTGCATTTTATTGTATAAATATTTTGTTCAACACATGAATCGTTTCAACACATGAATATTTTCACCACATGAATGGTTTCAACACATGAATATTCTCAACACATGAGTATTTTGTTATTTAATATATTTGATAAAATTATGATTTTTATCGTTTAATTCTTAATCAGACTCCAACCGTAAATTAGTAAGAGAACGATTCTCTAAGTATTAACCCCGAAGGCCGAAACCAACATCAGATCAATACCCAGGAAACCACTCATCTTAGCTCGTTTCCAGCTAGTTTCTAATTTTATATATGATAAAGATGTAAATTTTATTGTCTAAAGATTTTACTCAACACATGAATATTTCAACACATGAATGGTTTCAACACATGAATGGTTTCAACACATGAATATTCTCAACACATGAGTATTGTCAACATATATCTATTTTGTTTATTCAACACATGAATATAATTTATTTTCTAAATTGGAATGAGACCCTATCAATTACCTTATAATGTTATTTATATGGATTCCGTACAACATGTGTATAAAATAGCAATGATAAATAATCAACCATCATCTAAAGTGCACAACACAACTGTCTGTTAACCTATCGATCAACATACAACTTATATTATTGGGACTAGTGTATGTCAAATATCATCCTAATACCCGTGTGGGGTTTCAAATCAACAAACACAGATTTTATTTGTGCAGTTGGGCGACGTGTAAAATTTATCGTCCCAATCCATATCAGTCAAATCAGTGTACATAAACAAATTTTTTGATTTGTAAATGAGTATTTTATTTTATTCACACACCCGTTAAAAATTATATTTTTAATGATAAATTATTTATTTCAACACATGAATTTCTATTCAGTTCATTTATTCAATAAAATGATATTTTTATTTTTCTAACTTATTTTAGAAAATTTCGGTGGCATAACGGCATGATACTAGAAACGGGATAAGGCCTAGCCTTATCCCCAGTCTAATACTGGCCTACGCCATACACGTACCAATCTAATCAATTCCATTTCACCCAAACAACCAAATTCAAACAAATAATCTAACCAACTACACAACTAAACAAACAAGTCGTCCATGGTCTGTGGACGACGGGTGTCTGGTGCTGCTAAGCACCGTCTGCATCCTAGTATATATTTTTAACTAGAAAAGAAAATTTAAAGTGAGAAGTTCTCACCGACTAGCTAAACCAATTCACCGCGACTCTTCATATGTAGGAAATCTTCATCGTTCTTTTTATCGAGATCTGTTTCGCGCGACATATGTTAAAAGTCGCATTTTTTTGTTTCAAGGCCATATTGTACAAATTCAATTTTTATATCGCTACTTTCTATATATAAAAATCGAATTTTTATCGCTACTTCACATATATAAAAATCGAATTTTTATATTCTCTATCCTATAAAAATCATATCTTTAATTTCTACATATAATAAAAATCATATTTTTAATCTCTACATATAATAAAAATCATATTTTTAATCTCTACATCTAATAAAAATCATATTTTTTTCGCTACTTCCTAATAAAAATCTAATCTTTTTTACTCGCCATTTCATTACAAAAATCTTACCTTTCTATAATTAAAAACTTTGCCCATCTATAATTATAAAAATAAAAATCATATTTTTATTTATATAAGAGTCATATCCTTACCTACATAAACATCTTAACTTGCTAAAACTAATTACATTAAAATACTAAGTAAAAAAACAAAAATTCACTTTAAATACGATATCTACTGAGCAGTGAGGGCCCACATTGGTCAGTGGCGGTCAGAGGAGGTTCGGGAGGATTCGCAGGTGGTGTGGGGTGCCTTAGGTGGTAGGCGGCAGCGGTCTCCAGGCATAGGGCGACGGGTCGGAGCGTCGGTTTAGGGGTTGGGGGGAAATCGAAGTGGAGAGGGAAAGGAGGAGGTGGCAGCGTCAAATGAGGGGTGCGGTGGTTCCTGCGTCGGCGGTGGCGCCGTGGAGGAGAGGCGACGGGGGTAGCGTCTTCGTGGGGATCGATTTTTTTATTTTTTATTTAAACTGATGTCGGGTCTGAAGGAGGTAAAAAGGGGCTAGGGTTTAAACCCTAAAATATATATATATATATATATATATATATATATATATATATTATTACTTTTAATTTCAAATAGGTATCTTTATAATACGAACTCGAAATCAAGCCCACCGACTGTCGTCCCTAGCTAATTACCCCCATTCCTAACACAATGGGATATGTTTCGTAAGCCAATTCGATTATTACAATCAATTTTGTTTAAATTAAAATTTAAATCAATTATATTGAATTTGAATGCACATTTCAATTTACCGGGGCCACATATTAATTCTAAAAATTCCCAAAAAATTATTTCTAGCTTCGTATTGACGATACGGTCCCAACTAAACTAATTTCGTCTAATTCTGAGACCGTTTGAAAAATGGCCATTTTCTGGTCAATCGAAATTGACTAAATCTGTCAAAACACGTTTGACTTCGCCACGCACACATATTGCTTTAGAAAATTATGAATTTTGAAACCTAGCAATAACTTGACATCCCGGATCCAACAAAAGTGGTTTCGTCAAAAACGAAGGTCATTTGCAAAATTTCCATTTTCAAGGGCTTTATATATATATATATATATATATATATACATAATATATAAGTTCCACAGCGACTTTTCTGAATTTTAAACTGGACATATCTTTCAACTTCTAAAGTGAAATCTCAGTTTCATAACTTCGTTAGAAAGATATGATTAAACAGATTCAAATATTTCTTGTTTCGTTCAATTCTGATTTATATTGAATTCTGTATATTCATTTGAAATTCGAAATCGAATTTTCGAACTACCGCGCCATTTCAGGCTCGAATTATAATTAAAATAAATTTATTCGTTCTAACTTCATCGAAACCAAATTTTCTGTCGTTATTATTTAAAATAATTCATTTTAAATAACCAAAATCCGTTAAAATAACCAAAATAAAAATTTTAATTTAGTTCACATTTTCCGAGTTGTTACAATCTCCCCCACATAAAATCTTTTCGTCCTCGAAAAGGAACGAAGCTGAAAGTTGTTTAACTAATCAACTCAACTTTCATTATTTTCATTATGGCTTAAGTTCTTCAACCTTTCAATTTCTAAGAACTTTCCAAATTTTCAAAAATTTGGCTGACACCCTAAATTTTCGAAAAATTTCGCCATACCTCCCCTACACCGGGAGCATCGGGAAAATCCCCAAACCGCCACACAGGCCCTCTCATCTCAAAAAGAAAAAGCCAAGCGGCTAGCCAATCGGCTCAAAAAATCATCATGACCCAAACAAAACAGTAAATGTGTACCTATTTATCAGGCAAACAATATTATTCCTCTTCTTTAGCCTCCTTGCTATGACCTGTTCACACATATATATGTACATGCATGCAATTTCAAACAATTTTCAATTCAGTTCTAAATTTGGTTCTATTAGGCTAAATGGTTCAAAATTTTAATAAATGAAACCAATAATCAAATAATACAATCAGCAATCAATTAGTGGATTATCGTTTCAAATTCATAATTTTGAATATATACTGAAAATCATGTTTTTGATGCCAAATCACAACAATAAACCTATCTAGTTTTGGTTCTCACACCAGTCTAATGGAAATATATAGACATCCCACTTTCGAAACTCGAACACAGATACTGATGATAATACATTAATCACCAGGATCATCTCCGAGCGACTAGAGTGTGATTCTATATCTATCCAGTATATTAAAACTTCGAATATACGTTTCCAAGGCGTATATGCAAAATCATTATATACTCGATCGTCCAAATTTAATATAAAATAAATATTAAAATACGAATAAAATGGTTTCAATTTTTCAAAACAAAGTTTTTTTTTCATTTTTATTTTAAAATCACTACTCTTTCGACTCGTTCTAGGATGATACTGATCCCATCTCTAACAAGTCATTCTCACTGGATATTGCTAATCCAATCTCTGATGAATTCTTTCGTTTGGTTCTAATGTGCCTTGTTCTCGAGCTCTGTAAACCAAAGCTCTGATACCACTATAACAATTAGGAATTTCGCTCGATCCGAGTCGATCGCTAAACCGACCAAGACCGTTCAAAAGCCCGGATTGCTTTGAGGACAAGACGAATCAAAACACAAACAGAAGAACATTTTGCTTATTACAACAATTCCATCAGAATATAAGAATATCACAGAGTATGAATAAATATTACACATTTGATAAATATCAAAGATTTAAATACATTATTGCAGCGGAAAAATAATACAAAACATTACTGAAAGAAATACATGGATACAGAGCTTTCCGAATATCACTTCAGCTATAACCAGGATCCTGTGAATATAAATCTGCAAAACCCAACTACTAGCTGCCCGTGTGGAAAATAAGGGCACCCAGAGTTTAGGTTAAAACAATAAACTGCAGGTAAGTCATATGACTGGTGTGAGAACTAAAACAGTTATTAATTTGATTTTTAAAGTTCAGTAAATCAAGGGACCACACCATATAACAGAGAACGGGTTTTTACCCCAAGAATACCAGTGCAAATAACAATAGCGCAATGCTAAATAAACAACAATGAAGCTGTTATAAGACCCATGTCCCATCACACAATGCAACGTAAGCCGGAGGATAGGGTTTTACCTTATAACAGCCAAATAATGCTTGATACGCGAAATTTCATCTTTTATTATTACTATAAGTGAAGAAAACAACTTCAATCATAATGTATAAATCATAGACGGCATGGGTACCATATATCTCGCCATACTAGGCTTTACAAATACAACTGAAATATCACGTGTTGGAAATTGGATTTTCGTCATGAGTCGAGGCAAGGGGAAAGCTCCTCTCCGATTCGAGACACTCTAGCAAATGTCTCAGGACCACACATAGCGATCCTTGGATCTTTAGGGCCGGTCCACTAAAAGTGCAAAAGTGGATTAGTTATACCTGAACACACGTTTCCTAGTCCTATCGGACCTATAAAATGGTCTGTAAGTCGGCTCACATAGTGCCAGTTATCGACCATGTATTCGAGGCGCCTCGCATTCCAACAACCACATAGGTAAAGAGTATAAAAATGTCAAGGCTGGTTGGTCACTGACATCACCCATAGCTTGAAAGAAACGTCGTGCTCTCCCTGCAGTCGCTATCCCGTTTTTGACTCATACCGAGGTGTGAGGCTCGCGAATTAACGCTATACACAAAGCTGTGCCACATAGGCCGTTCTTTGATCATCAACCACAAGACTTTGCTTTTCAACAGAAGCCTTGATCATTTGCCACTTATGCATGCCACACAGGCAATTCACTCCATGCGACTGATTTCTATCGATATATAACCTCTGAGCTCATACGTCTCCGAGAAGGTCGTTAAGCAAGAGAATGAATTCTCCGCCGCCAAACAGATATATATTTAATAGAGATCAATCAGCACAGAACAAAATCCAATGTCAGACACATAGTCCATTTACAATTTCGTTCTGGGTCTGAACGAAACCGGAGGCACCTTATTTCTCCCCCATATGTCCAATACAGGGCAGAGGCCCTCGCATATCCGTCGATCTCCAAGTACGTCTGGACGGTCACCAACTGATTCCCTCCTCTTGGGTGCACAGCCCAATCAAGATCATCAGTAATCATCCAAACGATGTGAAGACCTCCAGTCTTTAAACACCATCTTCATCTATGACTTATTTTCGAGTCGGTTATTCATAATGGAAATAAACCCGGCCTTTCCAAACAACTCGCGTATATAATAAACAAATGTTACACAAACACAACATACGCCTCATTCCAATTCAGAATATTCTTTTATTCAAACATTCACATCATTTGGGAAAGGTTCCGGTTAATTTTATCAAAGATAAATTCTTTAAAATTTATTCTTTAATCTTCCTTTGGATATCATTTCAAACCATATTACGGTTTTCCAAACTAGTCAGGATTAGCGAACCACACCGGAGTAATTATTTATTTTATTGCCCAATCCCAACCTATTCGTCCCGTGGAGCAAAACTGGTAACACCCCATATTTAACACCACGGTGCTATTAGTAAAATTAATTACCATTTCACGTTCGAATCTAATTAAAGATTTAACTATCGCTTGGAGCAAAACTGGTGATATTCCATTCTCGATTATTTCAGTCTAATTAAAGATTCGTTAATACTCCATTTAGTTTTAATCTTTAACTAGGTTAAAGAACCGATGTTATTTAAAACACAGTTCACGATAAACCCAAAATCACAACCCATTGTTAATCGGGTTAAAGAATAGGTGTTATTCAAAACACCGCTCACGATAAACCCAAAAACCAGTTTAAATTCAATTCCAATTAAATACTAATTAATTGGACAATTTTACTAAATCTTAATTAAAAGATTTATTCTTTTCAAAAATGGTTTCAAGAACAGTGTTATTTAAGACACCATTCACGACGAACCCAAAATCCCATTTGATATTAAATACAAGGCTCTGAATAGAAAATATATCGGCTTATATTCCATATCAAATTCTAAAACCAAAAAATATCGTATTGGAAATAACGATATAAATATATCTTTCAAATTTCCACAACTATATTTGTATAATTACGAAATCCAACATCGAAATATTCCGAAGATAATTTCGATTCAAATCCATTCCAATACGTATATTGGACATTATGATTATTTTTAAAACCACTTCAAATCCAATTTATTTATTTAAAAATATTGGATTTTAATTCTAGTTCATAACTAGTTCATTTCGATAAAAATATATTTTTATCCTTTCAAATAGGGAATTTTTCATCACGGTTCTTTCCAATTCATATATTATGATTTTACACAATTTGTTGATATTTTTAATAATTTTATCAAGGTCGGTACAGTCGATTTCCAGTAACGGTCGTCGAACTGCACTTACAGCGACCTTTTCCAAATTTGATTTGGACATAATTCCAAATCCAACTGTTAGATTTCAAATTTATAATATTCATTGGAAAGCTCTTTTCGATACAAACCCAACGGTTCCGGTTTCAGGAGAATCCAACTGTCGGATCTAACGTAACGTCAATTCGAAGTCAATGGTCGAAATTCGCGAACCACCGCGGCGGGGCGCATTCTGTTCAGGCCACTTAATATATATAATATATATATTATTTATATTTCATCGATTTCAATTCTAAACGTATTTTATAATTCTTTTTAAATTCGTTTTCAAAACAATTTCAACTTCATGTTCAATTTTAAATCAAAATTGAATATTCCATATCATCAATATATAAATGATAATATTTTCAAAACGTTATATTTTTAAATCACTTCTTTTTCGATATTCGAATAAAATCGATATAAATATCGTTCGTGTCAAAGTGGCGCAAATCTAATCAACACGGCTTTATATATTTCAATAACTTCGTTATTCTATTCAACAAATGAATATTTTATTCAATACATGAATATATATTTAATTCAACACATGAATATTTATTAATTCTTACTTACAATAAAAATGTGAATTTTATTGTATAAATATTTTGTTCAACACATGAATGGTTTCAACACATGAATATTCTCAACACATGAGTATTTTGTTATTTAATATATTTGATAAAATTATGATTTTTATCGTTTAATTCTTAATCAAACTCCAACTGTAAATTAGTAAGAGAACGATTCCCTAAGTATTAACCCCGAAGGCCGAAACCAACATCAGATCAATACCCAGGAAACAACACATCTTAGCTCCTTTCCAGTTAGTTTCTAATTTTATATATGATAAAGATGTAAATTTTATTGTTTAAAGATTTTACTCAACACATGAATATTTTCAACACATGAATGGTTTCAACACATGAATGGTTTCAACACATGAATATTCTCAACACATGAGTACTGTCAACTATGACTATTTTGTTTATTCAAAGCATGAATATAATTTATTTTCTAAATTAGAATGAGGCCCAATCAATTGCCATATAATGTTATTTATATGGATTCCGTACAACACATGTATATAATAGCAACGTTAAATAATCAACAATCATCCAAAGTGCACAACACAGCTATCTGTCAACCTATCGATCGACAAACAACTTATACAATTGGGACTAGTGTACGTCAAATATCATCCTAATACCCATGTGGGGTTTCAAATCAACAAACACAGATTTTATTTGTGTAGTTGGGCGACGTGTAAAATTTATCGTCCCAATCCATATCAGTCAAATCAGTGTACATAAACAAATCGTCTAATATGTAAATGAATATTTTATTTTACACACCCGTTAAAAATGATATTTTTAATGATAAATTATTTATTTCAACACATGAATTTCTATTCAGTTCATTTATTCTGTAAAATGATATTTTTATTTTTTTAACTTATTTTAGAAAATTTCGGCGGCATAACAGCACGATACTAGAAATGGGATAAGGCCTAGCCTTATCCCCAGTCTAATAATGGCCTACGCCATACACATACCAATCTAATCAATTCCATTTCACCCAAACAACCAAATTCAAACAAATAATCTAACCAACTACACAACCAAACAAACAAGTCGTCCATGGTCTGTGGACGACGGGTGTCAGGTGCTGCTAAGCACCGTCTGGATTCTAGTATATATTTTTAACTAGAAAAGAAAATTTAAAGTGAGAAGTTCTCACCGACTAGCTATACCAATTCACCGCGACTCTTCATATGTAGGAAATCTTCACCGTGCTCTTTGTCGAGATCTGTTTCGCGCAGCATATGTTAAAAGCCACATTTTTTCTGTTTCAAAGCCATATTTTAAAAATCAATTTTTATATCGCTACTTTCTATACATAAAAATCGAATTTTTTTCGCTACTTCATATATACAAAAATCGAATTTTTATCTTCACTTCATGTATACAAAAATCGAATTTTTATATTCTCTATCTTTAATTTCTACATATAATAAAAATCATATTTTTAATCTCTACGTATAATAAAAATCATATTTTTAATCTCTACATCTAATAAAAATCATATTTTTTTTGCTACTTCCTAATAAAAATCTAATCTTTTTTACTCGCCATTTCATTATAAAAATCTTACCTTTCAATAATTAAAAACTTCGCCCATCTATTATTATAAAAATAAAAATCATATTTCTATTTATATAAGAGTCATATCCTTACCTACATAAAATTCTTAACTTGCTAAAAATAATTACAATAAAATACTAAGTAAAAAAAATTCACCTTAAATACGATTTCTACTGAGCAGTGGGGGCCCACATTGGTCAGTGGCAGTCAGAGGAGGTTCGGGAGGAGTCGCAGGCGGTGCAGGGTGCCCCAGGTGGTGGGCGTTGGCGGTCTCCAGGCATATGGGGGCGGATCGTAGCGTCGGTTTGGGGGTTGGGGGGAAATCGCAGTTAAGACGGAAAGGAGGAGGTGGCAAGTCGAATGGGGGGTGCGGTGGTCCCTGCGTCGGCGGTGGCGCCGTGGAGGACAGGCGACGGAGGTAGTGGCTTCATGGAGATCGATTTTTTTTTAAACTGATGTCGGGTCTGAAGGAGGTAAAAAGGGGCAAGGGTTTAAACCCTATAATATATATATTATTATTTTTAATTTCAAAAAGGTAACTTTATAATACGAACTCGAAATCAAAGCCCACCGACTGTCGTCTCTAGCTAATTACCCCCTTTCCGAACACAATGGGATATGTTTCATTAGCCAAATCGATTGTTACGATCAGTTTAGTTTAAATTAAAATTTAAATCAATGTATGTTGAATTTGAACGCACATTTCAATTTACCGGGGCTACATATTAACTCTAAAAATTCCCGAAAAATTATTTCTAGCTTCGTATTGACGATACGGTCCCAATAAAACTAATTTCGTCTAATTCTGAGACCGTATGAAAAATGGCCATTTTCTAGTCGATCGAAATTGACTAAAACTGTCAAAAATCGTTTGACTTCGCCACGCTCACATATTGCTTCAGAAAATTACGAATTTTGAAACCCAGCAATAACTTGACATCCCGGATCCACCAAATGTGGTTTCGTTGAAAACGAAGGTCGTTTGCAAAATTTCCATTTTCAAGGGCTTTTTATATATAAAATTTATATATAAATTCCATAGCGACTTTTCTGAATTTTAAACTGGACATATCTTTTAACTTCTAAAGTGAAATCTCAGTTTCTTAACTTCTTAGAAATATATGATTAAAAAGATTCAAATATTTCTTGTTTCGTTCAATTCTGATTTATATTGAATTCTGTATATTCATTTGAAATTCGAAATCGAATTTTCGAACTGCCGCGCCATTTCAGGCTCGAATTATAATTAAAATAAATTTATCCTTTCCAACTTCATCGAAACCAAATTTTCCATCGTTATTATTTAAAATAATTCATTTTAAATAACCAAAATCCGTTAAAATAACGAAAATAAAAATTTTATAAACTGGTTCACATTTTCCGGGTTGTTACATTAGATTATCTTGTTCACCTTAGCTTCAACTTCGTCCGCTATATCTTCCCTTATCTTCGTTACCAGAACTTGTATGTATGTGCTTGTTGTTGGAGTAGCTTTTGAAACTTTTGGAGACCTTATGTGCCGTCCAATAAGCCGTGATGGACCATGCGACTTTCCATCAGAAACAAGTTCTTAAACAACTCCATCACTGCCTCCTTCACCTATTGCTTTTTCAATCTTCTCCTGCAAAATAAAGCAGTTTCAAAATGTGACACCGTTATTGAATAAAATCTGAGTAACTCTTTAGTACAACTAATGTTTTCACAGTGAATACACTATTTCAGCACAACCAAAGTCATGCATGCATCGGTTACAAACTGAGGCAATGCCTTATTTACATTTCAACACAAAATAAGAGGCATGCATGCCTTAGTTGCAAATCTATGCAATAGCATAACCGTGTCATGACTCATTCAACAAAAACAAGATCTAATTCTACAATAATGTTGATCATGTGCAAAATGAAGCATTACTTGGTCATCATCTGAAAAAGGTTGGCCCCGATTATCCATTTGGATTATAACTCTTTTTTCATATGGACTTTAATGAACTTTATCCACCTTTGTTTTTCCCTTGAACCTTCTGGAAGCTCCGACTACTGTTACAAAGTACATACAATAGTTATGAGAAGGCTAGACATAACATAAATGTGAACTTAAACTTTTAAAATTATAAAACAATTAGATAATACCTTCAGCTTCTTTTACTTCATCTTCTTCGTTTTCAATATTTTTCGAGACATTCCGACAATAGCCTTATCCCTTGCCTTATTCCTTGCACTTCCACTTCCACTACTATTATTCTTCTGTATTTTTCGCATAGCCAAATAAGAAGCCATTGTTCCTATTCCTTCATTGTATGGTAACTCAACGGTACATGGTTTATCATCAGTTTGTGTACGAACTGGATTTTCCTCTACCTTCGGAATTGCATTCTTACCAGTTGCAGATTCAACATTGGCTCGTGAACGAGTTATTGGTCCATACCAAGGCTTTGTAACCGTAACCTTTTTGGTTCTCTAAAATATGCACACAAAAACAATAAAATAAAAAAATAATGAAGCTAGTCTATAATTACCAACATAAAATTAAATCTTCAGGTATAATGCACCTTTTCCTGATTTTTTAAAGAATCATCTTCACTAAGTTCACCAAATTCTGGAACATAATCTTTGCTATCCTCAACAGGCATATTTGATTTTGCTTTATATTTTTCAAATTCATTTCTCAGTCCAGTAACTAACTTAGGCATCCCTAGTTTTTCAAAAACACTATTCTTTTATGAGACAATTTTGTCTCTCTCCCTTTCGTATTCTGTAAGCGGTGGAGGTGGCAGAGGTGATAGATCATCATTCTGAAAGTAATTTAACAAGACGTTATTGTAAATATTAGCAAAATATGTAGAACATATTAGAAGATCGGATTGTAATCTTCTTACCAGAACCTCATTTTCATCTGTATTTTCCTCTTTATGTGGATAATTATCGAAATCCAATTTACTCCTGACACCTGCTGAGTTGATAAAGTTGCATCGCTGGTTTCAGTTGAATTTTCCTTCTCCGGTTACTTCGTCGAATTGCTGACTCCAGTTGACTACTTGCTAAGCACCTTTTTCTTGTTGCGACGTGGACGCACAGCAGCTTCGCTGATCTCTTCTAGATTGTTGTTAACTAGATTATTTAGTCGTGCTAACTTTCTAGGAATCAAGACTTCAGTCTGCTTGTTGTTGATAAGTGGACTCTCAGCTTCTTAGCTGATCACTTATGGATTGTTTAGCCATGCCGACTTTCTAGGAGTAGAGAATTGATCAGTCTGCTTCTTTTTTTTGTACCTGTTGCAGATGGTGAGTAGTGACAAACTGCCTGTTCTGTGTTTTCGCAACTTCAACATACAGGTTTTTTTATTATTTTACTAAGTGCACTAAAAATCAAACAAGTTCTAATATTCAAACATAAATGCACAAAAGAATTATGTACACTAAAAGTAGCAAAATGACTAAGAGATTCAGAAAAATGACCAAATTCATCAAAATAGTACAAATGAGAAGATATATTTATGTTTGGAAACAAATTCTTCCTTGGGCGTATGATGACATGCGGCTGCATTTGTTTCACTAGCTCAACTTTTCATAGAACTCAGTGTCAATATAGAAATCAATGTAATCACCATTGTTTTTTATTTGCATCATAAACAACAGCTCTACATCATCGACCACTAATTTCCACCCACTCGTTGGACCTTTCCATGCATATACTCCCCCAATTTCGGTGTACTGTAGCTCATCCTTAACAAACTCCATCAGTACTGTGTACAAAAACCTATCTAGATCAACTCCCTTGACAATAGCCTCTTCTCCACCTACATATTCATTCTTACCAAATTTTCCCTTGTGGTGGAATCTAAGATTTCTCACCTCCATCCTACACAAAATGGAGAAATTAACATTAGAGTGACATAATTACAAAATAAAATAAACCAAGTGCATTATAAAATAAAACAGCCACTTAACTAAAATGTAATATAGGCAGAAACTGTAAAAAAAAGAAATAAAAAGAAGCCACGAATATGATACATCAGTTACAACATTTAATCAAGGCAGAAAAACATTTTCTTACTTAAATTTGGTACATTTTTTCCGGTGTAGCCCACCTTGAAACACCACAAGTTTTTCAATTATTTTCATTTTCTGCCCAATTTAACATGTAGTCATTTGGACATTTATGTACTCTTCGGTAATCAAGGCATAAATTTACACACAAATAACATGCAATCTGTTAACCGGCCTTTTGGTCTGGTTTCCAAAAGAACACAAGGCACGGTCGACTCAACATATTGCGTGATACTCCAACCTATAAGTTTTGCCTACAATATTAGGGGTCTAGCAACAGAAGACTCGAGTCGGGGCACTAGCGGAATGTCGCATCCCTTGGGTGTGACAACCATTAGCATCCATCCGCAACCAAGCCGAAGGCGAGCCATGCTCCAAACTGAAGGCGAGCTGTCAAGCGGGTCCGGACGCAACGCTGGTGGGGGTATGGGGTCCCACAGTCCCAGCAACGATCGACCTAACCAGTTAGGTCAAACATGTGGGCACCACCCGATCCATCTGACTTTCTCCATGCCAGAAGCTCAGATCCCTTCACTTCGGACCAGCAAAACCTTGGATTTCTTCACTTCACGTTCAGGAACTTCAACTCCCTCGGCAGCACGATTTCGGCCTCCTCCTCCATCAAGCGTGTTCGGGCGCAGCGCCAGTGGGGGTCCGAGGCCCTATAGTACCAGCGACAATCGACCAGTGGGCACCGCCCGATTCATCCAATTTTCGGCAACAAATGTGTTGCCCAGAATTACCAGATCGACTCAAAGTCAGAAGTTCCTTGAACCTCGCCACTCCTCCAAACATCGCTAAACTAAGACCTCGGACACCAAAGAGTCGCGAGTCCAAATCTCGAACCCCCAGCCCGCTTATATATGATCTCTGTACCCTCGGGGTATGAATTTTGTACCCCTCGGGGTTCGAAATTAGTACCACACTGGGGTACGAATTTCGTACCCTAGAGATAGATACAAAGTCTATACGAGCACGTGCTAGGGGGTCAAAATTTCGGAGGTCGGCCATAGGGGGTCAGAAATTCCTGGTGTGGTCCCTTATTTCTATATACTCCTACCTAACCTCTCCACTATAAATAACCCCTCACTTCCTACATTCAAGGGGTTGGTCTAAGCTCTCTCTCTCTCTCTCTCAAGCATTAATGGCTTCCATCTTCTTCCCTAAGACCTCCTAGGCACCTCCCTTCATCATACAAGGGATAAGATGAATATGCTTGGACCCATGAGCATACTCATGAAGGTTCAAACACGCTTTTGGACATCAAGCCACCTTTGGACTTAATGAAGCTCTAAAACACCATTAATGATCACCATCTTCTTCTCCATGGGCATTGGACATGACATAGGTCTCTAAAAGTAGAAGAAGAAGAAGAAAAAAAAAAGGCTTCGGCTCCTCCTCCAATGGACATCGAGCCTCGACTCCGCCTCCCTCGGAGCTCAAGGCTCGACTCCTCCTCCTCCGGACCCCGAGCCTCGACTCCGCCTTCTTCGGACCCCGAGACTCGATCCGCCTGCTTCGGACACCGATCCTTGACTTTGCCTCCCTCGGACCTCAAGGCTCGACTATGCCTCCTTCAGACCTTGAGCCTTGAATCCGCCTTATTCGGACCCCGAGCCTTGACTCCGCTTTATTCGGACTTCGAACCTTGACTCCGCCTCCTTCGGACAACGAGCCTCGACTCTGCCTCTCTCGGCTTCGACTCCACCTCTCTCGACTCGACTCCGCATCACTTGGCATCGACTCCACAACACTCAGCCCCGATTCCGCTTCCCTCTACCTAGACTCCGCCTCACTCGGTCTCGACTTCGCCTCACTTGGCGTCGACTTCGCCTCACTCGGTGTCGACTACGCCTCACTCGGCCTCGACTCCGCCATACTCGGCCTCGACTCCGCCTCACTCAGCCTAGACTCCGCTTCACTCGGCCTCGACTCCACCTCACTCGGCCTTGAATCCGCCTCACTCGGCCTCTACTCCGCTTCCCTCAACCTCGACTCCGCCTCACTCGGCCTCGATTCCGCCTCACTCGGCTACGCTACAACATCGACAACTCCTCGACTACTCTTGCTCCGCAAGGAAGATCGATAAAAAGGACTAAGAGGATATTGTTAATCATTATAGCTTCTTGTAATAGTCTTGTTGCACTTTGTTATGGTGGAATAAAATCAGTACAGCCTTCAAAGTGGACGTAGGCCCTGACGGGCCAAATCACTATAAATAACAATGTCCTTTACTTCCCCATACATTATTACCACATTTCTTATAATTCTCCGCTCTGGACAAAAAGTTTCAAATTTTCGGAACTCTCGGGTGTTGATGACAATTTTAGGCATCAACATTTGGCGCGCCAGGAAGGGGGAGTAAAGCGCGCACCTATGGTCAAATTTCGGTCACTTCCTTCGAGGAATTGAAACCTCGCCTTTCCTTCTATTCAATCACCAAGACTTTGGATGCTACTTAGGTTTTATCAGACTTACCAACCAAGCCTATCGGCAATGGTGAACTAAGGAAGAACCCTATGGTCGGACCTTCCACTGTCGATCCTCATTCATAATTTCCTCCTCAGCCTCGACTCCTTAAGGTTCCGTTCAGTCTTAATGCTCTTAACCTCGATGCATTCATCGATCAAGCCTAATTTGACAAAACCTCATGAAAATTGGGCAAGACTCGATGATGCCTTGTCGACAAATTCCGACATAACATCGGATTAACAAAACGGCTTCGACAATATGATCAACAATACATTCTCTGCCTTCGAGCAGACTTGGGCCCTCATCCTCCATCAAGCAATGCCTTCGCTCAAACTCGATGAAGCCTATTTTTCCCGCCGATCCTAAACCACAAGTTTGTTTGTACTACTCGGATTTCATCTTATCCACCCAGCAAACTTGTCAGCAATGGCGAGATATATAATTGGTGAGCCATCTAATGATAATCAAGTAACTCCAGTCCATCTGCGATTTATTTCTGACATCTTAGCCACTATTGATGCGGAATTACCTCCGGCCCCCTAGGCCTTGGTAGCTCAAGTGTAGATTTTGCGCATACCCAAAGATCAAAAGAAACCAAGCCATGGCTCGAAGCCCAATTCAGGCAAAATAAGGAGTTGGTCCAGCGACATGACGTCGCCTGTCTCACAATAAGGAGAAGTGCATCATGAAGAGAACTCGGATTTGTTTCTTTGTCGCAAATTCCCATCTCGACTTCGATGTGCTTTAGGTCCTTCTATAAACCTGCGGTTTAGTCCGCTCACGATGGCTAACCAATAAAGAATCTAATGACAAAATGTTGCAGATAAGTTCTCCCGATCCATCTTCGGATTTCGTCTTCGGTTCTCGACTACGACTTAATTACTCGCTTCTCATCATGATGTTTAAGCGAAGGAAGCTCGAAACTTTAATCAAATCTCAAGGCATAGTAGGGGAGGAAGTCAAGAACTCTCCTTGACCAGACCTCCATCGAACTACGTCATTTGAGAAGGAATTGATGGAGTGAATAAGAATCTTGCCACAGATTTGAAAGCTCGACTTAAGCGGCAGGAAGAGGCTTTCAATACCTTCCTCGCCCGAATTGATAACAGAATAAGAAATACTTCAATGCCGACTAGCCTGGCGTACACTATTAGCACGAATACCAATGTTCGTCCACCCGTGACTCAGGACTTCGGAGCAACCCCAGAAACTAACCAGCCAGCCGACGCCGCTCCTCGGAACGGTGCCAGTTCCACCACACTTGGGGGCACCTAGAATCCCGATGTCGCTCGAGCCCGTGACACTTTGATTGGTCAGGCTGCGGGTCTGCAGTCGGAAATGTTGCTCAAGTGCCAACGAACACAGCTTTGGATGGTAGTGCTCCAATGGTTTCAGGAGTCAAGGTTACACCCAATGTGGCCCCTCAAGTTGGAATCCAACAAACTTCCTTCTCAATCAACTTATTCTCAACTTGGACTTAAACACTGGGGGCACGAGTGTCGCTTCGCGCAAACTGGATCAACTACGTTCTTTAGGAGATAGGTCTGAGATCGCGGATGTCATCCGTCGGTGCACTTGACATGGTGCTTCTCCTAAGGGCATGGATTGTTTGACCCGCCGCTTGTTTTCCTTAGATTACAGGAACCCTCGTGACCCTCCTGATTTTTAGCTACCAGTCTTGGATCCTTATGACGGTTGCAAGGACCCACTGCTCACCTCCTGTGGTGCATTCGACACATGAAAGTTCTCACAGTTTCGGAAAATTTCATGTCCAAGTACTTGCGGACTTCTGTGCACACCAGCCTACTCAACCTCGCCAGCCTTACCAAAACCAGACCATCGATGTCGATAACATGGAAAAGGGGAAGTCATATGTGCACTGCAGAAGACGTCCACAGAATAGAACTCCCGAAGTCTTCCAAATCTAATGGGTTCCACTAGAATGTCCACATCATGCACATCTCCCCGACACGGTCTGAATAATCATAAAAGATATATGAAGGAACGCCTGTAACTCGCGGGAAACCCACTCGAGACATAATCCCTTCACTAGGATCGTACACAGAGCTGAGTGTCCCCGACACTTCAACATGCCATAGGTGGCGTTCTATGACGGCACGACTAACTTCTAATCTCAGCAATGTCAGAATCACCATCTGAAATGGAATGCTTCATCCCGGTCATTCCCGGCTTTGACACTCGAGCCTCCGCTAGGCGGACTCAAATTACTATGAGTCCGAACTTGTCACCTACGGTTCTAGCATCCAACTGGGCCCAAGTTCACTTCAACTGACTTTCACATAATCATGCAATCAAAGTTGGAGACTCATAGATTGCCGAAGACCTTCCGTCAAGAAGGCGCGCTAGACTCCAAAGTCCTAGACTGGATCACTATAACACCCCGTAATTCAGATAGTATTAATATTCACAAATTAAAGAATAACTAATCTCAGACGTGAGAATTGTGGGAAACGGGTTGCGCCATTGTGTTCGCCTCGGAATTCTAGTTGAAATAAAGTCTGAGTTTGCGTGATTTGGACTTCGTATGAAGAAGTTATGGCCATCGGAAGTTTCTGAAAATGTAAAACAGCTAGCAGGAAATTTAAAATTCAAAATTCGAAGTCAAACAGGCTAGGCGGGAAATTTCCCGCCCAGCGCCCCAGGTCGACTGGGGAGTCGACTGGGTAGTCGACACCCCAGGGGGAGTCGACTGGGAAATCGACACCCCAGGGACCAGGTCGACTGTGCAGTCGACCTGGGTGTCGACCTGGTCTGGCGGCTAGGGTTTCTGACTGACCTGTTTTTAGTGGGCTAATGACACATTAGGGTTTCTTACCTAATTTGGTTGGCTAGGATTAATTCTGAGATAATCTGACGGTCTAAAATAAACCCTAACTGTATAAATACCTAGGTAGTCTCTCACCCTAATTCATAAGAAAAATAGAATAGTTACCGTCATACCGTCGCCATGGAAATCAATGGAGTCGCCGCCAACTAAGAAGGAAGAAAAGCTAATTCAATTCTAATTCTCTCAACCCTAAAGCAAAGCAAAACTCTCTCTTTTCTTCTCTAAATTGGGAGTATGATGATCTTAACAAGATTATTATTATTTTAATTAGATTGAGTTATGAATGGATTATGAGTAGATGATGTGAATTATCATATATGTTGTTGTAAACCCTTTTTGCTATCATGTATGTTGTAAATCCAATGTTATGTTATGATGATATCTTATATGTTGTAAATCATGCTATGGTGATGTAATGTATGTTGAAAGTTTCTATGCTAAGTTGTGATAAATCATACATGTTAAAAAGGCCATGATGTTAGCATCTATGCTAGTTAGTTCATATTAATTAAATCATCATGTTTGGGCTATGTTGATCTATATGACAAGTTACATATGCAAGTTAGATTGATTAGAAAAGCTATGAACATATGCCATGACATCTAGAATTATGCTATGATATATGTGATATCCTATGCTAGTTCACACCATCATTATGTTGCCTAAAAACCCCATATGCAAGTTTATGTATAGATTTGGGCTATGATCATATCATGTAAATTGTGACCTTTAACAAGTTGACACCTTTTGATCCTTAACATGTGTAGTTTATGCAAGTTTCACCCGTATTATGATTAGATTTATTTTAATTGTCTATATGTTGCGATAATTTATCTTTATGCTATGTGTTGGACTATTCAAGTCTAGCCTATATTATGCGTTGAATAAGCGAACATATAAATGTGGGATAAGGGTAATATTAAGGATTTAATATTAAAAAGGTTGGGTGCAATTGATATGATTTTGCATGCCATAAGTGGATGTCCATAATTGAGTCAATTATGGACATCATTAAAATTGGAAGTAATTAATAATTTGAATAGGGAATTATTAAAACTGGGGTAAAAGATTATAAGTGTTAATCAATGCTTAGGACACGAGGCTGGACTCGTTTGTGACGTAAACCTGCCCAGACCCGCCCGGCAAATCCAGTGGTCACAAATGTCAGCCCAATGTGAGAGGTCCTAGGCCTAAACTAAAGCATAACAGTTGTAAAGACACGAGGTTAGACTCTTTTATGGTGTAAGACTGCCCAGACCCGCCCGGCAAATCCAGCTGCCATAAATGCCAGTCTAACGTGAGAGGTCTTTATGAGGTTATGGCCTGAATAAATTAAGAAATACTTAACCAGATAAACATGTAAAGTCGGACATGGGTGTTAAGTAGGTGCCTTGGGTGGCACGAGGAATCTAGGGGGTGCCCTTAGTGGCATGAGAAATACGATTAGTAAGACTTAACCAAACACACATGTAAATGAACATGAATAAGAGGGTTAAGTGGGATATACTATTGTTGACAAGCTTAGGTGGGTAGCTTGTGGGGGCCCATTTCGACCAGTATCCCAAACGTATCTTTGTGGGCTCGACCCAAGTCGAGGACGGGACACGCATGCTGGATTTGACTGTAAGAGGCCAAAACGGGGAGCGGTGGCAACGCAAGTCCAACGGGTTTCATATGCGTGTGTGGACCCGGACTGGTAGATAAGACGTTGATGCATCGTGTAGGTATAAGCCGTGCATTCTCAAGTTGTATCGGGTTGCCACTTTAGGGGAGTGACACACCCCACTGTGGGGCCAGCACGGGTATCTACGAGTAGGGAGCCGATCGAAAGTGGGTAGTGGGGTACACCTAGTGGAGATAGGGGCAGACGGCACCTATGTAGTCAGCTAGGTGTACGCAAGGCTATTTATAAAGTTTCTTGGTGAAGCAAGTGGGATCAACCTTTAGGGTGACTGATGCGGTGCAGTGTAGTAATGTGCGGTGCAGTGTAGTAACGTGCAGTGCAGTGTAGTAATGTGCGGTGTAGTGTAGCAATCATTCGTTAGTAATTAGGTGTGCCTTTGACGTTATCTTTCACGGTATCATTATCTGCTCATTCCATACCTAATAGTTCATAGACGTTTACTTGTCTTCCAGCTTATGCCTTAGTCTAGTTATTTTGATAATAGTATTGTTAGAATTATCATACTCGCCAGACTTTATGTCTGACCCCCCTCCATTTCTATCCTTTCTCCCCCTCTAGGTCCTCAGGTTGGGCCCAGCTCTAGTGGAGTTTGATTGGATTGCTTCATCTCTCGCTGGAAAGCTTGGATCATTGATGTAAAGTCCAGCTTGTTATCTTTTTAATGGCTATTTATGTAATGGGATTATGTATTTTGTTTTTATGAAGATGGATATTGTACTTGGTTTTATGATGTAACAAACATGTTTAATTTCCGCTGCAATAAAATGAAGTTTTAGATTTCCAAGTACTATTTATTATCTGTCTTGTTGTAATTTTTCTGTTCTATATTCACTTATAACCTCCATGGAATTTAATGCATTCGCTTTGTGAGTGACATTAATGGACGTGGGGTGTTACACGTGGTATCAGAGCTTAAGGTTACCAGAACAGATAAAAATACTTTAGAAAAATAGTTATTTTTGGAAAAGTGTTTTCAAAAACATGTTTTAATGAGAAATTTAAAGAGAAAAGTTTTTAAGAGAAAAACATAATCCCCAAATAGCCATATTTCTTTATCTTTCGAATTCTCCATTTTGAATCTTTCCTTTTTCGTTTCAGCATGGCTGAAGATCCTAACCTACCTGACGGTGTAATGATACCAGGACTGTATAGGAGGTTATTAGAGGCTAGGGCCGCTGCAGGTCCAGCCAATGTTCCTCCACCACCAGTTGCACCCGTTCCTCCTCCTCGCGTAGATACTTTTGCAAAGACATGCAAGGAATTTAAAGCTATGGGTGGAAAACCATTTCAAGGGTCAGAAACGTTTGTGGAAGCTAGAGATTGGCTTAAGGAGGTGGAAGAATTGCTAGAAATCTTTGAAGTAGAAGAAGGGAAGAGAGTTCATTTAGCAACTTGGTTGATGAAGGGAGAGGCCTTGTTTTGGTGGGAGGTCACTAATGGGGAGCGTCCTATTGACTCTTGGGTGGATTTCAGACGTAGGTTCGAGGCGAAGTTTCTCTCTAGGGCGGAAGAAAATCTATATATGGAAAGGTTCTTGACATTGAAGCAAGGAAGCTCATCAGTGAAAGAATATGTCAATAAATTTAATCAGTTAGCAAGGTTTGGCTTGGACTTAGTGAACACGCCGGAGAAGAAGGCACTGAGGTTCGTGAATGGCTTGAATGAACCATTGAAAGGGTTGGCTATGACCCACATCCCGATGGGGGCCACCTTTGAGAAGTTAGTAGAAATGGCGCTCATGCATGAGGAGAAAAGCGCTAAAGCTGATAAGGCACCCGAGAAGAAGGGGGATCAGAAGAAACCACAACAGCAAAACAAGAAGGGTGGAAAAGACAATAACGGCAAGGGAAAGAAGAAGTGCTTTAATTGTGGAACCCCAGGCCACCTCAGCAAGGATTGCCGAAAGAAAAAGAAGACTGGTTGTTTTCATTGTGGTGATGCGGGACATTTAGTGAAGGATTGCCCAAAGAAGGGGAAGAGGGCAGGAGCCACCTCGGGAGGACAGGTGCAGGCTCTTATGGCACCAGGGCAGGCAAGGGGACAAGTTCAGGCTCTCGCGGTCCCACAGCTGCAAGAACGAGGTAGAACCATTTCTGTTGAAAGCTTAGTTTTTTCTGTTTGATATGTCCGTACCTTATTCGATTCGGGCGCATCGCATTCGTTTATCTCTACTTCATTAGTTGAATCACTACACTTAAACACCAGTTTAGTAGAGGATCCCTTAGTTGTTTCGGATCCAATTGGGGGCTCAGCTTATTTGTCTATGATGTGTTTGGATTTGAAAATTTCCATACTTAGCGTTGAATTTAGATGTGATGCTTATGTGTTGGACTTCACGGGCTATGGACTAATTTTAGGAATGGATTGGTTATCCAGAAATGGGGCCGTTCTTGATTGTGAAAGGAGAGTAGTTAGGCTCGTGACTCGCCTTGGCAACACTCTCGAAATCTTTTGTAATCCCATAAATTCGGTTATGCTAAGTTATCTAGAATCGCTTGACGCGTCTGAGGAAAATCTACGATCTGTTAGAGTGGTCCGAGAGTATTCGGATGTGTTTGAGGAGGTGAAGGGCTTGCCTCCGAAGCGGGAGATAGATTTTCGAATATATCTTGTGGACAATTTGAAACCAGTATCTTTGCCAGTACGCCACATGGCTCCACGTGAAAGGAGGGAACTCGATAAGCTAGTGAAGGAGTTGCTTGAGAAGGGTTTCATAAGACGAAGTATATCGGAGTGGGGTGCTCCAGTAGTATTTGCCACGAAGGAGGATGGGTCCCTTAGACTGTGTGTGGACTATAGAGAACTTAATAAACTTACTAAGAAGAACATACACCCACTGCCGAGGATTAAAGATCTCTTCGATCAGTTAGTTGGCGCCTCAGTGTTTTCACAGTTGGATTTAGCCACTGGTTTCCATCAGTTGAGAGTTGCTGAGGATAGCATTGACAAGACTGCCGTTAGGACTCCGGACGGTTTCTATGAATGGCTAGTGATGCCCTTTGGTTTGACAAACGCCCCCGCATAATTTGTTGATCTGATGAGTAGGGTGTTTAGGGAGTACCTTAACAAATTCGTGGTAGTCTTTGTAGATGACATCTTAATCTTTTCTAAGGATGAAGAAGAGCATGCCTTACATCTTAAGGAAGTGTTGGAGACTCTTCGAGCGCATAAGCTTAAAGCTAAATTTTCTTAGTGTCACTTTTAGAGAAAGGAAGTATGGTTCTTAGGACACGTGGTTTCCAAAGAAGGGATAGCTGTGGATCCCGCGAAGGTGGTGGCCATCCAAGATTGGAAGGTCCCTAAAAATGCTACCGAAGTAAGAATTTTCTTGGGGTTGGCTGGCTACTATAGGAAGTTTATCAAAGACTTCGCAACGATATCAGCTCCATTGACACGCTTGACGAAGAAGAACCTAGTTTTCACATCGGACGTAGATTGTGATGATGCGTTCCAACGTTTGAAAAGAGCTTTGACTTCAGCCCCAGTCTTAGTATTGCCAGACGGGAGTAAGCCGTTTACCGTTTATACTGACGCTTGTGGGATAGGACTAGGCGCAGTCTTAATGCAAGAGGGCAGGGTACTAGCCTATGGTGGAAGGCAGTTGAGAGCGAATGAAAAGAATTACCCCACGCATGACCTAGAGTTGGCCGCTATCGTTTTCGCGCTTAAGTCTTGGCGTCATTATCTTCTTGGCGAGAAATTCGAACTATTCACTAACCAAAAATCTTTAAAATACTTATTCTCTCAGAAGGACTTGAACTTAAGGCAGAAAAGGTGGATGGAGTTCTTGGCGTCCTACGACTTTGAGATAGCATATACCCCTGGCAAGGGTAACGTGGTGGCCGATGCCTTAAGTTGAAAAAGATTATCCTTAAGTCCTTTGTTTGTTGAGCGGCGAAGCTTAGAATTCATTTCTATGTTTGACTTTAGACCTTCTGTTGACTTTGTAACCGGTTTGCTAGCATCCTTGGAGGTCACACCTGCACTTTTGGGACGGATTGGCGAGGCATAGCGAGACGACCCACAGTTAGTTGAGTTAGTAGAAAAGCTCAAAGGAGGGGAGTAATCAAGCCATCTCCGTAGGTATACCCTAGATGATAAGGGTTGGTTACGTAGGGACGGTAGACTTTGTGTACCAAAAGACGATGACCTAAGGAAGACTATTCTTGACGAAGCACATCATTCGAAGAGGACCATTCATCCCGGCGGGGACAAGATGTACAAAGACATGAAGAGAGTTTACTTTTGGGTCGGCATGAAGAAAGACATGGCCGAGTATGTCGCTAGATGCTTGGTGAGCCAACAAGTAAAGGCGGAGCAAAAGAAACACGGTGGGTTGCTTCACCTATTGGAGGTTCCACTATGGAAGTGGGAAAGTGTCTCGATGGATTTTGTGGATGGATTACCGCGATCGAGGAAGGGTGATACGGGAATTTGGGTTATAGTAGATAGACTTACTAAAAGCGCCCATTTTATTCCCGTGAAGAGTAAGAGGACTGCTCCATGGTTAGCTTCTGTATATGTTCGAAAAATAGTTCGTTTGCACGGTGTTCCTTCTAGCATAGTGAGCGACCGCGATCCTATTTTCACTAGCAAATTTTGGAGAAGCTTACAAGAGGCGGTAGGGACTCAGTTATGTTTGAGCACCGCATATCATCCTCAGACGGACGGCCAGACCGAGAGGGTGAATCGCATTCTAGAGGATCTGTTGAGGTTTTGTATCCTAGACTTTGGGGGTACGTGGGAAGAGCATCTTCCATTGGTGGAGTTCGCATATAATAATAGCTTTCAGTCCAGCATTGGTATGGCACCATTCGAAGCTCTTTATGGACGACCTTGTCGTTCACCTACATGTTGGTGGGAATCTACGGATAAGATCTTACTTGGGCCCGATATGATTAGGGAGACTTCGGAGAAGATCGACTTGATTCGAAGGACGATGAAAGCAGCGCAAGATAGGCAGAAATCTTATGTGGATAAGAGGAGGACAGATCTCGAGTTTGAAGTTGGGGACATGGTCTTCGTCAAAGTGTCTCCATTACGAAAAGTTGTTCGCTTTGGGTCCGTTGGGAAATTAGCACCAAGGTTCCTAGGGCCATTTCCTATTAAGCATAAGATTGGACGGATGGCGCATAGAGTGGAGTTGCCCAAGAGACTTAGTGGTGTCCATGACGTATTCCATGTGTCACATTTGAGGAAGTGCTTGCACGAGATCGCGGAAGTGGTAGAGCCGATCTTGCTTAGAGAGGTGGATATAGAGCGTGATGCGACGATTCGACAAGCTCCTACGCGCATACTTGGGTCAGAGATCAAGAAGTTGAGGAATCAAGAGGTCAGACTAGGCAAAGTGCAATGGGGAGATGATGAGAGCAACGCTACTTGGGAGACGGAAGAGAAGATGCGTTCACGATACCCTTTTCTTTTTGAGGGTGTGTCTTTTAATTTCTCCTTTATCGCTTAGCTTGTACTTATCTTATCTTTAGCATACCCTCTCGCTAATATCTTGGACCTTTAGTTAAGATAATCTGTAACACCCCACGCCCGCTATGGTCACTCACTAAGGGAATGCCATAGCATCGATGGAGTATTTTAGTGAATATAGAACAGAAAAATTACACCAAGACAGATATAAATAGTACTTGAAATTTTAAAACATCATCTCATAACAGCGGAAATAAACATGTCTGGTTACATCATAAAACCATGATAAAAGTCAAGTACAATATCCGTCAAAATAAAGAAGTACATAATCCCACTCTCTCATACAATAGCCATGACAAAAGAAAAGATAACTGGATAACTGGAGCTTTACATCTACCCAAGCTCCGAGAGACTGGAACAGCAATCCGATCAAGCTCTACTACTGCTAGGATCCACCGTAGGACCTGAGGGTTGGGAAAAAGATAAAAACAACGGGGTCAGACATAAGTCTGAGTGAGTCCTATAACTTTAACAATACAATCATTAAAGTAACCAGAGAAGACATAAACTTGACCTACGGTAATATCTGGGGATGAATGGCTACACTAAGCAGCTTGGTAGACTTAGGATAAACTAAGATAACCGTCAGGACGCATCTACCCACCCAAGGATAATTACTAACTGCACCACACCAGTCATTCCCACTTAAAGGTTGATCCCTTCCAAGGACTTAGAAAATTTCCCCAGTAGTTTCATGTACTCCAAGCCCACTACATAGGTGCCGTCTGCCCCTATCTCAACTAGGTGTACTCAGTAATTCTTACCCAGTAGTTTCGTGTACCCCTACATAGGTGCCGTCTGCCCCTATCTTCATTAGATGTACCCAATACTCCCCATCGATCGGCTCCCTACCGTAGATACCCGTGCTGGTCCCACAGTGGGGTGTATCACTACCCTAAAGTGGCTACCCAATACTAACGGTGCACGGCTTTATATCTACACGATGCAACAACGGCTTATCTACCAGCCCGGGCCCACACACGCATATGAAACCCGTTGGACTTGCGTTGCCACCGCTAACCCGTTTTGGCCTCTTATAATCAAGCCCAATATGCGTGTCCCGTCACTCGACATGAGTCGAGCCCACAAAGATACGTTTGGGATATTGGTTGAAATGGGCCCCCACAAGCTACCCACCTAAGCTTGTCTTATATCTAGTGTATCCCACTTAACCCTTTAATCATGTTTAATTACATGTTTCCACTTGGTTAAGTATTCTAATCGTATTTTCTATTGCCACCCAAGGCAACCCACTAGATTCCACATGCCACCCAAGGCAACCATTAAATTTTCACATGCCACCCAAGGCACCCACTTAACCCCTCACGTCCCACTACATGCTACTATGGTTAAGTGTTTCTTAATTAATTAAGACCGTGATCTCCCATAAAGACCTCCCACATTAGACTGGCTGTTATGACCGCCTGGTTAAGCCGGTAGAATCCGGGCAGTCTTACGTCATAACAGAATCTAACCTCGTGTCTTTACCTTAATCACGTATTTAATTTATGGCTAAGACCTCTCACATTGGGCTGACATTTGTAGCAACTGGTTAAGCCGGTCGAGTCCGGGCAGTTTTACACTACAAATGAGTCCAACCTCGTGTCTTAGTCGATTAATTACACCTAATTAATCACCCCCATATTAATTATCCCTAATTAATATCAAGTTTTCCATAACATGGGTAGACCTAACTCAATAGGTAAATTCCCATGGGGTAGACCTAACTCAATAGGTAAATTCCCACTTATGGTAATTTATTTTTATGGTATGCTTAATCATACCCAATCATTCATTTATTAACATATTTACCAACCCCATCGTTCCCCACGTGAATCGTTCTCATTTCATGACATAAATAAGGGGAAGATCATCACAAATATCATGGGTTTAGCATACAACTTTGTCATGGGTTAAGAGGATGTCAACTTGCATATATGCGCATATATTAACCCAACTACATATAACCCAAACTTGCATATTATCATACACATGATTTGCATAACATGTTGCATATGAGCTTGCATATTACCATACACATATCTTGCATAACATGTTGAACTTGCATATAGGCATTCTCATAACTTGCATAACATGTTAAACATGCATTTAAGCATACACATAACTTGCATAAGTATTCACATACTTGCATAAGCATCCACATACTTGCATAAGCATTCACATACTTGCATAAAAATGAATAACTTGCATATCATGCCATTTAAGCATATACATATCTTGCATAAACATTCATATACTCGCATAAGCATGCATAACTTGCATATCACATAAATCTTGCATTTAAACATATACATGACTTGCATAAGTATCCATATACTTGCATAAGCATGCATAACTTGCATATCACATTAAACTTGCATTTAAACATATACTTAACTTGCATAACTCACTTTGTTAAACATGCATAGTTCCACTCATTAAATATGCATAAATCCACTTGTTAAACGTGCATAAACCAACTTGTTAAACATGCACAAATCAACTTATCAAATATGCATAAACATAGAACAACATAGAGTAACATATCATTATAAATGATTCAAACTCACTAATCCGCATTTAAGACCATAAGTCTCATTACACCCAATCTACTTACTTTAACAATTGATGTTAAAGTGATAGAAACTCACCAAACTCAAAATTAACCAACTTATGAAGAGGGATTAGTTGCCAAATATGAAGATGGTGATGATTAGAGAATAATATGAGAGGGATTAGCTTGAAACTTCCTTCTTAGATTAGTGGAGACTCCTTCTAGGATTTAATTTGGCGGCATGAGGCCTTCATTTCTATTTTTAGTATGGATTAAGGTAGGTTTAGGGTGTATTTATAGATTAAGAGAGTATTTTAGGCCCTTAGATTAACCCTAGATTAATTTAGGTCCGTTAGATTTAGGAAATCTCTAGAACCCAGCCCAGCCCTAGCCAGAAAACCAGATCTGGTGCACCCAAGCACCCTGGTTCGACACGCCATGTCGACAGGCAAGTCGACAGGCAAGTCGACACCCCTGTCGACAGGCCTGTCGACAGCCCTGTCGACATGCTTAGGGCGGGAATCTTCCCGCCTGGCCCCGCTGGTTCTAATTTTAAATCTGAATTTAAGTTTCTAAATCTGTTTTTAGCTCTAATTTTTCTGCAAACTTCTTTGGGCCATAACCGGGCCATACGGACTCCGATTCTCGAAAACTCGGACTCTATTTCGCGTATTTTTCCGAGACGAACGCAATAACGCAGCCCGTTACCCCCAATTACCATGTCTGAGATTATTTATCCTGTAATTAGTAAATTTTAGTATTAACTAAAATTCGGGGTGTTACATTCTCCCCTCCTTAAAGGATTTCGTCCCTGAAATCTCTAAGCTAAGGAGAATGCATATCCTACCATCCAAACAACCATCTACTCAAATCATCAACCACGGGCATCCATTGTCCTTGGACAGTTTCTAATGATGTATGAGCATATGCAAACGGTGTGTGTATATGTTCCCTATCTAATGTATGGACATATGCAAACCATGATAGTGCCATGCATCCATTATGTATGCGAGAAAACCCTATCGACACATACAACATCTACATGAGTGCACAATCATTCACCAAAATGCATCATCCATGTGATAACACAACCATTATACATCCATAAATATATTTTCCTACACACAATTTTACGCAATATGCAATATGAAGTGACTGAGCCGATCTAGTGCCTAGAGTGTGTGTATATGCATCCACGAGCAACCACTAGCAAACACTTGCATCCACTTGCATCCATCAACCATAACATGTCTCAAACACGTGTTTCAACCATAGGTTTACCCTATCTAAAGGTCAAAGGTACTAACGAGAGGACATACCAAAGATAAGATAAGTACTAGGCAAGCGATAAAGGAGAAAGTAAAGACATACCCTCAAAAAGAAATGGGTACAATGAACGCATCTTCGCTTCCGTCTCCCAAGTTGCGTTGCTCTCATCTTCTCCCCATTGCACTTTGACTAGTTGAACCTCTCTATTTCTCAACTTCCTAGTCTCTGACCCAAGGATGCGAGTAGGAGCTCGTCGGATAGTCGCATCACGCTCTACCTCTATATCTCTAAGCAAGCTCGGCTCTACCACCTCTGCCGTCTCATGTAAGAACTTCCTCAGATGTGATACATGGAATACATCATGAACTCCACTAAGTCTGTCGGGCAACTCCACCCTATATGCCATCCGTCCAATCCTTTCCTTGATAGGAAACGGCCCAACAAACCTCGGTGCTAACTTCCCAACGGATCCGAAGCGAACAACATTTCTCAACGGAGATACCTTAACAAAAACCATATCCCCAACCTCAAACTCAAGATCCGTCCTTCTCTTGTCCGCATAAGATTTTTGCCTATCTTGCGCTGCTTTCACCCTTCTTCGAATCAAATCGATCTTCTCTGAAGTCTCCCTAACCATATCAGGCCCAAGCAAGATCTTATCCGTAGACTCCCACCAACATGTAGGTGATCGACAAGGCCTTCCATAGAGAGCTTCGAAAGGAGCCATCCCAATACTGGACTGAAAGCTGTTATTATATGCGAACTCCACCAACGGAAGATGCTCTTCCCATGTACCTCCAAAATCTAAGATACAAAGCCTCAAAAGGTCTTCTAGAACACGATTCACCCTCTCAGTCTGGCCGTCTGTCTGAGGATGATATGCGGTGCTCAGACACAATTGGGTCCCCACTGCTTCTTGCAAACTTCTCCAGAACTCACTAGTGAAGATAGGATCTCGATCACTCACTATGCTAGAGGGTACCCCATGCAATCGAACTATCTCTCGAAGATATACTGAAGCTAACCATGGAGCGGTCCTCTTGCTCTTCACAGGTATGAAATGGGCGCTCTTAGTAAGTCTGTCTACCACCACCCAAATTCCTGTATTACCCTTCCTTGATCTGGGTAACCAGTCAATAAAATCCATCGAGACACTATCCCACTTCCATTGCGGAACCTCCAACGGGTGAAGCAACCCCCCTGGTTTCCTTTGCTCCGCCTTCACTTGTTGACATACCAAGCATCGAGCTACATATTCGGCCACATCTTTCTTCATACCTGCCCAGAAGAAAACCCTCTTCATATCTTGGTACATCTTGTCTCCACCGGGATGAATGGTCATCCTAGAACGGTGTGCATCATCAAGAATAACCTTCCTCAACCCTTCATCTTGCGGTACACAAAGTCTACCGTCTCTACGCAAGCACCCCTTATCGTCTAGGGTGTACCTACTCAAATGGCTGGACGACTCCCCCCTTATGAGCTTTTCTAGCAACTCAACCAACTGTGGGTCGTCCCTCTGCGCTTCTCCAATCCGCCCCAAAAGAGTAGGTCTAACTTCCAAAGAAGCTAGCAAACTGGGTACATAGTCAATGGAAGGTCTAAAATCAAACATCGAGATAAATTCCAAGCTTCGTCGTTCCACGAACAATGGACTCAAGGACAACCTCTTCCTACTCAAGGCGTCCGCCACCACGTTACCCTTGCCAGGGATATACGCTATCTCGAAATCATAGGATGCTAAGAATTCCATCCACCTTTGCTGTCTCAGATTCAAATCTTTCTGAGATAACAAGTACTTCAATGATTTATAGTCAGTGAACAACTCGAATCTCTCACCAAGAAGATAATGGCGCCAGATCTTAAGCGCAAAAACAATAACAGCTAACTCTAAATCATGGGTAGGGTAATTTTTCTCATGTGGCCTTAACTGCCTTCCACCATAGGCTATCACCCTTCCCTCTTGCATTAAGACTGCGCCAAGGCCTGTCCCACAGGCATCGGTATAGACAACAAATGGCTTGCTCCCATCTGGCAACACTAAAACTGGAGCAGTGGATAAAGCTCTCTTTAACCGTCGGAACGCATCATCACAATCTACGTCCCATGTGAAAACAAGATTCTTCTTCGTTAAGCGGGTTAATGGGGCTGATATCTTCGCGAAGTCTTTAATAAACTTCCTATAATAACCCGCCAACCCCAAGAAACTTCTTACTTCGTAGCATTCTTCGGAACCTTCCAATCCTGAATTGATACTACCTTCGCGGGATCCACAGCTATCCCTTCCTTGGAGACCACGTGCCCCAAGAACCGTACTTCCTTCCTCCAGAAGTGACATTTAGAGAATTTAGCCTTAAGGCTATGCGCTCGAAGAGTCTTCAACACCTCCCCAAGATGTAGGGCATGCTCTTCCTCACTCTTAGAAAATACTAAGATATCATCCACAAAGACCACCACAAATTTATTAAGGAACTCCCTGAACACCCTACTCATTAAATCAACAAAGTATGCAGGGGCGTTCGTCAACCCAAATGGCATTACCAGCCACTCATAGAAACCATCCGGAGTTCTAAAGGCAGTCTTGTCTATGCTATCCTCAGCCACCCTCAACTGATGAAACCCCGTGGCTATGTCCAACTGAGAAAATATTGAAGCGCCAACCAACTGATCGAAAAGATCATCAATCCTCGGCAATGGGTGTCTATTCTTCTTTGTGAGCTTATTGAGTTCTCTATAGTCTACACAAAGTCTGAGGGACCCATCTGCCTTTGTAGCAAAAACTACTGGAGCACCCCACTCCGATATGCTCCGTCTTATGAACCCCTTCTCAAGCAACTCCCCTACTTGCTTATGGAGTTCCCTCCTCTCACGAGGAGCCATGTGGCGCACTGGTAAAGATACCGGTTTAGCATTATCCACCAAATATATTCGGAAGTCAATCTCCCGCTTCGGAGGTAAGCCCTTCACCTCCTCAAACACATCCGGATATTCCCGGACCACTCTAACAGATTGCAAACTCTCGACTGAAGTGTCAAGCGATTCAAGATAACTTAGCATAACAGAGTCCCTGGGATTACAAGAAATCTCGAGAGTGTTACCCAAGCGGGTCATGAGCCTAACAACTCTCCTTTCGCAATCAAGAACGGCACCATTACTGGATAACCAGTCCATGCCCAAAATTAACCCATAGCCCGTGAAGCCCAATACAAAAGCATCACATCTAAACTCAATGCTAAGTATAGAAATCTTCAAACCCAAACATATCATGGACAAATAAGTGGAGCCCCCAATTGTGTTTGAAACAACCAAGGGATCATCTACTAGACTGGTGTCTAGGTGCAGTAACTCAACTAATGATGATGAGATAAACGAATGCGATGCGCCTGAATCAAACAATGTACGAACAGGATTGTCAAATAGAAAAACCAGACTTTCAACGGAAATAGTTCTACCTCTCTCCTGAATCGGTGGAACCGCGAGAGCCTGTACTTGCCCCCTAGCCTGACTCGGTGCCATAAGAGCTTGCACCTGTCCTCCTGAGGTAGATCCCGTCCTTTTCCCTTTCTTAGGGCAATCCTTCACTAAATGCCCTGCTTCGCCACAGTGGAAGCAGCCAGTCTTCTTCTTCTTGCGACAATCCTTGCTTAGGTGGCCAGGTGTCCCACAATTGAAACACTTCTTCTTCATGCCCTTGCCACCGTTGCCTTTCCCACCTTTGCTTTGCTGTTGTTGAGGCCTCTTTTGATCTCCTTTCTTTTCGGGTGCCTTATTAGCATTAGGACCCTTCTCTTCCTCATACATGAGTGCCATGTCAACTAGCTTCTCAAAGGTGGCCCCCATAGGGATGTGAGTCATAGCCAACCCATGCATCGGTTCATTCAAGCCTTTCACGAACCTCAAAGCCTTCTTCTCCGGTGTATTCACCATGTCTAGGCCAAACCTTGCCAATTGATTAAACTTGTTAACATATTCCTTCACCGAAAGATTTCCTTGCTTTAGAGTCAAGAATCTTTCCATATACAAGTTTTCCTCCGCCCTTGAGAGAAACTTTGCCACAAATCTTTGCCTAAAATCCGCCCAAGAGTCAACGGAGCGTTCTCCATTAGTGACCTCCCACCAGAATGAGGCCTCTCCCTTCATTAACCAAGCAGCCAACTTGACTTTCTTCCCTTCTTCCATCTCAAAGATATCTATCAACTCTTCCACCTCCTTAAGCCAATCTCTAGCCTCCACAAAAGTTTCAGATCCTTGAAAAGGTTTCCCTCCCATAGCTTTAAATTCCTTGCAAGTCTTAGCAAAAGTATCCGTGCGAGGAGGAGGGGGAGGAGGAAGATCGGGTGCTACGGTTGGTGGAGGAACATTTGCTGGACCCGTAGTGGTGGCCCTAGCCTCCATCAATCTCCTATACCATACTGGTATCGTCACACCCTCTGGAAAGATAAGATTCTCGGCCATGCTGAAACAAAAAAGGAAAGATTCAAAACGAAGGATTCGAAGGATATAGATATGGCTATTGGGGATTATGCTTTTCTTTCAAAAACTTATCTCTTAAAAGACATGTTTTTGAAAATATCTCTTCCAAAAATGTTTTTAGAAAAATAGTTTTCTAAAAATTTTATCTGTTCCGGTAACCTTTGCTCTGATACCACGTGTAACACCCCACGCCCGCTATGGTCACTCACTAAGGGAATGCCATAGCATCGGTGGAGTATTTTAGTGAATATAGAACAGAAAAATTACACCAAGACAGATATAAATAGTACTTGAAATCTTAAAACATCATCTCATAACAGCGGAAATAAACATGTCTGGTTACATCATAAAACCATGATAAAAGTCAAGTACAATATCCGTCAAAATAAAGAAGTACATAATCCCACTCTCTCATACAATAGCCATGACAAAAGAAAAGATAACTGGATAACTGGAGCTTTACATCTACCCAAGCTCCGAAAGACTGGAACAGCAATCCGATCAAGCTCTACTACTGCTAGGATCCACCGTAGGACCTGAGGGTTGGGAAAAAGATAAAAACAACGGGGTCAGACATAAGTCTGAGTGAGTCCTATAACTTTAACAATACAATCATTAAAGTAACCAGAGAAGACATAAACTTGACCTACGGTAATATCTGGGGATGAATGGCTACACTAAGCAGCTTGGTAGACTTAGGATAAACTAAGATAACCGTCAGGACGCATCTACCCACCCAAGGATAATTACTAACTGCACCACACCAGTCATTCCCACTTAAAGGTTGATCCCTTCCAAGGACTTAGAAAATTTCCCCAGTAGTTTCATGTACTCCTAGCCCACTACATAGGTGCCGTCTACCCCTATCTCCACTGGGTGTACTCAGTAATTCTTACCCAGTAGTTTCGTGTACCCCTACATAGGTGCCGTCTGCCCCTATCTTCATTAGGTGTACCCACTACTCCCCATCGATCGGCTCCCTACCGTAGATACCCGTGCTGGTCCCACAGTGTGGTGTATCACTCCCCTAAAGTGGCTACCCAATACTAACGGTGCACTGCTTTATATCTACACGATGCAACAACGGCTTATCTACCAGCCCGGGCCCACACACGCATATGAAACCCGTTGGACTTGCGTTGCCACCGCTAACCCGTTTTGGCCTCTTATAATCAAGCCCAATATGCGTGTCCCGTCACTCGACATGAGTCGAGCCCACAAAGATACGTTTGGGATATTGGTTGAAATGGGCCCCCACAAGCTACCCACCTAAGCTTGTCATATATCTAGTGTATCCCACTTAACCCTTTAATCATGTTTAATTACATGTTTCCACTTGGTTAAGTATTCTAATCGTATTTTCTATTGCCACCCAAGGCAACCCACTAGATTCCACATGCCACCCAAGGCAACCATTAAATTTCCACATGCCACCCAAGGCACCCACTTAACCCCTCATGTCCCACTACATGCTACTATGGTTAAGTGTTTCTTAATTAATTAAGACCGTGATCTCCCATAAAGACCTCCCACATTAGACTGGCTGTTATGACCGCCTGGTTAAGCCGGTAGAATCTGGGCAGTCTTACGTCATAACAGAATCTAACCTCGTGTCTTTACCTTAATCACATATTTAATTTATGGCTAAGACCTCTCACATTGGGCTGACATTTGTAGCAACTGGTTAAGCCGGTCGGGTCCGGGCAGTTTTACACTACAAATGAGTCCAACCTCGTGTCTTAGTCGATTAATTACACCTAATTAATCACCCCCATATTAATTATCCCTAATTAATATCAAGTTTTCCATAACATGGGTAGACCTAACTCAATAGGTAAATTCCCATGGGGTAGACCTAACTCAATAGGTAAATTCCCACTTATGGTAATTTATTTTTATGGTATGCTTAATCATATCCAATCATTCATTTATTAACATATTTACCAACCCCATCGTTCCCCACGTAAATCGTTCTCATTTCATGACATAAATAAGGGGAAGATCATCACAAATATCATGGGTTTAGCATACAACTTTGTCATGGGTTAAGAGGATGTCAACTTGCATATATGAGCATATATTAACCCAACTACATATAACCCAAACTTGCATATTATCATACACATGATTTGCATAACATGTTGCATATGAGCTTGCATATTACCATACACATATCTTGCATAACATGTTGAACTTGCATATAGGCATTCTCATAACTTGCATAACATGTTAAACATGCATTTAGGCATACACATAACTTGCATAAGTATTCACATACTTGCATAAGCATCCACATACTTGCATAAGCATTCACATACTTGCATAAACATGAATAACTTGCATATCATGCCATTTAAGCATATACATATCTTGCATAATCATTCATATACTCGCATAAGCATGCATAACTTGCATATCACATAAATCTTGCATTTAAACATATACATGACATGCATAAGTATCCATATACTTGCATAAGCTTGCATAACTTGCATATCACATTAAACTTGCATTTAATCATATACTTAACTTGCATAACTCACTTTGTTAAACATGCATAGTTCCACTCATTAAATATGCATAAATCCACTTGTTAAACATGCATAAACCAACTTGTTAAACATGCACAAATCAACTTATCAAATATGCATAAACATAGAACAACATAGAGTAACATATCATTATAAATGATTCAAACTCACTAATCCGCATTTAAGACCATAAGTCTCATTACACCCAATCTACTTACTTTAACAATTGATGTTAAAGTGATAGAAACTCACCAAACTCAAAATTAACCAACTTATGAAGAGGGATTAGTTGCTAAATATGAAGATGGTGATGATTAGAGAATAATATGAGAGGGATTAGCTTGAAACTTCCTTCTTAGATTAGTGGAGACTCCTTCTAGGATTTAATTTGGCGGCATGAGGCCTTCATTTCTATTTTTAGTATGGATTAAGGTAGGTTTAGGTTGTATTTATAGATTAAGAGAGTGTTTTAGGCCCTTAGATTAACCCTAGATTAATTTAGGTCCGTTAGATTTAGGAAATCTCTAGAACCCAGCCCAGCCCTAGCCAGAAAACCAGATCTGGTGCACCCAAGCACCCTGGTTCGACACGCCATGTCGACAGGCAAGTCGACAGGCAAGTCGACACCCCTGTCGACAGGCCTGTCGACAGCCCTGTCGACATGCTTAGGGCGGGAATCTTCCCGCCTGGCCCCGCTGGTTCTAATTTTAAATCTGAATTTAAGTTTCTAAATCTGTTTTTAGCTCTAATTTTTCTGCAAACTTCTTTGGGCCATAACCGGGCCATACGGACTCCGATTCTCGAAAACTCGGACTCTATTTCGCGTATTTTTCCGAGACGAACGCAATAACGCAGCCCGTTACCCCCAATTCCCACGTCTGAGATTATTTGTCCTGTAATTAGTGAATTTTAGTATTAACTAAAATTCGGGGTGTTACATAATCCTATGGTTGAAACATGTGTTTGAGACATGTTATGTATGGTGGGTGCAAAGTGGATGCAAGTGTTTGCTAGTGGTTGCTCGTGGACGCATATACACACACTATTAGTCACTAGATCGGCTTAGTCACTTCATACTGCATATTGCATATAAATGGCTGTATTTAGTAAAATGGATGTATAATGGTTGTGCTATCATATGGATACCGCATTTTGGTGAATTGTTGTCGACGCATGTAGAAATAATATGTATCGATAGGGTTCTTTTGCATACATAATGGACACATGGCACTATCATGGTTTGCATTAAGGAGGTCAACTGAATCAGTGGACCGCCTGATTTTGCATTAGACAAGGAACATATACACACACAGTGCATCTAAACATAAAAGAATTAGAAGTCTATAAGGACAATGGATGCCTGTGTTTGATGGTCGCGTAGATGGTTGTTTGGATGTTAGGATATACATTCTTCTTAATTTGAAGATTTCAGGGACGAAATCCTTTAAGGAGGGGTGAATGTAACACTCCGTAATTCAAATAGTATTAATATTCACAAATTAAAGAATAACTAATTTCAGACATGAGAATTGTGGGAAATGGGTTGCGCCATTGTGTTCGCCTCGGCATTCTAGTTGAAATAGAGTTCGAGTTTGCGTGATTTGGACTTCGTATGAAGAAGTTATGGCCATCGGAAGTTTCTGAAAATGTAAAATAGCTAGCAGGAAATTTAAAATTCAAAATTCGAAGTCAAACAGGCTAGGTGGGAAATTTCCCGCCCAAAACCCCAGGTCGACTGGGCAGTCGACACCCCAGGGGGAGTCGACTGGGCAGTCGACACCCCAGGGACCAGTTCGACTGCGCAGTCGACCTGGGTGTCGACCAGGTCTGGCAGCTAGGGTTTCTGACTGACCTGTTTTTAATGGGCTAATGACCCATTAGGGTTTCTGACCTAATCTGGTTGGCTAGGATTAATTCTGAGATAATCTGACGGTCTAAAATAAACCCTAACTCTATAAATACCTAGGTAGTCTCTCACCCTAATTCATAAGAAAAATAGAATAGTTACCGTCATACCATCGCCATGGAAATCAATGGAGCCGCCGCCAACTAAGAAGGAAGAAAAGCTAATTCAATTCTAATTCTCTCAACCCTAAAGCAAAGCAAAACTCTCTCTTTTCTTCTCTAAATTGTGAGTATGATGATCTTAACAAGATTATTATTATTTTAATTAGATTGAGTTATGAATGGATTATGAGTAGATGATGTGAATTATCATATATGTTGTTGTAAACCCTTTTTGCTATCATGTATGTTGTAAATCCAAAGTTATGTGATGATGATATCGTATATGTTGTAAATCATGCTATGGGGATGATATGTATGTTGAAAGTTTCTATGCTAAGTTGTGATAAATCATACATGTTAAAAAGGTCATGATGTTACCATCTATGCTAGTTAGTTCATATTAATTAAATCATCATGTTTGGGCTATGTTGATCTATATGACAAGTTACATATGCAAGTTAGATTAATTAGAAAAGCTATGAACATATGCCATGACATCTAGAATTGTGCTATGATATATGTGATATCTTATGCTAGTTCACACCATCATTATGTTGCCTAAAAACCCCATATGCAAGTTTATGTATAGATTTGGGCTATGATCATATCATGTAAATTGTGACCTTTAACAAGTTGACACCTTTTGATCCTTAACATGTGTAGTTTATGCAAGTTTCACCCCTATTATGATTAGATTTATTTTAATTGTCTATATGTTGTGATAATTTATCTTTATGCTATGTGTTGGACTATTCAAGTCTAGCATATATTATGCGTTGAATAAGCGAACGTATAAACGTGGAGTAGGGGTAATATTAAGGATTTAATATTAAAAAGTTGGGGTGCAATTGATATGATTTTGCAAGCCATAAGTGGATGGCCATAATTGAGTCAATTATGGACATCATTAAAATTGGAAGTAATTAATAATTTGAATAGGGAATTATTGAAACTGGGGTAAAAGATTATAAGTGTTAATCAATGCTTAGGACACGAGGTTGGACTCGTTTGTGACGTAAACCTGCCCTGACCCGCCCGGCAAATCCAGTGGTCACAAATGTCAGCCCAATGTGAGAGGTCCTAGGCCTAAACTAAAGCATAACAGTTGTAAAGACACGAGGTTGGACTCTTTTATGGTGTAAGACTGCCCGGACCCGCCCGACAAATCCAGTGGTCACAAATGTCAGCCCAATGTGAGAGGTCCTAGGCCTAAACTAAAGCATAACAGTTGTAAAGACACGAGGTTAGACTCTTTTATGGTGTAAGACTGCCCGGACCCGCCCGGCAAATCCAGCTGACATAAATACCAGTCTAATGTGAGAGGTCTTTATGAGGTTATGGCCTGAATAAATTAAGAAACACTTAACCAGATAAACATGTAAAGTGGGACATGGGGGTTAAGTAGGTGCCTTGGGTGGCACGAGGAATCTAGTTGGTGCCCTTAGTGGCATGAGAAATACGATTAGTATGACTTAACCAAACACACATGTAAATGAACATGACTAAGAGGGTTAACTGGGTTATACTATTGTTGACAAGCTTAGGTGGGTAGCTTGTGGGGGCCCATTTCGACCAGTATCCCAAACGTACTTTGTGGGCTCGACCCAAGTCGAGGACGGGACACACATGCTGGGTTTGACTGTAAGAGGCCAAAACGGGGAGCGGTGGCAACGCCAGTCCCACGGGCTTCATATGCGTGTGTGGACCCGGGCTGGTAGATAAGACGTTTTTGCATCGTGTAGGTATAAGCCGTGCATTCTCAAGTTGTATCGGGTTGCCACTTTAGGGGAGTGATACACCCCACTGTGGGGCTAGCACGGGTATCTACGAGTAGGGAGCCGATCGAAAGAGGGTAATGGGGTACACCTAGTGGAGAGAGGGGCAGACGACACCTATGTAGTCAGCTAGGGGTGCGCAAGGCTATTTATAAAGTTTCTGGGTGAAGCAAGTGGGATCAACCTTTAGGGTGACTGGTGCGGTGCAGTGTAGTAATGTGCGTTGCAGTGTAGTAATGTGCGGTGCAGTGTAGCAATCATTCGTTAGTAATTAGGTGTGCCTTTGACGTTATCTTTCACGTTATCATTATCTGCTCATTCCATACCTAATAGTTCATAGACGTTTACTTCTCTTCCAGCTTATGCCTTAGTCTAGTTATTTTGATAATAGTATTGTTAGAATTATCATACTCGCCAGACTTTATGTCTGACCCCCCTCCATTTCTATCCTTTTTCCCCCTCCAGGTCCTCAGGTTGGGCCCAGCTCTAGTGGAGTTTGATTGGATTGCTTCATCTCTCTCTGGAAAGCTTGGACCGTTGAAGTAAAGTCCAGCTTGTTATCTTTTTAATGGCTATTTATGTAATGGGATTATGTATTTTGTTTTTATGAAGATGGATATTGTACTTGATTTTATGATGTCACAAACATGTTTAATTTCCGCTGCAATAAAATGAAGTTTTAGATTTCCAAGTACTATTTATTATCTGTCTTATTGTAATTTTTCTATTCTATATTCACTTATAACCTCCATGGAAGTTAATGCATTCCCTTTGTGAGTGACATTAATGGATGTGGGGTGTTACAATCACGACCACTATAATGCGGTAGGAGCGCATCCTCCGATTATCGCCGACACGATCCATAGAATCGTGAGGGAACCACGGGGGCACACCCACGATGTATACGAAACCAGTACGAGGCGTAACCTATTCACTTCTGCTATCCTTAATACAAAATGGGACAAGAACTTTGGCATGCCAACACTCACTCGATACTTAAAGAAGCCATTATTCTCGAAGCTTCATTAGCCGCCACAAATGGCACATGGGTTCATTACATGTCGCCAACGCCATAAAGTGCAAGTGCTTCCCCGTCCTTATCCAACACAGCTCTATCCAGGTTCTCTCGACTGCCACCTTGAACTATCTCAACTCTCGACTAACTCGCCAGGAGATTGGCCGCGCAGTCCAGAATGCATGTCGTGATGCCTAGAGACATCCTCTCAGTCTTGAACATTTACCAAGGCACCCGTGAAACTCTCAAAGGCTGTCTCGTAATATCCCACACCGCCTTGGCTGAAGTCGAGAAACCTACTCCCCGAATCGCACTTGTCCAGCTTACAAATGGCATACCACTTGATTCTGAACTTAGAGCATGGACCGATCAAAAGAAGTCAAAGATTCAGGAGATCTTCTACATGAATGCCGACTACTTCCTATGATGAAGTCTAGCGCAATGGAATCGAGCTTCTCACCCCAACATCATGCCTCATGGCGACGCCCAGAGCCCCAACGACTCTAATTCCATCGCTCTGCACAATCTTGCTCGCGCCGGGAATATCAAAGGTAGTCGCAACAATAAAAGGAAGCATCTTCGACTTCCGTCTTTCCGCAACAATACTTCTCTCAGCGACACCCCTGAGAAAATCTATCTCGCAACCTGTAATTCACAACCATGCGAAAGGCCAAGACCTGAAAGTCCGACGAGCGCACCAAGGGACTCTACAGCATATTTTTGGTTCTACAGCATCTGACGACACAACACGAACACGTTTTGCCACTTGCAGAACAACATTGAGGACCTCATCCGCATGGGAACTCCGAGATGCCCAACGCTCATCAAAGATTCCCACTGCATGGGGTCTTCGAGCCACTCGACGCTCATCGAAGATCCTCACTAGGTGTGACTTTCGAGCTAGTCGATGCCCATCGAAGATCTACATTGCATGGGATCCCCGAGCCACTCGATGCTCATTAAAGATTCCCACTAAACAAAACCTCGAACACCGATTAATCCCTCAATATCGTTCCCTCGGCTCATTGGGACCGTGGAAACAATGAGCATCAATGCCTCACAACTCGCCTCACGTGGGTCGCCTTTTGCACTGATCTAGCTGTTATCAGGCCTCAAGTGCTTTAAGCCTTACAAATGGCTTCTTTCCGACTTATAGTCAACCTTTATGGCTAATTCACATACACGAGCGCGTTACACTAGATCAACATCTCAGACCCGGGAACCGGTCCCCTGGATCAAGCCTTAAATCGACAACGAGTAGCCCAATACTTCAACTCCAGAGTCCTCCAAAAGGACCTCAACATCAGCGACCTCGTCTTAAAATGGGTCTTTCCTTCACCAGCAGGCCTCGCTCCTCGTTAGGAAGGCCCATACTCCATACAACACAAGCTCAACGCTTTCTAACTTTCAACCGTGGACAGAGCCGAACTCCCGAGGGCATGGAACAACGAACATCTCCACCGCTACTTTACATAACTTAGTGTATAGTTGTTCATACATTCCAGCGATGTCTTGTTTTCTTGCAATTCAATGCATTGTAAAGGCTATTACTGCCAAAGTTATCAGTGGAAATAATTTTCAGTTCCCTGTCTCCCTTCCATGTTTACTCCATGCACGACATGTTTGATAAATCCTGACAACTAGCTTGCTTGCAAACAATCGATCGCCGCCTCGGCACCACAAGCACGGGAGCCGGTGCCGCCATCCGGGCCTCGATCCAACATCGAAGTCAAACAACACTTGCTACGACTGGCACCCCGAGCACGGGAACTGACATCGCTACTCGAGTCGTCGGCCTGCGACACGACCGAGTATAAATAACCACTTACTCGAACCTCATCCCCACACCGAGACCGAGGATAAATCGTTACGCGCCCAAGTCCCACATGACTTGGGGCCACTCAACAGCCAACCAAGAGTGATGCAAATTTCTCCCCTGGCTACGGGAGCCGGTCGAATCTCGGCGCAGCACCGAGACCGACCTTAAATAGTTTCTTTCTCAAAGCTCTCAAGGCTTAGCGGTAACCCGTGGCTACGATCGGACCCTACAGGCTGATGATCCAGGTTTCTCTTTTCGGCGAATAAATGACGCCTACCTCTCGTAACAACCCGAATGAATGATGGGAGAGCCCACCCCCCACCGGACTACTCAATGTCTTACGCCTTCGCTTTACTTGGGACTTACACCGAGCAGCCCAAAACAGCAGGTGACTAGCCTGGTTTCGCAAACTACGGGTTTACTGAGCTGATGGAAACTTACGGAAACTAGCGCTCTATCTCACCCCTTTGGAATAATCGACCCAGAGTGCCGTCTCCAATCGCTTTTTTGTTAAATGTAACAGTAAATACACTGGAAAACATGAGAAGAACACCCGAACACTTGACATAAATTGCGATCTTTACTAATTCATATTCTATTTCCCCACACACACATTAAACAGACTACATGTCTAACATTTCTTCTCTCCAATGAGTACATGAATACCACACCATGTTTTAAGAACCGAAAGCGAGGATCGCACTCGCACATATTATCGGTCTACCTAACCCAAAGTATCTATAATTCACTTAACAATTACTGATGCTACACACCCTTCTCTTTTCTTTTCTTTTTTATGTACAGGTTTGGCACTAGGAAGGTCAGCACTAGTGATGGGCCCCTTCCTTCCAGAACCGCTTCCTCCTCCTCAACTCTTCACAGGAGTAGCGGATTCATGAGACATCGATGTGCGCCTCCTGCCATCATCTTCGCCGCTTGTAATTATCATAGCCTCCCAGAGGGCAATACATGGCAACGACTTAGGAACGACGTAAGAAGCAAGGACCAATGCATCCTGGGTTTCTCCCCAAGCCTTCTTTGCTCCCAACTCCGCTCTCTTCTCAGCATCTTCGGCGGCCTTATGATAAGCTAGCTCCCTGGCCAAGAGTCACATAACTGCATCCGCTTCAAGTTGGCTAAGGGCCCCCTCGCCCTATTTTGGTTGGCATCATTGACGGCTTTCCTTTTTCCTAGCCTACTTAGAGGCCCTCTCATTCTCGGTCTCCATATCGGCCTACTACTTCTTCGCCACCACAACGACATATTTCTCCCGGGAATGCTAACTAGCCATTGCCCATGCATCTTGTATGGCAGCCTCATCCTGTCCCTCTTCCCCTTCGGATCCTCAGACTTTTCCACCAGCCGGGCTTCCTGATCTTCCACCATACCTTACACTATTTGCACACTTACATTAGCTACGCCCATCGCATGAGCGCGACTCATATAAATGTGGGACCCCGAAGCCACAGTTTCTCCAAATTCTCCATATTGTTCCCGCTGTAACTCCAACCGGGACTCGGACGCTTGAAGAAACGCGGGGGCAAATCCTGGTATCTCCTCCGCTACAGGGCTTGGCCCATCAAAAGAGGAAACTATTTGACTTCTGAGGGTTCATCGCTCACATCCTCTTCAGTTGACAAGTATTCGAGCTTGGGGGAAGTCCTCCACCTATCCTTGCACCAGCTTGACCATCGCCGCAAGCTTCAAAGCAACCATTTCTAAAGAGGAACGCCCACTTCGCGTCGAGGGTAACTCATACACAAAAGCTCGGGTCTTGGAAGTCTCTGACCTTCCACCAATACTAGGCAAGCCAGGCATAGAGGCCTGGACCGAAAGACATGTGGAGGAACACAATCACTAATCCCCTGTGGAACAGGGGAACTGAGACAAGTTCTCAGTCCGAAAATAAAAAATTCACACTCAATGCAAGTTTTCAAGTTCCCATGGCCAGTTCATTGGGTTCCCAAAGTTTCAACGCCTTGCCAGCAAACTCATACTTAAACGCAACACAAAGTTAACTCACACCCCTCGACGCAAAAGCTTCCTACCTATAAGTGCATCGGAATGCAGTAATGACACCTAGTTTTAATAACTATGGTAGTGATTACCAGTAACCGTCAATACCATTTTCGGGTTGGAAAATGGTTACGACATGATTGGGTTGGAGCTAACGACTCAGCCGTATGTCCACATCTTATGCAAATATCCGAGCAATCAGTCCGAATAAGTTCATTTCCAGAATGATTCTCCAATTAGTTGTGTTACATTCGACTTCACTAACAGTCCAGACATTCAACATTAAGCAACGATCCAAACTTGCTAACTCGTCCCTAATGTCAAATAAAATCTAGCAGGTATGCAGGCTTGGGGGCTGCCCACTATCGATTATCACACCAGGCCTAGCCATCTTGGTCCGGGTCAGATCCCCTTCTGTCCCTGCACTTGCGTCATCTTCACCGCAACCCTCGGAGCCACCATCTTGAGAGCGCCTCCACCTCGCAAAGAAGGAAATCCAGAGCCAGAATCCAAGCCCTAGAGGTTTTTTCGTCTTTCCATCAGCGCTCAGACTCCTCAAAAGTAGACACTCCGGAGCATGATGACAACCTTTATCCTCAACAATCTAATGCAATGTCCATCACCAACTGCCAGCGCAATGCCTTAGTCGAGATGCAACTACGTCGTTGTAGGATTATTGATCGGATCCCGAGACTAACAACTCAATTATGTGTCCATATCCTACATACGCATTCAAGCCGCCAATCCAAGCAAGTCCATTCCTTGAGAACCACGTCATAAGAACACAGCTCACCCATACTGACCCGATCATGTTACGCCATGCAAAGGTTCAAGTTTATTAACTAATGATCGAAGTCAGGGCTCGGCAAAGTCATTGGAGTGCAAAGTTCTATTTCGTGCTCCAGTGGACTTCCTAGGTTATCATGCCCCTCCAACCGACTTCAACCCCTTAAAAAATCAGGAGGGTTCATTAAGTGTCCGAGGTTAGAAGTCCATTCCCGCATTCGCACATACTTAGCAACTTTTATCCTAACCCCTACTTCTGTTTCCCAAAATCCATCGCTCCATGTTCTTGAGCACCAATCCCGAAAGCCCTCTCACTCTTCATATCACTCTACCCTTCTCTTGAAAACCTTGAAACACCTCGAGCAACTAAAGTACAAAAGAAGTATTTCAGTACCCTCTATGCCTTAAGCTGATTTTCTGCCTGAGAAGACAAGAAAGGAAGCAACTATAATCAGGGGATTGGCATGCTCCAAACGAGCATTCCAGGATCAAAATTCAGGATCGTACACGAAAAGCTATGGTCACATCCACTTTTCTTCGAAGCCCTAAATCAATCATGGCTCAGCAACCACTCGTGTACTCACTAAATGCCCAATTATCAAAGTACACGCGCTCAGTATTTGGGTCCAACCTCGCCTCAAAGGAAAATCTACGTGAATACGTGCCACAACATATGCCAAGTATTGTCCTGACAATGACATTCGCATATATGAGTCACCGAAACATTGATCATTGGGACCAGCTTGTATCGCTGAACGATTTTAGGCTCACAAATCCAAGTAACTCAGTGGGATACTCCATACAATCAATATCTGTTCCAACGAAGTTTCGACAACCACATTTGGCAAGCACGCGCCCGATCCACGGTAATGTTCACACATACACGCATACGAAGTCTCAACCGAGCAAACCGACTTGACTTGTTAATAGATGGGTGCTCACAAGATTTAATGGTTCAAGTATGCACACTAGACGATCACCTCTCATCCTGAAAACTTTTCGAAAGCTAAATTGCGCGATCACAAGCCCATGGCGTACAATTTACCTTCATGTTACCTATTCCAACTCAGATCACATCGCACAAAACCACGTGCGAACTTGTGGTTGCATTTGCGATTATGATCCAGTAGCAAACCATTTTCACTTCAGTCCATCACCAGACTTGTCTGTCCACGACCAATCACCTCAAGGGAAAGGTCACGACCAATCACGAAGCGTGGCATGGAGATCTTTCTGTCCACCACCAGACTTGTGTTGCTTCAAAGCACGCCCCATTAACACAAGAGATACTTTGAGGGGGGAAATGTTAACCGGATTTTTGGTCTAATTCCCAAAAGTACGCAAGGCACGCTCAACTCAACATATCGCTTGATACTACAACCCAAAAGTGTTGCCAACAACATCAGGGGTCTAGCACCAAAAGACTCGAGCCAGGCCACTAGCGGAATGTCGCATCCCTTGGGTGTGACATCCGTCAGCATCCATCCGCAGCCGAGCCGAAAATGAGCCATCAAGCGGGTCCGGGCGTAGCGACGGTGGAGGTCCGGGATCCCACAGTCCCAACGGCGGTCGACCTAATCGGTTAGGTAGAAAAAGTGGGCACCGCCCGATTCATCCGATTTTCTCCAAGCCGGAAGCTCAGATCCCTTCACTTTGGACCGAAAAAACCTCGAATTCCCTTACTTCGTGTTCAGGAACTTCTAATCCCTCGGCAGCACGATTTTAGCCCCCTCCTCCATCAAGCAGGTCCGAGCGCAGCGCCGGTGGGGGTCTGGGGCCCCACACTCCCAGCGGCGATCGACCAGTGGGCACCGCCCGATTCATCCAATTTTCGGCAACAAGTGTGTTGCCCAGAATTTCCAGATCGACTCAAAGTCAGAAGTTCCTTGAACCTTGCCACTCCTCCAAACATTGCCAAACTAAGACCTCGGACACCAAAGAGTCGCAAGTTCAAGTCTCGAACCCCCAGTCCACATTTATATATGATCTCCGTACCCCGCGAGGTACAAATTTCGTACCCCTAAGGGGTACGAAATTCATTCCCCATTGAGGGATACGAATTTCGTACGCCTAAGGGGTACGAAATTCGTACCCCTCGGGGTTCGAAATTCGTACCCCTTGGGTATGAATTTTGTACCCTAGCGAGGGATACAAAGTCTATTCGAGCACGTGCTAGGTGTAGAAATTCCGGTGGCCGGCCATAGGGGGTTCGAAATTCCTGGTGTGGTCCCTTATTTCTACCTACTCCTACCTAATCTCTCCACTATAAATACCCACTCGCTTCCTACATTCAATGGGTAGGTCTAAGTTCTCTCTCTCTCAAGCTTTAATGGCTTCCATCTTTTTCTCTAAGGGACACCTCCGTTCATTATACAAGGGAGAAGATGAATATGCTTGGACCCATGAGCATACTCATGATGGTTTAAGCATGCTTTTGGACATCAAGCCACCTTTGGACTTCCTGAAGCTCTAAAACACCATTAATGATCACCATCTTCTTCTACATGGCCATTGGACATGGAATAGGTCTTTAGAAGAAGAAGAAGGCCTCGGCTCCGCCTCCCTCGGAACTCAAGGCTCGACTCTGCCTCCTTTGGACCCCAAGCCTCGACTCCGCCTTCTTCGGACCGCGAGCCTCGACTCCGCCTCCTTCGGACACCGAGCCTCGACTCCGCCTCCTTCGAACTCTGAGCCTCGACTCTGCCTCCTACAAACTCCGAGCCTCGACTCCACCTCCTTCGGACACAGCCTCGACTCCGCCTCTCTCGGCTTCGATTGCCTCCTTCGGACTCCGAGCCTCGACTCCACCTCCTACAGACACTGACCCTCACTCCGCCTCTTTCGGCTTTGACTCTGCTTCTCTCAGCTTCGACTCCACCTCACTCGTCCTCGACTCTGCCTCACTTGGCCTCGAATCCGCTTCCCTCGGCCTTGACTCCGCCTTACTCGGCCTAGACTCCGCTTCACTTGGCCTCGACTCTGCCTTACTCGGCCTCGACTTTGCCTCACTCAGCCTCTACTCCGCTTCACTCGGTCTTGACTCCACCTCACTCAGCCTCGACTCCGCCTCACTCGGCCTCGACTCCACTTCCCTCAGCCTCGACTCTGCCTTACTCGGCATCGACTCCGCCTCGCTTGGCTACGCTACTACATCATCAACTCCTCGACTACTCTCGCTCAGTAAGGAAGATCGATAACAAGGACTAAGAGGATATTGTTAATCATTATAGCTTCTTGTAACAGTCTTGTTGTACTGTGTTATGATGGAATAAAATAAGTACAACCTTCAAAATGGACGTAGGCCATTGGCCCTGCCGAACCACTATAAATAACCGTTTCCTTTACTTCCCCGCACATTATTACTGCATTTCATATAATTCTTTGCTCTGGGCAAAAAGTTTCAAATTTTCGGAACTCTCGGATGTTGGCGACAATTTTAGGCGTCAACACTATCATCTGAACTTAGGAAGTTTTGTCCATATTTTTTCCTGGTTCATCACTAATTTACACACAAAAAACATATGAAATATTATGTAGCCATGACTATAAGGCAAAAAAAACACACTAATATCGTATAAGCACTGTTTAACATAAGTTTGTTACAAATAAAAACATAATAAAAAATTCAGGAATATGATTGCACCTGAATGCACAGGTAAATCAGTAAATCATGCAACTCAACAATTAAATCAGGAAATACTTGAAATTTACATTGAGTGAGACCTTAAGTAGCAAATTAAATTGAAGCCCTAACTGAAATTTGAAACCTAAAAGAACCAAATTGAAGACCTAATTGAGACATTGAAGCCCTAATTGAAGTTGAGATCGAACTTGCCATAATCAAACCCCAATTAAGCTTGCAAACTTAAACTTTTAGCCCTAATTGAACTTGCGACTGAGAGTTTTTGAGAGGTTGAGCGGTGGAGTATTTTGTTAAGTTTTAGACTGAAACCCTTGAATATTTTGCTAAGTGTTTTGCCGCTTTGTTTTTTTCTTTTGCGCCCTGCGTAACAGGATATTTCATGCGGATTGGTAATGTGGACCATTGGATCTTAATCACCCGGATTGATAATTTTATTCATGTGTCTACTACAACACCTTAGATTTTCTATGATAACACCTTGAAGTGTGTGTTGCAATAGACAAAAATCAGCATGCCTATCATTACATTGTAGCTAGCAACATCTTGGATTTTCGTTGTAGTAGGCCATCTATGGCGTAGTGTAGGGGGAGTTATATATAGAATTAGAATATTATAAAAGCATAAATTTAGGGGGAGTCATGAATGCTACTATAGAAATTAAGCGTTATAACTTTAGAATAGACCGATACATACGTTATAACTTTAGAATTTATTTATGATAATGCCAAAGGGGGAGAAATTATAAAATATAAACATGGTTTATAGGATTCACATAGACAGAGGTAGTACTAGAAGGTTCATCATCAACAGGTACATACAGGTATGATATTTTATAAATTAAGGTTGTCATCATCAAAAAGGGGGAGATTGTTGGAGAATGGAGGTTTGATGACAACAACCTTATTTCAATAGTAATTGATTATAAAATATATACAAACACTTTTATCTAAAATATGTATATATACATATGCAGGATTTATATGCAGGAATTAACACTGAAGACTGTACAGTTTTAGAGATCCAAGAGATTCAGAATTCAGAGATGATTCAAGACTCATGAGTAATCAAGATTTCAAGAGTTACAAGATAAATATAGTAATAGAGTCTAGTTTATGTAAGACTCTGAATAGCACTCTAGGTTCTAATTGTAATTCTAATTCTGATTTTCAATTTCTGATTTCAAATTCTATTGCTGATTTTTATCTTATCTACTTTACTTTCTCTATTTTACTTTTGTTTTTAAATTCAAGTTTTATTGTTTATAAGTTACATATATTATATACTTTATATTTATATAGTTTAAACCTTATAATTTTATAAATTTGTTTATATATGTTACTACCAAAATTAACTCCGAAACAAGCTGACGATGAAGGCGTATTAGGTGACCGCAAGCATGTAGGGATTCTCCAAAAGGGAAGGGCCAAACACTAGAAAAAACAAAAAGCAGGAAAGAATTATCTGAGAGCTACATAAACTGGCATTACCCTAGGGAAAAGAAACTCAGAGGCCACAGAATGCCAACATGGTCTCTCCGACGGGGTCCCTCCGATAGGGGGATCTTATAGCGAAAGGACATCTCGGGTCAGAAGCTAAGAAAAAGAGAGGCAAGGGCTCCACCTATTGGAACCCAGAAAGACGGAAGGCATGTCCGTATTAACCCGGAGGTAAAGACGTCAAGAGTATTAAACCAAAGATGCATAAAGACCATCCAGAACCAGCTTCCGAAACGCGTACTGCATAAACACCGAAAGGTCGTATTGATAAACAGCAGGCAGATTACCTGAGGCAACCCTTCGGAAGATCAGGTTATACCCGAAGACTCAACTGGAAGGCAAACCGGGACCCTAGAGAGGATACAGGCAATCGATATAGTCTACTTAGTACAGACATCGACAGTGGTTCCAAACCGGTAGCTACCTATGTACATCTTGAGGACAAGCTCCTCTAAGTATTCATAAGAAAATTGGAAGCCTACATCCGAAAGCTTATAACTGAGAGCATACAACTAGAGGCTCAAATACCTCCCTGAAAGCTACTACATCAACAAGCCCATATTGCTCTCAAAGAAGCCTCAACTAACCGGGACTTTCCCTCTGGAAGCTATAACCCACAACACAAAGCGACCGGGAGCTAAAACAACCAAAACCAAGGAGAAAAGCGACCGATAGAGGTATCCACAGGCCCAACAACAGAAGGGTCCTCGATTTCTTTATAAATAAGACCACAGGGGTCACATTTGAAGATGGATTTTTCCATTTTCTGAATCTTATTCTTTCTTCTCTATGGAGCGAACCCTAATTTCCAAATCGGATTGGGGATTCCTTTAACTCTTGTAATATATCTACAATTTATGAATGAAGAAATCTGAAACTTAAACATTTCGTGATTTGATAATCATATATTGCTATTTATGATGGAACAAGGAGTTAACACTAGCCTTTCGTATGAAAGAGTTGTTCACCACCCCCTCGATAAAAGGAAAGACTTCGTGGGAACTCGAACCCTTTTCTTTATCTCGAAGGTTGACAACATAAATCAAACCTCTCATGATGAGCCTAATGTTACTCAACTCTGAAAAAGAGGTTGATTGCAAGCTTTTGGCTTGATCACCGATGCAACCAAGGCCCTTCGGGCTGGCTCGATGCGGAAGGATCATTTAAGTTAATAAGTGTTGCAACACACTTACCATCCTAGTAACAGGAAGCATTAGCATGTTTCCCTCTTATAACAATGTATATCATTTTACCCATGATCTAAGGGGTAACTGGTTACTTAGGGCTTTAGATGTACCATGTCAGATAAACCCTTCTTCAAGGTACTTCGGAACTCCATACACCTTGAGGGAAGAATAACTAATCTTTAGAATGGAGATTCTAGTACTTAAGAAGCAGTTGATTTGGCTAAGGAACACTAACCCCAGATTGTCCCTTAGCAACCTTAGGTTGTGGAGACACAAATTTGCCTAAATATATGCTCCATATAACTCATTCCGGGTGTTGACAAAAAATATCGTTAACATTTTAGCGCTAGAAGCAGGGCCTGAACCTCCATCCTTATGGTTAATTTGTCAAAATTAATTTGGTAAAATTTATTACTTCATGGCAAGAAAGATGAAATCACAAAGACTGGAAGAGCGAAACAAGGAACCAGCTCCTAATGCGACCCTTGAAGGAAACGTGGATCTAACGCTTAATCTGAACAATAATCAAAGAGGAGCCACATCTAGGCAAGTACAACTGCCAAATCCAAACGCTATGGAAGATAATGTCACAAGAATTATGGCCTTGGAGAAGCAAATCCAAGAGATGCAAGCTCAAATGAATGCTGCTCAAATGCAGAAGTCTTCAAGACTCACCAAATCTAGTCAAAGAGAGACAAATGAATCTCTGAAAAGAAAGGCACCCATTCACCACTCCGAAGCAAAAGAGAAGCTCAAGGAGACTTCCTCTAAGAAGAAGAAGTCCCATTTGAAATAGACCATCAAGGAAATCAATGCGAACAAGAACAATCTGGGAGTTCCACTTCTAAAGCGTATGACCCTAAAAGAGCAAACTATGACAACAAAGAAGCTTGTCTCAAAGACATCGCCCAGAAGACTGTTAAAGACTTGTTAGGTAGCAAGGGGAAGAGGACCCAGGATGATAGGGTGAATGACAATGAAAGGGTATCTCCTTTCATCGATGAAATTATGAACACAATAATAGCTTCTAAGGTGAAGGTTCCAACCATTAAATATCTTGGAACAACAGACCCTGATGATCATCTAATGGCTTTCGACAGCCAGATGGACTTTACAATGCTTTAGGAGCCATTAGATGTCGTATTTTCTCAGTGACCTTTTAGGGGGCGGCAACAAAGTGGTACCGTCAGTACAGAGAAAACACCATCTAGTCGTGGAAACAGTTCTCCTACGAATTTTCCGCACAGTTCTGCATCTACAAAGATCTGACGGTGGACTACATAGTCATCGCTAACATCAAACAGAGGCAATGGAAGTCTTTAGGAGATTACTTGAAAAGGTTCAACATCGAGGAGTTACTGGCCAAGGATATGAACGACCATGACAAATTGATAGTTGTGCATTTGGGGTTAATCGAAAACACCCCCTTCTGGAAATAATTATACATTCATGGTTGTAAAATTTTCACTTCCAAGCTGACAAGTTTATTCACATGGACGAACCTTCACAAAGAGAATGTTCGGGCCTCGAGGGGAAGGGGGAAGGCCGAGCTTTGGACGAAAGCCCCCGGAGGGAAATAAAAAAAAGATCAAGATGGGAAGTTTCTAATACCAACTCGGTTGCTCTAAACAAGCTCATCTCGTTTGTGTATGTTGTCACAAGAGAAAGGGTTAATAACTTCCCCATCTTGTTCAAAGCCAAGAATTGCACTAAACCTTATTCCAGCGGTAAGTATTGTGAATTCCATAAGACCAACGGGTATAAGACTGACGAATGCAAGGTATTGGACGAGATTATTCAGAAGCTAATCCGATAGGGACATCTGGAAGAATTTGTTTTAAACAAGACCACATCATCTCAGCATACAAATGGGAAATAGAAAATTTCATTGAATGCAATAGAGGTTACTACGGAACAGGGTAACCTAGACTTGGGTCCGCCCATAAATCGAATCAATGTGATCCATGGAGGGCCGCACCCTGCCGTAAATTGTCCAAAAGCCAGGAGTTAATACACGAAGGAATCCATGGAAGGAATATTCTCCATTCGAGAAGAGCCATCGTTGAAGAACCCACGTTATGCACTTAAAGTGCACAACCTAGTGGTTTCTCTAGAAGAGATGAAGAAAGGGGTCCGCCATCTACATAATTATACCCTTATGATAACATCGCAAATAGGACTCTCTGTTATTTCCAAAATCCTTATGGAAACTCAATGAACCGATCTTCGGCTTGAACAACAAGGGATCAACTACGGTGGGGCAGATCAACCTTCTTGTTCAAGTAGGACTGTCTCCGCTTCATAGGACCTCGAAACTCTCTTTTTTGTGATCAATCAACCTTCCTATTACAACGCCTTCTTGGAACGACCAGCTTTGGAGGAGATGGAAACTTGTGTCTCTTCCTAGTGCCTTATGTTAAAATTCTTAACCAAGCTGGAATGGGGTACCATCAGGGAAAACGATTTAGTTCTCGCGAATTTTACTTCGCAACCATTGACAAATACAAAAGGGAGCGTTCTTCATACTTTGATTCCTCTACTATTTTTATACCTTTGGATAAGGGATTCTTACATCCCACATTCGAAGGCAAGGTAAAACTTAATAAAGCTGACAAGCATGCAAATGGTATTTACACTTCATTGTAAAGAAAAAGGAACAGAACCGATGATGTAAACTTGACTAAAGGAGGAGAAATTGTCACGGATTTAGATTCAAGAGGGGACATTAAGAAAATGAAACCACTAGAAGACGTGGAAGAGGTAAACGTTGATTCGAAGGATAAGTCGAAGGTTGCCAACATGAGGAAAAGGCTGACAGAGCCCCTTAAGAGCGACCTAATTCAATTCCTGCAACTCAACAAGGATGTTTTCGCTTGGATCCATTTTGACATGATCGGGATCAACCCTTCTATTATGAGTCATGCCTTAAACATTGATCCTTTAGTGATCCCGTTTCGAAAAAAGAAAAGACAATATAATAGAGACTGGTTAGAAGCCTTGAAGGAGGAAGCCAAAAGGTTAGAAACAAGTGGGTTTATCTGAGAAGTCCTTTGCCCAAAATGGTTAGCCAATCCCGTGCTAGTAAAGAAGTCCAGTGGGAAGTGGAGAACATGTGTTGACTACATGAATTTAAACAAGGCTTTCCCAAAGGATTGCTATCCCCTTCCATGGATTGACCAATTAGTCGATGCCATGAGTGGTCACAAGATATTATCCCTTATGGATGCTTACTCAGGTTATAACCAAATTCCAATGCATATGCCCGACGAAGAGCATACAAGCTTTATCACTGATTAGGGAATATTTTGCTAAAAAGTGATGCCTTTTGGTTTGAAAAATGCAGGAGCAACATACCGAAGACTGGTAAACAGGATGTCCTAAGAACAGATCGGGCGCAACATGGAAGTATATGTGGATGACATGCTAGTAAAGTCCACCAAAACAGAGAACCATCTAAAAGACTTGGGAGAAATATTCAATGTCTTAAAAAATTAACAAATGAAGTTAAACCCGCAAAGGTGTCCTTTTGGAGTTCAATCTGTATAGTTCCTAGGATATGTGGTAAGTGATCAAGGGATTGAAGCTAGCCCTGACCAAATTCAGGCCACAAAAGACATGGAAGAACCTAGAACAAGCAAAAAGGTCATGAGCTTGAACGGAAAAGTAGCAGCCTCTAGTAGGTTTATTTCCAAAGCCATGACAAGTGCATTCATTTCTTCGATGTTATAAAGAAAAAGAAGAACTTCGAGTGGATCGAAGAGTGTAGAAAGGCATTCCAGGAATTAAAAGTTTATATGGGAATGCCTCCGGTTCTATCCAGCCCGAGAAAAGAGAGGAACTATACCTATATATGGCCATCTCAGAATACGCGGTAAGATGGTCCTTATAAGAGAGAGTAATGGGACTCAACACCCCATTTACTACGTTAGCCGAAGGCTGAAGGACACAGAAACCCAATACCCTATAACGGAAAAACTAGCATATTGTCTAATACTTACTACACGAAAGCTCAGAGGATACTTCCAAGCTCACCCCGTTACTGTTTTAACCAACTTTCCGCTCAAGCAAATGTTCAGTAAGCCGGAAACATCAGGAAGGTTAGTCAAATAGGGAATTGAGCTTAACTAATACGAGATTGAGTTTCATCCTCAAGCGGCAATTAAAGGACAAGCCCTCGCAGACTTCGTGAATGAGTGCACAAGCTTCATTTCAGAATAATTGGTTAAAGAGAATAACTTGAAAGCCAAGTGGCAACTTTTTGTGGATAGAGTCTCAAATGAACCAGGAGCAGGGGCAAGGTATGTTATAATCACCCCTGACGGACACCTCTTGCACTACGCCATGAAGTTATGATTCCCAGCTACTAACAATGTGGCCGAATATGAGTCAATGATGGCCGGTTTGAATTTGGCACTACAGTTGAAGATACCTCGAATAGAAATTTTCAATGATTAACAACTAATGGTAAACCAAATAAAGCAAACTTATCAAACCAAGGATGCATGGCTAACCTTGTATGTGAAGAGGATATTAAAGATGCTTTCCCAGTTTAAGGATTTTTCAATTCATCAAATACCTAGAGGAGAGAATACTTAAGCGGATTCATTAGCCAAATTTGCCAGTCCCCCCCCCCCCCGAAATTCGAGTAATTCCCATAGGATACCATGAAAGACCTTGTATCAAGCATGAAGAATGAGAAACGGGAAAAGAATTATTAGTCCTAACTAGATCCCAAGCCTTGAGAAGTGGGGATGAAGTAGACAAAGTGAGAAATTCCAATATGGAACCTCCCTTAACGGAGTCAAATTGCCACCATGAAAACACCTGGATGTCTCCCACGGTATACTACCTCCTAAATAGAACTTTACCCCTAGTAAGCAAGATGCAAGAAGGATAAGACACTAGGCTCCTACATTTGTGATTATGGATGATATACTCTATAAAAAGGGACATTCACTTCCCTATTTAAGATGTGTAAGCCCTGGAGATGGGTTTAACCTATTAAGAGAATCCCATGAAGGATTGTGTGGAGACCATTCCAATGGAGTTAAGCTGGCCAAAAGGGTCATGCGACAAGGATATTATTAGCCAAGGATTGTTAATCAAGCAATCGAATATGTCAAAAAGTGTGAAAGGTGTCAAAGGTATTCTAAGGTGCCCCGACTGTCCCCTAGCAAACTAACAACTATCTCAAGCCCCTGGCCATTCGAAGTATGGGGAATAGATCTAATCGAACCCTTACAAATCTCCAAAGGTTGAGAGCTAAGTATGTTGTTGTAGCCATCGATTACTTCATCAAATGGGTGGAAGAAAAACCCCTTCCAACAATCACATCTAAAAAGGTATTGAGATTCTTAATAAAGAATATTATTACCCGTTTTGGAATCCCTCACAAAATCATATCAGATAATGGAACACAATTCGAGAGTAAAGAATTCACTTGGATTTGAGAGAAGAATGAAATCACTAAAAGTTTTTCCTCGGTAGCATATCCAAAGGCCAACGGATTTGTCGAAGCTGCCAACAAAACCATAAAGACAATTCTTAGAAATTGCCTAAACCAAGCCCAAGGAAATTGGGCCGAAGAGTTACCCTTAGTACTTTGGGCATATAGAACCTCTGCCAAAATAGCAATGGGACACCCCTTTTTTCTTGACATATGGACGCGAAGCCATGCTTCCGGTTGAGGTCGAAATCCCATCGCATAGAAGGATAACATATGTGTTTAATCCCAGTCAGGGGTTAAGAAAGGAATCCCTGGACCTAATACAGGGATTAAGAGATGAGGCTGCAATCAGAACAACTGAATATCAAACAAGGATTATGAAATACTACAAACAAAAAGGTCAGGACTAGAACCTTTGCAAAAGGAGAGTTAATTTTACAAAGAGTGATGGATAACACAAAGAACCCAGCAGATGACCCTCTCCGCCCAAATTGGGAAGGACCCTTGATCATCGATCAAGAAGTTATGCCCGGAACATATCGACTGTGCAGACCCAATGGTGATCTTGTTCCGAGAACATGGAACTCGGAATATTTAAGACCATATATCTCAATGATAAAGGGGTAAGGAAAAAGACTTCCCTCCAAAGATGATCACATAACCACGGGCAGGAAACCCTTTCAGTAGCTTAAAGAAACCCAAAAGGGGTCAAGCCGTAAAAAGGATCAAATCCCTTGTCATCACCAAAATTGTTCAGGACAAGCCATTCCCTGGAGGGGAATGGTGTGTCAGTCTTTCTCCATGCCCAAATCAGAGAGGGCTACGTTAAAGCATCAAAAGCGTAAGCCTCCGTTTCTCGCTAGAAATGGTTGTGGTAGTGCATCTAAAATTAGCACGCCCTACCTCTGCTAGAACTAAGCACGTCCTACCATTGCTCGTAAAAGAGCACGTCCTACCTCATCTTATGTTTCGCGTTACCCGCAGAAGGGAATGCAAACCCATATAATCAACTACGATGGTCAGGATAGGGAACCCCTTGGAGGAGGTGGGTGTAAGCCTCTATCAGTACCTACGATGGGCAGTATAGAGCATCAAAAGAGTAAACCTTAGTTATGTGCTTACAATGGCCCCGTCTAAGTTTCTAAGACCTTATCATCACCTACAATGGTCAGGATAAGGCGCCTCCTAGAGGGAGGTCGGGTAAGTCCTTGGACCCTGCTCGTGGATAAGCTAGCCAAGCGCACCAGCCGCACATGCCCAGAGAGTGGCCAACAAAGCACGTACATCCTCTGCTTTGACATCATAATCACGGATAGTGGCTCAAGAAGAGCGTACAACCTCTGCTTCATAAATCAAATCCAAAGCGGATACCAAAACACAAATACCGAAAGTGGATTTCTGGTACTCAATCTCTAATTGCCTGAACAAGGGTTGATTCAGGCCTTCTATACTAATACCCGAATCTGGGTTGGTTCGGTTCATCACAAATACTGGAAGTGGAATTCTGGTACTCAATCTCTAATTGCCTGAACAATGGTTGGTTCAGGCCTGCTATATCAATACCTAAATTTGGGTTGGTTCAATTTTTCAATTAATGCCAGAAGGGGATTCCTGGTCTTCAATCTTTATATTACCCGAATAAGGGTTAGTTTGAGACTTCAATTACTGCCAGAAGGGGATTCCCGGTCTTCAATCTTTATATTACCCTAATAAGGGTTAGTTCGGGACTTCAATTATTGCCGGAAGGGGATTCCCGGTCTTCAATATTTATATTAACTGAATAAGTGTTAGTTCGGGACTTCAATTATTTCCAGAAGGGGATTCCCGGTCTTTAATCTTTATATTACCCGAATAAAATTTAGTCTGGGACTCCAATTAATGCCAGAAGAGGATTATCGGTCTTCTATCTTTATATTACCCGAATAATGGTTAGTTCGGGACTCCAATTAATGCCGGAAGGGGGTTCCCGATCTTCAATCTTAAATTACCCAAATAAGAGATGGTTCAGGACTTCTATTAATGCAAGAAGGGGATTTCTAGCCTTCCGTCCTTAGATTACCCGAATAAGGGTTGATTTAAAGGCTATTATCAAAACAAGAAATCGATTATCAGCTTCCAATCTTTAATGTTCAAGTAAAGGCTAGTGCAACAATAGTACCTTGGAGGCTTCGTTGTGCCATCCCATGTTAGAATAGTCTAGAAAGAAAAGTTTGACTTGGAAAGTCGAAAACACCCCTTCACTAGGGGCAAATGTTACTACCAAAATTAACTCCGAAACAAGCAGACGGTAAAGGGGTATCGGGTGACCGCAAACACGTAGGGATTCCCCAAAAAGGCAAGAGGCAAACACTAGAAAGAGCAAAGAGCAGGAAAGAATGATCCGAGAGCTACATAAACTGGCACCATCTTAGGGAAAAGAAACTCAGATGCCACAGAATACTGACAGAGTCTCTCCGGCAAAGGCCCTTCCAATAGGGAGATCTTATTGAAAATGGACATCTCAGGTCAAAAGCTAAGAAAAATAGAGGCAAGTGCTCCGCTTATTGGATCCCAGAAAGACGGAAAGCCTGTTAGTATTAACCCGGAGGGAAAGACGTCAAGAGCATTAAACCAAAGATGTAAAAAGACTATCTGGAACCAGCTTCCCAAACGCCTACTGCATAAACACCGAAAGGTCGTATTGATAAATAGCAGGCAGATTAGCTGAGGCAACCCTCTAGAAGATCAGACTATACTAGGAGACTCCAACAGAAGGAATACCAGAACCCTAGAGAGGATATAGGCTATCCATACTAGTCTACTTAATACAGACACCGATAGTGGTTCCAAACCGGCAACTATCTACGTACATCTTGAGGAAAAGCTCCTCTAAGTATTCACAAGAAAACCTGAAGCCTACATCCGGAAGCTTATAACCGATAGCATACAACTGGAGGCTCAAATACCTCCCGGAAAGCTACTACATCAACAAGCCCATATTGCTCAAAAAGAAGCCTTAACTAACCAGTACTTTCCCTCCGGAAGCTATATTCCGCACCACAAAGCTGCCGGGAGCTAAAACAACCAAAACCAAGGAGAAAAGCGGACGACAGAAGTATCCGCAGGCCCAACGACCCAACAGAAGAATGGTCCCCGATTTTTCTATAAGTAAGACCCCGGGGGCCACATTTGGAGATGGATTTTTTCATTTTCTCAATCTTGTTCTTTCTTCTCTAAGGAGCGAACCCTAGTTTCCAAATCGGATTGAGGATTCCTTTAACTCTTGTAATATAACTACAATTTATGAACGAAGAAGTCCGAGACTTAAAAATTTCTGGATTTGATAATCATATTTTTCCATTTATAATTGAATAGGGAGTTAACACTAACCTTTTGTATGAAAGAGTTGTTCACCACACCCTTGATAAGAGGAAAGACTTCGTGGGAACTTGAAGCCTTTCCCTCTCTTTATCTCGAGGGTTGAAAACGTGAATTAACCCTCTCATGATGAGCCCAATGCTACTCAACTCTGAAAAAGAGGTTGACTGCAAGCTTTTGGCTTGATCACTGATGCAACCAAGGCCCTTCTGGCTGGCTCGATGCGAAAGGATCATTTAAGTTAACAAGCGTTGCAGCACTCTTACCATCCGAGTAACGGGAAGCATTAGCCAGTTTCCCTCTTGTCACAACGTATATCATTTTACCCATGATCTAAAGGGTAACTGATTACTTAGGGCTTTAAAGTACCAAGTCAGATAAACCCTTCTTCAAGGTACTTTGGAACTCCATAATTCTGTAAGCATGATATTCAACCCTTGAGGGAAGAATAACTAATCTTTATAATGGAGATTCTGGTAGTTAAGAAGTAGTTTATTTGGCTAAGGAACACTGACCCCATATTGTCCCTCAGCAACATTAGATCGTGCACACAAAATTTTGCCTAAATATATGCTCCAGATAACTCATTCCGGGTGTTGATGAAAAATACTGTTAACAATATTGTTTATACTTATGGTTTCAAATGATTTTCTACTTTATAATATTCATTTAAAACACTATGTTTTAATTTAAGAGTTTCCAGAATTATATATATATATATCAAAAAACTTCAAAAATGCTCAAAATTTATTTTTAAACTAGGTTATGTCGACTTACATTTATGCCTAGACATATATCTTTCATATTTTTTATTTTGAAAGGAAGTGTCTTTTCACTGTTTGTAACGTTCCAAAAGCGTTGAAACCTTTCAAATCTTAAAAATAGGGGCTAATTTCGAATTTTTTTATCATTCTTCTTCTCCATTTTCGTCCCCTTTCTTTACACCATTATATTTTCTTATTTTTATGATTTCTACACTTATACTCTGCTGAATTCAATTCTATTTATATAAAACTTCTTCTCACTCTCTACTCATTACTCTCGGAATCGAAGTGGTATTGAAGAGTTATAGGGCTATTGTAATTGTTTGGGAAGGGTTTGGAATCGGTGTTTTCCTTATAGTCATGAAATCAAGGAACAAGAGCGATGTTAACCTTGTAGCCGTGAAATCAAGGGGAATATACTTGATCAAGTGTGTGGAATCAGTGTTAACCTTGTAGCCGTGAAATCAAGGAGGATGCATTTGGATATTGATATAGTAATAAAACTCTACGCAATTTAGCATTGTGTGGGACTAGACGTAGGAGCAACTCCGAACCAATAAAAAATCTAGTGTGTTCTTTCCTTTTCTGCATTTTATTTCTGTTTATCTTTGTGTTTGTATTTGATTTTGTGTCTTTGATTATTTCTGTGGTGTGTGATTCATATAATAGATCATATAAGTTTTAGATTTTGTTTAATTTGTCAAAAATACTACTCACCCCCCCCCCCCCTCTAGTGTTAGTTTTTCCTTACCGATCCATTCCGCAATCCCTAACAAGAATCAGAATGGTGAGAAGGGAAAAGGAAGTTCAGGTCCTAGTAAAAATAAGAATAAGGAGTGGTGGAAGAATAAGAAGAAGGGGGGTAAGTTTAAGAAGGAAGCTAAAACCTGCACGAGTTACAACCATAAGGGATATAAGGCCAAGGATTGCAGGACTGCTTTGTCAAAGAAAAAGTTTAGGGGAAAGTGCTACAATGCCATAAGGAAGGACACATGTCTAAAGATTGCCCAAAGCCAAGGTTATTCAGAGCGGTCAAAATTATGCATTGGAACAAGCATCGATATAGAGCCACCCCCAAGAGATCAAGGTCAACCCTCCCTTGAAGGTATAACTTCTATTTCTGGAATTTCCATATGAACCTTGTTCGATTCGAGAGTGACCCATTCTTTTATTTCTAAGATTCTAGTTAGTTTGTTGAACCTTTCCTTATCTATCTCTAGTAATCCGATAGAGGCGGCTAACCATATCAAAGGAGCCAAGTATCTTGAGTTTATGTGTAAAGACCTTGTATTGGATATCGACGATGTAGAATTCCACAGGGAAGCATATGCGTTGGATTTTATAGGAAATGGCCTTATCATAGATATGGATTGGATATCATTTTACGGGGCCATCGTAGATTGCGACAAGAGAATTGTTCGTTTTAGGAGCCAAGGAGGACGTAGCCTAAAAATTGCCTGTGACATTAGGAACAAGGACAAAGCATTGTTATATATCTATATCCTAGTTCAGTAGGACCATCTTCGGTCCCTATAGTATGTGAGTTCTTGGACGTCTTTGAGGAAGTCACAGGACATCCACCTCATAGAGAAATCTTTTTTCGTATTTACCTAGAGAAGACATAAGACCGGTAGATTTAATACTAAAGCATATAGCGCCTAAGGAAATAAGAGAATTAGACAAACAAATTTTAGAAATACTGCAGAAGGGCTTAATTCGATGAAGTACCTCTGAGTGGGGTGCACCTATTATGTTTTCCACAAAAGCAGATGGATCTCTAAGACTTTGTGTGAATTATAGGGAGCTTAACAAGTTAACCAAAAAGAATAGGTGCCCCTTACCCAAAATTCATGACCTGTTTGACCACTTGGGAGGAGCCCGAGTATTTTTCCAATTAGACCTTGCAACTCAATTTCACCAATTGAGGATTTCAGAAGACAATAAGGATAAAACCGCGTTTAGGACACTAGAAGGATTGTTCCAATGGGAAGTTATTCCTTTTGGAATGACGAATGAACTCGCCTACTTTATTGACCTCATGAGTAGAGCGTTTAGGGGCATTTCGAATAAAATTGTGGTAGTCTTCGTAGATGATATCCTTATATTTTCAAAGGACCATAAAGAGCTTGAAAGTCACTTAAGACAGGTCCTAGGGATATTAAGAGAGAAACAGTTAAAAGAAAAATTCTCAAAATGCCATTTCTTGAGAGAAGAAGTTAGATTTTTGGGACACATCGCCTAAAGCAAAGACTTGGTAGTAGATCCCACAAAGTTCGAGGCAATTAAGGAATGGAGAATACCTTGAAATGCCACGGAGGTAAGAACCTTCCTTGGATTGGTGGGATATTATCGAAAGTATATTAAAGAATTCGCCAAGATTGCTACACCATAAACTCAACTGACAAAGAAGAACTTGGTATTTTCTTGGAGTAATAAGTGTGATGTGTTCTTTAAGAAAGTAAAGGAAGTATTGACTAGTGCGCCAGTTCTCACCTTATCCAATGGCTCAAAGATGTTCACTATTTACACTGACGCATGCTAAACTGATTTAGGAACGGTTATTATGCAAAAAGGGTTGTTGCGTATGCCAGTAGACAACTCAAGGACCTCGAGAAAAGGTAACTGGTTCATGACCTAGAGTTACACGCGGTACTGTTCGCCTTGAAAATGTGGAGGCACTATCTTTTTAGAAAGAAGTTCATACTTTTTACTGACCATAAATCCCTAAAGTATTTATTCTCTCAACACGACCAGATTTTAAGACAACAACAGTGGATGGAGTATATTGCAACTTTTGATTTTATGATCCAATGTACCCCAGGAAAGGGAAACGTCAAAGAAGACGCATTGAATAGAAATCATGCATATTTGAATGCAATTTTGGAATGGAAACACATGGAGTTTATCTCTAACTTTAAGTTGCAACCCCCGTCAGTAGCTTCTAATAGTTTTCTTGGAGTTATGCTTGTAAAACCCACTCTAAGAGAAAAGATTCGGAGTTTGCAAGACCTTGACGAAGAGATAAGAGACTTGAAAGAGAAAGTGGGGGAAGAAGGAGACCTTTCCCCATTCGGTCAGATATTCATGAAGCGATGAAAGAAGTTTGCTTAGGGACATACGAATTTGCATCCCTAAAAATGAAAAATTAAGAAAGGAAATTTTAGAAGAATGCTATAGGTTGAGGGTGACCATACACCCCCGGTAGGGTTAAAATGTATAAAGATATGGTGAGGAATCTCCATTGGGAAGGAATGAAAAGGGAGGTAGCTGAGTTTGTAGCCCAGTGTTTGACGTGCCAAAAAGTGAAAGTGGAGCAAGGAAAACCCGAAGGGTTACTGTTACCCTTAGCGGTTACCATGTGAAAGTGGGAACATATTTCCGTGGATTTTGTGGGTGGGCTTCCAAGAAGCCAAATAGGAAATGAGCTTATTTGGGTCATAGTAGATCGTTTGACAAAGAGTGCTCACTATATACCAATCAAAAAGAATAAGGTTGCTGCTTCATTGGCCCAGTTATATATCAGAGAAGCCGTTAGACTACACAGTATCTCATCTAGTATAGTAACTGATAGAGATCCCTTATTCACAAGCAAATTTTAGAGAAGTTTACAAGCGGCATTGGGAATGACCCTCAACTTAAGTACAGCTTATCACACGCAAACAGATAGCCAGAAATAAAGGGTAATTTAGATGTTAGAGGACTTGCTCAGAGCTTGTATTATCGACTTTGGAGGAGTTTGTGAACAACACCTGCTGCTTATGGAGTTTACTTTTAACAAAAGTTTTCAAATAATGATTGGTATGACCCTTTTTAAAGCGTTTTGTGGGAGGCCATGCAAATCGCCAACTTGTTAGTGGAAAACTACTGATAAGGTTCTACTCGAACCAGACTTCGTCCGTGATTCCACGGAGAAGATTTCTTAGATTAGGCAGAAAATGAAGACAACCCAAAATGTGACCCCTGGGGTCTTTGATTTAGAATACATGAACAGAATATAATGTCTTTATTAATCTTTGATTTATAAGAAAACAAATGATCTAAGTATTAATCTTTGATTTATAAGAAAACACTATCAGGATGGGTTCATTCTTTATTAATCTTTGATTTAGAATACATGAACAGAATAGAAGAAATCTTCGAATTGATCTAAGTATTAAGGTTTACTCCATAGAGAGAGTACAAGAATTCAAAAATGAGAGAGTGAGAGTCCCCCCAAAATGTGACCCCTGGGGTCTTATTTATAGAGAATTCGGTGACCCTTCTGCCGTAGGGCCTATAGGTATCTTTGTCGGCCGCTTTTCTCCTTGGTTTCAGTTGCTTTAGCTCTCGAGTACTTTGTAGTGCTGATTATAGCTTTCAAAGTGAGGGTCCCGATCAACTGGGACTTCTTTGAGATTGAGAACAGCATGCCGATATAATGTCTTTCGGAAGGCACTTGTGCTCCCGGTTGTGGCTCCTGGATGTAGGCTTTTGGATGTAAGCTTCCGGGCGTAGGTTTTCGACTTTCTCATGAATACTTAAAGGAGCTTGCCCTCATGGTGTATGTCGATGAATGCTGGTTTGATCTACCGGCGGTGTCTATACTCAATAGATTAGTATGGATAGCCCATATTCCAGCCAGGGTTTCGGTTGACCATCCGGTGGGGCTTTTAGGATAGTTTGGTCTTCCGGAAGGTGGCTCCTGGTGATGTGTCTATTGTCTATTAATGTGACCTTTTGTCGTTTATGTAGCAGACGTTTTGGAAGCTGGTTCTGGATAATCTCTATATACATATATCTTGATGCTTTTGATGCCTTTGCCACTTGATGTATCGGTATTAAGCAGATTAATACCGATAGCCCTTCCAGGTCTCAATAAGCGGAGCTCTCGTCTTTCTCTTTCTTAGTTTCTGGCTCAAGTTTCCTTTCTCTTCAGAACTCCCTGCCAGGAAGACCCTGTCGGATATGCGTTATTAGCATTTTGTAGATTTTGAGCTTCCTTCTCCTTGGAAGGTGTCAGTTTACGCAGCTCGTGGGTCAATCTTTCTTTCTCTTGGTTCTTTTTAGTGCTTGGATTTTGCTTTTGGAGGATTCATATGTGCTTGCGGTCACCCTATACCAATTCAACGTCATCTTGTTTCAGAGTTGATTTTGGTAGTAACAATTGCCTCCCTGTTGAAGGGGTGTTTTCGACTTTTCAAGTCAAACTTTTTGTCTCTTTGCATCCAATAGGCTATCAGACTTTAATCATGCAGGGTTTCTGTCTTTTTGCTTTCTTATCATGAATCCTGCATGTTGACTCGATTTTAGATGTGTGGTAGAGAAGAAAAAGATAATTTTACCAAAAAGAGGAATCTTCTTTTCCTCTTCCTTCATTTTCCTGCATAACATTTTACTCAAGAGAGATTACTGTACATCGAAATTTATCACACTATTTTTCAAGGTCTCAACCCAACTAATCGTGTGTTTTCCTGCACCAATCTCAATCGTTGATTTGGATTACGCTTTGAATTACGCTTTGAATTGAGGTTCGATGGTCCTAGAGCAGATTAAATCCCCAACAATTGTTTGAGATGATGTGTAATGGTGACCTTTAATAAATTGTATCCATCCCCAATTAGTATTGGGGTTCTGGAAAGTAAGATTTGTATAAACAACCATTTTGTAATAGAGGGCAATCTAACCTGTTGACATCGACCTAGGCAGTCAATATCATTATCTAAAGGGGTTAACAAAATTTTATGTCATTTGTATGCACTTATCAAATAAGAATTAGATTAAAACACATGCTTATGTTATGATATCACCTGGCAGGACCATTTCTGGGATTCCAAAATCAGGTGACTCTAAGTTAATCAAGTCTGCTAGGCTTTGTTCAAAAGAGGAGAAGCCTGGAGAGAAGAATCTTCAAGTTGTTGATGTTGTGTGTGGGGTTCCTTTCCCCCATTTGCTGTGTTTCTTGGGGATGATTTACGTTTATCTTCCACTGCCTCCACTCATCTCCATTCTTTACCTAAAAATTGGATAGCTTCCGCTGTTAGCGGTGGTTCTTCTAAGAGACATAAGAGAGAAAATTCTATCACCCATCCTTTTGGTAATGAAATTATTGAGTTGCTTAGTTTCCGATTGTTATCCAGCCCCCTTCCCCCTTTTCTTGGAAACTCTCCTAATATATGTCCTTCTTCAGTGGAGACCACAGGAAGTGATATTATTGATGGCCTTTTAAGAACCGATTCTCTGGGAATTTCGGATTTATGGCGGCGTGACTCACTTTACCCTCCTTATCGACATTGTGACCCCGTAAATCCCTTCACACCAGCTTCAAACTTCGATAGTATTTTCAGATACCTTCTGTTGATGTTTCCGATATTCCAGGGTTTGCCTTTTGTTCTTGTCCTCATCTCATTAAACGACAACTTTTGGTTCATACTCTGGTTCTCTTAAATTCATCATATGTTTACCCTATCTAAGGGTTAATATTATAATGTCCTTTTACAGATATCCGGAGGTTGGTATATTGCTGGGGCGTCGTTGACTTCATTATCTAGTGAGGCAAGAGAGCTCAAAGAAGAGAAATCCTCGTTAGAATCTAAGATTCATGACTTAGTTTTAGCAAAGAGCAATAACGAGAAACCCTGTAGTCAGCTTGGAACATTTTTTAAAAGGGAAATTGTTGGCAACAATTCCTTAGTTGCTGAGGTTTCGGCCCTTAAGTGCGAGCAGTCGAATATGTTGGCGGAGCACACAAGGAAGCTAAAAACAAAGGAGGTGACCCTTTCTAATGCTAAATGGATAATTTATGAAACCCAGGACAGAATTTCTTTATTCTTGAAGGTACATCTTCCAGATATAGCGGCTGAATATTATGAGAAGGCTCTCTCTTTGGTCTATCGTGGAAATTGTGGTAAGTTTTCGGACATGAATTTTCCTTCCCTCCCCCATACCTCCAAAGCTGAATCTTGGAGCAAATTAGGAGGTCCAGGAAGTACGTCGAAGTTTCAAAAGGGAACAAGGAGAGGGTTGAGGATCTTTTATTCATTGAGTAGCTGTCTAATTATCTAGCGCCCGGGAATGGCGAGAATCCAACTTCGCGTATTGGTAGTGACGATATAGGTGGTCACAATAATGAATTTTACTCCCGGTGTGGGCATGATAAGGATGGTAGGGGGAAGGTATGTTCCATGTGATTGTAAGTCACTCTTTAGAGCTTACGGGTGTTAATTCATCTTGTGTTTTAGTCACTTTACGCGGAGATGGTGGGTTTGCTGAAGAAGTCGTTTTCCCAGAACCTAGTGAGAAGGAACATATGACGCAGATGTCTTCCCCTATCTCTCAAGTATGGGTTTTTATTTTTATGCCTCCTCTCTTCTTGCGGGGATGATTCTTAATGACCTATCCCTACGGTGATAAAAATCTCGTTTCCACTAATTGTTCTGTTTCCCAAGGGCGACCTACACTCTCTCTCTAAGCTGAGGAGGAATTTATCGCAAAGCCCTCTTATAAGTCTGACAGAGAACGCTTTTTGGGAGAACTTAAACTTATCTATATGAAGTATCCTCAGCTATTTTTAATTTCCTAGGAGACGACAGAGAGATGACATTAAAGAAGCTTAGGGCTCACAATGTGAAATTAATATGTAATATGAATAATGGGAGTATTGGGGAGAAAAAATAATTGGTTACACCCTTTGTAGTTGATGTTTATTTGCATGGATGTGAATTGTGTTTGAACTCGTTTTCCTTCCTTTGTATGTAGTTCCGTGTTTTAGTACCGATATTTATTTTCTAAAAATTGATTATATAAGCAATGGATTATCTAACCATATAAATAGGAAAATTATCTTGAACGCATTTCCTTTTACGTAGATAGGAGTGTTCGATTTACTTCGCATCTGGGAGACCTTCTGGGGGGGTTCTTCTAGCGATACTGTTGACAAATCTGTCTCACCCAGAGAACTGCTTGTGCAACACTTGAAAGAACAAATAGGTACAATGGAGGCCCAAATAAAGTAAAAGGATAAAAACATTCTCGAAGTGAAGAGGGACATAAAGACAGATCTTTCTATCGACTTTGATGAAGAAAAAGATGAATTCCATCGTCAAGCCATCGACTAAGAGGCAGATCGTGACGATGTATTAACAAAATGTAAAGAATGGGAATCCATTTTTGGATGTACTCTTGAAACTCCCACCCCTGGATTCTTGCGATCTTCATCAGGGTTTGAGTCCTCCGAGATGAAGATAAGGGATCCTCCCTTTGGACTGGATCATTCTCTCATCGCTAGGTGGCACAGAAAGACTAAGGCTAACATGAAAGGCTTTTACTATAGGAAAAGCATTGAGGATAACTCTCATCGTGTTGATCTTTATACTACCAAAATTAAGTAATTACAAAAAGAGAAACAAGCTTTATTTAAAGATGCTTTGGATTTGAAGAAGGAAAATAGAACTCTTCGTGACATGGGAAAAGATTTCAATCGTGCCTTGAAGCTGCAGCCTAAACTTTTAGATGATTCCTGCATGGCTATAGAGAAGGCACGAAAGATCGATGGACTTTTACATATTGCGATCCATCATTCTGTAATTTCCTCTTTGTCTAATGAATATGAAGCTTCTCATCGAGAGCTAGGTTATTCATATGAATTCCCTAACGTTGGGGTATAGGTACTTTCTCCTCTGGAGATGCGTTTATCTTACAATTTCTCTTGTAAATAACTATGTAAGATGTGAAGTACTTCGCGTACCATCTATCACATGTAATATCTTATAATAATGGTGTTTATGAACAGGGGCAAGACATAGAACAATGTTACTTAATGCTCGATTATACACTTCATCGTTAACACTTTTCCTTTTGTTATGGCTTTGTTATGGCATGGTGTGTGTCTTCGGTGTACTTCGTTAAAAATTTGTCTTATAGACCCTCGTAGAGCATCTTTTTCTCTTAGCATGGTTAATAGTACCGAGGTGAGTTAGACATGAAATGTCTATGGTGCTTACTTGTGTTTTGTGTATAAGTGCAAACATTTGATATACTTGGATAATAAATTGATGAATGTTTAAGTTAAAGATGGTTCCTGAGCAATCGAGGAGGCCATAAGTTTGCGTCCAGTGGTAGCGGAAATGTGATTCCAAGCTAGATTCGAGTTGGCGAGAGGGATTAATTAATTTCTTCTTGTTTAGATCTGAGAATCTGAATCAACTCGGATCTGGATATTTTGTAATGAAACCGGAATCCTACACCAGGTTGTGATTTACACTTGAATCGACCCAGATTTGGGTATCAAGGTAGAAAACTAAGGGTCCGCTCCTTGCTTTTGTTGAAATTTGAATTTACCGGAATTCGGTGTTGAGATAAGATCGGGTTTCCCCTTCCGGTATTTGTGAAGAATCGAATCGACCCAGATTCGTGTACTAATGCAGAAGACCTGAACCAACCCTTATTCAGGAAATTAGAGATTGAGTACCAGAAATCCACTTCTGACTATTGTGAAGAATTGAATCAACCCAGATTCGGATATTTAAAGATTGAAGACCAGAAATCCCCTTACGGCATTTGTAGAAGTACCGAATCAACCTTTATTTGGGTAATTAAAATATTGAAGACCCGAAGTCCCCTTCCGGCATTTCTAGAAGTACTGAATCAAACTTTATTCAGGTAATTAAAAGATTGAAGACCTGAAATCCACTTCCAGCATTTGTGTTTTTCTATCCTCCTTGGATTTGATTTGTGAAGCAGAGGATGTACGTGCCCCCTGAGCCACTCTCTGGGCTTTTGATGTCAAAGCAAAGGATGTATGTGCTTTATTGGCCACTCTCTGGGCCTGTGTGTCCAGTGCGCTTGGCTAGCTTATCCACAAGCAGGTCCCAAGGACTTAACCGACATCCCTCCAGGAGGCACCTTATCCTGACCATCGTTTGTGATTATAAGGTCTTAGAAACTTACACGGGGCCATTGTAGGCACAAAACTAAGCTTTACTCTTTTGATGCTCTATACTGACCATTGCAGGTACTGATAGAGGCTTACACACCCCCCCCCCCTCCGAGGGGTGCCCTATCCTGACCATTGTAGGTGATGATAGGGGATAGCGTTCCCTTTTGCAGATAATGTGCAACATAAGCAGAGGTATGTGCTCTTCTGCGAGAAGAGGTAGGACGTGCTCTTTTGCGAGCAGAGGCAGGACGTGCTTAGTTCTAGTAGAGGCATAGCGTACTCTTCTACGAGCAGAGGCAGTGCGTGCTAATTTTAGATGCACAGCCACGACCATTTCTAGTGCGAAACGGCGGCTTACGCTTTTGATGCTTTAACCTAGCCCCCTTTGATTCAGGCATGGAGAAAGACTAACACACCATCCCCCTCTGGGGGATGCCTTTCCTTGGCCCAGGATGACAAGGGATTTAATCCATTGATGGTTTGACCCCTTTTGGGTTTCTTTAAGCTTCGAAGGGAGGATTTTCCATACCCTCGGACATGTTTTAATAATCCTTTTCATAAGGACTTTTTACTGAACTTAATCTGATATTTTCATAAATTCTTGTAATTGGCCTTGGTTAATGAATTTGGTAATCGTTTCCTCAAGGATTCTGCAATGATTAGTCTCATGTCCATTCGTCATGTGGTAATGACAATAGGGTCCTCCTGTTTTCCATTCGTATTAGAGCTTTTATTTGCATAAGACCAATAATTGAGCTCGTGTTTGGTTAGGATCCATCGAAGTGGTGAGGTATTATCCTTTGGGCGATCTTGGTGTAAGCCTCTCTCCTTGCTGCTGAGGCTTAATCCTTTTGTGACCCGGTCTTGTTGTTATACCCATGTTTTTGCTCTTGCTTCCCAAAATATATTGTGGTTAGGGTGTTATCCTTTCAGACCATTTGTTGGTGAAGTAATCAATATCATTCATTATTTCTGTTCAAAACACCATTCCCCTGACTTGCTTGTGAAGAGTTCTCCTTAGGTGAGAGAATATGTTAATATTCTCCGATGTAGAACCACTTGGATAGGGTATTAAGGTTTGTCCTCTGAGGGGGAGGCGATTATCCCAAGTGTCAGAAACCTATTGTCATTTTTTCCTTTTTCTCTTTATTATCCGCAAGGCTTCCATTCTCAACCTTTGCTCTTCTATCACTCCAGGGTAAGTGATTTCCGACTTATTCAATCGAGATCCTGAAGGCATTTGCTGGGACCTCTTACCCATAATTTTTCTTCTACAAAGCCTGAGTCCAATCCGAGATGGAACAACACAGGTAGGTATGTGGTTGTTAACCATAAGGTCGGAGGTTCAAGCCCTCCTTCTAGCGCCAAAATGTTAAAGATATTTTTCATCAACACCGGAGATAGGCTAAAGAGAATGGATCTAAAGGAAAAATGGATTGTCGAACCCTTTGTAAGTTTGAGTTAATTCACCGTTCCAGGTATCAACGTCTTGGGGAGAAGGATCACTAAACACAACCCTCGATAAAGGACTTACCGGGTGGTAGAAAGGAATTATGCATCAATCTCGTTGGGAGATCTAAGCGTGTAGGAAGGATTTAAACATGAAGGAAGGTGTGTTTCATCCGATCTGCGGCAGGACTCGGGAAAGGGTTCACACATATGTAGAAACCAAACAGTAAATTGTAGCAGCGATGACTGTGAAATAGTATGAAAACTTATAAGAAAACACTATGAGGATAGGTTCATTCTTTATTAATCTTTGATTTAGAATACATGAACAGAATAGAAGAAATCTCCAAGTTGATCTAAGTATTAAGGTTTACTTTGGAGAGAAAGAGTACAGGAATCCGAAAAAAGAGAGAGTGAGAGTTCCCTGAAAATGTGAGCCTTGGGGTCTTATTTACAGAGAATTCGGTGACCCTTCTGTTGTTGGGCCGTTGGGCCTGTAGGTATCTCTGTCGGCCGCTTTTCTCCTTGGTTTCGGTTGCTTTAGCTCTCGACTGCTTTGTAGTGCTGATTATAGCCTTCAAAGTGAGGGTCCCGATCAATTGGGACTTCTTTGAGATTGAGATGAGCTTGCCGATATAATGTCTTTTGGAAGGCACTTGTGCTCCCAGTTGTGGCTCCTAGATGTAGGCTTTTGGATGTAAGCTTCCGGGAAGTAGGCTCCTGTCTTTCTCATGAATACTTAGAGGAGCTTGCCCTCATGGTGTATGTGGATGATTGCTGGTTTGGATCTATTGTCGGTGTCTGAACTAAGTAGATTAGTATGGATAGCCCGTATCCCAGCCAGGGTTTCGGTTGACCTTCCGGTGGAGCTTTTGGGATAGTTTGGTCTTCCGGAAGGTGGCTTCTGGTGATGTGTCTATTGTCTATCAATGTGCCCTTTCAACATTTGTGTTGCAGACGTTTCGGAAGCTTGTTCCGGATAATTTCTATATACTTCGGTCTTGATGCTTTTGATGCCTTTGGCCCTTGATGTATAGGTATTAAGCAGGTTAATACCGATAGCCCTTCCGGTTCTCAATAAGCGGAGCTCTTGTCTTTCTCTTTCTTAGTTTATGGCTCAGGTGGCCTTTCGCTACAGAACTCCCTGCCAGGTGGACCCTGTCGGATGAGCCCTACCGGATATGCGTTATTGACATTTTGTAGACTTTGAGCTTCCTACTCCTTGGAAAGTGTCGGTTTATGCAGCTCACGTGTCATTCTTTCCTGCTCTTGGTTCTTTTTAGTGCTTGGCCTTTTCTTTTGGAGGATTCCTACACGCTGGTGGTCATTCAATACCCCTTCACCGTCAGCTTGTTTCAGAGTTTATTTTGGTAGTAACACCAGCCCAACCCAAGTGTTTCACGCTTGGGTCAGATCCGAGTTTGTGTTTTCAGGTTAAATAGGTCGATGAGGAGTTTTGTTGGCTTTGAAAAGATGGAGTTCTTCGTCAGATGGAGTTCTTCGTTAGATGGAAGGATGTATTCTACTATCTATACTTGGATATATATGGATTGTTGATGTAAAAGAGTGGTGAACTCAAACAATAAATGTTTTGTTTTTCCATTATATAATTTTCCATGTAAAGTTATATATATTAATTATTATATTTTGTTTCTGTTCTGTTGTGTTTCGCTCTGGTAAAATCCTGATGAATTGAGTTTGCGACATTTGATTTTACGGTATGCAAACACCATGGATGTGCTAAGGATCTACTATCTAAGGTCGAAGTTTTGGTTTATCGCATGACCTTGTGGGGATGCTTGCCTTTCGAACCAGATGTGTGATTTATGGTCTGTTCAGAGGGCGAGGATCTTTGGGTCATCTCACAAACCATAAATTTTAGGTTGAATCGCATAAGGTTCAAGGAGATCTTACCATACTACCAGATATCCCCATAGAGGTTACATGAACTCTTACACCCAAAAGTCGAGAACTTAATGCCAACCGTATTCTTGTTTCTAAAAGGAAATTTTGAAAATTATCTGGCATTCAAACTTAACTCATTCTTCCTTGTTTTAATTTCCTACCCTTTGTAGAGCATAACAGACTAATAATCCATGATTACTGAAATTTCAAACTTTACTTACAATAGGTAAATGCACACTCATGACAAACTGGATATAACAATTGCAAGTCCAATGCAACTACTCTCATGGGTTACTATACTAATGTTACAATAGAACCTATACTAGAGTATCACCACGAAATCATCGCAGAAGGTTCCTCTTTTGGTTTCTTCAAAAACTAAACTTCTCTCGGTGGGGTAGATCAGAAAAACCTTTTATGTGGAAATGCTTTCAGTAACTTCCCTTATACTAATTCCCTAATCCAAGAAAATTCCTTTCCTTCCAAAAGCGCTATTCATAGAACTTGGTTTTGGGTCTTTGTGCTCATAAGGTACTAAATAAAAAATTTATCCTTTCCATTTACATGCCATATGCAGACACCCATGAGAGAACCTCACCAACCACCCTACCACATAAGTCATATCTTGGCTTAGGCTCGAGCTAGTCCAAAAAGTTGTGACATATGTTCTTAAAGTCCGTCACTGCTTAAAACTTGATGGAAACCACAAGCAAAGAAATCTAGCCATATGGAAATCTCGTTCTTGAGATTTATCAAAAAGATCACCAGAATGAGTAAAAATGAATTGATTTTTCCAAACAATTTACTTATGATTAAAACTGAGGTAAAGGGACTATCCGTCTACTGACGTCTTCAGTTCAAAAATGCTTTTACATATTTGGTCTTTCCGAAAAGTTCCTCTCTTGGTTTTCCTAAAACCTTTTCGCTGGAACTAAAATCCAATCAAAAAACACAAGGAAAGTTCACCTCATAAATATTGCACTCAATCATTCAAAAGGTAGGTCAAACGAGTAAAATAATCCATTCGATTGATCCTTCACAGGAAAACACTAAGGTGCGTCTAATATGTATGTCCTTAAAAAAATCTATCATCCTCTCAACATCTGAGATTGCTCATATATAGTTAGCCTGTATAAACTTCAAACCAATCCTCTGATGGTAATACTATAAGCTTAAATCAACCTTTAGAAAAGATTCTAGTCATAAGCATGAAACTTGATTCCCTTTTTTTAGAAAGAATATTTATAAATAGCAAAAATGAGATAACAGCCAATCTTCGATGGCTAACAAAAACGTTCTAGTAGAAAACTAGAACCGCAAAAATAGAAGAAACTGCCAAAAAATAAATACTACCCCAACACAGCACACAGATATAGCCTAGCCCCACTCACACCAAAAAAAATAATGGAGGAACCAAGCAAAACACCCAAGGAACCAGAAAACAGACATCAAAGACAGAGAATATCCCTCATCTCCATCCGAAAGAAAGCTCTTAATACTTCGATAAGCAGGAATAAAGAAAGCTCACTCCAGACAATGGAATCAAATCCAACAAGCTAAATCATTCAAATCCAAAGACCTCTTCCTAGGCATCCAAGCTAGCTGCTTCACCACTGAACAATAAAGAATCTATAAAACCAGAGCAATCCTCCTCCAAAAGTAAGTTGGGCCAAAGCTGGGGAAAAGCATGTCACATAAAACCACGAAACATGATTAATGGAGGAAGGAGAGAGAAAAATTCCAACACACACCAACAACCATACATAACCAACTAAGCAAATAATCAACACCACCACGGGGAAACGGACCAATGGAAACATTGAAAAAATCGGGCAAGGCCCTGCAAACTAGAGCGAATGAAGCCCAAGAAAGGCCTACCCTGAAAATCAAGGAAAACATCATCCTTAACTTTGTGAATGATGTAAAACGAGTCCTCTTTTTACCTCATCAAACACTGCTTCATTTCGAAAGCACCAAAGATGCCAATAAACCAGACATCGGATAAGGCGGAAAAGGATATGCCGAAGGGACTTCCCAAAAATACCATCCCACCACAAGCGAACTAATCCTAGAAAAGAGATGTCATTACCCCAGGGATCGACTAAATTCCCAAAAGAAAGAATAGACAGTCCTAGCACCAGAGCCCTCAAAGAAAAAATGAACAGAAGATTCCATGTCTCCTTCTCTGCAGCACCTACAATGGGACACAATAGGGATACCGATCCTCCTAAGGTTCTCATCTAGTGGTAAACCGTCATGGAGGGTTTTGCACATAAGTATAGAAACCTTAAGAGGGAGCGAGAATCCCAAATGAAAGAGAAGGCTAGAATCCCAAATGAGCGAGTATCCCCAACCCGATTCCCCTTTCTTTCTATACAACCATGTGCTTTACCGATCATGCCACAAGCTTAACATTGTCATAAATACCAAACTGAAAATAAATCTCCCTCCTAGGAAATATCCTTCCAACTTCTTACAATATTCAGACTATATGAAGCACAATAAGGACCAAATCGATGTCACCTAGAGATGCACTAAGGAAAAATAGGAAAATCAACTTGACCCTATAGGTCACAAGAAATCTCAAGAGTTAGTCCACTGTATATCCTAACCTGACAATCCTTTCCTTGCAGCCAAGATAGTCCCGAACTTGGCTAACTAATCCATCCTTCAAATTTCCTATCTCTGAAACCTTAGAATATAAGCACCTCACTCAAATTCTACTATCAATGTAAAAATATGAGATAACATATTAAATGGTTAATTAAGTAGACCACAAATCAACCCATACCTGGAAATGGACCAACTATTTCCTAAATCAAGATTTTTAGTTTCGACCCCGACTCATATACGTATTATGCCAAGCAACCCACGGGGTCAATAAACTACTCTAGAAAAATACCTAAGTGCAAAAATGGTCAACTATTGCTATCACTGCACACTCGGGGATTTACCATATCGATAAAGGACAGCTTCGTTAGGCCTGTAATATGGATGCCCTATATGGTCAATCTCAAATTAACGTGGTTATATCCTCACCTAGCCACCTCATGAGTGAATCATAGATAAAGGATATAATACTCCTGGATCGGATAAATTAGGGGGACTAGAAAGAATAAAGATAAATATCATTCCTTCTCCCACTAACCTTTATCTCCTTCCATTACTTAATCCCCTTTTAATTAACACCTTCCCTATAATCCTTTCGACATCAACACTTTTATGTTACACTTTTACTTGCAATTCTAGCAAGTTTACCTTTTAGGAAGTTTTTCTTATTCCTAATTGATTGGTTACCGAAAATGTACAATAATCTATTTCCATAACATAAGACAATCTAATTAATAGAAATCCGTAATTGCAAGGCATTCCTTTTTATTATCTTTAGGTTGTTGAACAGTGCGCAATACAGCTAAGTTCCTATTTTTCACTAGTTCATATTCATTTTCTTTTATTCTAGCAATCACGTTTTCTATATTAATTACAAACTAAACTATGGAAATATACCCCTTTTTTAACCAACCAAACTAGGTCATTTCATAACTTCCTAACTTCATGTTAATACTCAGGTTAAACTACATCTTTACGGAACTCCATCATAATTTTACATCGCTTTGCCACCCCTATCCTTTAAGGTTGTCCAATTCATGGCTAACTTCACTTATTATTTGTCAAGTAGCTAATTAATCCTTAACTTTGATTTTTCCCAATTATTGAGTTAAATGGGTCTATCCATAAGTCAAAACTTCAAATTATAATGATTTGAGTTTTCTATACATAGGAAAGCTCAAATGTGTCGCCTTACAAATAACCCGACGAAGAAAGGATAATGATTAAGAATTAGAAAGAATCAAAGGAAAGTTGTACCTGACAAGAGGGATACACCTTTATTTTCGAAATAACCTTTTGTTTTTAAAAATTATTTTTTATTTCAGAAATATTTTCTTTTAAAACAAAGTTTTAGTGATCTTGTAGCCTTATGCTCTAATAACCAATGTAACACCCCCACCTTTAATGTTATCCTAATATAAATCTCGTTAAGAAATATAGAGCATTGTTTGTATAAAGACAATAAACATCACAGAGAATAAGATTTTACAAGACATAAAAAAATAAATTCACAACGGTAGAGGAATATTAAAGTAAAAAAACCATTCTCATAATTTCAAACAAACCTAATTATTTTAAAATAAAATGTCTCAAATCTCAGTCATGATAACAATATCATAGCATAAAAATAGTAATATCACCAAATAGCCGAAAAGTGCAAGTAAATCGTGGAAAGAAATAAGAAAAGTACTTCACCTCTACATGAGTCTTCCAAGCTAATATCTACTAAGCAATCCAAGCTATGCACTTCCTCCCTAAGAGCTTAGAGGGGGAACAAAAAGGAAAGAAGAAAAGGGGAAAATGAGTCAGACAAAAAGTCTGGCGAGCTGCAGTATTTTCTAGCAAACTAATAAGTGATGAAAAATTGATAAAACAATTGTCTAGTGTCATCAAAAGGGGTATGCGTCTGTGCACACCTAAAAGTGAAAAGAATAGAGTAAGTATATCACAAAAGATAACGTACAAAGATATAAGTGCTCTCCTCCAAAAGGTTCAATAATGATGATGACGATTTTGCACTTCTACAAGTAGAACAAATTAGGAAGAGAATTCCTAATACTACCCAAACAATCAGCTGCGACGAATCATGGATAACCTATTTACAATATGAGTTTGGGTTTATCAGGCCCTACCCCATCAACGATTTGGCATAACTTTATCTATAAATGTGAAAATGGCTTTTATTCCCAAATCGAGGTAGTGCACTCACACCGACTAACCCGAATGCACCCACACCCTCTTAGTTGGACCAATTTACATCAATAGCATAACATGGTGCATGCCCTTGCCTCAAGTGAGTCCAAAATGATAAAGAGGGCATGCTACATGGAATGGATCCCCAATAATTTGGCTCAAATTTCCCTAACCCTTGATTTGGCTCCCAAAACAAGTTAATTTATTAAGCCCGACAACAAGGAGTACTGGGCATACAACTGTAAATTAACATGTTTATATTAAAGTCTGACAACAAGGAGTACCAGGCTAAACCCGACAACAAGAAGTACTAGCTTCATACTACAAATTAACATGTTTATCTCAAAGCTCGACAACAAGGAGTACTAAGCCAAACCCGACAACAAGGAGTACTTGGTTCATACTACAAATTAACATATTTATATCAAAGCCTGACAACAAGGAATACTAGGTTCATACTACAACTTAACATAATTATTTCAAAGCCCGATAACAAGGAATACCAGGCTAAACCCGACAACAAGGAGTATTTGGTTCTCATTACAAACTAACATGTTTATATTGATTATGATTTCAATTATTATAAATATGCCATTTTTCTTATCATAGTCTAGTTTTGTCATATTCTGTCAAGTAGGCAATGATTCAATCCAATTACATTTATTCCAATCTTTTCTTCCTTATTTGCTATTTTAAACATATTAAACCTTTAGCTTCAATTTTGATTATTTCTACTCAGTGCAATTTATTCCCCCAATCCAAACGCAAAACAAAGATAAAGAAAAATAATCCGACGCAAATATTAGGCTTACAGGGTCATGCCTGTTTTCAATGCATTCACATGCTCTTTTTAGGCATATGTTCAGCGCAACTACAAAATATAAAAAGAAATAGAGAAATGAGAGAGAAAGAGAATCGAAATAACAAATCATAATTTTTTTGAATATAATTTATAGAAGTAGATAGAGGAATTCTGAAAGAAAATAGAACAACTATAATAATCCGAATCTAAGAATAGAGAATAATCCAGATCTAAAACAACCACAAATACTATTTTATAGATTTGATTCAAACTTAAAAGAAATCTAGAAATCACTAAAAACTCACCTAAGAAATGTAAATCCAAAGGTACTAGTAGAAATCCACTTGGGGTCAGAGTCGACCTTGTTGTGTAACACCCCGCCTCCGCTAGGGTCACTCGCAAAGGAATGCACTAGCTTTAGAGGGGCATTATTGGTAAACATGCACAGAAATATCGCAAGACAGAACATATATAAATAGCGGAAGTAAAATCAAACTTTCATAACATGAATAAATAAGGTCTAAAGCCTTTTACATCAGAGTACATCAAAACATGTCTTGCAATAGTAAAGAAGCATAAAGACTTTTTAATAAATTATTCCCCAAGTAAAACAGTAAAGTAGCCATAGCCAAGAGAAGTCCAAGCCATCCATGATGACCTTCAAGCAGAAGAAGTCCGAACTAAACAGCAGTATTCCCTCCCTGTAACCTAGGGGGGAAACGGAAGAAAAGAGGCGAAACAAAACGGGTCAGTCAAAAAGACTGAGTAAGCCCTATCTACTATTAGTATAAAAACTAGTAAAGTTAACTGACATGAGAAACTGAGATGAACATAAGCATGACAACAAGATAGATAAGCTAAATCAAAATAACAGGATGAACTATTGAACTTAGATAAACTAAGGTATCGCGATAAACTACGGTATCATGATAAATCAAAGTACCTCATCATCAGATTTCTATCAAGTATACTATCCCAAGGTATCTACCCCGTCTAACATCCCACGGTATCTGTTTCGTATATTCTTCCTGGTTCTAACATGTATATTTGCTCTGCACCTCTCGTACTAGTATCCCAACCCGCGTCATGTGTTAACCATGAATGTCCCGTGCTCAAAGTCGTGTAATGGTCCATGTCAACCTAATATCGCATATATAGGTTACTTAAATCATATGTTTCTTTCCATGTATATAAGTTCAGTCCTTTGCCGTACTTCGTACGGGCTTCCTCATGTCGTATTATCCCTGAAATCGTTTGGACTGTCACCCTTGTTCTAGCTAGGCTCTTCCATATGAATCATCGTTTGAACTACTAGGACTTACGCGACCTAGTACCACTAGGGATTATGCTTACCCATTGCCCGCTTTCGTACTTCGGTTTGGGTTAAACCACCTAGGCCACTAGGGATTACGCTAACCCTCAACCGCGCCCTTTTTCCCACGCATTCATCGTGAATCGTTTTTCTATAACTGTATGCACATGTATCACATCGTGCCATCCGAGTCCTGTCACAGGGCAAAACAAGAAATACAAGACTCGGTCGGGAGCTTTAGATTTATCTGCCGATGCAGATACTAAGGTCTGCTTTTCTACACGTGGCTATGGTCCCACGAGACCCCTCCCTCAACTAGTGAAAGGCAACACAAGAGAAAATCTTGCATGAGAACTACACTCCGGCCAGCCCACATCCTACGGCCTACCTCACCCATAATTAGATATCAATTATGGTCTGTTGGGTGTTCCCTGCCTTTCCGTACGTACACGCTTGACTCAAGATGGTAGATGATCGACGAACTTGCTATCTAGGGCACTATCATGTATTCGTTGACTCACTGCTATCCATCCCAGTCTTTAGGTCGCTCGTATAGCAACCAAGGCATACTCTTGGTTCTTCTAACGCAGACCTTAACCTCTTGTGAGCCCAGTATGATCATCTGCGACCTCACAGAGGGATACCAAGAATATCCTCATGTTCCCCGAAGCCGCTGCTTCGTTACCCAGTTCGCTGGAGCCCTTATCTAAATCAGATAGCCTGCTCCTACACGTATACTTAAACGATGACCTACCATATCGGGTTACTCATCTATCTAAGAGGTGGTCCAAATTTCCTTGGCTAAGAATTATTACTTAGCTTCCCTTAACTAAGGTTTACCACTTAGCCTTATTTCCATAATCCTTGTTAACTATGGTTATTTACCTAATCCTCCGAATTAGGGTTTATCTAATGGGTTAAGAGTCACTTAAGTTCATAACTTAGCCCGTCTACAAACCATGTCAAAATTGGCTAAGTATCCAAGTCCAAGACTTAACCCTACAAACCATGTGTCAAGTTGGCTAAGTATATTAAGCAATCCATAACTTAACCTTGTCTAATTATCATTTTAGATTGGTTAATTATATAAATTAACTTGATCTTGTCAAATTACCGAGTCAAATCGGTCAAGCGTATTCAAGTGATTCGTGACTTAGCCTTGTCATGTTTTCACGTTAGATTGGTTAAGTATAGGTCACTTAACCTCATTTAATCACCAAGTTTAGTTTGGTTAAGTGTTTAGCTTAACCCCATCGAATTACCGTGTCGAGATCAGTTAAGCGTCAATTACTTAACCCCGTTTAATTACCGTGTTTAGATTAGTTAAGCCTTAATTACTTAACCCCGTCTAATTACCAAGTCGGATTAGTTAAGTGTAAATTACTTAACCTTATCAAGTTATCGTGTTGAATTGATTAAGTGTTGGTTAACTTAATCCCGTCCCCTCGTCGTATAAAAATGGTCAAGTGTCGTTAGGCAAATCAAGTTACTTAACCTACCCAACCCTGTCATGTTTTGTTAAGTATCATTAGCCTAATCAAATTACTTAACCCATTTGTCCATGTCATATTTGGTTAAGCCTCATTAATCAAATTAACTTAACCCTATTATGTGGCATTAATTATTTAATGCACCCCAACCTCTCACATTAGACTTTGTTGTGGTCACTAGTTAAGCCGGGCGGGTCCGGGTAGATTTACACCACAACTTGGTCTAACCTCGGGTTCAAGCACAACATGACCAACTTCTCACATTGGGTCCTATTGTTTGCAACTACTAGTTAGGCCGGTCGGTTCCAGGTAGTTTTACGTTGCAAACTCAACCCAACCTCGAGTTGGCCACCTTCATGTTTAGTCTAGTATCATGTTCATATTCAAGTTTTCAAGCAATTGGGTAGACCAAACTTAATAGGTAAATTCCCAATGGGTAGACCTAACTTAATAGGTAAATTCCCAAGCTTATGTTTTTATGCATACTTACATATCAACTTCCATGTTATATTTCAAGTCATGTTTTCGAGTATACACATGTCATATTTAATGTTACACGTTGTCACGTTCATACCCATTTTCCCAAATCATGTTCACATCATTATGTTTCCCAAAATATGACCCCAATGCTTTTTAAACTCGCATATACGTTCGCAACAACGTAGTGGATTAAAAGAAGGGACTTGGAAAAGGCATGACATAAATGGATATTAAGCCACAAGTTAATCATGGTGGCAAATGAGGCACAAATGTGTTCATTAGCTTGCATGTTACATTCTTAAGCCTCAAAAACATGCATAAACCCAAACTTGGCACATAAGCATATCATGGTGATAAACAACATGGAATGATGACAAGTAACTCGCATATGACCTCACATAAGGGTTATGGCTTCATATGCAAGTTGACACGAAGGTTATAAGGGTTCTCATGTTGCATAATGCAACATTTCCACATAAAGGTCAAAGCTTTATGACCACAAGACCAAGGTAATGACTTTATAAGCTTGCATAAGATGATAGCATGCTACATACTAATGTTTAAACCCACTTACCACATGTCATATTAAGTTTAAAGTTCATATCCAATAGTAGGAGAAGGGCTTACTTTGCTTTGAGGGCACAAATCAACATATGGTAGAAAGATTGAGACAAAGCCTCTCATGCTAACACCAAAAATCCCGAGATCAAGATAAACTCCAAAAGCCCTAGAGGAAAAACCCTTAAAGACCCAACCTTTGATGAAGCTTTGCCTTGAAATCATATTGAGAAGCTCTCATATGAAGGTAGAAGCTCTCATACACTCACAAAACATGAAATCCCTCTTAGAAATGAAGATAAGATTTTGTAACAAGAGGGTGGAGGCTAGGGTTTGAGTGGAGGCCATGATCACTTGAAATTTTGGCATAGTTTAGTTACATGAGTGAATAATGAGGATTTAGGGGGGGTTTAGGGCTTATTTATAGAAGATTAGGCTAGTTAGGACCCTTAGATTAACCCTAGGTTAGATTAGGTCCGTTAGATTTAGGAAATCTCTAGAACCCAGCCCTCCAAGCCAGCCTAAAACCCAACCTGGTGCACCCAGGTTCTCTGGACGCCGCGCCCAGGTCGACAGGCAAGTCGACAGGCAAGTCGAATCCCCAGTCGACAGGCCTGTCGACAGCCCTGTCGACATGGGTAGGGCGGGAACTTTCCCGCCTGGCCCCCTGCTAGCTCCAATTTCGAAATCTAGTTTTGCATTTCTAAATCTGTTTTTAACTTGATTTTTCTGCCAACTTCATTGGGCCATAACTGGGCCATACGGATTCCGATTTTCGAAAACTCGGACTCTATTTCACGTATTTTTTCGAGACGAACGCAATGGCATAGCCCGTTTTACTTGATTCAGAATTTAAAATTAAATTCTGCCTTGATTCTCGTTTTATCATGTTATCGAAATACGGGTTGTTACATTGTCCCTACCTTTTAGGATTTCGTCCCCGAAATCTCCAAGTTAGGAAGAACATATCCTACCATCCATCATCCATCTACTCAAAACATCATCCACGAGCAACCATTGTCCTTAGATGATTTCTAATGCTGTATGAATATATGCAAGACGTGTGTGTACATGTTCCTTAGCTAATGCTAATGATCAGGCCTGAATAATCTTTCTAATGCAAAATATGTATAGTGCCATGAATCCAACATGTATGCAAATAGTCCTAGTCATATAGATACTATATGCGTGCACAATCATTCATTCATATGCAACAACCGCATGATAATACATTCGATTTCATCCATAAACAAGTATAAATACTCGTGCATATGCAATATGAAATGTGACCGAGTCGAGCTAATATCTAATGTGTATTCGCGCATCCACGAGCAACCACTTGCAACCACTTGCAACCATATCAATCATAACATGTTTCAAATACATGTTAACATTCATAGGGTTCTACCTATAATTCCCTGAAACAGGGTCGAGAAGATAAACAAGACAAACTCCTTACGGGGTTTGTAACAGAAAATAGGACCGAGAGGATGTCCACAAAAGATAGCCTACAAGTAAGCTCTACCGAAAACAGGGATCAAGAATATACTCCCAAAAAGAGATATCATGCGCGTATCTAGTCTTTGACCATCAAAGTCGTCTTTTTACTTCGCGATTTTGTAGCTTCTTATTCCTGTTTCCATAACATGAGCAGGAACTCATTTCTTCGTCGCCTCTCGTTCCACTTGCACTTATCCTTTTCCTAGAATACTTGACGCAAACATGACTGCGTACTCATGATCTCATGCAAGCTTTCCAAAATTCACTAGTGAATCTTGGATCTCGTTTATATATTATAAGGCATTCCATGTAGAAGAACTTTCTCTTGAAAGTAAACAGATGTCAATCAGGTTATCATGCGCACTTACTAGGGTGATCTCTATAACCCATGCATAAGTGAAATAAACCATCCGTCTTATCGGCGAACACCACTCGATTGGGCTTCCAATTTCCCATAAAGGCATCAAGGGATTCTAAGTAACTAACCATGACCGAACCCAAAAGGTTACACGAGACTTCGAGGGTATTACCAAGGCTAGTCAAGAGTCTAACTATCCTCCTATCAAAAACCGAGAGTGGCACCCCCTACTGGATAACCACTTCATCCCTAGAATCCATCCATAGCTTATAAACATAAGCATTATTTCCAAACTCAACACTTGGCATAGACATTCCCAAATCCAAACAAGTCATGTATAAATGGACTGATTCTCCAATAGGACTTTGAGACAAAAATGGGATTCTCTATTACGCTAGTACTTAAGGTGCAGAGACTCAACCATCGAAGCAGCCTTAAATGATACGAACAACGAAGTCCTAACGGGATGATAGAGAAGAAAAGCTAAACCTTTAACAAGATCGTTACCCTCCTTCCGAGGTACTCTAAAAATGAGAGCATACTACTGCCCTCCCGATGATCTTGTCCTTGTCCCATAATACTTAACTATCCACCCCGTTTTACCATGCCAAAGGTACTCTCTCGTCATGGGTTTCGTTGTTCATCTTTCTCCCTCCTTTGAGGAATAAGCCATACCAACAAGTTGCTCATCCTTAAGCTCGTATCCCTTATCCTTCTTTCTCACGATCCTTTCTTATAACGCGGCCACTGGTCTCTCGAGAACCACCTCCATCGCATGGAAAGCACTTTCGTAGATAGAAAAGACTAGTCGCAGTTAAAACCACTATGACCACAGATGGAGGAAAGAAAGGAAAAGAGATTCAATTAAGGAAACAAGGATAGTGCTAATGGCCTTTGGGGAATAGCCTTTTTCCTTTAAAAGAAAATTTTCTTGAAAAATGCTTCTTTGTAAACGATTTTCAAATAGTTTTCAGAAGGTTTTTTTTAAAAACTTTTGCCCAGTCTGGTAACCTTCCGCTCTGATACCAAATGTAACACCCCGCCTCCGCTAGGGTCACTCGCAAAGGAATGCACTAGCTTTAGAGGGGCATTATTGGTAAACATGCACAGAAATATCGCAAGACAGAACATATATAAATAGCGGAAGTAAAATCAAACTTTCATAACATGAATAAATAAGTTCTAAAGCCTTTTACATCAGAGTACATCAAAACATGTCTTGCAATAGTAAAGAAGCATAAAGACTTTTTAATAAATTATTCCCCAAGTAAAACAGTAAAGTAGCCATAGCCAAGAGAAGTCCAAGCCATCCATGATGACCTTCAAGCAGAAGAAGTCCGAACTAAACAGCAGTATTCCCTCCCTGTAACCTGGGGGGGAAACGGAAGAAAAGAGGCGAAACAAAACGGGTCAGTCAAAAAGACTGAGTAAGCCCTATCTACTATTAGTATAAAAACTAGTAAAGTTAACTGACATGAGAAACTGAGATGAACATAAGCATGACAACAAGATAGATAAGCTAAATCAAAATAACAGGATGAACTATTGAACTTAGATAAACTAAGGTATCGCGATAAACTACGGTATCATGATAAATCAAAGTACCGCATCATCAGATTTCTATCAAGTATACTATCCCAAGGTATCTACCCCGTCTAACATCCCACGGTATCTGTTTCGTATATTCTTCCTGGTTCTAACATGTATATTTGCTCTGCGCCTCTCGTACTAGTATCCCAACCCGCGTCATGTGTTAACCATGAATGTCCCGTGCTCAAAGTCGTGTAATGGTCCATGTCAACCTATTATCGCATATATAGGTTACATAAATCATAGGTTTCTTTCCATGTATATAAGTTCGGTCCTTTGCCGTACTTCGTACGGGCTTCCTCATGTCGTATTATCCCTGAAATCGTTTGGACTGTCACCCTTGTTCTAGCTAGGCTCTTCCATATGAATCATCGTTTGAACTACTAGGACTTACGCCACCTAGTACCACTAGGGATTATGCTTACCCATTGCCCGCTTTCGTACTTCGCTTTGGGTTAAACCACCTAGGCCACTAGGGATTACGCTAACCCTCAACCGCGCCCTTTTTCCCACGCATTCATCGTGAATCATTTTTCTATAACTGTATGCACATGTATCACATCGTGCCATCCGAGTCCTGTCACAGGGAAAAACAAGAAATACAAGACTCGGTCGGGAGCTTTAGATTTATCTGCCGATGCAGATACTAAGGTCTTCTTTTCTACACGTGGCTATGGTCCCACGAGACCCCTCCCTCAACTAGTGAAAGGCAACACAAGAGAAAATCTTGCATGAGAACTACACTCCGGCCAGCCCACATCCTACGGCCTACCTCACCCATAATTAGATAGCAATTATGGTATGTTGGGTGTTCCCTGCCTTTCCGTACGTACACGCTTGACTCAAGATGGTAGATGATCGACGAACTTGCTATCTAGGGCACTATCATGTATTCGTTGACTCACTGCTATCCATCCCAGTCTTTAGGTCGCTCGTATAGCAACCAAGGCATACTCTTGGTTCTTCTAACGCAGACCTTAACCTCTTGTGAGCCCAGGATGATCATCTGCGTCCTCACAGAGGGATACCAAGAATATCCTCACGTTCCCCGAAGCCGCTGCTTCGTTACCCAGTTCGCTGGAGCCCTTATCTAAATCAGATAGCCTGCTCCTACACGTATACTTAAACGATGACCTACCGTATCGGGTTACTCATCTATCTAAGAGGTGGTCCAAATTTCCTTGGCTAAGAATTATTACTTAGCTTCCCTTAACTAAGGTTTACCACTTAGCCTTATTTCCATAATCCTTGTTAACTATGGTTCTTTACCTAATCCTCCGAATTAGGGTTTATCTAATGGGTTAAGAGTCACTTAAGTTCATAACTTAGCCCGTCTACAAACCATGTCAAAATTGGCTAAGTATCCAAGTCCAAGACTTAACCCTACAAACCATGTGTCAAGTTGGCTAAGTATATTAAGCAATCCATAACTTAACCTTGTCTAATTATCATTTTAGATTGGTTAATTATATAGATTAACTTGATCTTGTCAAATTACCGAGTCAAATCGGTCAAGCGTATTCAAGTGATTCGTGACTTAGCCTTGTCATGTTTTCACGTTAGATTGGTTAAGTATAGGTCACTTAACCTCATTTAATCACCAAGTTTAGTTTGGTTAAGTGTTTAGCTTAACCCCATCGAATTACCGTGTCGAGATCAGTTAAGCGTCAATTACTTAACCCCGTTTAATTACCGTGTTTAGATTAGTTAAGCCTTAATTACTTAACCCCGTCTAATTACCAAGTCGGATTAGTTAAGTGTAAATTACTTAACCTTATCAAGTTATCTTGTTGAATTGATTAAGTGTTGGTTAACTTAATCCCGTCCCCTCGTCGTATAAAAATGGTCAAGTGTCGTTAGGCAAATCAAGTTACTTAACCTACCCAACCCTGTCATGTTTTGTTAAGTATCATTAGCCTAATCAAATTACTTAACCCATTTGTCCATGTCATATTTGGTTAAGCCTCATTAATCAAATTAACTTAACCCTATTATGTGGCATTAATTATTTAATGCACCCCAACCTCTCACATTAGACTTTGGTGTGGTCACTAGTTAAGCCGGGCGGGTCCGGGTAGATTTACACCACAACTTGGTCTAACCTCGGGTTCAAGCACAACATGACCAACTTCTCACATTGGGTCCTATTGTTTGCAACTACTAGTTAGGCCGGTCGGTTCCGGGTAGTTTTACGTTGCAAACTCAACCCAACCTCGAGTTGGCCACCTTCATGTTTAGTCTAGTATCATGTTCATATTCAAGTTTTCAAGCAATTGGGTAGACCTAACTTAATAGGTAAATTCCCAATGGGTAGACCTAACTTAATAGGTAAATTCCCAAGCTTATGTTTTTATGCATACTTACATATCAACTTCCATGTTATATTTCAAGTCATGTTTTCGAGTATACACATGTCATATTTAACGTTACACGTTGTCACATTCATACCCATTTTCCCAAATCATGTTCATATCATTATGTTTCCCATAATATGACCCCAATGCTTTTTAAACTCGCATATACGTTCGCAACAACGTAGTGGATTAAAAGAAGGGACTTGGCAAAGGCATGACATAAATGGATATTAAGCCACAAGTTAATCATGGTGGCAAATGAGGCACAAATGTGTTCATTAGCTTGCATGTTACATTCTTAAGCCTCAAAAACATGCATAAACCCAAACTTGGCACATAAGAAAATCATGGTGATAAACAACATGGAATGATGACAAGTAACTCGCATATGACCTCACATAAGGGTTATGGCTTCATATGCAAGTTGACACGAAGGTTATAAGGGTTCTCATGTTGCATAATGCAACATTTCCACATAAAGGTCAAAGCTTTATGACCACAAGACCAAGGTAATGACTTTATAAGCTTGCATAAGATGATAGCATGCTACATACTAATGTTTAAACCCACTTACCACATGTCATATTAAGTTTAAAGTTCATATCCAATAGTAGGAGAAGGGTTTACTTTGCTTTGAGGGCACAAATCAACATATGGTAGAAAGATTGAGACAAAGCCTCTCATGCTAACACCAAAAATCCCGAGATCAAGATAAACTCCAAAAGCCCTAGAGGAAAAACCCTTAAAGACCCAACCTTTGATGAAGCTTTGCCTTGAAATCATATTGAGAAGCTCTCATATGAAGGTAGAAGCTCTCATACACTCACAAAACATGAAATCCCTCTTAGAAATGAGATAAGATTTTGTAACAAGAGGGTGGAGGCTAGGGTTTGAGTGGAGGCCATGATCACTTGAAATTTTGGCACAGTTTAGTTACATGAGTGAATAATGAGGATTTAGGGGGGTTTAGGGATTATTTATAGAAGATTAGGCTAGTTAGGACCCTTAGATTAACCCTAGGTTAGATTAGGTCCGTTAGATTTTGGAAATCTCTAGAACCCAGCCCTCCAAGCCAACCTAAAACCCAACCTGGTGCACCCAGGTTCTCTGGACGCCGCGCCCAGGTCGACAGGCAAGTCGACTCCCCAGTCGACAGGCCTGTCGACAGCCCTGTCGACATGGGTAGGGCGGGAACTTTCCCGCCTGGCCCCCTGCTAGCTCCAATTTCGAAATCTAGTTTTGCATTTCTAAATCTGTTTTTAACTTGATTTTTCTGCCAACTTCATTGGGCCATAACTGGGCCACACGGATTCCGATTTTCGAAAACTCGGACTCTATTTCGCGTATTTTTTCGAGATGAACGCAATGGCATAGCCCGTTTTACTTGATTCAGAAATTAAAATTAAATTCTGCCTTGATTCTCGTTTTATCATGTTATCGAAATACGGGTTGTTACATGTTGGAATTGGGTTATCCCAGTTAATCACAATAATTGTGTGATTAATTTATGTTAATTCATTTTGTCTTTATTTAAAGTTCTGAATTTGAAATTCAAACATCAACTAGTCATAACGTATTAGTTTTAAGTCCAATTTAGGCAAACCAAAAGTCTATCCGGACCAGAAAATTATTAGGGATTCAGTGGCGCAAACCCTTTTGTCCATTTCTCACTATTTTTTAACTTATTCTTTAATTAATCAATTTTTTAATTAATTATTTTTTGTTCAAATTTGGGTTGTTACAACAGGCGGTATGGTTTTGGGAACCAACCGATAATTTAATAGAAACTGAAATTTACATGAATTTCAATTATGAAGCAGTGAAAATCAAAAATTGTTTATAGGTTGAGACAACTCAGAAGGCATATCAGAGGGCTCAGGAAAAAGAGGAGATTGCACAGCTACGAGCCCAGATCGCAGTGCTTGAAGAACGTGATCGCCACCGTAAAGAACAGGTGGAGCAGCCGAACTAGCGTTTGGCGGAGTTCATATCCAAGTACGGACAATTTCTTTCATCTTCTAGTGGTTCCGAAGGAGAGAGACTTGATCTATGATTTGTTACATTTTGTTTTTATATGTACATATATATGCTTTGAGTGGGTGGGAATTTAGTTGATACATTATGAAGGTTTGCATATATTGTTGTTGTAGTGGTCATGTTGGTTTAGACATTCTGTTTGATGATGGTTTATGTTGATTTGGTGACGTTGGTTTGTTGGATATTTAAATATATTGGTTTATGTTTCGCATACTGGGTTGTGTGTGTATGATTTGAGTTTAATATTAGTTTTGGATATAGATGTAAGTGCGATTTTTATGCATATGCTAGAAATGAAGATTTTATGATATATTTGAGATTATGCGGGTGGTTGGAAGAAAGCAATCTAAAATCTAAAAATAATACTCAGAGTTCCAATGGTTGGCAATGGCTCACGGGTCATCAAATTTCATAGGCCAGAATATCCAACGTTTTGATATGGCTATATAGTTAACCATTACTTTCATGTGTTCCACATTAATCGTTGGAGGCTGTTTGTAACGACACGGATTTTGAGCGACTTTGTTTATCGACATAAGCTCGATGTCGATAACCAAAACATCGAAAAATTCCGGTAATTAATGAAAGAAATTAGAGGGTGAGAATAGATAAGATAGAAACTTAGAATAGAAGAAGAAGAACACAACATCAAAGTAACACGAACCTCACAGCGGAACGAATAAAATATAATAGATAACATAACTTTGAAATATAACAGTTATGTATACAATAGCACTTATTAGAGTACATCACTTACGACACAACGGAACAAAACTCTATATAACTAACGCTGAAGCCTCTTGCTCCAAGCTCCTTTAGATAGATCTGAAAAATCCTAAACTACTTGACTTCCCGTACAAATTTAGGCTCCCAAGAGTTTAGGTAGAACAAAACAAAATAAACTCCGGGTCAGTCATGGGACTTGTATGAGTAAAACAGTTTGAACAAGTAAACGATATCTCATAAGACCACGCCGTATAACGGAACGGGTTTTTCCCATATGAGAATCCAAAATATCTTTATATCAAAAACCTTTTGATATTATAATAATGTCTATCAACCACAATATAATAATCATCTAGCAGAAACGCTTTCATCTCACGTTCTACATATATGGTATACAATCAAAACCGCAAGCATGTATTGGATAATGGATTTCCAACTATGACAAGGTATGGAACCACCTTCCGATCAGTGTACTCTAGGAACGATACACTGGAGTTCAACAAGAACATCTTGTAACTCATCCACACATGACCGACCACTCAATTTGCTTGAGTGTATCGAATGTATATCACCAACGGTTGGGATCAGCAACCTTTCCCGTATATATATGGGACAACATTGATAGATTTAAGAAACAAATGAATATTCTCTAGATAGGTGATTATACACCCTACTTCGGTGCGACCGACTTAGCCATGCTGCCTGCCTGATTTCTTTCATTTACCGGATGATGAGGCTAGAAGTTACGCGTTATCATCACATCAGATTCACTTCGAATGTCACATCGTCAGATCCATCATAATCATTAATTGACTTTCACAACAATACATTATGTGTTAGCTAAAAGAAGTTTCCTTCTCCGCTTCCACTCTTGGTACGGTTGAAGAAATCAATGTACGTGACCCTTCTGGAAATACTCTGTCATACATTCATTCATACAAGTCATCCTCATTCACTTAGAATGTAACATCGTCTTACCCGCCAAATCACAAATTGACTTATTCAAAAATAACACGGGTATACAGCTAAGAGAAACGAATTCCTCTGCCACCAAACATGAATACGTTTGAACAGATCAACTTACGCGATCCATTGGATATACCCTGTCAGACATTCATCCATACAAGTTGTCCTGGTACTAGACAAACTGAAGGTACTATTCCGTATATCCATCTTAGTCACTGTTATCTAAGACTTATACAACAGTCCTTGCATTTTACTCTGTCTTCAATTATCTTTGGCATATATGATTCAAGACGCTTATGCCAATACAGAGTGGTTCTTTGGATAATAATCCAACCGGTCTCTCCATATTAAAAACGTTAAAATGGTCAAAACTTCGATAGTCTGTGAGTTAACTATCAAAGAAAAACAAGTGTGCAAACAACAATATTATTTCCAGATGGAAATTATATCGAACAAAAATCATTTAGCATTAATCTCTTTAGTTCATTTATTTACTTATCTCCTGTTTCCCTATATTCAATATTTCTTATTTTCTAAGTTTTGAAAATATACGTTATTAACAATGGAAAACATTCCCATTTCTTGTTTTCTATATTAGAAAACATTTCTGGTTCATATTGGAAAACATTTCCAAAACTTATACATTGGACTTAGGCGGATGTTTAAACAAACCATCCCGATGCCAACTCAAATCCATTACACTTATTAACTATATTCACTTAACCACCACTTACTATCAAACCTTAGTCATTCCTTAGTTAAAAACGAAGTCAATTAAGTTGGGGTATAATTACCTCTCAGACCTTAACTGAACAATGGTTTAAACTTCGGGATAGATAAGGTTTATCCTTTAAAACTTAAACAAACTTCCTTATGAAATTCTCTTTCGAATAATCTCTATTCGATAATTCCTCCATTCGAATAACTACATTCGATAATCTTTCTTTCGAATAACTATATTCGATTAACTCCTTTCGGTTAACTCTATTAGCTTAACTCTATTTGATTTACTCTATTTGATTAACCCTATTCACTTAACTCCTGTCGAATAAACTATATTCGATAACTCCTCTAACTCTATTCGAATAAACTATATTCGATCAACTCCTTTAATTCTACTTCTAATCGATTAACTCCATCGAATAAACTATATTCGATAACTCCTTTGATTTAACTCTAATCGATTAACTCCATCGAATAAACTACATTCGATAACTCCTTCGATTTAACTAATATTCTATAACTCACTTCGATTAACTAATAATCGATAACTCCTTCGAATAAACTATATTCGATAATCTCCTCTAACTCTATTCGAATAAACTATATTCGATTAACTCCTCTAACTCTATTCGAATGCTCCTATTTAGTTAACTTAACTCGATTGCTTAAATCTTGTTAACTCAACTTGATAACCTAACTTGATTATCTTAACTTGATAACTTAATCTTGATAGCTCAACTTGATAACCTAACTTGGTTATCTTAACTTGACAACTTCATTTGGTTAACGTAACGTGCTAACTCAATTTGAATAACATAACTTGATTATCTTAACTTGATAACTCAAATTGACTGATTCGACTTGGCTAACCCATTTGATTAACTCGACTTGGCAAACCCGTTTTGTTAACTCATTTGACTAGGTCCGACTAACTCTTTTTACTTGGTTTAACTAACTCTTTTACCATGGTTCGACTAACTCTACTCATTTAACTCGACTAACTTTAGAATACCATATTCGATTTACTAACTTTCGAATACCATATTCGATTTATTCGTTTCGAATAACTAAATTCGATTAACTCCTTCGAATACTAAATTCGATTAACTCCACTTCGAATAACTAATTCGATTATCTCCTTTCGAATAACACTATCCGATTAACCCCCTTTAATTTAACTCTTATTCAAGTAACTTATATTCGAATAACTCTATTCAATTTGACTCTAGTCGAATGACCCAAATCGATTTAACTCTATTTGTTTAACTCTTTCTTTTATTAACTCCTGTCAAAATTTCCTTTTTATAACCCTATTTATTTTTCCAAATGAATATTCCTTTATTCTATTTATTTACTAAATAAATAATCCTTTATCCTATTTATTTTCTAAATAAATATTTCTCTTTCATAATATCCTTCTGATATTATAAATACTTTAAATCTCAAACTATTTCCTTTTATAAAATCGGTTGATTTTATAAAATTCCTTTATTCTATTTATTCACTAAATAAATATTCCTTTGATTAAATCATATTTATTTAACAAATAAATATTCCTTTATTCTATTCTATTAAACAAATAAATATCTCCTTTTAATTCTATTTATTCTAACAAATAAATATTTCCATTATTCTATTTGTAAATGTTTCCACAAATATTTCCTTTGATTTCCTATTTGTAAATGTCTTACAAATATTCCTCCTCATATTTGTTTTATAAATAATTTCCTTTATATTTGTTTAACAAATATATTTCCTTTTAATTTGATAATCAAATATAATCCTTTTATCAAAATCCTTTTTCTTATATATAAAATCCAGTGATTTCATATAAATAAATCATTTTCAACATATACTTTTGAAAATCTCCTTTCTACATTCTGGTATTTTCTTATGGTATTTAACACACCATGTAACAACGATAAATATCGTTCAAACACACATAATCAATGTCAGATTATATATCACATTATATATCAAAATATATAAATCACAGTAAAATAAATGTTGAGGAATCCAGTTGGATTCCTCCGACCTGTTTCCCTGCATCACAGATGTTAGACAATACGATTATCATCGATTTCACCTCGATATGAATTATTCTGATAGCAGAATCACATATAAATATTTAACGGTTTATATATATATATACAGATATATATATATAATTTCTAGTAACTGTCTAGCAGTTCAATCAAACAGTCAACACACAATCAAATAGACAATATTTAACAGTTCTAAGAATACGTTGTAAATATAAAACTGTTCAGAGTTGGTGTGTTTTACTCACCATTGCGCGTTAACAGTTGAATAACGGTTTACATTATTTGATTTCGACGGACAATTTATTTCGCCATAAATTGTAACTAGCTCGGATTCACTCCCAGACAGCTCCATGGTGTAATGTCCGTCCACACGATCCCAACGCAACTTACGGTTCGTCAATCTGATACCGTACGTAGAAGATACGTATTTAAGAAGTTAACATACACTTTAATTAAAATAAAAACATGGATTTTATTTAATTGGGCTTAACCTTTCACTTGGCCCATTATCCAAATAAACCAACCCGTCCGTTTTCTTTTCTTCCCCAATCCCATTCCTTCAGCCCCGAAATCAATTACTGCCATTTTTCCCAAAATTCCCACTCCTTCATTCGATCTCATCCCTCCATAAATTCAAAAACAAGTATCACCATTAATCTCATCATCAAGCCTCCTTCGATTTCATCACCCAGTTGCCATTCTCGAGCTCCATCCTGGCATGCCGTCGATCTGTTGCCCAAAGACAGACCGAACCTTTCTGTCATGGTTTCTCCCAACAACTTGCCACAACGCTCTACTCGACACCACAAATCTAAAACCAACCTCACTTCTAAATTCGATCTCCCCAAACCCAATGTATCTCGAACCCTAGACCTCGCGGTGTTACTTACGGTTTCAGAAATGAGAATCGAACTCAATAAAAAGCATACAGGAATGAAGAGAAAACTGTTGTGAACTCATATACATATATTAGAGGATTTAAGGGATTTTACCTTCATTTTTTTGAGATTTTTGAACGATGAGTGTTTACAGAAGATGGGAAAAACGTGTCGGCGCGATTTTGTGCTGAGGAGAATTAGGTTTCCACGTTTTTTAGTTAAGGTCATTTTATAGGAAAAATTAGATATTTTTATTTTGATTATTTTATTAAATTTAAATCAATCGTCGTGTGTATTTAACAATAAAAATTCCCACGGTCACATACAACACCCAAAAATCACGAAACTAGACATGTAGCTACAGTTCGACATTACGGTCCCAACGAAACTGGTTTCGTCGAATTCCGACTTCGTATGCTCACACAGCGTATTTTTAACCGTCAAAATACTGACTGTTTCTCACTCTAAAAATCCGTACGGCCACACAGTGACTCTAAAAATCACGAAACTAGAAATCTAACAACTATTTGATATTGCGGATCCAATAAAACTAGTTTCGTCGAATTCCGACTTCATTTGCAAAAGTGGCTATTTTTAAAGCTCTAAATAGCCTATAAAAATATATAAATATAATTAAATATAATTCAATTTAATATTTAAAATTAAATATTATCGTCTATATTCACTGTGGGGTACCATACAGCTCCAGAATATTCCTGTATGTATTTATAACTTGATATTACATCGTCAGAGTTATATCGATGTTCGATTTCTATTTAAATCCTTATATAAAATATAATTAAATCGTTATGGTCAGGGAGCTGCATTTCTGAGAATTTGATTTGGACATAACTCAAAATCTATACGACGAAATCCCGATATATCTCTTTCACTAGAAAGATATACTCCATCAGCTCCACACGTTTCTTGTTTCGCAGAAATCCGATTTAAAACGAATCCTGTACATTCAGTTGAAGTTCAAATCGCCAAATCGCGAACTGCAGCGCCATTTCAAACTCGATTTTAATTATAATATAATTATACGTTCAAACTGTCGTCGATTTAATATATTCGTCAATATAATTCAACTCTAAGTTGAATTAAATCCTAGGGATGACCTAGTTCACCTTATATTGTGATTCCCAATATTTTTGATTATTTCTGAATTAAATATATTATTTAATTTATTATTTTAATTAAATATTCCCAGTTATTTAATTCCACGACCATTAAATCCTTTAATTCACCATTTATATAATTAAATTAATTAATTATAATACCTCTGCCAATGCGGGTCATTACATTCTTCCCCACTTAAAATAATTTCGTCCTCGAAATTGCTAAGTTAGAGGACGACCCTATCTATTTGGTAAAAGCTTATCTGTTACCCCTTATCTCTGGTTTCAACTGAACCAACTAATATCGATTAAAATATTAATTCCTTCCGACTAACTTAAATTTTCAAAAATTCTGAAAATTTTCTAACACTTTAAATTTTCGGAAAATTTTGCCATAACCTCCTTTTTACAGCCCTATCGGTAAAACCACAACTCACCTCTCCAGGCCTTCTCAACCCAAAAGAAAATCAAACATCCAAGCGGCTTGCCCATTCGGCTCATAAATTCCAAACTCATATGTAATATAAACTGGTACCTTTTTGTTGGACATATCATTATATCCTTTTCCATCTGTTACCATTCCACATATACCAATGTCCTCCCAATCAAAATCAATCACTTTTATATCGTCAAACCAAATCATTCGCTTATACTCAAGTCGAATCCCATTTTCAGTCTCAAGTTTCATTATTGATTTTCAAATTCTAAGTCCAGCTAAATTTCAAATTCTTGACTTATCCATTCAATTCTATTTGACTTAGTTTAAGTTAAATTTCAATTTATTTTTACCATCTCATTTTATTTAACTTCATAAGTAAATTTTAATTCCAGAACTTAAATTCCTAGGTAAATTTCAAATCAATTTGAAATCATAATACCTATTCAAAACCTTTGAATTTCTAAACAACTTGTTTTCTCAAAACAATTCAAATTAAAATCTTTGGTAGTAATCCACCACTTAGAACTCGAAAATCACACCGACGATACTGCGCAGTCATCATCGGAATTATTTTCCAGTGACCCAAGTGATTTCAATACTGTATCATTTCAAAACCCTTACTAAATACATCCATTTTGAAAACATCTCAAAACCTCCTAGAAACTTAAAATTTCCTTATTTTATTTCCAAGTCTGATTTAAATTCAAATTTAATTCATCTTATTTCATATACTTTACTTATATGAATTCTGATTAGTTATTTATAACCATTTCACTTTATAATCTTACTCGATTATAATAACATCCAATATATCCAATATATTATAATTTTGATATATATATATATATATATATATATATCTTCTCTATATGGGTAAACTTATTTTAATTTACCCTCTTTTCAAAACATATCGTGACGACCCAACGTATTCAAGTGTTTAGTAACTCCTACCGATACAGTGGATCAAACTGATCGACCAGAACTCATAAACAACTCGACCCATGAATCTCCACAATATAAAATTATTTTTATATCAAATAACAAATACGTTCACTCGTATATATGCAGTCAAACTCAATCTAGGGTATAACTAACCCTATCTATATCGAGTCACACCACAGAGCCAAGGTAATTCTTAAGTTAAGCTCTGATACCAACTGTAACGACCCAGATTTTGAGCGACTTTGGTTATCGACATAAGCTCGATGTCGATAACCAAAACTTCGAAAAATCCCGGTAATTAATGAAAGAAATTAGAGGGTGAGAATAGATAAGATAGAAACTTAGAATAGAAGAAGAAGAAAAAGAACACAACATCAAAGTAACACGAACCTCACAACGGAACGAATAACATATAAAAGATAACATATTTTTGAAATATAACAGTTATGTTTACAATAGCACTTATCGGAGTACAAAACTTACGACACAGTGGAACAAAACTCTATATAACTAACGCTAAAGCCTCCTGCTCCAAGCTCCTTTAGATAGATCTGAAAAATCCTGAATTACTTGACTACCCGTACAAATTTAGGCACCCAAGAGTTTAGGTAGAACAAAACAAAATAAACTCCGGGTCAGTCATGGGACTGGTATGAGTAAAACAGTTTAAACAGTTTGAACAAGTAAACGATATCTCATAAGACCACGCCGTATAACGGAACGGGTTTTTCCCTTATGAGAATCCAAAATATCTTTATATCAAAAACTTTTGATATTATAATAATGTCTATCAACCACAATATAATAATCATCTAGCAGAAACGCTTTCATCTCACGTTCTACATATATGGTACGATTAAAACCGCAAGCACGTATTGGGTAATGGATTTCCAACTATGACAAGGTATGGAACCACCTTCCGATCAGTGTACTCTAGGAACGATACACTGGAGTTCAACAAGAACATCTTGTAACTCAGCCACACATGACCGACCACTCATTTTGCTTGAGTGTATCGAATGTATATCACCAACGGTTGGGATAACCAACCGTTCCCGTATATATATGGGACAGCATTGATAGATTTAAGAAACAAATGAATATTCTCTAGATAGGTGATTATACACGCTACTTCGGTGCGACCGACTTAGCCATGCTGCCTGCCTGATTTCTGTCATTTACCGGATGATGAGGCTAGAAGTTACGCGTTATCATCACATCAGATTCACTTCAAATGTCACATCGTCAGATCTATCAGAATCACTAATTGACTTTCACAACAATGCATTATGTGTTAGCTAAAAGAAGTTTCCTTCTCCACTTCCACTCTTGGTACGGTTGAAGAAATCAATGTACGTGACCCTTCTGGAAATACTCTGTCAGACATTCATTCATATAAGTCATCCTCATTCACTTAGAATGTCACATCATCATACCCGCCAAATCACAAATTGACCTATTCAAAAATAACACGGGTATACAGCTAAGAGAAACGAATTCCTCTGCCACCAAACGTGAATACGTTTGAACAGATCAACTTACGCGATCCATTGGATATACTCTGTCGGACATTCATCCATACAAGTTGTCCTGGGACTGGACAAACCGAAGGTACTATTCTGTATATCCATCTTAGTCACTGTTATCTAAGACTTATACAACAGTCCTTGCATTTTACTCCGTCTTCAATTATCTTTGGCATATATGATTCGCGAGCTTATGTCAATATAGGGTGGTTCTTTGGATAATAATCCAACCGGTCTCTCCATATTAACAACGTTAAAATGGTCAAAACTTCGATAGTCTGTGAGTTAACTATCAAAGAAAAACAAGTGTGCAAACAACGATATTATTTCCAGATGGGAATTATATCGAACAAACATCATTTAGCATTAAGCTCTTTAGTTCATTTATTTACTTATCTCTTGTTTCCCTATATTCAATATTTCTTATTTTCTAAGTTTAGAAAATATACGTTATTAACAATGGAAAACATTTCCATTTCTTGTTTTCTATATTAGAAAACATTTCTGGTTCTTATTGGAAAACATTTCCAAAACTCGTACATTGGACTTTGGCGGATGTTTAAACAAACCATCCCGATGCCAACTCAAATCCATTACACTTATTAACTATATTCGCTTAACCACCACTTACTGTCAAACCTTAGTCATTCCTTAGTTAAAAACGAATTCAATCAAGTTGGGGTATAATTACCTCTCAGACCTTAATTGAACAACGGTTTAAACTTCGGGATAGACAAGGTTTATCCTTTAAAACTGAAACAAACTTCCTTATGAAATTCTCTTTCGAATAATCTCTATTCGATAACTCCTCCATTCGAATAACTACATTCGGTAATCTTTCTTTTGAATAACTATATTCGATTAACTCCTTTCGGTTAACTCTGTTTGCTTAACTCTACTTGATTTACTCTATTTGATTAACCCTATTCACTTAACTCCTGTCGAATAAACTATATTCGATAACTCCTCTAACTCTATTCGAATAAACCATATTCGACCAACTCCTTTAATCCTACTTCTAATCGATTAACTCCATCGAATAAACTATATTCGATAACTCCTTTGATTTAAATCTAATCGATTAACTCCATCGAATAAACTACATTCGATAACTCCTTCGATTCAACTAATATTCTATAACTCACTTCGATTAACTAATAATCGATAACTCCTTCGAATAAACTATATTCGATAATATCCTCTAACTCTATTCGAATAAACTATATTCGATTAACTCCTCTAACTCTATTTGAATACTCCTATTTAGTTAACTTAACTCGATTGCTTAAATCTTGATAACTCAACTTGATAACCTAACTTGATTATCTTAACTTGATAACTTAATCTTGATAACTCAACTTGATAACCTAACTTGGTTATCTTAACTTGATAACTTCATTTGGTTAACTTAACGCGCTAACTCAATTTGAATAACTTAACTTGATTATCTTAACTTGATAACTCAAATTGACTGATTCGACTTGGCTAACCCATTTGATTAACTCGACTTGGCAAACCCATTTTGTTAACTTATTTGACTAGGTCCGACTAACTCTTTTTACTTGGTTTGACTAACTCTTTTACCATGGTTCGACTAACTCTACTCGTTTAACTCGACTAACTTTCGAATACCATATTCGATTTACTAACTTTCGAATACCATATTCGATTTATTCGTTTCGAATAACTAAATTCGATTAACTCCTTCGAATACTAAATTCGATTAACTCCACTTCGAATAACTAATTTGATTATCTCCTTTCGAATAACACTATCCGATTAACCCCCTTTAATTTAACTCTTATTCAAGTAACTTATATTCGAATAACTCTATTCAATTTGACTCTAGTCGAATGACCCAAATCGATTTAACTCTATTTGTTTAACTCTTTCTTTTATTAACTCCTGTCAAATTTTCCTTTTTATAACCCTATTTATTTTTCCAAATGAATATTCCTTTATTCTATTTATTTACTAAATAAATATTCCTTTATCCTATTTATTTTCTAAATAAATATTTTTCTTTCATAATATCCTTCTGATATTATAAATACTTTAAATCTCAAACTATTTCCTTTTATAAAATCGGTTGATTTTATAAAATTCCTTTATTCTATTTATTCACTTAATATATATTCCTTTGATTAAATCATATTTATTTAACAAATAAATATTCCTTTATTCTATTCTATTAAACAAATAAATATCTCCTTTTAATTCTATTTATTCTAACAAATAAATATTTCCATTTTTCTATTTGTAAATGTTTCTACAAATATTTCCTTTGATTTCCTATTTGTAAATGCCTTACAAATATTCCTCCTCCTATTTGTTTTACAAATAATTTCCTTTATATTTGTTTAACAAATATATTTCCTTTTAATTTGATAATCAAATATAATTCTTTTATCAAAATCCTTTTTCTTATATATAAAATCCAGTGATTTTATATAAATAAATCATTTTCAACATATACTTTTGAAAATCTCCTTTCTACATTATGGTATTTTCTTATGGTATTTAACACACCATGTAACAACGATAAATATCGTTCAAACACACATAATCAATGTCAGATTATATATCACATTATATATCACAATATATAAATCACAGTAAAATAAATGTTGAGGAATCCAGTTGGATTCCTCCGACATGTTTCCCTGCATCACAGATGTTAGACAATACGATTATCATCGATTTCACCTCGATATGAATTATTCTGATAGCAGAATCACATATAAATATTTAACGGTTTATATATATATACAAATATATATATATATATATATATATAATTTCTACTAACTGTCTAGCAGTTCAATCAAACAGTCAACACACAATTAAACAGACAGTATTTAATAGTTCTAAGAATACGTCTTAAATATAAAATTGTTCAGAGTTGGTGAGTTTTACTCACCGTTGCGCGTTAACCGTTGAATAACGGTATGCGTTATTTGATTTCGACGGACAATTTATTTCGCCATAAATTGTAACTAGCTCGGATTCACTCGCAGTCAGCTCCATGGTGTAGTGTCCGTCCACACGATCCCAACGCAACTTACGGTTCGTCAATCTGATAACGTATGTAGAAGATACGTATTTAAGAAGTTAACATACACTTTAATTAAAATAATAAAAATGGATTTTATTTAATTGGGCTTTAACCTTTCACTTGGCCCATTATCCAAATAAACCAACCCGTCCGTTTGCTTTTCTTCCCCAATCCCATTCTTTCAGTCCCGAAATCGATTACAGCCATTTTTCCCAAAATTCCCACTCCTTCATTCGATCTCATCCCTCCATAAATTCAAAAACAAGTATCACCATTAATCTCATCATCAAGCCTCCTTCGATTTCATCACCCAGGTTCCATTCTCGAGCTCCATCCTGGCATGTCGTCGATCTGTTGCCCAAAGACAGACCGAACCTTTCTGTCACGGTTTCTCCCAACAACTTGCCACAACGCTCTACTCGACACCACAAATCTAAAACCAACCTCACTTCTAAATTCGATCTCCCCAAACCCAATGTTTTTCGAACCCTAGACCTCGCGGTGTTACTGACGGTTTCAGAAATGAGAATCGAACTCAACAAAAAGCATACAGGAATGAAAAGAAAAACTGTTGTGAACTCATATACATATATTAGAGGATTTAAGGGATTTTACTTCATTTGTTTGAGATTTTTGAACGATGAGTGTTTACAGAAGATGGGAAAAATGTGGCGGCGCGATTTTGTGCTGAGGAGAATTAGGTTTCCACGTTTTTTAGTTAAGGTTATTTTATAGGAAAAATTAGATATTTTTATTTTGATTATTTTATTAAATTTAAATCAACCGTTGTGTGTATTTAACAATAAAAATTCCCACGGTCACATACAACACCCAATAATCACGAAACTAGACATGTAGCTATAGTTCGACATTACGGTCCCAACGAATCTGGTTTCGTCGAATTCCGACTTCGTATGCTCACACAGCGTATTTTTAACCGTCAAAATACTAACTGTTTCTCACTCTAAAAATCCGTATGGCCACATAGTGACTCTTAAAATCACGAAACTGGAAATCTAACAACTACCTGATATTGCGGATCCAATAAAATTAGTTCCGTCGAATTCCGACTTCGTTTGCAAAAGTGGCTATTTTTAAAGCTCAAAATAACCTATAAAAATATATAAATATATTTAAATATAATTCAATTTAATATTTAAAATTAAATATTATCGTCTATATTCACTGTGGGATACCATACAGCTCCAGAATATTCCTGTATGTATTTATAACTCGATATTACATCGTCAGAGTTATATCGATGTTCGATTTCTATTTAAATCCTTATATAAAATATAATTAAATCGTTATGGTTAGGGCGCTGCATTTCTGAGAATTTGATTTGGACATAACTCAAAATCTACATGACGAAATCCCGATATTTCTCTTTCACTAGAAAGATATACTCCATCAGCTCCACATGTTTCTTGTTTCACAGAAATCCGATTTAAAACGAATCATGTACATTCAGTTGAAGTTCAAATCGCCAAATCGCGAACTGCAGCGCCATTTCAAGCTCGATTTTAATTATAATATAATTATACGTTCAAACTGTCGTCGATTTAATATATTCGTCAATATAACTCAACTCTAAGCTGAATTAAATCCTAGGGATGACCCAGTTCACCTTATATTGTGATTCCCAATATTTTTGATTATTTCTAAATTAAATATATTATTTAATTTATTATTTTAATTAAATATTCCCAGTTATTTAATTCCACGACCATTAAATCCTTTAGTTCACCATTTATATAATTAAATAAATTAATTATAATACCTCTGCCAATGCGGGTCATTACACTTTTGGTAGCCATTGAAAAGTATTCCAACGGCTTTCCAACGACCCTTGACCGTTGGAAATCACTATTGCTCTTGTAGCGTTCTTATTCCTTCATTTTTATCGCTTCCAACCCGCCACAAAGAGTTTTAAGCCGTACTTGTTTAACTCAATTGGAGAGTTTATATACTGTTTGCAATGTGTCCCACGTTTCTTTTGAATTTGCTGCACTGGTAATGTTTTCAAGTCTCTATTCTTCCACTGCTCGGAACAAGAAGTATAGGACAATCTTGCCTTTTATACGCATTTCTTTAAAAGCATGAATTCCCGATAAGTTCATAGTTTCTATGAAACGACCCGCAAATCCGTGCTATCTGAGTTGACTAAAAACACCACACGTCCAACTCAAATTGCACAGAAATACGACTCATTATTAGAAAGAAGTTAGAGGATGAGAAATAGAAAGAAAGAAATATTAGAATAGGAGAATAACGAAGATCACAACTCACAGCGGAACGAATAAAATATATTATATAACATAAGCTTTGAAATACAAATCTGTTTTGTACATATATACATACCATCATCAGAGTACACATAACATTTGATCCAGCGGAAGTAACTCTAAATAACTAACGTTGAAGCCTCCAGCTTCAAGCTCCTCCAAGTGTATCTGTAAAAGCCTGAAACACTTGACTGCCCGTACAAATTTGGGCACCCAAGAGTTTAGGGAGAACAAAACAAAACAAACTCTGGGTCAGTCATGGGACTGGTGTGAGTAAACTCCAACCACTTGTTTAACTTTCAAAACTCTTTTCGAAAGAAAGGATAATAGTAAGACCAGCCCACACATAAACACGGACGGCTTTTACCTTACTATAACCCAAAACATTTTGATATCAAAATCCAGTGATATTATAATAATGTCTACATCAAGTAAATAACCAAATAGCAGAACGCTTGCATCTCACGCTCCACATATATATTATAAAATCAAAAACCGCATGGCGCTTATTGGGGATTGGATTTCCAACATGACAAGGTATGGAACCACCTTCCGATGATGTATCTCTAGAGGCGAATACACCTGGGTTCAACAAGAACATCTTGCAACCCGGCCCACACATGACCGACCACTCATTTCGCTTGAGTGTATCGAATGTATATCACCAACGGTTGGACTCAAACCACCGTTTCCCGAATGGGCAGAATCGATAGATTTAGAAACAAAAGAAATTTCTCTAGATAGGTGATTATACACCCTAATGGGTGCGACCCACATAGCCATGCTGCCTGCCCGATTTTTGTCCTTTCCCGGTTGTTGAGGCCTGAGGCTACGCATACTTACCATTCATTGATAGCACAATCACTTTGAATGCCACATTGTCAGATCCGTTAATCATTAGTTGAGTTTGCACAAATATTCTGGATATTATGCTAAGGGATAAATCCGTTGCAACCATATACATTCATACAGACCAACCTATTTGATCATTGGAAATACTCTGTCAGACATTCGTCCATTTACGTTCGTTCTGGGACTGAACGAAACCGAAGGCACTATTTCTATAAATAGAAAAGCCCTTGCACTTCACTCCGTCTTCAATATATTCAGCATACTTGGTTCGCAACGCTTATGCCGATACGGAGTGGTTCTTCGGATAATAATCCAACCGGTCTCTCCATATTGACAACGATGGTCAAAACTTCGATAGTCTGTGATTTAACTATCGAATAAAAAAAAACAAGTGTTCAATCAACATATCAACAAATCACTGGGCTCTTTAATTAATATTTCATTAATTAAATCTCTTCTCCATTTCCTCTATCAATATTTGTTAACCAAATATTTCAATAACCATATTGGCCCTTTACGCTATTTTTGATTTCGTTTCCTTGTCAAATTCTATATATATCGATATATAGATTTCTAATTGTCAAATTTCTTAAAAATATTCTAACTCCTTAAATTTCCGGAAAAATTCGCCATAACCTCCCCTGTATCGGGAGCATCGGGAAATTTCAAATAGCTTCCCGGTATCTTCCTCAATCAAAAAGAAAAAGGAAAAGCCAAGCGGCTTGCCGATACGGCGCATAAAACCCATATATGAATTAAACATGTACCTTTTTGTCGGGCACATAAATAAAAATCTTCATGTGCTTCATAACAAACCTGCTTACACATGTTCACCTGTTTTCAATTCAATTCAACTCAATCCATTCGTTTGAATTCAAATTTGAATCGTTTGAATTCGGTTTCGCTTAATTATTCTTTAATTAGCCCTTTTTTTTTTGCATAATTCACTTCTTTGTTTGAACATAACACGTTCAAACAAAATGTTTAACTCGTTCATAACCAAATTGAATTTCAATTTCAATTCTAGTTTCCTTTTTGATGTCGAATATAAATTTTCAAATCGAATTTACTTATCCAAACCTCAATATCCATTCGAAACCTCCTTAACTAATTTCTATTCAAAATTAGTTAATGCTACTCAATAAATAAAAATCTGGTTTCTGTTTCAAAAATCATATTCATTTACACACCTTGAATTCGCATATATTTTACAACTCCACTCTGAAATTTTCTAAATAGGAAATTCGGATTTTTATCGCTTAAAATCCTTTTATAATATTAAATAAACCATTATGGTTTTAAAATAATTCTGGCGCTGCTTTTCTGAAAATTTGATTTTGACATATCTCAAAATCTATACGACGAAATTCAGATTTTTCTCTTTTATTAGAAAACTATTATCAAACCGGTCCTGACGTTTCTTGTTTCGAAGAATTCCGACTTCAATTGCGTCCTGTATATTCGATTGAAGTTCGAATCGCTATTTTTCGAACTGCAGCGCTGCGGCGAGTTCGTTTTAATTATATTTATATATATAAAACTTTTAAACTTCTTTAAAATGAATTCAACTCTATTTAACTCTATTTGAATTCCTTGATCCAAATTCCCATCTCACTTTGAATTCTACATTTCAAATTCAAATCCCTTTTCTATTTGATATTCAAATTCAATACTTAAATTCCTATTTGAATTCCCTATATTCAAATTCAATACTTGAATTCCTTTGAATTCTTTTATTCAAACTTTATTTTTAAATTCCATTTGAACTGCTATAATCCAATTTCTATATTTGAATTCTATTGAAATTCAAATATTCAAACTCCTTTTAAATTCTATATTCAAAATTTCCATAGTTAAAACCCATTTGAATTTCATATTCAAATCCCATAGATCAAATCTTATTTGAATTCAATTTGAATCCCTTATATTCAAATTTCATTTTCCATTTGAATTCTAATATTCAAATTCGTTTCCAGCCCCATTTGAATTTCTAATATTCAAATTCATTTGAATTCCCTTGAATTCAAATCCCATTTCAAAACCCTTTGGATTTCCTATTTGAAATCCTATTTGAAATTCTATTTCCAATTCTACTTTGAAATCCTATTTTTCAAAGTTTATTTCAAATTCTATTTTGAAATTTCATATTCAAATTTCTACTTGAATTTCTGTATTCAATTTCATGTTCAAATTCAATACTTGAATTTCTATTTCAAATCTCTATTCAAATTCCATATTTGAATTTCATTTCAAACTTTAGTCAAATTTCATATTTCAATTCTTCTTTTGAAATTCTATATTTCAAATCTTATTCGATTTTTCTTTGAAATTCTATATTTCAAAGTCTGTTCAATTCTTCTTTGAAATTCTATATTTCAAATCTATTTGAATTTCTTTATTCGAATTCCTTTGAATTCAAATTTTTTTTTAATCTCCCGAATTCAAATTCTATTTCTCCATTGAAATTTCGTTTATTCAAATTCTATTTGAACTTCTTATTTGAATTTCTAATATTCAAACTCCTTTTCTTTCCTATAAAAATTCAAATATTTAAATTCCTTTTTAAAAAAAATTCAAATGCTATACTCAAACTTCATTTAAAAATTTCATTACACATCTTATTTTGAAATTTCATTTCAAATTCCAGTTTCGCACTTGTATTTCTATTTCTGAATTATCAAAGGATAATTCTTTCCACTTTATTTATAACTTCGTTATAAAAGAATTATTTCTAAACTTCGTTTAAAAAAAAAAACTACTTGTTTTGTTTTTCAAAACAAGTTTATGTTTTTTTTCCATTTAAAATTCAAATTCTATTTAAAAATAGAATTTTCCTTTTTAAATCGCCAATATCCTTTCTACGATATTTTTAAATATCATTCCTTAAGCCCAGTGACAAAACACATAAAGCAACCAAATATTTATTTTTCTAACACATCATATATAACAATATATATGCAAACAAATAAACAAACAGATAATATATTTTTGAGGAATCCAGTTGGATTCCTCCAACCTGTTTTCCTGCATCCACAGATGTTAGCACATAAATAATACCCATTCCGCTTCGTGGCAGAATATCGCGGTATAGAAGGTCATCCACTAATCATAGCGTGGGGCGTATAGGGTAATCATCCGCTATGAAACCGCGGGCATCCGCTAATGAGACTGCGGGAATCCAACCAATCAATCAACCCAATATATATATATATATAGCCTAAATAACTAATATATATAAAACAACCAGAAAACATTCACACAAGCAACAGACAATTATTTTTAATGAAATAAAAATAATTCTAAAGGTGAGTGAGATTTACTCACCTCGATTTTTCCATTGTCGAATATCCTGATTAATTCCATATCGTCTTGTTATGAATCTACTCGAATAGTCTTGAATTGTCGCCACTGAATTTATCTGGAATGAGTTGCACCTACGATTAACTATTTTTATTTAATGATTAAACTATTGTTCATTCCAATTAACTACTAACAGAATTAAATTATTTTTCTATGTATATTTAAAGATAAAACATATACCTTGGTACTTTGTAAATTTATCGATCGATTTTCCGAATCATTCCAAAGCTGAAATCAGCCCCTACACTGTCATTTCCCATTCGAGCATTTTACCATACACTTTGCAGACAATCTCCATTCTTTGCTATCACATACTATCTAAAATGTTGAACTCTCCATAGACCAATCCACAAACCAATCCTCAAATTTAGATCTGAACTTCCCAAATTAACCCAACTCCAGTGTCTCAACATTAACAAATCAAAATCCACCCAGTTCAGCATCGTTCATCCAACATTCCAATCAATGAATCCCAAATCGGACATCACCACGCTTCACAAAACCAGCTTTCCACTTCACCGTTCGAACGCCTATACCCCATCCATCCTCAACCAACACCTTATCCACCAGTACTGCACCCAAAACCAAAGCTCCGACATTCAACTGCCACTCTCCCAGAACCGACTTTGACTTCGTACCAGTTGCGATAGCTTTGGTGACTTGTGTACTTCGAAATCCCATTACCCGACTCGCCATGCCTTCCGCGGTTCACCCACTACCTCCACTGGTCGTGTCCGAGAGCTTGGATCGCGGCCCTTGAATGTCTACAAATCTGCTCAAATCCCTATCGCGATGTGCATATCTTCGAGTCTTTCCCCAGATCTGAACTCGAGATCGAATTAGATTCCCCTTTTTTTTTTTATATGAAATAATGGAATCGGTTTTTGATTCATGGATAGCAGAAAAAAGAAACGAAAGGAAATTAAATGAACTGATTTTAAAATGGGAAAGTAAAGCGATGATGTCGCCATTTATATATACATGATTGGGAAAACAAGGAGTACGAGCCATTAAAATTATGTCTGCTTGATAGTGAAGCTTGGAGACAAAGCTGTTGGCTCGAGAAAAACATAGTAGGTCTGCGTGAAATGAAATATGAGGGTGGTTTGTTCGTACGATTAAATACATGATTTGATTTTATTTATTATATATTTTGGGGTCCTGTAATTTAAGTCACGAACCGATATTCTAGCGTGCCGACCGATATTCGAATATAATAACCCTATTCTGAACTCAACAGTAATTATTTTGAAATTAAATTTCAACACGTATACCATATTAAATTAAATTAAATAAAATCGAAACCCACCAGTTTATTTGAAAATAAATTTCTTTTTTTTTTATTATCGTATATCAAATAAATATTCAAGTATTTAAAATTAAACGGCCAAAATCCTGGGTCGTTACATTCTTTCCCCCTTAAAATAATTTCGTCCTCGAAATTGCTAAGATAGGAAAAAGGGTACAAATCTATTTCTTTTCAAAAATTCATTATGTTGAAACTCACCTCTTCATATTTCAACAAATTTTAGTTCTACCAAAACATTTGGTTTCTCATTCACATGCATTCAAATTGATTCTAAATCAATTCATTCACTTTGACCCATTTAACTTGTTTAAGTTAAATTTAAATTCCAGAATTCAAATCCCTGGGTTTTTCTTTCAAATCCTTTGAAATACATAAATGTATACTTATACTTATTTTCATCTCAATTCAAAACATTTGAATTTTCAATCTACTTGTTTTCTTTCAAAACAAATTTCCATCAAAAACTTTTTCTAAGGTAGCAATTTATCACTTAGAAACTCGGAAATGAACACTGAGGATGTTGCAATCATCATCAGAATTATTCCCCAGCCACTGAAGTGAGTTCAGTGCTTTATTATTTCAAAATCCATCTAAAATGATTTTCTTTTAAATCCTTTAAAACAAATCTATAGTATTTTAATATACTTTGAAAAATATTTTTCAACTTCCCAGGATTTAAATTCCAATTCTGGTTTGAATTAAATTCTAATTCATTTCATTTGAATATGTTATATACAAGTTTTATTTTGGTTATATATAACCATTCCAATTTTTATAATCAAATTTGATTATAACGATAACAATCAACACATCCAATAATTTCAGAAAATTATTAGTTATATATCAAAATAGAATTTTGGGTAAAATTATTTCATTTACCCTCTTTAAAACAATATCATGTTCAATCTTCTGTTTAAGCGTTTAGAAATTCCTATCGACTTCGTGGCGTCCCACGATTCGACCAGAATTCATAAACCACTCACAGACTAGTCAACACAATATAAAACAACTTTGATATCAACTAACAAATACGCTCTCTCGTATCTATACACTTAACTCTTTCTAGGGTACTACTGACCCTATCTCTAATGAGCACATGCCACACAAGCCTAGGTATTCGCTCAACCTAAGCTCTGATACCAACTGTAACGACCCCGAGATTCAAGTAGGCTTTTCAACCATCCTCTCCTCCCTCGGCACTGGGCTAACCTCCCAGCGTGGCTTACAGAGATACCTCAGAACTGCTTTTACGGCCAGCCTCTCGACTCGACCAACCCACATTGTCGGGAGATGTAGGGGTAAGAGTCTCCCGTTCGCCACCAAACGCGAAGCGAGAACCCCCTATCATCCGTACCAATTAAGCAACCAGCTCTGATACCAACTGAAACGACCCGCAAATCCGTGCTATCTGAGTTGACTAAAAACACCACACGTCCAACTCAAATTGCACAGAAATACGACTCATTATTAGAAAGAAGTTAGAGGATGAGAAATAGAAAGAAAGAAATATTAGAATAGGAGAATAACGAAGATCACAACTCACAGCGGAACGAATAAAATATATTATATAACATAAGCTTTGAAATACAAATCTGTTTTGTACATATATACATACCATCATCAGAGTACACATAACATTTGATCCAGCGGAAGTAACTCTAAATAACTAACGTTGAAGCCTCCAGCTTCAAGCTCCTCCAAGTGTATCTGTAAAAGCCTGAAACACTTGACTGCCCGTACAAATTTGGGCACCCAAGAGTTTAGGGAGAACAAAACAAAACAAACTCTGGGTCAGTCATGGGACTGGTGTGAGTAAACTCCAACCACTTGTTTAACTTTCAAAACTCTTTTCGAAAGAAAGGATAATAGTAAGACCAGCCCACACATAAACACGGACGGCTTTTACCTTACTATAACCCAAAACATTTTGATATCAAAATCCAGTGATATTATAATAATGTCTACATCAAGTAAATAACCAAATAGCAGAACGCTTGCATCTCACGCTCCACATATATATTATAAAATCAAAAACCGCATGGCGCTTATTGGGGATTGGATTTCCAACATGACAAGGTATGGAACCACCTTCCGATGATGTATCTCTAGAGGCGAATACACCTGGGTTCAACAAGAACATCTTGCAACCCGGCCCACACATGACCGACCACTCATTTCGCTTGAGTGTATCGAATGTATATCACCAACGGTTGGACTCAAACCACCGTTTCCCGAATGGGCAGAATCGGTAGATTTAGAAACAAAAGAAATTTCTCTAGATAGGTGATTATACACCCTAATGGGTGCGACCCACATAGCCATGCTGCCTGCCCGATTTTTGTCCTTTCCCGGTTGTTGAGGCCTGAGGCTACGCATACTTACCATTCATTGATAGCACAATCACTTTGAATGCCACATTGTCAGATCCGTTAATCATTAGTTGAGTTTGCACAAATATTCTGGATATTATGCTAAGGGATAAATCCGTTGCAACCATATACATTCATACAGACCAACCTATTTGATCATTGGAAATACTCTGTCAGACATTCGTCCATTTACGTTCGTTCTGGGACTGAACGAAACCGAAGGCACTATTTCTATAAATAGAAAAGCCCTTGCACTTCACTCCGTCTTCAATATATTCAGCATACTTGGTTCGCAACGCTTATGCCGATACGGAGTGGTTCTTCGGATAATAATCCAACCGGTCTCTCCATATTGACAACGATGGTCAAAACTTCGATAGTCTGTGATTTAACTATCGAATAAAAAAAAACAAGTGTTCAATCAACATATCAACAAATCACTGGGCTCTTTAATTAATATTTCATTAATTAAATCTCTTCTCCATTTCCTCTATCAATATTTGTTAACCAAATATTTCAATAACCATATTGGCCCTTTACGCTATTTTTGATTTCGTTTCCTTGTCAAATTCTATATATATCGATATATAGATTTCTAATTGTCAAATTTCTTAAAAATATTCTAACTCCTTAAATTTCCGGAAAAATTCGCCATAACCTCCCCTGTATCGGGAGCATCGGGAAATTTCAAATAGCTTCCCGGTATCTTCCTCAATCAAAAAGAAAAAGGAAAAGCCAAGCGGCTTGCCGATACGGCGCATAAAACCCATATATGAATTAAACATGTACCTTTTTGTCGGGCACATAAATAAAAATCTTCATGTGCTTCATAACAAACCTGCTTACACATGTTCACCTGTTTTCAATTCAATTCAACTCAATCCATTCGTTTGAATTCAAATTTGAATCGTTTGAATTCGGTTTCGCTTAATTATTCTTTAATTAGCCCTTTTTTTTTTTGCATAATTCACTTCTTTGTTTGAACATAACACGTTCAAACAAAATGTTTAACTCGTTCATAACCAAATTGAATTTCAATTTCAATTCTAGTTTCCTTTTTGATGTCGAATATAAATTTTCAAATCGAATTTACTTATCCAAACCTCAATATCCATTCGAAACCTCCTTAACTAATTTCTATTCAAAATTAGTTAATGCTATTCAATAAATAAAAATCTGGTTTCTGTTTCAAAAATCATATTCATTTACACACCTTGAATTCGCATATATTTTACAACTCCACTCTGAAATTTTCTAAATAGGAAATTCGGATTTTTATCGCTTAAAATCCTTTTATAATATTAAATAAACCATTATGGTTTTAAAATAATTCTGTCGCTGCTTTTCTGAAAATTTGATTTTGACATATCTCAAAATCTATACGACGAAATTCAGATTTTTCTCTTTTATTAGAAAACTATTATCAAACCGGTCCTGACGTTTCTTGTTTCGAAGAATTCCGACTTCAATTGCGTCCTATATATTCGATTGAAGTTCGAATCGCTATTTTTCGAACTGCAGCGCTGCGGCGAGTTCGTTTTAATTATATTTATATATATAAAACTTTTAAACTTCTTTAAAATGAATTCAACTCTATTTTACTCTATTTGAATTCCTTGATCCAAATTCCCATCTCACTTTGAATTCTACATTTCAAATTCAAATCCCTTTTCTATTTGATATTCAAATTCAATACTTAAATTCCTATTTGAATTCCCTATATTCAAATTCAATACTTGAATTCCTTTGAATTCTTTTATTCAAACTTTATTTTTAAATTCCATTTGAACTGCTATAATCCAATTTCTATATTTGAATTCTATTGAAATTCAAATATTCAAACTCCTTTTAAATTCTATATTCAAAATTTCCATAGTTAAAACCCATTTGAATTTCATATTCAAATCCCATAGATCAAATATTATTTGAATTCAATTTGAATCCCTTATATTCAAATTTCATTTTCCATTTGAATTCTAATATTCAAATTCGTTTCCAGCCCCATTTGAATTTCTAATATTCAAATTCATTTGAATTCCCTTGAATTCAAATCCCATTTCAAAACCCTTTGGATTTCCTATTTGAAATCCTATTTGAAATTCTATTTCCAATTCTACTTTGAAATCCTATTTTTCAAAGTTTATTTCAAATTCTATTTTGAAATTTCATATTCAAATTTCTACTTGAATTTCTGTATTCAATTTCATGTTCAAATTCAATACTTGAATTTCTATTTCAAATCTCTATTCAAATTCCATATTTGAATTTCATTTCAAACTTTAGTCAAATTTCATATTTCAATTCTTCTTTTGAAATTCTATATTTCAAATCTTATTCGATTTTTCTTTGAAATTCTATATTTCAAAGTCTGTTCAATTCTTCTTTGAAATTCTATATTTCAAATCTATTTGAATTTCTTTATTCGAATTCCTTTGAATTCAAATTTTTTTTTAATCTCCCGAATTCAAATTCTATTTCTCCATTGAAATTTCGTTTATTCAAATTCTATTTGAACTTCTTATTTGAATTTCTAATATTCAAACTCCTTTTCTTTCCTATAAAAATTCAAATATTTAAATTCCTTTTTAAAAAAAATTCAAATGCTATACTCAAACTTCATTTAAAAATTTCATTACACATCTTATTTTGAAATTTCATTTCAAATTCCAGTTTCGCACTTGTATTTCTATTTCTGAATTATCAAAGGATAATTCTTTCCACTTTATTTATAACTTCGTTATAAAAGAATTATTTCTAAACTTCGTTTAAAAAAAAAAACTACTTGTTTTGTTTTTCAAAACAAGTTTATGTTTTTTTTCCATTTAAAATTCAAATTCTATTTAAAAATAGAATTTTCCTTTTTAAATCGCCAATATCCTTTCTACGATATTTTTAAATATCATTCCTTAAGCCCAGTGACAAAACACATAAAGCAACCAAATATTTATTTTTCTAACACATCATATATAACAATATATATGCAAACAAATAAACAAACAGATAATATATTTTTGAGGAATCCAGTTGGATTCCTCCAACCTGTTTTCCTGCATCCACAGATGTTAGCACATAAATAATACCCATTCCGCTTCGTGGCAGAATATCGCGGTATAGAAGGTCATCCACTAATCATAGCGTGGGGCGTATAGGGTAATCATCCGCTATGAAACCGCGGGCATCCGCTAATGAGACTGCGGGAATCCAACCAATCAATCAACCCAATATATATATATATATATAGCCTAAATAACTAATATATATAAAACAACCAGAAAACATTCACACAAGCAACAGACAATTATTTTTAATGAAATAAAAATAATTCTAAAGGTGAGTGAGATTTACTCACCTCGATTTTTCCATTGTCGAATATCCTGATTAATTCCATATCGTCTTGTTATGAATCTACTCGAATAGTCTTGAATTGTCGCCACTGAATTTATCTGGAATGAGTTGCACCTACGATTAACTATTTTTATTTAATGATTAAACTATTGTTCATTCCAATTAACTACTAACAGAATTAAATTATTTTTCTATGTATATTTAAAGATAAAACATATACCTTGGTACTTTGTAAATTTATCGATCGATTTTCCGAATCATTCCAAAGCTGAAATCAGCCCCTACACTGTCATTTCCCATTCGAGCATTTTACCATACACTTTGCAGACAATCTCCATTCTTTGCTATCACATACTATCTAAAATGTTGAACTCTCCATAGACCAATCCACAAACCAATCCTCAAATTTAGATCTGAACTTCCCAAATTAATCCAACTCCAGTGTCTCAACATTAACAAATCAAAATCCACCCAGTTCAGCATCGTTCATCCAACATTCCAATCAATGAATCCCAAATCGGACATCACCACGCTTCACAAAACCAGCTTTCCACTTCACCGTTCGAACGCCTATACCCCATCCATCCTCAACCAACACCTTATCCACCAGTACTGCACCCAAAACCAAAGCTCCGACATTCAACTGCCACTCTCCCAGAACCGACTTTGACTTCGTACCAGTTGCGATAGCTTTGGTGACTTGTGTACTTCGAAATCCCATTACCCGACTCGCCATGCCTTCCGCGGTTCACCCACTACCTCCACTGGTCGTGTCCGAGAGCTTGGATCGCGGCCCTTGAATGTCTACAAATCTGCTCAAATCCCTATCGCGATGTGCATATCTTCGAGTCTTTCCCCAGATCTGAACTCGAGATCGAATTAGATTCCCCTTTTTTTTTTTATATGAAATAATGGAATCGGTTTTTGATTCAGGGATAGCAGAAAAAAGAAACGAAAGGAAATTAAATGAACTGATTTTAAAATGGGAAAGTAAAGCGATGATGTCGCCATTTATATATACATGATTGGGAAAACAAGGAGTACGAGCCATTAAAATTATGTCTGCTTGATAGTGAAGCTTGGAGACAAAGCTGTTGGCTCGAGAAAAACATAGTAGGTCTGCGTGAAATGAAATATGAGGGTGGTTTGTTCGTACGATTAAATACATGATTTGATTTTATTTATTATATATTTTGGGGTCCTGTAATTTAAGTCACGAACCGATATTCTAGCGTGCCGACCGATATTCGAATATAATAACCCTATTCTGAACTCAACAGTAATTATTTTGAAATTAAATTTCAACACGTATACCATATTAAATTAAATTAAATAAAATCGAAACCCACCAGTTTATTTGAAAATAAATTTCTTTTTTTTTTTATTATCGTATATCAAATAAATATTCAAGTATTTAAAATTAAACGGCCAAAATCCTGGGTCGTTACATTCTACTTCTATGTAGCTGTTTTCGACTATTTTTCATGCATCTTGTGCACCTAACAAAGCAAACGATGCTCTAGTTGTCATAATTCAACCTTGTAAGTTGTGGAAGCAGTATATTCCCCCAACGATCTGGAACTCTGATACCAATTTGTTAAACAAAGAAGATGAATATAATTTTGGAGGAGGGTGGACAAATAATTTTACGTCTTATAATTCAACTTCTTTCTTAATTTGACACTCGTATTGTTTTCTTGCTTACAACACAACAAATTACCATATATACACACACACACACACACACACACACACACACATATATATATATATATATATAGTATAATATCCTTGCAAATAGATAAAACTCTTTAGATATGCATCTTTTCATTTCAACAGACACAACTCTTCGCTTTAACAGACACGACTCTTCGCTTTAACAGACACGACTCTTCACTTTATCTTTGATCTGAGTTTATTCTTTAATATTTCACCCTTACTATAAGGGGTGTAAATCAAACTAGTCCCTTTATTAAATTATAATCAAAGTGACCTAAACGTCCTTATAATTATTTATTCTCACTTTTTAAATCATCGTCGGCATTTAAATCATTGATCAAATAATGGAGAATTCAATTTCGTCTTTAGCTGAAATTGCAAATGTGAAAGAGACTGATTTGATTCTTACTTAAGAAAGCATTCAATACTATAATTTTGAACTTTAATGTTTGTCACTGTTAAAAAAGACATGCAATAGATTAGATTAGGAAATTACGTTTCCGTCTACTTCTCATAAAATTTGGATTTGATTATGAAGATAGGATAAATTTTTTGTTTTCGCAATTATTTTCTTTTTCAAAGAGTAAACGAAAGTGCTTAGGGTTTTGGTGTTTTGACCAATCGTGAAAGATGTAAAAATCTATGTTTTGTTTAGGGTGGCAATTAGACTCGATCCATTGAACCCGGATCCGACCTGACGGGTCTCAGTTCTAAATGGATTGGTTTTTGTAGGGTCTAAACTACACATTTCATAAATTTGGATCCGACCCGAGTTTCAGGTCGGGTCGGATCGGTTCAGGTTCAGTTGGATAATAACTAAAAAAATACATATATTTCAATGTTTTTGGATCGTGTCTTTCGGGTCGGGTGAGTACGGATCAAATTTGATTGGGTTTTATTGTATTTTTTTCGTCTAGATCCGACCCGAAACCCGTCGGGTTGGGTTCTGGTCTGGGTCTTTTCAGGTTGATTCGGTTCGATTTTTGGTTCTCGGTTCTAATTGTTAGCCTTTGTTTTGTTAGTGGGTGTACACATTCGTAGTGATTTAATTCGGTATGAAGTTCTAATAAAATTTGATATTTTCGTATTCAAGGCTGAAGTGTTGATAACAATAACACTCTTGGATATTTTCTACCATATGCTTATGTGTTGCATTTTTTTCTTTAATTTGTTCAGAAGGGGAACAGACCAGTGTCGTAAAACTCTCACTAGTGCATCTAATCTGGTTCGCGGACACCACATAATTAGTAGCTGATCTTTGCGTATGCACATGGTAAACTCTTAGCATGCCATTCTGGGTTTCGAACTCACGCCACTTTTATCACGACGTCAAGTCCTTAACCGTTGGGCTCCTGCAGCGGACATTTTGAATTTGATTACAAGGTATTCATAATTTCATACAGTGTTTTATAGACTCGACCCAACCTCGGTTCGACTGCAGTTAACCTTCGTTCTTGGAGCGTCACAGCTCTGAAAATAAAATAACCTTGCGCGTGCACATACCCACAGTTTAACCTCAAAATCCTATAAAAATCTCTAGTCCGACCTCTTTGAATCCCACGGCTCTTTAAATTTGAGAAAAACAATTGCTTCACTCTTCATTTTTTGACATAATAAATTTAACAAATAATTTCAGATCAATTGTCATTAAATTTTGTATGATATAATTCATTATTATTTATATTTTACAAACTATTGTTGAACTAATCATCTTTCAGAATAAAAAATTTGTAAATTTACAACTTGCTATGATCAGTTATATAAATTTACAAATGGGTTGAAGACGAAATTGTGCTCATGGCTTTTTGGATCATGTCAAAGTGTTACAATCAGTTTGGACACAGGTGTTTGTCATAATTAGTTAAATTTTATCTATATTTAAAATTATTTTACGTGTAAATAAGAAAAAATAGAAATAGAGGATCAGCGCGGTACTCACGGTTTGACCGGTTTAACTACGAAAACCTTGGACTAGGCACTATCACGGTTTGACGTGCGGTTCGGTTTTCACAACTATGATATCATATACATAAAACATTGGTTGATTTGTTTATGGATGTTCTGGTATGCAATTTATGTGCATGCTGTAAACATAACATCAAACCTTTTTAATTATTTGCTCGCGGAGAACCGTCAAAGAGAAATAGCTGATACAAACTGCAGCGGTGTGCAAATTGAAAGCTTTGATGCTATGCTATCAGTTGCAGTTTAGTGTGTTTCTTCAAACCCTGAGGATAGGCCTACAATGCATCGAGTTGTGCAGATATTGGAGTCTGAGGTCATGACTCCTTGCCCTAGTGATTTTTACGACTCTAATTCAGAGTGTGAAAAAAAATAAATTACGTCCTAGTATTGCTTGATACTCGTGAATTTTTTTGGAGTTTCCACATATAATTCTGCAACTCCTTCTTGTGTAATTTATTTATTCTTTGTTGCACAATGCTGTAAATGAAACATTGTCATGTACGATCATCATAATATGTTCCATCCTCTTCATAAATTTGAGTAATTTGTGCTTTTCATTTCCTTTCAATCACAGTTGATGAAAGTATTATACCTCGCATAATTTCGATAAAAAACAAAAAAACAGCTAGAACATTCAATAAATTTGCTAGCAAGTACATTGTAATTGAAGTAACCGTGTGGAAATGCATTTTTATTTTTTGTGACAAAACATATTAATTTCTTTTTTCTTCTCATGACCACTACTGCTTGGTACAGTCAGTAGGCTCAAAGGACAACTTCTTTGGAACAAGATCATACTCAATAAGCAAATTCTGCTGAGCCAAATTTCCGAAAATCTGAATATCTCCACTTGCTATGATTGCAAGGCATACCACGTTTTCCTCTAACAATATGAATGTTATCATAGGCGGCAACGTCAAATGTGCGCCGATAAACTGAAATGTCATATTCGGAAGCTCGGCGTCCAAATTTGTAGCATTTGATACCTCGAAACACAGATCAAAACCATCGTCACTACAAATTACCCTTGGAAGCTTGATAATGCTCAAAAGTGTGGCAATCAAAGGCTCAACCATCGCTCTATCAAGAAAGGTTAAAGTCGTCCCTGAATCGATGATGACGTAATTCAGCTTAGAACTGAGAGTCCAGTTACGTTGATGAGTGCTAGGTAATAGAAAGTGCTTGCTTCACCGCCGAAGTTGAAAAGTAGAGTCGTTAGGGCACTTGGGCCAACTACGGCGTTTTCACCAAAGTTTAACAGACTGGACGTTGTGTTCATGTCATGTGGAACTAGACAATACGAGAATTTGTGATCGATCATTGGACCCAACTGTGATATAAGTTAAAGCGGCCCACCTCCAAGCCCAACTATACCGCCATCTTTGTTATCATAAAAGGTTGGCAGAATAAGTAGTTTGAAAAAAACAGAGAAATAAAAAAAAACAAATTCCCAGCGATTGGAAAAAGGAATAATTACCAGCTTTGTCGAATGATCCTTGTGTGTTATGAGAACACCCAAACAAAACATTCGGAACTCAAATCGTTACATTATTCGTAGAATCGAACGAAAAATTTTCAGTCGACAGAACCCCGATAGTTTTAGAGCCATCGCCGTAAGTATATTCATACCCGCACACAGAACCTACACAGCTACTTTCCAGAAAACTTGTGCATGTGCTGCTAGCACACGGAACCGTGCCATATGTAGTCGAACTATTCGGGTTGAATATTGGATCGGTTTGCTTATAACACACTATGCATGGCCTGCATTGAGTCCATATGAGGTCGCTGCCGGTGTCGGCTATTGCAACAACCAGAAATTGGGGTGTTCCTATGTTGATTGCCATTAAGTATTCAAAACCTACGGGGAATACTTTAGAGTCTATGTCTTGGCCGGAAGCCATGGTTGTGGTACGGTTGGTTATCTTGCTGAAGTAGTTGGCACGGGTTGTGGACCGATGGGATGCGGCCTGGACCTGGTCCCATTTTGACATGGATGAGTTGTGGTAGGGTGAGTTCGGGGAGTCTCTGTGCATTAGGCTTATTGTGAAGCTCTTGCTGCATTGAGTGAAGCCAGCGAATGCAGTGAATATGAAAAATGTTAATAGAACGTTTGAAATCATGGTGTTTGATTGGCGTATGTATACAAAGATTGAAAAGTGTATTGTTGTATTTATAGGTTTATAATGTTGAGTGGTGACTGTTGAGGAGATTGCAATGTAAATGTTTATTTCTATATTTGTATATATCAAGACTTTTTGCCTTGATTGTATCTACCATGATATTTGTATATGACTCTTCCCTTTTGCTTATTAGCACTGAGAAACGAATTTTGTCTTGATGGGCTTGACGTATGTGTCTTGGTTGCATCTATTTGCAAGTATTTGGTGCATGGCGAAGATGTTTACGAAGTAACTTCTTTTGTATTGATGATTGGTGTTAATATGCTGAGGATGAACAGCCTGTTTGCACTTAACATAATTAAATGTGTTTATAACCTGGTTCAAATTCAACTGATTTCATTCTAATTCTAATGTTTCTTTAAATTTTTTTGTTTTTTAATGAGCCATTATAAACGTTGTGTTTCGTTGTCCATGGATAATGAATCCTAACTAAAAAAGGAATAATTTCACACTATAAAAAACATTTCGTTTCACTTCGAGTAGTGGAGGTGGGGTGGAATGGTATGTTGTTGTGTCGAGAGCCATGCAAGTAATGAAGGTGAAGTCGGATGTGTGTGCTCTTGCTAGTGTGTATATATACATAAGCATTTCATTTCAGTTCAAACGGTGTAGCCCCACTAAATACCTTTTGATTTTCACTACGTAGACCTCTTTCTTTCTTTTCACGAACTCTCCCCTACTCATTGTTTAAATGTAACCATTGTTTGTGGATTGAGTGCAAAAGAGTGCTCCAAAAGAGAGAAATGCGTTTTAACCAATTTGTTACAACACAGATTATAGTCAAGTATTATATTTTCACCCAATTGCAGCAGGTCTTTTGATTGTAAAATTGGTGTTGAAGCCATAGATAAAGAAGGAAAAAACAAAACGTCATATTATGAAATTGTGTGTTTTGACTTTGTACATGTAAAAGATATACTTGCAAGTTTAAGCATAATATGATGCCAAACGTATAAAAAGTTTACCTTTGATATGTCATCAATAATTTATAATTACCATGCTAACATCACTTCACCTAATTAGCATGCCTAGGTAAAGTTAAGAATCACGCAAATTTGAAGAAGTGAGATATATGAACTGTCTATTACTTTAAATTATAAGCAAAAAAAATTTGATGGTCATGCCTAATTCTTCGACTCTTTAATTGGACATAGAACGTTTTCGAGATTTTTCGGTCCATAATCGCAGAATCTTCTCCAAAACCCTCGCATTGGATATGTTATCTCCATTGCGTTTGAGTTGATTCATCCGCTATTTGCACACGTGTGATGTAGTCAAATATCCCTTCAGATTCCTTCCTTCTCATCGCTTTCAACTCGCCGCGAAGACTTTTAAGCCACACTTGTTTAACTCAGTTGGCACACTTATAGACTTTCTGCAAAGTGTCCCCATGCTCCTTTCGATTTGCAATTTTTTCGAGTCTCGATTCATCCATTGCTCGGAACAAGAAGTATAGGATGGTCTCGTATTTCATACGCATTTCTTTCATTGTCGACAAGTTCGATTCTACTTTTCGTGCAGCTGTTTTCGACTACTTCTCATCCATTTTGTACACCTATAATTCATATATATATATATATATATATATATATATATATATCAGTGGTCGTAATTCAACATAGTTAAGCCATGGAAGTAGCATATGCCCCCAATGATCCGAAACTCTAATACCAATTTATTAAACAGAGAAGATAAATATAATTGTAAAGGAGGTTAGACATATTATTTTACTACTTATAATTCAGCTTCTTTCTTCATTTGTCATTCATACTTGCTTTCTTGTTACAACAAAACAAAATTACCACATATTCATAGTGGACTACGTATCTTTACAAATAGACACAATTCTTTAGATATACATATACCTAATTGTTCTTTCTTTTATTTATTCTCATTTTTTTTAATCATCGTTAACGTTTAAATCGTCGATAATGGAGAATTCAATCTCATCTTTAGCTGAAATTGCAAATGAGAAAAGAGAGATTTGATTCTTACTTTGAGAAAGCAGTCAATACCGTAATTTTAAACTTAAGTGTTTACCACCGTTAACAAAACATGCAATAAATTAGATTAGGAATTACCATCCACTTCTCACAAATTTTGCATCTAAATGTGAAGATAGGATAATTTTTTTGTTTTCATAATTATACTCTTTTTCAAAGAGAGTAACTAAAAGTGTTTAAGGTTTTGGTGTTTTGACCAATTGTGAAAGATGTAAAAATGTGTGTTTTATTTAGGAGTGGCAATTAGGCACGACCGTTGAACCCGGATCCGACTCGACGGACCTCGGTTCTAGATGGATCGGATTTTGTCTTATTTAACTACATATTTTATAAATCTAGACCTCACCCGAGCTTTGGATCTGGTCTAGTCGGATCGATCCGGGTTCGGTTGGATAATAACTCTAAAAATGTTGGATTGAAGAGGAGGAGGATACTTAAATTTTTTTTGCAATACTTCTTAACTTACTTCTTACAATATTTCTTGCATAACTTACAACAAAATATGGTCACCCTTATATAGTAGACTAGACACACCCTTACACATACCAATAGATACCGATTGATTAATAGACACAACATTAAACGAAGCGACATGACCTTAAACTAATAGACACAACAAATTACGAGACACAATAAATTGAGTTTATTTTCCAACATCCCCCTTAAACCCAATTCTTTAACCATGTTGAACTTTTCTTCAAACTTCAAAGCTTCTTAGAATATCTTCGGCTTCGATTGATTTATATCTCACATGTTTTTGTAGAAGTATAGTAATTCGCTTATCGAAACGTCTTCGAATAGCCTGATCCAGCGCATAAGGTGTATTTGTTTCAGCAAAAACAAGAACTTTCTGGTCATTGTTTCCTACACTAGTTGGAGCACATAGAAGCACATTTTCATGTGACAAGAAAGCACTCTCGTACACTCTATTTTGTACTTCATTCAACCGATTCATCCTAGCAAAAGCCGGTCGAGCCCATTCAGGAAGCTCAGTTATTTTTACAAGCTCACTACGCTGCTCAAGTGGTTTCCACATGGATGCTTCCTGTAATGCGATACTTTTCAGATCAAGATGCTGTCTTTGCCCTTTAGCCCATCCATTGCTCCGAGAGTCTCTATTGATAACAACCCTATTCTTTTCTATTTCTCCATCGATGCTACAGGCCTCTATGCCTTGAATGTTTACCGTGAAGCTTTCTCTAGTTTTTTTTTTTTCAATCTCAGCGGCATCTATGCCACTCATTTGCATACCAATAGCGCATTTTGCCTTTTTCATATCATCTTGATGCGGTTTCTCTAGGATCTAGTGGGAGTCATGCTTTTCCTCCCCTTCATCCATGTTGAATTCAACGGACATGCCTATGGTGTCTAGTGTCACTTTATCTTCATTGACAACACCTTCACTGCTATATACTTCATCATCGCCTCCTTTGTTTTCGTCCTCTTCTTCCATTTTTGCCTCATCAACCTGATCTGCAATGATCATTTTTACTGACTCCTCATCAGCAACCTCATCTTCTTTATTTTCCATTAGAGCCTCCTCGTTTGCGTGCACCTCTTTCAACAAATTCCACGAATCCTTTGCGGATTTTTCTCCAATAATATGGTCGAAAGCTTCTTCATCAACGTTCTCACTCATTGCAGCACGTGCACAACGATCTTTCCATCTCAACTTGGTGAATGTCTCACTCTCTTTCTTCGTCATATTTTTGACATCTTTTGGCCATTCGTAACCATTCTCAACGATCTCCCAAAGCCCTTTGGAGATCAACTCTTCTTTCTTTTTATTACTCCACTCTTCGAAATTTTCTTTTGTGAGAACGAACGACGAGAAAAATAGCACTGCCATAGTTTCAACCTGGCGCTCTAATACCAATTGTTGGATTGAAGAGGAGGAGGAATTAAATTTTTTTTTTTTTGTAATACTTCTTAACTTACTTCTTACAATACTTCTTGCATAACGTACAACAAAATATGGTCACCCTTATATAGTAGACTAGACACACCCTTACTGTAACACCCCGAATTTTCTATTAACACTAAAGTTGCTAAAATATTAATAAGTGTGTAAGAGAGGGGATGTATCTAATATGAATATAAAAATATTAATAAGTGTGTAAGAGAGGGGATGTATCTAATATGTATATAAAAACAATAATAAGTAAAGGGGGATGTATCTAATATGTACATTGTAGAAAAAATATATATATTTATGACATGAATAGAAGTTTATTAATATGCTGAGTGTTTGATGAGTTACTTCTGACTCATTGCTGAGTCAACAAGATAAACCCCATCTTGTCTGAACGGCTGCGGTTATTTCTAGGTTAAATCTAATGGCCTAAATGAATTCTAAAATCTATAAATAAGTGGGTAGACCCTAGACCTAAATCACTAGTAAAATTAGAGAAGCTACCGTCATGCTGCTGCCATGGAGTTCAACATAGCCGTCACAAACTAAGAAGAGGAAGCCTAATCATCTACAACTAAATCTACACAAATCAAATCAAAAGATCTCTCTTTCTCTAATTCTTTTCTTTTGTTGGTGAGTATGATGATTCTCACAAGACTATTATAAACTAATTTGACTCAGTTATGAATGGATCACAAGAAAGTGATGTGATTTGTAATTGTAAATTCTATATATTGTGGATCTCTTATTATGTTATTATGTTGTCGTATGATGTAAATTATATATGCTATGTCATGCTATGTTGTAAATTCTCTTATGCTATGTCGTGCTATGTTGAGAATCATGTCAAGCTATGTTATACTATCATACTATGCCATGTTATAAATCATGCTATATTATGTTGAAAAATCATGATGTTGTTGGATCATGCTTAAAGTTATGTTTTTTTTTCTTAATTTAAATGGATCTTGTTTATGGGAATTTGCCTATTAGGTTAGGTGTACCCATAAACTTGAAACTATAATTAAATAAAACTTGATTATGGGAATTTGCCTATTGAGTTAGGTGTACCCATATAAAACCATGTTGTTAAAAAAATTATATGATGTTGATTCACACATGTTCATATGTAAGTTTATGAAAATTGATTGAGATCATATTAGGTGAATTTTGAACAAGTTGACACCTTTAGATCCATGACATGTATAATCTATGCAAGTTGGACATATGCAAGTTTCACCCCTTATTATGATTCATTTGGTCACATATACATGTTGTTATTATGATAATCTCTTTTATGCTATGAGTTAGGCTATTCGAGTCTAACATATATTTTGCGAATAAACGTTCAAACGTGGGGTAGGGGTAATATTAGGAATTAATAAATTGGGTGCAATTTTGTAAGATGTTGCATTCCATGAATGAATGTCCATAATTGAGTCAATTATGGACATTGTTAAAAATTGGAAGTAATTAATAATTCAAGTAGGGAATTATTAAAATTGGGGGAAAGTGGATTATTATTAATAATCAATGCTTAGGACACGAGGTTGGACCCGTTTGTGATGTAAACCTGCCCGGACCCGTCCGGCAAATCCAGTAGTCACAAATGTCGGCCCAATGTGAGAGGTCCCAGGCCCAAACTAAAGCATAATAGTTGTAAAGACACGAGGTTAGACTCTTTTATGGTGTAAGACTGCCCGGACCCGCCCGGCAAATCCAGCTGCCATAAATGCCAGTCTAATGTGAGAGGTCTTTATGAGGTTATGGCCTTAATGAACTAAGAAATACTTAACCAGATAATCATGTAAGGTGGGACATGGGGGTTAAGTAGGTGCCTTGGGTGGCATGAGGAATCTGGTGGTTGACTTTAGAGGCATTTGAAATACGATTAGACTTAACCAAACACACATGTAAATGAACATGACTAAGTGGGTTAAGTGGGATGGACTAATGGGGACAAGCTTAGGTGGAATGCTTGTGGTAAATAGTGGGGGCCCATTTCAACCAGTATCCCAAAACGTATCTTTGTGGGCTCGACCCAAGTCGAGGACGGGACACGCATACTGGGTTTGACTATAAGAGGCCAAAACAGGGAGCGGTGGCAACGCAAGTCCAACGGGTTTCATATGCGTGTGTGGACCCGGGCTGGTAGGTAAGACGTTGTTGCATCGTGTAGGTATAAGCCGTGCATGTCCGTTGTATCAGGTTGCCACTTTAGGGGAGTGATACACCCCATTGTGGGGCCAGCACGGGTATCTACGAGTTAGGGAGCCGATCGAATAATGGGAAGTAGGGTACACCTAGTGGAGATAGGGGCAGGCGGCACCTATGTAGTCAACTAGGGGTACGTAAAGCCATTGGGAAAGTTTCTAAGTGAAGCTAAGTGGGATGAATCTTTAGGGTGACTGGTGTGGTGCAGTATAGTGTTTATCCTTTAGTATTTAGGAGCGCCTATAACGTTGCCTTTAGCGATTGTCTATGTCCTTAATCTGCTCTTCATAGACATTTTCTTGTTTTCCAGCTTATGCCTTAGTCCAGTTATTTTGGTAATAGTATTGTAGAATTATCATATTCACCAGACTTTATGTCTGACCCCCTCTTTTCCATCCTTTTTCTCCCTTCAGGTCCGCAGGTTGGGCCAAGTTCTAGTGGAGTCTAGTTGGATCGCTTATCTTCTGGAAAGCTTGGACTGCTGAAGTAAAGTCCAGCTTGTTATCTTTCTTTTTAATGGCTATTCATGTAATGGGATTATGTACTTGTTTTATCAAGATAGATATTGTACTTGACATTGAATGTGGTGTTATGATGTAATCAAACATGTTTTGACTTCTGCTACAATGAAATAAAGTTTTTGAATTTCCAAGTACTATTTTATATCTGTCTTGTTGTAATTTTACTGTTTTATATTCACTTAAAACCTCCATGGAAGTTAATGCATTCCCTTTGTGAGTGACATTAATGGACGTGGGGTGTTACACGTGGTATCAGAGCATAAGGTTACCAGAACAGATAAAATTTTTTTAGAAAAATATTTTTTTCTAAAGTATTTTTGGAAGAAGTGCTTTCAAAAAAAAAAAAAAAAACATGTTATTTAAAGAGAGTTTTTATGAAAAACATAATCCCAAATAGCCACATCCTTATCTTTATCTTTCGAATTCTCCATTTTGAATCTTTCCTTTTTCGTTTCAGCATGGCTGAAGATCTTAATCTCCCAGAAGGTGTGACGATTCCAGGGTGGTTTAGGAGATACTTGGAGGCTAGGGCCACCACTGCAGGCCCAGCGGATACTCCTCCACCCCTAGTTGCACCCATTCCTCCTCCTCCTCCTCCTCCTCGTGTTGACACTTTTGCAAAGACGTGCAAGGAATTCAAGGCTATGGGAGGAAAAACTTTTCAAGAGACTGAGACGTTTGTGGAGGCCAGAGATTGGCTTAAGGAGACTGCGGAATTGTTGGATATCTTTGAAGTGGAAGATGGGAGGAAAGTCCGTTTAGCTGCTTGGTTAATGAAGGGAGAGGCCTCGTTTTGGTGGGAGGTCACTAACGGGGAACGTCCAGTTGATTCATGGGCGGATTTCAGACGAAGGTTTGAGGCAAAGTTTCTTTCAAGGGCAGAGGAGAACTTAAATATGGAAAAATTCCTGGCACTAAAGCAAGGGAGCTCATCAGTAAAGGAATATGTCAATAAATTTAATCAGTTAGCAAGGTTTGGCTTGGAGTTGGTGAACACGCCAGAGAAGAAAGCTTTGAGGTTCGTTAGAGGCTTGAATGAACCGTTGCAAGGGTTGGCTATGACCCACATCCCTATGGGAGCCACCTTTGAAAAGCTAGTAGAAATGGCACTTATGCATGAGGATAAGGCAGTTGAAAAGAAAGGGGATCAGAAGAAACCCCAACAGCAAAATAAGAAGGGTGGTAAAAACAATAATGGCAAAGGGAAGAAGAAATGCTTCAATTGTGGGACGCCTGGCCATCTCAGCAAAGATTGTAGAAAGAAAAAGAAGACTGGTTGTTTTCATTGTGGAGATGCGGGACATTTAGTGAAGGACTGTCCAAAGAAGGGGCAGAGGGCAGGGTCTACCTCGGGAGGACAGGTGCAGGCTCTTATGGCACCAGGGCAGGCAAGGGGGCAAGTTCAGGCTATTGCGGCCCCACCGCTGCAAGAAAGAGGTAGAACAATTTCTGTTGAAAGCTTAGTTTTTCTGTTTGATCATCCTGTCCGTACCTTATTCGATTCTGGCGCATCTCATTCGTTTATCTCTGCATCATTAGTTGAATCACTGCACTTGAACACCAGTTTAGTAGAGGATCCCTTGGTCGTTTCAAATCCAATTGGGGGTTCGGCTCATTTGACCATGATATGTTTGGATTTGAAAATCTCTATACTTAGCGTTGAATTTAGATGTGATGCTTATGTATTGGGCTTCACGGGCTATGGGCTAATTTTAGGAATGGATTGGTTGTCTAGAAATAGGGCCATTCTTGATTGTGAAAGGAGAGTAGTTAGGCTTGTGACTCGCCTTGGTAATGCTCTCGACATCTTTTGTAATCCCATAAATTCCGTTATGCTAAGTTATCTTGAATCGCTTGACGCGTCTGTAGAGAACCTGCGATCGGTAGAAGTGGTCCGGGAATATCCGGATGTGTTTGAGGAGGTGAAGGGCTTACCTCCAAAGCGGGAGATAGAATTTCGAATTTATCTTGTGGATAATGCTAAACCCGTATCTTTGCCAGTGCGCCACATGGCTCCTCATGGAAGGAGGGAACTCAATAAGCAAGTAAAGGAGTTGCTTGAGAAGGGGTTCATAAGACGTAGTATATCGGAGTGGGGTGCTCCAGTAGTTTTTGCCACAAAGGCGGATGGGTCTCTTAGACTTTGTATGGACTATAGAGAACTAAACAAGCTTACTAAAAAGAACCGACACCCACTGCCGAGGATTGACGATCTCTTTGATCAGTTAGTTGGCGCCTCAGTGTTTTCGCAGTTGGACTTAGCCACTGGCTTTCATCAACTGAGAGTGGCTGAGGATAGTATAGATAAGACTGCTTTTAGGACTCCAGACGGTTTCTATGAATGGCTAGTGATGCCCTTTGGTTTGACAAACGCCCCAGCATACTTTGTTGATTTGATGAGTAGGGTGTTTAGGGAGTACCTTAATAAATTCGTGGTAGTCTTTGTAGATGACATCTTGATCTTTTCTAAGGACGAAGAAGAGCATGCCCTACATCTTAGGGAAGTGTTGGAGACCCTTCGAGCGCATAACCTTAAGGCAAAATTTTCTAAGTGTCACTTCTGGAGGAAGGAAGTACGGTTCTTAGGGCACGTGTTTTCCAAAGAAGGGATAGCAGTGGATCCCGCAAAAGTGGTGGCCATCCAAGGTTGGAAGGTCCCCAAAAATGCAACCGAAGTAAGAAGTTTCTTGGGGTTGGCTGGCTATTATAGGAAGTTTATCAAAGACTTCGCAAAAATATCAGCTCCATTAACATGGTTAACGAAGAAGAACCTGGTTTTTACGTGGGACAAAGATTGCGATGATGCGTTCCAACGTTTAAAGAGAGCCTTAACTTCAGCCCCAGTCTTAGTGCTGCCAGACGGGAATAAACCGTTTACCATCTATACTGATGCTTGTGGAACGGGACTTGGCGCGGTCCTCATGCAAGAGGGAAGAGTAATAGCCTATGGTGGAAGGCAGTTGAGGGTTCATGAAAAGAATTACCCCACGCATGACTTAGAGCTAGCCGCAATTGTTTTCGCGCTTAAGTCTTGACGTCACTATCTTCTTGGTGAGAAATTCGAACTGTTCACTGACCACAAATCATTAAAATACTTATTCTCTCAGAAGGATTTGAATTTAAGGCAGCAACGGTGGATGGAATTCTTAGCCTCCTACGATTTTGAAATAGCATATACCCCGGGCAAGGGTAACGTGGTGGCAGACGCCTTAAGTAGGAAAAGGTTGTCCTTGAGTCCGTTGTTTGTTGAACGACAAAGCTTAGAATTCATCTCTATGTTTGACTTTAGACCCTCCGTTGACTTAGTACCCGGTCTGTTAGCATCCTTGGAGGTTAGACCTACACTTCTAGGACGGGTTGGTGAGGCACAGCGAGACGACCCACAGTTGGTTGAGATAGTAGAAAAGCTCAAAGGGGGGGGAGTCGTCAAGCCATCTTCGTAGGTATACCCTAGACGATAAGGGTTGGTTACGAAGGGATAATAGACTTTGTGTACCACAAGACGAAGACTTAAGGAAGGCCATTCTTGATGATGCTCATCGCTCAAAAATGACCATTCATCCCGGCGGGGATAAGATGTACAAAGATATGAAGCGGGTTTTCTTTTGGGCCGGTATGAAAAAGGATGTGGCCGAGTACATCGCTAGATGCTTGGTGTGCCAACGAGTTAAAGCAGAACAAAAGAAACCCGGTGGATTGCTTCACCCATTAGAAGTTCCACTATGGAAATGGGAAACCATCTCAATGGATTTTGTGGATGGATTACCAAGATCAAGGAAGGGTAACACGGGGATTTGGGTTATAGTAGATAGACTTACTAAAAGCGCCCATTTTATTCCTGTGAAAAGTAAGAGGACTGCTCCGTGGTTGGCTTCTGTATACATTAAGGAGATAGTTCGTTTGCACGGTATTCCTTCTAGTATAGTAAGCGACCGTGACCCCATCTTTACTAGCGAATTTTGGAAGAGTTTACAAGAGGTGGTAGGGACTCAGCTATGTTTGAGCACCGCATATCATCCTCAGACAGACAGCCAGACCGAGAGGGTGAATCGCATTCTAGAGGATCTTTTAAGGCTTTGTATCCTAGACTTTGGGGGTACATGGGAAGAGCACCTTCCGTTAGTAGAATTCGCATATAATAATAGCTTTCAGTCTAGTATTGGCATGGCACCTTTCGAAGCTCTTTATGGAAGGCCTTGCCGTTCGCCTACATGTTGGTGGGAATCTACCGATAAAATCCTACTTGGGCCCGATATGGTTAGGGAAACCTCGGAGAAGATTGAGTTGATTCAAAGGAGGATGAAAGCAGCACAAGATAGGCAAAAATCGTATGCTGATAAGAGGAGGACAGATCTTGAGTTTGACATTGGGGACATGGTTTTTATCAAAGTATCTCCGTTACAGAATGTTGTTCGCTTTGGGTCCGTGGGGAAATTAGCACCAAGGTTTGTAGGGCCGTTTCCTGTAAAAAAACAGGATTGGGAAGATGGCATATAGGGTGGAGTTGCCTGAGAAACTTAGTGGAGTACACGACGTATTCCATGTATCACATTTGAGGAAGTGTTTGCACAAGACCGCGGAGGTGGTAGAGCCGAGCTTGCTTAAAGAGGTGGATATAGAGCGTGATGCAACAATTAGACGAGCTCCTACATGCATTCTTGGGTCGGAGATCAAAAAGTTGAGGAATCGAGAGGTCAGACTGGTTAAAGTGCAATGGGGAGATGATGAGAGCAACGCAACTTGGGAGACAGAAGAGAAGATGCGTTCGTTGTACCCTTTTCTTTTTGAGGGTATGTCTTTTAATTTCTCCTTTATCGCTTAGCTTATCTTATCTTATCTTATCTTTAGTATGTCCTCTCATTAGTATCTTTGACCTTTAGTTAGGATAATCCTATGGTTGAAACATGTGTTTGAGACATGTTATGTATGATGGATGCAAAATGGATGCAAGTGTTTGCTAGTGGTTGCTCGTGGATGCATATATACACACACTTTAGGCACTAGATCGGCTCAGTCACTTCATATTGCATATTGCATATATATGGATGTATTTAGTATAATGGATGTATAATGGTTGTACCATCATATGGATGCTGCATTCGGTTGAATGGGTGTGCACGCATATAGAAGTAGTATGTAAGCAATTAGGATCTTTTGCATACATAATGGATTCATGACACTTACATAATTTGCATTAAGGAGGTCAACTGAATCAGTAGACCGCCTGATTTCGCATTAGGTAAGGACATGTACACACACTTGCATATGATCATAAAGCATTAGAAGTCTTTTAAGGACAATGGATGCCTTGTATGATGGATGAGTAGATGGACGTTTGGATGGTAGGATATACATTCTTCCAGACTTGAAGATTTCGGGGACGAAATCCTAAAAGGAGGGGAGAATGTAACACCCCGAATTTTCTATTAACACTAAAGTTGCTAAAATATTAATAAGTGTGTAAGAGAGGGGATGTATCTAATATGAATTTAAAAATATTAATAAGTGTGTAAGAGAGGGGATGTATCTAATATGTATATAAAAACAATAATAAGTAAAGGGGGATGTATCTTATATGTACATTGTAGAAAATATATATATATATTTATGACATGAATAGAAGTTTATTAATATGCTGAGTGTTTGCTGAGTCACTTCTGACTCATTGCTGAGTCAACAAGATAAACCCCATCTTGTCTGAACGGTTGCGGTTATTTCTAGGTTAAATCTAATGGCCTAAATGAATTCTAAAATCTATAAATAAGTGGGTAGACCCTAGACCTAAATCACTTGTAGAATTAGAGAAGCTACCGTCATGCTGCTGCCATGGAGTTCAGCATAGCTGTCACAAACTAAGAAGAGGAAGCCTAATCATCTACAACTAAATCTACACAAATCAAATCAAAAGATCTCTCTTTCTCTAATTCTTTTCTTTTGTTGGTGAGTATGATGATTCTCACAAGACTATTACAAACTAATTTGACTCAGTTATGAATGGATCACAAGAAAGTGATGTGATTTGTAATTGTAAATTCTATATATTGTGGATCTCTTATTATGTTATTATGTTGTCGTATGATGTAAATTATATATGCTATGTCATGCTATGTTGTAAATTCTCTTATGCTATGTCGTGCTATGTTGAGAATCATGTCAAGCTATGTTATACTATCATACTATGCCATGTTATAAATCATGCTATATTATGTTGAAAAATCATGATGTTGTTGGATCATGCTTAAAGTTATGTTTTTTTTCTTAATTTAAATGGATGTTGTTTATGGGAATTTGCCTATTAGGTTAGGTGTACCCATAAACTTGAAACTATAATTAAATAAAACTTGATTATGGGAATTTGCCTATTAAGTTAGGTGTACCCATATAAAACCATGTTGTTAAAAAAATTAGATGATGTTGATTCACACATGTTCATATGTAAATTTATGAAAATTGATTGAGATCATATTAGGTGAATTTTGAACAAGTTGACACCTTTAGATCCATGACATGTATAATCTATGCAAGTTGGACATATGCAAGTTTCACCCCTTATTATGATTCATTTGGTCACATATACATGTTGTTATTATGATAATCTCTTTTATGCTATGAGTTAGGCTATTCGAGTCTAACATATATTTTGCGAATAAACGTTCAAACGTGGGGTAGGGGTAATATTAGGAATTAATAAATTGGGTGCAATTTTGTAAGATGTTGCATACCATGAATGAATGTCCATAATTGAGTCAATTATGGACATTGTTAAAAATTGGAAGTAATTAATAATTCAAGTAGGGAATTATTAAAATTGGGGGAAAGTGGATTATTATTAATAATCAATGCTTAGGACACGAGGTTGGACCCGTTTGTGATGTAAACCTGCCCGGACCCGTCCGGCAAATCCAGTAGTCACAAATGTCGGCCCAATGTGAGAGGTCCTAGGCCCAAACTAAAGCATAACAGTTGTAAAGATACGAGGTTAGACTCTTTTATGGTGTAAGACTGCCCGGACCCGCCCGACAAATCCAGCTGCCATAAATGCCAGTCTAATGTGAGAGGTCTTTATGAGGTTATGGCCTTAATGAACTAAGAAATACTTAACCAGATAATCATGTAAGGTGGGACATGGGGGTTAAGTAGGTTCCTTGGGTGGCATGAGGAATCTGGTGGTTGCCTTTAGAGGCATTTGAAATACGATTAGACTTAACCAAACACACATGTAAATGAACATGACTAAGTGGGTTAAGTGGGATGGACTAATGGGGACAAGCTTAGGTGGAATGCTTGTGGTAAATAGTGGGGGCCCATTTCAACCAGTATCCCAAAACGTATCTTTGTGGGCTCGACCCAAGTCGAGGACGGGACACGCATACTGGGTTGGACTATAAGAGGCCAAAACAGGGAGCGGTGGCAACGCAAGTCCAACAGGTTTCATATGCGTGTGTGGACCCGGGCTGGTAGGTAAGACGTTGTTGCATCGTGTAGGTATAAGCCGTGCATGTCCGTTGTATCAGGTTGCCACTTTAGGGGAGTGATACACCCCACTGTGGGGCCAGCACGGTTATCTACGAGTTAGGGAGCCGATCGAATAATGGGAAGTAGGGTACACCTAGTGGAGATAGGGGCAGGCGGCACCTATGTAGCCAGCTAGGGGTACGTAAAGCCATTGGGAAAGTTTCTAAGTGAAGCTAAGTGGGATGAATCCTTAGGGTGACTGGTGTGGTGCAGTATAGTGTTTATCCTTTATTATTTAGGAGCGCCTATAACGTTGCCTTTAGCGATTGCCTATGTCCTTAATCTGCTCTTCATAGACATTTTCTTGTTTTCCAGCTTATGCCTTAGTCCAGTTATTTTGGTAATAGTATTGTAGAATTATCATATTCACCAGACTTTATGTCTGACCCCCTCTTTTCCATCCTTTTTCTCCCTTCAGGTCCGCAGGTTGGGCCAAGTTCTAGTGGAGTCTAGTTGGACCGCGTATCTTCTGGAAAGCTTGGACTGCTGAAGTAAAGTCCAGCTTGTTATCTTTCTTTTTAATGGCTATTCATGTAATGGGATTATGTACTTGTTTTATCAAGATAGATATTGTACTTGACATTGAATGTGGTGTTATGATGTAATCAAACATGTTTTGACTTCTGCTACAATGAAATAAAGTTTTTGAATTTCCAAGTACTATTTTATATCTGTCTTGTTGTAATTTTACTGTTTTATATTCACTTAAAACCTCCATGGAAGTTAATGCATTCCCTTTGTGAGTGACATTAATGGACGTGGGGTGTTACACGTGGTATCAGAGCATAAGGTTACCAGAACAGATAAAAATTTTTTAGAAAAATATTTTTTTCTAAAGTATTTTTGGAAGAAGTGCTTTCAAAAAAAAAAAAAAAAAACATGTTATTTAAAGAGAGTTTTATGAAAAACATAATCCCAAATAGCCACATCCTTATCTTTATCTTTCGAATTCTCCATTTTGAATCTTTCCTTTTTCGTTTCAGCATGGCTGAAGATCTTAATCTCCCAGAAGGTGTGATGATTCCAGGGTGGTTTAGGAGATACTTGGAGGCTAGGGCCACCACTGCAGGCCCAGCGGATACTCCTCCACCCCTAGTTGCACCCATTCCTCCTCCTCCTCGTGTTGACACTTTTGCAAAGACGTGCAAGGAATTCAAGGCTATGGGAGGAAAAACTTTTCAAGGGACTGAGACGTTTGTGGAGGCCAGAGATTGGCTTAAGGAGACTGAGGAATTGTTGGATATCTTTGAAGTGGAAGATGGGAGGAAAGTCCGTTTAGCTGCTTGGTTAATGAAGGGAGAGGCCTCGTTTTGGTGGGAGGTCACTAACGGGGAACGTCCAGTTGATTCATGGGCGGATTTCAGACGAAGGTTTGAGGCAAAGTTTCTTTCAAGGGCAGAGGAGAACTTAAATATGGAAAAATTCCTGGCACTAAAGCAAGGGAGCTCATCAGTAAAGGAATATGTCAATAAATTTAATCAGTTAGCAAGGTTTGGCTTGGAGTTGGTGAACACGCCAGAGAAGAAAGCTTTGAGGTTCGTTAGAGGCTTGAATGAACCGTTGCAAGGGTTGGCTATGACCCACATCCCTATGGGAGCCACCTTTGAAAAGCTAGTAGAAATGGCACTTATGCATGAGGATAAGGCAGTTGAAAAGAAAGGGGATCAGAAGAAACCCCAACAGCAAAATAAGAAGGGTGGTAAAAACAATAATGGCAAAGGGAAGAAGAAATGCTTCAATTGTGGGACGCCTGGCCATCTCAGCAAAGATTGTAGAAAGAAAAAGAAGACTGGTTGTTTTCATTGTGGAGATGCGGGACATTTAGTGAAGGACTGTCCAAAGAAGGGGCAGAGGGCAGGGTCTACCTCGGGAGGACAGGTGCAGGCTCTTATGGCACCAGGGCAGGCAAGGGGGCAAGTTCAGGCTATTGCGGCCCCACCGCTGCAAGAAAGAGGTAGAACAATTTCTGTTGAAAGCTTAGTTTTTCTGTTTGATCATCCTGTCCGTACCTTATTCGATTCTGGCGCATCTCATTCGTTTATCTCTGCATCATTAGTTGAATCACTGCACTTGAACACCAGTTTAGTAGAGGATCCCTTGGTCGTTTCAAATCCAATTGGGGGTTCGGCTCATTTGACCATGATATGTTTGGATTTGAAAATCTCTATACTTAGCGTTGAATTTAGATGTGATGCTTATGTATTGGGCTTCACGGGCTATGGGCTAATTTTAGGAATGGATTGGTTGTCTAGAAATAGGGCCATTCTTGATTGTGAAAGGAGAGTAGTTTGGCTTGTGACTCGCCTTGGTAATGCTCTCGACAACTTTTGTAATCCCATAAATTCCGTTATGCTAAGTTATCTTGAATCGCTTGACGCGTCTGTAGAGAACCTACGATCGGTAGAAGTGGTCCGGGAATATCCGGATGTGTTTGAGGAGGTGAAGGGCTTACCTCCAAAGCGGGAGATAGACTTTCGAATTTATCTTGTGGATAATGCTAAACCCGTATCTTTGCCAGTGCGCCACATGGCTCCTCGTGCAAGGAGGGAACTCAATAAGCAAGTAAAGGAGTTGCTTGAGAAGGGGTTCATAAGACGTAGTATATCAGAGTGGGGTGCTCCAGTAGTTTTTGCCACAAAGGCGGATGGGTCTCTTAGACTTTGTATGGACTATAGAGAACTAAACAAGCTTACTAAAAAGAACCGACACCCACTGCCGAGGATTGACGATCTCTTTGATCAGTTAGTTGGCGCCTCAGTGTTTTCGCAGTTGGACTTAGCCACTGGCTTTCATCAACTGAGAGTGGCTGAGGATAGTATAGATAAGAATGCTTTTAGGACTCCAGACGGTTTCTATGAATGGCTAGTGATGCCCTTTGGTTTGACAAACGCCCCAGCATACTTTGTTGATTTGATGAGTAGGGTGTTTAGGGAGTACCTTAATAAATTCGTGGTAGTCATTGTAGATGACATCTTGATCTTTTCTAAGGACGAAGAAGAGCATGCCCTACATCTTAGGGAAGTGTTGGAGACCCTTCGAGCGCATAACCTTAAGGCAAAATTTTCTAAGTGTCACTTCTGGAGGAAGGAAGTACGGTTCTTAGGGCACGTGGTTTCCAAAGAAGGGATAGCAGTGGATCCCGCAAAAGTGGTGGCCATCCAAGATTGGAAGGTCCCTAAAAATGCAACCGAAGTAAGAAGTTTCTTGGGGTTGGTTGGCTATTATAGGAAGTTTATCAAAGACTTCGCAAAAATATCAGCTCCATTAACATGGTTAACGAAGAAGAACCTGGTTTTTACGTGGGACAAAGATTGCGATGATGCGTTCCAACGTTTAAAGAGAGCCTTAACTTCAGCCCCAGTCTTAGTGCTGCCAGACGGGAATAAACCGTTTACCATCTATACTGATGCTTGTGGGACGGGACTTGGCGCGGTCCTCATGCAAGAGGGAAGAGTAATAGCCTATGGTGGAAGGCAGTTGAGGGTTCATGAAAAGAATTACCCCACGCATGACTTAGAGCTAGCCGCAATTGTTTTCGCGCTTAAGTCTTGACGTCACTATCTTCTTGGTGAGAAATTCGAACTGTTCACTGACCACAAATCATTAAAATACTTATTCTCTCAGAAGGATTTAAATTTAAGGCAGCAACGGTGGATGGAATTCTTAGCCTCCTACGATTTTGAAATAGCATATACCCCGGGCAAGGGTAACGTGGTGGCAGACGCCTTAAGTAGGAAAAGGTTGTCCTTGAGTCCGTTGTTTGTTGAACGACAAAGCTTAGAATTCATCTCTATGTTTGACTTTAGACCCTCCGTTGACTTAGTACCCGGTCTGTTAGCATCCTTGGAGGTTAGACCTACACTTCTAGGACGGGTTGGTGAGGCACAGCGAGACGACCCACAGTTGGTTGAGATAGTAGAAAAGCTCAAAGGGGGGGGGGAGTCGTCAAGCCATCTTCGTAGGTATACCCTAGACGATAAGGGTTGGTTACGAAGGGATAATAGACTTTGTGTACCACAAGACGAAGACTTAAGGAAGGCCATTCTTGATGATGCTCATCGCTCAAAAATGACCATTCATCCCGGCGGGGATAAGATGTACAAAGATATGAAGCGGGTTTTCTTTTGGGCCGGTATGAAAAAGGATGTGGCCGAGTACGTCGCTAGATGCTTGGTGTGCCAACGAGTTAAAGCAGAACAAAAGAAACCCGATGGATTGCTTCACCCATTAGAAGTTCCACTATGGAAATGGGAAAGCATCTCAATGGATTTTGTGGATGGATTACCAAGATCAAGGAAGGGTAACACGGGGATTTGGGTTATAGTAGATAGACTTACTAAAAACGCCCATTTTATTCCCGTGAAAAGTAAGAGGACTGCTCCGTGGTTGGCTTCTGTATACATTAAGGAGATAGTTCGTTTGCACGGTATTCCTTCTAGTATAGTAAGCGACCGTGACCCCATCTTTACTAGCGAATTTTGGAAGAGTTTACAAGAGGTGGTAGGGACTCAGCTATGTTTGAGCACCGCATATCATCCTCAGACAGACAGCCAGACCGAGAGGGTGAATCGCATTCTAGAGGATCTTTTAAGGCTTTGTATCCTAGACTTTGGGGGTACATGGGAAGAGCACCTTCCGTTAGTAGAATTCACATATAATAATAGCTTTCAGTCTAGTATTGGCATGGCACCTTTCGAAGCTCTTTATGGAAGGCCTTGTCGTTCGCCTACATGTTGGTGGGAATCTACCGATAAAATCCTACTTGGGCCCGATATGGTTAGGGAAACCTCGGAGAAGATTGAGTTGATTCGAAGGAGGATGAAAGCAGCACAAGATAGGCAAAAATCGTATGCTGATAAGAGGAGGACAGATCTTGAGTTTGACATTGGGGACATGGTTTTTATCAAAGTATCTCCGTTACAGAATGTTGTTCGCTTTGGGTCCGTGGGGAAATTAGCACCAAGGTTTGTAGGGCCGTTTCCTGTAAAAAACAGGATTGGGAAGATGGCATATAGGGTGGAGTTGCCTGAGAAACTTAGTGGAGTACACGACGTATTCCATGTATCACATTTGAGGAAGTGTTTGCACAAGACCGCGGAGGTGGTAGAGCCGAGCTTGCTTAAAGAGGTGGAAATAGAGCGTGATGCAACAATTAGACGAGCTCCTACATGCACTCTTGGGTCGGAGATCAAAAAGTTGAGGAATCGAGAGGTCAGACTGGTTAAAGTGCAATGGGGAGATGATGAGGGCAACGCAACTTGGGAGACAGAAGAGAAGATGCGTTCGTTGTACCCTTTTCTTTTTGAGGGTATGTCTTTTAATTTCTCCTTTATCGCTTAGCTTATCTTATCTTATCTTTAGTATGTCCTCTCATTACTATCTTTGACCTTTAGTTAGGATAATCCTATGGTTGAAACATGTGTTTGAGACATGTTATGTATGATGGATGCAAAATGGATGCAAGTGTTTGCTAGTGGTTGCTCGTGGATGCATATATACACACACTTTAGGCACTAGATCGGCTCAGTCACTTCATATTGCATATTGCATATATATGGATGTATTTAGTATAATGGATGTATAATGGTTGTACCATCATATGGATGCTGCATTCGGTTGAATGGGTGTGCACGCATATAGAAGTAGTATGTAAGCAATTAGGATCTTTTGCATACATAATGGATTCATGACACTTACATAATTTGCATTAAGGAGGTCAACTGAATCAGTAGACCGCCTGATTTCGCATTAGGTAAGGACATGTACACACACTTGCATATGATCATAAAGCATTAGAAGTCTTTTAAGGACAATGGATGCCTTGTATGATGGATGAGTAGATGGACGTTTGGATGGTAGGATATACATTCTTCCAGACTTGAAGATTTCGGGGACGAAATCCTAAAAGGAGGGGAGAATGTAACACCCCGAATTTTCTATTAACACTAAAGTTGCTAAAATATTAATAAGTGTGTAAGAGAGGGGATGTATCTAATATGAATATAAAAATATTAATAAGTGTGTAAGAGAGGGGATGTATCTAATATGTATATAAAAACAATAATAAGTAAAGGGGGATGTATCTTATATGTACATTGTAGAAAATATATATATATATTTATGACATGAATAGAAGTTTATTAATATGCTGAGTGTTTGCTGAGTCACTTCTGACTCATTGCTGAGTCAACAAGATAAACCCCATCTTGTCTGAACGGCTGCGGTTATTTCTAGGTTAAATCTAATGGCCTAAATGAATTCTAAAATCTATAAATAAGTGGGTAGACCCTAGACCTAAATCACTTGTAAAATTAGAGAAGCTACCGTCATGCTGCTGCCATGGAGTTCAGCATAGCCGTCACAAACTAAGAAGAGGAAGCCTAATCATCTACAACTAAATCTACACAAATCAAATCAAAAGATCTCTCTTTCTCTAATTCTTTTCTTTTGTTGGTGAGTATGATGATTCTCACAAGACTATTACAAACTAATTTGACTCAGTTATGAATGGATCACAAGAAAGTGATGTGATTTGTAATTGTAAATTCTATATATTGTGGATCTCTTATTATGTTATTATGTTGTCGTATGATGTAAATTATATATGCTATGTCATGCTATGTTGTAAATTCTCTTATGCTATGTCGTGCTATGTTGAGAATCATGTCAAGCTATGTTATACTATCATACTATGCCATGTTATAAATCATGCTATATTATGTTGAAAAATCATGATGTTGTTGGATCATGCTTAAAGTTATGTTTTTTTCCTTAATTTAAATGGATCTTGTTTATGGGAATTTGCCTATTAGGTTAGGTGTACCCATAAACTTGAAACTATAATTAAATAAAACTTGATTATGGGAATTTGCCTATTGAGTTAGGTGTACCCATATAAAACCATGTTGTTAAAAAAATTAGATGATGTTGATTCACGCATGTTCATATGTAAGTTTATGAAAATTGATTGAGATCATATTAGGTGAATTTTGAACAAGTTGACACCTTTAGATCCATGACATGTATAATCTATGCAAGTTGGACATATGCAAGTTTCACCCCTTATTATGATTCATTTGGTCACATATACATGTTGTTATTATGATAATCTCTTTTATGCTATGAGTTAGGCTATTCGAGTCTAACATATATTTTGCGAATAAACGTTCAAACGTGGGGTAGGGGTAATATTAGGAATTAATAAATTGGGTGCAATTTTGTAAGATGTTGCATACCATGAATGAATGTCCATAATTGAGTCAATTATGGACATTGTTAAAAATTGGAAGTAATTAATAATTCAAGTAGGGAATTATTAAAATTGGGGGAAAGTGGATTATTATTAATAATCAATGCTTAGGACACGAGGTTGGACCCGTTTGTGATGTAAACCTGCCCGGACCCGTCCGGCAAATCCAGTAGTCACAAATGTCGGCCCAATGTGAGAGGTCCTAGGCCCAAACTAAAGCATAACAGTTGTAAAGACACGAGGTTAGACTCTTTTATGGTGTAAGACTGCCCGGACCCGCCCGGCAAATCCAGCTGCCATAAATGCCAGTCTAATGTGAGAGGTCTTTATGAGGTTATGGCCTTAATGAACTAAGAAATACTTAACCAGATAATCATGTAAGGTGGGACATGGGGGTTAAGTAGGTGCCTTGGGTGGCATAAGGAATCTGGTGGTTGCCTTTAGAGGCATTTGAAATACGATTAGACTTAACCAAACACACATGTAAATGAACATGACTAAGTGAGTTAAGTGGGATGGACTAATGGGGACAAGCTTAGGTGGAATGCTTGTGGTAAATAGTGGGGGCCCATTTCAACCAGTATCCCAAAACGTATCTTTGTGGGCTCGACCCAAGTCGAGGACGGGACACGCATACTGGGTTTGACTATAAGAGGCCAAAACAGGGAGCGGTGGCAACGCAAGTCCAACGGGTTTCATATGCGTGTGTGGACCCGGGCTGGTAGGTAAGACGTTGTTGCATCGTGTAGGTATAAGCCGTGCATGTCCGTTGTATCAGGTTGCCACTTTAGGGGAGTGATACACCCCACTGTGGGGCCAGCACGGGTATCTACGAGTTAGGGAGCCGATCGAATAATGGGAAGTAGGGTACACCTAGTGGAGATAGGGGCAGGCGGCACCTATGTAGTCAGCTAGGGGTACGTAAAGCCATTGGGAAAGTTTCTAAGTGAAGCTAAGTGGGATGAATCTTTAAGGTGACTGGTGTGGTGCAGTATAGTGTTTATCCTTTAGTATTTAGGAGCGCCTATAACGTTGCCTTTAGCGATTGTCTATGTCCTTAATCTGCTCTTCATAGACATTTTCTTGTTTTCCAGCTTATGCCTTAGTCCAGTTATTTTGGTAATAGTATTGTAGAATTATCATATTCACCAGACTTTATGTCTGACCCCCTCTTTTCCATCCTTTTTCTCCCTTCAGGTCCGCAGGTTGGGCCAAGTTCTAGTGGAGTCTAGTTGGATCGCTTATCTTCTGGAAAGCTTGGACTGCTGAAGTAAAGTCCAGCTTGTTATCTTTCTTTTTAACGGCTATTCATGTAATGGGATTATGTACTTGTTTTATCAAGATAGATATTGTACTTGACATTGAATGTGGTGTTATGATGTAATCAAACATGTTTTGACTTCTGCTACAATGAAATAAAGTTTTTGAATTTCCAAGTACTATTTTATATCTGTCTTGTTGTAATTTTACTGTTTTATATTCACTTAAAATCTCCATGGAAGTTAATGCATTCCCTTTGTGAGTGACATTAATGGACGTGGGGTGTTACACTTACACATACCAATAGACACCGATTGATTAATAGACACAACATTAAACGAAGCGACATGGCACTTAAACTAATAGACACAACAAATTACGAGACACAATAAATTGGGTTTATTTTCCAATAAAAAAATACATATATTTCAATGTTTTTGTATCAGATCGTTAAGGTCAGGTAAGTACGGGTCGGATTTGATCTGATTTTTATTGTATTTTTCTTCATCTAGACCTGACCTTAAACTCATCGGGTTAGTTTCGATTCTGGTGCGGGCGTTTTGCATTTGATTACAAGGTATTCATAATTTCATACACATAAAATTTCGGTTGATTTGTTTATGGATGTTATGGTATGCAATTTATGTGCATGCTGTAGACATGACATCAAACCTTTACTTCTGTAGCTTAATTATTTGCACGCGGAGAACCGCCGAAGAGAAATAGCCGATTCAAACTGCAGCGGTGTCCAAATTGAAAGCCTTGATGCTATGCTATCAGCCGCAGTTCAGTGCGTTTCTTCGAACACTGAGGATAGGCCTACAATGCATAGAGTGGTGCAGATATTGGAGTCTGAGGTCATGACTCCTTGCCCTAGTGAGTTTTACGACTCTAATTCAGAGGGTGAAAATAAATAAATTACGTCCTAATATTGCTTGATACTTGTGAGATTTTTGGGAGTTTCCACATATAATTCTGCGACTCTTTCTTGTGTAATTTATTTATTCTTTGTTGCAAATGATGTAAATGAAACATTGCTATGTAGTATCATCATAATATGTTCCATCCTCTTCATAAATTTGAGCAATTTGTGCTTTTCATTTCCTTTCAATCAAAGTTGACGAAAGTATTCCCGCATAATTTCAAAAAAAAAAAAAAAAAAAAAAAAAAAAAAAAAAAAAAAAAATCAATAAATTAGCTAACAAGTACATTGTAATCGAAGTAACCATGTGGAAATGCATTTTTATTTTTTGTGAGAAAACATATTAATTTCTTTTTTCTTCTCATGACCTCTACTGCTTTGTACAGTCAGTAGGCTCAAAGGACAACTTTTTTGAAGCAAGATCATACTAAATAAGCAAATTCTGCTGAGCCAAATTTCCGAAAATATGAATATCTTCACTTGCTATGATTGCAAGGCATACCACATTTTCCTCTACCAATTCGAATGTGTTCATAGGCGGCAACGTCAGAGGCGCGCCGATAAACTGAAAGGTCATATTTGGAAGCTCAGTGTCCAAATTCGTTGCACTTGATACCTCCCAACACGTATCAAAATCATCATCACTATAATTTTTCCTTGGAAGCTTGATAATGCTCGAAAGTGTGGCAATCAAAGGCTCCACCATCACTCTATCAAGATAAGTTAAAGTCGTCCCTGAATCGATGATGACGTTCGGCTTAGAACCGAGAGTCGAATTAGATTTGCCGAGTTGGTCATGTTTCCGACTGTTATGTTGTCGAGGGCCAGGTAATAGAAAGTGCTTTCTTCCACGCCGAGGTTGAAAAGTGGAGTCGTTAGAGCACTTGGGCCAACTACGGCATTTTCACCCAAGTTTAAGAGACTGGACATCGTGTTCATGTCATATGGAACAAGACAATACGAGAATTTGTGATCGATCATCGGACCCAACTGCGATATAAGCGAAAGCGGCCCACCTCCTAGCCCAACTATACCGCCATCTGTGTTATCATTTCAGAATAAGTAGTTTGAAAAATCAGGGAAATGAAAGGAATTTTATGAATAATTACCGGCTCTGTCGAATGTTCCTATTGTGTTATGAGAACACCCAAACAAAACATTCGGGACTTGAATTGTTCCATTATTCGGAGAATCAAATGAAAAAGTTTCGGTCGACAGAACCCCGATAGTTGCAGAGCCATCCCCGTAAGAATATTCATACCCGCACAAAGAACCTGCACAGCGCCTACCTTCCGGAAAACTCATGCATGTGTTGCTAGCACAAGGAACCATTGCATACGTAGTCGAGCTATTCGGGTTGAATATTGGATCGGTTTGGTTATAACAAACTGTGCATGGACTGCATTGAGTCCATATGAGGTCGCTGCCGGTGTCGGCTGTTGCAAGAACCTGAAATTGGGGCGTTCCCATGTTGATTTCCATTAAGTATTCAAAACCTGCGGGGAATACTTTAGAGTCCATGTCTTGGGAAGCCATGGTTGTGGTACGGTTGGTAATCTTACTGAGGTAGTTGGCACGGGTTGTCGACCGATGGGCTGCGGCCTGGACCTGGGCCCATTTTGACATGGATGAGTTGTGGTAGGGTGAGTTCGGTGAGTCTCTGTGCATTAGGTTTATAGTGAAGCTCTTGCTGCATTGAGTGAAGCCAGCGCGAATGCAGTGAATATGAAAAATGTTAATAGAACGTTTGAAATCATGGTGTTTGATCGACGTATGTATACAAAGATTGAGAAGTGTATGGTTGTATTTATAGGTTTATAATGTGCAGTGGTCTTGAGGAGATTGCTACGTAAATGTTTATTTCTATATTTGTATATATCAAGACTGTTTGCCTTGATTGTATTTATAGGTTTATAATGTGGAGTGGTCTTGAGGAGATTGCTACGTAGACGTTTGCACTTAACTAAATAGGTTTATGACCTGGTTCAAATTCAACTGATTTCAGGCTTTTTTTTCTAATGTTTCTTCATTTTTATTTTTCTAATGAGCCATTATAAATGTTGTGTTTCATTGTCCATGGATAATAATGAATCAGAACTAGGAATACAAAGTAGAGCGGGTGGGGTGGAATGGTATGTTGTAGTGTCTAGAGCCACACTAGTAATGATGGTGAAGTCCCTTATGTGTGTACACACACACATACACATACTGATACTACTAGTATGTAGTTTGTGCAGATGACAAGGATATAAAATTTTTTGATGTAACTTACAATGTTATGTGCCGATGACAGGAATATGTACTTCTTTAGTGCGTAATCTATACAAAGACTACGAAAATTACATCTCTCAAAACCAATTAAATTGAAGTTGTTGTAATATTACAATGACTTTGTTATTTATGCGTCGATACCTTAAAGAACAGTTTGCTACTCAAATGCTTTGGTATATTTTGTTACTCCAAATAAATAAAAATCCGAAAGCCTGTGTGCTTGATAGATATGAAAAGGTGAGCAATACATTTTTGTTGTAAAAATTTGGTAACATATCTACCATTCACAATAAAATACTTGTTAAACTTTACATAGTGATAATTCCCATATGTATTATAAATTAATATTGCTTAACATAGATTGTTACAGTCAAATTTCAGAAGTTATTGCTGCAGGGAATAATTTCGTGCTCCATGATAGTTCTTAGAACATCTACATAACATACATACAGGTTATAATGTTATTGTAGCGATAATTGCCCAAACTTTTAGTCATCAGATAGTTATACAAATATTGATTGATTTTATGCATAAAGTAGTTGAATGGGGTAGTTTAAAGACAAGAGAATGTGCAAGCTGATCGATGTTACTTCATATATTGAACAAAAACTAATTTTCAATGAAACATATTTTTGACAAGGACATAATAGATACCTCAATGAGTATGTTTTGATGTGGAATATTTTTCTTTTGTGTTATACATTCTGGCAATTTCCTTAATTTCTTAAAGCAACCTTTCTTTTCAGTTTTTCTTGATGTAGTATGAAATAGGAACATAGAACACTTAATAAATGCGTTTTAGCCAAATGCAGCAGGCCTTTTGACTATAAAATTGGTGTCCAAGCCATAGATAAAGAAGGAAAAAACAAAACGTCATATTATGAAATTGTGTGTTTTGACTTTGTACATGTAAAAGATATACTTGCAAGTTTAAACATAATATGATGCCAAACGTATAAAAAGTTTACCTTTGATATGTCATCAATAATTTATAATTACCATGCTAACATCACTTCACCTAATTAGCATGCCTAGGTAAAGTTATGAATCATGCAAACTTGAAGAAGTGAGATACATGAACTGTCTTTTACTTTAATTTATAAGCAAAAAAAATTGATGGCCATGCCAAATTCTTCGACTCTTTAATTGGACATATAACGTTTTCGAGATTTTTCGGTCAATAACCGCAGAATCTTCTCCAAAACCCTCGCATTGGACATGTTATCTCCATTGCGTTTGAGTTGATTCATCGCTATTTGCACACGTGTGATGTAGTCAAATATCCCTTCAATTTTCTTCTCATCGCTTTCAACTCGCCGCGAAGACTTTTAAGCCACACCTGTTTAACTCAATTGGCACACTTATATATATATATATATATATATATATATATATATATATATATATATACATATATATATATCAGTGGTCGTAATTCAACATACTTAAGCCATGGAAGTAGCATATGCCCCAACGATCCGAAACTCTAATACCAATTTATTAAACAGAGAAGATAAATATAATTGTAAAGGAGGTTAGCCAAATAATTTTATTACTTATAATTCAACTTCTTTCTTCATTTGTCAATCATACTTGCTTTCTTGCTTACAATAGAACAAAATTACCACATATTCATAGTGGACTACTTATATTTACAAATAGACACAACTCTTTAGATATACATATACCTAATTGTTCTTTGTTTTATTTATTCTCATTTTTTTTAATCATCGTTAACGTTTAAATCATCGATCAAATAATAGAGAATTCAATCTCATCTTTAGCTGAAATTGCAAATGAGAAAAGACAGATTTGATTCTTACTTTGAGAAAGCAGTCAATACCTTAATTTTAAACTTCAGTGTTTACCACCGTTAACAAAACATGCAATAAATTAGATTAGGAAATTACCATCCACTTCTCACAAATTTTGGATCTGAATATGAAGATAGGATAATTTTTTTGTTTTCATAATTATACTCTTTTCCAAAGAGAGTAACTGAAAGTGTTTAAGGTTTTGGTGTTTTGACTAATTGTGAAAGATGTAAAAATGTGTGTTTTATTTAGGAGTGGCAATTAGACGCGACCCTTAAACCCGAATCCGACTCGACGGACCTCGGTTCTAGATGGATCGGATTTTGTCTGATTTAACTACATATTTTATAAATCTAGATCTCAACGGAGCTTTGGATCTGGTCTAGTCGGATCGATTCGGGTTCAGTTGGATAATAACTATAAAAATATATGTATTTCAATGTTTTTGGATCAGATCTTTAAGATCAGGTCAGTACGGGTCGGATTTGATTTGATTTTTATTGTATTTTTCTTCATCTAGACCTGACCCGAAACCCAATGCGTTAGTTTCGATTCTGGTGCAGGCTTTTTGCATTTGATTACAAGGTATTCATAATTTCATACACATAAAACTTCGGTTGATTTGTTTATGGATGTTATGGTATGCAATTTATGTGCATGCTGTAGACATGACATCAAACCTTTACTTATGTAGCTTAATTATTTTCTCGCGGAGAACCGCCGAAGAGAAATAGCCGATTCAAACTGCAGCGGTGTCCAAATTGAAAGCCTTGATGCTATGTTATCAGCCGCAGTTCAGTGCGTTTCTTCGAACACTGAGGATAGGCCTACAATGCATAAAGTGGTGCAGATATTGGAGTCTGAGGTCATGACTCCTTGCCCTAGTGAGTTTTACGACTCTAATTTAGAGGGTGAAAATAAATAAATTACGTCCTAATATTGCTTGATACTTGTGAGATTTTTGGGAGTTTCCACATATAATTCTGCGACTCTTTCTTGTGTAATTTATTTATTCTTTGTTGCAAATGATGTAAATGAAACATTGCCATGTAGTATCATCATAATATGTTCCATCCTCTTCATAAATTTGAGCAAATTGTGCTTTTCATTTCCTTTCAATCAAAGTTGACGAAAGTATTCCCGCATAATTTCAAAAAAAAAAAAAAAAAAAAAAAAAAATCAATAAATTAGCTAACAAGTACATTGTAATCGAAGTAACCATGTGGAAATGCATTTTTATTTTTTGTGAGAAAACATATTAATTTCTTTTTTCTTCTCATGACCTCTACTGCTTTGTACAGTCAGTAGGCTCAAAGGACAACTTTTTTGAAGCAAGATCATACTCAATAAGCAAATTCTGCTGAGCCAAATTTCCGAAAATATGAATATGTTCTCTTGCTATGATTGCAAAGCATACCACATTTTCCTCTACCAATTCGAATGTGTTCATAGGCGGCAAAGTCAGAGGTGCGCCGATAAACTGAAAGGTCATATTTGGAAGCTCAGTGTTCAAATTAGTTGCATTTGATACCTCCCAACACGTATCAAAATCATCATCACTATAATTTGCCCTTGGAAGCTTGATAATGCTCGAAAGTGTGGCAATCAAAGGCTCCACCATCGCTTTATCAAGATAGGTTAAAGTTGTCCCTGAATCGATGAAGACGTTTGGCTTAGAACCGAGAGTCGAATTTAGATTTGCCGAGTTGGTCATGTTTCCGACTGTTATGTTGTCGAGGGCCAGGTAATAGAAAGTGCTTTCTTCACCGCCGAAGTTGAAAAGTGGAGTCGTTAGAGCACTTGGGCCAACTACGGCATTTTCACCCAAGTTCAAGAGACTGGACATCATGTTCATGTCATATGGAACAAGACAATACGAGAATTTGTGATCGATCATCGGACCCAACTGCGATATAAGCGAAAGCGGCCCACCTCCTAGCCCAACTATACCGCCATCTGTGTTATCATTTCAGAATAAGTAGTTTGAAAAATCAGAGAAATGAAAGGAATTATATGAATAATTACCGGCTTTGTCGAATATTCCTGTTGTGTTATGAGAACACCCAAACAAAACATTCGGGACTTGAATTGTTCCATTATTCGGAGAATCAAATGAAAAAGTTTCGGTCGACAGAACCCCGATAGTTGCGGAGAAATCCCCGTAAGAATATTCATACCCGCACAAAGAACCTGCACAGCGCCTACCGTCCGGAAAACTCATGCATGTGTTGCTAGCACAAGGAACCGTTGCATATGTAGTCGAGCTATTCGGGTTGAATATTGGATCGGTTTGGTTATAACACACTATGCATGGACTGCATTGAGTCCATATGAGGTCACTGCCGGTGTCGGCTATTGCAAGAACCTGAAATTGTGGCGTTCCCATGTTGATTTCCATTAAGTATTCAAAACCTGCGGGGAATACTTTAGAGTCCATGTCTTGGGAAGCCATGGTTGTGGTACGGTTGGTAATCTTACTGAGGTAGTTGGCACGGGTTGTCGACCGATGGGCTGCGGCCAGGACCTGGGCCCATTTTGACATGGATGAGTTGTGGTAGGGTGAGTTCGGGGAGTCTCTGTGCATTAGGTTTATAGTGAAGCTCTTGCTGCATTGAGTGAAGCCAGCGAATGCAGTGAATATGAAAAATGTTAATAGAACGTTTGAAATCATTGTGTTTGATTGACGTATGTATACAAAGATTGAGAAGTGTATGGTTGTATTTATAGGTTTATAATGTGCAGTGGTCTTGAGGAGATTGCTACGTAAATGTTTATTTCTATATTTGTATATATCAAGACTTTTTGCCTTGATTGTATTTATAGGTTTATAATGTGGAGTGGTCTTGAGGAGATTGCTACGTAGACGTTTGCACTTAACTAAATACGTCTATGACCTGGTTCAAATTCAACTGATTTCAGGCTTTTTTTTCTAATGTTTCTTCATTTTTATTTTTCTAACGAACCATTATAAATGTTGTGTTTCATTGTTCATGGATAATAATGAACCAGAACTAGGAATACATAGCAGAGCGGGTAGGGTGGAATGATATGTTGTAGTGTCTAGAGCCACACTAGTAATGATGGTGAAGTCTCATGTGTGTATATACACACACATACACATACTGATACTACTAGTATGTAGTTTGTGCAGATGACAGGGATATAAATTTTTTTGATGTAACTTACAATGTTATGTGCCGATGACAGGAATATGTACATCTTTAATTGGTAATCTATACAAAAACTACGAAAATTACATCTCTCAAAACCAATTAAATTGAAGTTGTTGTAATATTACAACGACTTTGTTATTTATGTGTCGATACCTTAAAGAACAGTTTGCAACTCAAATGCTTTGGTATATTTTGTTACTCCAGATAAATAAAAATCCGAAAGCCTGTGTGCTTGATCGATATGAAAAGGTGAGCAATACATTTTTGTTGTAAAAATTTGGTAACATATCTACCGTTCACAATAAAATACTTGTTAAACTTTACATAGTGATAATTCCCATATATACAATAAATTAATATTGCTTAACACAGATTGTTACAGTCAAATTTCAGAAGTTACTACTACGGGGAATAATTTCGTGCTCCATGATAGTTCTTAGAACATCTACATAACATACATACAGGTTATAATGTTATTGTAGCAACAATTGCCCAAACTTTTATTCATCAGATAGTTATACAAATATTGGTTGATTTTATGCGTAAAGTAGTTGAATGGGGTAGTTTAAAGACAAAAATGTGCAAGCTGATCGATGTTACTTCATATATTGAACAAAAACTAATTTTCAATGAAACATATTTTTGAACAAGGACATAATAAATACCTCAAGAAGCATATTTTGATGTGGAATATTTTTCTTTTATGTTATACATTCTGGCAATTTCCTTAATTTCTTAAAGCAACCTTTCCTTAATTTCCTTAATTTCTTAAAGCAACCTTTCCTTAATTTCTTAAAGCAACCTTTCTTTTCAGTTTTTCTTAAAGCAACCTTTCTTTAAAAAAAACAAAACGTCATATTATGAAATTGTGTGTTTTGACTTTGTACATGTAAAAGATATACTTGCAAGTTTAAACATAATATGATGCCAAACTTATAAAAAGTTTACCTTTGATATGTCATCAATAATTTATAATTACCATGCTAACATCACTTCACCTAATTAGCATGCCTAGGTAGAGTTACGAATCATTCAAATTTGAAGAAGTGAGATATATGAACTGTCTTTTACTTTAAATTATAAGCAAAAAAAATTTAAGCGTAACATTTATGCTTACGATTGATTGCGTTAAATGTTAAGTTTTATCAAGGATTTTTGTCTATCATGTCGGTAAAATAAGTCGCTAAAAGATTGAAAATGACTTATCATCACATTATAGGGTGTTGACACGCTTTTTATTCAAAATTGTAACGCATCAAGATTTCAGTTAGCAACGCGCTTAAGCGTCAAAAACATCGTCAGACAACACAAAGCGATTTGGTCAAAGTCGCGACGTGTTCAGAAAGTAATTGACAATGGCGTCGATTCATGAAATCGTCGTCGATGGACTCGGAAAATCTGACGCAGCAAAAATACATGATCGACTTGGTCCGATCAGCTCAAAATGCTTAAACACGTTGGTTCGTTCACGTGGCAAAACTTATCGTGGAAAAATATATGGGTTCCGGTAAAATCATGTTTCGCGCAACCAAAAATAGCTGACCAGCATTTGCCAATATCATGACTCACAGCACGATCAAACTTGGTAAAATCGGCATTTGCCAAAAAACAGTATCGCGCACTCAAAAACAGCTGATCGGCTAGCACGATCACGAAAAATGACTACCGTGACTCACGACATTGAAATCTGGTGAATTGACAAAATCTGATTTGATATGTCAGAAATGCTTGATCGGCACGTGAAAATCATGAAAAATCACGTGTAACATCTTGGCTGATCACTCTGGAAAATTTGGTAAATCTCGTAAATTTGGCACATTTAGCGTATTCGAAGTGATGGAAAACACGGTCAGATCACCCAAATACGTGTATCAGACACAGGCCGATCATTTGGCAAATTTGGCAAGGCAAGAGGGATTCGAAATTTGAGACACGAAATCTGGCAGGGCAAAAAGGGGTGATCAACTCAGTCGGATTCAAAATTTATGTGTGTTCGTATCATGGCCAAGGGATACGAAATTTGACAGATTCGGTAGGGACTTGAAATTTGGCTTTTACCAAGCCAATTTGACAAATTGATCTGGCACATGTGGATCGAGTGATTTTACGTGATCAATGATCACAGGATTTTGGGATACAAAATCTGATGAGTGGCAAAGTGCCAGATTTCGTGGCAAACATGATTTTACCGTGTTGATCGGTTGCTTTTGCTTGATCAACACACATATTCAATGTTTTTTTCAGGGATATGAAATTTCAAAGTGGCAAATGTGCCAAAAAAGTGGCAAATCACATTGTTCTCATTCACAAGATTTAACCAGATTTTCCAGTTTTCACAATTTTTCAACATAACTTTGGTTTTTCGACTTCGATTTAAGGATGTGAATTTCTATCCCTCAGGGGAACGAAATTTGGGCTGACACACCCAAAACTCAGCTATAAATATCCCCAAGCTTGGCATTCAAAAGGGTTAGTTCTCATTTGGTATTTTGGACTTCTTGGAGCTCTCAAACATAATTAATGGCAGTCACCTTCTTCTCCATTACCATTGAACATGGCATGCACATCTAAAACATTGCCCAAAAGTTTTCCTTCAGCTTTTGGACATTCACAAGGACATTTTCACTACTTTTAGATTGTTTTGGATATTTTTGGATTTGTTGGACATTGAAGCTACTTTTTGGACACTATTATCCAAGTTAACACCTTTTTCACCCAACGAAGAAAAAGAAGAACATTTTGGACAAAATGTTGAATTAACAAATATTTAGTTGTTCTATTGCAACACTTTGTACACAAATATTGTCTGAAATGGTACAACAATTGTATCAACTATTATATGATGAATGATTACTATGAAGTGGACGTAGGCGTTAGTGCCAAACCATTATAAAAAGTTGTGTTCTCCCTGCATTTCTTTATTTTGGATTTGGATTACGTTGTTTCTATTAAACGTACACTCGAGGGTTGGCGTGCGTTGAATCGACGATAATTCCTCATGTCAACACTTTGGCATGCCAGGTAGGGGGGCTCACAACTTCAGCTTCTGTCTCAGTTCTCGATTTTAGTTTTCTGCTTTAGTTCTAGACCTTAGCTCTCGACTTTGATCTTCGGATTTCGGAATTCAACTTCAACTTTCACTCAAAAACCTCTCACTTCTCGCTATGGTCAAAAGCTAGTAGCTAATTTGCTCGGAAGGAGTATGTGTGGTGGAAGAACAAGAACTCTCCTCGACCGGACACCCATCCAACTTTGTCACCCGGGGCGACATCGACGGAGTTGTCAAAGATCTGACTAAAGATCTTACTTCTCGCTTAGAGCAACAGGAAGAACATTTCTGTTGCCAAGAGGCCACCATAGCCACTCTTCTCGCCCAACTTGAAGGATTTACAAGGAAGTCATGCCAAGAAAACATTGTCGTAACAAGCGCTAGTGTTTCGCGAGGATTAGCTCTGGACTTGGGGGAAATTCTCGAAGAACAACCCCGTGTTGGCATCAACCCACAGGAAGCTATTGGATCAGGCAATGGGAATGTTGCTCAAGCGCCGGTGCGTGCAGTTTTGGACATTGGAACTCTAGTAGTCCTTAATCTTGGATTTTTGCCCGCCGAGGCACCTCCAGTCAGGATCGAGCCAAATATTTTGCTTGCCGCTCGACCTTTTGCTAACATTGGACTTGACGCAAGGGGCACCAACGTCAATTTGCATAATTTGAAGCAGTTTCTTGGCATGGGCAATGAAAGTCAAGTCGCCGATGACATTCGACGCTACGCCCGTGGCGGGGCAGCCCATGCCAGCTTGGATTGCATTACATGCAGCCCCTTCACTCTAGACATCAGGAACTTTTAGTACCCATCGGACTTCAAGTTGCCATTATTAGAAGCTTTTGACATTAGGAAGGATCTTACTATTCATCTCATGCACCATATGTTGAAGTACATTCGGCCTCAGTTGGCGTCATAGCCAAGTGCTTCCCTCTTTATCCTACTGACATTGCGGCTTTATGGTTCAGACAGTTGGAACCAGAATCGATCAACAGCAGGAGAATTTTGGTTGCAAGATTTGTTGAGCAACTCAGAGTTCACATTTCTCGACCAAGGAACGCCATGACTTTAACGTCAGTCAAGCAGAGAACCATCGAGACTCTACGCAAATTCCTTGAGCGATTCAATGCAGCGGTGGCCTCTGTTGATGGGATGGATTCATCCATGGTCGTAATGGCCACCGTCTCTGGAATTTTTGAAAAAACCAACTTCAAGGTCTCACTGTGACGAGACCGACCAAGGGACCTCGATGAATTCTATTTCGAGGCCGAAAGATTTCTTAGGGAGGTGGACTGTCACGATCAAAAGCCTGTACAACGAGCCAACTCCATAACAGGCTCAGGGCGATCTATGCTCGACATAGGCAAGGGTAAATCTCGGGACAACCAAAACTTCCTGCCTCACTACGAGCTAAAGTTCCCAACCTACACTAAGCTCACTCATGGCCTAGAAATGATTTACCTCGACATACATGAAACTGCGCCTTTCCAGAAGCCTCCCAGGAGAGATCCGACTCTGCAGCAGGCAAGCTATGGCAAGTACTACTTATTTCGTGAACTGCTAGGTCATGACACCGACCACTCCAGGAAGTTTCGCGATCTTGTCGAAGCATGCATCAGGCATGGTGATCTACAACAGTACGTCCGAAATCTAACAACGGCTGCTCCACCTGCTTTTCCCCCACAACATCTTAGGATAGGTATAGGACTGGTCGCCTCCAGGGCATGGTCATCGACTGACATAGTTCTACAAGACCCTCCTAGGCTTTCTCGGACCCCGATCCGACACTTTTGTTGTTGTTGTTGGCGGCTTCTCACCCTTTCTTGTTTTTTCCTTTTCCATATAATCAAAGAAGCAAAGTCGACCGCATGCACGGAACCAACTTGTGGTCTCCAATCGTGTTCGGGGTTGGATTAATTACCGTTGCACTCATGAGGAATTAATAAAATACTACTTTAGGGATCCGATCCACACTAGATCCATCTAGTATAATCATAGGGCTTCGGCTCCACACTGGATCCGACCAATAAAAACATACGGCTCCGACTCCAAACTGGATTCCTCTAGTATAAATATAAGACTATGGTCTCCCCCACACTAGATCCATCCAGTATAAACATAGGGCTCGGCTCCACACTTGATTCATCCAGTACAAACATAGGGCTTCGGCTCCACACTAGATCTTTCCAGTATAAACATAAGACTCCGGTATCTCCCACACTGGATCCATCCATTATAAATATAAGACTCTGGTCTTCCCATCCCTGATTTGTTGGGTATGAACTTTTATGTGACGACCGCCCTAGCTCCCGCACTAAACAAGAGGAATAATGCGCTGAAAGACGTGCTAGACAGCTATGGACGATCATCAGGGTAGGATAACATACGCAGAACCTGTCGTATAACTCACAACGCAAGGATAAAATATAATAGAACATATACAATATGCAATAACAGTGAAGCCGAATTGAGAAGAATTTTAAAATTTCATATCATCATGAATTATCCAAACATTAGAATGGATACAACATCAAAATCTGTACAAATTGCCTGACTACGGGTCACTCAGAGAATACATCAAACATGACAGCGGAAAACACCAAATAGTAGATAATAGGAAACAATACACCTTGGATCATCGTTAATTGTATGATTGACCACGACATTCCATCCGTCAAGGGCTAATGGTAACCCTGGTTATAGCAAAACCCCATACGCCTTTCATCGATACGTATCTAGGACTTTCATCGATACCCAGGGTACCCGACTAATCATCTAGTCTTTTAGGCGTCCCTATTGTACCCCTGCTTTGAGTCAGCTAGAACCTGCAACAACGATAATCCCTCGGCCTTCAATATCTCTAGTCGTCTTCATCGACGACTATACATAAGCTCAAATCATCTTGAGCAGCCATTATCCACGGGCTCAATTCATCTTGAGTCGTTTTCACATTCGTTACATTTCATCAATCAACGAACACTTCACCACACTTCAAACATTCCATATTGAACTCACGTCAAAGCTACAACCATCATCCAACCAAAAAAACTATGTTTGGTTGATAGTTGATTCACAGCGTTTCACCCTTTTTGCTATGCGTCACAATCCACAATGTTTCATTTCTCCTACTACAACGTTTCTAAAACTTTATGGTCTCTCAACACCCACTATGGCCGATCCATCGGAACGCTCCCCGTTGATCCGTCCATTTTCATGGATCGCCTATGATCGACCCACTCTAATGCCGACCCATCAAATACAGTGCTCCATCAAGCACTACCGATCCATCCAACGCAGCGCTTCATAAATCGTTGCCGACCCATCGATTTGTAAGTATACCGATCCATATGTTGCGCACTGCCGATCCATCACCTTTTCCTGTGTCGATTCATCGTTTTTTTATTGGTCGATCCATCCACTTGCGCATTCGATCCATCTTGAAAACCATGCCCGATCCACCCTGAAAAAACATAATCTATCCGTCGTGAAACCATAGCTAGTCCATACATTTGCAAGCAGACTGGTCCATCAAAATACACTGCTGATCCATCCCATTTTTATTGCCCGATCCATGCCAAGTACTCCACGACCGATCCATCAACCTATGCAACTGATCCATGCCCATATCCAACCAATCCATCGCCATTTCTTAAACAACAAGCCACCGTCCAATGCCTTTTGCCTGATCCAATTCTTCATCTAGCGCACCCTTGGTCGATCCCTTTTTTTTTACCGTGTTCTCGGCTAATCCACGTTTCGATGTTCGAACCAAAACATAGTCGATTCAAAGTCATCAAATTTGAACCAACATTTAATATCACAATCGAACAATGATCAATCAAACATTCATACATCAACAACATATGAAATTCACCAAATCATGATTAAACAATCAACGAATCAAATAAATGGATTTAACTTGCAAAAACGTAGAATCAACACAGGAATTTACCATTATAATCTTACTAGATTAGATCCTATAGTGATTCAAATTGAAAATATACTTACATCGATTAGATCTAGGTGAAATCAACTTAAAATTATGAAAATAATATCAAACAACCCATATACTCGATTGAATCTGTGTGAAAGATGCTTATCACTCACCAAACCCACAAATTAGCTTGAAAACAATGATCTACAAATCTATACAGCGAAGAACGATCTTCAAATCAACCAATTTGATGCGATCTACTCTTCCTTGGTGTTGATCTTCAATCTTCTAATGTAGATCTGAGAAATTAATGGAGTGGAGATGTATTTGATTGAGCAAGGAGGATCATGAGCTCAACCAAATAAGAGAATGAAGAAACTAAACCATTCTCCTTTCCTATACCCCTCTATTTATATCCAACAGCCTCTAGCCTTAATGGGTCTCACTAATCAGCCCATTAATGACTAATTAGTCTGTCCAGAATTTGTGTAGCACTAAAACATCAATTCCTCCTAAACCGTTGAACCAAATCTTTGATGTGACCACTCTACGGAATCGGAAACATCATTTCCCTTTCAATGGAATCAATCCCAACACCAAATTCGATCCCAATCAAAAGTTATGCCCCATACAAAACTGAAAGGGGCAAAATGGTCACAAATAAAATTGCTAAAAATTCTGGACATGTCTCATATACCCATAAACAACATTTAAAAATATGAGAATCGTCCAACCCTTAGGAAATTAAATAAAAATATTTTTCGATCCTTTGATACGTAAAATGCGGGTCGTTACATTTGGACTTTGGTTCATAGCTTTAGACTCCGCTCCACGATTTCCCTTGAAGGTAGGGCCTATCGGGTGTTAAGGTTCCTTGAATAAGTTTGCCAAACATAAGAACTACCCGACTTGGTCCGCCAAGCACCTTATCACGACCCTCTTGTCGCAAGAATCTTCACAGCCTGGCTCTTCCTATACATAACATTGCATAACTTGGTCCACCAAGTGCAAAATTTTCTTTTACTACTTGCTCCGGTAAGACTCAGCAAGACCATGGCTTCCTATTTTCTAGGCCTAAGGCATCTCGGGCTCAACACTTCATCCTAATACGATCCGCGTGGTCATCAGAATTCTATTCTAGGCATGATCTCAGTAATCGGCGAAGTTTTGTTTTATCACGACCTCAGTGATCATCCATCCTTTGCTTAAACGCAACCTCTATAGTCACTGGGCTACTCCGGCTATCTCAGACTTATTGGACTTTCTAGTTATTCAAGCCAATTAGACTCCAGCAATCCTTTGGATATTCTAGCTCTTCTGGTTGTCTCTAAACGATCCAAAGCGATCGTCGGCTTTGATCGAATTCCAGGCCCTTTGGATTTCTGGTTAAAGGATAATAAGATCCGGCGCAATCGTAGCTCTTTGGTTTTTCTAATTATAGAAGTTCGCTTAAGACTTCTGCCAGCTTTGGTTTCTGGATTTCTGGTCTTTTCGCAAAACACATCTTCCTCCTACCAAGCAAGACATGTTTTAGGGGGTAAAATATTAACATTCTTTTTGGCCAAAGCTGTCATGCGTCAAGATTTTAGTTAGCAACGCGCTCAAGTATCAAAAACATCGCCAAAAAACACAAAGCGATTTGGTCAAAGTCGCGGCGTGTTCAGAAAATAATTGAAAATGGCGTCGATTCATAAAATCGTCGCCGATGGACTCTGAAAAATTGGAATAGTAAAAATACGTGATTGACTCGGTTCGATCAGCTCAAAACCTATTATTATGTAAGTCGAAGATTAAAACATGCCAAAATCCATTACCCGGTCATTGAGATTTTAGCTTATCGGTTAATATTGAATGCACGAAAATTACGTTCATATATCCAAGCACACCCTATAAAAGTCTTAACCAGCCTACTCTTAAAAAAGTATTTAGTAAACAGAAACTTCCGAAAGACTCATAAAGTGGGGTATCGAGTTGAGTTAGTAACTACGAATGACAATAAAAGGCCAAACATTAGCCGACTTTGTAAATGAGTGCACTGGGTTCATTAAACAACAAAGTGAGAGATTTAAAATCAAAGTGGAAGTTGTTAATTGACAAAGCATCTAACGAGCAAGGAGCCGGTGCTGGATATGTTATTATAACACCGAAAGCGCATCAACTACATTACGCTATGAAATTAGGATTCCCTACAGCTAATAACGTAGCAGAGTATGAATCGATGGAGGCTGGTTTGACTTTGGTAAACGAATTCAAAATTTTGCGAATACAAGTTTTAAGTGACTCTCAACTCGTCGTCAACCAGCTCAAGCAGACATATCAAACTAAGGATCCAAAAATTTCATGATATGCCAGGAAGATATTGGAAATGCTTGAAACATTTAAAGATTTCTCAATATGTGGAATACCAAGAGGAGAAAACTCCTAAAAGATTCATTAGCCAAATTGGCCAGCTCAAGAGGAGCACCGGAAACACGAATAGTCCTAGGATATCAGGCAATGCCTATCATCGAGGAAAATTAATCTATTATAGCCTGAAGTAAAGAAAAGTAAGGGACAACACCTGAATCTTTTCCATAAATGAAAACCCTTCCGAGAATCGTAACGAAGTAACTGGATGACACTGGTACTAGAATATATAAACAAGAAAATACTCCTTTCGAACAAAAAGCGAAAACCAGGAAAATTAAAAGGAAAGCTTCCAGTTTTGTCATAATAGATGGGATTATGTACAAATGAGGTATACATTCTCATACCTGAGACGTGTAAATCCTAAGGATGGCGTAATTTTTTTTACCGAAGCACATGAAGGATTCTGTGAATATATTCTGATGGGATAAAATTGGCTTAAAGAATGATACAAGAAGGATTTTTCTGGCCTCAAATGACCAAACCAGCTATTAACTTGGGAAAGATATGAGGTAAATGTCAAAGGTTTGCTAAAATTCCTTGCTTACCCCTAAATGAATTGAATCTTGTAACAAGCCAGTGACCGTTTGATATACGTGGAACAAGTCTTATTGGATCCTTAACAATTTCCAAAAGGGGATCAAAATATGCCATAGTAGCGATCAGTTATTTTACTAAATGGGTAGAAGCATAGCCACTTCCAAAAATAAGTTCCGAAAAGGTTTTGAGACTCGTCATCAAAAATATTGTAACAAGGCTTGGGATACACCATAAGATTATATCAGACAATGGAACTCAGTTCTAAAGCGAAGAATTTTCGAACTAGCTGAATTGACCCTTATAACAAGCCAACGACCGTTTGATATACAGGGAACAATTATTGTATCCTTAACAATTTCCAAAAGGGAATCAAAATATGCCATAGTAGCGATCAGTTATTTTACCAAATGGGTAGAAGCATAGCCGCTTTCGAAAATAAGTTCCGGAAAGATTTTGAGACTCGTCATCAAAAATATAGTAATAAGGTTTGGGATGAACCACAAGATTATATTAGACAATGGAACTCAGTTCGAAAGCGAAGAATTGTCATGGTTTTGGTTCAAGAATGGAATAATATGGAGTTTCTCACCGGTCACACACCTAAATGCCAATGGGCTTGTTGAAGCCGCAAATAAAACAGTCAAAACTATGCTAAAGAAGCAGTTGAGTAGAGTAAAGGGAAATTGTGTAGATGAATTACCCTCGGTCCTTTGGGCATATCGAACACCTACCAATATGGCTACATGTCATACACTTTACTACTTATCTTTTGGATGTGAAGCGATGCTTTCGGTCAAAATAAAAGTACCATCTTATAGAAGAATTGCCTATGCCTTCGATGAAAACCAGGAATTGAGGCAGGAGTCCTTAGACTTACTTCCAGAATTACGAGATGAAGCCTCTATCCGAACAATGGAATATCAAATAAGGATGACTCGATACTATAATAATCGAGTTAATCAAAGTATGTTTAAGGAAGGAGACCTGGTTCTCCGAAGGGTAATGGCCAATACCAAAAATCTAGCAAACGGACCATAGGGCCCAAATTGGGAGGGAACTTTAGTAGTTCACATGATAATACCATTAGAAGCTTACTAACTGTCACCCTAATGGAAATATGGTCCCATGAACTTGGAACGCATAACATTTAAGGCCATATTTTACTACTAAGGTAATAAAATAATAAGGGAGCAATTCCCTATGAGGGTCAAAGGAACTAAACCCAAAGGACAGTGAAAAGAAAATAAAGTCGAAAGTTTGGAAATTCATTTACAAGGTTAAAGAAATGAAGGAATAAATCCAAATATAAAAATAATAATTTCAACTTGATTGAGGGTGAAGTGCCCTTAACATAATGGATTAGTTTAGAAACTCTTGGGTATATCCTAGGTCCTTCCTCTGAAAAGGGAAGGGGGGTAAGCTCAGGAAATCACACGCCTATACCTAAGCCCAGGGTATATCTTTGGCACCTCCTAGAGGGAGGAGGGTAAGCCATCATTCGTGTCCAAGGGCTATGGTGACGCACCGAAGCCCTTAACGCTCCTGATGGACAGGTTAAGGCGCCCTCTAGAGGAGCGACGGGTAAGCCCGGAGATATGGCCCGACTCTGAAGGAAGTGCACTTTGCCTCTTATCATTACATAATCAAGCCCATCCTCTACTTCGACATAAGCACACCTACTTTTGTTTGTGTCCTATACCAAACAAGGGATCCAAAGCTCAAAAAGAGCTTTAAAGCTTGCCAAAGATTCTACTTTAGAAAATGCTCATAATGGCCAAAAATAAATTAAAACCGAAAGCGCTTTCAAAAAAAACCAGAAGAGGACATTTCGAATTCTCCTTAACAAGACAAAGATGGATCTGCCAAAACCAAGAGAGGACATTTCGAATTCTCCTTAAAAGGCCAAAGATTGCTCCGAAAAAACCGAAAGAGGCCATTTTGGGTTTTCCTTAAAAAGCCGAAAGAGGCTCCGCTTATTTCAGAAAATATTCTTTGGTCTTCTATTCCTTATTACCCGAATTTGGGTATCCTAAGCCAAAAGAGGCTCCTCTTATTTCAGAAAAATAATCTCTGGTGTTCTATTCCCTTATTACCTATATCCGAGTATCCTATGTCAAAAGTTGCTCCGATTATTTCAGAAAATAATCTCTAGTCAACTATTTCCTTATTACCCGAATCTGGGTGTCCTAAGCCAAAAGAGACTATGCTTATTTTAGAAAATAGTTTATGATCTTCTATTTTCTTACTACACGAATCTGGATTTCCTATGCAAGAAAAACCTTCGTTTTTCTAATTATTACTCGAATCTGGGTTTCCTATGAAAGAAAAGGCTTCGTTTTTTATTATTACACGTGTCTAGGTTTTTCAAGCCGGAAAAGTCTTTACTCCTCTACTAAAACCCTATATCCAGGTTTCGGGATTTTATACAATTTCGTATCAAAGTTTTACCCGAACGAGGGCTCACCGGATTATTTTTGAAATGTGGATTTCTTTAACCAAATCCGGGATTCGGATTTTCTAAATCATAAAATGACTTCATCATTTTCCCCGAGTATGGGTTCTTTACAAATATTATTTGAATCTGGGGAATAATCATTAATTATGCCTAGCTTGGGATTCGAGCTCGACGCATCGAAGATAATGGTGAACCAAACGATATCTTTTAAAGTTCGTCCAAAGAACAAAAGCTTCTTTCACAATAAAGGGAGCGCTAAATGCTAACCAAAAAATCATTCGAATAATGTGAAAGGACAAAATAGAAGAGGAGGATCTCCAAAAGTAGTTAAGGATGAGAATAGGAAGGGGAAATATCGCAAGTTTAGCTAAAGACATCGCGAAGCACACACATACATTCCCAAGCCTGCCTTAAGGGGTAACCCAGTTTAACTACCAGTAGAGCCCTCCGGAGGAAATAAAGCAAAGCTTTCAACGCATACCCCCACGGTTTAAGGAAAAAATCCATAATTTGTATATCACGTAGGACAGCGAATCCAGGTCCAAAGCCTTTAAGCATCAAAGGAAAAGCATGGGGAAAAAGGTTAGAAAGACAAAAAGCTCCTGCACACCCATCCCTTTCATATCCAAATAAAATTTCCTATTAGCACCATAAATAACCAAGGCAGATGAAGTGTAAAAATCGAGGAGAAGAAGTGCAAGAGCCAAGGCAACCCGAAGGAAGAAGTACTAGGCCTTCGACAATATCTTTTTGAAATATGGGGAGGAAGGATAAGGAAATTTAATTTAGACCAGGATTCCCTTTTTGGTCTCAACCGAAAGGGAAATAAATTCATACCTACTGACTCTAGAAGGGAAAACGACAGAAGTAAGCCAAGGACCAAACATCAAGAGAAACGAAGAACGAGCTAAGAACCACAAAAAAGAAAATTTGTAATGAGAAGTATTGACACCAAAAATTGGTACAACACCCAAGAAATAAGATTGTTGAGAATAAATGAAGACAAATAAAAAAAATGAAGAGAAAAGTGATCACACATAAGTTTATAGTGGTTCGGCGTTAACGAGCCTACGTCCACTTTATAATCTCTTATATATGAAATGTTCTATTACAGATGAAACAGTCACCACAATAATATAATCAGACATTGGCCAAAAAAGATCCTCCTTTTCAGTCCAGAAGGTCTATTTATAGATGCTACAGTGTTTAAATTAGCTAAGGTACGTGTTATCCGATCCAGATTTTTAGGAGAGCATGAAGAAGCGTTCTTCTCATAATGAGTGGCATGATTTGAATGAGTAGTGATAGGTAGCAGTTGATCCATTATTCAAGGATGGCTAGAACCATTCAATTAGGAGTAGGAGCAAATCTTCAGGAGGATATTTGGCACAGAATCAAGCTTGGCCTGACCTGATCGACCCGAAGACCGCGGGCTCCATCTAGATTGCATATCGGGTTTGTGTACTCGGCCTAAGTCTTAGGCTCAGGTCGAACCACCCATCGGTCGAGTAGTTTCTTTGTCAGGGTCATTCGGTCTGTAACAACCCGTATTTTGAATAACATGTTATAACATAAATCAAGGCAGAATTAAATGTTAAGATCTGAATCAAGAGAAACGGCATGTGCCATTGCGTTCGTCTCTGAAAAATAAGCGAAATAGAATCTATGTTTTCGAAAATCGGAGTCCGTATGACCCAGTTATGGCCCGTTGAAGTTTTCAGAAAATTCCAAGTCCAAGAACAGTTCAAAAATCGAATCTGGAGCCAAACAGACTGAGCGGGAAAATTTCCCGCCCAGCCCCCAAGTCGACTGGGGAGTCGACTTGGGAGTCGACACCCCCCAGTTGGTGTTGACTGGGGAGTTGACACCCCTGTCGACCTGGGTGTCGACCTGGGTGGTCGGGCCAGTTTGGCCTGGTGCACCTGCTTGTCCCTTTGAGTCTTGTTTCTGGCCCTGTGACGAATTTTGATGGCTGGGATCTAAACTACGGCTAATCCTATGGCCTAAACTAACCTAAACTTCTATAAAAAGACCCTAAGACCTAGCCTAAACTCACATTAATCATTCCTGCAACGAAGATGCCAAAATGCTCCTTGATCATGGCCTCCATCTTCTTCATGAAAGCTTGAATGTTCTAAGCTAGTAAAAGAGCCATCTTTCTTCATCAAAGCAAGGATCTTCTTCTTATTTCTCAAGACTTGGAGTGGATCTTATCCATTTGGAGATTTCTAGTGTTGCTACATCATTCATAAAGATTCTATCTTATTCTAATTGTGTTCTAGTCTCTTTACCACGCTTTGTAAGCCCCATTCTACTCTTAGATTTAAACTATGAACTTAGTATGACATGTAGTGACTTGAAATTGGGCTTAGGTGTAATGTTTACCTAGATCTATCATTTTATGCATAGATCTATTCATGACTCTTTTGATCTATGACTATCGGACTTTCACCTTGACTTTTTGGGTAGAAAGCTATGATCTTTGTTTGGGAATGTTGCATAATGCAACATAGAAACCCTCATGACCTTATGTTAACTTGCTATGATGTGACCTATATGCTAATCGCAAGTTTACCATCCTATTTGCTAAGTTTAATGACATTTATGTATAGATTGGAATTGGACCTAAGTGCAATATTTGCCTTGAACCTATCATTGTATGCATAGATCTATTCATGTTTCTCTTGATCTATGATTGTGTATCTATCATGAACCTAGTACCTTTCATGTTGACTTTTGGGAAAAATGCTATGAAATGGATTATGGCTTATGCATGTTAACAAACCTTAACCCCTCATGTCCCTTAACATGCATATGATAACATTGAACCTATTTGCTATGCACAAGTTGGGATTGTCACCCTTTATACTATTATCATGTTTGAGGCCAAATCACCTTTATGCTATCATACATGTTTTGAGGCCAATATGCTATATGCAAGTTATGATGAACACCTTTACCTCAAATATCACTATGTTTAAACTTGTGATAGACCTTGCTACATTATGCCCACCTTGTCATATTGTTATGTTCCCTCTTTGATCTATTTTTATTGATGCGAATTTACGTGCGATGGGAATACGTTATGGGTAGTTAGGCAAACTTAAATGACATGAAATATGACTTGAAAATATGACATGAAAGTTGACATGTGATTATGCTTGAAAACATGAACATGGACATGACACTTAGAAAACATGAAAGTGGCCAACTTGAGGTTGGGTTGAGTTTGTAGCATAAATCTACCCGGAACCGACCGGCTTAACTAGTAGCTACAAACAATAGGACCCAATGTGAGTAGTTGGTCATGACGCACTTTAAACCCGAGGTTAGACTAGGTTGTGGTGTATAGCTACCCGGACCCGCCCGACTTAACTAGAAACCACAACAAGGTCTAATGTGAGAGGTTGCGGTGCAATAAGTTAATTAATGCCACATGATAGGGTTAGGTCATGGACCACTTGAATACTTAACCATATGAACATGATGGATTGATAGGGTTAAGTAATGAACCTTAGATACACTTAACCAACTTGATACATGGTTTGGATTGGGTTAATCACACTTAACCCATTAGAAACCCTAGTTGCGGGGCCCTTTTCAACTGTAACCCACCAGAAAGTTTCGGGATACCCTAGGGACTAGGCTAGGGGTGGGGCATGATTATTGGGCTAATTGTAAGTGACCAAACGGGACGGCTAGGTAGGTGCGCCATTGTAGATTCCGGCGGACTATGGTCGTGCACATAGTCGGGATGAAAGACATACATGGGCACCAGTAGGTTTGGACCGTGCGTGCTTGTTTTAGGTGTCAGTGGTTGGCACCCTAGGGCCTGGATACACCCTAGGGTGGACCTTGCACAGTCGACTACATCTCGCGTTTGGGCCATATGACACCGACACGACGAGTTAGGCTTATAGGGAGCCGATCAACTAGACTGTGTAGTTGGACCTTGATTTAGGTCATCTCATGATATTGGGCCAAGATTGGGCCAAGGGATCATTTCTTGTTTATACTTGACATGGGTTAGAATACTAGTACACTTGGTGCAACAACTTAACCTTGATTATGCGATGCCACACTTGATCCATCTCATTAACTATTCATCATGCCAGTTAGTTACCATCTATATGTTTCATTTCAGTTTCTCATGTCCAGTTAACTTTATTAGTTTTTATACTAATAGTAGGTAGGACTTACCAATCTTTATGACTGACCCGTTTTCCTTTCGCTTCTTTTCTTCCGTTTCCCCCCCCCCCCCCCCCAAGGTTCTCAGGGTGGGAACATTAGCACCTAGCTTGGATCTTTGGCTTGCTTTTCTGGATAGCTCATGTACGGTTTGGACTTGAGCTCGCTATGGCTTTACCACATCTATTTTGGGGATAGTTTACTTTATGTTATTTCCAGTTTTCAGTTTATGTTTCTAGACTTGCTTTATTTGGAAAATAAGGACTAAGTACCTTGATGTAACTTGACTATGGTTTTGAAATAGTAATTTTATCCGCTGCTTTATTTACTCTGTTTTACTTATATGTTCTGTCTTGTGATATCTTCATGCATGTTTACCTAGTCCAACACCCCTCCAAAGCTAGTGTCCTTGCAAGAGTGACCCTGGCGGAGGTTGGGTGTTACATTTGCTATCATAGCATAAGGTTTACGAGATTTGGGCAAAAGGTTTTTAAAACTTACCTTTTGAAAAACTATTTTCAAAACCGATTATAAAGAAGTATTTTTCGAAGAAAAGTCTAGTTTATTTTAAAGGCTATTCCCCAAAAGCCATTAGCACTATCCTTTGTTTCCTCGTTCTCAATCTATCTCTTTTCTTAGTTCCAGTATGGCCGAAAACTTTACCTTTCCAGAGGGCGTATCAGCACCTAGTTGGTTCAAGAGGTTCGTGGAGGCAAGGGAAAATGAAGCCGGCCCCGCGGACATTCCTCCTCCTCCCATAGCTGAGGTTCCTCCTCCTCCTCCTCAGCATATACAAGCGGATTTCACGAAGATTTGCAAGGACTTTAAGGTGATGGGTGGCAAGAGTTTTGTTGGGACGGAGACTTTTGTTGAGGCAAGGAATTTGTTGAAGGAAACAGAAGACCTTTTTGCTATCTTTGATATTGAAGACCGGAGGAAAGTTCTGTTGGCGGTATGGATATTGAAAGAGGAAGCTGCTTATTGGTGGGTAGTCACCACCACTACTAGGCCAATTGAGACTTGGGATGAGTTTAGGAGAATGTTTGGACTGAGGTTCCTATTACTAAAGCAAGGGGACATGACCGTTAGGGAATACGTGGATAAGTTTAATCAACTTGCTCGGTTTAGTTTAGACTTGGTCAACACAACTCAGAAGAAGGCCCTACACTTTGCTCGAGGATTGAACGAGCCATTGCACGGTTTGGCCATGTCTCATATACCAATGGGGGCGACCTTCGAGAGTTTGGTAAATACGACCCTTCTTCAACAAGAAGATAAGAGTGGCAAGAAGGAGATCAAGGCGAATGAGTCTCGAGGCGAGAAGGTAGATTCCGGGAAGGGAAGCAAGAACAACAACAACAACAAGGACAAGGACAACAAGTCAAGAGAAAGGTGGAAGTGCAACTTCTGTAGGATCACTGGACACATAGCTAAAGACTGTAGGAAGAAGAAAAGGAAGTTGGGCGAATGTTTTCTCTGTGGAGAATCTGTACATCTCAGCAAGGATTGCCCTAAGAAGCAAGGACAGGGGCAAGGACAGAATCAGCGAGCAAGACCTTCTAGAGGGCAAGTGCATGCTCTCAACACCGCTCCAGTTCTTGATCGAGGTAGTATTTCTGTAGAAAGTCTTGTTTACATTTCTGATTTTCCTGTTCGCACCTTATTTGATTCTGGCGCATCGCATAGTTTACTTCTTCTGATCTTGTTGAAAATTTGCACCTAAGTACTAGTCTAGTTGAAGATCCCGTCAGTGTTTCAAATCCAATTGGGGGTTCTGCCCATTTGTCCATGATCAGTGTGGATTTGTAGATTTCTATGTTGAGTGTAGAATTCGCGTGTAATGCATAGGTTCTCGGGTTTTTGGGATATGGGTTGATTGTGAGCATAGGGTAGTGAGGCTCATGACTCGCCTCGGTAACACCCTAGAAATTTCTTGTAACCCTATGGGTCCCATCATGTTATGTTATCTTGAATCCCTCGACTCGTCCATCGATGATCTGCAATCTGTGAGGGTGGTCCGAGAATATCCTGATGACTTCGATGAGTAAGATGTTTATCGTGTACACCGATGCGTGTGGCACAGGAATAGGCGCCGTCGTAATGCAAGAAGGGAAGGTGATATGTTTTGGGAGTAGACAACTTAAAGTGCAAGAGGAGAACTGTCCCACTCATGATTTGGAGTTGGCAGCAATTGTCTTTGCACTTTAATCGTGGTGCCATTATCTTCTGGGCGAAAGGTTCGAGTTATATACCGATAACAAGTCACTTAAGTATCACTTTTCGCAAAAGGATTTGAATATAAGGCAACAGAGGTGGATGGAATTCTTGGCATCTTATGACTTTGATAAAGCTTATACCCCAGGCAAGGGTGACGTTGTGGAGGATGTACTAAGTAGGAAAAGGTTGACTTTGAACCCTTTGTTTGTTGAAATGAAGAATCTAGAGTTCTTAGCAACCCTTGATTTTACACTTGCTGTTGAGTCGATGACTGGCACGTTAGCATCTCTTGAGCCTAGACCTACACATCTGGATTAAGTAGGGATTTCGCAAAAGGAAGACCCATAAATAGTCGAGATCATGGACAAGTTGATTCGTGGTGAGACATCAAGTCACCTCGCTTGATATACTATTGATGACAAGGGGTGGCTAAGGCGGGATGGAAGACTATGTGTCCCACAAGTGGAGGATTTAGTGAATAAAGTTCTCGAAGAAGCGCATCACTCGAAGATGACTATACATTCTGGAGGGCATAAGATGTATAGGGATATGAAGCACATTTTCTTTTGGGCCGGAATGAAGAAGGATGTGGCAGAGTATGTTTCAAAGTGCATGGTGTGCCAACAAGTGAAAGCCGAGTCGAAGAAACCCGGTGGGCTATTACATCCATTGGAGGTCCCGCAATGGAAGTGGGAAAGTATTTCTATGTATTTTGTTGATGGATTGCCTAGGTCAAGGAAGGGAAATACGAGCATATGGGTCATAGTTGATAGACTTACGAAGAGTGCTCACTTTATTCCGGTGAAGAGCAAGAGGATTGCATCATGACTAGCATCTGTTTATCTTCGAGAGATAGTGCGATTGCATGGAGTTCCCTCTAGCATAATTAGCGATCGTGACCCAATCTTCACTAGCCAGTTCTGGAATAGTTTACAAGAAGCGATGGGTACGCGATTGAATCTAAGTACAACCTATCACCCACAGACGGATGGTCAGACGGAAAGGGTGAATAGGGTACTAGAAGATCTGTTGAGGCTGTGTATTCTTGACTTTGGTGGTACTTGGGAAGACCATCTTCCTATGGTGGAGTTTTCTTATAATAACAGCTATCAAGCAAGCATAGGGATGGCACCATTCGAAGCTTTGTATGGGAGGCCGTGCAAGTCACCAACATGTGTGTGGGAGACGACAGATGAGCTTATACTTGGGCCCGACATAATAAGGGACACATCTGAGAGGGTAGAGTTGATTTGAAGGCGGATGAAAACAGCCCAAGACAGACAGAAATCCTATGCAGACAAGCAAAGGACAGATTTGGAATTCGAAGTTGGGGATATGGTTTTTGTGAAGGTTTCTCCTTTACGAAATGTGGTTCGTTTTGGAGCAGTTGGAAAGCTGGCACCAAGGTTTGTAGGACCCTTCCCTATCATAGAGAGGATTGGGAAGATGGCTTATAAGGTAGAATTACCCGAGAAGTTGGCCGGAGTGCACAATGTCTTTCATGTCTCGCATCTCCGAAAGTGCCTACATGAGTCAGCCGAGGTGGTTGAGCCTAGCATTCTTGAAGACATGGAGGTAGGGAAAGAGGCAACCTTGAGGAAAGCTCCGATTCGTATCTTGGGAACGGAGATCAAGAAGCTAAGGAATCGAGAAGTCAAGTTAGTAAAGGTTCAGTGGAGTGAAGCCGAGGAAGACGCAACTTGGTAAACTGAGGAGAAGAGGCGTGGGCTTTATCCATTTCTTTTGAGGGTACATTCTCGATCTCTTTTCCTAACTAGCATATCTTTCTTTCGCTATCCATGTTTATCTTGTTATTTCGTTAATCTTGTCATGAGAACCTTAGGTAGAAACCCTTTGGATGAAACATGTATTTGAAACATGTTATGCTTGATGTTTGCAAGTGGTTGCAAGTGTTTGCAAGTGGATACTCGTGGATGCATGATACACATTAGGCACTAAGATCGGCTCACACACTTTCATATTGCATATGCATGAGTGTTTATACTTATTCATGGATGAAATTTGTTATGCTATCACATGGATGTTGCATATGGATGAATGTTATGTACACTCATGTAGAGATTTTAATCATGTTAGGAATTTGCATACATATGGACTCATTTCACTAACATACTTCGCATTAAGGAGGTTTACTGAATAAGTAACCACCTGATTTCCGCATTAGATAAGTACATATACACACACCTTTTGCATATGTTCATACATCATTTAGAATCTTTTAAGGACAATGATTGCTCGTGACTGATGTTTTGAGTAGATGGATGATGGATGGTAGGATACGTTCTTCCTAACTTAGAGATTTCGGGGACGAAATCCTTTAAGGAGGGGAGAATGTAACAACCGTATTTTGAATAACATGTTATAACATAAATCAAGGCAGAATTAAAAGTTAAGATCCGAATCAAGGGAAACGGGCTGTGCCATTGCGTTCCTCTCGAAAAAATACGCGAAATAGAGTCCGAGTTTTCGAAAATCGGAGTCCGTATGACCCAGTTATGGCCCGTTGAAGTTTTCAGAAAATTCCAAGTCCATGAACAGTTCAAAAATCGAATCTGGAGCAAAACAGACTGGGCGGGAAAATTTCCCGCCCATCCCCCAAGTTGACTGGGGAGTCGACTTGGGAGTCGACACCCCCTAGTTGGTGTCGACTGGGGAGTCGACACCCCTGCCGACCAGGGTGTCGACCTGGGTGGTCGGGCCAGTTTGGCCTGGTGCACCTGCTTGTCCCTTTGAGTCTTGTTTCTGGCCCTATGACGAATTATGATGGCTAGGATCTAAACTAGGGCTAATCCTATGGCCTAAACTAACCTAAATTTCTATAAAAAGACCCTAAGACCTAGCCTAAACCCACGTTAATCATTCCTACAATGAAGTTATGCCAAAATGCTCCTTGATCATGGCCTCCATCTTCTTCATGAAAGCTTGAGTGTTCTAAGCTAGTAAAAGAGCCATCTTTCTTCATCAAAGCAAGGATCTTCTTCTTATTTCTCAAGGCTTGGAGTGGATCTTATCCATTTGGAGATTTCTAGTGTTGCAAAATCATTCATAAAGCTTCTATCTTGTTCTAATTGTGTTCTAGTCTCTTTACCACGCTTTGTAAGCCCCATTCTACTATTAGATTTAAACTATGAACTTAATATGACATGTAGTGACTTAAAATTGGGCTTAAGTGTAATGTTTACCTAGATCTATCATTTTATGCATAGATCTATTCATGACTCTTTTGATCTATGACTATGGGACTTTCACCTTGACTTTTTGGGTAGAAAGCTATGATCTTTGTTTGGGAATGTTGCATATTGCAACATAGAAACCCTCATGACCTTATGTTAACTTGCTATGATGTAACCTATATGCTAATCTAAAGTTTACCATCCTATTTGCTAAGTTTAATGCCATTTATGTGTAGATTGGAATTGGACCTAAGTGCAATATTTGCCTTGAACCTTTCATTGTATGCATAGATCTATTCATGTTTATCTTGATTTGTGATTGTGGATCTATCATGAACCTAGTACCTTTCATGTTGACTTTTGGGAAAAATGCTATGAAATGGATTATGGCTTATGCATGTTAACAAACCTTAACCCCTCATGTCCCTTAACATACATATGATAACATTGAACCTATTTGCTATGCACAAGTTGGGATTGTCACCCTTTATACTATTGTCATGTTTGAGGCCAAATCACCTTTATGCTATCACACATGTTTTGAGGCCAATATGCTATATGCAAGTTATGATGAACACCTTTACCTCAAATATCACTATGTTTAAACTTGTGATTGACCTTGCCACCTTATGCCCACCTTGTCATATGGTTATGTTCCCTCTTTGATCTATTTGTATTGATACGAATTTACGTGCGATGGGAATACGTTATGGGTAGTTAGGCAAACTTAAATGACATGAAATATGACTTGAAAATATGACATGAAAGTTGACATGTGATTATGCTTGAAAACATGAACATGGATATGACACTTAGAAAACATGAAAGTGGCCAACTCGAGGTTGGGTTGAGTTTGTAGCATAAATCTACCCGGAACCGACCGGCTTAACTAGTAGCTACAAACAATAGGACTCAATGTGAGTAGTTGGTCATGACGCACTTTAAACCCGAGGTTAGACTATGTTGTGGTCTAAAGCTACCCGGACCCGCCCGGCTTAACTTGTAACCACAACAAGGTCTAATGTGAGAGGTTGGGGTGCATTAAGTTAATTAATGCCACATGATAGGGTTAAGTCATGGACCACTTGAATACTTAATCAAATGAACATGATGGGTTGATAGGGTTAAGTCATGAACCTTTGATACACTTAACCAACTTGATACATGGTTTGGATAGGGTTAACCACACTTAACCTATTAGAAACCCTAGTTGCGGGGCCCTCTTCAGCAGTAACCCACAAGAGAGTATCGGGATACCCTAGGGACTAGGCTAGGGGTATGGCACGATTACTGGGATGATTGTAAGTGACCAAACGAGACGGCTAGGTAGGTGCGCCATTGTAGATTCCGGTGGACTATGGTCATGCACAAAGTCGGGATGAAAGACATACATGGGCACCAGTAGGTTTGGACTGTGCGTGCTTGTTTTAGGTGTCGGTGGTTGGCACCCTAGGGCCCGGATACACCCTAGGGTGGACCTTGCACAGTCGACTACATCTCGCGTTTGGGCCGTATGACACCGACACGACGAGTTAGGCTTATAGGGAGCCGATCAACTAGACCGTGTAGTTGGACCTTGATTTAGGTCATCTCATGATATTGGGCCAAGATTGGGCCAAGGGATCATTTCTTGTTTATACTTGACATGGGTTAGAATACTAATACACTTGGTGCAACAACTTAACCTTGATTATGCGATGCCACACTTGATCCATCTTGTTAACTATTCATCATGCCAGTTAGTTACCATCTATATGTTTCATTTCAGTTTCTCATGTCCAGTTAACTTTATTAGTTTTTATACTAATAGTACGTAGGACTTACCAGTCTTTATGACTGACCCGTTTTCCTTTCGCTTCTTTTCTTCCGTTTCCCCCCCCCCCCAAGGTTCTCAGGGTGGGAACATTAGCAACTAGCTTGGATCTTTGGCTTGCTTTTCTGGATAGCTCATGTACGGTTTGGACTTGAGCTCGCTATGGCTTTACCACATCTATTTTGGGGATAGTTTACTTTATGTTATTTCCAGTTTTCAGTTTATGTTTCTAGACTTTCTTTATTTGGAAAATAATGACTAAGTACCTTGATGTAACTTGACTATGGTTTTGAAATAGTAATTTTATCCGCTGCTTTATTTACTATGTTTTACTTATATGTTCTGTCTTGTGCTATCTTCATGCATGTTTACCTAGTCCAACACCCCTCCAAAGCTAGTGTCCTTGCAAGAGTGACCCTGGCGGAGGTGGGGTGTTACACGTTCCTTCATTTTACTTTGGCCGAAGTCTATGATGTCAAAGAATCTTGATGGTCTTGCTAAAAGGTTGGTCAACACTCTACCGTCCAAAGCATGTCGTGTTAAGAATACGGCTTACTTTGTAATTTTTCGTTTTGGATTGTCTCTCGGTGTAGGAAAATCGAAGATGATGTTAGCACTAGCTTGAAGATTTTTCCATGAATTATATGGGCCAAGGATCGGTTAGTCATATGTTCTGGAATTAGCATTGGTCCAAGAAATGACGAAGCTTTCCAGTTATGTGTTTATTCGGCCAAGCTTGGATCGTTACCGTAATGACACATCAGCCTCATAGTAATAATCACCAGTCACGTCAACAGAATACGAAGAGTTCCCCCGTTCTATTATAAAAGGTTGGCCTACCTCTATTATTTTCTTTTACTTTTTCACTGCATCCAAACCCATTACTTTCCCAAAAAAATATATATCAGAAAACCCTTCGCCGTTGAAGATCAAGATCGTTTCTTTTGATTTCTTCATTGGTATGGATTAATTTTTCTTTTTCTCATCTTTAAACACATCCGATATAATTCCACACATAAATCTTCCCCTTTTTATTTTTTCGTTCCAATTTGCATTTAGTATAATCTATGGCTTAAATCGCCCACGTCGAGTTCGTCAGAAATGTGATCCGGCGATAAGGCGATGGTCATAGGCGGCTCTGGCGGCATAGAGACGATGGTCGGTAATGGAAGCAGGATCGTCTTTGTCAAAGGGCATGAAGATTACAAGGCATCTCTTCCCTTGAAGCAATTTGAATTTCGAGGCGCCATTAATTTTTAGGACATGCGATAGTGGGAAAGAGAGTGCGATTGGATGGGTGTGCTCAGGTAATGATGATGGCTATTGATGTGATCAAACGGAAGGAGATAAAAATGATTTTAAAACCGATGCTTGTAGACTTAGCGTTGTAGAATTAGTAACTGTCTTCAAAATTTTTAGAAATAATACCTGGTCTTAGGTCGGTAGGACTACTGATCGATTCCTTTGAGGTCGAGTAGAAGAAGATAAACATCTGGGAGGTGCTCGACCCATGATTGTCCAAGAGGTTCGGCTCGATGCTTAGGGCCGCCAATAGTTTAAGTAAAACGACTGATTGCACTCGTTCTTCCTAGTTAAGGCTGAAAACCATGAAGTCGAGCATGTTCTTCATTGTTACTTTTGATTTGGGCTATCACGTCATCATTCATACACATGTTAATGGACATACTAAGGGATTATGATCTTACCAATATTATCAATAGTCTTTTATGAATAACACAACATACAATGGTCGGGTGACGCGATACTCACAGCTTTGGAGCAAGCACGGGTAAGGTTATATCCACCCCTATAGACTTGGAAAGAATTTCGACTTCTGATTCTTGGACCAATTCCGAAACCGGCCCTAAAACTGACACCCAAGGCCAACCAACAAATCCATCACTTGCCATGGAAGTAGGAGAGACAAGCGATGAAGCGACCCGAACTTCCAGACCATCCTAAACCGAACAAGAAAGCGAACTACCTTAAGAACAAGACAAATCAGAATGGAAAAGAGATGAATATTTCATTGCTATTACAACAATTACATCAGAGTACAAGAATATAACAGAGTATGAATAAATAATATACATCTGAAAATATCAGGGATTAAAATACATTACATAGCAGCGGAAAAATAATACATAACACAACTGTGAGGAATACACGAATACAGAGCTTTCCGAGTATAGTTCTAGATGTAAACCAGGTTCCTGTAAATGAGAAATCTGCAAAACCAAAACTACTAGCTGCCCGTGTGAAAAATAGTGGCACCCAGAGGTTAAAACAATAAACTCCAGGCCAGTCATGTGACTGGTGTGAGAACTAAAACAATTATTTAAAACTTTACATTAATATTTGGTAATTCAGGGGACCACGCCATATAACATGGAACAGGTTTTCTCCCAAGAATACCAGTGCATAAAACAGTTTATAGACAACACAATGCTTTTTGAAAGATGAACATATTATAAGACTCAGATCCCATCACACAATGCAACGCAAGCCGGAGGATATAGTTTTCCCTTATAATAGCCAAACATGCTTGATATGTTTAAAACAAATCATTTTGATATTACTATAAGTGCATAGTGTCAAAATCAACTTCAAATATAAATGTATCAGTCATAGACGACATGATTACCATCTATCATGTCACCATACTAGTTCCACAATTCAAATCGAAATGTCACGTTTTGTAAATTGGATTTCCGTCATGAGTCGTGGAAAGGGATGTACTCCTCACCGGCTTCGAGACACTCTAGCAAATGCCTTAGGATCACCCGCAGTAGACCCTTGGATCCTGCAGTGCCGGTCCAAACTTACGTTAGTGGATTGGTTATTGCTGAACACACGTTTCCCATTCCTATCGGACCTATCCATCGGCTCCGTAATAACCGATCTATCCGAGGTGCCTCGCATTCCAACAACCACATAGGTAAAAATAATATAAATGTCAGGGCTTGCAAACCCTGACACCACCCATAGCTAGAAAGAAATGTCATGCACTCACTGCGTTCCCTTATCCCGTTTTTGACTCATACCGAGGTGTGAGGCTCGTGAATCAACGAGATACACAAAGCTATGCTATATTAAAGCCATGCTTTGATCATCAACCATAAGGCCCTGCTTTTCAACAAAAGCCTTGATCACTGCGTCTCTTCATGCCACACAGGCTATTCATGCCATGTGACTGATATCCATCAATATATAACCTCTAAGCTCATACATCTCAGAGAAGGGCGTTAAGCAAGAGAATAAATTCTCCGCCGCCAAACAGATATATATATTTAACCGAAATCAATCAGCACATAATAAAATCCAATGTCAGACATACATCCATTTACAAGTTCGTTATGGGTCTGAACGAAATCGGAGGCACCTTATTCCTCGTCCCATATGTCCAATACATGAGAGAGGTCCTTACATATCCGTCGATCTCCAAGTACGTCTGGACTATCACCACTTATTACCTTGTCCTGGGTGCACAGCCCAATCAAGACATCAGTAATCTTCCAAACGATGTGAAGAACTCCGGTCTTCAACCACCGTCTTCATCGTCGACTTTTCGTCGAATTAGTTATTCAGAATCTGTATAAACCCGGCCTTTCCGAATAACTCACGTTTATTATAAACAAGTGCTATAAAACACAACATACGCCTAATTCCATTTTAGAATATTACTTTATTCAAATATTCTTTTCACAATTTTAAACCATATTAAGGTTTTCCAAACTAGTCGGTATAAGCGAACCTCATCGAAGTAATCATTTATTTTATTTCCCAGTCCCAACCTATTTATCCCATGGAGCAAATCTGGTAATACTCCATATCTAACACCACGGTGTTATTGGTAAATATTAGTTACCATTTCACGTTCAAATCTGATTAAAGATTCAACTATCGCTTGGAGAAAAACTGGTGATACTCCATTCTCGATCATTTCACTAATTTGACGATTTAAATTATCACATTCACAATTCAATCTAATTAAAGATTCATTAAAATTCCACTTAGTTTTAATCTTCAAACAATCAATATTAGTGATTATTTAACTTTGTAAATACAAACATTTCACATCGACAATCTAACCGTACCACTGAATCTGCCAATATATAACCTCTAAGCTCATGCGTCTCAAAGAAGGGCGTTAAGAAAGAGAATAAATTCTACGCCACCAAACAGATATACATTTAACAGAGATCAACAATACAGTTAGAAATACAATGATAGACATGTAATCCTGTCTTTAACTGGGTTAAAGAACTAATGTCATTTAAAACACATTTCACGACAAACCCAAAATCACATTCCATTAATTATGGAATTTTCACGGAAAACAGATCAATATATAATCGATATCAATTTTGGTATTCGACTAATAATATAAATGGAATAACGGCGAAGCCTTTTAAATTCCATATGTATTAATAGTCTTCCTCCATGGAAGCTTACTTCGATTATTTCCAAATCGAATTCCGTTCAATTCCAATTTAAATATTAATTAATTAGGAAAACATTACTATGGAAAATTTCCATTAAATCTTAGTAAAAGATTTATATATTCCAAATTACATTTCACTGTTAATCGGGTTAAAGAACGAATGTCGGTTAAAACACAGTTCACGTTTAACCCAATTCACATTCCATTTTATTCCAATTAAATGTTAATTAAGTGGAAAATTCTAATTCCTTTCATATGGGGTTTAAGAACAGTGTTACTAAAGACACCATTCACGAAAAACCCAAAATCCAATTTGATATTAAATATAAGGCTCTGAATAGAAATTTTATCGGCTTATATTTAGTATCAAATTCTGAAATCAACGGATATCATATTGGGAATAACGATATCTATGTCTTCCAAATTCCCATATCAATATCCGTATAATCACGGAATCCAATACCGAAATATACCAAAGATTATTTCCATTCCAAACCATTTCAATTTATTTATTGGAAAAATTCTGGTTATTTTAAAACCATTTCAAATCCAATTTATTTATTTAAAAATCGTTGGATTTTCTATTCTAGTTATTAACTAGTTCATTTCGATAAAAATGTATTTTTATCATTACAAGCATGGGATTTTTCTTCCAAATTCTTTCCAAATCACTTATTATGATTTTACATAAATTATTGATATTTTTAATAATTTAATCAAGGCCCGTATAGTTGATTTCCAATATTGGCCATCGAACTACATCCATTACGACCTTTTCCAAATTTGATTTGGACATAATTCCAAATCTGTAACACCCCACCTCCGCTAGGGTCACTCACAAAGGGAATGAACTAGGTTTGGTGAAGCATTATCGAGGTAAACAAGCACAGAAATATTACAAGACAGGACATATATAAACAGCGGAAGTAAAACAAATTTCATTACCTTATAAAATAAGGTCTAAAGCCTTTTACATCAGAATACATCAAAACTTGTCTTGCAATAGTAAAGAAGCATAAAACCATTTCATAAATTATTCCCCAAGTAAAGCAGTAAAGTAGCCATAGCCAAGAAAAGTCCAAGCCATGCGTGATGATCTCCAGGCAGAAGAAGTCCGAACTAGATAACAGTGTTTCCTCCCTGAAACCTGGGGGGGGGAACGGAAGACAAAGAGGCGAAAGAAAACGGGGTCAGTCATAAAGACTGGTAAGTCCTATCCACTTCCAGTATAAAAACAGGTAAAGGTAACATGACATGCATAAACTGAAAGTAAACATAAGGATGACAACAAGATAGATAAGCTCAACCAAGATAACTGGATGAACTACTGTAGCAAGGTAAACTAAGGTATCATGATAAACTACGGTGTCAAGGATCAATGTATCACATCGTCAGGTTTCTATCAAGTATACTATCACAAGGTATCTATCATGTATAACATCCCACGGTATCTATCATGTATATTTGCTCTGCACCTCTCGTACTAGTATCCCATCCCGCGTTATGTGTTAACTATGAATGTCCCCTGCCCAATGTCCTATAATGGTCCATGTCAACCTAATATATAGCATATGTAGGTTTTCCCAACTCGTATGTTTCTTTCCATGTATAAGTTCAGTCCTTTGCCGTAGGCCGTACGGGCTTTCCTATGTAAATCTATACCACCTCAACGTAGTACAATTTTATCCTTGAACTTGTTTTGGACTGCTACCCTTGATCTAGTTATGTTTTCTTACCATGAACTATCACGTGTTCACTTAGGATTTATGCCACCTAGGACCACTAGGGATTATGCTACCTAATGAACGTTTCCGTGTCTCGGTTTGGGTTTTGGCCACCTAGGACCACTAGGGATTACGCCACCCGTCAACCACGCCCTATGTCCCACGTATATATCATGAATCGTTTTCCATTTCTAGACGCACATGTATCTCAAGGTGCCATCCGAGTTCCGTGCCAGGGCAAATCAAGAAATACGGAACTCGATCGGGAGCTTTAAGCCGTCTGCTGATGCAGATATCAAGGTCTATTTTTGTATCCGTGGCTATGGTCCCACGTGACCCTCCCTCAACTATTGAAAGGCAATCCAAGAAAAATCATGTATGAGAACCACATCCCGGCCCCACTATAGCCCTACTTTCCTATGGGCCAACCTCACCCATGACTCGATAGCAAGAACATGGTCTGTTGGGGGTTCCCTGCCTTCCCGTTCGTACATGATTGACTAAAGATGGTAGGTAGTCGGCAATGTGCTATCTAGGGCAAAATCATGTATCGTCGTCTCCACGCTAATCCATCCCAGTCTTTAGGTCGCTCGCATAGCAACCAAGGCATACTCTTGGCTCTTCTATCGCAGACCTTAACCACTGTGAGGTCGGGTTTCATGGACCACCTGCCACCTCACAGAGGGATACCAGGAGTACCCTCACGTCCCCCGAAGCTACCGCTTCGTCACCCAGTTCGTTGGAGCCCTTATCCTAGTCGGGTAATTTGCTCCTCCTCGTGTGTTTAAGCGATGACCTACCATATCGGGTTACTCATCCATTCATGAACTAGTCCCATGTCCTTGGCTAAGAATTATTACTTAGTTATACTTAACTAAGGTTTACCACTTAGCTTCTTTTCCCCGTTACCCTTGATTAACCACGATTTTCTACCTAGTTCCTCTCACTAGGGTTTTGCCTATTGGGTTAAGTGTTGTTATTCAGGTTCATGACTTAGCACGCCTACGAATCATGTCAAGATTGGCTAAGTATTTAAGTTCAAGGTTTAGCCCTACAAGTTGGTTAAGTATACCAAGAAGCTCATGACTTAACCCTATCAAGTCAAATTGGTTAAGTATTTATTTATCTTAACCCTATCAGATTATCATGTTAGATTGATTAAGCATAGATTATCTTAATCCCATCAGATTATCGAGTCGGATTGGTTAAGTATAGGTTAACATAACCCCATCCACTAATCGTATTACAATGGTTAAGCCTAATTTAAAAGGTCTTGTGACTTAACCCTGCCAGGTCCACATATTATATTGGTTAAGTGTAGGTTACTTGACCTCATCAAATCATCATGTATAATTGGTTAATTATAAGTTACTTAACCTCATTGAATTATTATGTTAAATTGGTTAAGTGTTGGTTACTTAACCCCATTGAATTACCAAGTTTAGATTTGTTAAGTGTTTAACTTAACCCCATCGAATTACCGTGTTTAGATTAGTTAAGTATAGGCTACTTAACCTCATCTAATTACCGTGTTTAGATTAGTTAAGTCTAAATTACTTAACCCCATCTAATTACCAAGTCGGATTAGTTAAGCGTAAATTGCTTAACCCCATCCCCTAATTGTCTTGTATGGTTAAGTGTCATTAAGAAATCAAGCCCGGTCCCACTTAACCTACCCATTCGTGTCATATCGGTTAAGTGTCATTAGTCAAATTTACTTAACCTTATCATGTGGCATTAATTTAATTAATGCACTCTCAACCTCTCACATTAGACCTTTTTGTGGTTACTAGTTAAGCTGGGCGGGTCTGGGTAGTTTTACACCACAACCTAGTCTAACCTCGGGTCTTAAGCGCGACATGACCAACTTCTCACATTGGATCCTATTGTTTGTAGCCACTAGTTAATTCGAGCGGGTCCGGGTAGATTTATGCTACAAACTCAACCCAACCTCGAGTTGGCCACTTTCATGTTTGGTCTTGTGTCTTATTACACTTACAACCCACCCATGTCTAGTTCAAGTTCCCTGTTTTCCCCACGTGTCATGACCATATTTAAATGTATCATGAATGTCATGTTCTCATGTAAACCCCATGTCATGTTTTTCGTGTCATACCCACGTTTTTCCTAAGCTACCCAAACGTATTTCCAACCCAAGTGGAAGCGAGTCACACAGTAGGGTATTATGCCAACATATTGGCTACAAACATGCATAGTATCATAAGGGGATTTGGCCAAAAACATGCATAGTATCATAGGGGAATTTGGCCGCAAACATGCATAGTATCATAAGGGAATTTGGCCACAAATATGCATGGCATTCTAAGGTAATTTGGCCACAAACATGCATAGCATTCTAAGGTAATTTGGCCACAAACATGCATAAGCCCCAAAGTCAAGTCTTTGCCCATGTTTCACAAGTCAAGTGGTTCCCAAAGGTTCATGCTAACATTTCGTGGATAAAGATTCAAACTTGCAAGATACACTAGGTTAAACATAACATGAATGGCATGATTAAGTCCCTACAACTTAGCCCAAGGTCATAGATCATAGAAAAGGGGCAAATTTAGGTTCACATTAGCTAGCATACTTATGTTTCATCGCATTTTATCCCATGTCACATTAGAACCACCGTTAGAATCTACAAGTAGCTAGAACTTACATAGCGAGGCTTAGGGAAGGATTATGCATCGTTGTGGCGAAGAAATGTGGCTCCTTTGATGAAGAACCATCATGAAATCGCCGTAGCAACGTTGATCGACCCTCGATTTGGTGTAGCAAGCTTGCACCTTTCGATTCGGATCCGATTTGCATGCATAGTCTCTTGGAGTTGGAGATGGAGGCCATGATCACTTGGCATTTTGGGCAGCACTTCGTGGCATGAGTGATTTGTGAGGGTTTAGGGTAGGCTTAGGGGTCTTTTTATAGAGATTAGGAGTAGTCTAGACCGTAGGATAAACCCTAGGATAGAAAAATCGTCACAAGCCTCCAAAACCGAGCTAACATGACAAGCAGGTGCACCAGGTCGGGGTTCTATAGGGGGGGGGGGGGGGTCGACCCAGGGGTCGACACCCATGTCGGCCCCCTGGAGGGGGGTCGACCCCGGGGTCGATACCCATGTCGACCCCCTGGAGGGGGGGTCGACCCAGGGGTCGACACCCTGTGTGTCTGGCGGGAATTTTCCCGCCTTCTCTTTCTGGGCTGAATTTCAAATCTGCTTTCGGATTTGAATTTCCGTGAAACTTCGTTTGGCCTTAACTGGGTCATACGGACTCCGATTTACGAAATTTCGGACTCTATTTCGCGTATTTTTCCGAGACGAATGCAATGGCGCAACCCGTTTATCCCGATTCAGATTTTATAATTTAATTCTGCCTTGATTCTTGTCTTAACATGTTGTTAAAATTCGGGTTGTTACATTCTCCCCTCCTTTAAGGATTTCGTCCCCGAAATCTCCAAGTTAGGAAGAACGTATCCTACCATCCATCATCCATCTACTCAAAACATCATCCATAGGCAAACATTGTCCTTAAACGATTTCTAATGCCATATGAACATATGCAAAACGTGTGTGTATATGCTCCTTAGCTAATGCTAATGATCAGGCCTGAATGATTTTTCTAATGCAAAATATGTTTAGTGCCATGAATCCAACACGTGTGCAAATAGTCCTAGTCATATAAGAACTATATGCGTGCACAAATATTCATTCATATGCAACATCCGCATGATAACACATTCAATTCATCCATAAACAAGTATAAATACTCGTGCATATGCAACATGAAACGTGACCGCGTCAATCTAGTATCTAATATGTATTCGTGCATCCACGAGCAACCACTTGCAACCATTTACAACCATATCAATCATAACATGTTTCAAACACATGTTTACATCCATAGGATTCTACCTAAGGTTCTCACGATAGGATCGAGGAGATAAACAAGGTAAACTCCCTACGGGGTTTGCGACAGAAACATGACCGAGAGGATATTCACCAAAAGATAACATGCGAGCAAGCTCTACAGGAAAATCCAGGGATCAAGGGTACACTCTTTAAAAAGAGGTACGATGCGCGTGTCTAGCCTTACGTCTTCTAAGTCGCGTTTCCTTGAGCTTAATTCCTCGGTGCCTTGACCATCTTTTTAACTCCATGATTTCGTAGCTCCTTGATTCCTATTTCCAAGATATGAGTTAGAACTCATTCCATTGTTGCCTCTTATTCCACTTTCACTTATCCTTTCCCTAGTATACTTTGCTCAAACGTATCCACTTACTCATGCAAGCTCTCCAAAATTCACTAGGGAATTCTGGATCTCGTTTGCCGATGCCAATCCATGTTGCCAAGAGTACTTACTAGGGTGATTCCCATAACTCATGCATAAGCGAAACGAACCATCCGCCTTAGCGGCGAATTCTTTTCGAACGGATTACCAAAAACTGCATCCCGAGATTCTAGGTAACTAACCATGACAGGACCAAAAAGGTTACGCGAGACTTCGAGGGTATCACCAAGGTGAGTCAAGAGTCTAACAACCCTTTTTCCAAAACCGAGAATGGCACCCCTTATAGGGTGACCACTTTATCCCTAAAATCTATCTGTAGCCGAGACATGTCATTCTCAAATCCAAACAAGTCATGAAGAAATGGACCAACTCTCCAACCAGATTTTTGGGACAAAAACTGGGATCTTATACCATGCTAGTACTAAGGTGCAGAGACTCAACTATCCAAGCAGACTTAAATGATACAATGATCAAGACAAAGTCTGGACGGGATGATAGATAAGAACGACTAAACCTTTACCAGAAACGGTACCATCTCTTTTAGGTACCCTAGAAATGGGAGCATACAATTGCCCTCTCCGATGATCTTGTCCTTGTCCACCTTGATGGACTAAGCCATACCAACAAGTTGCTTATCCTTAAGCTCGCGTCCTTTATCCTTACTCTTATTATCCTTCCTTGTACCACGGCAACAGGTCTCTCGAGAACCACCTCCATCGTACGGGAAACACCTACGTGGCTAGACAAAGATTAGTCACAGTTAGAACTACTGTGACCACAGACGGAGGAAAGAAAGGAAAAGAGATTAAATCGAGGAATCAAAGGATAATGCTAATGGCCTTTGGGGAATAGCCTTTTAAAACAAACTTTTCTTGAAAAAATGCTTCTTTGTAAAACGGTTTCTCAAATAGTTTTCAGAAGGTTTTAAAAACTTTTGCCCAGTCTGGTAACCTTCTGCTCTGATGCCAAATGTAACACCCCACCTCCGCTAGGGTCACTCACAAAGGGAATGCACTAGGTTTGGTGAAGCATTATCGAGGTAAACATGCACAGAAATATTACAAGACAGAACATATATAAAACAGCGGAAGTAAAACAAATTTCATTACCTTATAAAATAAGGTCTAAAGCCTTTTACATAAGAATACATCAAAACCTGTCTTGCAATAGTAAAGAATCATAAAACCATTTCATAAATTATTCCCCAAGTAAAACAGTAAAGTAGCCATTGCCAAGAAAAGTCCAAGCCATGCGTGATGATCTCCAGGCAGAAGAAGTCCGAACTAGATAACAGTGTTTCCTCCCTGAAACCTCGGGGGGAAACGGAAGACAAAGAGGCAAAAGAAAACGGGGTCAGTCATAAAGACTGGTAAGTCCTATCTACTTCCAGTATAAAAACAGGTAAAGGTAACATGACATGCATAAACTGAAAGTAAACAAAAGGATGACAACAAGATAGATAAGCTCAACCAAGATAACTGGACGAACTACTGTAGCAAGGTAAACTAAGGTATCATGATAAACTACGGTGTCAAGGATCAATGTATCACATCGTCAGGTTTCTATCAAGTATACTATCACAAGGTATCTATCATGTATAACATCCCACGGTATCTATCATGTATATTTCTGCACCTCGCGTACTAGTATCCCAACCCGCGTTATGAGTTAACTATGAATGTCCCTTGCCCAATGTCCTGTAATGGTCCATGTCAACCTAATATATAACATATGTAGGTTTTCCCAACTCGTATGTTTCTTTCCATGTATAAGTTCAGTCCTTTGCCATAGGCCGTACGGGCTTTCCTATGTAAATCTATACCACCTCAACGTAGTACCATTTTATCCTTGAAGTTGTTTTGGACTGCTACCCTTGATCTAGTTATGTTTTCTTACCATGAACTATCGCGTGTTCACTTAGGATTTATGCCACCTAGGACCACTAGGGATTATGCTGCCTAATGAACGTTTCCGTGTCTCGGTTTGGGTTTTGGCCACCTAGGACCACTAGGGATTATGCCACCCGTCAACCACGCCCTTTGTCCCACGTATATATCGTGAATCGTTTTCCATGTCTAGACGCACATGTATCTCAATGTGCCATCCGAGTTCCGTGCCAGGGCAAATCAAGAAATACGGAACTCGGTCGGGAGCTTTAAGTTGTCTGCTGATGCAGATATCAAGGTCTGTTTTTGTATTCGTGGCTATGGTCCCACTTGACCCCTCCCTCAACTACTGAAAGGAAATCCAAGAAAAATCATGTATGAGAACCACATCCCGGCCCCACTCTAGCCCTACTATCCTATGGGCCAACCTCACCCATGACTCGATAGCAAGAACATGGTCTGTTGGGGGTTCCCTGCCTTCCCGTTCATACACGATTGACTAAAGATGGTAGGTAGTCGGCGACGTGCTATCCAGGGCAAAATCAAGTATCGTCGACTCCACGCTAATCCATCCCAGTCTTTAGGTCGCTTGCATAGCAACCAAGGCATACTCTTGACTCTTCTATCGCATACCTTAACCTCTGTGAGGCCGGGTTTCATGGACCACCTGCCACCTCACAGAGGGATACCAGGAGTACCCTAACGTCCCCCGAAGCTACTACTTCATCACCCAGTTCATTGGAGCCCTTATCCTAGTCGGGTAATTTGCTCCTCCTCGTGTGTTTAAGCGATGACCTACCATATCGGGTTACTCATCCATTCATGAACTAGTCCCATGTCCTTGGCTAAGAATTATTACTTAGATATACTTAACTAAGGTTTACCACTTAGCTTCTTTTCCCCGTTACCCTTGATTAACCACGATTTTCTACCTAGTTCCTCTCACTAGGGTTTTGCCTATTGGGTTAAGTGTTGTTATTCAGGTTCATGACTTAGCACGCCTACGAATCATGTCAAGATTGGCTAAGTATTTAAGTTCAAGGTTTAGCCCTACAAGTTGGTTAAGTATACCAAGAAGCTCATGACTTAACCCTATCAAGTCAAATTGGTTAAGTATTTATTTATCTTAACCCTATCAAATTATCATGTTAGATTGATTAAGCATAGATTATCTTAATCCCATCAGATTATCGAGTCGGATTGGTTAAGTATAGGTTAACTTAACCCCATCCACTAATCGTATTACAATGGTTAAGCCTAATTTAAAAGGTCTTGTGACTTAACCCTGCCAATTCCACATATTAGATTGGTTAAGTGTAGGTTACTTGACCTCATCAAATCATCATGTATAATTGGTTAAGTATAAGTTACTTAACCTCATTAAATTATCATGTTAAATTGGTTAAGTGTTGGTTACTTAACCCCATTGAATTACCAAGTTTAGATTTGTTAAGTGTTTAACTTAACCCCATCGAATTACCGTGTTTAGATTAGTTAAGTATAGGCTACTTAACCTCATCTAATTACCGTGTTTAGATTAGTTAAGTCTAAATTACTTAACCCCATCTAATTACCAAGTCGGATTAGTTAAGCGTAAATTGCTTAACCCCATCCCCTAATTGTCTTGTATGCTTAAGTGTCATTAATAAATCAAGCCCGGTCCCACTTAACCTACCCATTCGTGTCATATCGGTTAAGTGTCATTAGTCAAATTAACTTAACCTTATCATGTGGTATTAATTTAATTAATGCACTCTCAACCTCTCACATTAGACCTTGTTGTGGTTACTAGTTAAGTCGGGCGGGTCCGGGTAGTTTTACACCACAACCTAGTCTAACCTCGGGTCTTAAGCGCGACATGACCAACTTCTCACCTTGGATCCTATTGTTTGTAGCCACTAGTTAAGCCGTGCGGGTCCGGGTAGATTTATGCTACAAACTCAACCCAACCTCGAGTTGGCCACTTTCATGTTTGGTCTAGTGTCTTATTACACTTACAACCCACCCATGTCTAGTTCAAGTTCCATGTTTTCCCCACGTTTCATGACCATATTTAAATGTATCATGAATGTCATGTTCTCATGTAAACCCCGTGTCAAGTTTTTCGTGTCATACCCACGTTTTTCCTAAGCTACCCAAACGTATTTCCAACCCAAGTGGAAGCGAGCCACATAGTAGGGTATTATGCCAACATATTGGCCACAAACATGCATAGTATCATAAGGGGATTTGGCCAAAAACATGCATAGTATCATAGGGGAATTTGGCCGCAAACATGCATAGTATCATAAGGGAATTTGGCCACAAATATGCATAGCATTCTAAGGTAATTTGGCCACAAACATGCATAGCATTCTAAGGTAATTTGTCCACAAACATGCATAAGCCCCAAAGTCAAGTCTTTGCCCATGTTTCACAAGTCAAGTAGTTCCCAAAGGTTCATGCTAACATTTCATAGATAAAGATTCAAACTTGCAAGATATACTAGGTTAAACATAACATGAATGGCATGATTAAGTCGCTACAACTTAGCCCAAGGTCATAGATCATAGAAAAGGGGCAAATTTAGGTTCACATAAGATAGCATACTTATGTTTCATCGCGTTTTATCCCATGTCACATTAGAACCACCGTTAGAATCTACAAGTAGCTAGAACTTACATAGCGAGGCTTAGGGAAGGATTATGCATCGTCGTGGCGAAGAAAGGTGGCTCCTTTGATGAAGAACCATCATGAAATCGTCGTAGCAACGTTGATCGAGCCTCGATTTGGTGTAGCAAGCTTGTACCTTTCGATTCGTATCTGATTTGCATGCATAGTCTCTTGGAGTTGGAGATGGAGGCCATGATCACTTGGCATTTGGGCAGCACTTCGTGGCATGAGTGATTTGTGAGGGTTTAGGGCAGGCTTAGGGGTCTTTTTATAGAGATTAGGAGTAGTCTGGACCGTAGGATAAACCCTAGGATAGATCTGAACCCTCAAAAATCGTCACAAGCCTCCAAAACCGAGCCAACATGACAAGCAGGTGCACCAGGTCGGGGTTCTACGGGGGGGAGGGGGGGGTGGGTCGACCCAAGGATCGACACCCATGTCGACCCCCTGGAGGGGGGCCGACCTCCTGGAAGGGGGGTCGACCCCGGGGTCGACACCCTGTGTGTCTGGTGGGAATTTTCCCGCCTTCTCTTTCTGGGCTGAATTTCAAATCTGTTTTCAGATTTGAATTTCTGTGAAACTTCGTTGGGCCTTAACTGGGTCATACGGACTCCGATTTACGAAATTACGGACTCTATTTCACGTATTTTTCCGAGAAGAACGCAATGGCGCAACCCGTTTATCCCGATTCAGATTTTATAATTTAATTCTGCCTTGATTCTTGTCTTAACATGTTGTTAAAATTCGGGTTGTTACAAAATCCAACCGTTAGATTTTAAATCTCTTTTATTCATTGGAAAGCTCTTTTTGATACAAACCCAACAGTTCCAGTTTTTGGAGAATCCGATGGTCGGATCTCCCGCAATGTCAATTCGAAGTCAGTGGTCGAAATTCACGAATGGTCGCTGTGCGGCGCATTCTATTCAAGCCATTATATATATATATATATATAAATTATATATATATATATATATATATTATATATATATATATCCATTCAAAACATATTTTATAAATTCGTTTTCAAAACGATTCCAACTTCCATTTTAATTTTTATATCAAAATTGAATATTTCCTATCATTATATATAAATTATAATATTTTCAAAATATTTGATTTTGAAATTATTTCCTTTTCGATATTCATTATGAAAATGAATAAAATCGATATAAATATCGTTCGCATCAAAATAGCGCGTACCTAATCAATATGGCTTCATTCATTTCAATATTTTAGTGTCCATCCAAAATCGGACATCAAATTCATATTTTAATCCTTTACGGAATATTCGTTATTGAAAATATTCGTTATTTTCCAAATTGGAATGAAACCCAATCAATTACCGTATAATGTTATTTATATGGATTCCATACAATGCATGTATATAATGACAATCATAAACAATCAACCATAATCCATAGTGCACTACTCAACTTCATAAGCATCGAATATAAATAATTAATGCTTACAACAGTCTGTCAACCTATCGATCGACATACAACTAAACAATTGGGATTAGTGTATGCTAAATATCATCCCAATACCCGTGTTTGGTTTCAATCATCAAACACAATTTTATTTGTATAGTTGGGCAATGTGTAAAATTTTATCATCCTAATCAATATTAGTTAAATGTGTGTACATAAACAAATCATCTGGTTTGTAAATGAATATTCATTTTCAACTAATTAAATTTTTCTAACGCTTTTTAGAAAAATTTGGCAGCATAACGACACGATACTAGAACCGGAATAAGGTCTAGCCTTATCCCTCACCTAATAATGGCTCGCGCCATACACAAACCAAATTCAATCAATTTTATTCACATCCCAAACCAAATTCAACCAAATAAATCAATCCAAACCAACAATAAAACATCCGTGGTTTCAAACAAAGATGTCGGGTGCTACTAAGCACCGTCTACATCCTAGTATATATTTAACTAGAAAATAAAATTAGATTGAGAAGTTCTCACCTTTGGTTTCCACTTCTTCATTCTTTATTGTCGCTCAGATTCGCTGTTCTGATTCCAATGCAATCTGTTTCACGAAATTTCTATTAAAAAATCATATTTTTAAACATCGCTATATATAATTAAAAATCACATTTTTATTCCAACGCTATATATATAAAAATCGAATTTTTACTTCAAATCCATGTATATAAAAATTGATTTTTTATTTCAAATCCATATATATAAAAATCGAATTTTTATGCCAGTACTTCATAAGTAAAAATCCAATTTTTATGCCGCTACTTCATACGTAAAAATCCAATTTTTAACATGATGTTATATATATAAAAATCATATTTTTATAATTCTTTCTACTTAATAAAAATCATATTTTTATATTTAATAAACTTGTATATTTTTTTTCTTTTTCATAACTAAAAATCATTTCCTTTTAAACCAATTTCGTTTATATAAAAATCGTATCTTTATTATGATTTCATTCATATAAAAATCGCATCTTTAAAATGATTTCATTCATATAAAAATCACATCTTTAAAATGAATTCATTCATATAAAAATCGCATCTTTAAAATGATAACGTTCATGTAAAAATCACATTTTTAAATTAAGAACATTCATATAAATATCACATTTTTAAATTAAAAATAAAAATAAACATACAGTGGAAACCGGAATGAGGGGAATGGCTGCGTTGGAGTCCGGTGACCATTGGCAGCGGCGATTGCTGGAGTGGCGGGGGTTGCTCTTGGTGGCCGGCGGTGGCTACAGGTGGTCGGTGGGGGTGGCGGTCTAGGCTGGGGAGTTGGGGGTTTCACGGTTTGAATGGGAGAAGGAGAGAGGGCGTTGGAGGGGGTGTGGTGGAGGCTCGACGGCGTCGCTGGAGGGGGCGCAGCGCTGCTCCACCTGCGGCAGCAGTTGGCTGAAGTGGAAACGCGATTTGGGGAGGGAAAAGCTGAACGATGGCAGGAATTTAATTTTTGGGATTAGGGTTAAGAAACAGAGGGGGTATATATACATATAATTAATATTTTATTTAATTTAATCCTATTGATATCCAAATACATGTTTAACAATACAAACTCCAAATCAAATCCAACGACTGTCGCCCCTAGCCAAATACCCCCATTCGGACACAATGGGATATGTCCCATAAGCCAGTTCGACCGTTTCGATCAGTTTCCGTTCAAATTAAAATATAAATCCTTATATATTGAATTTGAACACACATTTTAATTTACTGGAGCCACATACGGACTCTAAAAATTCCCGAAAAATAAATCTAGCTATGTTTAGACGATATAGTCCTAACAAAACAAATTTCGTCGAATTTGGAGACCGTTTGAAAAATGGCCATTTTCTGGTCGATCCAATTCAATAAATTGACAAAACACGTTTTCTTTTTTCCACGCTCACATATTAATTCCAAAAATTATGAAAATTGGAATCTAGCAATGATTTGACATTCCGGATCCAACAAATATGGTTTCATCGAAAATGGAGGTCATTTTCAAAATGGCTATTTTTAAGGGTTATATATATTTAAAAATATAAATAAATAAATATAAATTCCATAGCGACTATTCTGAATTTCAACACGCCATTACTTTCCATTTATAAAATGAAATTTGTATTTTTCACATCCGTTAGAAAGATATTGTTAAACAGATTCAAATATTTCTTGTTTCGTCCAATTCTGATTTAAAACGAATTCTATACATTCAATGAAAATTCAAAATCGAATTTTCAAACTGCCACGCCATTTCGGGGTCGTTATATAGTTAAAATAAAATTATATGTTCTAACTATGATTAAAATAATTTTTTAGTCGATATTACTTAAAATTAATCATTTTAAATATTCAAAATTCATTAAAATAGCTATAATAAATTTTTTAAATTGGTTCTGATTTCCTGGTTGTTACAATCTCCCCTACTTAAATTCTTTTATTCCTCGGAAAGGAACGGAGCTGAAAGTTGTTTAACAAACCAACTCAACTTTCATTTTGGCATTCATTCTTCAAATTTTCGGTTTCTAAGAATTTTCAAATTCTTCAAAAATTTGGCTAACACCCTAAATTTTCGAAAAATTTCGCCATAACCTCCTTTGTATGGGAGACCTTTAAAACCTCAACTAGCCGCGCAGGGCCCTCGTCAATTAAAAAGAAAAAGAAAAGGCCAAGTGGTTAGCCAATCGACTCATAAAATCATCCAAACCCAAGAAACATAGTAAACATGTACCTATTTGTCGGGCATTCAATTTTATTCCTCTGCTTAGCTTCCCTGCTATGACCTGTTCAATGTATATACATGTACATATATGCAATTCTAATAAATTTCCAATTCAGTTCAATATCTGGTTCAATTTGGCTAAATTTGCCTTTCATTTACATATTGGTTAAATAAACAATCACACCATACAATCAGCAATCAACAATCAATTAGTTGATTAACGTTTCGATCCCATAACTTTAATACGTAGTCAAAAATCTTATTTTTGATGCCAAATCACAACAATAGACCCTATCTATGTTTTGGTTCTCACACCGGTCAATTGGAAATATATAGACATCCCACTTTCGAAACTCGAACATAAATGCTGATGATGTCACGACATCGCCAGAATTATGCCCGGGCGACTAGAGTGTGATTCTATATCTATCTAGTATATTTGAGGCTTCGAATATACGTTCATGACGCGTAAATGCAAAATCTTTATATACTCGATTGTCCAAAATCAATTTAAAATAAACTATTCAAATGCGAATAATATTTTATAAATTTTCAAAACAAAATTTGTTTTCATTTTTATTTTAAAAAAATAACTCTTCCAACACATTCTAGGATACTACTAATCCTATCTCTAACGATTCATTCTTATTGGATATTACTAATCCAATCTCTGATGAATTCTTTCGTTCGGTTCTAATGTGTCTTGTTCTCGAGCTCTGTAAACCAAAGCTCTGATACCAACTGGAGCGACCCGAAATTCCCCGCTAGCCTAAGCCGAACAAGAAGGTAGACTACCTTAAGAACAAGACCAATCAGAACGCAAAAAGAAGAACATTTCATTGCTATTACAACAATTACATTAGAGTACAAGAATATAACAGAGTATGAATAAATAATATACATCTAAAAATATCAGAGATTAAAATACATTACATAGCAGCGGAAAAATAATATATAACACACCTGAAAGGAATACACGGATACAGAGCTTTTCAAGTATAGTTCTAGATGTAAACCAGGATCCTGTAAACGAGAAATCAGCAAAAGCAAAACTACTAGCTGCCCGTGTGAAAAATAGGGGCACCCAGAGTTTAGGTTAAAACAATAAACTCCTGGTCAGTCATGTGACTAGTATGAGAACTAAAACAGTTATCTAAATCTTTACATTAATATTAGGTAATTCAGGGGACCACGCCGTATAACACGGAACGGGTTTTCTCCCAAGAATACCAGTGCATAAAATAGTTTATAGACAATGCAATGCTTTTTGAAAAATGAAGCTATTATAAGACTCGAGTCCCATCACATAATGCAACGCAAGCTGGAGGATAGAGTTTTCCCTTATGATAGCCAAACATGCCTGATACTTTTAAAACAAATAATTTTAATATTACTATAAGTGTATGTGTCAAAATCAACTTCAAATATAAATGTATCAATCATAGACGGCATGGGTACCATCTATCATGTCGCCGTACTAGTTCTACAATTCAAATCAAAATGTCACGTATTGGAAATTGGATTTCCGTCATGAGTCGAGGCAAGGGATGAACCCCTCGCCGGCTTTGAGACACTATAGCAAATGCCTCAGGATCTCCCGTAGTAGACCCTTGGATCCTGCAACACCGATCCACACTTACGTTAGTGGATTGGTTATTCCTGAACACACGTTTCCCGGTCCTATCGGACCTATCCTTCGGCTCCGTAGTAACCAATATATCTGAGGCGCCTCGCATTCCAAAAACCACATAGGTAAAAATAAAATAAATGTCATGGCTTGCAAACCCTGACACCACCCATTGCTAGAAAGAAACATCATGCACTCACTACGTTCTCTTATCCCATTTTTGACTCATACTGAGGTGCGAGGCTCGCGAATCAACGCTATACACAAAGTTATGCTATATTAAGGCCATGATTTTATCATCAACCACAAGGCCCTGCTTTTCAACAAAAGCCTTGATCACTGCATCTTTGCATCCCACACAGGCAATTCATGCCATGCGACTGATATCCATCAGTATATAACCTCTAAGCTCATACGTCTCAAAGAAGGGCGTTAAGCAAGAGAATAAATTCTCCGTCACCAAACAGATATACATTTAACAGAAGTCAATCAGTACAGTATAAAACCCAATGTTAGACAAACATCCATTTACAAGTTCATTGTGGGTCTGAACGAAACCGGTGGTACCTTATTCCTCGTCCCATGTGTCCAATACAAGAGAGACGTCCTCGCATATCCGTCGATCTCCAAGTATGTCTGGACAATCACCACTTATTACCTTGTCCTGGGTGTACAGCCTAATCAAGACATCAGTAATCATCCAAACGATGTGAAGAACTCCAGTCTTCAACCACCGTCTTCATAGTCGAATAAGTTATTCAGAATGGGTATAAACTCGGTCTTTCCGAATAACTCACGTATATTATAAACAAATGCTATAAAACACAACATACGCCTCATTCCATTTCAGAATATTCCTTTATTCAAATATTCTTTTCACAATTTTAAAACATATTAAGGTTTTCCAAACTAGTCGGGATTAGCGAACCTCATCGAAGTAATCATTTATTATATTTCCCAATCTCAAACTATTCATCCCGTGGAGAAAAACTGGTAATACTCCATATCTAACACCACAATGTTATTGGTAAATATTAATTACCATTTCACGTTCAAATCTAATTAAAGATTCAACTATCACTTGGAGCAAAACTGGTGATACTCCATTCTCGATCATTTCACTAATTTGATAGTTTAAATTATCACATTCACAGTTCAATCTAATTAAAGATTCATTAAAACTCCACGTAGTTTTAATCTTTAAACAATCAATATTAATGATTATTTAACTTTGGAAACACAAACATGCCACATCGACAATCTATCCGTACCACTAAATTCTGCCAATACATAACCTCTAAGCTCATACGTCTCAGAGAAGGGCGTTAAGCAAGAGAATAAATTCTCCATCGCCAAACTGATATATATTTAACAGAGATCAATAATACAGTTCGAAATACAAAGATAGACATGTAATCCTGTCTTTAACTGGTTTAAAGAACAAATGTCATTTAAAACACAGTTCACGATAAACCCAAAATCACATTCCATTAATTATGGAATCTTCACGGAAAATAGATCAATATATAATCAATATCAATATCAATATCCGTATCCGACTAATAATATAAATGGAATAACGGCGAACCCTTTTAAATTCCATTTGTATTAACAGTCTTCCTCCACGGAAGCTCACTTCGATTATTTCCAAATCGAATTCCATTCAATTCCAATTTAAATATTAATTAAATTGGAAAACTTTACTTTTGAAAATTTCCATTAAATATTAGTAAAAGATTTATAAATTCCAAATTACATTTTGCTGTTAATCGGGTAAAAGAACGAATGTCGTTTAAAACACAGTTCACGATAAACCCAATTCACATTCCATTTTATTCCAATTAAATGTTAATTAACTGGAAAATTCTAATTCCTTTCATACGGGGTTTAAGAACAGTGTTACTGAAGACACCATTCACGACAAACCCAAAATCCAATTTGATATTAAATATAAGGCTCTAAATAGAAATTATATCGGCTTATATTCAATATCAAATTCTGAAATCAATGGATATCGTATTGGGAACAATGATATCTGTATCTTCCAAATTCCCATAGCAATATGCTTATAATCCCGGAATTCAATACTGAAATATTACGAAGATTATTTCCATTCCAAACAATTCCAATGTATTTGTTGAAAAAATTCTAGTTATTTTAAAACCATTTCTAATCCAATTTATTTATTTAAAAATCGTTGGATTTTCTATTCTAGTTATTAACTAGTTCATTTCGATAAAAATGTATTTTTATCATTACAAACGTGGGATTTTTCTTCCAAATTCATTTTGATAAAAATGTATTTTTATCATTACAAACGTGGGATATTTTTAATAATTTTATCAAGGCCCGTACAGTCGACTTCCAATATTGGCCATCGAACTGCATCCATAGCGACCTTTTCCAAATTTGATTTGTACATAATTCCAAATCCAACAGTTAGATTTCAAATATCTTATATTCGTTGGAATGATAATTTCGATACGAACCCAAGGTTCCGGATTCAGGAGAATCCGACGGTCGGATCTCTCGCAATGTCAATTCGAAGTCAATGGTCGAAATTCGCGAACGGTCGCTGCGCGACGCGTTCTATTCAAGCCATTATATATATATATATATATATAAATGATTTATATATATATCCGTTCAGAACGTATTTTATAAATTCGTTTTCAAAACGATTCCAACTTCCATTTTAATTTTTAAATCAAAATTGAATATTTCCTATCTTTATATATAAATGATAATATTTTCAAAATATTTGATTTTGAAATTATTTCCATTTCGATATTCATTATAAAAATGAATAAAATCGATATAATTATCGCTCGCGACAAAATAACGCATATCTAATCAATACGGCTTCATTCATTTCAATATTTTCATGTCCATCCAAAATTGGACATCAAATTCATATTTTAATCCTTTACGGAATACTTGTTATTGAAAATATTTGTTATTGAAAATATTCATTATTTTCCAAATTGGAATGAAACCCAATCAATTACCATATATGTTATTTATATGGATTCCATACAACGCATGTATATAATGAAAATAATAAACAGTCAACCATCACCCATAGTGCACACTCAACTGCATAAGCATCAAATATAAATAAATAACGCTTATAACAGTCTGTCAACCTATCGATCGACATACAACTAAACAATTGGGATTGGTGTATTGTAACACCCCGAATTTTCATTCACTGTAAGATTAACAAATTAGAGTATAATTAATTTCAAATCAAAGAATTAAGGGAAACGGGATATGCCATTGCGTTCGTCTCGGAATTCTGCTTGAGATAGAGTCCGAGTTTGTGTAAAACCGACTCCGTATGAAGGAGATATGACCTCTGGAAGTTTTAGAATTCAGTTTAAAATTCAAACAGGCAGAAACAGTTCAGAAAAACGAATTCAAACTCAAAATCAGACCCAGATTGGGCTATGCGGGATGTAACGACCTAGAAAATCTGAACCAATTTAAAAATTTTAAATTGGCTAAAATAATGGATTTTAAATATTTAAAATAAATATTTTCAATAATAGAGATGGAAACTGAGTTTGAATCGACAATTGGAAACGAATATAATTAATTATAATTATAAACAAGGCCTGAAAGGGCGCTGTAGTTTCAAAAATCGAATTCAAACTTTGTCGGACTATACCGGGTGCAAAACAAAACGAATTTTAGTGAAACCAAAAATATTTAAATCTGTTAGTGAATACCTTTCCAACGAATCTAACAAATCGAAATTTGATAGCGGGAATCAAAAGATATGCCCAGTTGAAAATTCTGAATAGTCGCTATGGAATTCAGGCCCTTAAAAATGGATATTTTGCAAACGACCTCGGATTTCGACGAAACCACTTTTGTTGGATCCGTGATGTCAAATTATTGCTAGGTTTCAAATGTCATAATTTTTCGATTCAATATGTGAGCGTGGCAAAGGAAAACGCGTTTGACTAGTTTTAGTTGATTTTAATCGACTGGAAAATGGCCATTTTTCTAACGGCCTCGGAATTCGACGAAACTAGTTTTGTTAGGACCGTATCGTCAATACGAAGCTAAAAAATATATTTTTCGGGAATTTTCAAGTTAGTATGTGACCCCGGTAATTTGAAATGTGCGTTTAAATTGAATATATAAAGAATTACACTTTAAATTCAACGGAAACTGATTCAAAGGATCGAATCAGCTTACGATACATATCCCATTGTGTTCGGAATGGGGGTAGAACGCTAGGGATGACAGTCGTTGGGTCTCGTTTGGGATTCGATAGGAAAGTCAACTTTTTGAATTAAAAAGAAATAATATATATATATATATTCACTCCCTCTCTCTCTCTCTCTTACTTCATTCTGAAAAAAAAAACGCGCTGCTCCCCAAAATCAAGACGCCACCACCACCGAAGCTCCACCCACGACCGCCGCGCCCCCCCTCCGCTCCGCCAATCCTCCCTCCATCGCCGACGAACCCTCCCTTCTGGCCTCTCCCTCCACGCGACACCTCATTCCCGAAACCCTAACGGATAACCCCCCCTCAAATCGAGAACGCCACTGAAGCCTAACCGCCAACAGTCCACCGCTCCGCCCATATCTCCGACGCACCGCAGACCTGCGCCTCCCGACGTCTTCTTCCCCCCTCTGAACGATGTGAGTTTCTTCCTCCTTCGACCTTGTTTTTTTTAGTATGAAACCATATGATTTTTAACATGAAACAATAGGATTTTTAACAAGAAATCAATGGATTTTTAAAACTGAAATCATAGGATTTTTAATTGAAATCATTGGATTTTTCTAAATAAAATGACGAGGTTTTTATATTCAGAAAGACTAGATTTTTATATACAAAAGTTGTGATTTTTATATATTGAACATCGAAGTAAAAATATGATTTTTATATATTGAACATCGAAGTAAAAATATGATTTTTATATATTGAACATCGAAGTAAAAATATGATTTTTATATATTGAATAGCGAAGTCAAAATATGATTTTTATATATTGAATAGCGAAGTAAAAAAATTCGATGTTTTATATATGTAGTGGCTACGGGCGAAAGCGACAAAAAGGCGAGAAAGGCGAAGATTTCTCTACGTGAAGTGTCGTGAAGTTGGATAGCTATTGGTGAGAATTTCTCACTCTTCAATTTCTTTTTCTAGCTATATATGTGTGTTGAAATAAAAGTGAATTGTTATATATAAATATATATATATGTGTATATATATATACGCCCCTCGTCCACAAACCATGGACGATATTTATTGATTGAAATTGTTGTGAAAATTGATTGATAGCGAATGATTATTTGAGATTGTTTGTGGTTGATATTGATTGATTGTGGTTGGAAAATACCCGTTTGTGGTTGAGAAATATTTGGTTGAAACCACATAGGATTAGTTTGTGGAAATGAAATAAATATATACATGCCACCTGCGTGCGAACTAGATGCATGATCCCCATTGTCAAAAACCGCGAGGTTTTAAGGTAGAGCGAGGATCCGTACTAGGGACGGTCCCGGTTTTAACTACCCTGCCGTTATGCTGCCGAAATTTTGAATAATATTCGTGTGTTTGAATTATTTTCATCTGCTTAAACTATATTTATTCATTCTATAGAAAACCTTCATGTGTTGAATTGATATTCATTCGTTGATTAGAAATTCATGTGTTGAATGGTATTCGCGTTATAAATATAAAAATCACATTTTTTTATCTATATATAGAAACTATAGAAAACCTTCATGTGTTGAATTGATATTCATTCGTTGATTAGAAATTCATGTGTTGAATGGTATTCATATTTTGAAATAAATTGTTTGATAATAAAAATCACCTTTTATCGACTATATGAACTGTGTAAAATAATCTCGTTTTGAAAGAAATTGTTTTATAAGAAAAATCCTATTTTTAATACCAATATGAAATATATAAAATAATAGTGTTTTGAAATGAGTTGTTTTACAATAAAAATCACATTTTTATTATATGCATGAATAGTTAAAATGTGAAGTGTTAAAAATAGCCACTTGTTCAAATAAATATATATGAGTTGAAATATTCATTAATTAGCTAATGATATGATTTGTACCTATGTATGTAACCTTAGAATGAATGGTGCTTTTTTTTAAAAAACCAAATAGAAATCAAATATGAAATTGAATAGAAAATGATAAATGATAAGAACTATATATATGTACATGCATATTCATTGAACAGGTTATAGCAAAGGCGCTAGAGAAGAGGAATAAAATTTTGTGCCCGACAAATAGGTACACATTTACTGTTTTGTTTGGGTGATGATTTTATGAGCCTGTTGGCTAGCCGCTTGGCGTTTTCTTTTTCTTTATGAGATTACAAGGACCGGGAAAGCTATTTGCGATTTCCTTATGCTCCCGGTGCAGTGGAGGTTATGGCTAAATTTTCCAAAATTTTAAGGCATTAGTGAAATATTTGAAGTGAAAACGATATTGAAATCATTGAATGAACTATATTTATATAAATATATAAATATAAATAAAATTAAAACGAAACGAGGCCGTGCAGTTCGTATTTTGAAAACTTGATTTCAAACAACTAGTGCGGGAAATCCGACCATTGGATTATCCCGAAACCTCAACCGTCGGGTTCGCCTTGGAAATATCTTCCCAACGGCACCAACCTTGTAAAAATCCAACGGTTGGATTGTCTGGAATGTTTAATTCAAATCTGAAGAAAAACAGCGCCAGAAACGATTATAGTTATTTATATATATAAATATAATTATATTTAATCGAATAACGACGCTGTAGTTCGTATTTCGAAATCGAAACTTCAAACGATCGTACCGGGAGATCCGACCGTCGGATTTTCCCGAAACTGGAACCGTTGGATTCGTTTTGAAAAGACCTTTCTAATGATGTAAATTTTGTGAAGATCCAACGGTTAGATTTTCAGATATGTGTAAATCAATTTTGAAGAAAAACAGCGCCACGGCCGCGCTATGGCCCGAAGCGTCGTTTTGAATAAATTGGCTATTTTAAAATAAATAAAAATAGCGATAAATCATTATAAAGTACCATAAACAATATGGAGTCGAAATAAACTGAATTTGCTCGATTTATGTTGTATTTGATGGTTGAATGTGTTTGGTGTGAAAATTAAATTAAAGAACAATATTGGAGTTGTCGAAAAATTTAACCATTGAAATAAATTGATTTGAAATTCTAAATATACGTGAATTATTTGAAAAGGCCGAGTTAATTCTCATTTCGAATAATGTACCGACGATTGAAATTCGAAGATGAAGACGATGGTCGAAGACCGGAGATCTTCACCTCGTTTGGATGGTAACGGAGGTCCTGATTGGGAGGCATCCCGAAATATGGATAATGAGTGGTGATCGTCCAGACATACGTGGTGATCGAAGGGTTTGCGAGGAATTTAGTGCTTCCGGTTTCGTTCAGACCCAGAACGGACTTGTAAATGGACTGTGTGTCTGACATTGGATTTTATTCTGTGTCGATTGATCTCTATTAAGTATACATCTGTTTGGCGGCGGAGAATCTATTCTTTTGCTTAACGCCCTTCTCTGAAACGCACGAGCTCAGAGGTTGTATATCGATGGACATCAGTCGCATGGCATGAATTGCCTGTGTGGCATGTTAAGATGCAGTGATCAGGGCTTCTGTTGAAAATCAAATGGTGATGATCAAAGCACCGCCTGTGTGGCGTAGCTTTGTGTATAACGTGAATTCGCGAGCCTCACACCCCGGTATGAACCAGAAACGGGAGGAAGGACCTCAGGGAGGGCATGCGTTTCTTCCTAGCTAGGGTGGTGTCAGTGACCTACCAGCCCTGACATTTATATACTTTTCACCTATGTGGTTGTTGCTGTTGCGAGGCGCCTCGGTTTGATCGGACGATCCGGGTCCGATGGAGTCATTCGTTGGCTCGTTTACGCCCCAAAGGGCGGGGAAACGCATTGTTCAGGAATTTTAATCCACATCGGTGGACCGGCCCTGTCGATCCTAGGGTCACTCGAGCTCTGATCCTGAGACTCGGGCTAGGCAGTCTCGAATTCGGTAAGGACTATCTTTTGCCTTGGTTCATGACAGAAATCCAATTTCCAAATACGACATCGTGCGGTTCTGATTGTATTTATATTTGGCGACATAGTGGCATGGGACGCTCATGTTGTCTATGATTAATAGTTATGATTGGAAATTGTTTTTGAAACATATAAACACTAGCAATAATATCAAATGCCTTTGTTTTATTCGTACCAAGCATATTTTGGCCGTTATAAGGAAAAAACTCTATCCTCCGGATTACGTTGCATTGTGTGATGGGAACTGAGTCTTATAACAGCTTCATTTTTATAAAAAGCATAGCGATGTTTAAAAGAAAGATTTGTTTTAAAGCACTGGCAATCCAATGGAGTAAACCCGTTCCACGAAAGTGGCGTGGTCCTGTGATTAGCCAAATTATATATGTGTTGAGTAGATTTCTCATACCAGTCCAATGACTGACTCGTAGTTTGTTTCACTTTCAAACTCGGGTGCCCCTTTTTCTACACGGGCAACCGTGTATTCAGGTTTAGCTGATTCTTCCTGGATAGCTGGAGCTGAAGATGGATTCTATCATTTATCTTTTTTTTTAATGCTGTTCAGCTCCTATTGTACACATTTTGTTTGTTTTCCGCTGTAGACATTTATGTATAGCTGAACTGTATTTGTACTAAGTAAGATCCTGTACACTGTGTAACTCTGATGATTACTTTTATCCAGTATATTCTATTGTTCATTATCTGGTGTATTTATTTAATTTTGTTCTGCTATTATCTGTTTCTGTGTTATATTCCGAAGATAACCCTTGTTTCCGTCTGAACGGGATTTCGGGTCGTCTCAACGTGGTATCAGAGCTTTGGTTAAGCTTAGTTCTGGAATATAACATTTGAACGAACTCGTCAGAAATAGAACCAGTAGTGTTCTAGGACGAGTAACTCTATACCGATAGGATCATAAATATCCTAGTATGAGTAGCAGAATGAAATAACACCTCAATAGACACGTTTACATTCAAGTATTTGTCTCTGTATTTTGAAATATCTTTTCTGTTGACCTGACACTTGATCTGCTATTTGCAGAAGAACTAGAAAATGAGTGCCAGAAACAGAAGAAGTAATACTGACCCGGATATAGAAGCTCTATTCATGAAATATAGAAATCTGGGTGGAAAACCCTTTTCGGGTGAAGAAGCAATTATGAAAACACAAGCTTGGATTCGTTCGGCTGAGAAAATCTTTGAAGCATTAAAGCTGAGGGATGACCAGAAAAGATTACTGGCCTCCTGGGCACTCAAAGATGAAGCTTTGTTTTGGTGGGATTCAGTTATTGAGAATAATCTAGAAGGTGATATTACCTGGGATAAATTCAAAGAGATTTTCCTGGAAAGATTTACTCCTCCAGAAGCAACTGAGCGATTATGCGATGAATTTTCTTATCTAATACAAGGTGACATGACCATCCCAGAATATCATAAGAAATTCAACGAACTTTCTCATTTTGCTCCTCATCTGATTAAAGACCCAAAAAGGAAGAATCTTAGATTCATTCACGGGCTTCAAAGGAAATAACAGAATAAAGTATTGGGGCATGTGAAGCTTCCTTTTTCTGAAATGATATACATGGCTTGTCAGTACGAAGATCTCGACAGGAAAGGCATGTTGCGCGACGATGAGGAAGTCAGCTCTAACAATACAATTGAGTCTGAAACTGATCGTCCTGAGGCCAGTACGATGTCAGAGGTCAGTAAGGAGCCTAGAACCAATCAAAAAAGGGCTAGATCCGAAAACGAACCAGTAACTACCGCTGTATGCAGTAACTGCCATAAACAGGGGCATTTGACTAGGAATTGTAAACCCTCGAAGAAGCTGAGGAAAGATGAAACTAAATCCGGTAAGAAGTTCCAAGAGAATAGAAAGTGCAGTCAATGCCATCGGTCCGGTCATCTTTCGAAGGCCTGCCCGCTATTCAGAAAACCTAAAGTAGTACATGCAAATGAAGTGGTAGAAGTACCTGCATCCTCGTCTGCTCAGGAAAGGTCTGATGTTTTAGAAGGCACGCTTAACGTCAAAAACATTCCCGTTAAAGTACTGTTTGACACAGGCGCGTCACGAAGCTTTGTTGCAAAGAGTGCAGTCAAGAAACTGGATTTGAATTTGAAGAAGCTCAAAGAGCCAATGACTGTCCAAAATCCAGTTGGGGGTTCCATCAATCTCAGTTGGGTTTGTGCAGTACCTGTCTCTTTTTCTTGCTATAAATTCCCTATTATCTCTATCGTCATGAATTTTAATGAATTCGATCTTATTCCGGGATTGGATTGGCTAACCAAATATGAAGCAGAGGTTAGACGCGCCGAGAGAGTTGTAAAGGCAAAGGCACAATCGGGGAATTATATAACCATACCATGTGAAGGCCCGACTTCTAATAGAAAAGATTTCTGGGCAGCTTTGGATGTTTCTCCAGCTCAAATAGAAAATACCCCATAAGTCATAGAAAATATTCCTGATCTCATCAAAGATATTCCTGTCGTCAAAAACTATGCGGATGTGTTCGAAGAAGTTGTTTGCTTACCTCCGCAAAGAGAAATAGATTTCAAAATTACTTTAATTCCGAATGCAAGGCCGGTAGTTCACGCTATTAGAAGAACGTCTTTGAAAGAGAAAGAGGAATTAGACAATCAAACACGACAGCTAGTATGGAAAGGTCTGATCAGGCCTAGTTTCTCTGATTGGGGTGCAGCAGTGGTGTTTGTCCCAAAATCTGACGGTACTCTATGTCTATGTGTGGATTATCGTGATCTGAACAAGCAGAAAATAAAGAACAAGTATCCATTGTCGCGGATAGATGATTTGTTGGATCGATTGAATGGGGCACAAGTATTCTCACGAATGGACCTAGCTACAGGCTTCCATCAACTTTGAATTGCCGAAGAATGTGTTCCAATGACAGCATTCAGAGGTCCCGACTTATTCTACGAGTGGTTAGTAATGCCGTTCGGCTTATGTAACGCTCCTGCCTACTTCGTCGATCTGATGAACAGAGTGTTCAGAGGTGTTTTGAATAAATTTGTTCTGGTTTTTATTGACGACATTCTAATCTTCTCTAAATCAAAGGCCGAACATGAAAAGCATTTGGAACAAGTGTTAGAAATTCTGAGACGGAATGTATTAAAAGCCAAATTTTCCAAATGTATATTCTGGCAAGACGAAGTAAAATTTCTAGGCCACGTCGTATCAAAAGAAGGAATCGCTATGGATCCAAGTAAAATCACAGCTATTCAGAACTGGAAGCCGCCCAGCACCCCCACTGAAGTCCGCAGTTTTCTCGGATTGGCTAGCTATTATCGGAAGTTCGTTAAAAACTTTTCGAAGATATCTTGTCACTTAACGAAGATAACAAAGAAGCATTCTAAATTTAAATGGACTCCAGAAAGTGAGGAGGCTTTCGAAGAGCTAAAGTTAAGATTAGCGACAGCTCCAGTGTTAACCATCATCGATGGCAACCATGATTTGAAAGTCTGGACTGATGCTTCTAGAGAAGGCCTTGGGGCAGTGTTAATGCAAAGGGGTCAAGTGATTGCTTATGCTAGCCGTCAACTGAAGCCGCACGAGAAAAACTATGTAACTCATGATCTTGAGTTATTGGCTATAGTATTCGCCTTGAAAATCTGGAGACACTATTCTGGGTGAGTGATTTGAACTGTTTACAGATCACCAGTCGTTAAAGTATCTTTTCACTCAGAAAGACCTGAATCTGAGGCAGCAACGTTGGCTGGAGTTTCTTGCAGCTTATGACTTTGAAATTCTATACACTCCAGGGAAAGCCAATGTCGTGGCCGATGCATTAAGCTGAAAGAATGAGATGATCGCCAGTTTCATCATTGCGACTTCGTTGATTGATAAGATATCGGCTCTCCAAGAAGACGACCAATTTATCAAAGGAATGAGTCAGCGAATTCGTGAAGGCAATGCTTCGGATATCCATCTAGACAGAGAAGGGATTCTGAGGTTAGAAGGGAGAATTTGCGTTCCAGAGATTCCTGAACTTAGAAGAGAGGTGCTTGATGAATGTCACAAATCTAAGCTCAGTATCCATCCGGGTGTGAATAAAATGTATAACGATATCAAACACACATTCTGGTGGAAGTCGTTAAAAAGAGACATCTTGATATATGTTAGCCGATACCCTACTTGCCAGCTAGTCAAAAGCGACCAGCAGAAATTGGATGGATTGTTACAACCGTTAGAAGTTCCTGGTTGGAAGTGGGAACATATTTCTATGGATTTCATTGATGGTCTGCCCAGAACCAGAAAAGGAAATGACAGTATTTGGGTGATCGTAGATCACTTCACGAAGACCGCCCATTTCATACTTGTCAGATCAAGCAGAACTTCTCAGAGTCCGGCGCAGATATACTTCAGGGAAATAGTTAGACTACATGGAGTGCCGCTCAGTATAGTCAGTGATAGAGATACAATATTCGCTAGCAAATTCTGGGAAGCATTTAAAGTCGAGCTCGGAACGAAGTTGAACTTGAGCAACGCTTATCATCCTCAGACAGACGGTCAGACTGAGAGGGTGAATCGTATTTTAGAAGATCTATTGCGGGCTTGTGTTCTAGATTTTGGTGGATCATGGGAAGACCATCTACATTTGGCTGAATTATCTTATAATAACAGCTACCAGGCGAGTCTGACAATGTCGCCATTCGAAGCGTTGTATGGTAGACCGTGCCGATCTCCTGCTTGTTGGGTCGAACCAGGTAATAGACTTGTGTTGGGTCCTGATATGATTTGAGAAGCTACCGACAAAGTCGATTTTATTAAGAAGCGATTACTTGCTGCTCAAAGCCGACAAAAGAGCTATGCCGATAGAAGAAGAAGAGATATATCCTTTGAAGTTGGCGACTACGTATGTCTGAAAGTATCGCCGATGAGAGAAGTTATCCGGTTCGGTAAAACTGGAAAGTTGGCGCCCAAATTCATAGGTCCGTTTCCTATTCTGGAACGGATCGGTACTCTCGCTTATAGGGTCAAATTGCCTGACTGGTTGCCTGGAGTTCATGATGTATTTCACATATCTCAACTTCGAAAGCACGTACATGATCCAGACTTAATCGTGGAAGAAGCAGCTCAACAGGATATAGAAATTACTCCAGAATCAGCTGTGAGAAGGGAGCCGCTAAAGAATATCGGCAAGGAAACCAAAGAGCTGAGGAACAAGAAGGTTCACTTAGTTAAAGTGCAATGGAGTGGAGATCCGCGGGATTGTACTTGGGAAACTGAGGAGAGCATTTAGAAAGCTTATCCTAGATGCCGAGTGGATATCTCTGATTGACTCCGGTGCAAAGTACATTTACCCTACTTTGCACTACCATTCAATTCTCTACTCTATTGTTATTTTCTTTCCATGGATGTGCACTTTTAATTCTATAGTCTGAATGATTTTAAAAGAGTATAGGGATTAATCAGTATATTTTTGAAAGGTTAAAAACAATTGGATTGGTTGTTGTGTAGTGTGATTGTAGATTTATCAAACCACTTTCGACTTTGTTCCTTTTCGGGGACGAAAAGTTTTAAGTGGGGGAGATTGTAACGACCCAGAAAATCTGAACCAATTTAAAAATTTTAAATTGGCTAAAATAATGGATTTTAAATATTTAAAATAAATATTTTCATTAATAGAGATGGAAACTGAGTTTGAATCGACAATTGAAAATGAATATAATTAATTATAATTATAAACAAGGCCTGAAAGGGCGCTGTAGTTTCAAAAATCGAATTCAAACTTTGTTGGACTATACCGGGTGCAAAACAAAACGAATTTTAGTGAAACCAAAAATATTTAAATCTGTTAGTGAATACCTTTCCAACGAATCTGACAAATCGAAATTTGATAGCGGGATCAAAAGATATGTCCAGTTGAAAATTCTGAATAGCCGCTATGGAATTCAGGCCCTTAAAAAAGGATATTTTGCAAACGACCGCGGATTTCGACGAAACCACTTTTGTTGGATCCGTGATGTCAAATTATTGCTAGGTTTCAAATTTCATAATTTTTCGATTCAATATGTGAGCGTGGCAAAGGAAAACGCGTTTGACCAGTTTCAGTTGATTTTAATCGACTGGAAAATGGCCATTTTTCTAACGGCCTCGGAATTCGATGAAACTAGTTTTGTTAGGATCGTATCGTCAATACGAAGCTAGAAAATATTTTTTTCGAGAATTTTCAAGTTAGTATGTGACCCCGGTAATTTGAAATGTGCGTTTAAATTGAATATATAAAGAATTACACTTTAAATTCAACGGAAACTGATTCAAACGATCGAATCAGCTTACGATACATATCCAATTGTGTTCGGAATGGGGGTAGAACGCTAGGGGCGACAGTTGTTGGGTCTTGTTTGGGGTTCGATAGGAAAGTCAACTTTTTGAATTAAAAAGAAATAATATATATATATATATATATTCACTCCCTCTCTCTCTCTCTCTTACTTCATTCAGGAAAAAAAACGCGCTGCTCCCCAAAATCAAGACGCCACCACCACCGAAGCTCCACCCACGACCGCCGCGCCCCCCCTCCGCTCCGCCAATCCTCCCTCCATCACCGACGAACCCTCCCTTCTGGCCTCTCCCTCCACGCGACGCCTCGCTCCCGAAACCCTAGCGGATAACCCCCTCTCAAATCGAGACCGCCACTGAAGCCTAGCCGCCAGCAATCCACCGCTCCGCCCTGATCTCCGACGCACCGCAGACCTGCGCCTCCCGACGTCTTCTTCCCCCCTCTGAACGATGTGAGTTTCTTCCTCCTTCGACCTTGTTTTTTTTAGTATGAAACCATATGATTTTTAACATGAAACAATAGGATTTTTAACATGTAATCAATGAATTTTTTAAAACTGAAATCATAGGATTTTTAATTGAAATCATTGGATTTTTCTAAATAAAATGACGAGGTTTTTATATTCAGAAAGACTAGATTTTTATATACAAAAGTTGTGATTTTTATATATTGAACATCGAAGTAAAAATACGATTTTTATATATAGAACATCGAAGTAAAAATATGATTTTTATATATTGAACATCGAAGTAAAAATTTGATTTTTATATATTGAATAGCGAAGTCAAAATATGATTTTTATATATTGAATAGCGAAGTAAAAAAATTCGATTTTTTATGTATGTAGTGGCTACGGGCGAAAGCGACAAAAAGGCGAGAAAGGCGAAGATTTCTCTATGTGAAGTGTCGTGAAGTTGGATAGCTACTGGTGAGAATTTCTCACTCTTCAATTTCTTTTTCTAGCTATATATATATGTGTTGAAATAAAAGTGAATTGCTATATATATATATATATATATATATATATATATATATATATATATATATACGCCCCTCGTCCACAAACCATGGACGATATTAATTGATTGAAATTGTTGTGAAAATTGATTGATAGCGAATGATTGTTTGGGATGGTTTGTGGTTGATATTGATTGATTGTGTTTGGAAAATACCCGTTTGTGGTTGAGAAATATTTGGTTGAAACCACATAGGATTAGTTTGTGGAAATGAAATAAATATATACATGCCGCCTGCGTGCGAACTAGATGCATGATCCCCATTGTCAAAAACCGCGAGGTTTTAAGGTAGAGCGAGGAGCCGTACTAGGGACGGTCCCGGTTTTAACTACCCTGCCGTTATGCTGCCGAAATTTTGAATAATATTCGTGTGTTTGAATTATTTTCATCTGCTTAAACTATATTTATTCATTGTATAGAAAACCTTCATGTGTTGAATTGATATTCATTCGTTGATTAGAAATTCATGTGTTGAATGGTATTCGCGTTATAAATATAAAAATCACATTTTTTAACTATATATAGAAACTATAGAAAACCTTCATGTGTTGAATTGATATTCATTCGTTGATTAGAAATTCATGTGTTGAATGGTATTCATATTTTGAAATAAATTGTTTGATAATAAAAATCACCTTTTATCGACTATATGAACTGTGTAAAATAATCTCGTTTTGAAAGAAATTGTTTTATAAGAAAAATCCTATTTTTAACACCAATATGAAATATATAAAGTAATAGTGTTTTGAAATGAGTTGTTTTACAATAAAAATCACATTTTTATTATATGCATGAATAGTTAAAATGTGAAGTGTTAAAAATATCCACTTGTTCAAATAAATATATATGAGTTGAAATATTCATTAATTAGCTAATGATATGATTTGTACCTATGTATGTAACCTTAGAATGAATGGTGTTTTTTTTAAAAACCAAATAGAAATCAAATATGAAATTGAATAGAAAATGATAAATGATAAGAACTATAAATATGTACATGCATATTCATTGAACAGGTTATAGCAAAGGGGCTAGAGAAGAGGAATAAAATTTTGTGCCCGACAAATAGGTACACATTTACTGTTTTGTTTGGGTGATGATTTTATGAGCCTGTTGGCTAGCCGCTTGGCTTTTTCTTATTCTTTTTGAGATTAGAAGGACCGGGAAAGCTATTTGCGATTTCCCGATGCTCCCGGTGCAGGGGAGGTTATGGCGAAATTTTCCAAAATTTTAAGGCGTTAGTGAAATATTTGAAGTGAAAACGATATTGAAATCATTGAATGAACTATATTTATATAAATATATAAATATAAATAAAATTAAAACGAAACGAGGCCGTGCAGTTCGTATTTTGAAACCGTGATTTCAAACAACTAGCGCAGGAAATCCGACCATTGGATTTTCCTGAAACCTCAACCGTCGGGTTCGCCTTGGAAATATCTTCCCAACGGCACCAACCTTGTAAAAATCCAACGGTTGGATTGTCTGGAATGTTTAATTCAAATCTAAAGAAAAACAGCGCCAGAAATGATTATAGTTATATATATATATAAATATAATTATATTTAATCGAATAACGACGCTGCAGTTCGTATTTCGAAATCGAAACTTCAAACGATCGTACCGGGAGATCCGACCGTCGGATTTTCCCGAAACTGGAACCGTTGGATTCCTTTTGAAAAGACCTTTCTAATGATGTAAATTTTGTGAAGATCCAACGGTTAGATTTTCAGATATGTGCAAATCAATTTTGAAGAAAAACAGCGCCACGGCCGCGCTATGGCCCGAAGCGTCGTTTTGAATAAATTGGCTATTTTAAAATAAATAAAATAGCGATAAATCATTATAAAGTACCATAAACAATATGGAGTGTAAATAAACTGAATTTTCTCGATTTATGTTGTATTTGATGGTTGAATGTGTTTGGTGTGAAAATTACATTAAAGAACAATATTGGAGTTGTCGAAAAATTTAACCATTGAAATAATTTGATTTGAAATTCTAAATATACGTGAATTATTTGAAAAGGCCGAGTTAATTCTCATTTCGAATAATGTACTGACGATTGAAATTCGAAGATGAAGACGATGGTTGAAGACCGGAGATCTTCACCTCGTTTGGATGGTAACCGAGGTCCTGATTGGGAGGCATCCCGAAATATGGATAATGAGTGGTGATCGTCCAGACGTACGTGGTGATCGAAGGGTTTGCGAGGTATTTAGTGCCTCCGGTTTCGTTCAGACCCAGAACGGACTTGTAAATGGACTGTGTGTCTGACATTGGATTTTATTCTGTGTCGATTGATCTCTATTAAATATACATCTGTTTGGCGGCGGAGAATCTATTCTTTTGCTTAACGCCCTTCTCTGAAACGCACGAGCTCAGAGGTTGTATATCGATGGACATCAGTCGCATGGCATGAATTGCCTGTGTGGCATGTTAAGATGCACTGATCAGGGCTTCTGTTGAAAAGCAAAGTCTTGTGGTGATGATCAAAGCACCGCCTGTGTGGCGTAGCTTTGTGTATAACGTGAATTCGCGAGCCTCACACCCCGATATGAACCAGAAACGGGAGGAAGGACCTCAGGGAGGGCATGCGTTTCTTCCTAGCTAGGGTGGTGTCAGTGACCTACCAGCCCTGACATTTATATACTTTTCACCTATGTGGTTGTTGCTGTTGCGAGGCGCCTCGGTTTGATCGGACGATCCGGGTCCGATGGAGTCATTCGTTGGCTCGTTTACGCCCCAAAGGGCAGGGAAACGCATTGTTCAGGAATTTTAATCCACATCGGTGGACCGGCCCTGTCGCTCCTAGGGTCACTCGAGCTCTGATCCTGAGACTCGGGCTAGGCAGTCTCGAATTCGGTAAGGACTATCTTTTGCCTTGGTTCATGACAGAAATCCAATTTCCAAATACGACATCGTGCGGTTCTAATTGTATATATATTTGGCGACATAGTGGCATGGGACGCTCATGTTGTCTATGATTAATAGTTATGATTGGAAATTGTTTTTGAAACATATAAACACTAGCAATAATATCAAATGCCTTTGTTTTATTCGTACCATGCATATTTTGGCCGTTATAAGGAAAAAACTCTATCCTCCGGTTTGCGTTGCATTGTGTGATGGGAACTGAGTCTTATAACAGCTTCATTTTTATAAAAAGCATAGCGATGTTTAAAAGAAAGATTTGTTTTAAAGCACTGGCAATCCAATGGAGTAAACCCATTCCACGAAAGTGGCGTGGTCCTGTGATTAGCCAAATTATATATGTGTTGAGTAGATTTCTCATACCAGTCCCATGACCGACTCGTAGTTTGTTTCACTTTCAAACTCGGGTGCCCCTTTTTCTACACGGGCAGCCTTGTATTCAGGTTTAGCTGATTCTTCCTGGATAGCTAGAGCTGAAGATGGATTCTATCATTTATCTTTTTTTTTATGCTGTTCAGCTCCTATTGTACATATTTTGTTTGTTTTCCACTGTAGACATTTATGTATAGCTGAACTGTATTTGTACTAAGTAAGATCCTGTATACTGTGTAACTCTGATGATTACTTTTATCCAGTATATTCTATTGTTCATTATCTGGTGTATTTATTTAATTCTGTTCTGCTATTATCTTTTTCTGTGTTATATTCCAAAGATAACCCTTGTTTCCGTCTGAACGGGATTTCGGGTCGTCTCACGGGAATTTTCCTGCTTAAGACCCAGGTCGATTGGGTAGTCGACCTGGGGGTCGACTGGGTAGATGACCTGGCCCCTGAGCCAGGTCGAACCCAACCCCTCCTGGCTGGCCTGGTCTGTGCTTGGCCGAATTTCTGGGCCTGGTTTTGTCACTAGGGCTTATGTGTCAACTCTTGATTGGTTTCTCTTTAGAACGAACGGCTAGAATTAATCTTGGCTTCATCGACGGCTCAATTCAATTTACAACTCTATAAAATGGACCTAGGACTCAACCTAATTCACACAAATAAAATAAGAATGGAGCCGTCATGCTGTTGGAGAGATACTAGGAGTAGCCGTGAAGTTGAGAGACGATTAGGAGTTGATTCAAAAGCTTAAAGCTGCGACAAATAAATCAAAACAACGCCTACAACAAAGGATAGCATCACCAAATTCAGAATTCAGAATCCTGAATACAAGATTCGTCATACATTGTAAGTAGAGTGCTATTCCGATGTGAATGAAAAAGTGAAACTTGATGTGTGTAGATTGAGAAATGGAATTGTACTTAATTTGTAGTGATGATAATTCATAATAGTATGTTGCTATGATTCTAATTATGAATGAATTTGAGATGTTGTGGTATAATAATGTTAGATCTATTGGATATTTGCAAGTACATGATTCATAGTTGACACTTATATGCTTTTGATAGTTTGTTACAACCAAGTTGAGATTCATGCAAGTAAATGATTCACTATTATGCCAACATAATTTAGATCGCTGAACATACATGACTATGATCATTTCAAGTATAGATTTGACCCTTTTTGGTAACATGACTCATATGAGTTTATGTTAGAATAGGCCTCATAATTCTATTTGAATCATACTTTTGTATTAGTGACAAAAGTAAGCACCTTTGTGAACATATAGCTACTTTAGGAACATGACTATCTTATATTTGATATTATGCCTGAATAAAAACATGACTTTAGGCTTAGGTTGTAGTCAAGATCATATCCTAATAATAGTGACATCTAATTTAGTTAGACTCTTATTTTAAATGCAAGCTTACATGGTTAGTTTGAAACCTATGATTCATGTTTAAGTTCATGCTTTATGTCCAAAGTATATGCTATTATAATGAAAGCACACAAGTCTCTTAAATCGCTATGTTGCAAGTTCATGCATTCACACACCCCTTTTTATGTTACTTAGTATATGAACACCATGTTCTAAGCCTCCCCTTTTTCATATGGCTAAGTTGGGCTTAAATGTTAAGCCCAACATATGTTATAATATAGCGAACGTATAAAACGAGGGTAATGACATTGGGTTAAAAATATAAAACATATGTGTTGGCATGTTTAACACATGCCAACGACTTGAGAACATTTAAGTGGTGTAAATTAATTATACCCAATAAGAATGAATTTGAATAATGGGCCGCAAATAACAACGACTAAAAAGGGCTCTCACAACAGCCCCAGTTCTGACGTTGCCAGACGGAAGCAAAATGTTTACAGTATACACGGATGCCTGCGGCACAAGGCTAGGCGCTGTCTTAATGCAAGAAGGGAGGGTAGTAGCTTATGGCGGGAGACAGTTGAAAGTGCACGAAAAGAACTACCCAGTCCATGATCTCGAGTTGGCCGCCATCGTCTTTGCGCTTAAGTCTTGGTGCCACTATCTCCTAGGTGAGAAATTCGAACTGTATATTGACCATAAATCTTTGAAGTATCTCTTCTCGCCGAAGGACCTTAACTTGAGACAACAAAGGTGGATGGAGTTCCTTGCCTCGTACGATTTCGAGATTTCCTACACTCCTGGCAAAGGCAACGTAGTCGCAGATACCTTTAGCAGAAAGAAGCTAATGTTGAGCCCGCTATTTGTTGCAAGGCAAAGCCTAGAGTTTATAGCCAGTTTTGACTTTAGGCCCTCCTCCGATTTTGTACCCGGTTTGTTAGCATCTCTTGAAGTGAGCCCTACTCTTTTGGACTCAATAGGGGCCACACAACGTGAAGGCCCTCAGCTTGTGGAGATGATTGATAGGCTAATTAGCGGTGAGACTTCAAGTCACCTCAATAGATACTCCATCGACGATAAGGGTTGGCTAAGGCGAGACGGAAGACTATGCGTCTCACGGACAAGAGATTTAGTAAAGACGGTTCTCGAGGAAGCACATCACTCCAAGATGACGATACATCCAGGCGGGGATAAAATGTACAAGGACATAAAGAGAACTTTCTTTTGGAGCGGCATGAAGAAGGACGTGGCAGATTTCGTTTCTAAGTGTATGATTTGCCAACAGGTTAAGGCGGAACTGAAGAAGCCTGACGGTCTGCTCCATCCTTTAGAGGTTCCAAAGTGGAAGTGGGATAGCATTTCAATGGACTTCATTGATGGGCTGTCTAGGTCTAGAAGAGGCAACACTAGCATTAGGGTAATAGTGGATAGGCTTACTAAAAGCGCCCACTTTTTACCTATCAAGAGTAGAAGGACTGCCTCATCTCTAGCATCTCTCTATCTCAAGGAAGTTGTTCAACTCCATGGAATACCCACCAGCATTTTTAGTGACCGAGACCCTATCTTCACAAGTGAGTTCTGGCAGAGTCTGCAAGAAGCTGTAGGCACACACTTATGCTTGAGTACAGCCTATCATCCCCAAACCGACGGCCAGACAGAAAGAGTGAACAGAGTTTTGGAAGATCTTTTAAGACTATGTGTCCTTGACTTTGGAGGGACGTGGGAAGACCATCTTCCTTTGGTGGAATTTGCCTACAACAACAGCTACCAAACCACCATCGGAATGGCACCCTTCGAAGCCTTATACGGAAGACCGTGTCGATCGCCCACTTGTTAGTGGGAGTCTACTGACAAACTCATACTTTGACCAGATATGATCAGAGAGACTTCAGAAAAAGTAGACTTGATACGGAGAAGGATGAAGACAGCCCAGGATAGACAGAAATCCTATGCGGACAAGAGAAGAACTGACCTTGAGTTTGAGGTTGGGGGTAGAGTTTTCCTTAAGGTATCTCCTCTAAGGAACGTCGTTCGTTTTAGAATTACAGGGAAGCTAGCACCAAGGTTCGTAGGGACGTTTCCTATCATCGAGAAGATTGGGAAGACGACCTATAGATTAGAGCTACCTGAAAGACTAGCTGGAGTTCACAGCGTCTTTCATGTTTCACACCTTCGGAAATGTCTACATGAATCTACGGAAGTGGTGGAGCCAAACATCCTAGAAGAAGCTGAAGTGGAACGCGAAGCAACCGTGAGAAATGTTCCAACCCGCATCTTAGGAACTGAAGTGAAGAAGCTACGCAAAAGCGAAGTCAAGCTCGTCAAAGTTCAGTGGAGCGATGCCGAGGAAGACGCGACTTGGGAAACTGAAGACAAAATATGCGCAGCTTACCCTTTTCTTTTTGAGGGTACATCTTTGATCTTTCTTTTTCCTTAAGTTGTGCTTTTATCTATCTTTTTAGGTATATCTCCTCGACCTTATTTTATCCTTAGGTAGAAACACTTTTGGATGTAAACATGTAATTGAAACATGTTATGGATGATGGTTGCAAGTGGTTGCAAATGGTTGCCAGTGGTTGCTCGTGGTTGCATATACACACACAATCTGGGTTTTAGATTGGCTCAGTCACTTCATATTGCATATGCATATATGTATTTATATTCGTATATGGTTGAAGTTTAATGTGTTGTCATATGGATGTTGCATTTATATGAATGAGTGTGCACTCATGTAGAATCATGAATAGGAAAGTTTGCATACATAATGGATTCATGACACTTACATAATTTGCCTTAAGGAGGTCAACTGAATCAGTAGACCGCCTGATTTTGCATTAGATAAGTACATGTACACACTTTGCATATGATCATGAAACATTAGAAGTCTTTTAAGGACAATGGACGCTCGTGTTTGATGGATGAGTAGATGGACGTTTGGATGTTAGGATAAACATTCTCCTAGACTTGAAGATTTCGGGGACGAAATCCTTTAAGGAGGGGAGAATGTAACACACCGAATTTTCATTCACTATAAGATTAACAAATTAGAGTATAATTAATTTCAAATCAAAGAACTAATGGAAACGGGATAAGCCATTGCGTTTGTCTTGGAATTCTGCTTGAGATAGAGTCCGAGTTTGCGTAAAACGAACTCCGTATGAAGTAGATATGACCTTCGGAAGTTTCAGAATTCAGTTTAAAATTCAAACAAGCAGAAACAGTTTAGAAAAACGAATTCAAATTCAAAATCAGACCCACATTGGGCTGGGCTTCCCGCCCAAGACCCAGGTCGATTGGGTAGTCGACCTGGGGGTCGACTGGGTAGACGACCTGGCCCCTGAGCCAGGTCGAACCCAACCCCTCCTGGCTGGCCTGGTCTATGCTTGGCCGAATTTCTAGGCCTGGTCTTGTCACTAGGGCTTACGTGTCAACTCTTGATTGGTTTCTCTTTAGAACGAACGGCTAGAATTAATCTTGGCTTCATCGACGGCTCAAATCAATTTACAACTCTATAAAATGGACCTAGGACTCAACCTAATTCACACAAATAAAATAAGAATGGAGCCGTCATGCTGTTGGAGAGATACTAGGAGTAGCCGTCAAGTTGAGAGACGATTAGGAGTTGATTCAAAAGCTTAAAGCTGCGACAAATAAATGAAAACAACGCCTACAACAAAGGATAGCATCACCAAATTCAGAATTCAGAATCCTGAATACAAGATTCGTCATACATTGTAAGTAGAGTGCTATTCCGATGTGAATGAAAAAGTGAAACTTGATGTGTGTAGATTGAGAAATGGAATTGTACTTAATTTGTAGTGATGATAATTCATAATAGTATGTTGCTATGATTCTAATTATGAATGAATTTGAGATGTTGTGGTATAATAATGTTAGATCTATTGGATATTTGCAAGTACATGATTCATAGTTGACACTTATATGCTTTTGATAGTTTGTTACAACCAAGTTGAGATTCATGCAAGTAAATGATTCACTTTTATGCCAACATAATTTATATCGCTGAACATACCTGACTATGATCATTTCAAGTATAGATTTGACCCTTTTTGGTAACATGACTCATATGAGTTTATGTTAGAATAGGCCTCATAATTCTATTTGAATCATACTTTTGTATTAGTGACAAAAGTAAGCACCTTTGTGAACATATAGCGACTTTAGGAACATGACTAGCTTATGTTTGATATTATGCCTAAATAAAAACATGACTTTAGGCTTAGGTTGTAGTCAAGATCATATCCTAATAATAGTGACATCTAATTTAGTTAGACTCTTATTTTAAATGCAAGCTTACATGGTTAGTTTGAAACCTATGATTCATGTTTAAGTTCATGCTTTATGTCCGAAGTATATGCTACTATAATGCAAGTACACAAGTCTCTTAAATTGCTATGTTGCAAGTTCATGCGTTCACACACCCCTTTTTATGTTACTTAGAATATAAACACCATGTTCTAAGCCTCCCCTTTTTCATGTGGCTAAGTTGGGCTTAAATGTTAAGCCCAACATATGTTATAATATAGCGAACATATAAAACGGAGGTAATGACGTTGGGTTAAAAATATAAAACATATGTGTTTGCATGTTTAACACATGCCAACGACTTGAGAATATTTAAGTGGTATAAATTAATTATACCCAATAAGAATGAATTTGAATAATGGGCAGCAACTATTTACATATAAAATGAAAAGAGACAAAATATGTAAACTTAGAAAATACGACATGCTTAACCCGAGGTTGGATTACGTTGTGACTTAAACCTGCCCGGACCCGCCCGGCTGTCCAGTACTCACAACAATACCTATCCAATGTGGGTGGTTAAGCATTAGCCCAAAAAAGACCCGAGGTTAGACTGAGTTGTGACATGAGACTGCCCGGACCCAACCGGCACACCGGCAGTCACAACAATACCAGTCTAATGTGAGTGGTTGGTGCTTTAATTAATAAATTAAGGCTAAGTCAGGATTGATAGGATTAAGTAAATTGAATTAATACTTAATCAAATTGAACATGCTAACTATACAGACTGATTGGGGGTTAGGTTTATGCAGAACACTTAACCAACTTAGCATGTTGGCTAGAAATAGAAAACCTAGTAGCGGGTAACTCTTTTCAGCAGTAACCCTACAAGGTGTATCAGGATAACCTGAAACTAGGCAGGGTGGTGCTCGATTACTAGGCTGACTGTAAGTGGTCAAATCGACGGCGGTGGTGCAGCAGTGTAGGTTCTAACGGGGTGCGGGCGTGCACACACTCCGGTGCTGAAAAATTAAGCACTGGGCACCAGTAGTATACCTGTGCATTCTAGAACTATGTCGGGCCACCACCATGGGACTTGATACATCCCATGGTGGGACCAACATAGGTAACTACAACATCGGGGGCTGTAAGACACATGTAACTATGCGAGTAGGAGCCGATCATTAAAAACGATCACTTCACCCTGATTGTGGGGTGCCAGTTGGGAACTAATTTATAGGGGTGCAGAGATTAGTATGGGGTACGTTAGTATATTCGCTTCTAGACAACTTAACTTAGTGTGGTGCTTTCCCATTTCCAGTTGGAACTTATCATGCTCATTTCTTTATTCATAGACTGAATAGTCACTAGACTTACTCAGGCTTTATGTCTGACTCTACTCTTCTTTTCGTCTTCTTTTCTTCCATTCCCCCCAGGTCCACAGGGAGGAAACACAACAGCTTAGTCAGTTTTCCATCCAGCTTTAAGAGAGAGAATGTATTGCTTGGATCTCTTTCGTTTGGACTATGTCTTTGGATATCATTTATGGGGATATATGCTATTTTACTTATGTTTCATGCTTCTTTAAGTTTTAAAATCAAGACAGTATTATGGTTGTAATAATTAGAAGGTTGTTTTGAGACAATTATTGAAATGTTGTAATAAACACGTATTTATAAAATAAAAGTCTGTTGTTTTCCACTGCTTATATATATGTGTTTATATCTGTCTTGTGTTTTATCTGTGACTTTTACCTATAAACCTCCACCAAAATTAAGGCAATCCCTTTGTGAGTGACCTTAACGGAGGTGGGGTGTTTCATGTATGTTAAATATCATCCCAATCCCCATGTGGGGTTTCAATCAACAAACACAATTTTATTTTTGCAGTTGGGCGATGTGTAAAATTTTATCGTCCCAATCAATATCAGTTAAATGTGTGTACATAAAAAAATCGTCCGATTTGTAAATGAATATTCATTTTCCACTAATTAATTTTTTCTAACACTTTTTAGAAAATTTCGACAGCATAACGGCATGATACTAGAACCAGAATAAGGTCTAGCCTTATCCCTCGCCTAATAATAGCTCGCCTATACATAAACCAAATTCAATCAATTTCATTCAAATCCCGAACCAAATTCAACCAAATAAATCAATCCAAACAAACAACCAAACATCCATGGTTTCAAACAAAGGTGTCGGTTGCTACTAAGCACCGTCTGCATCCTAGTATATATTTAATTAGAAAATAAAACTAGAGTGAGAAGTTATCACCTTTGGTTTCCACTTCGTCATTTTTTATTGTCGCTCAGATTCGCTGTTCTAATTCCAACGCAATCTATTTCACGAAATTTACATTAAAAAATCATATTTTTAAACATTGCTATATACAATTAAAAATCACATTTTTATTCTAATGCTATATATATATATATATATATCAAATTTTTTACTTCAAATCCATATAAATAAAAACCGAATTTTTATTTCAAATCCATATATATAAAAATCAAATTTTTATGCCAATACTTCATACGTAAAAATCCAATTTTTGTGCCGCTACTTCATACGTAAAAATCCAATTTTTAACATGATGTTATATATATAAATCAAATTTTTATAATTCTTTCTACTTAATAGAAATAATATTTTTATATTTACTAAAACTTGTATATTTTTTCTTTTTCATAACTAAAAATTATTTCCTTTTAAAACAATTTCGTTTATATAAAAATCGTATCTTTATTATGATTTCATTCATATAAAAATCGCATCTTTAAAATGATTTCATTCATATAAAAATCGCATCTTTAAAATGATTTCATTCATATAAAAATCGCATCTTTAAAATGATAACGTTCATGTAAATATCACATTTTTAAATTGTAACAACCCGGAAAATCAGAACCAATTAAAAAATTTTATTTTGGTTAATTTTAACAGAAAAATGGTCAAAATTTGAAAATTCCATTTTTAAATGGTATTAAATCCCTTAAAAATAGCAATTTTGCAAACGACCTCCGTTTCCGACGAAACCACTTTTGTTTGATCTAGAATGTCAATTTATTGCTAGGTTTAAAATTCCATAATTTTTCGAATCAATATATGAACATGGCAAAAGAAAATGTGTTTTGCAATTACAATGCAAATTGGATCGACCAGAAAGTGGCCATTTTTCAAACGGTCTCCAAATTCGACGAAATCAGTTTTTTTGGGACCGTATCGTCCCAACATAGCTAAAATTTTTTTTGGGAATTCTTGAAATCGGTGTGTGGCCCCGGCAAATTTAAATGTACGATCAAATTAAATATTGAACGTTTTATATTTTAATTTGAAGAATAACTGACTGAAACAGTCGAATGGGCTTACGAAACATATTCCATTATGTCCGGAATGAGGTTATTTAGCTAGAAGCGACACTCATTGGGTTTGATTTAATGTCCGGATAAGAAAACACTATTTTTCGAATAAATATATAAACCGGCCAATCATAAAATTCCTTTCATAATTTATATTTTCCAAAAAAACTAGAAAAACCCGTAAACCCCCAGTATCGAATGACGGCTACCACCCCCACTTTCTCTCTTCAAATCCGGCGAATCCGCTCATTAAAATCCTTCATTCCAGTTGAGGTTTTGAACAGCTCCTCCTCCTCTTTAAATCCATACCCACTACGCCTGACATCGTGTTGTGTTCATCGAGAACGAAGCATCCAACCCCGCTGACTTCGAGCCGCCGCCACCGCTATGTCCCGCCATCGAGTTCCACCACACCCCCGTCGATCTGAGCGCCGACTGGAGCTGTCCATCATGGTGCATCTCGATTTTGTTCACGTGCTTCGGATTGGAAGTAATCGCTAATCCTAGTTTCGAACATCAACGTGAAGGTAATGGCTGAAGTTAATTTAAAAAGTTATAACACTTAAAAGCGTTGCGAAGTTTGATTTTCGAATAAAAATCATAACTTTTTCATATGTTGTCGAAATCCAGTGAAACGAGAGACATCAGACTCGTAGCAACATCACCTACATTCTAGAAGAGACCGGATAATTTTTGGAGCTTCCTACAATTTTTGAAGTAGTGGAACCCAATGTGAGACTTCTAAATTCAAATTGGAGTGTAAATGCATTGTATATATTATATTAGCGAAATATAAATTATATACGTGTTGTATATCTCATGTATGGGCGTTGTATAAATTATATGAGCGACGTATAAATTATACATGCGTTGTATAAATCGTATATGCATTGAAATGAAATTGAAATGGAAATGAAATATATTTATATACATATACATACACACACACACACACACATATATATATATATATATATATATATACATATATATATACTCCCCTTGTCCACAGACCATGGACGATATAAATTAATTGTGTTGAATGATTGTTTGTGGTTGAGAATGATGGATTCTGGTTGAAAATAATTGATTGTGGTTGAAACAAAATTGGATTAGTTTGTGGAAAATTCATTGTATTATGAAAAATGATCGAAATGTTTAGATCATTTAGATATGCCCCCTTGTGAACGCCGCGAGGCCTAAGGTAGTGCGAGGAGCCGTACTCGTGACGGTGCCGGTTTTAATTACCCTGCCGTTATAATGCCGAAATTTTCTGAAATATTCATGTGTTTGAATTTTATTCATGTATTGAAATATATTCATGTGTTGATAATATACTCATCTTTGATATAAATTGTTTGAACGATAAAAATAATATTTTTAGCTTATGTATGAACTATATAAAATATTCATGTTTGAAATAAATTGTTTGAACGATAAAAATAACAATTTTAGCTTATGTATGAACTATATAAAATACTCATGTTTGAAATAAATTGTTTGAATGATAAAAATAACATTTTTAGCTTATGTTTGAACTATATAAAATACTCATGTTTGAAAAATAAAAAAATAAAAATTTAGCTTAAGTATGAAGTATATAAAATATTCATGTGTTGAATAAATGGGTTGAACAATAAAATTAACAATTTTATTGTGAATATGAAGTTTTAAAAATATTCATGTATTGAATAAATGGATTGAACAATAAAATTAACTTTTTTATTGTGAATATGAAGTTCTAAAAATATTCATGTGTTGAATAAATTGATTGAACAATAAATTAACATTTTTATTGTGTATATGAAGTGTTAAAAACATTCATGTGCCGAATAAAATCTTTGAATGATAAAAATATCATTTTTATTGTGTATGCGACTCACTAAAAATACACATGTGTTGAAACAAATATTTGTTGGCTGTAAATATTATTTTTATCATGTGTATGAACTAAATAAAATACACACGTGTTGAAATATATTTTTGTTCACCAAAAATACCATTTTAATGATATGTATGAAGTGTTAAAAATAGCTACATGTTGAAATAAATATTGGTTTGTTGAAAATATTATTTTTAACATGTATATTAAGCGTTAAAAATAACCATGTATGAAAATAAACACTTGTTTACTAGAAATATTATTCTTAGCTTAATTATGCATATATATACATATGTTGAACAGGAAAATGGATTAGCTGTTGAGTAAAGAATTTATTTGCGCACCCAACAAATAGGTAAACCTTAATGAGTTGGATGCGCAATTTTATTTATTATATCAACTACTGTGAATGCAATAGGATGCGGAGTGCTGGTTGTTCTGCATGAGATTATAAGTGAACTACATTACATGGCATATTGCGTGAAGATAACATACTCTATCATATACCACATAAGCATTTGAATTTTATGTGATGAGGTTGAAGGTTACCATACAAGCAAGAAGCTTGTATGGCGATGACTATATTTTAGGTTGAAACAAAGACTGATATGGCCTAAATAAAATAAACCAGTAAATTGCCAGATTAAATAAAAACCCCACACAGGTCTGGAGTTGACAACGGCCACGTCTCTTTAGTTTATTAGATACGTCGCATGGACCATTTATTTTCCAACACTGGATGAGGTAACGAGGATTTATCCTCTGGAGTGATGACCTACACTCTCCCTCGGGCATAGATTAGGACACTAAAAATTGTGTATGCTTATACTGGATTTATTGGGTGCCTAATACGGCCCAATAAATTTCCAAACCCCTCTCCGTACAAAGGAGGTTATGACTAAATTTTCCAAAATTTAAAGGCGTTAGCCATATTTTTTAAGTAGAAACAAATTGGAAATCGTCGAATGAATTATATATATATATATATATATATATATATATATAAATTAAATAAAACAAATTGAGCCGTTGCAGTTCGCGTTTTCGAATCGTAATTTTAAATCCGACCATCGGATTTTCCCGAAACTGGAATCCTTAGGTCCGCATTGGAAAGATCTTTCCAACGATATAAAATTTGTTAGGATCCAATGGTTGGATTGTGTGAAATGTTTAATTCAATTTTGGATGAAAACAGCGCCAGTGCTATCGAATGACCTGAAACGTCGTTCGATGAATATAGGCTATTTATGTGTATATATATATATAAGTAGCGATATATCGTTATAAAATATTATAAGCGATATGAAATGGAAATAAACCGATTTTACTTGGTTTGTTTGATATTTTTGATGATTGGATGTATTTGACATGAAAATTATATAAATGAACTAAAATGTGAATGTCGAATAATCTAACCATAAAAAGAATTGATTTGAATTCTAAATATACGTGAATTATTTGAAAAGGCCAAGTTAATTCTCATTTCAAATAATTGATCGACGAATAAAAGTCGAAGATATGAAGATGGTGCAAGACTGATGATCTTCACATCGTGTGGATTACTACTGATGCCTTTGATATGGGTAGCTCCCGTGATGAGGTTACAGTGGTAGTGATCTGGACGTACTTGTTGGTCGTTTGGATGTGCGAGGGCCTCTCTTCCGTATTGGACATATGAAACGAGGAATAAGGTGCCTCCGGTTTCGTTCAAACCCAAAACGGACTTATAAATGGATGTGTGTCTGACATTCGATTTTATTATGTGTTGATTGATCTCTATTAAATATACATCTGTTTGGTGGCGGAGAATTTATTCTCTTCATAAACGCCCTTCCCTGAGACGTATGAGCTCAGTGGTTGTATGTCGATAGACATCAGTCGCATGGCATGAATTTCCCGTGTGGCATGCGGAGATGCAGTGATCAAGGCTTTTGTTGAAAAGCAGGGCCTTGTGGTTGATGATCAAAGCACGGCTTTAATATTGCATAGCTTTGTGTATAGTTGGATTCGCGAGCCTCACACCTCGGTATGAGTCAAAAACGGGATAAGAGACCCAAGGAGAACATGACGTTTCTTTCTAGCTATGGGTGGTGTCAGGGTTTTGCAAGCCCTGACATTCATATTATTTTTTACCTATGTGGTTGTTGGAATGCGAGGTGCCTCGGTTATATCGGTTACTACGAAGCCGATGGATAGGTCCGATAGGACCGGGAAACGTATGTTCAGGAATACTACTCCACTAATGTATGCGTGGACCGGCCTTGGAGGATCCAAGGGTCTACTACGGGAGACCCTGAGACATTTGCTAGAATTTCTCGAAGCCGGCGAGGGGTACATCCCTTGCCTCGACTCAAGATGGAATCCAAATTTCCAATACGAAATTACATACTTGATTGTAAACTTATATATGGCGACATAGTGGGATGGGGCACTCATGCCGTCTATGATTGATACATTATGATTGAAGTTGCTTTTGAAACATATATGCACTAGTAATAATATCGAATGCTTTTGTTTTATATGTATTAAGCATATTTGACGATTATAAGGTAAAAACTCTATCCTTCGGCTTACATTGCATTGTGTGATGGGACCTGTGTCTTATAATGGCTTCATTTTTCTAAAAAGCATTGCGTTGTTTAAAAGATTTACTTTGTTTCATGCACTGGCAATCAATGGAGAAAACCCATTCCGCGAAAGTGGTGTGGTCCTATGATGAGCCTTGTTGTTATTGTTTAAACTTTTGGGTAGATTTCTCATACCAGTCCCATGACTGAATCGTAGTTTGTTTCACTTGCAAACTTGGGTGCCTCTATTTTTACACGGGCAGCCGAGTGACAGGTATCAGGTTCTATTTTGGCTTTGCACCATTCATGGAGTGTACCTTTTGGGCAGCAGGCAAAGACTAGCATTAGTTATATTTTGGACCATTAATTATACCGCCTGTATTATTATCTGATGTATATTTACCGCTGATCGCGATGTAGACTGATTATTTCCATTCTGTACTAAGTAGTATCCTATCTGTGTTACTCTTATGATGTAGACATCTATATTTCCGCTGCTATGATGTATATTATTCCCCTGTTTCACGTTTATGCTATTATCTGTAATCTGCTGATGTGATTAATGTGTTATATTCCAATGATTATCCTTGCTTCCGTGTCACGGGGGTTTGGGGTCATCACAGCTAGTATCAAAGCTAATGGTTAATCTTAGTTCTGGAATTAAACACATTAAACACCTTGTCAAAATAGAATCAGCAGTGTTCTAAGACGAGTGGCTCATTAGAGATAGGATTAATAATGTCCTAGAATGAGCACAGCAGAACAGCAAAATAACTTGATCAGTACATCATTATCCTTCCATATGTTCTTCTGCTTTTACCATTCTTAAAATTATCATTTCTATGAGCCTGACTCTTTTCTTGCTTATACAGAACTGACTGAGATGGCTACCAGAGCTAGAGGCCGAGGAGGCCGAGGAAGGGGTGAAATCCCCGCTGCTCCAATTCAGCCTGATCTTGAGGCTGTAGTACCACCACCACCTCCTCCGTAACAATTTGACCCTGACCGTGTGGCAAAGAAGTACATAAATCTTGGAGGACAGAAATTCTCTGGTACTGGTACTATAATTGAGGCCTTAGCTTGGTTAAAATCATGCGAGCGAATCCTCGTTGGCTTGGAACTTGAGGATCATCGTAAGAGATTCATGGCCGCTTAGTTATTGAAAGACGAGGCGCTATTATGGTGGGATGCCATCACCCTAGATGAGCTAGAGATAGATATGTCTTTGGATCAATTCAAAGTGGCGTTCAAGGAGAAGTTTGTTCCTCAATAGGAGATGGAGCGTCTACACGATGAATTTGCTAATCTCCAACAAGGAGACCGCACCATACAGGAATATCTCAACAACTTCACTCAACTGTCCCGTTATGCGCCCGAGCTTGTTCAAGATGCTAAGGAGAAGAACAAGCAATTCATTCATGGACTTCAACGCATGTACCAAAGCTGAACCACGGGGCACATAAGCTTCCACTCAATGAGATGGTGGAAATGGCATGTAATTATGAGAGCCTGGATAAGAGGAACTTTGATGAAGACCATGCAAAGAACCAAGCAAGCAACAAATGCAAGTCTTCTGGAAATCAACCCGAGTCAAGCAATACCGCAACCGCAAATTCTCAAGCAAATAGGCAGTCCATGGTCAAATGCTATAACCGCGATCAGATTGGACATTACTCCAACATATGCACCGCTCCAAAGCGACAGAAGACCAACCAATCAGGCTCAAGTCAGAATCGTCAAGATAACAGGGAATGCTTTAACTACCATAAAAAGGTGCATATCAAGCCAAATTGTCCTTTTCTGAAGAATTCCCAGGTGGCACATGTATATGATGGGGCGGATCTGCCAGCTTCTTCAGACGGAGTAGGTAAACCCGATGTTTTGGGAGGTACCCTTACCATTAAAAATATTCCTGTTTCAGTGCTATTTGACACTGGTGCATCACAAAGTTTTATTGCAAGTAACACTGTTAATAAGTTAAAGATAAATCCAAGAAATCTTAAAGAATCGACTAGAGTCCATAATCCGATAGGAGACTCTCTAGTTCTCGGTTCGTACTGCAATGCGCCAGTCTCTTATTCTATATACCGGTTTCCTTTTAAGTTGATCATCATGAATTTTTCCGAATTCGATATCATTCTTGGACTGGATTGGTTAACGAAATATGAGGCCGAAGTAAAATGTGTCGAGAGAAAAGTTAAAATTAAAACAAAGCTTGGACATATTGTTCTACCATGCCATGGCTGAGATAAAAATAGGAAAGAGTTTTGGTCTGCTCTAGAAGTTATTCCCACTTTATTAGAAGAGATTCCTATTGTTAAACATTATGCGGATGTGTTCGAAGAAGTTGACAGCTTACCTCCACGTAGAGAAATTGACTTCAGGATCGATCTAGTTCCGAATGCCAGACCAGTAGCGCACGCTATTCGAAGAATGACACTGAAATAAAAAGGAAGAATCGGGTGATTATAACGACCCGCACTTCCCCGTAAAGGAAAGCCTGGATTGAGTTGAGAACACGACAAATCAGAAGCGCAAACGACAGAACATTTCATTGCTATTACGAAAATTTACATCAGAGTACAAGAATATAACAGAGTATGAATAAATAATATACATCAGAAAAATATCAGAGAATTAAATTACATTACATAGAAGTGGAAAATATACATAACACAACTGAAAGGAATACACAGATACAGAGCTTTCCGAGTATAGTTCCATCTATAAACCAAGATCCTGTAGAATAGAAATCTACAAAACCAAAACTACTAGCTGCCCGTGTGGAAAATAGGGGCACCCAGAGTTTAGGTTAAAACAATAAACTCCAGGTCAGTCATGTGACTGGTGTGAGAACTAAAACAGTTATTTCAGACTTTACTTTAAATCAGAGTAATTCAAGGGACCACGCCATATAACTCGGAACGGGTTTCCTCCCAAGAATACTAGTGCATAAGATAAATAGCGCAATGCTTTTTGAAAGATGAAGCTATTATAAGACCCGAGTCCCATCACACAATGCAACGCAAGACGGAGGAGAGGGTTTTCCCTTATAATAGCCAAACATGCTTGGTACGTTTAAAACAAATCATTTTGATATACTATAAGTGCATAGTATCAAAACAACTTCAAATATAAATGTGTCAATCATAGACGGCATGGGTACCATATATCATGTCGCCATACTAGTTCTACAATTCAAATTGAAATGTCACGTATTGGAAATTGGATTCCGTCTATGAGTCGAGGCCAGGGATGGCTCCCCACCGGTTCGAGATACTCTAGGAAATGCCTCAGGATCTCCTGCAGTAGACTCTTGGATCTTCAGGGCCGGTCCACACTTACGTTAGTGGATTAGTATTCCCGAACACACGTTTCTCGGTCGTATCAGACCTATATCCATCGGCTTCCGCAGTGGCCGATATAACCGAGGCGCCTCATAATCCAACGACCACAAGGGTAAAAATAATATAAATGACAGGGCTTGACAACGCGGACACCACCCATAGCTAGAAAGAAACATCGTGCACTCCCTGCAGTCACGATCCCTTTTTGACTCATACCGAGGTGTGAGGCTCGTGAATTAACGCCATACACAAAGCTATGCCACACAGGCCGTGCTTTGATCATCAACCACAAGACTTTGCTTTTCAATAGAAGCCTTGATCCATGCTTCTCCGCATGCCACTTCGACAATTCATGATATGCGACTGATATATAGCAATATATAATCTCTAAGCTCATACATCTCAGAGAAGGGCGTTAAGAAAGAGAATAAATTCTTCGCCGCCAAACAGATATATATTTGATAGAAATCACTCAACGTAGAATAAAATCCAATGTCAGACACACAATCCATTTCCAAGTTCGTTCTGGGCCTGAACGAAACCGGAGGCACCTTATTCCTCTTCCGTATGTCCAATACAGAAGAGAGGCCCTCGCATATCCGTCGATCTCCAAGTCTGTATGGACGATCACCACTTACTACCTTGTCCCGGGTGTACAACCCGATCAAGACATCAGTAATCATCCAAACGATGTGAGACCTCCGGTCTTCAACCACCGTCTTCATCGTCGACATATTGTCGAATCAGTTATTCAGAATGGGAATAAACCCAACCTTTCCGAGTAACCCGCATATATAATAAACAAGTGCTACAAAAACACAACATATGCCTCATTCCAATCCAGAAAATCCTTTATTCAAATATTCCTTTCATAATTCAAACCATATCAAGGTTTTCCAAACTAGTCGGGATTAGCGAACCACACCGAAGAAATCATTTATTTTATTTCCCAATCCCAACCTATTCATTCCATGGAGGAAAACTGGTGATACTCCATATCTAACACCACAGTGTTATCGGTAAATATTAATTACCATTTCACGTTCAAATCTAATTAAAGATTTAACTATCGCATGCAGTAAAACTGGTGATACTCCATTCTCGATCATTCCAATCTAATTAAAGATTCATTAAAACTCCACTTAGTTTTAATCCTTCCAAAAATCAATATTCATGATTAATCAAATTTAGGAAATAAATCCTGTCTCTACCAGGGTTAAAGAACCAATGTCATTTAAAACACGGTTCACGATAAACCCAAAATCACATTCCATTAATTATGGAATCTTCACAGAAAATAGATCAATATATATAATCGATATAAACTTTCGTATTCAACCAATAATATAAATGGAATAACGACAATGCCTTTTAAATTCCATATATAGTAACGGTCTTCCTCCATAGAAGCTTACTTCGATCATTACCAAATCGAATTCCATTCCATTCTAATATATTAAATTGGATAAACTTTACTTTGGAAAATTTCCATTAAATCTTAATAAAAAGTCTTATAAATTCCAAATCACATTTCTCTGTTAATCGGGTTAAGGAACGAATGTCGTTTAAAACACAATTCACTATAAACCCAATTCATATTCCATTATATTCCAATTAAGTGTTAATTAACTGGAAATTATAATTCTTTTCACATGGGGTTCAAGAACAGTGTTATTTAAGACCCAACCCCATTAGTTTCTAACGATAAATTAGTAAGAGAACAAATCTATAAGTATTAATCCCGAAGGCCGAAACCAACATCAGATCAACACCCAGGAAACCATTCAACTTAGCTAGTCTCCAGTTAAAACCCAATTCCCATTCCATTTTATTCCAATTAAATGTTAATTAATTGGTATACTTCTCTAAATCTTCTTTAGAAGATTTATTCCTTTCTTATCGGGGTTTAAGAACAGTGTTAATGAAGACACCATTCACGACAAACCCAAAATCCAATTCGATATCAAATACAAGGCTCTGAATAGAAATTATATCGGCTTATATTCAATATCAAATTCTGAAATCAACAAATATCGCATTTGGAATAACGATATATATCTTCCAAAATCCTCCACAATATACGTATAATCACGGAATCCAATATTGAAATATTCCGAAGGTTATTTCCATTCAAAGCCATTCCAATATATTCATTGGAAAATTCTGGTTATTTTAAAACCATTTTAAATCCAATTTCTTTATTTAAAACACTGTATTTACATTCTAGATTATAACTAGTTCATTTCAATAAAAATCTATTTTTATCCTTCAAATATGGAATTTTTCATCCAAATTCTTTCCAAATCACTTATTCTGATTTTACACAAAATATTGATATTTTTAATAATTTTATCAAGGCCCGTACAGTCGATTTCCAATATTGGCCATCCAACTGCATCCATAGCGACCTTTTCCAAATTTGATTTGGCATAATCCCAAATCCAACCGTTTGATTTCAAAACTCTTATATTCTTTGGTAAGCTCTTTTCGATACAAACCCAATTGTTCCGGTTTTAGGAGAATCCGACGGTCGGATCTCCCGTAATGTTAATTCGAAGTCAATGGTCGAAATTCGAGAACGATCGTTGCGCGGCGCGTTCTATTCAAACCATTTATATTATATATATATATAATATAAATCTCCGTTCAAAACGTATTCATAAATTCGTTTTCAAAACGAATCCAACTTCCATTTCAATTTTAAATCAAAATTGAATATTCCATATCATTGTATATAAATGATAATATTTTCAAAATATTTGATTTTGAAATTGTTTCCTTTTCGATATTCATTTTAAAAATGAATAAAATCGATATAAATATCGTTCACGTTCAAATAGTGCATAACTAATCAACATGGCTTCATTAATTTCAATATTTCATGTCCATCCAAAATCGGACATCAAAATCAGTTTTAATCCTTTATCGAATATTATTTTAAAACATTCATTATTTGAAAATATTTCTATTTGAAAATATTCTTTATTTTCCAAATTGGAATGAAACCCAATCAATTACCATATAATGTTATTTATATGGATTCCATACAACACATGTAAATAACAACAACGACAAACAATCATCCATCATCCATAGTGCATTACACAACTGCATATGCATTGAATATAAACAATTAACGCTTACAACAGTCTGTCGACCAATCGATCGACATACAACTAAACAATTGGGATTAGTATACGTCAATTTCATCCCAACACCTGTGTGGGGTTTCAATCTATCAAACACAGATTTTATTTGTGCAGTTGGGCGATGTGTAAAATTTTATCGTCCCATTCGATATCAGTTAAATAGGTGTACATAGACAAATCATTCGATTTGTAAATGAATATTCATTTACACTTCAGGAGAATTTCATGCCGTTCATTTATACATTAAAATTATATTTTTAACGTTAAAATATTTATATTAACACTTTACTATTTTTAGCAGTTCATACATTCAATAAAAATGTTATATTTAACTAACACATTTTTATTTCAGAAAATTCCGGCATTATAAAGGCGTTATATTGAAATCGGGTAATGTCTAGCATTACCCCTCTCCTGATATTGGCTCGCGCCATACACACATAACAATTCCAATCAATAAAAGCCCAAATCCAATCGTCTACCACAAATCAACTCTATTTATTTATTTATCAAATCAAGCAGAACATCCAAATAAATAAATACTCAAATACCCCAATGCCATTTACGGCGCCATAAGTGGCTATTCGCGGAGTATGGAATCCATGTGTCGGTAATATCCATACATCGCTTTCAATAAATGTGATTGTGCGAATTCGAGTGTTGAACTCCATATAATTCGAACAAAAATATATACTGGAAATTCCTATGTACTTAAAGTTATAAAACACATTAACTAACTGTATAAAATTTTAGTGAGGAGTTCTCACATTGGGGTCCACTCCGCCGTGCGTTTCTAACACTTTGAATTGTTGTTTGAGTTCCAGACTTCGCATACAAGCTCCAGTCTTCAATTCCTTCTTTTTCTACGCTAACGCGCTATTCTGGACAACTTTCTCCTTATGGACTTTTCCCTGAAAATGATCCAATACGCCAGAATTCGCGAAAGTACACGATTTGGAGTGTTGACTTTGCGCCCACTTTACGGGCGGCTACGCAATCCAAAACGTGACTTCCATATAGCCAAATCGAAGAGGAGAGAGTACTCTTCGACTTTGGCAGTGTGGAGGTTGGGCCATAGAGGCTCGGTTTGGGAGATACGGGCTGTGGAGTGTTAAGAACTGAAATGAATGAACTAAAAATTATAAAGGTTGGATTTTTATTGGAAGGAGGGTCGGGGGTCGGAGCTGTGGCTAGAGGAGGGGCGTTGGGGGGTCGTGGGTGGCTGTCAGGGGCATCAGCGGTGGGTGGTTGGCCAATGGCGGTGGTCTCGGGTGAATGGGGGCTAGGGCTCGCGATTTGGGCTGGTTTCAGGAGGAGAGAGGAAAACGAGAGGGCCAGAGATGAAGGGGGTGCCGCTGATGGCCGACGGCGTGGGGAGGGAAGCGCGCCTCCGACAGCGGTGGTAGTCGGTGGTAAGGAGGGGCGACGGGTCTCTGATTTGGGTGAAATGGGGCTGGTTAGTTTTTACGGTTTTTTTTTCTTTCTTTGACAATTATGGCCATTGAAATATATATATATATATATATATATATATATATATATATATATATAACTTTCACATTCGACCTCCAAATCGAACCCATCGTCTAACGTCCCTAGCTAGATACCCCCATTCAAGGACATAATGGGATATGTTCGGAAAGCCAATTCAATCGTTTCGACCAGTTTTCATTTGAATTAAAATACAAATCTTTATATTTTCAATTTGAACATACATATTAACTTGCCGGGGCCACATACGGACTCTAAAAATTCCCGAAAAATAAATCTAGCTTTGTTTTGATGATACGGTCCTAAGAAAACAAATTTCGTCCAATTTGGAGACTGTTTTAAAAAGGGCCAATTTCCAGTCGATTAAATTCAATTAAAACTGGTCAAACGCGTTTAAATGCGCCACGCTCACATATTGATTCCAAAAATTATGAAAATTGCAATCCAGCAATAATTTGACATTCCGGATCCAACAAAAGTGGTTTCGTCGAAAACGGAGGTAATTTGCAAAATGGCTATTTTTAAGGGCTATATGTATTTTTAAAATATAAATAAATATATATATAAATTCCATAGCGACTATTCTGAATTTTAAACTGGGCATAACTTTCAATTTATAAAATGAAATATATATTTTTCACATCCGTTAGAAAGATATTGTTCAACAGATTCAAATATTTCTCATTTCGTCAAACTCTGATTTATATTGAATTCTATATATTCAATTGAAATTCAAAATCGAATTTTCAAACTACAGCAGTATTTCAGGCTCGTTATATAATTAAAATAAATTTATTCATTTTATTTTTGATTCAAATAATTTTTTCTTCGTTATTATTTAAAATAAAATATTTAAAATATTTAAAATTCATTAAAATTGCCAAAATAAAAATTTTAAGTTGGTTGTGATTTCCGAGTTGTTATAGCGATCAAACTTGGCAACTGCTATGGAAGGGTCTAACCAGGCCTAGCTTTTCGAATTGGGGTGCAGCAATAGTGTTTGTCCAGAATTCAGACGGTACTCTTCGATTATGTGTTGATTACCGAGACCTCAACAAGAAGATGCTCAAGAACAAATATCCATTACCCCGCATCGATGATTTATTAGAACGTTTGAATGGAGCGCAAGTATTTTCCAGAATGAACCTAGCTACAAGTTTCCATCAACTGAGGATTGCCGAAGAATGTGTTCCGTTGACAGCTTTCAGAGGTCCAGACTTATTCTATGAGTGGTTAGTAATAACGTTCGGCTTATGCAACGCTCCAGCTTATTTCGTCGATTTAATGAATAGCGTATTTCGTGATGTCTTGAATAAATTTGTGCTGGTATTCATTGATGATATATTGATCTTCTCCAAGTCATCTAGCGAGCATGAAAGACATTTGGAACAAGTGTTGGAGATTCAGAGAAAGAATGTCTTGAAAGCTAAATTTTCTAAATGTGTATTCTGGCAAGATGAAGTGAAGTTCCTTGGTCACGTCATATCAAAGGAAGGAGTTTCTGTAGATCCAAGCAAATTACAGCAATCCAAGACTGGAAGCAACCTAGTACTCCTACAGAAGTCCGAAGTTTTCTGGGATTGGCTAGTTATTATCGAAAATTCGTTAAAGATTTTTCGAAGATATCCAGTTCGTTAATGAAGCTTACAAAGAAGCACACAAGATTTAATTGGATTCCTGAATGTGAAACGGCTTTCCAAGAGCTGAAATTAAGATTGACTACTGCTCCGGTGTTAACAATTATCGATGACAATCAAGATTTGACAGTCTATACAGATGCTTCTCTTGAAGGGGTTGGTGCGGTATTAATGAAAAGAGGCCAAGTAGTCGCTTATGCTAGCCGTCAATTAAAGCCACATGAAAAGAGGTACACTACTCAGGATCTTGAGTTGCTGGCCTTCGTATTTGCTTTGAAAATCTGGAGACATTATCTATTAGGTGAGAAGTTCAAACTATATACCAATCATAAATCATTGAAGTATTTGTTCACCAAGAAAGACCTGAACTTGAGACAACAGTGTTGGCTAGAATTTCTTGCAGCATACGATCTAGATATTATGTATACGCCGGGGAAAGCCAATGTAGTAGCTGATGCCCTTAGCAGGAAGAATGCGATCATCGCCAGTCTTATTACTACGCCTTCGTTAATTGACAAGATCTCTGTTCTTTAGAAAGCCGATAATTTTATTAAAGAGACGATCAAGAGAATTCAAAAGGGCAAAGTCTCCAGTTTCCAAATAGATAACGAGGGAGTTCTGACACTGAAATTAAGAATCTGTGTTCCCGACATCTCTGAGCTCAAAAGAGAAGTAATAGATGAATGTCACAAGTCCAAAATGAGTATCCATCCAGGTGTGAGTAAGATGTATAATGATCTCAAGCGAACATTCTGGTGGAAGGCGATGAAAAGGGACATTTCTATATATGTTAGCCAGTGTTCCACCTGTCAGCAAGTCAAAAGCAATCAATGGAAACTTGCAGGAATATTGCAACCATTGGAGATTCCAAATTGGAAGTGGGAGCAAATTTCAATGGATTTCATAGATGGTTTGCCCAGAACCAAGAGAGGAAATGACAACATATGGGTGATCGTAGATTGTTTCACGAAGACCGCCCATTTTATACCTGTCAAATCGACTAGAACAACTCAGAGTCTGGCGCAAATATACTTTAAAGAAATCATTAGACTACATGGAGTGCCGATCAGTATTGTCAGTGATACACTACACCAAAACAGGTGATTCCCAACGAGTATAACCGTCGCAAACAATTTCAGCAACGCTTATTAGTGTCGCTATGGAGGGGTGGCAATTTAGTACCAACGCTTGTAAGTGTTGGTAGATTTTCAGTCCCAATGCTTATAAGCGTTGGTAGATTTTCTTTAGCAACGCTTATAAGCGTTGGTAGATTTTCTTTACCAACGCTTATAAGCGTTGTAAGATTTTTATTTGCAACGTTTATACATGTTGCAATACATTTGTTTGCAACGCCTATACATGTTACAAAATTTATTTCACAATAAATATAAATTTTAATAATAACAGAAATATGTACTAGCAACTCGCATATTCTAATATTAATAGTCAATTAACAACCAACATGATGATAATATAGACGATATTTAATATGAATCAAAAACTTATATTAAACTCAATGCATACTAATAGATAACATTCATAATCACATAACGACATAGAACATCAGTTAACAATAAACAAGCACAATACATAATTAAGATGTCAAATTCAATACATAATTAGTTTGCTAAATTCAATACATAAATAAGATTCTACAAATACCGAATACTAAACTCTGGCCATATAACGAAGCCTCCATCTGAAAATTCACATAACTTGTACATTCCATTTTGAGGACCATCATAAATTGGTGCATCCGGTTCAAGAACTTCAACAACCCAAATTACTTTCTCTATATTCGGTACCACTTTCCTAAAATGACAAATTGTTTGTGTTCCAATATAACGTTTTGCTACCTCCTTCTCTAGATCATTTGACAATAGCATTACGTATTTCTTTTCCATTGTAGATGAATGAAGATCATTAAGTGACACATCTGGAGTGGAAGGATTCCCTAAGTGATCATTAAGTGCTGCATTATTACTTATAGGAGGATCCCCTAAATTAGAAGCACCTTTTGTATGAGGAGTGGAAGGACTTGCAACAAGTTTTTCTTGCAAATTAGGCATAAATTTCATAAAAGTTGAAGTAATTGAATTGATGGCGTTATTAACCTGAGTAGCTACTTGCTTTTCTATATCCAATTTCCAAACGGACAAATCCACGACTTGTTTTTTATCAGCTACAGCTTTTACAGCTCGAGCCACCTTTACTTGTTTTATAGAAGAAGTAGAACTAATTGCTCGACAATAATTTTTCTTCAAGTCGAAACCAAAAACTTCTGCAATTGGATCATTATCAAGATCATCTACCGCACTACTAGAACTACCATCCAATTTTCTCTTTTCGTCCGCTGCTTCTAGAAGTGCCTGCATTCATTGAATATCACATTAAATTGATAATTTCAGTTTCTTGTTAAATACAGAAAAACATGAGTTTACATCTCGCACAAAATAATATAAACTTGAAACATGAGTTTACATCTCGCATAAAAACAGAAAAACAGGAGTTTACATTTCAGTTTCTTGTTAAAACTGAGCCTTAGGGCTCAGAACTGCTGAGCCACATGCTCAGAATTGCTGAGCCACAGGCTCATCAAAACTGCAAAACTGAGCCTGGCGACTCAGCAAAACTGAGCCTGGCGGCTCAACAAAACTGAGCCTGGCGGCCCAGTAACACTGAGCCGTACGGCTCAGAAAAACTGAGCCGCGGGCTCAGTTTTGCTAAGCCTTGTGGCTCAGAAAAACAGAGCCTGTGGCTCAGTTTCGCTGAGCCTTGTGGCTCAGCAAAACCGAGCCGTGTGGCTCAGAAAAACTGAGCCATAAGGCTCGGTATTGCTGAGCCACAGACTCAGCAAAACATGAGCCGTATGGCTCAGCTTTGCTAAGCCACAGGCTCAGCAAAACTGAGCCTTGTGGCTCAGAAAAACTGAGCCTGTGGCTCAGTTTTGCTGAGCCATAGGCTCAGCAAAGCTGAGCCTTGTGGCTCAGCAAAACTGAGCCGTCTGGCTCAGAAAAACTGAACCATAAGGCTCGGTTTTGCTGAGCCACAGGCTCAGCAAAACTGAGCCGTATGGCTCAGAAAAACTGAGCCACAGGCTCAGTTTTGCTTAGCCTGTGGCTCAGCAAAACTGAGCCGTGTGGCTCAGAAAAACTGAGCCGTGTGGTTCAGAAAAACTGAGCCGTGTGGCTCGGTTTTGCGGAGCCGTATGGCTCGGTTTTGCAGAGCCGTATGGCTCGGTTTTGCAGACAACATATATGTTTTTACGGCTCAGTTAACGGCGCCAATTCAGTAAACTATGCATGTTCAGTTCAGGCAAATAATGATCAGTCAAAATAATTTAATGAGATTAACAACATATATGCAAACCTACATATGTTTCTGCAGCACATGGTAGTACTTCTCCCGATTTTCTTTTGTGTCCAACCTTCCAAATCGTCGTTCGTGAAATATTTGCTTCTGGATTGGTTAAGACCTACAGGAAATATCAAAGTTGACAACATATAGTTAATATAACATTCTACAAACAACCATTTACAAAAGATAATTTTATTACCATTTCATGGTGCACTCTATGGTAAGGTTTCCTTCCTAGAGTATGAGTGATTTGGTTTTTCCCTTTGTTTTTTGCATTTTGTTTACATTGCTCAATCTTTTCATTCGTATACTCAATATCAAGGAACTTTTCCCACCACAATCTATCTACATCATTTGGACATCTATCAATGGCAACACGTTTAGGAATCATAGTGTCATCAACTTTAAGAAGACTTTTTCTTAATGTTGACTTCATTGATCTATAGTATCATGGCTGCTCGGTCCTATCGTCTTTGTCATGGCTTTATCCACATCACTTTTGTTTGGTTATATAGCACCACACTCCTTCATCGTGTTGATGATCTTTCATGGATGGAACCTTTAGCTAAAAAAACATGAATTAAACATTCACAATTTTATTTATAAACCAGCAATCCAAGGACCAACCATTCTACGTCAGACTGAACTGTTACCATGTGAAAAAATTTGAGAATCCGTTGAGCTTAGGAACCACGATGTCATCATGAATTAAACAAACTACATCTCTACATATAAACTTATCAATAACAATAGATTCAGTGCCTCTCTCAACCCTTTCTTTTAGTGCACTGATATTATCTAATATTGCAATAGCATCAGTAGTATATAAATTCAAGATAAATCAATCATAAACATATCTTTCTCGTCGCCAGAATCTAACAAAGCCTTAAATGTATTAAACAAATCGAAAACTAGATAGGAGTTATCTTCCTTTCTAGCAATAATTTTGTCATTAACAACAGAATAATTTGTGTTTTCAACTAAATCTGACTTCATACCTTCAGAAGAATCACTGCTTAAATCACCATTAACAACACTGTTATCATAAGGAGTTTCATACACAACCAAACCAGAAGCCAAATTATTAATCATCTCATTAGTATTAAGAGGAGAACAAGATAAACATCAGTCTGTTCATCACTTGAAGAACCACTGCACATCGCCTCTGAATTGATAACATCAAAATGACCCAACATTTCATCAAATAGCCTCACTTCCTTGCTGTTCTCAATAGAAGAACAATACATTAATCATTTACATATCTTGGCCTTATGATTGACACAACTGCATTTGAAACATCATGAATTTAGATCTTTACAAATACTCTGAGCTCTATTAGGAGTTTCCCAAGAAGAACAAATTGGCTGCACCCCAAATTTATGGCATCGTCTAAACTAAAGATTGACCCTTATCTAAAAGTTGACCCCTTTTTGTTCATTTTACAATATATTAACTTGTTTAAATGCTTCAATCATTAAAAGAAAATTCATTTCTACCTGTATCTTGACACAAACCATCCAAAAAAAAAATTTAGCGACCAGTGTTCACAAATAAAGAAATGAAGACCACTATGGTGTTGCACCACCATCAGCTGCCTGCATCCCCAAGTGGCACTACCTTAACGTGACCCATCGAACTCAGAATTAGATTGCAGCACCTAACGGTGTTGTCCTTAGTTGGTTGCTGCGCTTTCCATTCTAGAGCTGGTGTCGCTATGGCTAACCGGAGTCTGCAAATCTAGAGTTATTGTGGCCCATGTTTGAATTGTCGCTTGCTATCGCATAGATTAGGGTTCTGTTTCAAATTAGGATTCGATTGGGTTGTGACATAAGATATCAGAGAGAAAGTGATTAGTATCGAGGTGCCCATGCATTAAAGATTCGAATGAAGAACTATTGCTGTTTATTCAAATACTTACAAAAAAAATTACACAATATACTAGTATTTATTAATGAGTTTTATAACTGAACTTAGAGGTTTATAAAGAAGATTTTTGATTGAATTTGGTATTCAACAAAGAGAGATTTCCATAAAAGAAAGATGTTTATCAAAAAGATTTAAAATTGATGTTTACAAAATGATTTGAGATTGGGACTTTCCTTAACTAACCTTCTCGATAATGGTGGTGTGGGACTTGTATTTCGTGCTTAACACGAAAGGCATAATGTTTAGGGTAATTCTTCTTATCTTTGGTCTAAATAAAGTTGTTTAGTCCTTTGATATGATTTTGAAGTATTCAATCATTTATAACGTTGTGTGAATATACTCAGATCGGTGGGATGTATAAATATTTTCACTAAATGATTGAAAATAGGATTATTTGGTTTCATTCAAACGTAAAACAAACTTCAAACATAAATTTTTGTGCTACTGACGCTCATCTCACTCAACATACGGACAAAGAATCAGTTCAAGAATCGCCTTGGAATCCGAATTTTAAAAACTAGCATTATAGCAAATCTACACATCACAAAAATATTTCCATACAAGTGAATATCACACAGATAAGCAATGAAATTTCAATAAGCATGGTAGCAAATCCATACATGACACAACTACCAAAAAAACTAGCTGTCTCATTACAGAAAGTAGCGAAGAAAATAAAATATGAACTAATTATACATCGATGAAACCCAAGCTCCAACAACATCAAATTGCGCAAAGTTAACAAATGTTCCCAAAAACAAACTGTTTTCTAACTAATCAAATAATTTGAGTTTAAATGGAGCGTACCTTGTAAGAACCCAATTGGGTAAAACAAACAAATTAGGGCAGCAGGACAATAATTAAATTTATACCTGAATGCAAGTACAAATCAATCAAAATCCCCAAAATCGAATCCTCCCCTAAAATCAGATTAGCGCCGCACTCGTGTTTTTTCTTCTTCTTCTGATATGGGATTACGCGACCGAAATTGTCAAAAGCGTTGGGAGAAACAACGTGAAAGGGAAAATAGGGTTACGCTGCTGAGTTTACATTTTTACCCCCCAAACCGACCCTTAATGACCCTATTAAGCGTTGGTAATAAAATATTTATTATTATGTCTTTTTCGCAGCACTTTTTTAATATAGCAACGCATATTATTGTTATTACCTAGCAACCCAAATAAGTGTTGGCGATTGAAGAAAAAAAGGGTTACCAAATGGCCAATATGGTGTAGTGATAGAGATCCAATTTTTGCTGGTAAATTCTGGGAAGCATTTCAAGAAGAGCTGGGGTCAAGGTTAAATCTAAGCACTGCTTATCGTCCTCAAACAAATGGCCAAACTGAGAGGGTGAACCATATACTTGAAGATTTATTACGGGCTTGTGTTATCGATTTTGGCGGATATTGGTAGGAACACTTGCATTTAGCCGAGTTCTCATACAACAACAGTTATCAAGCGAGCTTGAAAATGTCACCATTCGAAGCATTGTATGGTAGACTTTGTAGATCTCCCACATGTTGGGTAGAACCTAGCAATCGATTAGTATTGGGCCCCGATATGATTCGTGAAGCTTCAGAGAAGGTCGATTTAATCAAGAAACGATTGCAAACAGGTCAAAGCCAGCAGAAAAGTTATGCGGATTCGAGAAGAAGAGATTTAGCATTTGTTGTTGGTGATTATGTGTATTTGAGGGTTTCTCCGATGATAGGTGTAGTCAGATTCGGTAAAACAGGGACGTTGGTGCCTAGATTTATTGGTCCATTTCCTATACTCGAACGGATTGGAACGCTTGCTTATAGGGTTCAATTACCTGACTGGTTGCCTGGAGTACATGATGTATTCCATGTGTCTCAACTTTGAAAACATGTGCATGATCCAGATATGATTGTTGAAGAAGCAGCGCAACAGGACATGGATATTACTCCAGAATTGGTAGCGAGAAGAGAGCCGATAAAGATTATTGGCAAAGAAACTAAAAAGCTAAGGAAAAAGAAAGTTCATTTAGTCAAAGTGCAGTGGAGATCCAAGAGACTGTACTTGGGAAACTTAAGAGAGAATTAAACAAGCTTATCCCAATTGCAGAGTGGACATCTCTGATTAACTCTGGTGCAAGGTACATTTACAATATTTTATATTTCCGTTTTGTTTCCTACTTTACTGTTGTTTCCTTTTCGGAGACGAAAAGTTTTAAGTGGGGGAGATTGTAACAACCTAGAAAATCAGAACCAACTTAAATTTTTTATTTTGGTTAATATTAACAGAAAAATGGTCAGAATTTAAAAATTCCATTTTTAAATAATATTAAAGCCCTTAAAATAGCAATTTTGCAAACGACCTCCGTTTTCGACGAAACTACTTTTGTTGGATCCGGAATGTCAATTTAATGCTAGGTTTAAAATTACATAATTTTTGGAATCAATATGTGAACGTGGCAAAAGAAAATGTGTTTTGCAATTACAATGCAAATTGGATCAACTAGAAAGTGGCCATTTTTCAAACGGTCTCCAAATTCGACGAAATCAGTTTTGTTGGGACCGTATCGTCCCAACATAACTAGATTTATATTTTGGGAATTTTTGAAATCGGTATGTGGCCCCAACAAATTGAAATGTACATTCAAATTAAATATTGATTGTTTTATATTTTAATTTGAAGAATAATTGACTAAAACAGTCGAATGGGCTTCCGTAACATATTCCATTGTGTCCGGAATGGGGGCATTTAGCTAGGGGAAATACTCGTTGGATTTGATTTGGAGTTCGGATAAGAAAACACTATTTTTCGAATAAATATATAAACTAGCCAATCATAATTCATAATTTATATTTTCCAAAAAACGAGAAAAACCCGTAAACCCCTCAGTACCGAACGACTGCTACCATCCCCACCTTCTCTCTTCAAATCCGTCGAATTCGCTCATTAAAATCATTCGCTCCAGTTGAGGATTTTGAAGAACTCCTCCTCCTCTTTATGTCCATACCCACTACGCCCGACATCGTGCTGTGTTCATCGAGAACGGAGCCTCCAAACCCACTGACTTCGAGCCGCCGCTGCCGCTGTGTCCCGCCACCGAGTGCCACCACACCCCCGTCGATCTGAACGCCGGCCGGAGCTCTCCATCGTGGTGCCACTCGATTTTGTTCACGTGCTTCGGATTGAAAGTAATTGTTTAACCTAGTTTCGAACATCAACGTGAAGGTAATGACAGAAGTTAATTTAAACAGTTATAACACTTAAAAGCATTGCGAAGTTCGATTTTTGAATAAAAATCATAACCTTTTCATATGTTGTTGAAATCCAGTGAAACGAGAGACATCGGACTCGTAGCAACATCATCTACATTCTAAACGAGACCGGATAATTTTTGGAGCTTCCTACAATTTTTGAAGGAGTGGAACCCAATGTGAGACTTCTAAATTCAAATTGGAATGGAAATGCGTTGTATAAATTATATAAGCAAAATATAAATTATATACGCGTCGTATATCTCATGTATGGGCGTTGTATAAATTATATGAGCGATGTATAAATTATACATGCGTTGTATAAATCATGTATGCGTTGAAATGGAATTGAAATGGAAACGAAATATATATATATTTAAATATATAAATATACATATATATAAATATAAATATATACACACACACACACACACATATATATATATATATATATATATATATATATATATTCCCCTCGTCCACAGACCATGGACGATATAAATTGATTGTGTTGAATGATTGTTTATGGTTGAGAATGATGGATTATGGTTGAAAATAATTGATTGTGGTTGAACCAAATTTGGATTAGTTTGTGGAAAATTCATTGTGTTACGAAAAATGATCGAAATGTTTAGATCATTTAGATAAGCCCCCTTGTAAACGCCGCGAGGCCTAAGGTAGTGCGAGGATCCATACACGGGACGGTGCCGGTTTTAATTACCGTGCCATTATAATGCCGAAATTTTCTAAAATACTCATGTGTTTGAATTTTATTCATGTATTGAAATATATTCATGTGTTGATAATATATTCATGTTTGAAATAAATTGTTTGAACGATAAAAATAACATTTTTAGGTTATGCATGAACTATATAAAATACTCATGTTTGAAATAAATTATTTTAACGATAAAAATAACATTTTTAGCTTATGTATGAACTATATAAAATATTCATGTTTGAAATAAATTGTTTGAACGTTAAAAATAACATTTTTAGCTTATGTATGAACTGTATAAAATACTCATGTTTGAAATAAATTGTTTCAACAATAAAAATAACATTTTTAGCTTATGTATGAAGTACATAAAATATTCATGTGTTGAATAAATTGATTGAACAATAAAATTAACATTTTTATTGTCAATATGAAGTTTTAAAAATATTCATGTGTTGAATAAATGGATTGAACAATAAAATTAACATTTTTATTGTGAATATGAAGTTCTGAAAATATCCATGTGTTAAATAAATTGATTGAACAATAAAATTAACATTTTTATTGTGTATATGAAGTGCTAAAAACATTCATGTGTCGAATAAAATCTTTGAATGGTAAAAAAATCATTTTTATCATGTATACGACTCACTAAAAATACACATGTGTTGAAACAAATATTTGTTGGTTGTAAATATTATTTTAATCGTGTATATGAACTAAATAAAATAAACACGTGTTGAAATATATTTTTGTTCACCAAAAATATCATTTTTATGCTATGTATGAAGTGTTAAAAATAGCTACATGTTGAAATAAATATTGGTTAGTTGAAAATATTATTTTTAACATGTATAAGAAGTATTAAAAATAACCATGTATGAAAATAACCACTTGTTCGCTAGAAATATTATTTTTAGCTTAGTTATTCATATATATACATATGCTGAACAGAAAAATGGATTAGCTGCTGAGTAAAGATTTTTTTTTTTTTGATTTACGTGTGGAACCTAAGACTTCACTCAAGCCATTGTTTGTCGGTCTTAGTAAACCCCACGGGTAGTGATATACCCCGATTTTTCAATGCCTTCACACTACCTAGGTAGTCACCCCTAGAAATTGGCAGAGGTGGCCCTCGAACCTAAGACCTATGTCTCATCCCAATTCGCCACCTCTGACCAACTGAGTTAGGAGTGTCGGGTACTGAGTAAAGAATTTATTTGCTTGCCCGACAAATAGGTAAAACTTAATGAGTTGGATGCACAATTTTATTTATTATATCTACTACTGTGAGTGCAATTGGATGCAGAGTGCTGGTTATTCTGTGTGAGATTATAAATGTCGCCATAGGATAGTAACAATTAATTTTGAACTACACTACATGGCATACTGCTTGAAGATAGAATACTCTATCACATACCACATAAACATTTGGAGTTTATGTGACGAGGTTGAAGGTTACCATAAAGCAAGAGGCTTGTATTGCGATGATTATATTTCAAGTTGAACCGAAGACTGAAATGAACTAAATAAAATAAACCGGTAAATTACCTGATTAAATAAAACCCCATACGGGTCGTGAGTTGACAACAACCACGTCTCTCTAGTTTATTAGATACGGCACATGGACCATTTATTTTCCAATACTTGACAAGGTAACGAGGATTTATCCTCTGGAGTAATGACCTACACTCTCCCGCGGGCATAGATTAGGTCACTAAAAATTGTGTATGCTTATACTGGATTTATTGGGTGCCTAATACGGCCCAATAAATTTCCAAAACCCTCTCCGTACAAAGGAGGTTATGGTGAAATTTTCCGAAATTTAAAGGCGTTATCCATATTTTTGAAGTAGAAATGAATTGGAAATCGTCGAATGAATTATATATATATATATATATTTATATTTATAAGTTAAATAAAACAAATTGAGCCGTTGCAGTTCGCGTTTTCGAATCGTAATTTTAAACGATTATACCGAGAAATCCGACCATTGGATTTTCCCGAAACTAGAATCGTTAGGACCGCATTGGAAATATCTTTCCAACGATATAAATTTTTTTAGGATCCAACGGTTGGATTGTGTGAAATGTTTAATTCAAATTTGGATGAAAACAGCGCCAGTGCCATCGAATGACCTGAAACGTCGTTCGATGAATATAGGATATTTTTTTAGTGGAAATTTATATCAAGGGCCTATCGCTTGGTCCCAATTATTTAGTAGGACACACTTTTTCAATAATTTTTTTCCTGGACAAACTTTAAAACGTGATTCTTCATCTTCTTAAATAAGCATCGTATGTTGGATTGCTTGTTCTGAAATTAGGTCAAAATTAAGCCGCTGTTTCTTCTGAATTCAAAGTGATTAAAAATAAGGTGTTACTTTGTTCTAAAATCAAATTCGAGTTTAATTTTACAAAATATTGAAGCTATTTTGATCAATTGGATAGGCTTATCGATTTTGTCTGTTGGATTGCTTGTTTTTGGCGAGTCTCATTTTTATTTGTTATTTATCATTTCTAATACGATGTTCTATGTCGTTAATCATGCTCTTGTATAATTTTAGTACTCAACTATTCGATGTTATTTGATAGGCTGTATTGATCTAGTAGAGGAATATTTCATGTTCGATTAATTAACTCTGAAAAGTATTCGTCTGATTAAAAATTAATTTTGTATTTAGCTTGGTTGCATTATTTACTTTAGAATATGATATTTGTATTTATACTATAACTTCAGTTTTGTCTTGAGAAATCATACCAGTTAGCCTGTTATTCAGTTATTGGTGTTTTTTGATCCGTAAAAGATATATATATATATATATATATATATATATATATATATATATATATATCTTTTTAATAAAATTAGGACAGGAAATGATAAATGGGTGAAATTCTTTATAGAAAATTATAATTTAGATAGAAACTGATATATGATTATATTGATAACCGCTCTTCAATGTATATTTACAAATGAATCTAAAATATTTTTATATTAAAAATATATTACATTTCATTGTTTACGTACAAATGTTAAATATACAACCATGCACCTTCTTAATGTAAGATAACCGGAAAACATTTTGCATAGTTTTAATTTTATCTATATTTGATTGAAAACAAATATTGTAAAAGATTAAATGTTATTTCTTTTGACGTACTGGTTGTTACTGTATACATGATTTTTAAAAGATATATGCATTTTTCTTTTTTAGAAAATAATGAAATAAAATATTAAGCCGTTCTTATATATTAAAGTTACTAGTACATGTTAAAAATATGTATTAAATTTCTTTTGATTTGAAATTATTAAAGGAGGTTTACAAATTATTTAAATAAAATATAGAAAAGATAGAAGTATATATGTTTTAGATGTTTGAATTCATGTTTTTGTATTTTATGCATGAATTAATTTTGATATCTTTGACATTTGTAGTTTTCCTTTATATAAAACACAGTCAAGTAACAAAATTAAACAATAGAAGGAAAGAAATGATGAATTGACTGTAGCAATTTTATGATTTATTTATTTTGAACATGGTGTTTACATTTATTCATGAATAATAAATGTTTTTTTAATTTTTAAAAATGTTTATGTACCCTGTATTATGTTTTAATATGTTTATTCTTTCATAATTATTATTATATGGCATAATGTAGTTGATTTGTCCATCTTCGAGTAAAATGAAGACTGCATCAATTTCTAGTTCAAATTCAACATCGGCAGCAGGAATTAAGCTTTGCCACCACAGAATACCACCAAAGTTGAGGACTGTGAAGGCAGGGTTGAATGTGGGGAAGAAGTTTTTTGGTTGCTCCATGTGGCCTGTAAGTATAAATTAAGTATTTTTGGTTGATTTGTCGATTAATTTATTTTTTAGTGACATTGTAGTTGAGAATTTAACATATGTGCAGAATGATGATTGTGGGTGTTTTATGTGGCATGAAGAAGTGCAGGAAATAATTAACAATGCTAAAATGGGATATACTAATGTTAAATTGATGGAGAAAGAAAATTATATATTACAATTGCTCATGGAAAATAAGAAACTTGAAGAAAAGTTACAGAAGCGAAAGCAAAAGAAGGCAAAAGCTGATGAGATTAAAACTGATATGAAGGTAGAGATGGCTTTAATGTGCGTTAAATGCGAAAATCATGAGAAAGGGAAAAAATTCTTTGCAAGAGCTTTAGCTATGTCATGGATCATGTTTGGAATTATTTTGTGTATGCTTATTTCAATGTAATGTAGTGAATTACAGTTTTTATTAATATTTTTTTCCTTGTTTAAGATTTTCGGAGTTTATTACATGTGATGTGGAATTTTGTATGTTTTGAAACAAAAATATGAATGGTGTTTTATTATAAGTAATACGATTAATTTGATGTAGAAGAAAGATAACTGATTATATCTTTTATTGAAAATAATTAAAGAATTTGTATTGTATGATAAAGTTAAATGCATAATTGATGAATTTGATAAAGGATTTGTATTATATGATAAAGTTATTCACATACTTGAGCTTGATTTTGAAATACGTACTGAATGTCCTGTCTTATAAAAAAAATATACATATCCAACTAAAAGATAGAAGTAACTATCTTTTTTAATTATGAATTTTAAAAAGATAGTCTATAAAATGTTGTTGAATGTAAATAATAATACTTCTATTAGAAGATATATATATTTATATTGTTTACTACGTTATGAATATAAAGTTGATGTATGGTTTTATAAAGGTAAATATTTATATCTTTTAATTGTTTAAACTTTTTTAATAAGATAAACACAGTAACGTTTTTAAATAAATTATATGTAATAATATAAACAAAAGATAAATATTTTTATCTTTTTAAACAGTTTTTGTTTTTCCGACAAAATTTGTACATAATCAAATTTCCAATAAGATTTTTCCATGTAAAAACAATTAAACCAAAAGATAAATATATATATCTTTTTAAACAATTAATTTTTCATAAGAAATACTAGTTTTATTATTGCTTAAAATAAATTGATTATGCAAATGATCATTAAAAATTTATATTAAAGTTCTACTTATTACAACTACATTAAAAAAACTTCCTCGTATGTTGAATCAGGTGGTCGTGAAAATCTGACGCTCGTATCATGAATCAGATGGTCGTTAAAATAAACATGTGAAAATTACCTAGTAAAAAAGACACCCAGCAAAGAAGAAACAATCCTGCATTAAAAATGGACTATTTATTTTTAAAACAAAAAGATATAATCATTTAGTTTTTTTTTGTAAAAGTGTATTTTATATTTTCAAATAATTTACATGTTATCACACAATATAACATATGAATTTATTTTTTGATACAACTTTTTGTAATTGAATTAACTATATGCTGCAACTACAAAACTCAGAGAATTAATGATTTGGATATGTTAATTATCACAAAAATATAAATACATATATCTTTTTGCATAAGTTATATGTTTTCACGCAATATAATATACAAGGTTTTAATTTAGTAAAATATAATTACAAATATGGTGTTCACAATGTTCTTCACAAATTTTACCCAGAATTTTAACTGGATGAATGGAATTCATATTTAATTCCATTTATACTTTATTAGTAATATTTTTTCTAATTCCATATTTTTTCACAGCAAACAACACATTATGTGCAACTTTTCGCACATAAGAAGGAACTTTAATATTTTTCCAAACACAGGCAAAAATTTCCTGTGCGAAAAAATTATAAATGTTGTTGTTGTTATTATTGTATTGACAAAAGAAAAAAATATACATCTTTTCTTTAAAATCCATCTTTTTGTTAGTGTGTGTAACAACCCACGTCCATTAATGTCACTCACAAAGGGAATGCATTAACTTCCATGGAGCATTTGAGTGAATATAGAACAGAAAATCACGACAAGACAGATATAAAGCAGTACTTGAAAGTTTAAAAAACTTCATTTATTGTAGCAGAAGACAAATATGTTTGATTACATCATCAGAAACCAAGACTAGAGTCAAGTACATAATATCCATCTTGACAAAATCAGAGTACATATAATAAAGACATAATCCCACTACTACAAATGGCCGTAATGAAAAATGATAGGCTGAACTTTACTTCAGCAATCCAAATCCAAGTTCTTCCAAAGAGATCCCATTCAAGCTCCACTAGTACTAGTCCCACCCTAAGAACCTGAGGGGGGGGAGGAAGGAAGAAAAGAGGTGGAAACAAAGGGGGTCAGACATAAAGTCTGGCGAGTCCGATAACTCTAACAATCTAATTATTAAAGCAATTTGATAAGATATAAGCTGGAGAATAAGGTAATGACTGTGTGAACCACATGGGTATGGCAAGGCAATCAAGAGAAACAGAGATAACGTTAATGGCGCTTCCTAATCAATATAGGATAATTACTATACTCTACCGTACTGTACCGTACTGTACTGTACTAACAGTAACGGCACCCCTACTAGTCACTCTAGAAATTTGATCCCTCTTGGCTAAATAGAATGATGATAGCTTCGTGTGCAACTTGATGTACCCACTATCCTCCAGGTTTGACCGTGTATCTCTAGTTGCTATCATAGGTACCCAACGTGTACCTATCCCCACTAGATGTACCCCTTCAATAAGTAATAATGGTAATTCCATGTACTCCTAGCTGACGTCATAGGTTCCGCCTGCTCCTATCTCCACTAGGTGTACCCCCTTAATAATTAATAATAATAGTGGTAGATTTGTGTACCCCTAGCCAACTACATATGTGCCGTCTGCTCCTATCTCCACTAGGTGTACCCACTACCCTGCCCCATTCGATCGGCTCCCTAACTCTTAGATACCCGTGCAGGTCCCACAGTGGGGTGTATCACTCCCCGAAATGGCTACCTTATACCACGCAAGGAATGCACGACTTATAACTACACGATGCAACAACGTCTTACCTACCAGCCCGGACCCATGCACGCACGTGACCCCGTTGGACTTGTTTTGCCACCGCTAACCCGTTTTGGCCTCTAACAATCAGACCCAGTAGGCGTGTCCCGTCCTCGACTTGGGTCGAGCTCACAAAGATACTTAATGGGCTATTGGACTGAAAAGAGCCCCTCATGCTTGACACAAGCTTTCCACTTCGGCTTGGTCCCCTCTAGTACATCCCACTTAACCCCCTTCATGTCCACTTACATGTTTTAAATTTGGTTAAGGGTTTCTATTAGTAATTCCACATGCCACCCAAGGCACCAACTTAACCCCCATGTCCCACCACATGTTTTACTTTGGTTAAGTGTTTCTTAATTTATTACTACCGTAACCCCTGTAGGACCTCTCACATTAGACTGGCATTTATGGCTGCTGGAATTGCCGGGCGGGTCCGGGCAGTCTTACACCACAAACGAGCCTAACCTCGTGTCCATACAATTGTTACGCATTTAGTTCGGGACTTTGACCTCTCACATTGGGCTACCAATTGTGGCTGCTGGATTTGCCGGGCGGGTCCGGGCAGTCTTACACCACAAATGAGTCCAATCTTGTGTCTTAGGCAATTAATTATCCATAATTAATTTTCCCCAAATTTGAATTACTTTCCCTATTCAAATTTCCATTTTTATTAATGTCCATAATTTATCACCTAAATTATGCTCATCTATTTATGGTATTTAAATTATACCAATTTCATCACTAATTAATTTTATTCCTTAAAATTTATTACATGCCTTTTTAGGCCATTACATGCCAAATTCACAATATGTGTGTAACCACTATTATCCCCATCGTACCCCCGTCATTCATTCGCTTAACATGACATATACATATTAGACTAGCAAATAGTCTAATACTTAAAAAAGGGAATAAACAATGTGAGAACCCGTAACTTCCCCGTGAAGGAAAGAGCGGATACTTTGAGAACAACACACAAAAGAACGCAGACGGAAGAACATTTCATTGCTATTACAACAATTCCATCAGAAACAAGAATATACATAGTATAAATGAATAAATTACATTCGATAAATATCAAAGATTACAATAAATTACATAGCAGCGGAAAATAATATAAAACACAATTGAAAGTAATGCACGGATACAGAGCTTTCCGAGCATTGTTCCAGCTGTAAATCAGGATCCTGTGAATATAACTCTACAAAACCAAAACTACTAGCTGCCCGTGTTGAAAATAAGGGCACCCAGAGTTTAGGTTACAACAGTAAACTCCAGGTTAGTCATGTGACTGGTGTGAGAACTAAAACAGTTATTTAAAACTTTACTTTAAAAGAGAGTGATTCGAGGGACCACGCCGTATAACACGGAACGGGTTTCCTCCCAAGAATACCAGTGCATAGAGAAAACAATGCAATGCTTTTTCGAAAAATGGAGCTATTATAAGACCCAGGTCCCATCACACAATGCAACGCAAGCCGGAGGATAGGGTATTCCCTTATAATAGCCAAACATGCTTGGTACGTTTGAAACAAATCATTTGATACTATAATAAGTGTATAGTGTCAAAACATTTTCAATCATAAATATCAATCCTAGGCGGCATGGGTACCATCTATCATGTCGCCATACTAGGCTCTACAAATAAAACCGAAGTATCTCGTATTGGAAATTGGATTTCCGTCATGAGCCGAGGCAAGGGGCAAGCTCCTCTCCGCTTCAAGACACTCTAGCAAATGCCTCGGGACTACACACTCTGGGTAACCCCTGGATGCTTCAGGGCCGGTCCTCTCTTACGTTTGAGGATTAATTATGCCTAAACACACGTTTCCCGGTCCCTACAGACCTATAATCGAGGCGCCTCATCCGACAACCACATAGGTGAAAAGTATATAAATGTCAGGGCTGGTAAGTCACTAACACCACCAAAGCTAGAAAGAAATGTCGTGCTCTCCCTGCAGTCCTTATCCTGTTTTTGACTCATACCGAGGTGAGAGGCTCGCGAATTCACGTTATACACAAAGCTACCACGTAGGCCATGCTTTGATCATCAACCACAAGACTTTGCTTTTCAACAGAAGCCTTGATCTATGCAACTCAGCATGCCACACAGGCAATTCATGCCATGCGACTGATATCTATCGATATATAACATCTAAGCTCATACGTCTCAGAGAAGGGTGTTAAGCAAGAGAATAAATTCTCCACCGCCAAACATATATATATTTAACAGAAATCAATATACACAGTATAAAATCCAATGTTAGACACATAATCCATTTACAAGTTCGTTCTAGGTCTGAACGAAACCGGAGGCACTTTCCTCGCATATCCATCAATCTCCAAGTACGTCTGGACGACCACCAACTATTTCCATCCTCTTGGGTGTACAGCCCAATCAGAATCGTCAGTAATTATCCAAACGATGTGAAGACTTCCGGTCTTCGACCACCGTCATCGTCTTCGACTTATTGTCGAATCGGTTATTAAGAATGGGTATAAACCCGTCCTTTCCGAACAACCCGCGTATATTAAAAACAAATGTAACACACACACAACATACGCCTCAATCCAATTCATTAGTCACTAACCGTAAATCAGTAAGAGAGCAATTTCCCAAATATTAACCCCGAAGGCCGAAACCAACATCAGATCAATACCCAGGAAACCATTCTTCTTAGCTAACCTACAGCTACTTTCTAAATTTCATATTCTCAGGAAAAGGTTCCCATTAATTTTATCCAAGATAAATTCTTTAAATTTATTCTTTAATCTTCCTTTGGATGTCATTTCAAACCAAATTATGGTTTTTCAAACTAGTCGAGATTAGCGAACCACACCGAAGTAATTATTTATTTTATTTCCCAATCCCAACCTATTCATCCCATGAACCAAAACTGGTAATACTCCATATCTAACACCAAGGTGTTATCGGTAAAATTAATCACCATTTCATGTTCAAATCTAATTAAAGATTTAACTATCGCTTTGGAACAAAACTGGTGATACTCCATTCTCGCTCATTTGCCAAATTTGATAATTTAAACTAACAATTCACATTTCAATCTAATTGCAGATTCATTAAAACTCCTTTTTCTGGGTTAAAGAACTAATGTCATTTAAAACACAGTTCACGAAAAACCCAAATCACATTCTATTTATTATCGGGTTAAAGAACAAATGTTATTTAAAACACCGTTCACGACAAACCCACAAATCAATATGTTTAAAACCCATTTCAAATCCAGTTTATTTATTTAAAAATAAACGGGTTTAATTTTAGTTCAAAACTAGTTCATTTCGATAAAAATCTATTTTTATCTTTTCAAGTATGGAGTTTTTCATCCTAATTTTTCCTAAATCATTTCTTATGATTTCACACAAATTATTACTATTTTTAATAATTTTATCAAGGTCCGTACAGTCGATTTCCATCAACGGCCATCGAACTGCACTTACAACGACCTTTTCTGAATTTGATTTGGATGTATCTCCAAATTCAACCGTTAGATTTCAATTTTCTCGTATTCATTTGAAAGCTCTTTTCGATACGAACCCAACGGTTCTGGTTTTAGGAGAATCCGACGGTCGGATCTCCCGTAATGTCCGTTCGAAGTTAATGGTCGAAATTCGCGAACTGCCGTGGCGCGACGCGTTCTATTCAGACCATTATATAAATAATATATATATATATTATATATATTTCGTCAATTTCTATTTAAAACGAATTTTATAAATAGTTTTAAATTCGTTTCAAAAACATTTCAACTTTCATTTCCAACTCAAATCAAAGTTGGATTTTTCTTTATAAATTCGTTCTAAAATTCATTTGAATTCAATTCAAATTTCAATTCAATTTGAATTCATTTCAAATTGATTTTTACTTCTATTACAATTCGTTTTCAATTCAATTTGAATTCAATTCAAATTGATTTTTACTTCTATTTCAATTCGTTTTCAATTCAATTTGAATTCAATTCGTTTTCTATTCAAATCAAATTCAATTCGTTTTCTAATTAAATCAAATTCGTTTTCTATTCAAATCAAATTCAATTCAAATTGGTTTTCTATTCGATTCAATTCAAATAAAAAAACAAAAATAATCGATATAAATATCGTTCGCGTCAAAATAGCGCATTTCTAATCCACACGGCTTTATATATTTCAATAATTCTGTTATTCTATTCAACAAATGGATATTTATTCTATTCAATACATGAATCTATATTTTTGTTAACACACGACTCATCTCAACGGATGAGTACTGTCAACACATGAACCTTTATTTTATAAAGATAAAGATGTAAATTTTATTGTTAAAATATTTCGTTCAACACATGACTAATCTCAACGGATGAGTACTGTCAACACATGAACCTTTATTTTATAAAGATAAAGATGTAAATTTTATTGTTAAAATATTTCGTTCAACACATGACTAATCTCAACGGATGAGTACTGTCAACACATGAACCTTTATTTTATAATATTCTTTATTTTCCCGATTGGAATGAGGCCCAATCAATTACCATATAAAGTTAATTATATTGATTTCATACAACACATGTATATAATAGCAACGATAAATAATCAAACATCATCCAATGCGCACTACACTGTATAAGCATCAAATATAGATATCTAACGCTTATAACAACCTGTCAATCAATCGATCGACATACAACTAATTATTGGGTTAGTGTATGCCGTGTTTTATCCCAATACCCGTGTGGGGTTTCAAACAATCAAACAGAGATTTTATTTGTGCAGTTGGGCGATTTGTAAAATTTATCATCCCAATCAATGTCCTTCAAATAGGTGTACATAAACAAACCATCCGGTTTGTAAATGAATATTTATTTATTCACATTCACGTTAAAAATTATATTTTTAACGATAAAAATATTTTTAACTATATAAATATTTTATTTCCTTTCAACACATGAATATATTTCATTATCTATTTCACATAAACAACACAAACAAATTTCACAACACATCAATTAAACAAACAAGCCATCCATGGTCTGTGGATGACGGGTGTCGGGTGCTACTAAACACCGTCTGCATCCTAATATATATATATAACTAGAAAAAGTAATTTAGAGTGAGAAGTTCTCACCGATAGCTATTCCAACTCCACGACTCTTCATATGTGGAAATCATCGCCGTTCTCGCCTTTTGTCACTTTCGTTGCCTGTAGCCACTACATATATAAAAATCGAATTTTTACTTCGCTATTCAATATATAAAAATCGAATTTTTACTTCGCTATTCAATATATAAAAATCAAATTTTTACTTCGCTATTCAATATATAAAAATCCCATTTTTATAATCACGCTATATGGATAAATTTCTATTTTTATCACGCTATTCTTCATATAAAGATTTCGCCTTTTCAACTATAAAGATTTTACCTTTTCACTTTCATCACTATAAAAATCACATTTTTATTTTGCTACATATATAAAGATGATATTTTTTCACTATCTATATAATATAAAAATTATATTTTTATATTTTTACAATATAAAAGATTATATTTTGTCTATCCATAAAATCTAAAAGTTATATTCTTATTATATTTACTATATAAAAATCGTATTTTGATTCTTTTTATAATCTAAAAATTATATTTTTATTTCATGTCTAAACATAAAAATCATTTCTTTTGTAAATTAAAAATCTATTCTTTTGTAAATTAAAAATCTACATACTAAAAACCAGTTTTTAAACTGATTAACCTAAGCTAAACATTTAAAATGAATTGAAACAAAACAAAAATAAACAAATAAATGAAATAAAAAAAACTTACAGTGAATATAGGGGGGGGTTGTCGCGCTCGTCAGTGGATGAGGGGGACTGGTGGCGCACGATTCAAGGAGGGCGGCGGAGGGAATGGCAGGCGGGGGGGGGGGGGGGGGGGGGGGGGAGGGGGCGTCGCTGTTATCGAAGTGGAAAGGGGGAAGATGGAGAGGGAGGAGGAGCAGGCGCAGGGAGGTCAGAAGGGGGGGGGGGCTGTGCGGCATCGACCGCCGTCGAGGGGGGGGGGCTGCGGATGTGCCTCCTTTTTTTTGTTTTCTGAAAGAATGAAAAACGAGAATGGGGGGGGGGCAGAGGGAATTAAGGGGAAGAAAGGGGGATTTTTTTTATTATTTTAATTTCAAAAAGTTGACCTTTACATACGACCTCTAAACGAGGCCCACCGCCTGTCGTGAATAGCTAATTACCCCCATTCCGAACACAATGAGATATGTCTGGTAAGCCAACTCGACTGTTTCGATCAGTTTTCGTTCAAATTAACATTTAAATCCTTATATTGAATTTTAAACGTACATTTCAATTTACCGGGGTCACATACTAACTCTAAAAATTCTCGAAAAAAATTTTCTAGCTTCGTATTGACGATACGGTCCTAACAAAACTAGTTTCGTCGAATTCTGAGACTGTTTGAAAAAAGGCCATTTTCCAGTCGATTAAAATCAACTAAAACTGGTCAAACGCGTTTTCCTTTGCCACGCTCACATATTGATTCGAAAAATTATGAAATTTGGAATCTAGCAATAATTTGACATCACGGACCCAACAAAAGTGGTTTCGTTGAAATCCGAGGTCGTTTGCAAAATTCCCATTTTTAAGGGGCTGAATTCCATAGCGACTATTCAGAATTTTCAACTGGACATATCTTTTGATTCCCGCTATGGAATTTCAATCTTTCAGATTCATTGGAAAAATATTATCAAATAGATCCTAATGTTTTCGGTTTCGCTAAAATCCGGATTGTTTTGCACCCGGTACATTCAATTGAAGTTTGAAATCCAATTATCGGACTACCACGCCATTTTCAATTCTATTTATAATTATATATAATTATTTATATTCTAATGACGACGTATATAATATATACGTTCGATTTCTATTCAAAATAAATTTCTCGTCGATATTATTTAAAATAATCTATTTTAAATATTTAAAATTCGCAAAAATTGCCAAAATAAAATTTTTAAACTGGCCCAGATTTTCGGGTTGTTACAATAAACGTCACAAAGTCACATACACACAATAATATATCTAATTTGCATCTAACTTGCAATTAAGAATTACAAAATATTTGCATAGTCTTTGTATTATCAAGGATCCAAAATCATAGATCTAAAAGGTGTGAACTTGCATGTATGAACATAGTTTTACACCCAACTAGCCTAGGTAATTATCACAAATTTGCATAAACTATGTATGTCGTCAACCTAAACATAAAGGTGTCATCTTGCATAACTATGGATCTAATAAAAGGTGTTAACCTGAGTAAACTATTGATCCACATAAAGGTGTAAACTTGCATAACTATGCATGTTATAGTTTCAACATAAAAATGTCAACTTGAATAGATCTAAACTTTAAAGGTGTGAACTTGTATATATGTGAATCCAATTATCACTTAAACTTGCATATGAACATAATACTTATACGAACTAGCATATGTTCCACATCCATATTCGCATAAAAACTGATGTTATAAACCTAGGTGATTGGATTATAAAAAAGGGATTCATTGACACAAGTTAACATCATGAACTACTAGCATATATTTTAGATGCAAACTTACATAACATCATATAACTCGCATACAACTTGCGTGATCCTATTAACTTGCATAACATCATATGTACAACATGCATAATCATATTAACTTGCATAACATCATATATGAAACTTGCATAATCATATTAACTTGCATAACATTATATATGAAACTTGCATAATCATATTAATCTTGCATAACATCATACATGAAACTTGCATAATCATATTAACTTGCATAATCATATTAATCTTGCATAACATCATATATGAAACTTGCATAACTTCGTACATAAAACTTGAATAACATCATATATATATAAAACTTGCATAACATCATATATAAAGCTTGCATAACATTATATAATATGAATCAAGTTAACATACATGATTAAACATATGAATTAGATTCACAACCACAACTTATAATCCAACGTATATCACATCATAATTAATTTATCAATTATTTTGTTAAAGTGATCGAACTCACCATTCAACGAAGTCCTGGAATTTATTATCGTCCCTTTGTTGTAGTTGAATTTGCTGTTGGATTGAATTGAGTTGCTTTAATCTTCTTCTAATTGGTGGCGGCTATTCCAAGTTATAGACCGACATCATGACGGCCATGGTACTAATTTTATTTAATTTAGGGTTAGGTCTTAGGGTGTATATATAGGTGTAGGAAGTTATTTAGGACCATTAGATTAACCCTAAACCATGAGAATCAATCAGATGCAAAATCTTCATTTGAGCGAATCAGCCACGGGTTGACAGCCAAACACCCTGGATTAACCACTAGTTGACCCAGCGGAGCTTGGATCGACCTCAAAAATGGGTCGGTTCGGTTATTCCCCATCCCAATTCGCTGTTTTGAACTTTTTTGCATATTTATTCATTTAATTTTTAATTTTTTATATATATATCAATATATATATATATATATATATATATTTCTCTGCGCAACCCATTTCACTTAATTCTTTTCTAAAAATTAAGTATACTTTAATTTGTGAATTTTAATGTTATAAAATTACGAGGTGTTACATTCTCCCCTTCTTAAATGATTTCGTCCCCAAAATCTCCAAGTCAAGAAGAATGTATATCCTACCATCTAATCATCCATCTACTCAACCATCAAACACCAGCATCCATTGTCCTTAAAAGACTTCTAATGCTTTAATGTTTATATGCACAGTTTGTTTATATGTCCGTATCTAATGCAAAATTAGGCGGTTTACTGATTCAGTCGACCTCCTCAATGCAATTCATGATAGTGCCATGCATCCAATATGTATGCAAAAGATCCCTAATGATACACATTAATTCAACATGCGTGCACAACCATTCAACTTAATGCAACATCCATATGAAAAACAACCATGATACATCCATCAATTAAATATGCACACATTATTTTTATGCAATATGAAAGTAATTGAGCCGATCTAGTGCCTAATGTGTGTGTGAATGATTCACGAGCAACCCCTAGCAAACACTTGCATCCACCAATCATAACATGTCTCAAACACATGTTTACAACCATAGGATTTCTCCTAACTAAAGGTCAAAGACTCAAACGAGAGGATATACTAAAGATAGAACAAGTACAAGCTAAGCGATAAAGGAGAAATTAAAAGACATACCCTCGAAAACGAAAGGGTACAATGAACGCATCTTCTCTTCCATCTCCCAAGTAACATCTCCTTGATCTTCTCCCTATTGCACTTTGACTAACTTGACCTCTCGGTTCCTTAACTTCTTAATCTCCGACCCAAGAATGCATGTAGGAGCTCGTCTGATCGTGGCATCTCGCTCTACTTCCACTTCTTTGAGCGTGCTCGGCTCCACCACCTCCACCTTATCATGCAAACATTTACGCAACTACGAAACATGGAACACGTCATGTACACCCTTAAGTTTTTTGGTAAATTCCACTCTATATGCCATCTGTCCAATTTTCACTGAGACGACCCGAAATCCCGTACTGACGGAAACAAGGGTTATCTTTGGAATATAACACAGAAACAAATAATAGCAGCACAGAAATAAATACATACACCAGATAATGAACAATAGAATATACTGGATAAAAGTAATCATCAGAGTTACACAGTATACAGGATCTTACTTAGTACAAATACAGTTCAACTATACATAAATGTCTACAGCGGAAAACAAACAAAGTATGTGCAACAGGATCTGAACAGCATAAAAAGAGATAAATGATAGAATCCATCTTCAGCTCCAGCTATCCAGAAATAACCAGCTAAACCTGAATACAAGGCTGCCCGTGCAGAAAGAGGGGCACCCGAGTTTGAGAGTGAAACAAACTACGAGTCAGTCGGGGGACTGGTATGAGAAATCCATTCAACACATATATAATTGGGCTAATCACAAGACCACGCCTCTTTCGTGGAACGGGTTTACTCCATTGGATTGCCAGTGCTTTTTAAAACAAATCTTTCTTTTAAACATCGCTATGCTTTTTATAAAAATGAAGCCATTATAAGACTAAGTTCCCATCACACAATGCAACGCAAACCGGAGGATAGAGTTTTACCTTATAATGGCCAAAATATGCTTGATACGAATAAAACAGAGGCATTTGATATTATTGCTAGTGTTTATATGTTTTGAAAACAATTTCAAATCATAACTATCAATCATAGACGACATTAATGCCCCATACCACTACGTCGCCATATATAGGTATACAATCAAAACCGCACGGTGTCGTATTTGGAAATTGGATTTCCGTCATGGACCAAGGCAAAAGATAGTCCTTACCGAATTCGAGACAATCTAGCCCATGTCTCAGGCAAGCGCGCAGGCAAGCCTTCGATCGTCAGGGCCGGTCCACCGATGTGGATTATTATGCCTGAACAATACGCTTCCCCGCCCTTTGGGGCGTAAACGAGCCAACGAATGACTCCATCGGACCCGGATCATCCGATCAAACCGAGGCGCCTCGCAACAGCAACAACCACATAGGTGAAAAGTATATAAATGTCAGGGCTGGTAGGTCACTGACACCACCCTAGCTAGAAAGAAACGTATGCCCTCCCTGAGGTCCTTCCCCCGTTTTAGGTTCATACCGGGGTGTGAGTGTAACACCCCACCTCCGTTAAGGTCACTCACAAAGGAAATGCCTTAACTTTGGTGGAGAGTTTTAGTAAAAAGAACAGAATATTACAAGACAGATAAACAGTACTTGAAAAATAATAACTTTATTATAGTGGAAAACAGAAATCAGTATGGTTACATCTTTATCAAAAACTCAAGTACATAAATACCAGCCTTGTTCAGACTATCAGAGTACAAAACTTTAAAAGCATAATCCCCACAGAACAGAAGCTATCATGAGCCAAGCCATACTTTAAGCACTTCAAGCAGAAGGAATCCAGATCAAGCTAGAGTATTCCCTCCTTAGAAAACCTGGGGCTGAACGGAAGAAAAGGGGCGAAAACAAGCAAGGTCAGACATAAAGTCTGGCAAGTCCAGTGATTTTCAGTTATGAACAGATAATAGTAATGATGATATGAACATAAAGCTGGACAAGAGATAACGTAACAGAAGCAACAGATATACTTAAGTTAAACAGAAGAAACAGAATTACATAAGCTATTACTTTTCACTTCTCAGCACTAATACTAGTATAAAAGAATTAGGTGTTACCCTAGCGTTCAGACTACAACAGAAACGGAGTCAGAATAATTTCTACAGAAACAGAGTACTAGTAAATGGGCTTTTACCGCCCAAGCAGAAACATATGGTACAGAAACAGAAACAGAGTGCTAGTATTGGGCCTTTACCACCCGAACAGAAATAATGGGCCTTTACCACCCGAACAGACGGTACCACACTGAAGCAGATAAGTATTACACCCAACAGAAACAGACGGTACCCCAACAGAATTAGATAGAATTAGATGTACCCTAAATTCTACCCCAAGCGATCGGCTCCCTAATACATAAATACCCTGTGCCAGCCCCACAGAAGGGTGTATCGTTCCCTAAAGTGGCAACCTTTGAACGACACAGACCTATTTATGGATGTCACGGCGTCTTACATCCACAGAGGCAGACCGGGATCCATGCACGCACATGACCCGGTTGGAACGCACCATCAACACCCCTCGCCATTATCAGAATGAACCGCTTATAATTAGTTCAGTAAGCGTGCCCGGACCGTACCTACTGTTGGGTCAAAGTTTTGATACCAGAAAGGGTTACTGACTAATATGGGTCCCAAACAACAGATGACACAAGTAAATTCCCTCCTAACCTTGTGTCCCCAAACTAACAGATTTCAGATTAACTTGTTTACAAGTTCAGACATACAGAGTTCAGATTTACCAGTTCACAGATCAGAAAATCCAATCAACAAGTTTTCAGACTAACGGGTCAGATGTACAGATTTAACAGATTTTCAGATTTGTCTTTCTTTGTATTGGGCCTACAGATTCATGAACGGGTTTATCACATATATTAGTCTAGTTGGTTTAACCCTATCCACCCAACACGTTTTTGATGTCATATTACTTAACCCACTCATTCTTACCATATTGGTTAAGTGTCATTAGCCTAATCATATCACTTAACCCACCCATTCATACTATATTGGTTAAGTGTCATTAGCCTAATCATATTACTACCGCAACCCTGTAGGACCTCTCACATTGGGCTACCATTTATGGTTGCTGGATTCGCCGGGCGGGTCCGGGCAGTCTTATACCATAAATGAGTCCAACCTCGTGTCCATACAGTTGTCACGCATCTAATTTTCAAATTAGGTTTTTAAGGTAACCATCCCGTCCATCGGATCAGTTAGGGATAGCCAGGGAGGGCAGGAAACTTGTATTTTCCAAACCCAAGCCTAGACACTATCCTCTCTGTCACCCTAGAACATTCAGGTATATGTGTCATTAATCTATTCATAAATTCACTATAAAGGTATGCCAATTTAAAGCCTTTTATTCACACGTAAATTATTTCTAATTTACTTACTCCATAATTTACATTAATAAACATTTATTATTATGGCCCACCTTCCCTTCAAATCATGTTTATAATTTTTGGTATGTAACTTATACCAAATTAAATGTCACTAACCATGATTATGCTAACATGACAGTTACATGTAATTTCAAATTATTAATCAGAGTAGGCTGTACCCCACCTTCCCAAACTTGCCATAATAGCCATGCCCAAAATTACTATGTCATATATTTGGCGTTCCAAATCAATAGTTAAGCCTAATCTAGATTTTATATTACATTTTATACCAATCTAGATTAAATATCCAAATTCACAATATGATCATATACTTCCATGTTTGCATAAATTTACATAGCGCAGAATATGGACATAATTTACCACATAACATATGTTCCAATTTTGGTTAAATTAGCATTGTACAGCAGATTCACATATAAATTATACCAAATATAACCGTTAATTACAATGCATGTCATATATCCAAAAATCCCTATTTAGGTGTGTTCACACTTAATAGTCATCAAATCTTATTATAGATTTTAATCCCCACACCTAAATCACATATCTTAAAATGTGCCACAAATCTAGGTTCATGTATCACATTCTTGAAAATCAAATATTGAATTATGTCCCCAAATCATGGTATGAATTATGCCAAGTTATAGCCTTTAATGCCAAATATCCAATATCCATATTAGGCGTGTCCACATTAATAATTATCCTATTTTGGTGTAGATCTTTTACGCCTAAGCCACACCTTCCTTTTTGTTCAAGTCATAGTCCGTTATATAAAATATGCCCAAGGATCTAGATCTAACATGTATTATGTCTTTTAATTCAGATCTTAATTTTTAATTTGCCTTATATTCCAAATTTACAAGTCATATATTATCATATGATAATCCCAAACTGACATATATGCACAGATCTAGATCTAGTTTACAACCTATATCCTTTACTCAAAATCAGTCACAGATTAGTCCAATTATGCATCATTCATTACATTGTCCCAAATATTTTTGCGTATGTCAATCTCTTATGAGATTGGCTCAGGCTCGTGGTAGCCTGGCTATAGAACAGAAAGCAGAAAGAAATACAGAATAAAATAGATCAGAATAGAACATCCTCAAATTCAGATTTACAATCATGTCACAATTACAATTAAAGTTTATATTGGAAAATAACTGTGCTTGCCTTGATTGGATTAAAGAAAGAATCTTTAATTGTTGTAGAATCGTTGCAGAAGCTTTAATCTTTTACTTGTATTAGCTTTGTTGTTCGTCTCTTTCAAATGGAGGCTCCCTCTAATTCTCATTCGACAGCATGGCGGCTTCAACTCTTATTTTCATGTGAATATTTAGTTGGAGACCTAGGGTCTTTTTATAGAGTTGCATTTTAATTTGAGCCGTCTGATAATGCTAGGGTTAATCAAGGCCATCAATTTCAAAAGAGGCCAATTATGTTCACAATTAAGGACTGTAAATTACTACCATTTTAAATTATGTCATAATTAATATGCATGCAAATTACCCCCATTTTGAATTATGCCATAATTACTATGCATGCAAATTACCCCCATTTTGAATTATGCCATAATTACTATTTCAATTACATGTAATTTCATGTTTTAGCATATATATATATACTCTACAATGTACACATTTCTCATAGGACAAATCCTATATGTAAATAATTCCTAACTTTACTTATGCCATAATTACTCTCTTAATGTACATTATCAACATTTACTATTATTTGTTTATCCATATAAATATGTACACATTAGATACATCCCCCCTATACACACTTATTATTATTTTTATATGCTCATTAGATACATCCCCCCTTTACTCACTTATTATTATTTTTGTATGCATATTAGATACATCCCCCCTTTACACACTTATTATTATTATTATATGCACATTAGATACATCCCCCCTTTACTCACTTATTATTATTTTTGTATGCATATTAGATACATCCCCCCTTTACTCACTTATTATTATTTTTGTAACCTTAATGTTAACAGAAAATTCGGGGTGTTACATTCTCCCCTCCTTTTAGGATTTTGTCCCCAAAATCTTCAAGTTAGGAAGAATGTGTCCTACCATCCAATCATCCATCTATTCAACCATTCAATCACAGGAATCCATTGTCCTTAAAAAGACTTCTAATGCTTCATGATCATATGCAAAGTGTGTGTATATGTCCTTATCTAATGCAAAATCAGGCGGTCTACTGATTCAGTTTACCTCCTTAATGCAAATTATGTCAGTGTTATGAATCCATTATGTATGCAAATTTTCCTATTTGATACATATCATTTCTATATGAGTGCACAACCATTCACTCATATGCAACATCCACGTGCTGTTTCAACCAATTTTCATCCATAAAAATTTAAAATGCTCACACATCCATATGCAGTATGAGAGTGTTTTCGAGCCGATCTAGTGCCTAGTGTGTGTATATGCATCCACGAGCAACCACTTGCATCCACTTGCAACCATCAAACATAACATGTCTCAAACACATGTTTACGTCCATAGGATTCCTATCTATAGGTTGAATACTCGATCGATAGGATATAGTCGAGTGATGGAAGCGAGTACAGATAAAACAAAAACTTGGTTCCCATCAGACATTAGTTGAGAGAATAATTCCCCTAAGTATCAACCCCGAAGACCGAAATCAACATCAGATTGACACCCAGAGGATTACCCTCTTTAGAAAATGTCAGAACTGGAAATCTTATCAGAAATATTCAGATATTTGCGGACTACTGGTACAGATCAGGTTCCCTTAATGATTCTTAGGAAGCTAAGCATGGTAAAATCATATTCCACAAAATTCAGAATGTATGCGTCATACTTGACGCCCAATACAGATATACCTCAAACCCCAATCTATCAAAAACCGATGAGTCGTACCCCCTATTGGGTTCGAGATTATAACCAGATCAGAAACAAGACTAGTATTAAAGTACAGAGACCCAACTACAGAATCAGAGTGTCAGAATCAGAAAGAGTTCTATTCAATGATAAGATAAGGAAATTAAACTTTCTATAGAAATTTTTCCCTGCTTCTATCCTATCTACCAACCACAAGAGCATTCGCCTGTCTTCCAGAAGTAGGTCATGTCCTTTATCCTTGTCCTCGTTTCTGCGGGCAGTCCCTAGTGAGGTGTCCCATCTTACCATAGTTGAAGCAAGTGCCCTTCCTCTTCCTGCAATCCTTATTCAGATGAGTCGAGCTTCCATAAGTAAAGCACTTTTCTCCTCCTTATCTTCTGACTTTTCTTCCCTCTTTCGTGTTTCCTTTTTGCCTTCTTTTTTGAACCAAGTTCATATCCATGAGTTTCTTATCCTTGAGTTGTGCTCCTTAGCCAAACTCCCTCATTCTCATCTTTACTATACTTGTGTAGCATGTTGACCAGTCCCTCGAAGGCTTCCTCCATCGTGCAGAAAACCCTACAAAGCTTGAAAGAAAACTAGACGCAGGTGAAACTACTACGGCTATTGATGGAAGTCGGGCACTACTCTGCCCTTCGATGAGGTTACCTCCCAAAAAGCCGGGAGCCCCAGAGACTCAAGAAAGAAGGAAACAAAGATTCAAACAGAGGATCAAAAGATAGATATATGGCTTCGGGGACTATGTTTCTCAAAATAAGCTTTACTTTTGAAAATACTTCCTTTTCAAAACCTTTTTGAAAATAGTTTTCAAAAATTCTTTATCAAATCTGGTAACCTTCAGCTCTGATACCAAGTGTAACACCCCACCTCCGTTAAGGTCACTCACAAAGGAAATGCCTTAACTTTGGTGGAGAGTTTTAGTAAAAAGAACAGAATATTACAAGACAGATAAACAGTACTTGAAAAATAATAACTTTATTATAGCGGAAAACAGAAATCAGTATGGTTACATCTTTATCAAAAACTCAAGTACATAAATATCAGCCTTGTTCAGACTATCAGAGTACAAAACTTTAAAAGCATAATCCCCACAGAACAGAAGCTATCATGAGCCAAGCCATACTTTAAGCACTTCAAGCAGAAGGAATCCGGATCAAGCTAGAGTATTCCCTCCTTAGAAAACCTGGGGGTGACGGAAGAAAAGGGGCGAAAACAAGCAAGGTCAGACATAAAGTCTGGCAAGTCCAGTGATTTTCAGTTATGAACAGATAATAGTAATGATGACATGAACATAAAGCTGGACAAGAGATAACGTAACAGAAGCAACAGATATACTTAAGTTAAACAGAATTACATATGCTATTACTTTTCACTTCTCTGCACTAATACTAGTATAAAAGAATTAGGTGTTACCCTAGCGTTCAGACTACAACAGAAACGGAGTCAGAATAATTTCTACAGAAACAGAGTACTAGTAAATGGGCTTTTACCGCCCAAGCAGAAACATATGGTACAGAAACAGAAACAGAGTGCTAGTATTGGGCCTTTACCACCCGAACAGAAATAATGGGCCTTTACCACCCGAACAGACGGTACCACACTGAAGCAGATAAGTATTACACCCAACAGAAACAGACGGTACGCCAACAGAATTAGATAGAATTAGATGTACCCTAAATTCTACCCCAAGCGATCGGCTCCCTAATACATAAATACCCTGTGCCAGCCCCACAGAAGGGTGTATCGTTCCCTAAAGTGGCAACCTTTGAACGACACAGACCTATTTATGGATGTCACGGCGTCTTACATCCACAGAGGCAAACCGGGATCCATGCACGCACATGACCTGGTTGGAACGCACCATCAACACCCCTCGCCATTATCAGAATGAACCGCTTATAATTAGTTCAGTAAGCGTGCCCGGACCCTACCTACTGTTGGGTCAAAGTTTTGATACCAGAAACGGTTACTGACTAATATGGGTCCCAAACAACAGATGACACAAGTAAATTCCCTCCTAACCTTGTGTCCCCAAACTAACAGATTTCAGATTAACTTGTTTACAAGTTCAGACATACAGAGTTCAGATTTACCAGTTCACAGATCAGAAAATCCAATCAACAAGTTTTCAGACTAACGGGTCAGATGTACAGATTTAACAGATTTTCAGATTTGTCTTTCTTTGTATTGGGCCTACAGATTCATGAACGGGTTTATCACATATATTAGTCTAGTTGGTTTAACCCTATCCACCCAACACGTTTTTGATGTCATATTACTTAACCCACTCATTCTTACCATATTGGTTAAGTGTCATTAGCCTAATCATATCACTTAACCCACCCATTCATACTATATTGGTTAAGTGTCATTAGCCTAATCATATTACTACCGCAACCCTGTAGGACCTCTCACATTGGGCTACCATTTATGGTTGCTGGATTCACCGGGCGGGTCCGGGCAGTCTTATACCATAAATGAGTCCAACCTCGTGTCCATACAGTTGTCACACATCTAATTTTCAAATTAGGTTTTTAAGGTAACCATCCCGTCCATCGGATCAGTTAGGGATAGCCAGGGAGGGCAGGAAACTTGTATTTTCCAAACCCAAGCCTAGACACTATCCTCTCTGTCACCCTAGAACATTCAGGTATATGTGTCATTAATCTATTCATAAATTCACTATAAAGGTATGCCAATTTAAAGCCTTTTATTCACACGTAAATTATTTCTAATTTACTTACTCCATAATTTACATTAATAAACATTTATTATTATGGCCCACCTTCCCTTCAAATCATGTTTATAATTTTTGGTATGTAACTTATACCAAATTAAATGTCACTAACCATGATTATGCTAACATGACAGTTACATGTAATTTCAAATTATTAATCAGAGTAGGCTGTACCCCACCTTCCCAAACTTGCCATAATAGCCATGCCCAAAATTACTATGTCATATATTTGGCGTTCCAAATCAATAGTTAAGCCTAATCTAGATTTTATATTACATTTTATACCAATCTAGATTAAATATCCAAATTCACAATATGATTATATACTTCCATGTTTGCATAAATTTACATAGCGCAGAATATGGACATAATTTACCACATAACATATGTTCCAATTTTGGTTAAATTAGCATTGTACAGCAGATTCACATATAAACTATACCAAATATAACCGTTAATTACAATGCATGTCATATATCCAAAAATCCCTATTTAGGTGTGTTCACACTTAATAGTCATCAAATCTTATTATAGATTTTAATCCCCACACCTAAATCACATATCTTAAAATGTGCCACAAATCTTGGTTCATGTATCACATTCTTAAAAATCAAATATTGAATTATGTCCCCAAATCATGGTATGAATTATGCCAAGTTATAGCCTTTAATGCCAAATATCCAATATCCATATTAGGCGTGTCCACATTAATAATTATCCTATTTTGGTGTAGATCTTTTACGCCTAAGCCACACCTTCCTTTTTGTTCAAGTCATAGTCCGTTATATAAAATATGCCCAAGGATCTAGATCTAACATGTATTATGTCTTTTAATTCAGATCTTAATTTTTAATTTGCCTTATATTCCAAATTTACAAGTCATATATTATCATATGATAATCCCAAACTGACATATATGCACAGATCTAGATCTAGTTTACAACCTATATCCTTTACTCAAAATCAGTCACAGATTAGTCAAATTATGCATCATTCATTACATTGTCCCAAATATTTTTGCGTATGTCAATCTCTTATGAGATTGGCTCAGGCTCGTGGTAGCCTGGCTATAGAACAGAAAGCAGAAAGAAATACAGAATAAAATAGATCAGAACAGAACATCCTCAAATTCAGATTTACAATCATGTCACAATTACAATTAAAGTTTATATTGGAAAATAACTGTGCTTGCCTTGATTGGATTAAAGAAAGAATCTTTAATTGTTGTAGAATCGTTGCAGAAGCTTTAATCTTTTACTTGTATTAGCTTTGTTGTTCGTCTCTTTCAAATGGAGGCTCCCTCTAATTCTCATTCGACAGCATGGCGGCTTCAACTCTTATTTTCATGTGAATATTTAGTTGGAGACCTAGGGTCTTTTTATAGAGTTGCATTTTAATTTGAGCCGTCTGATAATGCTAGGGTTAATCAAGGCCATCAATTTCAAAAGAGGCCAATTATGTTCACAATTAAGGATTGTAAATTACTACCATTTTAAATTATGTCATAATTAATATGCATGCAAATTACCCCCATTTTGAATTATGCCATAATTACTATGCATGCAAATTACCCCCATTTTGAATTATGCCATAATTACTATTTCAATTACATGTAATTTCATGTTTTAGCATATATATATACTCTACAATGTACACATTTCTCATAGGACAAATCCTATATGTAAATAATTCCTAACTTTACTTATGCCATAATTACACTCTTAATGTACATTATCAACATTTACTATTATTTGTTTATCCATATAAATATGTACACATTAGATACATCCCCCCTATACACACTTATTATTATTTTTATATGCACATTAGATACATCCCCCCTTTACTCACTTATTATTATTTTTGTATGCATATTAGATACATCCCCCCTTTACACACTTATTATTATTTTTATATGCACATTAGATACATCCCCCCTTTACTCACTTATTATTATTTTTGTATGCATATTAGATACATCCCCCCTTTACTCACTTATTATTATTTTTGTCACCTTAATGTTAACATAAAATTCGGGGTGTTACAGTGAGGCTCGCGAATTCATGTTATACACAAAGCTACGCCACACAGGCGGTGCTTTGATCATCACCACAAGACTTTGCTTTTCAACAGAAGCCCTGATCACTGCATCTTAGCATGCCACACAGGCAATTCATGCCATGCAACTGATGTCCATCGATATACAACCTCTGAGCTCGTGCGTTTCAGAGAAGGGAGTTAAGCAAAAGAATAAATTCTCCGCCGCCAAACAGATGTATATTTAATAGAGATCAATCTACACAGAATAAAATCCAATGTCAGACACGAAGTCCATTTACAAGTCCGTTCTGGGTCTGAACGAAACCGGAGGCACTAAATACCTCGCAAACCCTTCGATCACCACGTACGTCTGGACGATCACCACTCATTATCCATATTTCGGGATGCCTCCCAATCAGGACCTCGGTTACCATCCAAACGAGGTGAAGATCTCCAGTCTTCGACCATCGTCTTCATCTTCGAATTTCAATCGTCGATCAATTATTTGAAATGAGAATTAACTCGGCCTTTTCAAATAATTCACGTATATTTAGAATTTCAAATCAATTTATTTCAATGGTTAAATTGTTCGACAACACCAAACTTTGTTCTTTAATGTAATTTTCACACCAAACACATTCAACCATCAAATACAGCATAAATCGAGCAAATTCAGTTTATTTCCATTCCATATTGTTTATGACATTTTATAACGATTTATCACTATTTTTATTTATTTAAAAATAGCCAATTTATTCACAACGACGCTTCGGGCCATAGCGCGGCCGTGGCACTGTTTTTCCTCAGATTTGATTTACACATATCTGAAAATCTAACCATTGGATCTTCATAAAATTTACATCATTAGAAAGGTCTTTTCAAAACGAATCCAACGGTTCCAGTTTCGGGAAAATCCGACGGTCGGATCTCCCGTTACAATCGTTTGAAGTTTCGATTTCAAAATACGAACTGCAGCGTCGTTATTCGATTAAATATAATTATATTTATATATATAAATAAATATAATCGTTTCTGGCGCTGTTTTTCTTCAGATTTGAATTAAACATTCCAGACAATCCAACCGTTGGATTTTTACAAGGTTGGTGCCGTTGGAAAGATATTTCCAAGGCGAACCCGACGGTTGCGGTTTCGGGAAAATCCAATGGTCGGATTTCCCGTACTAGTCGTTTGAAATCACGGTTTCAAAATACGAACTGCACGGCCTCGTTTCGTTTTAATTTTATTTATATTTATATATTTATATAAATATAGTTCATTCTACAATTTCAATATCGTTTTCACTTCAAATATTTCACTAATGCCTTAAAATTTTGGAAAATTTCGCCATAACCTCCTTTGTACGGGAGGGCTGGGAAAATTCCCAAATAGCCACACGGGCGTCTCATGTCGAAAAGAAAAAGAAAAAGCCAAGCGGCTAGCCAACAGGCTCATAAAATCATCACCCAAACAAAACAGTAAATGTGTACCTATTTGTCGGGCACAAAATTTTATTCCTCTTCTCTAGCCCCTTTGCTATAACCTGTTCAATAAATATGCATGTACATATATACAGTTCTTATCATTTATCATTTTCCGTTCAACTTCATATTTGATTTCCATTTGGTTTAAAAACACCATTCATTCTAATGTTGCATGTATAGGCAAAAATCATATCATTAGCTAATTAATGGATATTTCAACTCATATATATTTATTTGAACGAGTGGCTATTTTTAACACTTTACATTTCAACAATTCGTGCATATAATAAAAATGTGATTTTTATTGTAAAACAATTCATTTCAAAACACTATTATTTTACGTAGTGTATATTGGTGATAAACATAGGATTTTTCTTATAAAACAATTTCTTTCAAAACGAGATTATTTTACACAGTTCATATAGTCGATAAAAGGTGATTTTTATTATCAAACCATTTATTTCAAAATATGAATACCATTCAACACATGAATTTCAATTCAACGAATGAATATCGATTCAACACATGAAGGTTTTCTATAGTTTCTATATATAGATAAAAATGTGATTTATATATTTAAAACACGAATACCATTCAACACATGAATTTCTAATCAACGAATGAATATAGATTCAACACATGAAGGTTTTCTATTCAATGAATAAATATAGTTTCAACAAATGAAAATAATTCAAACACATGAATATTATTCAAAATTTCGGCAGCATAACGGCAGGGTAGTTAAAACCGGGACCGTCCCTAGTACGGCTCCTCGCTCTACCTTAAAACCTCGCGGTTTTTGACAATGGGGATCATGCATCTAGTTCGCACGCAGGCGGCATGTATATATTTATTTCATTTCCACAAACTAATCCTATGTGGTTTCAACCAAATATTTTTCAACCACAAACGGGTATTTTTCAACCACCATCAATCAATATCAACCACAAACACTCCCAAACAACCATTCGCTATCAATCAATTTTCACAACAATTTCAACCAATAAATAACGTCCATGGTTTGTGGACGAGGGGCGTGTATATATATATATATATATATATATATATATATATATATATATATAGCGATTCACTTTTATTTCAACACATATATAATTTTTACAACGCATATACAACTTATACATCGAACGTACAACTTATACAATGCTTATACATGAGGTGTACAATGCTTATATAACTCATACATCGACTATATAATTTATACATCGTCGTTTTCCATATTGTTTTTAAATTAGAAATCTCACATTGGGTTCCACTTCACCAAAAATAGCAGAAGGCTCAGAAAAATATGCGGTCTCTTCTAAAATGTAGAAGACGTCCACACGGTCACGATGTTTCCTGTTTCATCGAATTTCATTAACAAATGAAAAAGATATGATTTCTCAAATTTTGCAACAATTTAAAACTGTTGAAATCAGTTTAAAATAAAAACATTCGTACACCTGTTTTTTTTCTTCGAATCTAGGTTTTCGATTTTTGTCAAATCCGCGAAGTTGTAGTTCGATCAGAGGGTGCGACGTGGAAGAGGGGGGCGTGGCGCTTCTGGCGATGGTCTGGGCTTCGGGTCCGATCGTCTCTGGCGATCTCGACGTCGACTGGAAGTCGATGACTTTGGAGGCGTCGTTCTCGACGATGGGGCCACGAGGCGGAGCGAGGCTGAGGTTGATTTGAAGAGGGGAGAAGGAGCTTTCGATGGAAGGTGGTGGCGCTACCTGGTTTCGCCTGTGGCGGCCGGAAAACGAGGGGGAAGGGGGGAGCTATTGGCGCCGTTCAATCGTTTGAGCGACGGTTTTTTTTTTAGATTTTTTGAAATTAATGAAATAAAAAATCCTATTGGCCGATGTTATAATAAATTAAAAAATTGGGGTTTTCTTGGACGAACTCGAAATCAAACCCAACGACTATCGTCCCAAGCGTTTTACCCCCATTCCGAACACAATAGGATAAGTTTCGCAGGCCCATTCGACTGTTTCAGTCAGTTTCGATTCAAATCAAAATATAAAACATTCAATATTTAATTTGAACGTACATTTCAATTTGCCAGGGCCACAAACTGATTCTAAAAATTCCCCAAAAATAAATCTAGCTATGTTTTGACGATACGGTCCCAACAAAACTAGTTTCGTCGAATTCTGAGACCGTTTGCAAAAAGGCCCATTTTTGGTTGATCCAATTTAACTTTAATTGACCAAAACACATTTTCCGTTGCCACGCTCACATACTAGCTTCAAAAATTATGAAATTTGAAACCTAGCAATAACTTCACATCCCAGACCCAACAAAAGTTGTTTCGTCGAATTTCGAGGTCGTATGCAAAATGGCCAATTTCACGGGCTATATAAATTCCATAGCGACCGTTCTGAAAATTCATTCGGCCATAACTTTTGCTTTCCGCTATGAAAATTCGATTTTTCAGATTCGTTAGAAAGGTATTCACTAACAGATTAAAATATTTTTGGTTTCACTAAAATGCGGATTGTTTTGCACCCGGTACAGTCCGACAAAGTTTGAATTCAATTTTTGAAACTACAGCGCCATTTCAGGCCTTGTTTATAATTATAATTAATTATATTCGTTTTCAATTGTCGATTCAAATTCACTTTTCATCTCACTTATTTAAAATATTTATTTTAAATATTTAAAATCCATTATTTTAGCCAATTAAAAATTTTTAAATTGGTTCAGATTTTCTGGGTCGTTACAATCTCCCCTACTTAAAACTTTTCGTCCCCGAAAAGGAACAATGTCGAAAGTGGTTTGATAATTCTACGATCACACAACTCAACCAACAATTAAATCGTTTTAACCATCAAAAAATATACCAATCAAATCCTATATTTTTTTTAAAAATCATTCAGAGTATAGAATTAAAAGTGCACATCCATGAAAAGAAAATAACAATAGAGTAGAGAATTGAATGGTAAAGCAAAGTAGGATAAATGCACCTTGCACCAGAGTCAATCAGAGATATCTACTCGGCATCTAGGATAAGCTTTCTGAATGCTCTCCTCAGTTTCCCAAGTACAATCTCACGGATCTCCACTCCATTGCACTTTGACTAAGTGAACCTTCTTGTTCCTCAGCTCTTTGGTTTCTTTGCCGATAATCTTTAGCGGCTCTCTTCTCACAGCTAATTCTGGATTAATTTCAATATCCTGTTGAGTTGCTTCTTCCACGATCAAGTCTGGATCATGAACGTGCCTTCGAAGTTGAGATATATGAAATACATCATGAACTCCAGGCAGCCAATCAGGTAGTTTGACCCTATAAGCGAGAGTCCCGATCCGTTCTAGAATAGGAAACGGACCAATGAATTTGGGAGCTAACTTTCCAGTTTTACCAAACCGGATAACTCCCCTCATCGGCGATACTTTCAAATATACATAGTCGCCAATAACAAAGGATATATCTCTTCTTCTTCTATCGGCATAGCTCTTTTGTCGGCTTTGAGCGGCGAGTAATCGCTTCTTAATAAAATCGACTTTGTTGGCAGCTTCTCGGATCATATCAGGACCCAACACAAGTCTATTACCTGGTTCGACCCAACAAGCAGGAGATCGGCACGGTTTACCATACAATGCTTTGAATGGCGACATTGTCAGGCTTGCTTGGTAGCTGTTATTATAAGAAAATTCAGCCAAATGCAGATGGTCTTCCCATGATCCTCCGAAATCTATAACACAAGCCCGCAATAGATCTTCTAAAATACGGTTCACCCTCTCAGTCTGACCGTCTGTCTGAGGATGATAGGCGGTGCTCAAGTTCAACTTCGTTCCCAGTTCGACTTGAAATGCTTCCCAGAATTTGCTAGTAAATATTGTATCTCTATCACTAACTATACTGAGCGGCACTCCATGTAGTCTAACTATTTCCCTGAAGTATATCTGCGCCAGACTCTGAGCGGTTCTATTTGATCTGACAGGTATGAAATGGGCGGTCTTCGTGAAGCGATCTACGATCACCCAAATACTGTCATTCCCTTTTCTGGTTCAAGGCAGACCATCAATGAAATCCATAGAAATATGTCCCCACTTCCAACCCGGAACTTCCAGCGGTTGTAATAATCCAGCCAATTTCTGTTGGTCGCTTTTGACTAGTTGGCAAGTAGGGCATCGGCTAACATATATTGAAACGTCTCTTTTCATAGCCTTCCACCAGAATGTTTGCTTGAGATCGTTGTACATTTTGGCCACACCAGGATGGATACTCAGCTTGGACTTGTGACACTCATCTAACACTTCCCTTTTTAACTCTGGGACGTCGGGAACACAAATCCTTCCTTTCAATCTCGGGGTCTCATCGTTATCTATTTGAAAACACGAGGGTTCGCCTTTCTGAATCCTTTTGATCATATCTTTAATAAAGTTATCCTCCTTCTTAAGAATAGATATTTTGTCAATCAAGGAAGTCGTGATAATAAAGCTGGCGATCATTACATTCTTTCGGCTCAGCGCATCGGCCACGACATTGGCTTTCCCTGGAGTGTATATAATTTCAAAATCATATGCTGCAAGAAACTCCAACCAACGTTGCTGCCTCAAATTCAAGTCCTTCTGAGTAAACAGATACCTTAACGATTGGTGATCTGTAAACAGTTCAAACCTCTCACCCAGGAGATAGTGCCTCCAGATTTTCAAAGAGAACACAATAGCCAACAACTCAAGATCATGAGTTACGTAGTTTTTCTCGTGCGGCTTCAGTTGACGGCTAGCATAAGCAATCACTTAGCCTCTTTGCATTAACACTGCGCCGAGGCCTTCTCTAGAAGCATCCGTCCAGACTTTTAGATCTTGGTTGCCATCGATGATGGTTAACACTGGAGCAGTTGTTAGTCTTAACTTTAGCTCCTCGAAAGCCTCCTCACTTTCTGGAGTCCATTTGAATTTAGAATGCTTCTTCGTAAGCTTCGTTAAATGACCAGATATCTTCGAAATTTTTTTAACGAACTTCCGGTAATAGCTAGCCAATCCGAGAAAACTGCGGACTTCAGTGGGGGTGCTGGGCTGTTTCCAATTCTGAATAGCTGTGATTTTGCTTGGATCAACAGCAATTCCTTCTTTCGATACGACGTGGCCTAGAAATTTCACTTCATCTTGCCAGAAAATTCATTTGGAAAACTTTGCTTTCAATACATTTCTCCTGAGGATTTCTAACACTTGTTCCAAATGTTTTTCATGTTCGGCTTTCGATTTAGAGAAGATTAGAATATCATCAATAAAAACCAGAACAAATTTATTCAATACTCCTCTGAATACTCTGTTCATTAGATCAACGAAATAAGCGGGAGCGTTACATAAGCCGAACGACATTACTGACCACTCGTAGAATAAGTCGGGGCCTCTGAGCACTGTCATTGGAACACACTCTTCGGCAATTCGAAGTTGATGGAAGCCTGTAGCTAGGTCCATTCGTGAAAATACTTGTGCACCATTTAATCGATCAAACAAATCATCAATCCGCGGCAATGGATATTTGTTCTTTATTGTCTGTTTGTTCAGATCACGATAGTCCACGCATAGCCGTAGGGTACCGCAAGATTTTGGGACCAAAACCACTGCTGCTCCCCAATCAGAGAAACTAGGCCGGATTAGACCTTTCCATACTAGCTGTCGTGTTTGATTGTCTAATTCCTCTTTCTCTTTCAAGGGAATTCTTCGAATAGCGTGAACTACCGGCCTTGCATTGGGAATTAAAGCAATTTTGAAATCAATTTCTCTCTGCGGAGGTAAGCGAACAACTTCTTCAAACACATACGCATAGTTTTTGACGACAGGAATGTCTTTCACTAGGTCGGGAATATTCTCTGCAACTTCAGGGACATTTTCCATTTGGGTTGGAGAAACATTCAAAGTTGCCCAGAAGTCTTTTCTATTAGTAATTTGACCTTCACAGGGAATGGTTATATAATCACCTGATTTTATCTTTGCCTTTACGACTCTGTCGGCGCATTTAACTTCAGCCTCATATCTGGTCAACCAGTCTAACCCCAAGATAAGATCAAACTCTTTAAAATTCATGACGACTGCGATGGTAGGAAACCGATATCGAGAGAAAGAAACCGGCACTCCGCAAATCCAACTGAGTTCTATGGGACCCCCAACCGGATTCTGGACAGTCATTGGTTCCTTCAGCTTTTTCAAATTCAAATCCAGTTTCTTAGCTGCATCTTTGGCAATGAAACTTCGTGACGTGCATGTGTCAAACAGTACTTTGACTGGAATGTTTTTGACAGTAAGCGTTCCTTCTAAAACATCAGCCCTTTCTTGACTAGCTGAGGGCTCAGAAGTTTCTGCTACTTCATTTACCTGAGCACCTTTGGCCCTTTTTAACAGCCAACAATCTCGCTTTATATGACCAGGCTGGTGACAAAGATTGCACTTTCGAGTCAAAAGAGACTTGTTCTTTGATTTAGATTCATTCCTCCTTCGCTTTTTCGAGGGTTTGCAATTTCCCTGGAAATGCCCTGGCTTATGGCAGTTGTTGCATATGGCAGTCGTTGCTGGTTCTTTTCCAAAACTGGCTCCTTTTCGATTAGCACTAGGCTTCTTACTGACCTCAGACAGCGCACTGGCCTCAGGACGATTAGTTTCAGACTCAATTTTATTACTAGAGCTGACTTCTTCTTCGTACTGTAGCATACCTTTCTTGTCTAGATCTTCGTACTGATAAGCCATGTATATCATTTCAGAAAAGGGGAGCTTCACGTTCCTCATTACACTATTCTGATATCTTCTTTGCAGCCCGTGAATAAATCTCAGATTTTTCCTCTTCGGATTTTCAATTAGATGAGGGGCAAAATGAGAAAGTTCATTGAATTTCTTATGATATTCTGGGATGGTCATATCACCTTGTATCAAATAAGAAAATTCATCACATAATCTCTCGGTTGCTTCAGGAGGAGCAATTCTTTCTAAGAAAATCACTTTGAATCTGCCCCAGGTGATATCACCTTCTGGATTATCTTTAATGATTGAATCCCACCAAAACAAAGCTTCTTCTTTGAGCGCCCAGGACGCCAGTAATCTTTTCTGATCGTCTCTCAGCTTTAAACCCTCAAAGATTTTCTCTGCAGAACGAATCCAAGCTTGTGTTTCCATAATGGACTCCTTGCCTAAGAATGGCGATCCACCCAGATTTCGAAATCTCTTGAATAGAACTTCTATACCGGATTCTGGCTGCGGGAGCACAACTGGCTCATTAGCTGGTCGAGCCATACGCTTATTTCTTCTGTTCCTGCCACTCATTTTCAAGTACGTCTGCAATTAGCAGACAAAGTGTCAGGTCAACGGAAAAGATATTTGAAAATATAGAGACAAATACTTGAATGTTAATGTGTCTATTGAGGTGTAATTTCATCCTGCTTCACTCATACTACGATATTACTGATCCTATCTGTATAGAATTACCTGTCCTAGAACACTACTGGTTCTATTTCTGATGAGTTCGTTCAAATGTTATATTCCAGAACCAAGCTTAACCAAAGCTCTAATACCACGTGAGACGACCCAAAATCCCGTACTGACGGAGACAAGGGTTATCTTTGGAATATAACACAGAAACAAATAATAGCAGAACAGAAATAAATACATACACCAGATAATGAACAATAGAATATACTGGATAAAAGTAATCATCAGAGTTACACAGTATACAGGATCTTACTTAGTACAAATACAGTTCAGCTATACATAAATGTCTACAGCGGAAAACAAACAAAATATGTGCAATAGGAGCTGAACAGCATAAAAAGAGATAAATGATAGAATCCATATTCAGCTCCAGCTATCCAGAAATAACCAGCTAAACCTGAATACAAGGCTGCCCCTGCAGAAAGAGGGGCACCCGAGTTTGAGTGTGAAACAAACTACGAGTCAGTCGGGGGACTGGTATGAGAAATCCATTCAACACATATATAATTGGGCTAATCACAGGACCACGCCACTTTCATGGAACGGGTTTACTCCATTGGATTGCCTGTGCTTTTTAAAACAAATCATTCTTTTAAACATCGCTATGCTTTTTATAAAAATGAAGCCATTATAAGACTCAGTTCCCATCACACAATGCAACGCAAACCGAAGGATAGAGTTTTACCTTATAATGGCCAAAATATGCTTGATACGAATAAAACAGAGGCATTTGATATTATTGCTAGTGTTTATATGTTTTGAAAACAATTTCAAATCATAACTATCAATCATAGACGGCATTAATGCCCCATACGACTATGTCGCCATATATAGGTATACAATCAAAACCGCACGGTGTTGTATTTGGAAATTGCATTTCCATCATGAACCAAGGCAAAAGACAGTCCTTACCGAATTCGAGACAATCTAGCCCATGTCTCAGGCAAGCGCGCAGGCAAGCCTTGGATCGTCAGGGCCGGTCCACCGATGTGGATTATTATGCCTGAACAATACGTTTCCCCACCCTTTGGGGTGTAAACGAGCCAACGAATGACTCCATCGGACCCGGATCGTCCGATCAAACCGAGGCACCTCGCAACAGCAACAACCATATAGGTGAAAAGTATATAAATGTCAGGGCTGGTAGGCCACTGACACCACCCTAGCTAGAAAGAAACGCATGCCCTCCCTGAGGTCCTTCTCCCGTTTTAGTTTCATACCGGGGTGTGAGGCTCGCGAATTCACGTTATACACAAAGCTACGCCACACAGGCGGTGCTTTGATCATCACCACAAGACTTTGCTTTTCAACAGAAGCCCTGATCACTGCATCTTAGCATGCCAGCCAGGCAATTCATGCCATGCGACTGATGTCCATCGATATACAACCTCTGAGCTCGTACGTTTCAGAGAAGGGCGTTAAGCAAAACAATAAATTCTCCGCCGCCAAACAGATGTATATTTAATAGAGATCAATCTACATAGAATAAAATCCAATGTCAGACACACAGTCCATTTACAAGTCCGTTCTGGGTCTGAACGAAACCGGAGGCACTAAATACCTCGCAAACCCTTCGATCACCACGTACGTCTGGACGATCACCACTCATTATCCATATTTCGGGATGCCTCCCAATCAGGACCTCGGTTACCATCCAAACGAGGTGAAGATCTCCGGTCTTCGACCATCGTCTTCATCTTCGAATTTCAATCGTCGGTCAATTATTTGAAATGAGTATTAACTCGGCCTTTTCAAATAATTCACGTATATTTAGAATTTCAAATCAATTTATTTCAATGGTTAAATTGTTCGACAACACCAAACTTTGTTCTTTAATGTAATTTTCACACCAAACACATTCAACCATCAAATACAGCATAAATCGAGCAAATTCAGTTTATTTCCATTCCATATTGTTTATGATATTTTATAACGATTTATCACCATTTTTATTTATTTAAAAATAGCCAATTTATTCAAAACGACGCTTCGGGCCATAGCGCGGCCGTGGCGCTGTTTTTCCTCAGATTTGATTTACACATATCTGAAAATCTAACCGTTGGATCTTCATAAAATTTGCATCATTAGAAAGGTCTTTTCAAAACGAATCCAACGGTTCTAGTTTCGGGAAAATCCGACGGTCGTATCTCCCGTTACAATCGTTTGAAGTTTCGATTTCAAAATACGAACTGCAGCGTCGTTATTCGATTAAACATAATTATATTTATATATATAAATAAATATAATCGTTTTTGGCGCTGTTTTTCTTCAGATTTGAATTAAACATTCCAGACAATCCAACCGTTGGATTTTTACAAGGTTGGTGCCGTTGGAAAGATATTTCCAAGGCGAACCCGACGGTTGCGGTTTCGGGAAAATCCAATGGTCGGATTTCCCGTACTAGTCGTTTGAAATCACGGTTTCAAAATACGAACTGCACGGCCTCGTTTCGTTTTAATTTTATTTATATATTTATATAAATATAGTTCATTCTACAATTTCAATATTGTTTTCACTTCAAATATTTCACTAACGCCTTAAAATTTTGGAAAATTTCGCCATAACCTCCTTTGTACGGGAGGGCTGGGAAAATTCCCAAATAGCCACACGGGCGTCTCATGTCGAAAAGAAAAAGAAAAAGCCAAGCGGCTAGCCAACAGGCTCATAAAATCATCACCCAAACAAAACAGTAAATGTGTACCTATTTGTCGGGCACAAAATTTTATTCCTCTTCTCTAGCCCCTTTGTTATAACCTGTTCAATAAATATGCATGTACATATATACAGTTCTTATCATTTATCATTTTCCGTTCAACTTCATATTTGATTTCCATTTGGTTTAAAAACACCATTCATTCTAATGTTGCATGTATAGGAAAAAATCATATCATTAGCTAATTAATGAATATTTCAACTCATATATATTTATTTGAACGAGTGGCTATTTTTAACACTTTACATTTCAACAATTCGTGCATATAATAAAAATGTGATTTTTATTGTAAAACAATTCATTTCAAAACACTATTATTTTATATAGTGTATATTGGTGATAAACATAGGATTTTTCTTATAAAACAATTTCTTTCAAAACGAGATTATTTTACACAGTTCATATAATCGATAAAAGGTGATTTTTATTATCAAACCATTTATTTCAAAATATGAATACCATTCAACACATGAATTTCAATTCAACGAATGAATATCGATTCAACACATGAAGGTTTTCTATAGTTTCTATATATAGATAAAAATGTGATTTATATATTTAAAACGCGAATACCATTCAACACATGAATTTCTAATCAACGAATGAATATAGATTCAACACATGAAGGTTTTCTATTCAATGAATAAATATAGTTTCAACAAATGAAAATAATTCAAACACATGAATATTATTCAAAATTTCGGCAGCATAACGGCAGGGTAGTTAAAACCGGGACCGTCCCTAGTACGGCTCCTCGCTCTACCTTAAAACCTCGCGGTTTTTGACAATGGGGATCATGCATCTAGTTCGCACGCAGGCGGCATGTATATATTTATTTCATTTCCACAAACTAATCCTATGTGGTTTCAACCAAATATTTTTCAACCACAAACGGGTATTTTTCAACCCCATCGATCAATATCAACCACAAACACTCCCAAACAACCATTCGCCATCAATCAATTTTCACAACAATTTCAACCAATAAATATCGTCCATGGTTTGTAGACGAGGGGCGTATATATATATAATTATATTTATATAGCAATTCACTTTTATTTCAACAAATATATAATTTTTACAACGCATATACAACTTATACATCGAACGTACAACTTATACAACGCTTATACATGAGGTGTACAACGCTTATATAACTCATACATCGACTATATAATTTATACATCGTCGTTTTCCATATTGTTTTTAAATTAGAAATCTCACATTGGGTTCCACTCCACCAAAAATAGCAGAAGGCTCAGAAAAATATGCGGTCTCTTCTAAAATGTAGAAGACGTCCACACGGTCACGATGTTTCCTGTTTCATCGAATTTCGTTAACAAATGAAAAAGATATGATTTCTCAAATTTTGCAACACTTTAAAACTGTCGAAATCAGTTTAAAATAAAAACAGTCGTATACCTGTTTTTTTTTCTTCGAATCTAGGTTTTCGATTTTTTTCGAATCCGCGAAGTTGTAGCTCGATCAGAGCGTGCGACGTGGAAGAGGGGGGCGTGGCGCTTCTGGCGATGGTCTGGGCTTCGGGTCCGATAGCCTCTGGCGATCTCGACGTCGACTGGAAGTCGATGACTTTGGAGGCGTCGTTCTCGACGATGGGGCCACGAGGCGGAGTGAGGCTGAGGTTGATTTGAAGAGGGGCGAAGGAGCTTTCGAGGGAAGGTGGTTGCGCTGCCTGGTTTCGCCTGTGGCGGCCGGAAAATGAGGGGGAAGGGGGGAGCTACAGGCGCCGTTCAATCGTTTGAGCGACGGGGTTTTTTTTTGATTTTTTTATTTTTTTAAATTAATGAAATAAAAAATCCTATTGGCCGATGTTATAATAAATTCAAAAATTGGGGTTTTCTTGGACGAACTCGAAATCAAACCCAACAACTGTCGTCCCTAGCGTTTTACCCCCATTCCGAACACAATGGGATATGTTTCGTAGGCCCATTCAACTGTTTCAGTCAGTTTCCATTCAAATCAAAATATAGAACATTCAATATTTAATTTGAACGTACATTTCAATTTGCCAGGGCCGCAAACTGATTCTAAAAATTCCCCAAAAATAAATCTAGCTATGTTTTGACGATACGGTCCCAACAAAATTAGTTTCGTCGAATTCTGAGACCGTTTGCAAAAAGGCCCATTTTTGGTCGATCCAATTTAACTTTAATTGACCAAAACACATTTTCCTTTGCCACGCTCACATACTAGCTTCAAAAATTATGAAATTTGAAACCTAGAAATAACTTCACATCCCGGACCCAACAAAAGTGGTTTCGTCGAATTCCGAGGTCATATGCAAAATGGCCAATTTCACGGGCTATTTAAATTCCATAGCGACCGTTCTGAAAATTCATTCGGCCATAACTTTTGCTTTCCGCTATGAAAATTCGATTTTTCAGATTCGTTAGAAAGGTATTCACTAACAGATTTAAATATTTTTGGTTTCACTAAAATCCGGATTGTTTTGCACGCGGTACAGTCCGACAAAGTTTGAATTCAATTTTTGAAACTACAGCGCCATTTCAGGCCTTGTTTATAATTATAATTAATTATATTCGTTTTCAATTGTCGATTAAAACTCACTTTTCATCTCACTTATTTAAAATATTTATTTTAAATATTTAAAATCCATTATTTTAGCCAATTTAAAAATTTTAAATTGGTACAGATTTTCTGGGTCGTTACATTCTCCTTAATAAGAAACGGCCTACGAAACTTGGAGCTAACTTCCCTTTTGATCCAAAGCGAACAACATTCCTTAATGGAGATACCTTGATAAAGACCATGTCACCAAAACTGAGCTGAAGCTCGGTCCTCCTTTTGTCGGCATATGACTTTTGCCTATCTTGCGCCGTTTTCATCCTCCTTCGTATCAAGTCGATTTTCTCTGAGGTCTAAGATACATAACCACAAAAGGTATTCAAGAATACGATTCACCCTCTCGGTCTGGCCATCCGTCTGAGGATGATATGCGGTGCTCAAACATAACTGATTCCCTACCGCCTCTTGCAAGCTCTTCCGAAATTCGCTAGTAAAGATAGGGTCTCGGTCACTCCCTATACTGGATGGAACACCGTGCAAGCGAACTATTTCTCGACATAAACAGAAGTTAACCATAGAGCGGTCCTATTACTCTTTACGGTAACGAAATGGGTGCTCTTAGTAAGTCTGTCTACCATAACCCAAATCTCCATATTACCTTTTCTCGATCTTGGCAACCCATCAACAATATCTATCGAGACACTATCCCACTTCCATTGTGGAACCTCCAATGGGTGAAGCAACCCAACGGGTTTCTTTTGCTCCACTTTTACTTGTTGGCACACCGAACATCTAGCGACATATTCGACCACATCCCTCTTCATACTGACCCAAAAGAAAATCGCTTCATGTCCTTTTACGTCTTGTCCCCGCCAGGATGAATGGTCATCTTTAAACAATGTGCATCATCAAGAATAACCTTCCTTAAGTTCCCATCCCGTGATACAAAAAGTATATCGTCCCTACGCATACAACCCTTATCATCTAGGGTATACCTACTTAGGTGGCTTGATGACTCCCCTCTTATGAGCTTCTCTACTAACTCCATCAACTGTGGGTCATCACGCTGTGCCTCTCCAACCCATCCTAAAAGCGTAGGTCTGACCTCAAGAACGCTTGTAAACCGGGTACAAAATCAATGGATGGTCTAAAGTCAAAGGTAGAGATAAACTCTAAGCACGTCGCTCGACAAACAATGGAATCAATGTCAACCTTTTTCTACTCAAGGCATCCACCACAACGTTACCCTTGTCAGGGGTATATGCTATCTCGAAATCGTAGGATGCCTAGAACTCCATTCACCTTTGTTGCCTCAAGTTTAGATCTTTCTGAGAGAACAAGTACTTTAGAGACTTATGGTCAGCAAGCAACTCTAACTTCTCACCAAGCAAATAATGACGCCAAGACTTGAGCGCAAAAACTATGACAGCCAATTCTAAGTTGTGTGTAGGGTAATTCTTCTCATGGACTTTCGACTGTCTTCCACCATAACATATCACCCTTCCCTAGAGACCACATGCCCTAAAATCTTCACTTCTTTCCTCCAAAAATGGTATTTTGGAGAACTTAGCTTTAAGCTGGTGCGCTTGTAGGGTCTCTATGATTTCCCTAAGATGTAGGGCATGCTCTTCTCCGCTTTTAGAGAAAACCAGGATATTATCCCATGCAAAACCGTCACAACTATCCATCTCTCACACAGACCATCCTAGTCGAACTCGACATCCCCCAAGTGCAAGCCTTAAAGGACTGAACCTATATCAGACAAACACCCAAGGGATACCTCCCTCGAATTCAGATGACCTACGCGAGATGATACTAGTAAGACGACCAACCAATTGAGCACATAACCGACTCTGGCTTCCCTTGCCAGTCTTGCTCCAAAACCACCGTTGATCACATAACTGGCTTTGCTTAATCTATTAAGCGCATACGAAAACTTATTTCACGCCTCTGGGTAAACCTTGCACTTTATCAAAGACGTCTCCATACTCACGGACCACACAAACAGACTCCCAATCATCGTTGGATGCGTCAGAAGATTCTAGGCAGCTAAGCATTACTGAACCCCTTGGGTCAAAAGAAATATGAGGGTCTTTCCATAACGAATCAATAGTCTAACTACCCTCCTTTCACAATCTAGGATGGCACCCCGCCTGGCTAGCCAATCCACCCCTAGAATCAAACTATAGCCCGTGAAACCAAGGACGAAGGTATTGCATTCAAATCCAACGCCCAAGATAGACACTCTCAAATCCCGACAAACCATTGAAGGATGAGCCGAACCACCAACAAGATTTGAGACTAGGATGGGATCCTTAACTAGACTAGTATTGAGGTGCAGTGTTTTCAACTAACGAAGCAGATACTAACGAGTATGAAGTGCCAGAATCAAACAAAGTTCAAACAGAATGATAAAGAAAACCAAATTTCAACCTAGACGGTCCTACCCCCATTAGGTATACCAGCCGTGAGGGAATACAACTACCCTCCAGAAGATCCTGTACTTTGTCCTTACCTCTTTGGACAATCCTAAGGTGTCCTATTTCTCCAAAACAACTAGCCTTCTTCTTCACATTCTCCATTCGTAACCTCCCACCAAGATGAGGTTTCGTCCTTTGTTAACCTAACAACTGTTTGAACCTTCCTCCCATCGTCTATCTTAAAGGTACCAACAAGCCCTCCACTTCCTTGGACTAACTTCTAGCCCGACAAATGTCTAAGTCCCTTGAAGTGGTTTTCCGTCCTTCGTATGAAAGTCCTTATTTATCTTAGAAAAAGCATCTATACGAGGAGGGGGAGAAATTCAAAAGGAGAAAGAGGAAGACATTCAAAATGGAGAATCGAAGGAAGGATATATGACTCTTGGGGATTATGTTCTTAAAATAAACCTTTCTTTCAAAAATACTCTTCTACAAACATATTTTTGAAAGTATTCTTTATAAAAATGATTTTGAAAATTAGTTTTTCAAAATATCTTTTCTGTTCTGGTAACCTTCAGCTCTGATACCACGTGTAACACCCAACGTCCATTAATGTCACTCACAAAGGGAATGCATTAACTTCCATGGAGCATTTGAGTGAATATAGAACAGAAAATCACGACAAGACAGATATAAAGCAATACTTGAAAATTTAAAAAACTTCATTTATTGCAGCAAAAGATAAATATGTTTGATTACATCATCAGAAACCAAGACTAGAGTCAAGTACATAATATCCATCTTGACAAAACCAGAGTACATATAATAAAGACATAATCCCACTACTACAAATGGCCATAAAGAAAAATGATAGGCTGAACTTTACTTCAGCAATCCAAATCCAAGTACTCCCAAAGATATCCCAATCAAGCTCCACTAGTACTAGTCCCACCCTAAGAACCTAGGGGGGAAGGAAGAAAAGAGGTGGAAATAAAGGTGGTCAGACATAAAGTCTGGCAAGTCCGATAACTCTAACAACATAATTATTAAAGCAATATGATAAGATATAAGCTGGAGAATAAGGTAATGACTGTGTGAACCACATGGGTATGGCCAGGCAATCAAGAGAAACAGAGATAACGTTAATGGCGCTTCCTAATCAATATTGGATAATTACTATACTCTACCGTATTGTACCGTACTGTACTGTACTAACACTAACAGCACCCCTGCTAGTCACTCTAGAAATTTGATCCCTCTTGGATAAATAGAATGATGATTGCTTCGTGTACTACTAGATGTACCCACTATCCTCCAGGTTTGACCGTGTATCTCTAGTTGCTATCATAGGTACCCAGCATGTACCTATCCCCACTAGATGTACCCCTTCAATAAGTAATAATGGTACTTCCATGTACTCCTAGCTGACGTCATAGGTGCCGCCTACTCCTATCTCCACTAGGTGTACCCCCTTAATAATTAATAATAATAGTGGTAGCTTCGTGTACCCCTAGCTGACTACATAGGTGCCATATGCTCCTATCTCCACTAGGTGTACCCACTACCCTGCCTCATTCGATCGGCTCCCTAACTCTTAGAAACCCGTGCAGGTCCCACATTGGAGTGTATCACTCCCCAATATGGCAACCTTATATCACGCAAGGAATGCACGGCTTATAACTACACGATGCAACAACGTCTTACCTACCAGCCAGGACCCACGCACGCACGTGACCCCGTTCGACTTGCGTTGCCACCGCTAACCCGTTTTGGCCTCTAACAATTAGACCCAGTAGGCGTGTCCCGTCCTCGACTTGGGTCGAGCTCACAAAGATACTTAATGGGCTACTTGACTGAAAAGGCCCCTCCATACTTGAGTCAAGCTTTCCACCTAGGCTTGGTCCCCTCTAGTACATCACACTTAACCGCCTTCATGTCCACTTACATGTTTTAAATTTGGTTAAGGGTTTCTATTAGTAATTCCACATGCCACCCAAGGCACCCACTTAACCCCTATGTCCCACTTACATATTTACTTTGGTTAAGTGTTACTAATCGTATTTCCTCATACCACCTAAGGCACCCACTTAACCCCCATGTCCCACCACATGTTTTACTTTGGTTAAGTGATTCTTAATTTATTACTACCGTAACCCCTGTAGAAACTCTCACATTAGACTGGCATTTGTGGCTGCTGGATTTGCCGGGCGGGTCCGGGCAGTCTTACACCACAAATGAGTCCAACCTCGTGTCTTAGGTAATTAATTATACATAATTAATTTTCCCCAAATTTGAATTACTTTCCCTATTCAAATTTCTATATTTATTTATGTCCATAATTTATTACCTAAATTATGCTCATCTATTTATGGTATATAAATTATACAAATTTCATCACTAATTAATTTTATTCCTTAAAATTTATTACATGCCTTTTTAGGCCATTACATGCCAAATTCACAATATGTGTGTATCCACTATTATCCCCACTGTACCCCCATCATTCGTTCGCTTAACATGACATATACATATTAGACTAGCAAATAGTTTAATACTTAAAAAAGGGAATAAACGTCACAAAGTCACATACACACAATAATATATCTAATTTGCTTCTAGCTTGCAAATAAGAATTACAACATACTTGCATAGTCTTTGTATTATCAAGGATCCAAAATCATAGATCTAAAAGGTGTGAACTTGCATGTATGAACATAGTTTTACACCCAACTAGCCTAGGTAATTATCACAAATTTAAATAAACTATGTATGTCGTCAACCTAAACATAAAGGTGTTATCTTGCATAACTATGGATCCAATAAAAGGTGTTAACCTGAGTAAACTATGGATCCACATAAAGGTGTAAACTTGCATAACTATGCATGTCATAGTTTCAACATAAAAATGTCAACTTGAATATGAATCTAAACTTTAAAGGTGTGAACTTGTATATATGTGAATCCAATTATCACTTAAACTTGCATATGAACATAATACTTATACGAACTAGCATATGTTCCACATCCATATTCGCATAAAAACTGATGTTATAAACCTAGGTGATTGGATTATAAAAAAGGGATTCATTGACACAAGTTAACATCATGAACTACTAGCATATATTTTAGATCCAAACTTACATAACATCATATAACTCACATACAACTTGCGTGATCCTATTAACTTGCGTAACATCATATATGAAACTTGCATAATCATATTAACTTGCATAATCATATTAATCTTGCACAACATCATATATGAAACTTGCATAATCATATTAACTTGCTTAATCATATTAATCTTGCATAACATCATATATGAAACTTGCATAACATCATATATAAAACCTGCATAACATCATATATATATATATATATATATAAACTTTCATAACAACATATATAAAGTTTGCATAACATCATATAATATGAATCAAGTTAACATACATGATTAAACATATGAATTAGATTCACAACCACAACTTATAATCCAACATATAACACATCATAATTAATTCAGCAATTATTTTGTTAAAGTGATCGAACTCACCATTCAACGAAGTTTTGGAATTTATTAGCGTCCCTTTGTTGTAGTTGAATTTGCTGTTGGATTGAATTGAGTTGCTTTAATCTTCTTCTAATTGGTGGCGACTATTCCAAGTTGTAAACTGACATCATGACGGCCATGGTTCTAATTTTATTTGATTTAGGGTTAGGTCTTAGGGTGTATATATAGGTGTAGGAAGTTATTTAGGACCATTAGATTAACCCTGAACCATGAGAACCAATCAGATGCAAAATCTGCATTTGAGCGAATCGGCCCATGAGTTGACAACTAAACACCCTGGATTAACCCCTAGTCGACCCAGCGCAGCTCGGGTCGACCTCAAAAATGGGCCGGTTCGGTTATTCCCCCTCCCAATTCACTGTTTTGAACTTTTTTGCATATTTATTTATTTAATTTTTAATTTATATATATATATATATATCAATATATATATATATATATTTCTCTGCGCAACCCATTTCATTTAATTCTTTTCTAAAAATTAAGTGTACTTTAATTTGTGAATTTTAATATTATAAAATTACGGGGTGTTACCGTGTGTATGATAAATTGATGAATTTTGTTAGTGTGTATGATTAATTGGTGTATTTTGTTATTGGGTATGATTAAATGATGTCAATTTTTTTTAACTCATTGATTTTAATATAAATACAGAATATAAAAGATAAATCTATTTATATTTTTCAACCTGTAAACAACATAAGATTATAATTTAACATTGAAATAATTATACAATGGGGTCACTTATACAATTATATAATAAAGTATTCAAACAAAAATACATTACAGAACATAGATACTCAAATAACATGAATTTATTAAATTTAAAACATACAACAAACTTAAATTACTGCCTTTATATGAACATATAAATGCAGTTATCTTTTAGCACATTTTCTGCCAAAAAACCCAAAAAGTCAAATAATATTTCAACATAACGAAAACTTATAGAATTTCAATCAGTTCTTAACATTAATCAGTTATAAAATTTAAACTTTATCACATACACATAATTAGTCATAAAATGATTTATTTTACTTCAAAAGTGTAAATAATCATATAAGGAGTTGCACACCAGATTAGATAACATAAGCATAATATATATCCAATCAACAAGCTTGATCGACAGCCATAAAATATTTTAAGTGATTAAAGTACCGTCTAAAAAGTTTTAAGCATCATTGTAGTACCAAAAATATTTACATAATAAAAACAGAACCACAAATCTCCATCATTAAGCATGTCAGAAGTGTCCACCAGCATTCCATTCAACATTACTACTTCCTTGATCCTCCTGCTGTTGAGTTTCATTGCGAATTTTCTATGTGAATGGATTAGAATGAGCCATACGTGATGCTTCTGGGAATGAATTGGCTCTTTGGTTCCTGGCACTACATTTTATCAGGGTCTTCATTAGTCTGGGGTTTGATGATTTGTGAACTGGAGTGTCTGGTGATACAGGTTGCGGTGCTGGCATATATTGTTCCTGAAAATTGTAATCATGCATAAGTTGGTGTGGGACTTCAGGCCATTCTCTTCAACCTCTCTCTGGACCAATGACTTCAATGGACTTATCTATTAAGACTTCCCACAATCTAGATGTGTGAGATTTTGTTTCATAACCCATTATATCAAATCGATCACTCGTGTTGATGTCTTTCAGGTCCTCACTGTTTACCCTCTGATGAAGAAAATTAAACTCGTTCTTTTCAAATCCTATTAGGATTTCTTGTGGTGATCTAGTATGATGAGAATGACCCCAGCGTTTCACAATCAAAAAATATTCAGAATTATTGATTTGAGCAACAAAATCCGTTTGAGAACGCTCTCCCTTGTAAAATTGCATTTTCAGGAATGGAAAGCGATGATCAAAATATGAATGTTCACAAGAGTCTAACTCAATTACTCTACCCACAGTCTTTAAAGCTTCGCTTACTAGTTTGAAACTATACCCGAAAAACTCTAGAAATCCCTCAATCCTTGCCCATGAAACAGGATCAACATTGGGTCTCAGATCATTCTCATAATCTTCCCAAGTGCGTAAGACTATCTTCCCATCAAAGCAACGTGGTGATTTAGACAGTGTACCCAACTGCAAGGCCTGGACGTACGCTGTTTGAGTTGGGGCGCGGAATAAAAAGCATTTGTTACTGATGAGCCAACCTTCCCAGTCATCTCTCTCAAGATGGAAAGCGAGTGTAGATCGAACTTGATTCAAAGTCCTGTGCCCATATACTATGTTTGCTGTAAAGTAAACCATTTGGTAATTTTTGGAAGGTAAAATGTATTGTTTTGAGTTTGGGAGAATGATTTGCAGTAAATGGGGGTGGTGTAATTCGTGTTTATTTGATTTAGAATTTTCTAGACACAAGGCAGCTATTTGATTAGAAGATATACGGACAATGTTTATTTGGATGGCCCGAGAAATTGTAATAATATCGTATTTTAAGTTTTTATAATATCTGGCGACGTGTATTCCATCTGTGCATTTGATTATAATTAGATGTGATGTATTGTTTTTTAGTGGCTGATATAGGATTGGTTTCGATTGTAGTGGTGGACGGGACATAATAGGTTTACATGTTGTTTGCGCATTTTAAAATGATATTAAAATATATACGTCATTTGTTACATGTTAGTTGTAAATATTCAATATTAATATGAAAAAATTTATTTTTTGAGTACATTATTTAACTATTGTAATTACCAATTTTTTAAAATTTAGTAAAATATCTTATTTTATTTCATATTTAAAAAAGATAGTTGCATATATCTTTTCAAAATTGAACTTTAGATTTAAAAAAGATAGTTGAATATATATGTTATGTGTTTATTTTTGTTTGGAAATATGAAATATCTTAAAAAAGATAGTTAATTTATTTGTATAATTAATAATTATTAAATTTTAATTAGAATATCTTGTTTTATTTAAAATTTCAAAAAGATAGTTACATTTATCTTTTCAAAAGTAAACTTTTAATTTAAAAAACATAATTTAATATATATGTCATGTGTTAATTGTTAGTTGCAGTTATGAAATATTTTAATTTTTGATAAAATTATTTAAATTTTGTAATTAACAATTTTTTCCATTTTAGTAGAATACATTATTTTATTTTAGATTTTCAAATTTACAATATTAGTAATAAAAATTAATTTTTAATTACAAAATTGCATTTTTGTAATTAACAATTATTAAATGTTTAGTACAATATCTTATTTAATTTTAAATTTTAAATAGATAGTTGCAACTATCTTTTCGAAATTAAACTTCTTATTTAATAAACATAATTGGATATATTGTTTATGTGAAGATCTTACAGATGAATATTTTTTTTATGTAAAGATCTTACGGATAGAGGGACTACTTTCAGAAAAATATTTATATATTTTATGTTTTTCAGGTAAACATAAATACTTTTATCTTTTAAAGAAAAAAAGAACACCGTGCTAAGTAAATTCATTGATTGATTATGATAATTACAATTTTTTTTAACTATGTCAACATGTATTTACATACTACGATTACAAGATACATTAATAAAATAGATAGTGAAAGAGTCCTACATATATTAGGATACAAATTAAAAAGAAATGTTGTTTTCAATCAAACACTATTCATATAAAAGATATACATATATATCTTTTTTTATTCAAAGACATTATTCACAGAAAAAAATATATTGTCAATTTATTTAACATATATGGACTAATTCATTCACAAACTCAGCGACAATCTGACTTTTAATATTCAAGTCAAACAATCAGAATTAAAAATTAACCACCTGGTTCAATTCCGTCATTCTCATGTTCAAATTAAAACACTAAAACTAAATAGCTTCCTATTGATGAACGATCTACCGAAATTAGCAAAAAAAATCCATCTAATGATAACTTTATATAAAATTTTCATACCTTCAACAACCATATCCACGAATATGAAAACGAAATCAAAATCGAAGCATCTGAACTTATGAGTTTCCAAATCTGGAATCTATCTATATGTGATGAATTGTTGTTATCAAATTGAATTGATAGACAATTATTGAATTGAGATATGAGAATAAAAAGTTCAGATTTATTAATTCTGGTGGATTAAGGGATACGATTTTTTTTTCTTTTTAACGAGAAAAAGAGAGAGCGAATAGAATAAGCGGTCCAATGTCCTTAAATATAATTATTTTAAACCTATGTCCTAGAAATTAATAGTTTCAAGTAAGGAAGCCCTTTAAGTGTAAATCCCCCTATTTTTTATATGCAAAAATAGCGATATATCATTATAAAATATTATAAGCGATATGGAATGGAAATAAACAGATTTTACTTGGTTTGTTTGATATTTTTGATGATTGGATGTATTTGACATGAAAATTATATAAATAAACTGAAATGTGGATGTCGAATAATTTAATAATAGAAAGATTTGATTTGAATTCTAAATATACATGAATTATTTGAAAAGGCCGAGTTAATTCTCATTTCAAATAATTGATCGACGAATAAAAGTTGAAGATATGAAGACGGTGCAAGACCGATGATCTTCACATCGTGTGGATTACTACTGATGCCTTGGATATGGGTAGCTCCCGTGATGAGGTTACAGTGGTAGTTGTATGGACATACTTGTTGATCATTCGGATGTGCGAGGGCCTCTCTTCCGTATTGGACATATGGAACGAGGAATAAGGTGCCTCCGGTTTCGTTTAGACCCAAAATGGACTTGTAAATGGTTGTGTCTGACATTGGATTTTACTCTGTGTTGATTGATCTTTAACACCCTGCATTTTTAATATAATTATATATATATATGCATAGATAGGATTAATAATGGTGATGTACAATGAAAATTAATTAATACATGAAGGAGAAGGAAAGATTAATTCAATACAGTGTATGTAATGGAGAAGATAATAAAATAAGGGTACTTAATTTAAATGGCTGGAATTAAGTAAAACGGACATCACCATTACGTTCTTCTCGAAATTCTACATAAAATAGAGTCCAAGTTTTCGAAAATCGGACTGCGTACGAAGGAGTTATGACGTTCAGAAGATTCAACAAAATTCAGAACCAGCTTAGAAATTCAAATATCGCCGAACTGGGCTGAGCGGGAAAATTCCCGCCCGGGCAGGTCGACCTGGAGGTCGACCTACCTCAAGGGAGGTCGACCTAGAGGTCGACCTACCCTAAGGGAGGTCGACCTGAGGGTTGACCTACCCCCAGATCTGGGCAGAATTCACATTTTTGAACCTGGACGCGATTTTGGACCTATACGTTGACCAAACAGCTGTATAAACACCTCCAAACCTCATTTTTCTCTAGACAACTAGCTGATTCTTCTACGCTGCATCTCTTATTCTTATTCTCCACCAAATCTCAGATCTATTCTTCTCTCATCTCTCCTCACAAAACTATTCTTAAAACTAAAAAGAATTAGATTGAGGAATTCAACTATAGCGATTAAAATAAAGGAGAGTTTCAGATCTAAGGTACTACGCAAAAACATATAAGAGATTCAGATCTGTAATTAAAGCCACGCAACAAAAAGAGGAAAAAAAATCCATGAATTGAAGAAGAAGATCAAGATCTACGATTGGAGCGCAAAAACACTGTAAGTGGAATTATAGTAAACTTATGCATAATAATATTATTATCGTTCACCCTTCCTCAGTTAAAAATTCATGTTGTAATTTTAGTATTCTTTGTATGCTTAATTGATGCCTCTTCCTTATTCTTCCTTTTTATTTCTTAAACTTTGGCTACTTTCGAGCAATGAGTAAGTTATTATTGTTTGGGAAGAACTTGAGACTTAATCGATGAATTTGGTGAAAAAGATTATTACACGAATGGTTGTATAAGAAATATAGAAATGGGTTAAGTAGCACTTGACATATGAATAAGCTTAACGAACATATGAGGAAGGATAGCAACCTATTAGGAATACATGTATGAGAATACTTGGCATAATCTATTTCATGCAAATCGAGGAATATAATCTGTAATGTGGGAATTGTGGTATAACAATCGTTATTGCAAATTTTGGGAAATCGTTGTGATGTAGCTTGTAATTGGTAATTTTGGAGCGCAATCCATAATGAATCTTTTTGATATGATTTGGGGAACGTGAGTAAAGCCTAATCATGAAATTCTGATTTATGAGACTAACATGAAATTATGTAAATTTAATTGGAATTATTGAATGAGGGATAGGACGGGGAAATAGGTGATTTATTTCAAATCTAATATTATGGGATTGAGAGTTTAAATTATAAATTGGAATAATAAGCATAACCTATTAACAAAATTATAGGCATGAACACAAATTTGGAAATTTGATATGCAGTTAAGACTCTAATGGGAGGTGTAGGGCTATAATTAAAAGAAATTGAATATGTTGGTCAAACCTTGTTTTTATGTAATTATGGAACTCGACACATAACATTCTTATGAATTGGTAATTGACATTTGATATCTGGATTGAACATGAACATGCTTGTAAATTTATAATTGGCCATGACAATAATTGATTAGTAATTTACATATAAACATGAAGGATAAATTTGTAAACTTAGTAAAAGACGAATATGCCTAACCCGAGGTTAGATTGAGTTACGATACAAGACTGCCCGGAACCGCCCGGCAAATCCAGCAACCGTAACAATATAGATCTAACGTGAGAGGTTAGCACATCGAGCCCAAAAGAACATGAGGTTAGACTGAGTTGCGGTGTAAAGCTGCCCGGAACTGACCGGCACATCCAGTGACCACAACAATACCTGTCTAATGTGAGTGGTTGGTGCTTTAATGAATGAATTAAAGCTAGGAAAGGAATGTTAGGGTTAAGTCAACGTGAACCACTAGATAACACTTAACCAATTTGACATGATATATGGGTGGGTTAAGTCAACATGAACTGATAAAGAACACTTAACCAATTTAGCATGATACGGGGGTTAAATTGAATACGTGATTGGAAGTTAAGTCAACTCGAACACATGGGCAAATTTAACCAATATAACAATATCAAAACAAAGAAAGTGGAAATGATAAGATTTAATGATAGATAAACTTATCCTAGGGATAAGAAATGAATATTACTTAAAATGTAATACAATATTCGAAGGGTGAAATGACTTATACTATGAAATAAGTTAATCTAAGCCGAAAATGTAGGAAAACACCAGTACGATATCGTTGTGTAAAGAAAACCTAAGTCATGTTTGAATTCATTGGTAAACCATAGTTAACATAAACTAAGTAATAAACCTTAGTTAGAGAACTAAGTAAATAACGATGAAGGTAACCAACTGTTGAACCTTAGTTAGTGAACTACGTAAATAAAGATAATGGCAACTGAGTAATGAACCTTAGTTAGAGAACTAAGTAAATAAAGATAATGGCAACTGAGTAATGAACCTTAATTAGAGAACTAAGTAAATAAAGATAATGGCAACTGAGTAATGAACTTTAGTTAGAGAACTAAGTAAACCTTAGTTAAAAAGAACTAAGTAACAAACCTTAGTTAAAGAGAACTAAGTAACAGAAACTAAGTATCAAACCTTGGTTAAGAGAACCAAGTAATAAACCTTAGTTAAGATAACTAAGTAAATAACAAGAAAGAGAACTAAGTGGTAAACCTTAGTTAAATGGACTAAGTTTTAAACCTTAGTTAAGAAAACGAACGATTAAGAGAACTAAGTAGTAAACCTTAGTTAAGAGGACTAAGTAGTAAACCTTAGTCAAGAAAGCCAAGTAGGACACGAGTAGGAGCGAACGCCCATCTGATCATGAAGAAGGCTCCAACGAATTGGGTTACGAAGCACGCAGCTTCGAGGGGACGTGAGGGTACACTTGGTATCCCTCTGTGAGAATGAAGATGATCCGCCTAGGCTCACAGAGGTTAAGGTCTGCGTTAGAAGAACCAATGGTATGCCTTGGTTACAATATAAGGCAACCTAAAGACTAGGATGGACCAACGTGATTCGGCGAGACAAGTGGTCCTGTGATAGCGACTCTCCGTCTACCTACCATCTTGAGTTAATCGTGATACGTAAAGCGGAACGGCGGAGAACTCCTAAAGAAAATATACTTGCTATCTAGTTATGGGTGAGGTTGGCCAATAGGTAAGTGGGGCATAGAGGGCCTGCGCATAGTTCTCATTGATTGGTTTGCTTGGATGCCTTTCATTTGTTAGTTAAGGGAGGGGTCAAGTGGGACTATAGCCACTGCAAAAACAGACCTTAGCATCTGCATCGACAGATAACTTAAAAGCTCCTGACCGAGTTCCGTGTTTCTTGATTAGCCCAACCACGGGACTAGGGCCGCACATATAGAGGACATGTTCAACTAGATATCTAGCATGTTTACAATACGATTGGGAGCTAAAGTCTAGGAACACTTATCACTCTGGGTAGTGTGTCCTAGACTAGGGGGCATCGTTCGATAGGTAGCATAATCTCTAGTTGGACCTAGGTCGTGTAAACCCTGAATCCAAGAAGCTTTCAATAGGTAGCATAAACCCCAGTGACCCATGGGTAGCATAAACCCTGGTTGTATCAAGGAAGCGCTCGATAGAAAACCTTAAATTAGATCTAGATGATACACGGGATCTAGCAGGATCGAGCGTTGCAGTCTAAACGATTTAAAGAATGGTGGAACTACACCAAAATAGTATATATTTACATGATGAAGCCCGTATGACATACGGCAAGGGACTGTATATATACATGGAAAGGATTATACGAGTTGGGGGTACCTACATATACGTTGTGTTAGGTTAATCTACTAGTGGGGCATGAGTATAGCCTAAAGAGATAATATAGCGAATAACCTAATAAGCAAGAAAATATAACTAAACGGTATGTGTAGTATTATACAGAAGTTTATTCTAAGTCCCCTCACATAGAACTTATGTTCTGACCCCCTCCTCATTACATACTTCCAGGTTAGGTTCATGGCAGAGATGGTATAACTTTGGATATGGGTCAGACAGTATGATTTATAAGGTAAAGCTATTTTTGAAAATATTATATTTTAATTCCTTCCGCTGTGAGATGTTTTACGAATTCTGACTTGTTTCTTTATCTCTTTCTTTTTCTGCAGGATACTAGAGCACCCAACTCGGGTCTCGATGGATCGAATTTGAAAAATCCGGTCTGTCGGAATCCGGGTTGTTACATCTGGTCAAAGCTTCGGTTTAGTGATCTTAGGGAGATAATGAGTGAACGTATTTGTATTTTCTAAAATATAAATATATTATATATAAACCTACGTCCATAAAGTAGCCCATTAGGTATGAAAAGAGTTGGGATATTTAGTTTGTACACAAAATTAATAAACATAGAAATTTTTGAGACCATTAGGTGGTTGGGAAAGTGTACAATAGGACTTAGAGCTAAAGAAAGAAAAGTATCGCATAGGGTGGAAACTGAAATATTAGTATTTCAGATTAGTGGGTTTAGAAATGAAACCTTAGAAATTAGAAAAAGGTTAAAATGTGGAAAATGGATTAGGAATATATATATAGTTGAGAGAATTGGTTTGGAAAGTTCCTAGGAAAGCCTAGTTGAGTTGAAAGACCCACTTTGAGTCTAACCAGATAATACACTTTTAAGAACTTGACTTTGTAAAAGAGTTTGTGGTGTTTTTCAAGTTTTAATCTTAAAAGTAATTTATGATGTTTGAAAAATTATTTAGTGCATGTTGCGTTTTGAAAGTAAAGTGGGGTATAAAACAATGATTTTAAAAGAATTCTCTCATTTAAAACATGCATAATATACAGCATATATAGCTCTCTAGTTTTCATATTATAATATATGAAAGGATTGAAAAGAAAGTGTTGCGTTTTGTAAAAGAAATTCTATTCTGTTAACAATAAATTTTGATTTGAAAATAAATTTTGTTGGGTGGACAAAATAAGTTGTAGGAATAGAATAGATGTCTACACCTTATAGCGAGTAGTTAAACTAACATTGTAATTAGAAACAATGTAAGCCCGATAGTTGTCCTTGTCTACTCCAGTTTTGGGGTTTGAAAAAAAAAATTTGTGTTTTGCATTTTATTTTATAACAATTTTTATGGTTTGGCAAAGGAAAGTTTTTGAGAAAAGAATAAAAGTTTTACCACTCTAAGTTTTTGGAAGAAGGATGTAATAAAAAGAAAGAAGGCCAAACCATGTTTTAAAAATAGTAGTTAAGGATTAAGGCCTAGAAAGAACGAGATAAAGTTAAAGTTATTAGAACCAACTGGGGATTGGTTGGGTTGAGAAATTCTCTGAGTATCAATCTGATGTTGATTTCGGTCTTCGGGGTTGATACTTAGGGAATTATTTTCTTGCCAATTTAGAATCAGGGATTAGATAATATTGAACTAATGGAAAATTTCCCATAGAATATATAAGCCGTAAGAGTCTACGATTGTTGCTTGGAAGAGAAGTATAGGCTAGTAATACACACCATGGACTAGTAGGTAGTGAAGGGCAAACAAGTGTATAAATCCTGTTGAGTGGACTCGTGACATAGTCCTAAGGTTCATGGCCCATAACTGTAGCTGTGTTGGATACAGTTTGAGTTGAAAACAGAAGAGCTTGGTTGAAAGATAAACTTAAGAAGAAGACTAGCATAACTAACACGAAAACAACTAAATCAATCAAGCAACAAAACGTGACGGGAAAAGAAAATGAAAATCTTAAGGAAAAGATGAATAATTATGAAATTATTCCAAGATAAGTTAAAAAAGAGGGGAATTTATTTTTCTTATGTGATTGTGCTTGGATAGGAAAATAGGAAATCTTCGTAGAATAGTCATATAAAAATCCAAGTGCAATTAGGAAAGAAAAACGGAGAATGTGAATTTTTCCGTTTTCATAACATAAGAAATCGAATTTGGAAAATTAGATTTTTCTAAATTTCGAATTTAATAATGGTTGGTAGGGTTTTAGATGCGACAATTGGATGAACTATGCTCTTATTTTGAAAGATTATGGGAAAATTTGGGTGAAAAATGTTTTGATTTTTGAAAAAATTGCATTCATATAGAATTGCAAGTATATTTAGGATGTGAGCATCATGTTTTAAAAGAGTTTTAAAGATTTGAATACATATAGGTGGATCCAAATTAGGCATACATACTTTATTATAATGTATCTCACTTTGTACATGTGCACAATGTTGCAACAATTGGAAGAACACTTATTGGATGTTGCGTGGGATTATCTATTTTACTCTTATCGAAATTCGGGGACGAAATTCTTTACGGGTGGAAGAATGTAACACCCTACATTTTTAATATAATTAAATATATATATATATATGCATAGATATGATTAATAATGGTGATGTACAATGAAAATTAATTAATACATGAAAGAGAAGGAAAGATTAATTCAATGACAGTGTACGTAACGGAGAAGACAATAAAATAAGGATACTTAATTTAAATATCTGGAATTAAGTAAAAAGGACATCACCATTGCGTTCGACTCGGAATTCTACATAAAATAGAGTCCAAATTTTCGAAAATCGTACTCCGTATGAAGGAGTTATGACGTTTAGAAGATTCAACAAAATACAGAACCAGCTCAGAAATTCAAAAATCGTAGAACTGTGCTGGGCGGGAAAATTCCCGCCCAGGCAGGTCGACCTAGAGGTCAACCTACCTCAAGGAAGGTCGACCTGGACGTCGACCTACCCTAAGGGAGGTTGACCTGGGGGTCGACCTACACCCAGATCTGGGCAGAATTCACGTTTTTGAACCTGGACGCGATTTTAGCCCTATACGTTAACCAAACAGCTATATAAACACCTCCAAACCCTCATTTTTCACCACACAACTCTCTGGTGCTTCTATGCTGCTTCTCTTCTTCTTCTTCTCCACTAAATATCAGATCTATTCTTCTCTCCTCTCTCCTCACAAAACTATTCTTAAAATTAAAAAGAATTAGATTGAGGAATTCAACTACAGCGAATAAAATAAAGGAGAGTTTCAGATCTAAGGTACTGCGCAAGAACAAATAAGAGATTCAGATCTGTAATTCTAGCTACACAACAAACAGAGGGAAAAACAATCCATGAATTGAAGAAGAAGATCAAGATCTACGTTTGGAGCACAAAAACACTGTGAGTGGAATTATAGTAAACTTATGCAAATTCATGTTGTAACTTAAATAATCTTTGTATGCTTAATCGATGCCTCTTCCCTATTCTTCCTTTTTATTTTTGAAACTTTGGCTACTTTCGAGCAATGAGTAAGTTATTATTGTTTGGGAAGAACTTGAGACTTAATCGATGAATTTGGGGAAAAAGATTATTACATGAATGGTTGTATAAGCAATGTAGAAATGGGTTTAGTAGCACTTGACATATGAATAAGCTTAACGAACATATGAGGAAGGATAGCAACCTGTTAGGAACACATGTATGAGAATACTTGGCATAATCTATTTCATGCAAATCGAGGAATATAATCTGTAATGTGGGAATTGTGGTATAACAATCGTTATTGCAAATTTTGGGAAATCGTTGTGATGTAGCTTGTAATTGGTAATTTTGGAGGGTAATCCATAATGAATCTTTTTGACATGATTTGGGGAACGTGAATAGCGCCTAATCATGAAATTCAGATTTATGAGACTAACATGAAATTATGTAAATTTAATTGGAATTATTGAATAAGGGATAGGATGGGGAAATAGGTGATTTATTTCAAATCTAATATTATGGGATTGAGAGTTTAAATTACAAATTCGAATAATAAGCATAACCTATTAACAAAATTATAGGCATGAACACAAATTTCGAAATTTGATACGCAGTTAAGACTCTAATGGGAGGTGTAGGGCCATAATTAAAAGAAATTGAATATGTTGGTCAAACCATGTTTTTATGTAATTATGGAACTCGACACATAACATGCTTATGAATAGGTAATTGACATTTGATATCTAGATTGAACATGAACATGCTTGTAAATTTATAATTGGCCATGACAATAATTGATTAGTAATTTACATATAAACATGAAGGATAAATATGTAAACTTAGTAAAAGACGAATATGCCTAACCCGAGGTTAGATTGAGTTACGGTATAAGACTGCCCGGAACCGCCCGGCAAATCCAGCAACCATAATAATATAGATCTAATGTGAGATGTTAGCGCATCGAGCACAAAAGTACCCGAGGTTAGACTGAGTTGCGGTGTAAAGCTGCCCGGAACCGACCGGCACATCCAGTGACCGCAACAATACCTATCTAATGTAAATGGTTGGTGCTTTAATGAATGAATTAAAGCTAGGAAAGGAATGGTAGGGTTAAGTCAACGTGAACCACTAGATAACACTTAACCAATTTGACATGATATATGGGTGGGTTAAATCAACATGAACTGATAAAGAACACTTAAGCAACTTAGCATGATACGAGGGTTAAATTGAATATGTGATTGGAAGTTAAGTCAACTCGAACACGTGGGAAAATTTAACCAATATAACAGTATCAAAACAAAGAAAGTGGAAATGATAAGATTTAGTTATAGATAAACTTATCCAAGGGATAAGAAATGAATATGAGTTAAGATGTAATACAAGATTCGAAGGGTGAAACGACATATACTATGAAATAAATTAATCTAAGCTGAAAATGTGGGAAAACACCAGTGCGATATCGTTTGGTAAAGAAAACCTAAGTCATGTTTGAATTCATTGGTAAACCTTAGTTAACAGAAACTAAGTAACAAACCTTAGTTAGAGAACTAAGTAAATAACGATGAAGGTAACCAAGTGTTGAACCTTAGTTGGTGAACTAAGTAAATAAAGATAATGGCAACTGAGTAATGAACCTTAGTTAGAGTAATAAGTAAATAAAGATAATGGCAACTGAGTAATGAACCTTAATTAGAGAACTAAGTAAATAAAGATAATGGCAACTGAGTACTGAACTTTAGTTAGAGAACTAAGTAAACCTTAGTTAAAAAGAACTAAGTAACAAACCTTAGTTAAAGAGAACTAAGTAACAGAAACTAAGTATCAAACCTTGGTTAAGAGAACCAAGTAATAAACCTTAGTTAAGATAACTAAGTAAATAACAAGAAAGAGAACTAAGTGGTAAACCTTAGTTAACTGGACTAAGTTGTAAACCTTAGTAAATAAAACAAACGATTAAGAGAACTAAGTAGTAAACCTTAGTTAAGAGGACTAAGTAGTAAACCTTAGTCAAGAAAGCCAAGTAGGACACGAGTAGTAGCGAACGTCCATCTGATCATGAAGAAGGCTCCAACGAATTGGGTTACGAAGCACGCAGCTTCGAGGGGACGTGAGGGTACTCTTGGTATCCCTCTGTGAGAATGCAGATGATCTGCCTGGGCTCACAGAGGTTAAGGTCTGGGTTGGAAGAACCAAGGGTATGCCTTGGTTGCAATATAAGGCAACCTAAAGACTAGGATGGACCAACGTGATTCGGCGAGACAAGTGGCCCTGTGATAGCGACTCGTCGTCTACCTACCATCTTGAGTCAATCGTGGTACGTAAATTGGAAAGGCGGAGAACTCCAAAAGACCATATACTTGCTATCTATTTATGGGTGAGTTTGGCCAATAGGTAAGTGGGGCATAGAGGGCCTGGGCATAGTTCTCATTGATTGGTTTGCTTGGGTGCCTTTCAATTGTTAGTTGAGGGAGGGGTCAAGTTGGACCATAGCCACTGCAAAAACAGACCTTAGCATATGCAACGGTATATAACTTAAAAGCTCCCAACCGAGTTCCGTGTTTCTTGATTAGCCCAACCACGGGACTCGAGCCGCACATATAGAGGACATGTGCAACTAGATATCTAGCACGTTTACGATACAATTGGGACGTAAAGTCTAGGAACACTTATCGCTCTGGGTAGTGTGTCCTAGACTAGGGGGCATCGTTCGATAGGTAGCATAATCCCTAGTTGGACCTAGGTCGCGTAAACCCTGAATCCGAGAAGCGTTCAATAGGTAGCATAAACCCCAGTGACCCCTGGGTAGCATAAACCCTGGTTGAATACAGGAAGTGCTCGATAGAAAACCTTAAATTAGATCTAGATGATACACGGGATCTAGCAGGATCGAGAGTGGCAGTCCAAACAATTTAAAGAATGGTGGCACTGTAACAACCCACCTCCGTTAAGGTCATTCACAAAGGGAATGCCTTAACTTTGATGGAGCGTTTTAGTAGACAGAACAGAATATTACAAGAACGTAAAACAGTACTAGAAAAATTTATAACTTTATTACAGCAGAAAACAAAAATCAGTTTGGTTACATCTTTCAAAACCACTTTACCAAAACTCAAGTACATATATATCAGCCTTGTTCAAAGGCCCTCAGAGTCCAAACTTTAAAATCATAATTCCCACAGAAGATGCCATAAGAAGTCAAGCCATATTTAAAGCACTTCAAGCAGAAGAAATACGGATCAAGCTAAAGTATTCCCTCCTTGGAAACCTGGGGGGAACGGAAGAAAAGGGGTGAAAACAAGCAAGGTCAGACATAAAGTCTGGCAAGTCCAATGACTTTCAACATATGAACAGATAATAATAATCATGACATGCAAATAAAGCTGGATAAGAGATTAACAACAATAGGAGTAACATGTATACTTAAGCTTAAAAGGAGAAACAGAATGATATAAGTTATTACATTTCACTTCTCTGCACTAATACTAGTATAACAGGATTAGGTGTTATCCTAATGTCTAAACTGAAATAGAAACGGGAACAAAATAATTTCCATAGAATAGAATGCTAGTAATGGGCCTTTACCGCCCCAACAGAAGGTACAGAATCAGAATGCTAATAATGGGCTTTTACAACCCGAACAGAAGGTACAGAAATAGAAACAGATTAATCTCTACATAAATAGAATGAGGAATTAGGTGCACACTAGTAAATGGGCCTTTACCACCCCAACAGACAGTACCACGCAGAAATAGAGAGGTGTTACCACCCAACAGAAACAGATGGTACCCCACAGAAACAGACAGAGCTAAGTGTACCCTAAATCCTACCCCATGCGATCGGCTCCCTAATAAATAAATACCCTGTGCCAGCCCCACAGAAGGGTGTATCACTTCCCTAAAGTGGCAACCTTTGAATGACACAGACCTATTTACAGATGTCACGGCGTCTTACATCCTAAAAGGTAGACCGGGATCCATGCACGCACATGACCCGGTTGGAACGCACCATCAACACCCCTCGCCATTATCAGAATGAATCGCTTATAATTAGTTCAGTAAGCGTGGCTGGACCCTACCTGCTGTTGGGTCAAAGTTTTGATCCCAGAAAGGTTTATTGACTAATATGGGTCCCAAACAACAGATGACACAAGTATTGTCCCTCCTAACCTTGTGTCTCCAGACTAACAAATTTCAGATTAACTTGTTTATTGGTTTCGGACCTAAAGAGTTCATATTTACTAGTTCACAGATCATACAACCAAGTTGACAAGTTTTCAGACTAATGGGTCAGATGTACAGTTTTCACAGACATACAGAATGTCTAACTTTGTAATTGGGCCTACAGATTCACGAAACGGGTTTGTTAGATTCATTAGCCCAGTTGGTTTAACCCTATCCACCTAACACGTTTTAGACATCATTTTTATCTCAGATTTTGCATTAATTAAATATTAATGCATAGACCTCTCACATTAGGTCGGTAGCTTTTGGCCGCTGGATACGCCGGGCGGTTCCGGGCAGACTTCCGCCCAAAGCCAGAACTAACCTCGTGTCTAAGCACCCTTTATTTGTGCCTAAGACCTCCTACATTAGACTGACAGTTTGCGGCTACTGGTTAGGCCAGTTGCTTCCGGGTGGGTTTCTGCCACAAACTTAGTCTATCCTCGGGTTTCAAGCACGTTATAACTAACTACTCACATTAGAACCTATTGTTTATGGCCACAGGATGTGCCGGGCTGTTCCGAGCAGGATTACGCCGCAAACTCATTCTAACCTCGAGTTAGCCATGTTTCATGTTTAGCAAATGTATTTATTCACAGATTATGTTAATGCCAGATTAATTATGCCAATTTAACTTCTTTACAAGCTACATCAGGTTATTCAAGGTTCCATTAACAAGTTTAGATCGAGCCTACAGATTTACATACTTCGAATTACAATTATTTTGCTTTCCCACAGATTTAACAGATTTAGCAACTCAGGCGGTTCAATAGATTTAACAGATTAGGCACTCAACAGATTTAGCAGATTAGGCAATTTAACATAACTAGCAGATTAGGCAATTCAATATATTTAGAAGATAACAATTTTAGCAGATTTAATCATTTCTTAAAGTCCTATTCGCATATCTTGCCTAATCATAAAGTAGGCCTGCCTACATTTACATGCCCAGATTATGGTCATAATTCACCATATAACATATGTCCCAAATTTTAGTTAAACTTGCATAGTTCAGAATATTCTCCAAAAACCCCAATCGTGATTCACACATAAGTTATGCCGAATATAACCATTGATTGCAATGCATGTCACATATCCAAAAATCCCCATTTAGGTGTATTCACACTTAATAGTTATCAAATCTTAACATAGATCTTTTACACCTAAGTCATATGCAAATTGATTCTCTTACTTCCAAATGACAGACTATCAGATTTAATATGCCTAGGTCCAGAACCTAAATTACATCATATGTTCTTTATGTTCTAAGTCACAATAATCCTCTTCTTCCAAGTCATAGATCATCTTATGCAATATGCCTCAGATTTATGTCCAGAATTACAACATGCGTTGTGTCCTCCAATTAGTTACAAATCAATTATGCCCAAATATGCCTCATTCAATATTCTTCCCAAATTTAGCGTTTACGCGTTCATCTCTTATGGGATTTGGATAAGGCTCGTGGTAGCCTAACTATCAAACAAAAAGAAAGAAAGGAGGAAGAAATACAGAACAAACAGAATAAAACAGAGGAACAGATCTGAAAAACCCCACCTCCGTTAAGGTCACTCACAAAGGGAATGCCTTAATTTTGGTGGAGGTTTATAGGTAAAAGTCACAGATAAAACACAAGACAGATATAAACACATATATATAAGCTGCGGAAAACAACAGACTTTTATTTCATAAATGCGTGTTTATACAAACATTTCGATAATTGTCTCAAAACAAACTTCTAATTATTACAACCGTAATACTGTCTTGATTTAAAACTTAAAGAAGCATGAAACATAAGTAAAACTGCATAAATCCCCATAAATGATATCCAAAGCCATAGTCCAAACGAAAGAGATCCAAGCAATACATTCTCTCTCTTCAAGCTGGATGAAAAACTGACATAGCTGCGGTGTTTCCTCCCTGTGGACCTAGGGGGGGGGGGAACGGAAGAAAAGAAGACGAAAGAAAAGTAGAGTCAGACACAAAACCTGTTAAGTCTAGAACTATTCAGTCTATGAATAAGAAAAAGAGCATGATAAGTACGAACTGGAAATGGGATAGCACCATACTAAGTTAAGTTGTCTATAATCGAATATACTATCGTACCCCATACTAATCTCTGCACCCATTAGTACTAGTTTCAATAGGCACCCCATAATCAGGGTGAAGTGATCCCTTTCTAAAGATCGGCTCCTACTCGCATAGTCACATGTGTCTTATGGCCCCCGATGTTGTAGCTACCTATGCTGGTCCCACTATGGGTTGTATCAAGTCCCATGGTGGTGGCTCGACACAGTTCTAGAATGCACAGGTATAATACTGGTGCCCAGTGCCTAATTTTTCAGCGCCGGAGTTTGTGCACGCCCGCACCCCGTTAGAACCTACACTGCTGCACCACCGTCGTCGATTTGACCGCTTACAATCAGCCCAGTAATCGTGCCCCACCCTGCCTAGTTTCGGGGTATCCTAATACACCTTATAGGGTTACTGCTGAAAAGGGTCCCCGCTACTAGGTTTTCTTTTTCTAGCCAACATGCTAAGTGGTTAAGTGTCTGTATAAGCCTAACCCCCAATCAGTCTGTATAGTTAGCATGTTGTATTTGATTAAGTATTAATTCAATTGACTTAACCCTATCATCCTGACCTAGCCTTAATATATTAATTAAAGCACCAACCACTCACATTAGACAGGTATTGTTGTGGCTGCCTGTATGCCGGTTGGTTCCGGGCAGTCTTATGCCACAACTCAGTTTAACCTTGGGTCCTTATTGGGCTCAATACTTAACCACCCACATTGTATAGGTATTGTTGTGATTACTGGACAGCCGGGTGGGTCCGGGCAGGTTTACATCACAACTCAATACAACCTCGGGTTAAGCATATCGTATTTTCTAAATTTACATATTTTGTCACTTTTCATTTTATATGTAAATGTTTGTGGCCCATTATCCAAATTCATTATTCTTTGCGTATAATAATTTATACCACATAGATGTTATAAGTCATTGGCATGTGCCAAACATGCCAACACATGTATTTTAATTAAACCCAACGTATTTTCCCTCGTTTGTATGTTCGCGATATTATAACATATGTTGGGCTTCAACATTTCAGCCTAACGTAGAAACATAAAAAAAGGGGAAGCCTAGAACATGATATATTCTAAGCAACATAAAAGGGGTGTGTGAATGAATGAACTTGCAACATAGCGCTCTAATTAACATAAATTAAAGGCTTGTGTACTTGCATTGCAATAGCATATAATTTTGACATAAAACATAAACATGAATCATGGGTTTCAATCTAATCATATAAACTGGCATTTAAGTTAGGAATCTAACTCAACTAGGTGTCACTTGTATTAGCATAAGCTAAAACATATTTTTATTTAGGCATAACGTTAAACATAAACTAGTCATGTCCATAAAGTCACTATATGTTCACAAAGACGCTTACTTTTGTCACTAATACAAAAGTATGATTTAACTTGGATTATGAGGCCTATTCCAACATAAACTTATATGAATCATGTTACCCAAATGGATCCAATTACACTTGAAATGATCATAGGCATATATATCCAAGGATCTAAATCATGTAGGCATAATAATGGATCATATTTAGATAAGTCTCAACTTGGTTGTAACAAAATATATACAACTTCTTATTAACCACAAACATATAAGTGTCAATTTCCAACATGAATCATATACTTGTAAGGGGTGTTACTTTTCATTGCAAATATTCAATAATCCAATATAAGGTTAATTATACTACAAACATCCCAAATCCATTCATAGTAAATCATAGCAACATATAATTATGAATTAACATCGTTACAACTAAAGTACAATTCCATTTCTCATTCTACACAAATCAAGTCTCAATTGTTTATTGACATCGGAATAGTACTCTACTTACAAGGTATGACGAATCTTGAATTCAGGATTCTGAATTCTGAATTCTGAATTTGGTGATGCTATTCTTTGGGTAGACGTTGTTTTGATTACACTTAAGCTTTGAATCAACTCTTAATCGTCTCTTAGCTCTCCCACTAACTTGACGGCTATTCCTAGTTTTCTTTCAGCAGCATGACGGCTCCTTCTTTATTTTATTTGTGTGAATTAGTTTGAGAGCTATGTTGTTTATATAGAGTTGCTAGTTAACTAGAGCTGTTGATGAAGCCAAGATTGATCCAAGCCATCCGTCCTAAAGAGAAGCCAATCAAGAGTTGACACGTAAGCCCTAGTGACACTCCAGAGCTCAGAAGTTCGACCAAACACTGACCAGGCCAGCCAGAAGTGGGCTGGGTTCGACCTGGCTCAGGGGCCAGGTCGACTACCCAGTCGACCCCCAGGTCAACTACCCAGTCGACCTGGGTACCCAGGTCGACTGCCCAATCGACCTGGGTCCTGGGCAGGAAAATTCCCGCCCAGCCCAATTTGGGTCTGTTTTTCAAATTTGAATTCGTTTTCTGACTGGTTTGAATTTTAAATTGAATTTTGAAACTTCTAGAGGTCATATCTCCTTCATACGGAGTCCGTTTTATGCAAACTCGGACTCTATCTCAAGCAGAATTCCGAGACGAACGCAATGGCATAATCCGTTTCCCTTAATTCTTTGATTTGAAATTAATTATACTTAAATTTGTTAATCTTACAGTTAACGGAAAATTCGGGGTGTTACATTCTCCCCTTCTTAAAGGATTTAGTCCCCGAAATCTTCAAGTATGGAAGAACGTATATCCTACCATCCAATCATGCATCTACTCAACCATCAAACACAGACGTCCATTGTCCTTAAAGACTTCTAATGCTTCATGATCATATGCAAAGTGTGTGTATATGTCCTTATCTAATGCAATAATCAGGCGGTCTACTAATTCAGTTTACCTTCTTAATGCAAATTTTGTAAGTGTCATGAATCCATTATGTATGCAAATTTTTCTTATTCATAATTCTACATGAGTGCACAATCATTCATATAAATGCAACATCCATATGACAACACATTAAGTTTCAACCATATACACATATAAATACATATATGCATATGCAATTATGGAGTGACTGAGCCGGTTTAAAACCTAGGTTGTGTGTGTGTATGCATCCACGAGCAACCACTTGCAACCATTTGCAACCATCAATCATAACATGTTTCAATTACATGTTTACATCCAAATGGGTTCCTACCTAAGGATAAAGGATAAGGTCGAGGAGATATACCTAAAGAGATAGATACTAGTCATGATTTAAGGAAAAAGAGAGATCAAAGATGTACCCTCAAAAAGAAAAGGGTAGGCTGCGCGTATTCTGTCCTCAGTTTCCCAAGTCGCGTCTCCCCCGGCGTCGCTCCACTGGGCTTTGACGAGCTTGACTTCGCGGTTGCATAGCTTTTTCACTTCAGTTCCTAAGATGCGGGTTGGAACATTCCTCACAGTTGCTTTGTGTTACACTTCGTCTTCTTCTAGAATGTTTGGCTCCACCACTTCCGCAGACTCATGTAAACATTTCCGGAGGTGTGAAACATGAAAGACATTGTGAACTCCAGCCAGTCTCTTGGGTAATTCTAATCTGTAGGCCATCTTCCCAATCTTCTTGATGATAGGAAATGACCTTACAAATCTTGGTGCTAGCTTCCTTGTAGTTCCAAAACGAACGACGTTCCTTAAAGGAGACACCTTAAGGAAAACCCTGTCCCCAACCTCAAACTGAAGGTCAGTCCTTCTCTTGTCTACATCGGATTTTTGTCTATCTTGGGCTCTCTTCATTCTACTTCGTATTAGGTCTACTTTTTCTGAAGTCTCTCTGATCATATCTGGTCCAAGTATGAGTTTGTCAGTAAACTCGCACCAACAAGTGGGCGATCGACACGGTCTTCCATATAAAGCTTCGAAGGGCGCCATTTCGATGGTGGCTTGGTAGCTGTTGTTGTAGGCGAATTCCACCAAAGGAAGATGGTCTTCCTATGTCCCTCCAAAGTCAAGTTAAAAAGATCCTCCAGAACTCTGTTCACCCTTTCCGTCTAACCATCGGTTTGGGGGTGACAGGCTGTACTCAAGCATAATTGTGTGCCTACAGCTTTTTGCAGACTTCGCCAAAATTCGCTTGTGAAGATAGGGTCTCGGTCACTAACAATGCTGGAGGGTATTCCATGGAGTCGAACTATTTATTTGAGATAAAGAGATGCTAGAGATGAGGCAGTCCTTCTACTCTTGACAGGTAAAAAGCGGGCGCTTTTTGTAAGCCTATCCACTATTACCCAAATGCTAGTATTGCCCCTTCTTGACCTAGGCAACCCATCAATGAAGTCCATTGAAATGTTATCCCACTTCCACTGTGGAACCTCTAGAGGATGGAGCAGACCGCCAGGCTTCTTCTGCACCTCCTTAACCTGTTGGCATATCATACACTTAGAAACGAAATCTGCCACGTCCTTCTTCATGCCGCTCCAAAAGAAAGTTCTCTTTATGTCCTTGTACATTTATCTCCGCCTGGGTGTATCGTCATCTTGGAATGATGTGCTTCCTCGAGAACCGTCTGTACTAAATCACTTGTTCGTGGGGCGCATAGTCTTCCATCTCGCCATAGCCAACCTTTATCGTCGATGGATTACCTATTGAGGTGACTTGAAGTCTCACCCTTAATTAGCCTATCAATCATCTCCATAAGCTGAGGGTCTTCACGTTGTGCGGCCCCTCTTGAGTCCAAAAGAGTAGGGCGCACTTCAAGAGATGCTAACAAACCGGGCACAAAATCGGAGGAGGGCCTAAAGTCAAAGCTGGATATAAACTCTAGGCTTTGCCTCTCAACAAATAGAGGGATCAATGTTTGCTTCTTTCTACTCAAAGCATCTGCGACTACATTGCCCTTGCCAGGTGTGTAGGAAATCTCAAAATTGTACGAGGCAAGAAACTCCATCCACCTTTGTTGCCTCAAGTTAAGGTCATTCTGCGAAAAGAGATACTTCAAGGATTTATGGTCAGTATACAGTTCAAATTTCTCACCTAAGAGATAGTGGCGCCAAGACTAAAGTGCAAAGATGATGGCGGCCAACTCAAGATCATGGGCTGGGTAGTTCTTTTCATTCACTTTCAACTGTCTCCCGCCATAGGCTACTACCCTCCCTTCTTGCATTAAGACAGCTCCTAGTCTTGTGCCGCAAGCATCCGTGTATACTGTAAACATTTTGCTTCCATCTGGCAAGGTCAGAATTGGGGCTGTTGTAAGAGCCCTTTTTAAACGTTGGAAAGCAAGCTCGCAATCCAAGTACCAAGCGAACGCTAGGTTTTTCTTTGTTAATCTTGTGAGCGGAGCTGATATTTTTGCAAAGTCTCTGATGAATTCCCGGTAGAATCCTGCTAGCCCAAGAAAACTTCAGACTTCTTTTGCATTCCTTGGTGCCTTCCAATCCTGCACCGCTACTATTTTAGCAGGGTCCACCGCGAACTCCTCTTTGGACACTACATGCCCAAGAAACCTTACTTCCTCTCTCCAAAAGTGGCACTTGGAGAATTTGGCTTTTAGCTAATGGACTCGAAGAGTCTCCATGATTGCCCTAAGTTGCTGAGCATGCTCTTCCTCATTCTTTGAGAAGATCAAGATATCGTCTACGAAGACTACCACGAACATATTGAGGAAATCCCGGAACACCCTACTCATTAGGTCCACGAAGTAAGCAGGTGCGTTTGTCAGGCCGAAAGGCATGACAAGCCATTCAAAGAAACCGTTTGGGGTTCTGAATGCTGTCTTATCGATGCTATCTTCAGCCACCCTTAGTTGATGAAATCTGGTCGCCAAATCAAGTTTGGAGAAAACCGACGCTCCTACAAGCTGATCGAACAAATCGTCAATTCTGGGGAGAGGGTGCCTATTCTTTTTAGTCAGCTTGTTGAGCTCCCTATAGTCAATACATAGACGGAGTGAACCATCTGTGTTTTTAGCGAACACCACTGGAGCGCCCCATTCTGAAATGCTCCTTCTGATGAACCCCTTCTCTAGAAGCTCTTTAACCTGCTTGCTGAGCTCCTTCCTTTCCCTCGGAGCCATGTGTCTAACGGGCAATGCAATGGGCTTTGCATTATCTACAAGATATATGCGGAAGTCTATCTCCCGCTTCGGAGGTACGCCCTTCACCTCTTCGAAGACATCCGAATATTCACGGACCACCTTAACCGTCTGTAAATTCTCAATAGAAGCGTCAAGCGATTCAAGATAACTAAGCATAACCGCATTCGAGGGATTACAAGTAATTTCCAGAGTGTTACCGAGTTGGGTCAAAAGCCTAGCCACTCTTTTCTCACAATCAAGGACAGCACCATTTCTGGACAGCCAGTTCATGCCTAAAATCAATCCATATCCCGAGAAGCCCAAAACAAAGGCACTGCATCTAAATTCTACGCTTAGAATAGAAATTTTCAAATTCATACAGACCATTGACAAATAAGCTGGGCCTCCAATTGGATTTGAAACAATCAAGGGATCCTCTACCATACTAGTTTCTAGGTGCAGAGATTTTACTAAAGCAGATGAAATAAAGGAGTGTGATGCGCCAGAATCAAATAAAGTGCAAACTGGGTGATCATAAAAATAAACTACACTTTCTACAGAAGTATTTCTACCTCGCTGTTGCAGAGGAGGTGCCTCAAGTGCATGAACCTATCCCTCTGAGGTGGATCCAGCCCTCTGCCCCTGCCCTCGTTTCTTTGGGAAGTCCTTAGCCATGTGGCCTATCTCGCCACAAGAAAAGCACCCACCATTCATCTTGGCCTTCTTCTTCCGGTAGTCTTTCACCAAGTGACCCATTTTGCCATAGAAATTACACTTCCTCTTCTCCTGGGACTTGTTGTCATTCCATCCCTTTTAAAGTCTGTCTTCTTAGGCTGTAAACCTTCTTTCTTTCGTTGAGACCCTTCCGCCTTTGTTTCCTTCTTGCCCTTATACTCTTCGTGTAACAATGCCATCTGCACCAACCTTTCATAGTTAGCTCCCATGGGTATATGGGTCATGGCCAGGATGTGTAGTGGCTCGTTCAATCCCTTGACAAAGCGGAGAGCCTTCTTGTGCTAAGTGTTGACTAGGTCCAGTCCGAACCTAGCCAGCTGATTGAACTGGTTAACGTACTCTTTGACCGTCAGATTCCCTTGCTTAAGGGATAGGAACTTCTCCATTTGAAGACTTCTTTCAATTTCTGAGAGGAATTTTGTCCCAAACCTCATCCTGAAATCCTTCAATGTTTCCACTGGTCTTTCTGCATTGGTAACTTCCCACCAGTAGGAAGCCTCGCCTTTAAGTAACCACACTGCCAGTCGTACCTTTTGCCTGTCTTCTACCTCAAAGATGACGAATAAGTCTTCGGTCTCCTTCAACCAATTTCTTGCTGCCACGAAGGACTCGGTTCCACGAAAGTCCTTCCCACCCATAGCTTTGAAATCTCTACATGTCTTAGCGAAAGCATTACCACGAGGAGGAGGTGGAGGAGGAGGTGCTGCTGCAGCTGGGGGAGGAGGAGGATTTTCTGCAGCTGGGGGAGGAGGATTTGCTGGGCCCGCCTCATTGGCCCTAGTTTCTAAGTACCGTCTGAACCAACCAAGTACTGGCACACCATCACGCAGGTTAAGTTCCCCAGACATGCTGAAACGAAAAAGGAAAGATTCAAAGCGAAGGATAAAAGATAGTGCATATGGCTTTGGGGGATTATGCCTTTTTAAAATAAAACATCACTTTATCTTTAAAAATGCTACTTTAAATTTCTTTTGAAAATAAACTTTCAAAACTTTTTATCTTTTCTGGTAAACATATGCTCTGATACCAAGTGAAACACCCCACCTCCGTTAAGGTCACTCACAAAAGGAATGCCTTAATTTTGGTGGAGGTTTATAAGTAAAAGTCACAGATAAAACACAAGACAGATATAAACACATATATATAAGCAGCGGAAAACAACAGCCTTTTATTTCATAAATATGTGTTTATACAAACATTTCCATAATTGTCTCAAAACAAACTTCTAATTATTACAACCGTAATACTCTCTTGATTTAAAACTTAAAGAAGCATAAAACATAAGTAAAACTGCATAAATCTCCATAAATAATATCCAAAGCCATAGTCCAAACGAAAGAGATCCAAGCAATACATTCTCTCTCGTCAAGTTGGATGAAAAACTGACTAAGCTGCGGTGTTTCCTCCCTGTTGACCTGGGGAGGGGGAGGGGAAACGGAAGGAAAGAATACGAAAGAAAAGTAGAGTCAGACATAAAGCCTGGTAAGTCTAGAACTATTCAGTCTATGAATAAGAAAAAGAGCATGATAAGTACAAACTGGAAATGGAAAGCACCATACTAAGTTAAGTTGTCTAGAATCGAATATACTATCGTACCCCATACTGATCTCTGCACCCACTAGTACTAGTTTCAACAGGCACCCCATAATCAGGGTGAAGTGATCCCTTTCTAAAGATCGGCTCCTACTCGCATAGTCACATGTGTCTTACGGCCCCCGATGTTGTAGCTACCTATGCTGGTCCCACCATGGTGTGTATCAAGTCCCAGGGTGTGTATCAAGTCCCATGGTGGTGGCCCGAGACAGTTCTAGAGTGCACAGGTATACTACTGGTGCCCAGTGCCTAATTTTTCAGCGCCAGAGTGTGTGCACGCCTGCACCCCGTTAGAACCTACACTGCTGCACCACAGCCGTCGATTTGACCGCTTACAATCAGCCCAGTAATCGTGCCCGACCCTGCATAGTTTCAAGGTATCCTGATACACCTTATAGGGTTACTGCTGAAAAGGGTCCCCGCAACTAGGTTTTCTTTTTCTAGCCAACATGCTAAGTGGTTAAGTGTCTGTATAAGCCTAACCCCCAATCAGTCTGTATAGTTAACATGTTGTATTTGATTAAGTATTAATTCAATTGACTTAACCCTATCAATCCTGACTTAGCCTTAATTTATTAATTAAAGCACCAACCACTCACATTAGACAGGTATTGTTGTGGCTGCCTGTATGTCGGTTGGTTTCGGGCAGTCTTACGCCACAACTCAGTCTAACCTCGGGTCCTTATTGGGTTAAATGCTTAACCACCCACATTGGATAGGTATTGTTGTGATTACTGGACAGCCGGGCGGGTCGGGGCAGGTTTACATCACTACTCAATCAAACCTCGGGTTAAGGATATCGTATTTTCTAAATTTACATATTTTGTCTCTTTTCATTTTATTTGTAAATGTTTGTGGCCCATTATCCAAATTCATTATTCTTTGGGTATAATAATTTATACCACTTAGATGTCATAAGTCATTGGCATGTGCCAAACATGCCAACACATATATTTTAAATAAACCCAACATATTTTCCCCCGTTTGTACGTTCGCGATATTATAACATATGTTGGGCTTCAACATTTCAGCCCAACTTAGAAACATAAAAAAAGGGGAAGCCTAGAACATGATATATTCTAAGCAACATAAAAGGGGTGTGTGAACGCATGAACTTGCAACATAGCGATCTAATTAACATAAATTAGGGGCTTGTGTACTTGCATTGCAATAGCATATAATTTTGACATAAAACATAAACATGAATCATGGGTTTCAATCTAATCATGTAAACTCGCATTTATAATAGGAATCTAACTCAATTAGGTGTCACTTGTATTAGCATAAGCCTAAAACAGATAACGTTAAACATAAACTAGTCATGTCCATAAAGTCACTATATGTTCACAAAGACGCTTACTTTTGTCACTAATACAAAAGTATGGTTTAACATGGATTATGAGGCATATTCCAACATAAACTTATATGAATCATGTTACCCAAATGGATCCAACTACACTTGAAATGATCATAGGCATATATATACAAGGATATAAATCATGTAGGCATAATAGTTGATCATATTTACATAAGTCTCAACTTGGTTGTAACAAAATATATACAACTTCTTATTAACCACAAACATATAAGTTTCAATTTCCAACATGAATCATATACTTGCAATGGGTGTTACTTTTCATTGCAAATATTCAATAGATCCAATATCATGTTAATTATACTACAAACATCCCAAATCCATTCATAGTAAATCATAGCAACATATAATTATGAATTAACATCGTTACAACTAAAGTACAATTCCATTTCTCATTCTACACAAATCAAGTCTCAATTGTTTATTCACATCGGAATAGTACTCTACTTACAACGTATGACGAATCTTGAATTCAGGATTCTGAATTCTGAATTTGGGGATGCTATCCTTTGGGTAGACATTGTTTTGATTACACTTAAGCTTTGAATCAACTCTTAATCATCTCTTAGCTCTCCCTCTAACTTGACGGCTATTCCTAGTTTTCTTTCAGCAGCATGACGGCTCCTTCTTTATCTTATTTGTGTGAATTAGTTTGAGAGCTATGTTGTTTATATAGAGTTGTAAGTTAACTAGAGCCATCGATGAAGCCAAGATTAATCCAAGCCATCCACACTAAAGAGAAGCCAATCAAGAGTTGACACGTAAGCCCTAGTGACCCTCCAGAGCTCAGAAATTCGACCAAACACTGACCAGGCCAGCCAGAATTGGGCTGGGTTCGACCTGGTTCAGGGGCCAGGTGGACTACCCAGTCGACCCCCTGGTCGACTACCCAGTCGACCCCCAGGTCGACTAACCAATCGACCCCAGGTCAACTACCTGGGTACCCCAGGGCGACTACCCAGTCGACCCCTAGGTCAACTACTTGGGTACCCCAGGTCGACTACCCAGTCGACCTGGGTCCTGGGCGGGAAAATTCCCACCCAGCTCAATCTGGGTCTGTTTTTCAAATTTGAATTCGTTTTCTGACTAGTTTGAATTTTAAATTGAATTCTGAAACTTCCGGAGGTCATCCGTTAAGGTCACTCACAAAGGGAATGCCTTAATTTTGGTTGAGGTTTATAGGTAAAAGTCACAGATAAAACAAAAGACAGATATAAACACATATATATATGCTGCGGAAAACAACAGACTTTTATTTCATAAATACATGTTTATACAAACATTTCAATAATTGTCTCAAAACAAACTTCTAATTATTACAACCGTAATACTGTCTTGATTTAAAACTTAAAGAAGCATGAAACATAAGTAAAAATGCATAAATCCCCATAAATGATATCCAAAGCCATAGTCCAAACGAAAGAGATCTAAGCAATACATTCTCTCTCTTCAAGCTGGATGAAAAACTGACAAAGCTGCGGTGTTTCCTCCCTGTGGACCTGGTGGGGGGGGGGGGGGGGAACGGATGAAAAGAAGACGAAAGAAAAGTGGAGTCAGACATAAAACCTGGTAAGTCTAGAACTATTCAGTCTATGAAAAAGAAAAAGAGCATGATAAGTACAAACTGGAAATGGGAAAGCACCATACTAAGTTAAGTTGTCTAGAATCGAATATACTATCGTACCCCATACTGATCTCTGCACCCACTAGTACTAGTTTCAACAGGCACCCCATAATCAGGGTGAAGTGATCACTTTCTAAAGATCGGCTCCTACTCGCATAGTCACATGTGTCTTATGGCCCCCGATGTTGTAGCTATCTATGCTGGTCCCACTATCGGTTGTATCAAGTCCCATGGTGGTGGCTCGACACAGTTCTAGAATGCACAGGTATACTACTGGTGCCTAGTGCCTAATTTTTCAGCGCCGGAGTTTGTGCACGCCCGCACCGCGTTAGAACCTACACTGCTGCACCACCGCCATCGATTTGACCGCTTACAATCAGCCCAGTAATCGTGCCCCACCCTGCCTAGTTTCTGGGTATCCTAATACACCTTATAGGGTTACTGCTGAAAAGGGTCCCCGCTACTAGGTTTTCTTTTTCTCGCCAACATGCTAAGTGGTTAAGTGTCTGTATAAGCCTAACCCCCAATCAGTCTGTATAGTTAGCATGTTATATTTGATTAATTATTAATTCAATTGACTTAACCCTATCAATCCTGACTTAGCCTTAACTTATTAATTAAAGCACCAACCACTCATATTAGACAGGTATTGTTGTGGCTGCCTGTATGCCGGTTGGTTCCGGGCAGTCTTACGCCACAACTCAGTCTAACCTCAGGTCCTTATTGGGCTCAATATTTAACCACACACATTGGATAGGTATTGTTGTGATTACTGGACAGCCGGGTTGGTCCGGGCAGGTTTACATCACAACTCAATCCAACCTCGGGTTAAGCATATCGTATTTTCTAAATTTACATATTTTGTCTCTTTTCATTTTATATGTAAATGTTTGTGGCCCATTATCCAAGTTCATTATTCTTTGGCTATAGTAATTTATACCACTTAGATGTCATAAGTCATTGGCATGTGCCAAACATGGAACACATGTATTTTAATTAAACCCAACGTATTTTCCCCCGTTTGTACGTTCGCTATATTATAACATATGTTGGGCTTCAACATTTCAGCCTAACGTAGAAACACAAAAAAAAGGGGAAGCCTAGAACATGATATATTCTAAGCAACATAAAAGGGGTGTGTGAACGCATGAACTTGCAACATAGCGATCTAATTAACAAAAATTAGGGTCTTGTGTACTTGCATTGCAATAGCATATAATTTTGACATAAAACATAAACATGAATCATGGGTTTCAATCTAATCATATAAACTGGCATTTAAGTTAGGAATCTAACTCAATTAGGTGTCACTTGTATTAGCATAAGCCTAAAACATATTTTTATTTAGTCATAACGTTAAACATAAACTAGTCATGTCCATAAAGTCACTATATGTTCACAAAGACGCTTACTTTTGTCACTAATACAAAAGTATGGTTTAACTTGGATTATGAGGCCTATTCCAACATAAACTTATATGAATCATGTAACCCAAATGGATCCAAGTACACTTGAAATGATCATAGGCATATATATACAAGGATCTAAATCATGCAGGCATAATAGTGGATCATATTTACATAAGTCTCAACTTGGTTGTAACAAAATATATACAACTTCTTATTAAACACAAACATATAAGTGCCAATTTCCAACATGAATCAGATACTTGTAAGGGGTGTTGCTTTTCATTGAAAATATTCAATAGATCCAATATCACGTTAATTATACTACAAACATCCCAAATCCATTTATAGTAAATCATAGCAACATATAATTATGAATTAACATCGTTACAACTAAAGTACAATTCCATTTCTCATTCTACACAAATCAAGTCTCAATTGTTTATTGACATCGGAATAGTACTCTACTTACAAGGTATGACGAATCTTGAATTCGGGATTCTTAATTCTGAATTTGGTGATGCTATCCTTTGGGTAGACGTTGTTTTGATTACACTTAAGCTTTGAATCAACTCTTAATCGTCTCTTAGCTCTCCCTCTAACTTGACGGCTATTCCTAGTTTTCTTTCAGCAGCATGACGGCTCCTTCTTTATTTTATTTGTGTGAATTAGTTTGAGAGCTATGTTGTTTATATAGAGTTGCAAGTTATCTAGAGCCGTCGATGAGGCCAAGATTAATCCAAGCCATCCGTCCTAAAGAGAAGCCAATCAAGAGTTGACACGTAAGCCCTAGTGACACTCTAGAGCTCAGAAATTCGACCAAACACTGACCAGGCCAGCCAGAAGTGGGCTGGGTTCGACCTGGCTCAGGGGCCAGGTCGACTACCCAGTCGACCCCCAGGTCGACTACCCAGTCGACCCCCAGGTCGACTAACCAATCGACCTGGGTCCTGGGCGGGAAAATTCCCGCCCAGCCCAATCTGGGTCTGTATTTCAAATTTGAATTCGTTTTCTGACTGGTTTGAATTTTGAAACTTCTCGAGGTCATATCTCCTTCATACGGAGTCCGTTTTACGCAAACTCGGTCTCTATCTCCAGCAGAATTCCGAGACGAACGCAATGGCTTAACCCGTTTCCCTTAATTCAATGATTTGAAATTAATTATACTTAAATTTGTTAATCTTTTAGTTAACGGAAAAATCGGGGTGTTACAAGATCTGATAAATAGAAAAAGGGCATAGTCTCAGATTCAGATTTATAATTATGTCAAGATCATGATTAAATTTCAGATCAAAAAATAACTGTACTTTCCTTGGTTGGATTCTAGAAGAAGAGTTGCAGTTGTTCTCTTTTAATCTTAATCAGAATTGGAGGAAGATGCATTAGTCCTAGTTTTGATTCCAGCAGAGTAGCGACGCCATTGTTTATTTTTAATTAGAACAGAGGCAGAGTATAGGCAGAATGAATTTGTGTAGAGAAAACAATAGGTCTAAGGGTGTTTAAATAGGTTAGAGCTTCACGAATCCGGTCAGAATGGCGTCCAGGTGCTGAAAAATGTATCTGGCTTTGGATCTGGAAAATGGGGGCAGGTCGACCCCCAGGTCGAACCCATGGTCGACCTATAGGGGGGAGGTCGACCCCCTGGTCGACCTGGGTATACAGGTCGACCCCCAGGTCGAACCCCTGGTCGACCTGGGTCCTGGGCGGGAATTTTCCGCCCAACCCGGGTGTGTGTTTTGAATTCAAATTTCGTATTTGTTTTATTTTATTTAAATTCTGAAAACTTCCGAAGGCCATAACTTCTTCATACGGAGTCCGATTTACGCAAACTCGGACTCTATCTCAAGCAGAATTCCGAGAAGAACGCATTGGCGTAACCAGTTTCCCTTAATTCTTTGGTAATAATTTAATTATTCTCTGATTTGTTATTCTGATGTTCACAGAAAATACGGGGTGTTACATTCTCCACTCCTTAAAGGATTTCATCCCCGAAATCTTCAAGTTAAGAAGAATGTGTCCTATCATCCGGTCATCCATCTACTCAACAATCATCCAAAAGCTTCCATTGTCCTCAGAAAACTTCTAATGTTGTATGAACATATGAAAAAGTGTGTGCATATGTTCCTTGTATAATGCAAAGATCAGGCGGTCTACTGATTCAGTTGACCTCCTTAATGCGGATTATGTCAGTGCCATTAGTCCAATATGTATGCAATAGAACCCTAATGATACATATTATTTCTGTATGAGTGCGTAGTCATTCATTCAAAAGCAATATCCATGTGCTGAATCAACCATTTCGCATCCATAGAAATTAAAAATGCACACACATACATATGCAGTATGAGAGTGTTTTTGAGCCGATATAGTGCCTAGTGTGTGTATATGCATCCACGAGCAACCACTAGCAACCACTTGTATCCTCTTGCAACCATCAAACATAACTTGTCTCAAACACATGTTTACATCCATAGGATTCCTACCTATAGGTCGAAGAATCGATCGATAGGATACAGTCGAGTATGGAAGCGAGTACAGATAAAACAAAAAAAATGGTTCCCATTAGGCATTGGTTGAGAGAATAATTCCCCTAAGTATCAACCTCGAAGACCAAAATCAACATTAGATTGACACCCAGAGGACTATCACCTTTAGACAATGTCAAAACTGGAAATCTTAACCTTATCAGAAATATTCATATACTTACAGACTACTGGTACAGATCAGATTACCAAATGATTCTTAGGAAACTAAGCATGATAAAAACCCAGAATGTACGCGTCATAGTCAACTTAACGCCCAACACAAATACCCTCAAACCCCAACTTATCACAAACAGATGAGTCATAACCCTTATGGGTCTGAGTCTACAGCGGAATCAGATACAATACTAGTATTAAAGTGCAGAGTATCAGTTACAGAATCAAAATGCCAGAATCAGAAAGAGTCTTAACTCCATAATCAGATAAGAAAATTAAACCTTTTATGGAAATTTTCCCTATTTCTATCCTATCCACTAGCCTCGAGAGTGTTTGCCTGCCCTCCAAAAGTTGGTCCTGCCCTCTGCCCTTGTCCTCGTTTCTTCGGGCCGTCCCTAGTGAAGTGTCCCATCTCACCATAGTTGAAACAAGGGCCCTTCCTTTTTCTGCAATATTTGTTCAGAAGAGTCGAGCTTCCATAAGTAAAGAACTTTTTATCCTTCTTATCTTCAGACTTCTCATCCTTCTTTTGTGTTTCATTTTTAGGCCATGCTTTCTTTTTCTGTGGTTCTTCCTTCTTTGCCTCTTCCTAACCCTTGTCTTCCTCGTGTAGCAGTGCCATGTCCACCAATCTCTCATAAATCGCTCCCATGGGTACATGGATCATGGCTAGGCTGTGCAGTGGCTCGTTCAATCCTTTAACAAAGCGAAGAGCCTTCTTATGTTGAGTGTTGACTAAATCCAGTCCGAACCTAGCCAGTTGGTTGAACTGGTTGACGTATTCCTTAACCGTCATTCTCCCTTGCTTAAGAGATAAGAACTTCTCCATCTGTAGGCTTCTTTCAGCTTGGGAGAGGAATTTCATCTCAAATCTCATCCTGAAATCCTCCCAAGTTTCCACCGGTCTCTCAATATGGGTAACCTCCCACCAATAAGATGCTTCTTCTTTGAGCAACCACGCTGCCAACTGTATCTTCCGTCTGTCGTCTACCTCGAAGATAACGAACAAATCTTCGGTCTCCTTCAGCCAGTTCCTTGCTACCACGAAAAATTCAGTTCCATAAAAGTCCTTTCCACCCATAGCCTTGAAGTCTCTACACGTCTTTGCGAAAGCATTTCCACAAGGTGGAGGAGGAGGAACCGCTGCAGTTGGGGAGGAGGGACGTCAGGTGGGCCCGCATCATTAGCCCTACCTTCTAGGTACCTTCTGAACTAGCCAGGTACTGGTACGCCCTAAGGAAGGCTAAGATCCCCAGACATGCTGTAACGAAAGAAAAAGGATTCAAAACGGGGAACTAAAAAGATAGATATACGACTTTCGAGGATTATGTTTTTCAAAATAAACTTCATTTTTGAAAATACTTCCTTTTAAAACCTTTTTGAAAATAGTTTTCAAAAACTTTACCCAATCTGGTAACCTTCAGCTCTGATACCAAGTGTAACACCCCACCTCCGTTAAGGTCACTCACAAAGGGAATGCCTTAACTTTGACGGAGCGTTTTAGTAGACAGAACAGAATATTACAAGAACGTAAAACAGTACTAGAAAAATTTATAACTTTATTACAGCAGAAAACAGAAATCAGTTTGGTTACAACTTTCAAAACCACATTACCAAAACTCAAGTACATATATATCAGCCTTGCTCAAAGGCCCTCAGAGTTCAAAACTTTAAAATCATAATTCCCACAAAAGATGCCATAAGAAGTCAAGCCATATTTTAAGCACTTCAAGCAGAAGAAATCCGGATAAAGCTAAAGTATTCCCTCCTTGGAAACCTGGGGGGAACGGAAGAAAAGGGGTGAAAACAAGCATGGTCAGACATAAAGTATGGCAAGTCCAGTGACTTTCAACATATGAACAGATAATAATAATCATGACATGCAAATAAAGCTGGATAAGAGATTAACAGCGATAGGAGTAACAGGTATACTTAAGCTTAAAAGGAGAAACAGAATGATATAAGTTATTACTTTTCACTTCTTTTCACTAATACTAGTATAACAAGATTAGGTGTTATCCTAATGTCTAAACTGAAATAGAAACGGGAATAGAATAATTTCCACAGAACAGAATGCTAGTAATGGGCCTTCACCGCCCCAACAGAAGGTACAGAATCAGAATGCTAATAATGGGCTTTTACCACCCAAACAGAAGGTACAGAAACAGAAACAGATTAATCTATACAGAAACAGAATGTAGAATTAGGTGCACACTAGTAAATTGGCCTTTACCACCCCAACAGACGGTACCACGTAGAAACAGATAGGTGTTATCACCCACTAGAAACAAACGGTACCCTACAGAATCAGATAGAGCTAAGTGTACCCTAAATCCTACCCCACGCGATCGGCTCCCTAATACATAAATACCTTGTGCCAGCCCCATAGAGGGGTGTATCACTTCCCTAAATTGGCAACCTTTGAATGACACAGACCTATTTACAGATGTCACGGCGTCTTACATCCTCAGAGGAAGTCTGGGATCCATGCACGCACATGACCTGGTTGGAACGCACCATCAACACCCCTCGCCATTATCAGAATGAACCGCTTATAATTAGTTCAGTAAGCGTGCCCGGCCCCTACCTACTGTTGGGTCAAAGTTTTGATACCAGAAAGGGTTACTGACTAATATGGGTCCCAAACAACAGATGACACAAGTATTGTCCCTCCTAACCTTGTGTCCCCAGACTAACAGATTTCAGATTAACTTGTTTATAGGTTTCAGACCTATAGAGTTCAAATTTACTAGTTCACAGATCAGACAACAAAGTCGACAAGTTTTCAGACTAATGGGTCAGATGTATAGTTTTAACAGACTTACAGATTGTCTAACTTTGTAATTGGGCTTACGGATTCACGAAACGGGTTTGTTAGATTCATTAGCCCAGTTGGTTTAACCCTATCCGCCCAACACATTTTAGACATCATTTTTATCTCAAATTTTGCATTAATTAAATATTAATTCATAGACCTCTCACATTAGGCCGGTAACTTGTGGCCGCTGGATACGCCGGGCGGTTCCTAGCAGACTTCCGCCACAAGCCAAACCTAACCTCGTGTCTAAGCACCTTGTAACGACCCAGTTTTTCAGCGATCTTGGTTATCCGATATACAACACATATCGAACATCCAAGGGTCGAAAATAACCGAATTTTAAATGAAAGAAAATAGAGGGTGAGAATAGATAAGATAGAAACTTAGAATAGAAGAAGAAGAAGAACATACATCATCAAAGTAAAACACGAATCTCACAGCAGAACTTTTACAAAATACGATATCATATATTCCATATCATAAGCTTAGTACATCAGAGTACTTCATGCATACATCTATATGTTATCACAAATTACATACTTAACATTTGTGATACTAACTTGCAGATTGTCGTACATAACATCATAGATGAACCAACTTGCATATAATTATACATAAACATGATAGATAGGCCAATATCTCAGATCCTGCCATCCAGCTACTCCAAAGTTAATTCAAGACCTGGATCACTTGACTATTCATAACAAGTGTTATGAATACCTAAGAGTTTAAGGAAAACATAGAAAAATAAACTCCGGGTCAGTCATGGACTGGTATGAGTAAACGATTTAAAAACAGTTTGAGTAATAAACGATATCTCATAAGACCATGCCGTATAATGGAACGGGTTTTTCCCTTATGAGAATCCAAAATCTTTATATCAAAAACCTTTTGATATTATAATAATGTCTATTAACCACAATATAATAATCATATAGCAGAAACGCTTTCATCTCACATTCTACATATATAATATACAATCAAAAACCACAAGCACATATTGGGTAATGGATTTCCAACTATGACAAGGTATGGAACCACCTTCTGATCAGTGTAATCTAAGAACGATACACTGGAGTTTAACAAGAACATCTTGCAACTCAGCCACACATGACCGACCACTCATCTCGCTTGAGTGTATCGAACGTATATCACCAGCGGTTGGGTTCAGCAACCGTTTCCCGTATATATATGGGACAACATTGATAGATTAAAGAAGCAAATGAATATTCTCAGGATAGGTGATTATACACCCTACTTCGGGGCGACCGACTTAGCCATGCTGCTTGCCCGATTCCTGTCATTTCCGTTTGTGAGACTAGAAGATACGCTTATATTTTCACATACCACATCTTCATTCACTTTGAATGACACATTGTCAGATCCATTGGAATCACTTAATTGATTTCCACAAAAATACTCTGAGCGTTAAGCTAAGAGAAGTGCCCCTCTCTTCGCCACCAACAGAAATACGTTTGTAAATATTCGATGTACGTGACTACTTTGGAAATACTCCGTCAGACACTCGTCCATACAAGTTGTCCTGGGACTGGACAAACCGAATGTACTATTCCGTACAACCATCCTGGGCAAATCTTTTACCTAGGACTTATACAATAGCCCTCGCATTTTTCTCCGTCTTTAATTTCTTCAGCATATTTGATTCGTCACGCTTATGCCAATACAGAGTGGTTCTTTGGATAATAATCCAACTGGTCTCTCCATAATAACAACGTTAAAATGGTCAAAACTTTGATAGTCGGTGATTTAATTATCAAATGAAAACAAGTGTGCAAACAACGATCTTATTTCCAAATGGAATTTATCGATCAAATCATTAACCATATATATACATATACATATACATAGATATATATATATATATATATTCATATTCCCTTATTTTCTATATAACAGAAAATATATGTTGTTTAACACTGGAAAACATTTCCATAGCTTATATGCATATCACTACCATTCCACAACTATTACTCTCTGACTGTAACTAGTAAGAGAACAATTCTCTAAGTATAAACACCGAAGGCCGAAACCAACATCAGATCGATATTCAGGAAATCACTCAACGAGTTTCAAATCTTGTTTAACTCTATTTGATTTTACTCTTATTCGAATAACAAATATTCGATTAACTCTTACTTTGATTCAACTCTTATTCGATTTAACTCTAACCGATTTACTCTAACTGATTTACTCTGACTGATTAACTCTGACTTGTCAACTCTTCGTCCATATTCAGTTTCAAATATAAATGTTGAAATCGATTTTTACTTCTCTATATAAGTCCTGACTTATATATTTTGTTTGTCCAATGATAATTACTTTAATTAACTTGTAAAACCTTATTTGTAAATTAATCTTCTTATTTTATCTGTTAAAACAGATTTCTCTTACATAATTACTTTAAATTCGTATTCTCTTATACCCGTGTGCGAAGCACGGGTCTAAACCTTTCTATTGTGAAATCCTCTTTTTATAAAACTCGGATCAAAACGTTTAAATCTAATATCGACAATTAATCCTTTCTCTTAATCCAATATTATTTTATTTATCGTTGACTTGATCTAATAAAATAAACATTTCCTTATTCTTAGATTAAATTATTAAAAATAATTTACACATCGGTTTCCCTTGTTGTACATGATAAAAATGTTAGACATAAAGTTATATATAAATTTCCCTAATTTATATATTTAATTTATGTTTCATTTATTTAATTATTTAATTTATTTTTAAATAAACTAATTAAATAAATCCGTCGACTTCCTACAGTCCGACTCTGCATTTTTTCCCAATGCTGTTATTCCCTTCCTCTACCACCGTCTATGACACTTTTAAATAAAACTTCTATTTTTATTTAGTTATATAAATTATCCTTTATTTATATTTATTTTCTGTTTTTAAATTAAAATATTTTTAATTTAAAACATAGTTCAAAAATCTATTTTGTTAATGTTTTTACCAAGTACCAGTACCAGTTTTCAAAACCGTGTAACGCGCATGGTAAAATCGCCCCAGATCGCGTGATTTGCCAAAGTACCAAGTACCCTGGTACTACCAGGTTGTCAAAGTACCAGGCCTCGAAATGCCATAACAAACCCCAAAAATCCCTTGCCCGTTATGCGAATTTCACTTCAGCCAAGTACCAAAGTGGTACTACCACTTTACCAATTACCAGGGTTCAAAATCACGGGCTAACCCTCATTTTTACTGCGCCCGTTACATGACTTCACCCATGCCAATTATCAAAGTGGTACTACCACTTTTGCAAACTAATAGACTTCAACATGTCTTGACCAAGCCCATTTTCCCTGCGCCTGTTATATGATTTCAGCTTCGTCCAAAGTACCAACCCCTGGCACTTTGTTCGACAATAATATACATATAAATTATCCTTAATTTATATAATTAATTAAAGTCCCTTTTTATTTAATTTACTAATTTATTTTAGAATAAACTACTTAAATTTCTCGAAATAAATTTCTGAACTTCTTATTTTATTTTTAATCCTATTGTTTCCCATACATTTCTATTTTTCTGATGCTCCACCATTTTTCATGTTTACACCTTCCCTGTCTTGACCGCTACTTCCTTGTTCATGTCTTCCTCCTTCATACAGACTAAAGACCAACGGGTCCCCTCCACCATAAAACTGTTGCAGATATGTGCTTCATCGTTCCTTTCACATTTCTAAACCAAAAATACCCCACCACATTTTACATATAACAAATGACCATTCGAAATGGTTTTTCCCACTACCATCACGTTCACAGAGTACATCACGACAACCTTTGTTTTGTTTTCATCACTGCCTTAGTTTCGATTCTTGCTATTTTTTTCCATTTCGAAATGATTTCTCTCCCAACCGACATCTCCTACCATGTTGTATACGTGGCCAACTTTACTTTGCTGCTCACTTTCCTTGCGTTCATATATTACCCAAAATGTACAGTATCTCTTCACCATTAAAAACACATGCATACTTCGTTCTGCATGTGGTAACCACAAACGCAGTCCCCCTTGCAACACGGTAGCTCAACCTCATCTTCACCATGTTGTGCCAAGTCCTTTTCTTTCCACGTTTCCGCATCGAAACCTCCCATGCTCCTCACGCTAAAAGGACTGACCCCATTCAAGAATCTCATCCACAGCTCACACCTCAGGCCACCGTGCCTCGAGCGCCTCCACCCACAACACCTCCCCGACCAGACGCCTCCATCAGACCATGTGCGGAGGTCCCCCTCGTCTCCGATGAAGTGTAGTTCGACTTCAAAGTCGGGCTGTGTATTTCGAACCCAACACACACGAAATCTCATCCCACCACCAAACTACACGTTATGAAATTTAGTTTGCATTTTTCTAGTGTTCTAGGGTCTATCACGACCATACATACTTGTTCGTTTTGATTAAAACGACGTATAACATTTATACTAGGCAATAATCCACGTTTTGGTAAAACTGGTCGTTCTCTTTATCCACTCTACTAAAAATCGTGAAACTTTTTTGTAAATTCATGTTATGGAAAACCCCAACCTCTTATCACCCTGAGATGTGTTTGTTGCAAGTTGGTTTTCATGTTTGGCAGCTTACTTTAAACAGTAAGGTGCGGTTTTCCTGTTTCTCATAAAATGATCATATACTTAGCTGAACCCTAAAGTATAAACCTATATATGTACTCATATACAAGCATTGATCTTGTTCTTAAGTCCTTTATACAGTTATACAAAGATTTACAGCAGGAAACAGTTCAAGACAGCAAGTAAATTTAGCATGAACACAGTAGTAAACCATCACACACAACATGGTATTCAAGTCATTTAGAAACATGATCAAAGAGGTGTTGAATGAGTGTTTACTCACTGTTTCACAGCAAGTATGATGGTGTATTATAAATGTCCAGATCTCCTTTTCCTTACTCGATTTTGGTGCAGCAAAATGTGGCAAAGGAGCACATATATATATAGGCTATTATATATTGTATCATTTTAGTTTCTTATTAAAATTTATTAACTAAACCTTATATTTCCCTTATCACTATATACTTGCGCAGGTTTGTGCAGGTTTTAAAAACAGAGTATGTTCCCTTATTAAATGTGTTGCGTAGGATTTGTACAGTAGAAAATCCAAAGGGAATGTTCACTTAAAAGCAACATATGGTTTTGTCTTTCTTGCGCATGGCTTGCTGGAGGATGGAAGGCTATACACTTGTTTTCAAGCCATGACAAAGCATCAACTTGCTGCTGTCCTTCTCTAATTTATACTATTAAACAAATGGAAGCTTCTATACACATGTCAACACTACATTGGTCTATGTTTCCACCTAATCGTTTCCTTAAATCTTAATACAAATGTAAGTAAATCTCTTGACATTAATGCCTGCAGCCAATGTTAGAATAGCATCATTAAATCTCACTTTTGCCAAAGTATAATACATTAAATTCATGTGTCCCTTTCAACTATGTTCCCTACTACTTGACTATAAAGTAAACTACACAAATGGGCCTTGATTTTGATAGTGTATGGGTGCATTAACATGTGCGTGTGATGGGCTTAAAATCACAGTAGTACAATGGTCTTCATTGCGCAAGAATGATTTGGATCCTGGCCTTTTAGTTGCATGTAACCAATGGTGCTTAGCCTAGGTCATTTGCTCTTGGGTTGCTGTATGTTTTTGGGTGCAACAATACAACTTTCTGCCGAAAAACTTGGTGCACACATGCTTGAGTACAAGCATGGAAATTGGTTGTGTCAAAGTCCTACTATATAACCTAATTGCTTTGCACACTTTTACTTAGTTTGGTATTGGTTTTTATGTGCAAGAGAATGGATCCATGTGCATGCTAGAAAAGGTCAAATGCACATGTTATGGTTAGCTTAGGAAATGTACGAGCTAGTGCACACATTATCTAGTTAATGAGCAATTCGATTTATTTCTAAAAGTCATGTAATTCTTTAGTTAACGATTTGCAACGGTTCCTTTAGTAACACTTTCTACAGCGCTTTAGTGGTGCTTGGTCATGGTGCTTCTAGTCACGCTTTGCTGAAATGTTTTAGTAGCGCTGTCGTTGCTAAATTTAACTATACTTATGTTGTACTGATCTAGCTACGCTTTTGGTCGTTGTAAATAAATCTTACTTGCTGTTCTGGCCCAGTAAATAAATTAACACATTAATAAGTTAATTTATTAATGTATTGTTAAATATTAAGTTCATTAACAAATTTGTTTTTCGTCCAGAATTCCCGGGTCATTACAATCTACCCACCTTATAAAAATTTCGTCCTCGAAATTGTATTAAATTGTAAATTCAGGTTATAATTAAAGTTATAAACCTATATCCTTATTAATCAACACACATCATCCAATTGTTATTTATCACAGTTATTCTATAACTAACATATCTGTTACTACCATTAAAATTTTTTCCATTAGTACCTTACTATTTCTCAACATTCATTAATTCCTGACAGTAAATCGATAAGAGAATTACCTTCTAAGTATTAATCCCGAAGACCGAAATCAACATCAGATAAATACTTAGAAATTTTTTCAACTAAATCAATTTCCAGTTAGGTTTTAATCTCTTAACTTCATCTTATCTCACAAATATCCTGATTACATTTGGAAAATCAATTCCAAATCATATATGCTTCCTTAATTTGAATCGACTCATTCAAATATATTTATCTGCCCTAAATTCTCTTTTCACTTGAATCTATATCCAACGATCTCTAGTTACAGTTTTTGTAACAACCCGTATTTTGAATAACTGGTTATAACGTAAATGAAGGCAGAATTAAATTTTAAAATCTGAACCTGGGGAAACGGGCTGTTCCATTGCGTTCGTCTCGGAAAAATACGCGAAATAGAGTACGAGTTTTTGAAAATCGGAGTCCGTATGACGCAGTTATGGCCCGTCAAAGTTTTCAGAAAATCTAGAGTTCAAAACAGACTGGGCGGGAAAATTTCCCGCCCAGCCCAGGTCGACTAGGGGGTCGACCTGGGGGTCGACCTGCCCCAGACCAGGTCGACCTAGGAGTCGACCTGGGAGTCAACCTGGGGGTCGACCTGCCTGGTCGGGCCAGGTTGGCCTTGGTGCACCTGCTTGTCCCTGTAGTCATGTTTTTGGCCCTGTTACGGATTTTGATGGTTCAGATCTAAACTAGGGTTAATCCTATGGCCTAAACTAGTTTCTACACCTATAAAAACACCCTTAGACCTAGCCTAAACCACCACAAATCATTCCTACAACTAAGTGCTGCCAAAATGCTCCCTAATCATGGCCTCCATCTTCATCTTGAGAGCTTGAGAATTCTAAACTAGATCCAAGGAAAAAGTGCAACCTTTCTTCATCAAATCAAGGGATTTGCTTCTTCTCCAACAAGTCAACTTGGAACTTTGTTTGATTTGGGGGTCTCTAGAGCTTCTACAACGTCCCTATCTTTTTCTATATTGTTCTAGTTTCTCTAGCCACTCTTTGTAAGCCCCATTCTACTCTTAGATTTAAACTATGAACTTAATATGACATGTAGCAAGTTGAAATTGGCCTTAAGTGTAAGATTTGCCTTGGATCTATCATTGTATGCATAGATCTATTCATGACTCTTTTGATCTATGATTGTCGAACTATTATGAACCTAGTACCGTTCATGTTGACCTTTGGGTAAAATGCTATGAAATGGATTATGGCTTATGCATGTTAATAAACCTTAACCCCTCATGTCCCTTAACATGCATATGACCATATTGAACCTTTATTCTATCATATATGTTTGAGGCCAAGTCACCCTTTATGCTATTGTCATGTTTGAGGCCAAGTCACCCTTTATGCTATCATATATGTTTGAGGCCAAGTCACCCTTTATGCTATCATATATGTTTGAGGCCAAGTCACCCTTTATGCTATTGTCATGTTTGAGGCCAAGTCACCCTTTATGCTATCATATATGTTAGAGGCCAAGTCACCCTTTATGCTATTGTCATGTTTGAGCCCAAATCACCTTTATGCTATCATATATGTTTGAGAGGCCAATATGCTATATGCAAGTTTTGATGAACACGTTTGCCTCAAATATCACCATTTTTAACTTGTGATAAACTTTGCCACCTTGTGCCCACCTTGTCATATTGTTATGTTCCTTCTTTGATCTATTTGTTTTGATGCGAATTTACGTGCGCTGGGAATACGTTATGGGTAGTTAGGCAAACTTAAATGACATGAAACATGACTTGAAAATATGACATGAAAGTTGACATGTGATTATGCTTGAAAACATGAATATGGACATGACACTTATAAAATCATGAAAGTGGCCAACTCGAGGTTGGGGTGAGTTTGTAGCATAAATCTACCCGGAACCGCCCGACAAATCTAGTAGCTACAAACAATAGGACCCACTGTGCGTAGTTGGTCATGTCGCGCTTAAAACCAGAGGTTAGACTAGGTTGTGGTGTAAAGCTGCCCGGACCCGCCCGGCTTAACCAGTAACCACAACAAGGTCTAATGTGAGAGGTTGGGGTGCATTAAGCTAATTAATGCCACATGATAGGGTTAAGTCATGGACTACTTGAATATACTTAACCAGTTAAACACGATGGATTGATAGGGTTAAGTCATGAACCATGTGGGTACACTTAACCAATTGTATACATGGTTGGATAGGGTTAACCACACTTAACCCATTTGAAACCCTAGTTACGTGGTCCTTTTCAGCAGTAACCCACTAGGGAGTATCAAGATACCCTTGGACTAGGCTACGATGGGGCACGATTATTGGGCTGATCGTAACCGACTAGAAAGATGGCCGAGTTGGTGCGCCATAGTAGATTCCGGCGGACTATGGTCGTGCACATAGTCCGGGGTTGAAAGACAGACATGGGCACCAGTAGGTTTACACTGTGCGTGCTTGATTCGTGTCAGTGGTTGACACCCTAGGGCCGGATACACCCTAGGGTGGACCTTGCACAGTTGACTACATTTTCCGCAGTTGGGCCGTATGACACCGACACATGACAAGTTAGGCTTGTATGGAGCCGATCGACTAGACCGTTTAGTTGGACCCTGATTTGGGTTATCTCACGATTTTGGGCCAAGGGATCATTTCTTGTTTATACTTGACATGGGTTTAGAATACTAGTACACTCTTGGTGCAACTTAACCTTGTATATGCGATGCAACACTTGATCTATCTTGTTAACTATTCACCATGCCAGCTTAGTTACCATCCTTATGTTTAATTGCAGTTTCTCATGTCCAGTTAACTTTACTAGTTTTTATATTGATAGTAGTTAGGGCTTACCAGTCTTTATGACTGACCTGTTTTCCTTTCGCTTCTTTTCTTCCGTTTCCCCCCAGGGTTCTCAGGGTAGGAACACTAGTACCTAGCTTGGATCTTTGGCTTGCCTTTCTGATAGATCATGTACGGTTTGGACTTGAGCTTTGCTATGGCTACACCACTGTCGTTTTGGGGAATAATTTACTTATGTATTTTTCAATTTATGTTTCTATACTCGTAGTAGTTGGAAAATGATGACTTAGTATTTTGATGTAAGTTGACTTTGGTTTTGAAATGGTTAAGCTTGGTTTTTAATTTCTACCGTTGCTTTACTTACTCTGTTTTACTTATATATCTGTCTCGTGATATCTTTGTGCATGTTTACCTTGACAAACTCCCCTCCAAAGCTAGTGCACTTGCTTAGAGTGAACCTGGCGGAGGTGGGGTGTTACATTTGGTATCAGAGCAAAAGGTTTACGAGATTGAGAAAAAGTTTTTAAAGAAAAGTTTTAAGAGCCTTTTGAAATACTATTTTCAAAACCGATTATAAAGAAGTATTTTTCCAAGAAAAGTCTAGTTTATTTTGAAAGGCTATTCCCCAAAAGCCATTAGCACTATCCTTTGTTTCCTCGTTCTGAATCTATCTTTTTCTTCGTTTTAGTATGGCTGATAATTTTGCCATTCCGGAGGGCGTACCAGTACCTATTTGGTTCAGGAGGTACATGGAGGCAAGGGCAAATGAAGCCGGCCCCGCAGACATTCCTCCTCCCGTAGCTGAGGTTCCTCTTCCTCCTCCTCAGCATCCATAAGCAGATTTCGCGAAGATTTGCAAGGACTTTAAGGCGATGGGTGGCAAGAATTTTATTAAGACGGAGACTTTTGTTGAGGCAAGAAACTGGTTGAAAGAAACTGAAGACCTTTTTGCTATCTTTGATGTAGAGGATCGTAGGAAAGTTCAGTTGGTGGTATGGTTATTGAAATGGGAAGCTGCATATTGGTGGGTAGCCACCACCGCTACTAGGCCAATTGAGACTTGGGATGATTTTAGGAGAAGGTTTGGACTGAGGTTTCTATCATCGACAGAAGAGAACCTTCAGATGGAGAGGTTCCTATCACTAAAGCAAGGGGACATGACCGTTAGGGAATACGTGGATAAGTTTAATCAACATGCTCGGTTCGGTTTAGACTGGGTTAACACGGCTCAGAAGAAGGCCCTACACTTTGCTCGAGGATTGAATGAGCCATTGCACGGTTTGGCCATGTCTCATATACCCATGGGGGCGACCTTCGACAGTTTGGTGAATTTGGCCCTACTTCAAGAGGAAGATAAGAGTGGCAAGAAGGAGGTCAAGGCGAATGAGTCTCAAGGCAAGAAGGTAGATTCCGGGAAAGGAGGCAAGAACAACAACAACAAGGACAACAAGTCAAGATAGAAGAGGAAGTGCAACTTCTGTGGGATCACTGGGCACATAGCCAAAGATTGTAGAAGGAAGAGGAGAAAGCTGGGCGTATGCTTTCATTGTGGAGAGTCTGGACACTATAGCAAGTATTGCCCTAAGAAGCAAGGACAGGGGCAAGGACAAACTCAGCGAGCAGGACATTCTGGAGGGCAAGTGCATGCTCTCAACACCGCTCCAGCTCTTGACCGAGGTAGTATTTCTGTAGAAAGCCTTGTTTACATTTCTGATCTTTCCTGTTCGTACCTTATTTGATTCTGGCGCATCACATAGTTTTATCTCTTCTGATATTGTTGAAAATTTGCACCCAAGTACTAGTCTAGTTGAGGATCACGTCAGTGTTTCAAATCCAATTGGGGGTTCCGCCCATTTATCTATGATTTGTGTGGATTTGAGGATTTCTATCTTGAGCGTAGAATTCATGTGTAATGCTTATGTTTTCGGGTTTATGGGATACGGGTTGATTTTGGGCAAGGATTGGTTGTCCAGTTATGGAGCCATCCTTGATTGTGAACATAGGGTAGTGAGGCTCATGACTCGCCTTAGTAGTACCCCAGAAATTTCTTGTAAACCCTCTGGGTCCCGTCACGTTGTGTTATCTAAAATCCCTCGACTCGTCCTTCGATAGTTTGCAATCTGTGAGGGTGGTCCGAGAATATATTGATGTCTTTGATGAGTAGGTGTTTAGGGAGTTACTGAACAAGTTTGTAGTCGTTTTCGTGGATGTTATTCTGATCTTCTCAAAGGATGAGGAAGAACATGCTAGACATCTCAAGGAGGTTATGGATACGCTTAATGGTCATCAGTTAAAAGCCAAGTTCTCCAAATGCCATTTTTTGAGAAGGGAAGTTTGGTTTCTTTGGCATGTAGTTTCAGAACAAGGCATAGCTGTTGATCCCGCTAAGGTAGTTGCGTTCAAGATTGGAAAGTTCCGAAGAACGCAACTAAAGTAATAAGCTTTCTCGGTTTGGCAGGCTTTTATAGGAAGTTCATTAAGGACTTCGCTAAGATTTCATCTCCTCTTACTAGGTTGACTTTGAGCCCTTTCGTTTGTTGAGATAAAGAATCTAGAGTTCTTAGCAACCTTTGATTTTACACTGGCTGTTGAGTCGATGACTGGCACGTTAGCATCCCTTGAGCTTAGACCTACACTCCTTGATCAAGTAGGGACTTCGCAGAAGGAAGACCCACAGATAATCAAGATCATGGACAAGTTGATTCGTGGTGAGACGTCTAGTCACCTCGCTAGATATACTATTGATGACAAGGGGTGGCTAAGGCGTGATGGAAGACTATGTGTCCCATAAGTGGGAGACTTAGGGCATAAAGTTCTTGATGAAGCACATCACTCGAAGATGACTATACATACCGGAGGAGATAAGATGTATAGGGATATGAAGCGCATTTTCTTTTGGGCTGGTATGAAGAAGGACGTGGCTGAGTTTGTTTCAAAGTGAATGGTGTGCCAACAAGTGAGAGCCGAGTCGAAGAAACCCGGAGGGCTATTACATCCGTTGGAGGTCCTGCAATGGAAGTGGGAAAGTATCTCTATGGATTTTGTGGATGGATTGCCTACGTCAAGGAAGGGGAATACTAGCATATGGGTCATAGTTGATAGACTCACGAAGAGTGCTCACTTTATTCCGGTGAAGAGCAAAAGGACCGCATCATGGCTAGCATATGTTTATCTTCGAGAGATAGTGCGACTGCATGGAGTTCCTTCTAGCATAGTTAGCGATCGTGACCCAATTTTCACGAGCCATTTTTGGAATAGTTTGCAAGAAGCGATGGGTACGGATTGAATCTAAGTACAGCATATCACCCCTAGACGGATGGTCAGACCGAAAGGGTGAATAGGGTACTAGAAGATCTGTTGAGGCTATGCATTCTTGACTTTGGTGGTACTTGGGAAGACCATCTTCCTCTAGTGGAGTTTGCTTATAATAACAGCTATCAAGCAAGCATAGGAATTGCACCATTTGAAGCCCTATATGGAAGACCGTGCAAGTCACCAACTTGTTGGTGGGAGACCACGGATAAGCTTATACTTGGGCCCGACATGATAAGGGACACTTCCGAGAAGGTTGAGTTGATTCAAAGACGGATGAAAACAGCCCAAGATAGATAGAAATCCTATGAAGACAAGCGAAGGACTGACTTGGAATTTGAAGTTGGAGATATGGTCTTTGTGAAAGTTTCCCCCTTGCGTAGTGTGGTTCGTTTTGGAGCAGTTGGGAAGCTAGCACCAAGGTTCGTAGGACCCTTCCCTATCATAGAGAGGATTGGGAAGATGGCTTATAAGGTGGAATTGCCCGAGAAGCTGGCTGGAGTGCACAATGTTTTTCATGTCTCGCATCTCCGAAAGTGCCTAGATGAGTCAGCCGAGGTAGTTGAGCCTAGCATTCTTGAAGACGTGGAGGTAGAGAAAGAGGCAACCCTGAGGCGAGCTCCGATTCGTATCTTGGGTACGGAGAGCAAGAAGCTCAGGAATCGAGAAGTGAAGTTAGTAAACGTTCAGTGGAGTGAAGCCGAAGAGGACGCAACTTGGGAAACCGAGGAGAAGATGCGCGCGCTACACCCATTTCTTTTTGAGGGTACATTCTCAATCTCTTTTCCTATAAGTTAGCATATCTTTCTTTTGCTATCCATGTTTATCTTGTTATTTCGTTAATCTTGTCATGAGAACCTTAGGTAGAAACCCTTTGGATGAAACATGTATTTGAAACATGTTATGCTTGATGTTTGCAAGTGGTTGCAAGTGTTTGCAAATGGTTACTTGTGGATGCATGATACACGTTAGGCACTAAGATCGGCTCACACACTTTCATGTTGCATATGCATGAGTGCTTATACTTATTCATGGATGAAACTTGTTATGCTATCACGTGGATGTTGCGTATGAATGAATGTTATGTGCACTCATGTAGAGATTATAAATTATGTTAGGAATTTGCATACATATGGACTCATTTCACTAACATACTTTGCATTAAGGAGGTTTACTAAATCAGTAACCGCCTGATCTTTCGCATTAGATAAGTACATGTACACACACCTTTTGCATATGTTCATACAACATTTAGAATCTTTTAAGGACAATGACTACTCGTGGATGATGTTTTGAGTAGATGGATGATGGTTGGTAGGATACGTTCTTCTTAACTTAGAGATTTCTGGGACGAAATCCTTTAAGGAGGGGAGACTGTAACAACCCGTATTTTGAATAACTGGTTATAATGTAAATCAAGGCAGAATTAAATTTTAAAATATGAATCAGGGGAAACTGGCTGTGCCATTGCGTTCATCTCGGAAAAGTACGCGAAATAGAGTCTGAGTTTTCGAAAATTGGAGTCCGTATGACCCAGTTATGGCCCGTCAAATTTTTCAGAAAATCCAGAGTTCAGAACAGACTGGGCTGGAAAATTTCCCGCCCAGCCCAGGTCGACTGGTGGGTCGACCTTCCCCAGACCAGGTTGACCTGGGAGTCAACCTGGGAGTCGACCTGGGGGTCGACCTCTTTGGTCGGGCCAGGTTAGCCTGGGTGCACCTGCTTGTCCCTGTAGTCATGTTTTTAGCCCTTTTACGGATTTTGATGGTTCAGATCTAAAGTAGGGTTAATCCTATGGCCTAAACTAGGTTCTACACCTATAAAAACACCCTTAGACCTAGCCTAAACCACCACAAATCATTCCTACAACTAAGTCCTGCAAAAATGCTCCCTAATCATGGCCTCCATCTTCATCTTGAGAGCTTGAGAGTTATAAACTAGATCCAAGGCAAAAGTGCAACCTTTCTTCATCAACTCAAGGGATTTGCTTCTTCTCCAACAAGACAACTTGGAGCTTTGTTTGATTTGGGGGTTTCTAGAGCTTCTACAACGTCTCTGTCTTGTTCTATATTGTTCTAGTTTCTCTAGCCACTCTTTGTGAGACCCATTCTACTCTTAGATTTAAACTATGAACTTCATATTACATGTAGCAAGTTGAAATTGGGCTTAAGTGTAATATTTGCCTTGGATCTATCATTGTATGGATAGATCTATTCATGACTCTTTTGATCTATGATTGTGGAACTATTATGAAACTAGTATCGTTCATGTTGACCTTTGGGAAAAATGCTATGAAATGGATTATGGCTTATGCATGTTAACAAACCTTAACCCCTCATGTCCCTTAACGTGCATATGATGATATTGAACCTTTATGCTATCATATATGTTTGAGGCCAAGTCACCCTTTATGCTATTGTCATGTTTGTGGCCAAATCACCTTTATGCTATCATATATGTTTGAGAGGCCAATATGCTATATGCAAGTTTTGATGAACACGTTTGCCTCAAATGTCACCATGTTTAACTTGTGATAAACTTTGCCATCTTATGCCCACCTTGTCATATTGTTATGTTCCCTCTTTGATCTATTTGTGTTGATGCGAATTTACGTGCGATGGGAATACGTTATGGGTAGTTAGGAAAATTTAAATGACATAAAACATGACTTGAAAATATGACATGAAAGTTGACATCTGATTATGCTTGAAAACATGAATATGGACATGACACTTAGAAAATCGTGAAAGTGGCCATCTCGAGGTTGTGTTGAGGTTGTAGCACAAATCTACCTGGAAACGCCCGGCAAATCTAGTAGCTACAAACAATAGGACCCAATGTGAGTAGTTGGTCATGTCGCGCTTAAAACGCGAGGTTAGACTAGGTTGTGGTGTAAAGCTGCCCGGACCCGCCCGGCTTAACCAGTAACCACAACAAGGTCTAATGTGAGAGGTTGGGGTGCATTAAGTTAATTACTGCCACATGATAGGGTTAAGTCATGGACTACTTGAATATACTTAACCAGTTAAACACGATGGATTGATAGGGTTAAGTCATGAACCACGTGGGTACACTTAATCAATTGTATACATGGTTGGATAGGGTTAACCACACTTAACCCATTTGAAGCCCTAGTTACGTGGTCCTTTTTAGCAGTAACCCACTAGGGAGTATCAAGATACCCTGGGACTAGGCTAGGGTGGGGCACGATTACTGGGCTGATCGTAAGTTACCAGAAAGACGGCTGAGTCGGTGCGCCATAGTAGATTCCGGCGGACTATGGTCGTGCACATAGTCCGGGTTGAAAGACAGACATGGGCACCAGTAGGTTTACACTGTGCGTGCTTGATTCGTGTCAGTGGTTGACACCCTAGGGTGGACCTTGCACAGTTGACTACATTTTCCGCGGTTGGGCCGTATGACACCGACACATGACGAGTTAGGCTTGTAGGGAGCCGATCGACTAGACCGTTTAGTTGGACCCTGATTTGGGTTATCTCATGATTTTGGGCCAAGGGATCATTACTTGTTTGTACTTGACATGGGTTTAGAATACTAGTACACTCTTGGTACAACTTAACCTTGTATATGCGATGCCACACTTGATCTATCTTGTTAACTATTCACCATGCCAGTTTAGTTAGCATCCTTATGTTTAATTGTAGTTTCTCATGTCCATTTAACTTTACTAGTTTTTATACTGATAATAGTTAGGGTTTACCAGTCTTTATGACTGACCCGTTTTCCTCTCGCTTCATTTCTTCCATTCCTTCCCCCCAAGGTCCTCATGGTGGGAACACTAGCACCTAGCTTGGATCTTTGGCTTATTTTTCTGATAGCTCCTGTACGGTTTGGACTTAATCTTTGCTATGGCTACCCCACTGTCGTTTTGGGGAATAATTTACTTATGTATTTTTCAGTTTATGTTTCTAGACTTGTAGTAGTCGGAAAATGATGACTTAGTATTTTGATGTAAGTTGACTTTGGTTTTGAAATGGTTAAGCTTGGTTTTTAATTTCTACCGCTGCTTTACTTACTCTGTTTTACTTATATATCTGTCTTGTGATATCTTTTTGCATGTTTACCTTGACAAACACCCCTCCAAAGATAGTGTACTTGCTTAGAGTGACCCTAGCGGAGGTGGGGTGTTACGGTTTTACTTGACTCCGTTAAGTATTATACTAATTAATTCCTAAATTAGTTATCTTCGTTTTCGGGACTCACCAATCTGATTTTATTTCCAAAAATCAATCAATTTACTTTTCATAAGTTCATATCCAACTAATACTTAAGTGTAGACTTAATTATATAACTTAAGTCGATCTCTCCTAAGTAGGTGTATATATATAATAACATCCCATTTCAAATACGCTCTCTCGTATATATATAATCAAACTCAATCTAGGGTACTACTAACCCGTCTCTACTGAGTTACGCCACAGAGCCAAGGTAATCACTTAACCTTATGCTCTGATACCAACTGTAACGACCCGGTTTTTCAGCGATCTTGGTTATCCGATATACAACACATATCGAACATCCAAGGATCGAAAATAACCGAATTGTAAATGAAAGAAAATAGAGGGTGAGAATAAATAAGATATAAACTTAGAATAGAAGAAGGAGAAGAACATACATCATCAGAGTAAAACACGAATCTCACAGCGGAACTTTTACAAAATATGATATCATATATTCCATATCATAAGCTTAGTACATTAGAGTACTTCATGCATACATATACATGTTATCGCAAATTACATACTTAACATTTGTGATACTAACTTGCAGATTGTCGTACATAACATCATAGATGAACCAACTTGCATATAATTATACATAAACATGATAGATAGGCCAACATCTCAGATCCTACCATCCAGCTACTCCAAAGTTAATTCAAGACCTGGATCACTTGTCTATTCATAACAAGTGTTATGAATACCCAAGAGTTTAAAGAGTTTAAGGAAAACACAGAAAAATAAACTCTGGGTCAGTCATGGACTGGTATGAGTAAACGATTTAAAAACAGTTTGAGTAAGTAAATGATATCTAATAAGACCATGTCGTATAACGGAACGGGTTTTTCCCTTATGAGAATCCAAAATCTTTATATCAAAAACCTTTTGATATTATAATATTGTCTATTAACCACAATATAATAATCATATAGCAGAAACGCTTTCATCTCACGTTCTACATATATTGTATACAATCAAAAACCGCAAGCACGTATTGGGTAATGGATTTCCAACTATGACAAGGTATGGAACCACCTTCCGATAAGTGTACTCTAGGAACGATACACTGGAGTTCAACAAGAACATCTTGCAACTCAGCCACACATGACCGACCACTCATCTCGCTTGAGTGTATCGAATGTATATCACCAGCGGTTGGGATTAGCAACAGTTTCCCTTATATATATGGGACATCATTGATAGATTAAAGAAGCAAATGAATATTCTCTAGACAGGTGATTATACACCCTACTTCGGAGCGACCAACTTAGCCATGCTGCTTGCCCGATTTCTGTCATTTCCGGTAGTGAGGCTAGAAGCTACGCTTATATTTTCACATACCACATCTTCATTCACTATGAATGCTACATTGTCAGATCCATTGGAATCACTTAATTGATTTCCACAAAAATACTCTGAGCGTTGAGCTAAGAGAAGTGCCCCTCTCTTCGCCACCAACAGAAATACGTTTGTAAATATTCAATGTGAGTGACTACTTTGGAAATACTCCATCAGACACTCGTCCATACAAGTTGTCCTGGGGCTGGACAAACCGAATGTACTATTCCGTACAACCATCCTGGGCAAATCTTTTACCTAGGTCTTATACAATAGCCCTCGCATTTTTCTCCGTCTTTAATTTCTTCGGCATATTTGGTTCGTCACGCTTATGCCAATACAGAGTGGTTCTTTGGATAATAATCCAACCGGTCTCTCCATATTAACAACGTTAAAACGGTCAAAACTTTGATAGTCGTTGATTTAACTATCAAATGAAAACACGTGTGCAAACAACGATCTTATTTCCAAATTGAATTTATCGATCAAATCATCAGACATATATATATATATATATATTCATATTCCCTTTTTTTCTATGTAACAGAAAATATATGTTCTCTAACACTGGAAAACATTTACATAGCTTATATGCATATCACTACCATTCCACAACTAGTAGTCCCTGAATGTAACTGGTAAGAGAACAATTCTCTAAGTATAAACCCCGAAGACCGAAACCAACATCAGATCGATACTCAGGTAATCACTCAACGTACTAATTCTAGTCAGTTTCAAATCTTGTTTAACTCTATTTGATTTTACTCTTATTCGAATAACAAATATTCGATTAACTCTTACTTTGATTTAACTCTTATTCGATTTAACTCTAACCGATTTATTCTAACTGATTTACTCTAACTGATTAATTATGACTGGTCAACTCTTCGTCCATATTCAGTTTCAAATATAAATGTTGAAATCGATTCTTACTTCTCTATATAATTCCTGACTTATATATATTTTGTTTGTCCAATGATAATTACTTTACTTAATTTGTAAAAGCTTATTTATAAATTAATCTTCTTATAGTAACTGTTAAAACAAATTTCTCTTACATATTTACTTTAAATTTGTATCCTGTTATACCCGTGTGCGAAGCACGGGTCTAAACCTTTCTATTGTGAAATCCTCTTTTTATAAAACTCGGATCAAAACGTTTAAATCTAATATCGACAGTTAATCCTTTCTCTTGATCCAATCTTGTTTTATTTATCGTTGACTTGATCTAATAAAATAAACATTTCCTTATTCTTAGATTAAATTATTAAAAATAATTTACACATCGATTTCCCTTGTTGTACATGATAAAAATGTTAGATAAAAAGTTATATATAAATTTCCCTAATTTATATATTTTATTTATGTTTCATTTATTTAATTATTTAATTTATTTTTAAATAAACTAATTAAATAAATCCGTCGACTTCCTACAGTCCGACTCTGCATTTTTTCCAAATGCTGCTGTTCCCTTCCTCTACCACCGTCTATGACACTTTTAAATAAACCTTGTCTTTTTATTTAATTATATAAATTCTCCTTTATTTATATTTATTTTCTATTTTTAAATTAAACTATTTTTAATTTAAAACCTGGTTCAAAAATCTCTTTTGTTAATGTTTTTACCAAGTACCAGTACCAGTTTTCAAAACCGTGTAACGCGCATAGTAAAATCACCCCAGATCGCATGATTTGCCAAAGTACCAAGTACCCTGGTACTACCAGGTTGTCAAAGTACCAGGCCTCGAAATGCCGTAACAAACCCCAAAAATCCCTTGCCCGTTATGCGAATTTCACTTCAGCCAAGTACCAAAGTGGTACTACCAGGTTTGCTAAACTACCAGATTGTCAAGTCTTAAAATGCCATGACCAAGCCTCGTTTTCCTATGCCCGTTATATGAATTTATCTCCTGCCAAAGTACCAAAGTGATACTACCACTTTACTAAACTACCAGGTTGCCAAGTCTTGAAATGCCATGGCCAAGGCTCGTTTTCCTGCGCCCGTCATATGATTTTCACCCTAGCCAAAGTACCAAAGTGGTACTACCACTTTACCAACAACCAGGGTTCAAAATCACATGCTAACCCTCATTTTTACTGTGCCCGTTACATGACTTCACACCTGCCAAGTATCAAATGGTACTACCACTTTTGCAAACTACCAGACTTCAACATGTCATGACCAAGCCCATTTTCCCTGCGCCCGTTATATGATTTCAGCTTCGTCCAAAGTACCAACCCCTGGCACTTTGTTCGACAATAATATACATATAATTATCCTTAATTTACATAATTAATTAAGTCACTTTTTATTTTATTTATTAATTTATTTTAGAATAAACTAATTAATTAAATTTCTCAAAATATATTTCTGAACTTCTTATTTTACTTTTAATCCTATTGTTTCCCATACATTTCTATTTTTCTGATGCTCCACCATTTTTCATGTTTACACCTTCCCTGTCTTGACCTCTACTTCTTTATTCATGTCTTCCTCCTTCATACAGACTAAAGACCAACGGGTCCCTTCCAACTTAAAACTGTTGCTGATATGTGCTTCATCGTGCCTTTCACATTTCTAAACAAAAAGTACCCCACCCCATTTTACGTATAACAAATGACCATTCGAAATGGTTTTTCCCACTGCCATCACGTGCACAGAGTACATCACGCCAACCTTTGTTTTGTTTTCATCACTGCCTTAGTTTCGATTCTTGCTATTTATTTCCATTTCGAAATGATTTCTCTCCCAACCGACATCTCCTGCCATGTTGTACACGTGGCCAACTTTACTTTGCTTCTCACTTTCCTTACGTTCGTATATTACCCAAAATGTACAGTATCTCTTCACCATTGAAAACACATGCATACTTCGTTCTGCACGTGGTAACCACAAACGCAGTCCCCCTGGCAACACGGTAGCTCAACCTCATCTTCACCATGCTGTGCCAAGTCCTTTGCTTTCCACGTTTCCACACTGAAACCTCCCATGCTCCTCACGCTAACAGGACTGAACCCATCCAAGAATCTCCTCCACATCTCACGCCTCAGGCCACCGTGCCTCGAGCGCCTCCACCCACAACACCTCCCCGACAAGACGCCTCCATCTGACCAGGTGCGGCGGTCCCCTTCGTCTCCGATGAAGTGCAGTTCGACTGCAAATTCGGGTTATGTATTTCGAACCCAACACACACGAAATCTCATCCCACCACCAAACTACACGTTATGAAATTCGGTTTTCATTTTTCTAGTGTTCTAGGGTCTGTCACGACCATACGTGCTCGTTCGTTTTGATTAAAATGACGTATAACATTTATACTTGGCAATAATCCACGTTTTGGTAAAACTGGTCATTCTCTTTATCCACTCTACTAAAAATCGTGAAACTTGTTTGTAAATTCATGTTATGGAAAACCCTAACCTCTTATCACCCTGAGATGTGTTTGTATGCAAGTTGGTTTTCATGTTTGGCAGCTTACTTTTAACAGTAAGGTGCGGTTTTCCTGTTTCTCAAAGAATGATCACATACTTAGTTGAACCCTAAAGTATAAACCTATGTATGTACTCATATACAAGCATTGATCTTGTTCTTAAGTCCCTCATTCAGTTATATAAATATTTACAGCAGGAAACAGTTAAAGACAGCAAGTAAATTTAGCATGAACACAGCAGTAAACCATCACACACAACATGGTGTTCAAGTCATTTAAAAACATGATCAAAGAGGTGTTGAATGAGTGTTTACTCACCGTTGCACAGCAGGTATGATAGTGTATTATAAATGTCCAGATCTCCTTTTCCTTGCTCGAGTTTGATGCAGCAAAATGTGGCAAAGGAACACATATATATAGGCTGTTATATATTGTATTATATTAGTTTCTTATTAACATTTATTAACTAAATATTATATTTCCCTTATCACTATATACTTGCGCAGGTTTGTGCAGGTTTTAAAAACAGAGTATGTTCCTTTATCAAATGTGTTGCGCAGGATATATATAGTAGAAAATCCAAATGGAATGTTCACTTGAAAGCAACATATGCTTTTGCCTTTCTTGCTTATGGATTGCTGGAGGATGGAAGGCTATACACTTGTTCCCAAGCCATGACAAAGCATCAACTTGCTACTGTCCTTATCTAATTTATACTCTTAAACAAATGGAATCTTCTATGCACATGTCAACACTACATTGGTCTATGTTTCCACCTATTTGTTTCCTTAAATCTTAATACAAATGTAAGTAAATCTCTTGGCATTAAATGTCTGCAGCCAATGTTAGAATAGCATCATTAAATCTCACTTTTGCCAAAGTATAACACATTAAATTCATGTGTCCCTTTCAACTATGTTCCCTACTACTTTACTATGAAGTAAACTACACAAATGGGCCTTGGTTTTGATAGTGTATGGGTGCATTAACATGTGCGTGTGATGGGCTTAAAATCACAGCAGTACATTGGTCTTCATTGCGCAAGAATGGTTTGGATCTTGGCCTTTTAGTTGCATGTAGCCAATGGTGCTTAGCCTAGGTCATTTACTCTTTGGTTGCTGTATGTTTTTGGGTGCAACACTACAACTTTCTGCTGAAAAACTTGGTGCACACATGCTTGAGTACAACCATGGAAATTGGTTGTGTCAAAGTCCAACTATATAACCTACTTTCTTTGCACACTTTTACTTAGTTTGGTCTTGGTTTTTATGTGCAAGAGAATGGATCCATGTGCATGCTAGAAAAGGTCAAATGCACATGTTATGGTTAGCTTAGGAAAGGTACGAGCTAGTCACACATTATCTAGTTAATGAGCTATTCGATTTATCTCTAAAAGTCAAGTATTTCTTTAGTCAAAGATTTGCAACGGTTCCTTTAGTAATGCTTTCTACAGTGCTTTAGTGGTGCTTGGTCATAGTGCTTCTAGTCACGCTTTACTGAAATGTTTTAGTAGCGCTGTCACAGCTAAATTTAATTATACTTATGTTGTACTGATCTAGCTACACTTTTGGTCATTGTAAATAAATCTTACTTACTGTTCTGGCCTAGTAAATGAATTAACACATTAATAAGTTAATTTATTAATGCATTGTTAAATTTTAAGTTCATTCACAAAATTTTTTTCGTCCATAATTTCTGGGTCATTACACACCTTTTATTCGTGCCTAAGACCTCTCACATTAGACTGACAGTTTGCGGCTACTGGTTAGGCCGGTTGGTTCCGGGCAGATTTCTGCTTCAAACATAGTCTAACCTCGGCTTTCAAGCACGTTACGACTAACTTCTCACATTAGAACCTATTGTTTGCTGCCACTGGATGTTTCGGGCGGTTCCGGGCAGGATTACGCCGCAAACTCATTCTAACCTCGAGTTAGCCATGTTTCATGTTTAGCCGATGTATTTATTCATAGATTATGTTAATGCCAGACTAATTATGCCAATTTAACTTCTTTACATGCTACAACAGGTTATTCAAGGTTCCATTAACAAGTTTAGATCGAACCTACAGATTTACATACTTCGAGTTACAATTATTTAGCTTTCCCACATATTTAACAGATTTAGCAACTCTGGCGGTTCAATAGATTTAACAGATTAGGCACTCAACAGATTTAGCAGATTAGGCAATTTAACATAACTAGCAGATTAGGCGATTCAACATATTTAGCAGATAACAGTTTTAGCAGATTTAATAATTTCTTAAAGTCCTATTCACATATCTTGCCTAATCAAAAATTAGGCCTACACTTACATGCCCAGATTATGGCCATAATTCACCAAATAACATATGTCCCAAATTTTAGTTAAACTTGCATAGTTCAGAATATTCTCCAAAAACCCCAGTCGTGATTCACAAATAAATTATTCCAAATATAACCATTAATTGCAATGCATGTCACATATCGAAAAATCCCCATTTAGGTGTATTCACACTTAATAGTTATCAAATCTTAACATAGATCTTTTACACCTAAGCCATACGCAAATTAATTCTCTTACTTCCAAATGATAGACTATCAGATTTAATATTCCCAGATCCAGATCCTGAATTACAGCATATGTTCTTTATATTCTAAGTCACAATAATTCTCTTCTTCCAAGTCATAGATCATCTTATGCAATATGCCTCAGATTATGTCCAGAATTACAACATGCGTTGTGTCCTCAAATTAGTTACAAATCAATTATGCCCAAATATGCCTCATTCAATATTATTCCCAAATTTAGTGTTTATGCATTCATCTTATGAGATTTGGCTCAGGCTCGTGGTAGCCTGGCTATCAAACAAGAAGAAAGAAAGGAGGAAGAAATACAGAAAAAACTGAATAAAACAGAGGAACAGATCTGAAACACCCCACCTCCGTTAGGGTCACTCTCAAAGGGAATGCCCTAATTTTGGTGGAGGTTTATAAGTATAAGTCACAGTTATACAAGACAGATATAAGAACACATATTTGTAAACAGCGAAAAACAACAAACTTTTATTTACTAAAAGAAAATACGTGTTGCAACAACATCACCATGATTGTCTTACATCCTTTCCAAAAACATAACATAACACTTTCATAATCTGTCTTGATTACATATTTAAAGAAGCATAAAGAAAACATAGATAAACTGCAAAAGCCACATAGTGGTTGTCCAAAAGCCATAGTTCAAAACGAAAAGGTCCAAGCAATACATTTCTCTTCTTCAAGCTGGATGTTAAGGCTGGTCAAGCTGCAGTGTTCCCTCCCTGTGGACCTGGGGGAGGGGGGGGGGGGAACGGAAGAAAAGGAGACGAAAGAAAAGTAGAGTCAGACATAAAGCCTGATTAAGTCTAGTACTATTCTGTCTATGAATAAAGAACTGGGTATGATAAGTATAAACAAGAAGTGGGAAAGCATTATAAATTTGGTTAAGTTGTCTAGGGTCGAATATACTATCGTACCCCATGTTAATCTCTGAACCCATATAAACTAGTTCCCAACTGGCACCCCATAATCAGGGTGAAGTGATCCATTCTATGATGATCGGCTCCTACTCGCATAGTTACATGTGTCTTACGGCCCCCGATGTTGTAGTTACCTATGCTGGTCCCACCATGGGGTGTATCAAGTCCCATGGCGGCGGCCCGACACAATCCTAGAATGCACAGGTATTCTACTGGTGCCCAGTGCCTTGTTTTTCTGCGCCGGAGTGTGTGCACGCCCGCACCCCGTTAGAACCCACACTGCTACACCACCGCCGTCGATTTGACCTCTTACAATCAACCCAGTAATCGTGCCCTACCCTGCCTAGTTTCAGGGTATCCTGATACACCTTCTAGGGTTACTGCTGAAAAGGGTCCCCCGTTACTAGGTTTTCTATCTCTAGCCAACATGCTAAGTTGGTTAAGTGTTTTCTAACCTAACCCCCACCAGTCCGTTTAGTTTAGCATGTTCCATTTTGATTAAGCCTTTAGTCCACTTAACCCTAACAATCCTGACTCCGCTTTAATTGTCTTATTAAAGCCTTGACCTCTCACATTATACAGGTATTGTTGTGGCTGCCTATTGCCGGTTGGTTCCGGGCAGTCTTACGCCACAACTCAGTCTAACCTCGGGTCCTTATTGGGCTCCATGTTTAACCTCCCACATTGGATAGGTATTGTTGTGACTACTGGACAGCCGGGCGGTTCTGGGCAGGTTTACATCACAACTCAATCCAACCTCGGGTTAAACACATCGTATGTTCTACCTTCACATATTTTGTCTTTCTTCTTTATTTTCTTATATGTAAATATTTGCGGCCCATTAATAAGTTAATGGTGTAAAGGTTACACCAATCATGGGCCCAACCCATACTTGAATTTGGGCCCTTCTACTTTATGTTTTCATTTATTAATTAAGTTAACCCAACGTTATTTCCCCCGTTTAACACGTCCGTTTATTATATATATGTTGGGCTTAGCCCTTTTAAGCCCAACTTAGCCATGCGAAAAGGGGAGGCTTAAAGCGAGATTACATACACAAAAGGGGGAATGTGAACGCATGAACTTGCAATGTAACGTTGGAATTACAAATTAGAAACTGGTGTACTTGCATAGCAGTAATGTATACTTTGGTCATAAATCATAAGTGACATGAATCAAAGCATGTAAACTTGTAGTTAAGTTAAGAATCTAAATTGGATATCATTATTGGCACATAGTCTTAACTACAATATAAACCTATATTTTCATTTAGGCATAATGTCAAACATAAGCAAATCATGTTCATAAGATTACTACATGTTTACAAAGGTGTTTACTTTTGTTACTAACACAAAAGTATATTTCAAACTAATCATGATTTTAAATCTATTCACATGGCATAAATATTTCTAACATGAAACCACGATTTTTACTTTAGTCATGCAACTTGCAAAAAGGGATTTTTGAATCTAACCTAGCTATGTACCACATATGTCATCATATAATTCTTGTTAACAATATAGACCTATCATGGATTTCAATTATGCAAAATATCAATCATAGCCTAGTCATATTCATAAGTTTGCAAATAAGTTTTCTAGTACAAAAGCATGGCTTAATACATAGATCATGGTGCCAAAATTTCAACATAGTTTCATATGAACTATAACAACCCAAATTTGTTCCAATTACGTACAAAATAATTTATGTACAAAAATATACATCATGATGGCATAGTAGCAAAACCCCAAACTTGCATGAATTTCAATTAATCAACTACATACATGTAGCTTCAACATAAATTACCTATTTTGCGAATATCCAAACGTCATACTTGCATAAAACTACCGCAAACATGTAGTTTTTATAATGAATAACATAATTCGAGAATATCCAAACGTATACAATATTCCAAATCGATAGCAACGCACAAATATGAATTACTTTATCGCCACAAATCAAGTATACAAACCAACACAATTATTTGTTCATACCAAAATAATACTCTACTTACAATCGTTGTGGCGAATTCTCTAATTCAGGAATTTAGAGATGCGATTCCTTTTTGACGTAGGCGTTGATTTGATTTGTTTATGTTGCTTTAGGCTTTTGAATTTGCCTCCTAATCTTCTCTCCAATTTGGTGGCTACTACTAGTCGTTCCTCAGCAACATGACGACTTTTTTTCTTATTTTTGAATGAATAGATTAGGGTTAGTCTAGGGTCATTTTTATAGGGTTTATGAACTGATTAGGACCCTTGATGTTGCTTGGATTGATCGTAGCCATTCATTCGAAAGAGAGACCAATTAGAGCCTGCCACCTAGCCCTAATGACAAAGCAGACTACAGAAAATCGACCAACATAAAATAGGCCAGCCAGGTTGGGCTGGGTTCGACCTGGCTCTGGACCAGGTCGACAGCCCTGTCGACAGCCCTGTCGACAGCCCTGTCGACCTGGTTAGACCAGGTCGACAGCCCAGTCGACTTGGGCGCATTAGGCGGGTGTTCTTCCGCCCTGGCCTATTGGGCCCCATTTTGAAATTTAAACTTAATTCAGAAACTTCCGGAGGCCATATCTTCCTCATACAGACTCCGTTTTTCGAAAACTCGGACTCTATTTCGCGTATTTTTCCGAGACGAACGTAATGGCGTATCCCGTTTCCCTTAGTTCTTTGATTTGAAATTAATTATGCTTTAAATTTGTGAATTTCACAGTTATAGAATTCGCGGGGTGTTACATTCTCCCCCACTTAAAAGGATTTCGTCCCGAAATCTTCAAGTTAGGAGGAATGTATATCCTAACATCCAATCATCCATCTACTCATTCATCAAACGCGAGCATCCATTGTCCTTAAAAGACTTTTAATGCTTCATGATCATATGCGAAGTGTGTGTGTACATGTACTTATCTAATGCAAAATCAGGCGGTCTACTGATTCAGTTGACCTCCTTAATGCGAATTATGTAAGTGCCATGAATCCATTATGTATGCAAATTTTCCTATTCTTGATTCTACATGAGTGCACAATCATTCAATACAAATGCAGCATCCACATGACAATACATTAAAGTTCAACCACATACGAATGCAAACATATATGCATATGCAATATGAAGTGACTGAGCCGATCTAAAACCTAGATTGTGTGTGTATATGCAACCCCGAGCAACCACTAGCAATCACTTGCAACCACTTGCAACCATCATCCATAACATGTTTCAATTACATGTTTCCATCCAAAGGGTTTCTACCTACAAGATAAGGTCGAGGAAATATACCTAAAAAGATAGACAAAAGCGCAACTTAAGGAAAATGAAAGATCAAGGATGTACCCTCGAACAGAAAAGGGTAGGCAGTGCGTATTCTAGCTTCTATTTCCCAAGTCGCGTCTCCCTCGGCATCGCTCCACTGGACTTTGACGAGCTTGACTTCACGGTTGCCTAGCTTCTTCACTTCCGTTCCTAATATGCGGGTTGGAACTTTTCTTATGGTTGCTTCGCGTTCCACTTCGGCCTCTTCGAGGATATTTGGCTCTACCACTTCAGCAGACTCATGTAGACATTTTCGGAGATGTGAAACGTGAAAAACGTTGTGAACTCCAGCCAACTTCTCGGGTAGCTCTAATCTATAGGCCATTTTCCCAATTTTGTCGATGATAGGGAATGGCCCTACGAACCTTGGTGCCAGTTTTCCTGTGGTTCCAAAACGAACAACGTTCCTTGGCGGTGATACCTTGAGAAAAACTCTGTCTCCAACCTCAAATTCAAGGTCGGTCCTTCTCTTGTCGGCATAGGACTTCTGTCTGTCTTGGGCCGTCTTCATCCTTCTTCGTATTAAGTCTACTTTCTCTGAAGTCTCTCGGATCATATCTGTTCCAAGTATGAGCTTATCAGTAGACTCCCACCAACAAGTGGGCGATCGGCACGGTCTTCCATATAAAGCTTCGAAGGGCGCCATTCCGATGGTTGCTTGATAGCTGTTGTTGTAGGCAAATTCCACCAAAGGAAGGTGGTCTTCCCATGTCCCTCCGAAGTCAAGGACGCATAGTCTTAAAAGGTCTTCCAAAACTCTGTTCACTCTCTCCGTTTGGCCGTCGGTTTGGGGATGATAGGCTGTGCTCAAGCATAACTGCGTTCCTACTGCTTCTTGCAGACTCCGCCAAAACTCGCTGGTGAAGATGGGGTCTCGGTCACTAACAATGCTAGATGGTATTCCATGGAGTCGAACGATTTCCTTGAGGTAAAGTGATGCTAGGGATGAGCCAGTTCTTTTACTTTTGACAGTTAAAAAGTGGGCGCTTTTAGTAAGCCTATCCACTATTACCCAAATGCTAGTGTTGCCTCTCCTAGACCTAGGCAGCCCATCGATGAAGTCCATTGAGATGCTATCCCACTTCCACTGTGGGACCTCCAGAGGATGTAGCAGTCCGCCAGGCTTTTTCTGTTCCGCCTTAACCTGTTGGCACACCATGCACTTAGAGACGAATTCTGCCACGTCCTTTTTCATGCCGTTCCAGAAGAAAGTCCTTTTTATATCTTTGTACATTTTATCTCCGCCTGGGTGTATCGTCATCTTAGAGTGATGTGCTTCCTCGAGAACCTTCTTTACTAAATCTTTTGTCTGTGGGACGCATAGTCTTCCGTCTCGCCTTAGCAAACCCTTATCGTCGATGGAGTATCTGTTGAGGTGACTTGAAGTCTCACCCCTAATTAGCCTATCAATTGTTTCCACAAGCTGAGGGTCTTCGCGTTGTGCTGTCCCTACTGAATCCACTAAAGTTGGGCGCACTTCGAGAGATGCTAGCAAGCCTGGTACGAAATCGGAGGAAGGCCTAAAGTCGAAGCTGGCTATAAACTCTAGGCTTTGTCTTTCAACAAACAACGGGCTTAGGGTCAATTTCTTTCGGCTTAATGCGTTTGCCACTACGTTGCCTTTGCCCGGAGTATAGGAGATTTCGAAATCGTACGAGGCAAGAAACTCCATCCATCTTTGTTGTCTCAAGTTAAGATCCTTCTGCGAGAAAAGATATTTCAACGATTTATGGTCAGTGTAAAGTTCGAACTTCTCACCTAGGAGATAGTGTCGCCAAGACTTGAGTGCAAAGACGATGGCGGCTAACTCAAGATCGTGGGTTGGGTAGTTCTTTTCGTGCACTTTCAACTGCCTCCCGCCATAAGCTACTACCCTTCCTTCTTGCATTAAGACGGCGCCTAGCCCTGTCCCACATGCATCCGTATAAACAGTGAACATCTTGCTCCCATCTGGCAGCGTCAAAACTGGGGCTGTTGTGAGAGCCCTTTTCAGTCGTTGGAAAGCAAACTCGCAATCCAAATCCCAATTGAACACTAGATTCTTCTTAGTTAATTTCGTGAGCGGAGCTGAGATTTTCGCAAAATCCCTTATAAATTTTCGATAGAAACCTGCTAGTCCTAGAAAGCTTCGGACCTCAGTTGCATTCCTTGGTGTCTTCCAATCCTGTACCGCCACTACCTTAGCAGGGTCCACCGCTAACCCTTGTTTGGATACTATGTTCCCAAGGAACCTCACCTCTTCTCTCCAAAAGTGGCATTTGGAGAATTTGGCTTTTAGTTGATGGACTCGCAAAGTTTCCATGATTGCCCTTAAGTGTTGAGCATGTTCCTCTTCACTCTTTGAGAAGATAAGGATATCATCTACGAAGACCACTACGAATTTGTTGAGGAAATCTCTAAATACCCTACTCATCAGGTCCACGAAGTAAGCAGGTGCATTTGTCAAGCCGAAAGGCATGACAAGCCATTCAAAGAAGCCGTCTGGGGTTCTAAACGCCGTTTTATCGATGCTATCTTCAGCCACCCTTAGCTGATGAAAACCGGTTGCTAAATCGAGTTGGGAGAAAACAGACACTCCTACAAGCTGGTCAAATAAATCGTCAATTCTAGGGAGAGGGTGCCTATTCTTTTTCGTTATCTTGTTGAGCTCCCTATAGTCAACACATAGACGGAGTGAACCATCCGCCTTTGTAGCGAACACCACTGGAGCGCCCCATTCTGAAATGCTCCTCCTAATGAACCCCTTCTCTAGAAGCTCTTTAATCTGTTTACTGAGCTCTTTTCTTTCTCGTGGAGCCATGTGTCTAACGGGCAACGCAACGGGCTTTGCATTATCTACAAGATATATGCGGAAGTCTATTTCCCGCTTCGGAGGCAAGCCCTTCACCTCTTCGAAGACATCCGGATATTCCCGGACCACTCTAACTGATTGCAAATTGTCTACAGAGGCATCTAGCGATTCAAGATAACTAAGCATAACCGCATACGAGGGATTACAAGAAATTTCCAAAGTATTACCGAGCTGGGTTAGGAGCCTAACAACCCTTTTCTCACAATCAAGGATGGCCCCATTACTGGATAACCAATCCATACCCAAAATCAAACCATACCCCGAAAAGCCCAAAACGAAGGCACTACATTGAAATTCAACACTTAGAATATAAATTTTTAATCCCAAACAGATCATAGACAAATGAGCTGGGCCCCCAATTGGGTTTGAAACAATTAAGGGGTCCTCTACCGTACTAGTTTTTAGGTGTAGAGATTCTACTAAAGCAGACGAGATAAAGGAGTGTGATGCGCCAGAATCAAATAAAGTGCGAATGGGGTGATCATAAAGATAAACTACACTTTCTACAGAAGTGTTGGTACCTCGCTGTTGCAAAGGTGGCGCTTCTAGCACATGAACCTGTGCCGCTGAGGTGGATCCAGCCCTCTGCCCCTGTCCTCGTTTCTTTGGGCAGTCCTTAGCCCTGTGGCCCGTCTCACCGCAAGAAAAGCACCCACCATTCTCCTTGGCCTTCTTTTTCCGGCAGTCCTTTACTAAGTGCCCCACTTTGCCACAGAAATTGCACTTCCTCTTCTCTTTGTTGCCTTTCCCGCCCTTCTTAAAGTCTGTCTTCTTAGGCTGCAAACCCTCTTTCTTCCCTTGAGAGCATTCTGCCTTTGTCTCCTTCTTTCCCTTATCCTCTTCATTTAGCAATGCCATTTGCACCAATCTTTCATACGTGGCTCCCATGGGTATATGGGTCATGGCCAAACTGTGTAATGGCTAATTCAACCCTTTGACGAAACGGAGAGCCTTCTTGTGCGGGGTGTTGACTAGGTCAAGCCCAAACCTAGCCAGCTCATCGAACTGATTCACATACTCTCTGACTGTCTTGTCCCCCTGATTAAGAAATAAGAATTTTTCCAACTGCAAACTTCTTTCTGCATCTGAGAGAAATTTAGTCTCAAACCTTGCCCTAAAGTCCTCCCATGTCTCCACTGGTCTTTCAGCATTAGTGACTTCCCACCAGTAGGAAGCCTCGCCCTTCAATAGCCACACTGCAAATTGTACTTTTTGTCTATCTTCTACCTCAAAGATGATGAATAGGTCCTCAGTTTCTTTCAGCCAATTCCTAGCTGCTACGAAGGACTCAGTTCCATGGAAATCCTTTCCTCCCATGGCTTTAAAATCTTTACATATCTTAGCAAACGTGTTCCCCCGTGGAGGAGGTGGAGGAAAAGGTGCTGCTGCAGCTGGATGATTTCCTGCAGCTGGGGGAGGAGGAACGGTAGGACCTGGCTGAGTGGCCCTTGCTTCTAAGAACCGTCTAAACCAACCAGGTATGGGTACCCCTTCCGGCAAGTTAAGATCTTCGGACATGCTGAAACAAAAGGATAGATTCAAAATGAAGGATAAGAGATAGTACCTATGGCTTGTGGAGTGGACTTTGCCTTTTAAAATAAAATAATATTTTTATCTTTTTAAAAATGCTTCTTTAAATTTCCTTTTTGAAAATAAATTTTCAAAACTTTTTATCTTATCTGGTAAACCTGTGCTCTGATACCAAGTGAAACACCCCACCTCCGTTAGGGTCACTCTCAAAGGGAATGCCCTAATTTTGGTGGAGGTTTATAAGTATAAGTAACAGATATACAAGACAGATATAAGAACACATATTTGTAAACAGCGGAAAAACAACAAACTTTTATTTACTAAAAGAAAATACGTGTTGCAACAACATCACCATGATTGTCTTACATCCTTTCCAAAAACATAACATAACACTTTCATAATCTGTCTTGATTACATTATTTAAAGAAGCATAAAGAAAACATAGATAAACTGCAAAAGCCCCATAGTGGTTGTCCAAAAGCCATAGTTCAAAACGAAAAGGTCCAAGCAATACATTTCTCTTCTTCAAGCTGGATGTTAAGGCTGGTCAAGCTGCAGTGTTCCCTCCCTGTGGACCTGGGGGGGGGGGGAACGGAAGAAAAGGAGACGAAAGAAAAGTAGATTCAGACATAAAGCCTGAGTAAGTCTAGTACTATTCTGTCTATGAATAAAGAACTAGGTATGATAAGTATAAACAAGAAGTGGGAAAGCATTATAAATTTGGTTAAGTTGTCTAGGGTCGAATATACTATTGTACCCCATGTTAATCTCTGAACCCATATAAACTAGTTCCCAACTGGCACCCCATAATCAGGGTGAAGTGATCCATTCTATGATGATCGGCTCCTACTCGCATAGTTACATGTGTCTTACGGCCCCCGATGTTGTAGTTACCTATGCTGGTCCCACCATGGGGTGTATCAAGTCCCATGGCGGCGGCCCGACACAATCCTAGAATGCACAGGTATTCTACTGGTGCCCAGTGCCTTGTTTTTCTGCGCCGGAGTGTGTGCACGCCCGCACCCCGTTAGAACCAACACTGCTACACCACCGCCGTCGATTTGACCTCTTACAATCAGCCCAGTAATTGTGCCCCACCCTGCCTAGTTTCAGGGTATCCTGATACACCTTCTAGGGTTACTGCTGAAAAGGGTCCCCCGTTACTAGGTTTTCTATCTCTAGCCAACATGCTAAGTTGGTTTAGTGTTTTCTAACCTAACCCCCACCAGTCCGTTTAGTTTAGCATGTTCCATTTTGTTTAAGACTTTAGTCCACTTAACCCTAACAATCCTGACTCCGCTTTAATTGTCTTATTAAAGCCTTGACCTCTCACATTAGACAGGTATTGTTGTGGCTGCCTGTTGCCGGTTGGTTCTGGGCAGTCTTACGCCACAACTCAGTCTAACCTCGGGTCCTTATTGGGCTCCATGTTTAACCTCCCACATTGGATAGGTATTGTTGTGACTACTGGACAGCCGGGCGGTTCCGGGCAGGTTTACATCACAACTCAGTCCAACCTCGGGTTAAACACATCGTATGTTCTACCTTCACATATTTTGTCTTTCTTCTTTATTTTCTTATATGTAAATATTTGCGGCCCATTATTAAGTTAATGGTGTAAAGGTTACACCAATCATGGGCCCAACCCATACTTGAATTTGGGCCCTTCTACTTTATGTTTTCATTTATTAATTAAGTTAACCCAACGTTATTTTCCCCCGTTTAACACGTCCGTTTATTATATATATGTTGGGCTTAGCCCTTTTAAGCCCAACTTAGCCATGCGAAAAGGGGAGGCTTAAAGCGAGATTACATACACAAAAGGGGGAATGTGAACGCATGAACTTGCAATGTAACGTTGGAATTACAAATTAGAAACTGGTGTACTTGCATAGCAGTAATGTATACTTTGGTCATAAAGCATAAGTGACATGAATCAAAGCATGTAAACTTGTAGTTAAGTTAAGAATCTAAATTGGATATCATTATAGGCACTTAGTCTTAACTACAATATAAACCTATATTTTCATTTAGGCATAATGTCAAACATAAGCAAATCATGTTCATAAGATTACTACATGTTTACAAAGGTGTTTACTTTTGTTACTAACACAAAAGTATATTTCAAACTAATCATGATTTTAAATCTATTCACATGGCATAAATATTTCTAACATGAAACCACGATTTTTATTTTAGTCATGCAACTTGCAAAAAGGGATTTTTGAATCTAACCTAGCTATGTACCACATATGTCATCATATAATTCTTGTTAACAATATAGACCTATCATGGATTTCAATTATGCAAAATATCAATCATAGCCTAGTCATATTCATAAGTTTGCAAATAAGTTTTCTAGTACAAAAGCATGGCTTAATACATAGATCATGGTGCCAAAATTTCAACATAGTTTCAAATGAACTATAACAACCCAAATTTGTTCCAATTACGTACAAAATAATTTATGTACAAAAATATACATCATGATGGCATAGTAGCAAAACCCCAAACTTGCATGAATTTCAATTAATCAACTACATACATGTAGCTTCAACATAAATTACCTATTTTGCGAATATCCAAACGTCATACTTGCATAAAACTACCGCAAACATGTAGTTTTTATAATGAATAACATAATTCGAGAATATCCAAACGTATACAATATTCCAAATCGATAGCAACGCACAAATATGAATTACTTTATCGCCACAAATCAAGTATACAAACCAACACAATTATTTGTTCATACCAAAATAATACTCTACTTACAATCGTTGTGGCGAATTCTCTAATTCAGGAATTTAGAGATGCGATTCCTTTTTGACGTAGGCGTTGATTTGATTTGTTTATGTTCCTTTAGGCTTTAGAATTTGCCTCCTAATCTTCTCTCCAATTTGGTGGCTACTCCTAGTCGTTCCTCAGCAACATGACGGCTTTTTTTCTTATTTTTGAATGAATAGATTAGGGTTAGTCTAGGGTCATTTTTATAGGGTTTATGAACTGATTAGGACCATTGATGTTGCTTGGATTGATCGTAGCCATTCATTCGAAAGAGAGACCAATTAGAGCCTGCCACCTAGCCCTAATGACAAAGCAGACTACAGAAAATCGACCAACATAAAATAGGCCAGCCAGGTTGGGCTGGGTTCGACCTGGCTCTGGACCAGGTCGACAGCCCTGTCGACAGCCCTGTCGACCTGGTTAGACCAGGTCGACAGCCCAGTCGACTTGGGCGCATTAGGCGGGTGTTCTTCCGCCCTGGCCCATTGGGCCCCATTTTGAAATTTAAACTTAATTCAGAAACTTCCGGAGGCCATATCTTCCTCATACGGACTCCGTTTTTCGAAAACTCGGACTCTATTTCGCGTATTTTTCCGAGACGAACGTAATGGCGTATCCCGTTTCCCTTAGTTCTTTGATTTGAAATTAATTATGCTTTAAATTTGTGAATTTCACAGTTATAGAATTCGCGGGGTGTTACAAGATCTGATAAATAGAAAAAGGGCCTAGTCTTAGATTTAGATTTATAATTATGTCAAGATCATGATTAAATTTCATATCGGAAAATAACTTTACTTGCCTTGGTTGGATTCTAGAAGAAGAGTTGCAGTTGTTCTCTTTTAATCTTAATCAGAATTGGAGGAAGATGCATTAGTCCTAGTTTTGATTCCAGCAGAGTAGCGATGCCATTGTTTATTTTTAATTAGAACATAGGCAAAGTATAGGCAGAATGAATTTGTGTAGAGAAAACAATAGGTCTAGGGGTGTTTAAATAGGTTAGAGCTTCACGAATCCAGTCAGATTGGCGTCCAGGTGCAGAAAAATGGATCTGGCTTCGGATCGGGAAAAAGGGAGCTGGTCGACCCCCAGGTCGACCCCCTGGTCGACCTATAGGGGGGAGGTCGACCCCCTAGTCGACCTGGGTCCTGGGCGGGAAATTTCCCGCCCTGCCCGGGTTTGTGTTTTGAATTCGAATTTCGAATCTGTTTTATTTTATTTAAATTTTGAAAACTTCTAAAGGCCATAACTTCTTCATACGGAGTCCGATTTACGCAAACTCAGACTCTATCTCAAGCAGAATTCCGAGATGAACGCAATGGCATAACCCGTTTGCCTTAATTCTTCTGTTATAATTTAATTATTCTTTGATGTGTTATTGTTATGTTCACAGAAAATAAGGGGTGTTACAGGCACTAACTAAAGTACTATATATTTACATGAAGAAGCCCGTACGACATACAGCAAGGGACTGTATATATACATGGAAAGGATTATACGAGTTGGGGGTATCTACATATACATTGTGTTAGGTTAATCTACTAGTGGGACATGAGTATAGCCTAAAGAGATAATATAGCGAATAACCTAATAAGCAAGAAAATATAACTGAACGGTATATGTAGTATTATACAGAAGTTTATTCTAAGTCCACTCACACAGAACTTATGTTCTGACCCCCTCCTCATTACATACTTCCAGGTTAGGTTCATGGCAGAGATGGTGTAACTTTGGATACCGGTTAGACAATATGATTTCTGAGGCAAAGCTATTTTTGAAAATATTATATTTTAATTCCTTCCGCTATGAGATGCTTTACGAATTCTGACATGTTTCTTTATCTCTTTCTTTTCTGCAGGATACCAGAGCACCCAACTCGGTTCTCGATGGATCGAATTTGTAAAATATGGTCTATCGGAATCCGTGTTGTTACATGATCTCTATTAAATATACATCTGTTTGGCGGTGGAGAATTTATTCTCTTGCTTAACGCCCTTCTCTGAGACATATGAGCTCAGAGGTTGTATATCGATAGACATCAGTCGCATGGTGTGAATTGCCAGTGTGGCATGCGGAGATGCAGTGATCAAGGCTTTTGTTGAAAAGCAGGGCCTTGTGGTTGATGATCAAAGCACAGCTTTAATATAGCATAGCTTTGTGTATAGCGTGGATTTGTGAGCCTCAACCTCGGTATGAGTCAAAAACGGGATAAGGGACCCAAGGAGAACATGACATTTCTTTCTAGCTATAGGTGGTGTCAGGGTTTTGCAAGCCCTAACATTTATCTTAATTTTTACCTATGTGGTTATTGGAATGCGAGTTGCCTCGGTTATATCGGTTACTACGGAGCCGATGGATAGGTTCGATAGGACCGGGAAACATATGCTCAGGAACACTAATCCACTAACGTAAGTATGGACCGGCCTTGGAGGATCCAAGGGTCTATTGCTGGGGACCCTGAGACATTTGCTAGAGCGTCTCGAAGCCGGCGAGGAGTACATCCCTTGTCTTGACTCATGATGGAATCCAAATTTCGAATACGAAATTACGGACTTGATTGTAAACTTATATATGGCGACGTAGTGGGATGGGGTGCTCATGTCGTCTATGATTGATACATTATGATTGAAATTGTTTTAAATCATATATGCACTAGTAATAATAACAAATGCTTTTGTTTTATACGTATAAAGCATATTTGGCCATTATAAGTTAAAAACTCTATCCTCCAACTTGCGTTGCATTATATGATGGGACCTGAGTCTTATAATGACTTCATTTTTCTAAAAAGCATTGCGTTGTTTAAATGATTTACTTTGTTTCATACACTGGCAATCAATGGAGAAAACCAGTTCCGTGAAAGTGGCGTGGTCCTATGATGAGCTTTGTTGTTATTGTTTAAACAGTTAAGTAGATTTCTCATACCGGTCCCATGACTGACTCGTAGTTTGTTTCACTTGCAAACTCGGGTGCCTCTATTTTTACACGGGCAGCCGAGTGATAAGTATCAGATTCTATTTTGGCTTTGCACCATTCCTTGGAGTGCACCTTTTGGGCAGCTGGCGAAGACTAGCATTAGTTATATTTTGGACCAGTGATTATACCGCCTATATTATTATCTCCGGTATATTTATGGCTGATCGTGATGTAGACTGATTATAGCTACATCGGGTGACCATTGGCGGCGGCGGGGGTTGCTGGAGTGGCGGGGGTTGCTATTGGTGGCCGATGGTGGCTACAGGTGGTCGGTGGGGGTAGCGGTCTGGGATGGGGAGTTGGGGGTTTCACGGTTTGAACGGGGGAAGGAGAGAGGGCGTCAGAGGGGGTGTGGTGGAGGCTCGAAGGCGTAGCTGGAGGGGGGAGCAACGCTGCACCACCTGCGGCGGCGGTGGGCTGAAGGGGGACGCGATTTGGGGAGGAAAAAGATGAATGACGGTGGGAATTTAATTTTAGGGATTAGGGTTAAGAAGTAGAGGGGGTATATATATAATTAATATTTTATTTAATTTAATCCTTTTGATTTCAAAATACATATCTAACGATACAAACTCCAAATCAAATCCAACGACTATCGCCGCTAGCCAAATACGCCCATTCCGAACACAATGGGAAATGTCCCGTAAGCCAGTTCGACCGTTTCGATCAGTTTCCTTTCAAATTAAAATTTAAATCCTTATATATTGAATGTGAACACACATATTAATTTACTTGGGCCACATACAGACTCTAAAAATTCCCGAAAAATAAATCTAGCTATTTTTTTACGATACGGTCCTAACAAAACTATTTTTTTCGAATTTGGAGACCGTTTGAAAAATGGCCATTTTCTGGTCGATCCAATTCAACCAAAATTGACAAAACACGTTTTCTTTTGCCACGCTTACATATTAATTCCAAAAATTATGAAAATTAGAATCTGGCAATAATTTGACATTCCGGATCCAATAAAAGTGGTTTCATCGAAAATGGAGGTCGTTTGCAAAATGGCTATTTTTAAGGGCTGTATATATATTTAAAATATAAATAAATATTTATAAATTCCATAGCGACTATTCTGAATTTTCAACTGGCCATAACTTTCCATTTATAAAATGAAATTTATATTTTTCACATCTGTTAGAAAGATATTGTTAAACAAATTCAAATATTTCTTGTTTCGTCCAATTCTGATTTAAAACGAATTCTATACATTCAATTGAAATTCGAAATTGAATTTTCAAATTGCCGCGCCATTTTAGGCTCGTTATATAATTAAAATAAAATTATACGTTCTAACTTCGACTAAAATAAATTTTTAGTCAATCTTATTTAAAATAAATCATTTTAAAAATTCAAAATTCGTTAAAATAGCTAAAATAAAATCTTTAAATTGGTTATGATTTCCGGGTTGTTACAAGCGAGGCGGCAGCCATGTCAGTAGCACCCGACACCCTTCCCATTGCGGTAATTCTGGAAAAACCTTCGGATGCTTGGCCTTGCGTAATGAGTTTGAGGCAATTGAAGAATTTAAGCATTAAACACAATATTTCATAGGAAGATATCCGCCTTCCTCTAGAAAATGATCATCCCCATAGTCCGCCAAGTGGCTATATGGCGCTAACTCGCTTGATGTGCACTACCGGAGATATTCCACAATTTTCTCCATTTGTTGTTGATTTTCTTAGGAAAATGAACTTGGCATCAATGCAACTTCAACTGATTGCATATACCAATTTATTATCACTATGCATCTTATATATGAAGTATTTACGTCAACCCCCGACATTTGGTGACATAGTATTTTTCTTCAACTTCATACATCGAAAGAAAGACACTTCTTTTCTTTTATTTGAGGCTGTTCGTAAATGAAAAATTATTGAGGGCATCCCCAGCAAACTGGGGAACATTAGGCATGATTGGTTTTATATTAAGCAACAACCGGGATGTGCACGTCGCTGGCTTCAGTGCAGTAAGTCTTTCATTTTAACTGGCCTGATCATTAAAAGGCATCTTACACAAACCGTTTTTATGCAGGCGATGAACCGAAAAAGTGAGGCGAGAATTCCAAGAGCGCTTAGACAAGCTATCTGGTTCAATCCTTGAGCGTCGAGTCATGTGGAATTGCTTAACCAATGCACACTTGTACCAATATAATCTTCTTAACGCAAACAGAACATTAGGATCCCCAGTTGACCAACCTTCTCCATCAACGGCTGTTCAAGTTGACATGCACTCAGTCGAGAGAGCGTCGACCATCGTTAGAAACGTGCCTCTAGTTGGGAAGTAGTCCGACCAACTTACGGTCGAGGAGAAAGTTGTCACCGTCGCTCATCCTCCTAGGGGGGGAAAAGTTGTCAAGAGGAAACTCAGAAAGGATGCCGACCTTTTAAAGGCAAAGAAAGGCTTGGCCATGGATGTTGTAGAAAACTTCCAAAAAAGGCGATCGTGGAAGAATCTCGAAATGGTTAACCGAGAATTTCTGTTGTCGAAAAGACTTCTCCTTTTATTCAGGATTCACTCGAGGAGGAAGTGAATTCCCCTTATGATGGTTTAAACAGTTTGAAGCTCCCCGAAAAACCCATTTCTTCTCAAAGTTTTGATTCGACTTCTTTCTTCATCGAACTCATCGAATCAAAGGGTGTGATAGAGACGAGCCAAGTTCCTAGATCAGCTATCTTAGGGAATTACTCAGAACATATACAGCACAAGCACTGCACGTCACAGCACTATCTTCTCTTGTGTATACCGAACATTGATCAAAGTTTCTTTGGCATAATGCAGGTGCCATGGATAACGAGTATTATAAACATAATTTTGGTTTTCTTTTGAAAAGAGGTGGACCTGTTAGGTCAGCCCCGCAGCAAGGCAGGCAAGACAGTGGACTCGGAGATGTCCGTCATAAAGAGAAAGGGAGAAAATGAGAAAAAAGCAAAGAGGCAGAGAAAAAAGGTTGGGAGAGGAAAAGACGGGAGAAACAAGAGAGGGGAGATTGGGAAAAGTGAAAGAGGAATGAAGAGAAAAAGGGAGCAAAGGAGGGTATGTCCTAGGGAAAAGAGGTGGAGCATGAGACACTCAAGCGTCGATCTTCGTCCCAGTCTTAGGACAAAACCCCGGGGGTGGTGACAAAACCGCTAGTAAACATTCTCATATTGCTCCATCCTACTCCCGGTCGACCCTCTTCCTGAGTCACAATCTGCTGGGTTTCACGATCATGACTCTACCCGTCCTCCCAGACGTCATGGGAAAAGTCCTCAGATATAAATCTCTTCGGCTCAAGAGAGGACATCTGTCGAACGACTCAAGCAAATGGAAGAGATTTTCCCCAGTCTTTGCTTTACCGAACTTGAATTTTTCACCGTCCTACAACCATTTCCACCAAATATCCCTGATCGAGTAAGATGTGATGTTGACTTTGCTCTGTCTCAGGATGATGCGATGTATGTCTATGCAAGGCAAATATGTGAGGTGGTTAAGAGCAAGGAGATAGAGAATGAAGGCTTGCAGATGGAGCGAGATTTTGAGAGGAAGGCTTTTTAGTCAATCAAGTAAAAAATGGAGGAGTGTGAGACTCAAGTGGCTATTCTTAAAAAAAGTATGAAAAAATTATAAAGGGCTTAGAGGCCCAATTAGAGTCAATCAGTCAGGGGTGTGCATCTCTTAGAACTGAAAGTGAAATCTTAAAGGATGATAAAGGTCGATTGGACCAAGAAGTGCAAAACCTCAAGGCCCAACTTGATTCGTCCGAGCTTGCTAACAAGCAGACCAAAGATAACGCTGCTTATAATGACCTGCATTTTTACCAATCAAATATTTAATTAATTTAATTATTTAAATATCGATTTGGCGATATCGATGACCTGAATATAATAATAATGAATAATTAATTAATATTGAATATTTAATTAATATTTATAATGAATAATAAATTATAAATGTCGAAATAGTCAGAAATAGTGAAACTCACAATATTATGTGAATTGGATAAGTATAAGAGATTGGGTTGAGTTTAGATTTGAAATATAATAATGTATATATTCAATCGACGACATTAGAACGTATAGTTTATAATATAATTATAAACGAGCACGTAACGACGCGGTGGTTCGTAATTTAGGGACTTGAACTTCAACTGAATGTACAGAACCCGTTTTAAGTCGGATTTCTGTGATACAAGAAACGCTCGGAGCTGGTAAAGTATATTTTTCCAATGGAAGAGAAAAATCGGGATTTCGTCTTTTAATTTGTTAGTTATGTCCAATTCAATTTTTAGAAAAGTCGCTATGGAATAATAACGATTTAATTAATTTATTTAATTCGATTCGAAAGGAATTTATTGATAACTTAAGATAACGATCGAATTAAGCTATGAAATGAATTCCAGTGAATTCGTATTGGTGTTTAGAGTCAGGATAGATATATGGTTTGTTATTTCTGGACATTGGATATTTAGGCGTCCAAAACAGCACTTGAGGTGCGTAGAAAATAGCGTACTGGGAAACAGTCTCGGAATGCGACGAAGTGTGTGCCATGTGGTTCGTATGAATTTATCATTATAAGAAAGTCAAGTTTCGCGGAAAACCAATGATGTATGTGACTTTGGTGGCCAAAAATGCCTTGTTTTGAGTTAACCATTTATACGTTTTAGACATGGGTAACTTTTATTGTATGGTTAACTGGTCAAACGAACTCCAAATTCAACGAAACATGTTTCATACGAAACCTTAGGAAGAGGTCTAGTGAAACTTCAAGGCCTCATATTTTTAGGATTTTTTCAGTAATTTTAAGGAATTAATGCTCGGTGTTTTTCATCGATATTTTCTAAAGGGTTTTCGCAAACGGCATCGGCATTGGACGAAACCTATCCTAATGGATCCGATATATCTTTTTATACTAGGAACGGGTATTAGATCTCGATTTAGAGTTTATTTGTGTTAGTTTTAAACATGAAACGAATTAACAAAAGAATATACCTAGAATATGCCACTTTCTTTCTATATATACACCATCCCTTAAGACCTAATTTCCATTCCTCCCAAAATAAGGTCGCCGCACATTTCTTGAGAAAACCAAGGGAAAAATATATTCGATCAATGAAAAATCAAAACAACTTCTATAAATTGATATTTTTATGTATTTCGAATCCTGGGAGGAAGCTCTCCAATCTGGTAATGGTTTCATGGCATTCAGTGGCCACTAGATTCGCTCAGAAATTCCCAGCGCGCGTATGATCGAGCTAGGGTCGGGATTCTGGAGTGATTTAAGCAACGAACTTCGGTATGGAGTTTTGTTCTGAGATCGTGGTAGGATGTAGCTCGAGTTGGGATGATTTTGGGTATGTTCAGTGAAATTTTGTGATGTGGTTTTCACTGTGGGGATGATGCGAGTGCGGAGTCGCACTTCGATGGTGGCGTAAGCGGTTGATCAGATCATCAAGGGGATGAGGCGGTTTGGAAGAGATGTCAAATGGAGTTGTCTGTGTGATTTTTAAGTGATTGTGGATGGAAAATAAATCCTCAAAGATGCGGCCATGGGTTCCGATTTGGAAGGAACAGGCGTCGGCCTTGTGAATTGAGGAAGAAAGGTGTACTGTTGGATGTGGGTGTGGGTATTTGGGTAAGGTAATGGGACGGAATTTAGGGTAAAGCCCATGATTTATAGTTCAAATTTAATTTAAATTGGTATTTGAACTTGTAAATTGAATATCTCCTTCATACATTATCAGTTTTTCGAACTGTCAGATCCGTGAGGATCGTATGGACGACGGCTACAAGATGGAACTGACTGGAAGTGGATTGGAGCTCGTTACAATTTATAGTGAAATAAATTGTCAAAATCAAATCAACGACTGTAAGTCGTTATTTAACGATAAAACGACAATGTAAGTAAAACTCACTAACTCTGATCAGTTTATATTTTTATAACATATTTATAGAACTGATAATTGATGATTGATTGATGTGTGTTGACTGTTTGGAAGAACCGCTAGGTAGTTGTTTTAAAATATCGATATAGTTATATATATATATATATATCGTTAATCAAATAGTGATTCTGTTTATTAGAATATTTCATATCGAAACGAAATTGATGTTATATATGTTGTTTAACATCTGTGGATGCAGGGAAACAGGTTGGAGGAATCCGACTGGATTCCTTAACATTGATTTTACTGTTTTTCCTGTATTGTGTTATATGGTGTGATAGGAAATATGTTCCTGATTTTGTATGATAGAATGATACTAATCATTATTATTGGGTATTTTAAATACCATAAGAAACCCTGGGATGTAAAAAGGATATTTCAATGTGTATATTAAAATAAAGGAATTTTTTAAAATCAAAGGATTTTATAAAGGAAATATTTATTTAGAAAATAAATAGAATTATATAGGAAATATTTATTTTGAAAATAAATAGATTATAAAAGGAAATACTTGAAAAATGAATAAAATGGTATAAAAAGAGAATTTTACACTAGGAAGGTTTAGACCCGTGCTACGCACACGGGTATAACAAAATATGAATTCAAAGTGAATATTAAAAAAAAAAACTGTTTTAACCGATAAAGTAAGAAGATTAATTTATAAATAAGGTTTTATAAATTGGGTAAAATATTTATCATTGGATAAATAGAATATATAAGTCAGGACATATATGGAGAGGGAAGAAATGATTTCAACATCGATATTTAAAACTTAATATGGATGAAGAGTAAATTAGTTAGGTTAAATCAGTTAGAGTTAACCAGTTAGAGTTAACCAGTTAGAGTTAACCAGGTAGAGTTAACCAGTTAGAGTTAATCAGTTAGAGTTAATCGATTAAGAGTTAAATCGAACTAGAGTTATTCAAATAGAGTTAACGAAATGGAGTTAATCGAATTTAGTATTCGAAAAAAGTTAATCGAATTCATTTATTCGAAAGGATTTAATTGAATTTAGTTATTCGAAAGTAAGTAAACCGAATATGGTATTCGTATCAAGTTAGTCGAATATGGTCAGTCGAACCAAGTTAGTCGAATATTATCAGTCAAACCAAGTTAGTCGAATATGGTCAGTCGAACCAAGTCAGTCAAATATGGTCAGTCGAACCAAGTTAGTCGAATATGGTTAGTCGAGTCGAGTTAGTCAAGTCGAGTTAGTCGAGTCGAGTTAGTCGAATATAGTTAATCGAATTAGGGTTAATTGAATATTAGTTATTCAATTAGAGTTGATTGAATATAGTTATTCGAGATAGAGTTAAAACAGACATAGTTATTCAGGATGAGTTGCCATTTAGCATGACTGCCAGCGTAATTCGTAGGGCTGCTGATAGCCTATGGTGGTCGGATGTTTCGTGAGGGAATCAGGCGTAACCATTGTGATCGCTGCGATCTAGAGTTAAGCGAATGGAGTTAATCGAATATTAGTTATTCGAATTAGAGTTAATTAAAATAAGAGTTAGCCGTATATTAGTTATTCGAATAAGAGTTAATCGAATAAGAGTTAATCGAATAAGAGTTAATCGAACAGAGTTAAGCCAAATGTTTGTTAATCAAATATTAGTAAATCGAATATGGTATTCGAAAGTAAGTTAGTCGAATATGGTATTTGAGAGTGAGAAATCGAATATGGTATTCGAGAGTAAGAAATCGAATATGGTATTCGAAAAGGAGTTAATCGAATATAGATATTCGAATAAGAGTTAATCGAATAGAGATTACTCGGAAGAGAGTTATATGTCAAATTCGATAATATCAAATTCGGGAAAGTATTATTTACTTCCCAGTTTTTAAATCAAGATTTATTTATTTATAGATAAATTAGTTGTTAGATTAATTATTCAAAGTAAGAAATAAAGGTTAGATGTTTAATTTAGGTATATCAGAAGTAGGGTTGTAACGTTAACGTTATAATAAATGTTTTTCATAAAAGAAATGGATTCGTAATCTGAATCCGAGAATTTGCGTAAGAAAATGATTGTAGAAATTGGAGCAGTGAGTTTTATCAATTGCAAGGTTAAGAATGTTGTTCAGTTAAGGTCTGAGAGGTAAGTATACCCCAACTTGGGAGATTGACGAAGGAATTGTTAAAGTTCGATAACGAAGGTTAGTTAAAGATACAGTTTGGTAATAAGCGATTAATGGATTGAGGGACGTAACGATGTTTTAGACAGTGTTAGTTTGAAATCCACATAAATGAGTTTTGGAAACGTTTCCCAAACGTAACCAAAGATGTTTTCTAAACATCGAAAATGAACTATGTTGTTAATAAGAAATTAAGTAATGGAGATAAGCTAAATTAGAAACTGACTAGAGGTTAGTTAAATTGAATGGTTTTCTAAATATCTATCTGATGTTGGTTTCGATCTTCGGGATTGATACTTAAGGAATTGTCCTCATACTAGTTTACAGTCAGAAGCTGATAGTTGGGAAGAATAGTGATACGTAAATAAGTTATGGAAATGTTTTCCAGTGTTAATAACGTATATTTTTCTAAACGTAGAAAATAAGGAAATAGGAATATATATATATATGTTTGATGATTTGATCGATAATTCCATTTGGAAATAAGATCATTGTGTGTACACGGACATGTTTTCAATTGATAGTTAATCACCGACTATCAAAGTTTGACCATTTTGAAGTTGTTAATATGGAGAGACTGGTTGGATTATTATCCGAAGAACCACTCTGTATTGGCTTAAGCGGTGCAAACCAAGTATGCTGAATATATTGAAGACGGAGTAAAGTGCAAGGGATGTTGTATAAATCTTAGGTAAAGATTGCCTACGATGGATGTATGGAATAGTGCCTTCGGTTTGTCCAGTCCCGGGACAAATTGTATGGATGAATGTCTGACAGAGTATTCCTAAAGAATCACATATGTTGATCTCTTCAAACGTATTACGTTTGGTGACGGAGGAATTCGTTTCACTTAGCTTCATACCCGTGATACCATTAGGGAAATCGATAATGACTTGGCGGTTATGACGTTGTGGTATTCCAAGCAAATAAAGATATGATATGTAAAAAGATAAGCGTAGCTTCTAGCCTCACATCCGGTAAATGACAAAAATCGGGCAGGCAGCATGGCTAAGTCGGTCGCTCTGAAGTAGGATGTATAATCACCTATCTAGAGAATACTCATTTGCTTCTTTAATCTATCAATGATGTCCCATATATATATATATACGGGAAAGGGTTGATGATCCCAACCGTTGGTGATATACATTCGATACACTCAAGCGAAATGAGTGGTCGGTCGTGTGTGGCTGAGTTGCAAGATGTTCTTGTTGAACTCCAGTGTATCGTTCCTAGAGTACACTGATCGAAAGGTGGTTCCATACGTTGTCATAGTTGGAAATCCAATCTCCAATAAGCGCCTACGGTTTATGATTTATACATTATATATGTAGAGCGTGAGATGCAAGCATTTCTGCTAGATTGATATCTATTTGTACTTAGACATTATTATAATATCAGAAGGATATTGTTTACAAAGTTGTTTGGATTCTCATAAGGGAAAAACCCGTTCCGTTTTTACGGCGTGGTCTTATGAGATATCCTAAGTTAAACAAAGTGTTTGGAGTTTTATTCAGACCAGTCCATGTTGCTTAACTGGTTCATCTGATAGGGGGTTCTCGCTTTGTGGTTTGGTGGCGAACGGGAGACCCTTACCCCTACAGGTCCTACAATATAGCGGGTTGGTCGAGTCGGGATGCTGGCCGTAAAGCATGGAGTTGGGGTACCAATGTAATTCATGGGGGGAGGATAGCCCTCCACCTTGGTGGATCGGAGAGGATGGTTGCAAAGCCTAACTCAACCTTTTTCCTGGTCGTTACAGTTGGTATTAGAGCTTAAGGTTAAGTAATTACCATGGCTCTGTGGCGTGACTCCGTAGAGAGGGGATTAGTAATAACCTAGATTGAGTTTGATTGTATATATATGAGCACGTATTTGTTATTTGATATAAAACATTGTTTTATATTATGGAGCTTTATTGGTTGAGTGTCTTACGAATTCTGGTCGATGGTGGTGCGCCACAATATCGATAGGGGTTTCTAAACACTCGAATACGGTGAACCGACGCGGTATGTTTTTGAAAATGGGTAAATGAAATAATATTACCCAAAATTATATTTTGAGAAAAAGGAATGATTGATATTTGAAATATTATAGAGGATGTGTTGGTTGTGATTATAATCGAGTAAGATTATAAGTTAAACGGTTATATAAGTAACCAAGTAAAATTCATATAAGTATTATATATGAGAATTTGGAAATCCTGGGAGATTTTAAATTATTTTACAAGCATTTTGTGAAGGATATTTTGAAAATGATTTCAAAATGGTAATGTTTAAATATGGTTTTGAAATTGTTATAGTATTGAACTCACTTCGATAAGATGGAAAATAACCCTGATGATGATGGCCACATCATCAGTGCCATTTTCGAGTTGCTAAGTGACGGATTACTACCAAAGATTTTGTTTTTGAATTGTTTTGCGGAAAGCAAGTTGTTTTGAATCCTAAAAAGGGATATCTAGTTTTGGAAAAGATAAAACGTTTGAAATTCCCTGGGAAGGATTGTTTGAATTAAAACAAATTAAACTAATTTGTAAAAGAAAATTGAAATTGAAATTTGAAATAGGATTGGAATGATAAGTTAAGTTAAGATTTGTAATCAAGAATGAGACCTGAGTTGAACTGAAATCTGACTTGGATATAAGTGAATGATTGGGTTTGAGATTAAAAACCGATTGGAGTTTGATTGGGATAACATTGGTATATGTTGAGTTGATAGCATATTGAAGTGATATAGTTGATATGCCCGATAAATAGGTACAAGTTTATATTTATATATGGGTTTGAGATTTTGATGAGCCGAATTGGCAAGATGATTGGCTGTTTGATTTTCTTTTGGATTGGAGAAGGCCTAGAGAGGCGAGTTTTGGTTTGTCATATCGACTAATACAAAGGAGGTTATGGCGAAATTTTCCGGAAATTAAAGGCATTAGAAAATTTTCATGATTTTTGGAAATTTTAGTTAGTCGGAATGAAGTAATATTTTAATTGGAATTAAATGGTTCAATTAAAATGGATGTTAAGAAGTAAACCAAGAGATGTTTAAATCTAGATAGTAGATTTGATTGCATTCCTCTATTTTATCAATTTCGAGGACGAAATTATATTAAGGGGGAAGATTGTAATGACCCGCATTTTTTACCCGTCGAATAATTAATTATTTTAATTATTTAAATATCGATTTGGCGATATCGACGACCTGAATATAATAATAATGTATAATTAATTAATATTGAATATTTAATTAATATTTATAATCAATAATAAACTATAAATGTCGAAATAGTCGGAAATAGTGAAACTCACAATATTGTGTGAATTGGATAAGTATTAGTGATTGGGCTGAGTTTAGATTAGAAATATAAAAATGTACATATTCAATCGATGACATTAGAACGTATAGTTTATAATATAATTATAAACGAGCGCGTAACGATGCGGTGGTTCGTAATTTGGCGATTCGAACTTCAACTGAATATACCGAACCCGTATTAAGTCGGATTTCTGTGAAATAAGAAACGCTCGGAGCTGGTGAAGTATATTTTTCCAATGGAAGAGAAAAATCGGGATTTCGTCTTTTAATTTGTTAGTTGTGTCCAATTCAATTTTTAAAAAAGTCGCTATGGAATAATAACGATTTAATTAATTTATTTAATTTGATTCGAAAGGAATTTATCCATAACTTGAGATAACGATCGAATTAAGCTACAAAAACGAATTCCAGTGAATTCGTATTGACGTTTAGAGTTAGGATAGATATATGGTTTGTTATTTTTGGACATTGGATATTTAGGCGTCCAAAACAGCACTTGGGGTGCGTCGAAAATAGCGTACCGGGAAACAGTCTCGGAATGCGACGAAGTGTGTGCCATTAGGTTCGTATTAATTTATCATTAAAAGAAAGTCAAGTTTTGCGGAAAACCAATGACGTTTGTGACTTTGGTGGCCAAAAACGCCTTGTTTTAAGTTAACCATTTATACATTTTAGACAGGGGTAACTTTTATTGAATGGTTATCTGGTCAAACGAACTCCAAATTCAATGAAATAAGTTTCATACGAAACCTTAGGAAGAGGTCTAGTGTAACGTCAAGTCCTCATATTTTTAGAATTTTTTCTGTAATTTTAATGGTTTAATGCTCGGTGTTTTTCATCGATATTTTCTAAAGGGTTTTCGCAAATGGTGTCGGAATTCGACGAAACCTGTCCCATTGGATCCGAAATATCTTTTTATACTAGGAATCGGTATTTGTTCTCAATTTAGAGATTATTTGTGTTAGTTTTAAGCGTGAAACGAATTAACAAAAGAATATACTAGGAATATGCCATTTTCTTTCTATATATACACCACCCATTAAGTCCTAATTTCCATTCCTCCCAAAATAAGTCCGCCACTCATTTCTTCAGCAAACCTAGAGAAAAATATATCCGATCAATGAAAAATCAAAACAACTTCTATAAATTGATATTTTTATATATTTCGAATCCTAGGAGGAAGCTCTCCAATCTGGTAGTGGTTTCATGGCATTCGGTGACCATTGGATTCACTCAGAAATTCCCAGCGTGCGTATGATCGAGCTAGGGTTGGGATTCTGGAGTGTTTTAAGCAACAAACTTCAGTATGGAGTTTTGTTCTGAGATCGTGGTAGGATGTAGCTCGAGTCGGGATGATTTTGGGTATGTTCAGTGAAATTTTGTGACGTGGTTTTCACTGTGGGGACGATGCGTGTGCGGAGCCACACTTCGATCGTGGCGTGCGCGGTTGATCAGATCATCAAGGGGATGAGACAGTTTGGAAGAGCAGTCAAATGGAGTTGTCTATGTGTTTTTTAAGTGATTGTGGAAGGAAAAATAAATCCTCAAAGATGCGGCCATGGGTTTCGGTTTGGAAGGAACATCCGTTGGCCGTGTGAATTGAGGAAGAAAGGTGTACTGTTGGATGCAGGTGTCGGTTTTTGGGTAATGTAATGGGCTGGATTTTAGGGTAAAGCCCATGATTTATAGTTCAAATTTAATTTAAATTGGTATTTGAACTTGTAAATTGAATATCTCCTTCAAACGTTATCAGTTTTTCAAACGGTCAGATCCGTTAGGATCGTATGGACGGCGGCAACAAGATGGAATAGACTGGAAGTGGATTGGAGCTCGTTACAATTTATAGTGAAATAAATTGTCAGAATCAAATCAACGACCGTAAGTCGTTATTTAACGATAAACCAACAATGTGAGTAAAACTCACTAACTCTGATCAGTTTATATTTTTATAATGTATTTATAGAATTGATAAATGATGATTGATTGATGTGTGTTGACTGTTTGGATGAACTGCTAGGCAGTTGTTTGAAAATATCGATATAGTTATATATATATATATATATATATATCGTTAATCAAATAGTGATTCTATTTATCAGAATATTTCATATCGAAATGAAACTGATGTTATATATGCTGTTTAACATCTGTGGATGCTGGGAATTAGGTTGGAGGAATCCGACTGGATTCCTCAACATTTATTTTACTGTTTTTCCTATATTGTGTTATATGGTGTGATATGAAATCTGTTGCTGATTTTGTATGTTAGAATGATATTGATCATTATTATTGGGTATTTTAAATACCATAAGAAACCCTAGGACGTAAAAAGGATATTTCAATGTGTATATTGAAATAAAGGAATTTTATAAAATCAAAGGATTTTATAAAGGAAATATTTATTTAGAAGATGAATAGAATTATAAAGGAAATACTTATTTAGAGAATAAATAGATTATAAAAGGAAATACTTGAAAAATGAATAGAATGGTATAAAAAGAGAATTTTACACTAGGAAGGTTTAGACCTGTGCTTTGCACACGGGTATAACAGAATATGAATTCAAAGTGAATATTTTAAAAAAATCTGTTTTAACAGATAAAGTAAGAAGATTAATTTATAAATAAGGTTTTATAAATTGAGTAAAATATTTATCATTGGATAAATAGAATATATAAGTCAGGACTTATATAAAGAAGGAAGAATCGATTTCAACATCGATATTGGAAACTGAATATGGACGAAGAGTAAATCAGTTAGGGTAAATCAGTTAGAGTTAATCAGTAATAGTTAATCGATTAAGAGTTTAATCAAAATAGAGTTATTCAAATAGAGTTAATGAAATGGAGTTAATCGAATTTGGTATTCAAAAGAAGTTATTCGAATTCATTTATTCGAAAGGAGTTAATTGAATTTAGTTATTCGGAAGTAAGTAAACCGAATATGGTATTCGAATCAAGTTAGTCGAATATGGTCAGTCTAACCAAGTAATTCGAATATGGTCAGTCGATCCAAGTCAGTCAAATATGGTCAGTCGAACCAAGTTAGTCGAATATGGTTAGTCGAGTTAGTCAAGTCGAGTTAGTCGAATATAGTTAATCGAATTAGGGTTAATCAAATATTAGTTATTCAATTAGAGTTGATCGAATATAGTTATTTGAGATAGAGTTAAAACAGACATAGTTATTCAGGATGAGTTGCCATTTAGCAAGACTGCTAGCATAATTCGCAGGGCTGCTGATAGCCTACGGCGTTCGGATGTTTCCTGAGGGAATCAGGCGTAACCATTATGATCGCTGCGATCTAGAGTTAAGCGAATGGAGTTAATCGAATATTAGTTATTCGAATTTGAGTTAATCAAAATAAGAGTTAACCGTATATTAGTTATTCGAATAAGAGTTAATCGAATAGGAGTTAATCGAATAGAGTTAAGCCAAATGTTAGTTAATCAAATATTAGTAAATCGAATATGGTATTCGAGTGTAAGTTACTCGAATATGGTATTCGAGAGTAAGAAATCGAATATGGTATTCAAGAGTAAGAAATCGAATATGGTATTCGAAAAGGAGTTAATCGAATATAGTTATTCGAAGAAGAGTTAATCGAATAGAGATTACTTAGAAGAGAGTTATATATCGAATTCGGGAAAGTATTATTTACTTTCGCTTTTTTAAATCAGGATTTATTTATTTATAGATAAATTAGTTGTTAGATTAATTATTCAAAGTAAGAAATAAAGGTTAGATGTATAAGTTAGATATATCAGAAGTAGGTTATAACGTTAACGTTATAATAAATGTTTTTCATAGAAGAAATGGATTCGTAATCTGAATCCGAGAATTTGCATAAGCAAATGATTGTAGAAATTGGAGCAGTGAGTTTTAACTATTGCAAGGTTAAGAACGTTGTTCAGTTAAGGTCTGAGAGGTAAGTATATCCCAACTGGATTGACTTCGAGATTGACTAAGGAATAGTTAAAGTTTGATAACGAAGGTTAGTTAAAGATAAAGTTAAGTAATAAGCGATTAATGGATTGAGGGGTCGTAACGATGTTTTAGACAGCGTTAGTTTTAAATCCACATAAATGAGTTTTGGAAACGTTTCCCAAACGTAACCAAAGATGTTTTCTAAACATCAAAAATGAACTACGTTGTTAATAAGAAATTAAGTAATGGAGTTAAGCTAAATTAGAAACTGACTAGAGATTAGTTAAATTGAATGTTTCTCTAAATGTATATCTGATGTTGGTTTCGACCTTCGGGATAGATACTTAGGGAATTTTCCTCATACTAGTTTATAGTCAGAAACTGATAGTTATGGAAGACTAGTGATATGTAAATAAGTTATGGAAATGTTTTCCAGTGTTAATAACGTATATTTTCTAAACATAGAAAATAAGGAAATAGGAATATATAAATATGTTTGATGATTTGATCGATAATTCCATTTGGAAATAGGATCATTGTGTGTACACGGACATGTTTTCGTTTGATAGTTAAATCACCAACTATCAAAGTTTGACCATTTTAACGTTGTTAATATGGAGAGACCGGTTGGATTATTACCCGAAGAACCACTCAATATTGGCATTAGCGGTGCAAACCAAGTAGGCTGAATATATTGAAGACGGAGTAAAGTGCAAGGGCTGTTGTATAAATCTTAGGTAAAGATTGCCTAGGATGGATGTACGGAATAGTGCCTTCGGTTTTTCTAGTCCCAGGACAACTTGTATGGACGAATGTCTGACAGAGTATTCCTAATGAATTATATATGTTGATCTCTTCAAACATATTACGTTTGGTGGCGGAGGAAGTCGTTTCTCTTAGCTTCATACCCGTGATACCATTAGGGAAATCGATAATGATTTGGCGGGTATGACGAAGTGGTATTCCAAATAAATGAAGATATGATATGTAAAAAGAAAAGCGCAGCTTCTAGCCTCACATCCGGTAAATGACAAAAATCGGGCAGGCAGCATGGATAAGTCGGTCTCTCCGAAGTAGGGTGTATAATCACCTATCTTGAGAATATTCATTTGCTTCATTAATCTATCAATGTTGTCCCGTATATATATATATATATATATATATATATATATATATATATATATATATACGGAAAACAGTTGTTGATCCCAACCGTTGGTGATATACATTCGATACACTAAAGCGAAATGAGTGGTCGGTCATGTGTGGCTGAGTTGCAAGATGTTCTTGTTGAACTCCTGTATTTCGTTCCTAGAGTACACTGATCGGAAGGTGGTTCCATACCTTGTCATAGTTGGAAATCCAATCATCTAATAAGCGCCTGCAGTTTATGATTTATACATTATATATGTAGAGCGTGAGATGCAAGCGTTTCTGCTAGATTGATATCTATTTGTACTTAGACATTATTATAATATCAGAAGGATATTGTATACAAAGTTGTTTGGATTCTCATAAGGGAAAAACCTGTTCCGTTTTTACGGCGTGTTCTTATGAGATATCGTAAGTTAAACCAAGTGTTTGGAGTTTTATTCACACAAGTCCCATGACTGACCCGGAGTTTATTTTGTTTTGTTTTCCCTAAACTCTTGGGTGTCTAAATTTGTACGGGTAGTCAATGTAGTCGGGATTTTACAGATGCACTTGTAGAGCTCGGATCAGGAGGCTTTAGGACTATATAGCTAATGTTTATTTCCACTGTTGTTGTAAGTGTTGTACTCGCCAATGTTATTGTATACATATACTGTTTGTATTTCAAAAGTTATGTTATATTTTATTCGTTCAGCTGTGAGATTCGAGTTTACTCTGATCGTGATGTTCTTTTTCTTCTTCTATTCTATAAGTTTCTGTCTTATCTATTCTCACCCTCTATTTTCTTTCATTAACCATCCAATATTTCCGTCTCTTGATGTTCGATATGTGTTGTATATCGGATAATCATGGTCGCCTTTTTCTGGGTCGTTACACCGCTACTGCGATCAAAAATTCTACCAACTCTTAATTCCAACATGATATTAAGATTCGTTCGATCAAGACTGAACATGCATTTGAGGTAAAAGGGATGAGTAAAAGGTTCGATGCCAATGTTCTGTTTTTCTTTGCCCGCATCCTCCGCTATAATAACCTGTCTTGGATGAAAAATTACCAATGGGTATTAGTTAACGCATGGGAAGTACTTGTGAGAGAAGAGGTCGAGGCAGCGAAGGGACAACCGATGGACGAAGAAGCTCTAATAACCTAATATTTGTGTGGTGATGAGCAATGGGTGTTAGCTGAAGGGAAGAGGGTGTTAAGGGAATTAAGAGATGTTGAGCGATACATGGCTAAGGGAAAATCAATCCTAAAGGGGGAAACCAGTGCAAGTAAAATGAAAAGATCTCTTCCTCTTCCTACTGCAGAAGTTGTTGCTGGTTCATCCTTCGTTCCTCCTCCTCCCTTATCCAGAAAAAAGTTCAGCTGCTCCTGCTCCTGAAATAATGACTTCGAAAAGACCGATAGAATCTACAAGCAGAGGTAACTCACTCGTTCCTTTGTAATCCCATCGAACATTTGTTCCTTCGATCATAACTTTTCCTCTTCATGTCATAGGTACACCATTTGCAAAAGAAGTCACTGGAGCGAGAACTAAAGTACCTGAGAAGGATCCCACTACCGCCCCAGCAAAGATGAAAAAATGGCCGATGCTCCGAAGAAACCATAAAACAGGAATTTTCAGTCGGACGATGATGACGTGGTTGTTATGGGCGAGGTTAAGAAGGACGATCTTCCACCTATTAATGATAAGAAACCAGGGGAGAGGAGGAGGTTTCTTACCTTAAGGCCGAACTATCGGATGATCCCCTTGATATTCCTCCGATCCAAGTCATCCCCAAATATAACCACGTCTATCAAGGTACCTCATTTTCCACATCGATTGATCATAGTAAGAGAAAAAGCGATGAAACGGTGTTGGGTAATCCTATTCCCTTTGGTAGCAAGCCCAAGATTCCAAGGAATCATTTGACGACCGAGAAAACCTTGGAGATGATCAAGGAGGAAGAGTTGGAGGAGATCCAGAAGTATGGTGGTAAGCCACCCCGAGTTTATAAGCCTTTTTGTTGTATGTCTATTTTAGGCCCTTTGGAAGTTGTTTGCAAGTGCGGCCCTCGCGTTTTTTCTTCGTTAAATCTTGCATTTTGTGGAAGAAGTTTAATGTACCTGTAAGCAATGTTATTTTGTAAAAAAACTTGTCTTGATGTTTAACAATGTTTATTTACCTCCAAATACTTGTATTATTAGCATGTTGAAGGATAATAAAAGTTATAGGGGAACAACGTTAGTGTCCCCAATTCATTCCGAACTTTTAGGATTATTTAAGTGAAACCATGGTCAGATCTCTTGCATATCCCCATGCCCTCTGTGTCCTGGGGGATCAATTTGAATTCAAGTCTTCCTGTTGACTTCAGGATCGATTCGACCAGACCGAGGGTCGAATGATCTTGGTTATGGACACATAAGTCCTTTTATGCTCTCCCTCTAATCGTTAAAGGTTAGAGACACAAGGATCGAGCGGTCTTTAGTCGGGATGCACCTTTCACACTCGTCCATAATATTATACTCCTTCTCAAGTCGTGAGAATTAGAGTTGTATAAACAGGCATTCATGTTGTTTGCATCGATGTCATCCCCACTTTTGGTCTACAAAGTGCGTTCGGAGGTTCGAGCGTTGATATCAAGCTTGAATTTAGTCGACCCATATTTCCTTTCAGTTATTGAACGAGATCGACTCGTTGATAACTGGACCGGTAGGTTAGGGAGTAGGATTTTGACCTATGTTGGTCGAATCACAACATATAGCTATTACAGTAATAAGATAGAGTAGGAAAGAAGCTTTTATTCGTAGACAATAACGGGTGGCAAAACACACCTTATTATAATACTGAAATAGGAAAAACAAAAGTCCTATGAAAGATAATGTCGTAAATGCTCAGCATTCCATGCTCTTTGGAAGAGTTCACTATCAACAGTCACTAGCCTGATGTTTCCATTATCAAAATTCTATTGGATGACATAAGGCCCTTCCCACTTTGGGCCCATATGTATAGGAATTAAGAAGACCCGTTTTAGAACAATATCGCCAACATCGAAGGTCTTGGGTCAGACCCTCTTATTGTAATATCGAGCGACCCTACGCCGATGAGCTTCAGTGCAGAGATTTTCTTCTTCTCATTTTTCATCAATCATGTCTAATGATTCCAAGAGAAGGGCTTTATTTGATAGCGGGTCATAGTATGTAGTTCTAGGGGAAGAAACTTCAAGCATTATGGGAATGAATGCTTCCGAGCCATAAGAAAAAGCGAAAGGAGTATGATTATTGGCTGTCTTATGGGTGGTTCAATATGCCCAAAGGGCTAAAGGAAGCTCGTAGACCCATTTGCCTTTGGCTCATTCCAAGCGTTTCTTCAGGATATACTTGATAATTTTGTTTACGGCTTTAATCTATCGAATGGATTGCGGATGCGCAACCGCCGTGTACTTTTTCTCGATATGATACCATTCACTGAAGTCTCTAAATTCCGATCTGTTGAATTGAGTCGCATTATCAGTGATGATAGTCCGAGGTAAACCAAACTGACATATGATATTCCTGATAATGAAATTGATGACTCACTTTGTTGTGATCGTGGTTAACTGTTCGGCTTTCGCCCACTTTGTAAAGTAGTATACATCCGCCATCACATATTTTGCACCCCTTTTTGAGTATGGAAGACTTCCGATAATATCTATTCCCCAAACGGAAAATGGCGAAGGGCTGACCATCTAAGTGAGATCTGTTGGTCGGGACCCGTGGAATCTAAGCAAAGCTCTGGAATCTATCACATCGTGTAGAATAATTGGCCATGTCCTTTTTAACGGTCGGCCCCAAGTATCCATAAGCAGCATCTTCTCAGCCAGGGTTATCCTCCTGTATGAGCGCCACACTCCCCCTCATGCACTTCTTTCAATATTTTCTTGACATCATCATTAGCCATACAATGGAGCATCGAGACTGAGAAACCCCTTCTATAAAGTTAGTCTTGTTGGATGGTGTATCTGGAAGCTTGATGTACAAAGTCAAGGGCTCGTTTCTCATTCCTTTTTTCTGGGAGAGTTCTATGTAGGAGAAAATTCTTGATGGGGGTCATCTAGGATTCCTTTTTAGGTTCGGTTTCAGATTGGTCGACCTACATCCAATCTATGCTCGGAGCGCTAAAAGTTTCTATTAGGACTAATTCAGTCCCGCTCGGGTCATCACAACTAGTTAGTTTTTCAAATCAATCTGCCTTCTGGTTTTCTTCTATGGGAATGTAGGAGACGATATAGTGATCAAAGTCATTTAGTAACTCTTCGAACTACTTTAGATAGGTGGAAACTCGAACCCCATTGGTTTGATACTCATTTCGAACCCGAAATACAACAAGTCACGAACCACAGAAAATATTTAGCGTTGCTACTCTTAAGTCTCTCGCTAGCTTGAGTCCGACAATCAGGGCCTCGTACTCGGAGTGATTATTGGTTGCATAAAAATTCAGTCATAGGGCATAGTAGATCGACCGCCCTTCAGGAGTTAATAATACTACGTCGACGCAGGAACATCGATCGTTTCAGACCCCGTATGCATATAACTTCCATGTGTCCGATCTTAATTCGGTGCCCAGGGGCTTAGATCTATCATCCATGCTGTTGTCCTCTGGAGTAGTAAACTTGGCGATGAAGTCAGCCAGTGCTTGCCACCAGATGGACTTCTGCGGAACGAAGGTTAGGTTGAATTGACTTAGCTCGATGTTTCACTTGAGTAGTCTCCGGTTGCTTCGGTCTGTTGGAGGACCTGTCATAGCGGTTGGTCGGTGAACACCTTGATGAAGTGAGCCTGGAAGTAGTGATGGAGCTTTCATGATGCAATTAACTGACTATATGCGATCTTCTCAATCTTTGGATAGTTGCGTTCAGCACCTGTTAGTTTCTTACTCACCATAGTAAACCAGACGCTATACTCGATCTTCTTCTCGAACTAAGACTGAGCTAATTACATGCAGGGATACTCCCAGATACACAATTAGGCCTTCATGGTCGATTCGTTTGGAAAAGATAGGTAGTTTTTCTAGGTGGTCAAGTAAATTCTGTAAGGCTTTGACACACAGGTGTCCAAGCGAAGTTTTGTTTCCCTCTTTTGATCAATTCGAAGAAAGGCAGGCAATTGTCAGTTGCTTTGGATATGAATCGACCTATGGCTGTGACCTTTCCAGTCAAACTTTGCATGTCCTTGATTCATCTAGGTTCCTGGATTTCCTTGATGGCTAAAATCTATTCGGGAATGATTTCAATCTCTCGGGGGCTAACTGTGAAACTCAAGATCTTTCCCGATGCTACTCCAAAAGAGCACTTCAAGGGATTAAGCTTCATCCGATACCTTCAAAGAATGTTGAACATCTCCGATAGATCCCTAATGTGATCGGACGATTTCCTCGACTTTACCAACATATCGTCCACATAGACCTCCATCGTTCTTCCTATCTGATCATGAAACATTCGGTTGACCAAACACTGATAAGTCGCCCCATTTTTTTTAGTCCGAAAGGCATGACTACATAACAATATAGTCTAAGATCGATTATGAAGCTGGTGTGTTCTTGGTCAGGGAGATGCATTTTAATTTGGTTATACCACAAGTATGCATCCATAAATGAAAGAATCTTGTGTCCTACAGTTGATTCGACCAGTTGCTCGATCTTAGGCAGTGGGAAGTTGTCTTTAGGGCAAGCTTTATTTAAATATGAGAAGTCAATGCACATTTTCCATTCCCTATTGGCTTTCTTCAAAGTACAGGGTTTGCTATCCACTTGGGATAATTCGTGTCTCATAAGAACCCATTGGCTTGAAGCTTTCTGATTTCTTCTTTCAAACTCATGACCTTTTTGGGCCGAACATCCGCCTTTTCTGCTTTATATGGATATACTTAGGAACGATGCTGAGAGAGTGAGTCATGATGGAGGGTGAGATCCCACACATGTTAGCATGGGTCCACGCAAACACGCCAAGGTTGACGTGAAGAAATTCAGTTAACTCCCTCGTCCGGAGGGGGTCAAGGTGGGACCCGATCTTCAAGACACTAGTTCGGTCGTCATCGTCGATCGAGATCTACACTGTGGTTTCATTTGGGGTTGCCTTCCTATATACCGGTTCTTTTTCCTATCTTGAATCGATGTCCTCGAGTTGGAAAATGGACGGTCCTGGCCATGATGTTTTCTATAGTTCTATGCTTCCCTCCCCTCTGCATAGGGAGGATCGTTTTCTGATTCCTTACTGTCTTTGCTTCTAAGCTCTTCCCACTCTGCCGAATAGCATGCTCTTCTTGCCACTTAGTCCCCGTGCACCGTCCCAATCCCTTCATTGGTCGGGAATTTCAAAATTAGGCACTAAGGAGTCATGCAAGCTCTAAATTCTGCTAGGGTCGGTCGTCCTAAAAATGTTTTGTACTGGGACCTTATATTCATTACTACAAAAGGCAGAATACGAACTCTCCTGCAGTCTACGTCTCCCAATTCTACTGACAGATCCATCAGAACGACCAAATCGATAATCAATCCATTGAAGTCACATATCTGGCCCGTGCATGGCTTCAAATCTCTTAATTCCAATTTCATCCGGTCATCAGCTTGTTTGAACAAAATATTTATCGAACTTCCGTTGTCGACCAAAACCTTTCATACTATAGCCGGACCAATGATGGCTATTATGACCAACGGGTCGATACTCAGGGTTTCTACACCGATCGACTCTCGATCACATAAAATGAAGTCATCAGTCATCATCTTTATCTTTTTATAGGGCTTGCAGTTTCAGGGGTACGGGATTCTACAACATCGAGATGTTCTGCGGAGTTTACATATCGTTCCATAGTCCAAACGCTATTCCTCGCTGGATGAAGTCCTCCGACAATGGCATTAATCACTACCCCCTTAGCAATTTTTTGGGTAGTGGCTCTAGGCGCCGCCTGACTTTGCTTGGGAATGATGTTCCTTGCCCTCGTCTCTTGGGATCACCTTATACTCATCGAGCTTGCCTTCTCGAATCATATTTTCAACAATGTCTCATAGGTGACGGCATTCATTGGTGGCATTCCCATAAATCTCAAGGAACAAACAAAACTTCCCGGTCACCCGTTCTTTCTCTGTGGATTCACGCAAGGGTGGCTTCTTATACTGAACTGCACTACATGTGTTGAGATCGATGTTTTCAAGCGTATCGTTCAATGCCGTATACCTTTCAAATACTTGAAACTGGGGTCGTTTTCTGGAATTCCCTCTTTGTCCAGGGTTTCCGTTGGTTTCCTTTGGTTCGTTACCATTTCATTTTCCACGATTTCCAACATGTACTTCCAACTTTCTAAAATTATCCTCGGACTGCTTGACTACTACATTACTCTGAATGGGCTTAGTAGGCACGTCATTCGACCCATCCTTTCATCCAAATGCGCATCTTCCTGTCGTAACCAGATATTAGCCTTTTCATAGAACATCTCAATTGTCGTTGGTGGATTCCCAATCAAATACTTCCCAAACTCTATCCTTTTTTCGATACCGTCTACAGTGGCCATCAGGATTTTCTCGTGATTGGGTTTTACTACTTCGGTAGCAACTCGGTTGAATCTACTAAGGTAATTCCTTAGGGATTCACCCCTAGTTGTTTTATTATGAAAAGGGCTATAACATGCTTTGACTTAGAAGCATGGAGGCAGAATTGATTCAGGAATTTCTCACTTAAGTCCTTGAAATTTTGGGCTGATCTGGGGGGAAGTCGAGTGAACCACATGAGCACTACCCCGCCAAGGAAAATTGGAAAGGCTTTGCACTTGATGGTGTCAGGTGCTACAACCACCTCCATATGCCATGAATATCTCATCAAGTTTTGTTGCGGGTCGGGGGTTCCCTCATAGTGGCTCATCTGGGGTATACTAAATCTTCTGGGAAACTCCGCCTATAGAGTGTCATCTGTGAATGGCATATGGCTTCTGTCAATCCCCTAATCTTCATTCTTATACATTTTACTGTCATTCATGATTTTTCGTACCATGACAGTCAAATCTAGGGGGATAATTGCACATCGATCGGCTTCCTCGACTGATCGAACTCTCCCTGCTCCCTCTCCAGGCAATGTCACCTGAGTCGCCGTCTGGGCGGAACTCCCTCGACCTTTGACGTCCCGGTTATTCGCAGGACGTTTGAGAGGGACAACAGGATCTTGGGATACTTGAGTGGTATTTTGGTGAGTCGAAGGAGAGGTACTTTGATCCCGTTGAGTCGTTGAATCGATTTCCTCCAAATCGGCCAGATCGACCTGAGTTTGATCAGTTGTTCCTAGTAGGTTTGAACTCCCTTCCAATTGCAATTGTTGTATGTTTATTTTTAGTAGGCGTCGTGGTTGAAATCGATCTCTAGTTCCTTCGAATGATGAAGAACCTTCCGAGTTTTGGTCCAGCAAATGTAGGCAAGATTGTTGCTTCCTGAATTCTTACCATTACCTCGACATACGGCTCATGTCTTGTCTCAAGGATGCACTCTCCCGGACTTGAGCGTTTAACGATGTTGTTGTATCCCGTAGTTTATTCATCATGATCACAAACTCATCATGAGTAGAAAAAGCTGAGGGGGAAGCTTGATCCACTGCAGAAGGTTGTGCCGAAAGTGGTAATGTAGGCTGATCTGGGGTAGACCCCGCAATGGTTGGCCCCTCGGCTGCTTTTGCTAGCACAGAAGCTTGCGGTTGCTTTCGGCTAATGCGTGCTAAGGATTTGGCAACCATGGTTCAACGAAGTTGGAAAAGATGTAGGATCTCGTCTCGGACTTGGTTATCCGAAAGCAAAATCCTTTTAATGTTGAGAATATTAACGTTCTCAGTGAAAGCACCAAAGTGTTGCCACCAAAAAATGGTACAACACCCAAAAAATGAGATTGTGGAGAATAAACGAAGACAAATAAAAAAATGAAGAGAAAAGCGATCTGACACAAGTTTATAATGGTTCGGCGTTAACGAGCCTATGTCCACTTTGCAATCTCTTATATATGAAATGATCTATTACAGCTGAAACAGTTACCACGATAATATAATCTGAGATAGGCCAAAAGAGATCCCTCCTTCTCAGTCCAAAAGGTCTATTTATAAATACTATATCTTTAAATTGGTTGGGTTATGTGTTATCTGATCCAGATTTTTAGGAGAGCATGAAGAAACGTTCTTCTCGTAAAGAGTGGCATGATTTTAATGAGTTATGAAAGGTACAAGTTGATTTATTATTCAAGGATGGTTGGAAGCTGTCAATTAGGAGTGGGACCAAATCTTCAGGAGGATATTTGATCTGAAATCAAGCTTGGCCTGACTTGATCTGCCCGAAGACCACAGGCTCTAGCTGGCTTGCATATCGGTTTCCCGTGCTCGGCCTAAGTCTCAAGCTCGGGTCGAACCACCTATCGGTCGACTAGTTTCTTGGTCAGGGTCGTTCGGTCATTCACGTCCCTTTGGCTGAAGTTTATGATGTCAATGTATCTTGATCGCCTGGCCAAATGGCTGGTCAACAGCAAGGGCCTTCTATCATATTTCGGGAGATTCATCTTCTGTAAACGAAGGCACTAGCAAAGTAATCCCATATCACAAGTGTGTCGGAAGGAAAACACACTCCAAAGCATGCAACAGAGTCTGGAGAAGAGGAAAAGTTCACCGAAAGGGTATGATATCACTGTATCAGAAAAGGAGTCCTTGGATCTAACAAAAAAATTGACAATGTCGGGAAAGTTACTGTCGAAGATAGCTACCACTATAAGTCGAGAGTCTGCATATATCTATGCCTCTCGCAACATTTTAGACCGAAACCAAATGGTTTTGTCTAAAGATACCAATGAAGAAGGATAACCAATATCAAGGAAGCCTTCGTATCACCCTTAGGGAATCCACCGAAGCCGTTGCTGAACGAAACCCCCAAGGTCGAAGGTAAGCCAATCTACACCTATAAGTAGGACCCCAAAAGACCAAAATTGGGACTTTTGGTCCATTTTCAAAATTTGTAATCTAAATTGAGGAGGGAAACCCTAATTTCAAATTTGTATTGGTGAATTTTTCTAATTTCTTGTAATCTTGCTTCTCAACTAGCAATAAAGAGGATTCAAGAAATATGATCATTGGGTTTTAAACTTAAGAGAATGGAGCATGACTAATCACAGCTATTAACTCTCTTAATAGCTGGTAAAGGATGATTTATCTTCTACTTTCTTATTTTATCCTTCCAAATATATAGTGAGAAACCCGAAGAGAATAATTGCACCAATGTTAATAGTAATCTCTCCTACATGCGAGTCAATTACCATTTCCAATGAAAGCAGCTCCCCGTAGGAAGCTCATATCGAGTTCTGCCTCTCTTCGCTGGGTTTCCCATTATAGTTCATGAAAAAGTGCTAAAGTAGGAGCGAGTAATATGAAATCAAATGTATGTGTGGAAGCTTAGATGATGTGACATATTGTATTTGATATAACTATGAAAGTAAATATTCAATGAGACAAATATTAAGATATCATAGACAAGCAATATATAAATGTAGTAAATAAAAATAAACGACACCAAGAATTTTTTACTGGTTCGGAGCACCGTCCTACGTCCAGTCCTAGAATCCTTTTGCAATTTCACTAGGAAATACCCTCACTTCACCTGGAGGAATAGGTTTAAAAACACCTGAGCAGTAGAATGGGGACCTGAGCAGCAGAACAAGATTTCGCCTAGTAGCCGAAGGGGACTTCTTGCCTGAGCAGCAGAGTAGGACTTCACAAATTACAACAATAGCTTTGACTATATACGTGTTATGAATAATACAAATAATTCACGCTCTGAGTACATCCTTCCTATATTTTATCCTCAAATATATGAAGTTATTGTGAAGATTTAAAGGAAGTATATTGCTTTTGATTCAAGAAGTATGAATGTAGAATCAACGATTCAATATAATGAAAGTAGTTTTGAGAGCTTTTGAATGCAAAGATTATAAAGAAAATAGAATTATAAATTATAATAAGAATCGGTGATTTGGAAAGTGGTATTGAAGTGTTTTAATAGTTACAAAGAGTAGCAATCATTTGTGAAGAGTTTCAATCAAGAAAGCATCCATTTCTCTTTAATTTTGATTGAACTTTTCATGAAAAGAAGTGTCTCTTCGCTGGAAATGACAGTTGGTAAACATCAGTCGACTAGTAAAAAAAGTTCAGTCAAGTGGTGAGGAAGATCGTGTACACAAATGTGCACAAGTGCACAAAAATGTGCGAAACGACACCTACCAGTTGATTGTGGATTTATGACCAGTCAACTGGTCTATGCTCTGAAGCACAATTTGCACTTGTGTGCATTTGCGTATATATATGATCTTCGTGTATCTTCGTGTTAGTGTATAGTAATATATGAGGATAGATTTTAACATACTATAACACATCTAAAACACAATTAAATATATAACCATACACTTGTGAACTTGCATATCACTTCTTGATCTTCACTCTTTTCTTGTCATGAATCAAAACCCATGAACTAACATTCTCTCCCTTTTTGATTTATGACAACCTCTTGCAGATAGTATCAATGAGTATATTCCTCCCACTAAATATGTGATATTTATGAATTCTCTCCCCTGACTAACTGGCTGTAATATTTTCTTGCAGAAACTTGTTAGTATATCAATCTCTCTTCCCCTTTGTCATTGATAAAAAAGAATAGCAGCAAGACAGAAACACCGTAAATACAACAGATTCTTAGATTTACCCCTTCATTTTAGATTTGTTTACAAAGATATTAGAGACACCAAAATAACCTCCTCTTTGTTGTGATGTACATGCAAAAAAATATGATATATATATACACACACTTTGTTACCCACTTCCTCCGTTAGGTTCCAGAGGTTAGATGAAAGGTAACCATACCCAAGAGGATTTAATGGAACCTTTCAAAATGAAATTTTCATTATTAACCACTAAATTAAAATAATCATCGATATATTTTTCTGTGTTTTTCCAATTTATAGGAACCCGGATACTTAAATAACTTTTACTGGTATTTCCTTTCGTCCTTCTAGATTTATTATAAATATCTCTAGTCATAGAAGTATTCGAATTTCAATAAAAATTGGATCTTAGATTTACTAGTGCTTTAGTACTAGTAGTGATATTTTATTATACATAAAGCCATAACTAGTAGTTTTATTACATCCTAAACCACTTTTGTCATTTAAAGGTCGAGATCTAGATAAAATCATATTTAAATCATTTTGATGTTCATTAAATTTTGTGAACTTACTTGAATATTTTTTAAATTTGATTCCAAATTCGCGATTGGAATTCCCAAAAGAAACTTTGTTATTTATTAAATCATCAATTTCTTTATTTAATTCATAATTCCCTTTCTTTAACGTGCTGTTATCACATTAGAGACGATCAATTCGAGGTTCTGAATTATCTAAAGATGATTGTAATATATTATTTTATCTTTTGAAATCACAAATTTCATTTGAAAAAAAACCCGTTTTCTTTTTCAAATGTAGTATACTGTTCATCTACAAAATCTTAAGGATTCATAATTTTTTTTAAAAAAATACCATTTTGATTTTCTATATCCGTTTTTTCTTTTCTTAATTTATGATTTTCGAATTCAACGGATTTCATCTTCGCTAAAATAATAAAATTAAGTCTCCCTAATTCGTCATTATTTTTCATTAAAATTTGTAAATCAGAAACTAACTTTTTAATAGTCCTCATTTGTTGTAGCTTTGCGTGTACTTGACTTGTTGCTTGCTATATTTCGACTATATCCCTTTCTGGCCATTATTCTATGATGTTGTGATGATCAATAGAATACCTCGCTTTGATACCAATTGAAAAAAATGCTAGAGTGGGATCGAATAATATGGAATCAAATGTATGTGCGGAAGCTCAGATAATGTGATATACTATATATGATATAGTTATGCAAGTAAATATTTAATGAGATAAATATTAAGATATCACATATAAGCAATATGTAAATGCAGTAAATAAAAATAAATGACACCTGGAATTTTATATACTGGCTCGGACCACCGTTCTACGTCTAGTCCCAGACTTCTTCTGGAGTTTTACCAATCAATACCCTCACTTCACTCAGAGGAACATGTTAAAAAACACCTGATAAGCAGAACGAGGATCTGAGCAGTAGAACAGAGTTTTGCCTCAGCAGCCGAAGAGGACTACCTAAGAAGTAGAAAAAGACTTCATAAATTACAACAGTAGCTTTGACTATGTATGTGTTCTAAATAACACAGATAAGTCACACTTTGAGTACACTCTTCCTATAATCTTATCCTCAAATATATAAAGTAATTGTGAAGAATTAAAGGAAGTAGATTGCTTTAAAATCAAGAAGTATGAATGTAGAATCAACGATTCAAAGCAGTGAAAGTAGCTTTGAGAGCTTTTGACTGCAAAGAGTACAACGAATATAGAATGAAAAATTAAAATAAGATTTGAAGATTTGGAAGGTGATATTGAATTGTTTAAATAGTATATGAAGAGTAGCAATCATTTGTGAAGAATTTCAATCAAAAGAAGCATCCATTTCTCTTGAATTCCGACGGAAACTTTTCACGAAATGAAGTGTCTTTTCGCTGGCAAATGACAGTTGGTAAACATTAGTCGACCAGTAAAAAAGATCAGTCAACTAGTGAGGAAGATCATGTACACAAATGAGCACAAGTGCACAAAAATGTGTCGAATAGCACCTACCAGTTGACTTGTGGATTTTTGACCAGTCGACTGGTCTGTGCTCTGAAGCACAGTTTGCACTTGTGTGTATTTATGTGTGTGTGTGTATATATATATATATGATCTTCGTGTTAGTGTATAGTAATATATGATGATAGATTCTAACATACTATAACACATCTAAGACACAACTAAATAGCTAATATATACTTGTGAACTTGCATATCACTTCTTCTTGATCTTCCCTATATTCTTGTCATGAATCAAAAACCCACGAACAAACACTTCACTTCCTTCCCAGAAGAGTATCATCCCCCATAGAAAGGGTTGACATACCACATACACTGAAAGCCCAAAAACAAGCGCTGATATCCTTTAAGGGTACATCAAATGGTTTTCAATTCTACAGTGGGAATAAGTCACAAGATGTTAATCATTTTTGTAACACCCCACCTCCGCTAGGGTCACTCACAAAGGGAATGCACTAGGTTTGGTGAAGCATTATCAAGGTAAACATGCACAGAAATATCACAAGACAGAACATATAAAATAGCGAAAGTAAAATCGAATTTCCATAAACATTAATAATTAAGGTCTAAAGCCTTTTACATCAGAGTACATCAAAACCTGTCTTGCAATAGTAAAGAAGCATAAAGACTTTTTCTTAATTTATTCCCCAAATAAAACAGTAAAGTAGCCATAGCCAAGAAAAGTCCAAGCCATCCATGATGACCTTCAAGCAGAAGAAGTCCGAACTAAACAGCATTGTTTCCTTCCTGTAACCTGGAGGGGGGGGGGGAACGGAAGAAAAGAGGCGTAACAAAAAGGGTGAGTCAAAAAGACTGAGTAAGTCCTATCTACTTCCAGTATAAAAACAGGTAAAGGTAACATGACATGCATAAACTGAAAGTAAACATAAGGATAACTGCAAGATAGATAAACTAAACCAGGGTAGCCGGTTGAACTATTGTGGCAAGTTAAACTAAGGTATCATGATAAACTACGGTGTTATGATAAGTCAAGGTATCACATCGTCAGATTTCTATCGAGTACATTATCCCAAGGCATCTGCCCCGTCTAACATCCCACGGTATCTATTATGTATATTCTTCCTAGTTCTAACATGTATATTTACTCTGCACCCTCCGTACTAGTATCCCAGCCTTGTTATGTGTTAACCATGAATGTCCCTTACTCAAAGTCGTGTAATGGTCCATGTCAACCTAATATATCATATGTTTCTTTCCATGTATATAAGTTCAGTCCTTTGCCGTACCTCGTACGGGCTTCCTCATGTTGTATTATCCTTGAAATCGTTTGGACTGTCACACTTGTTCTAGCTAGGCTCTTCCATATGAATCATCGTTTGAACTACTAGGACTTACGCCACCTAGCACCACTAGGGATTACGCTTACCTATTGCACGCTTTCGTATTTCGGTTTGGGTTAAACCACCTAGGCCACTAGGGATTACGCTAACCCTCAACCGCGCCCTTTTTCCCACGCATTCATCGTGAATCGTTTTTCTATAACTGTATGCACATGTATCACATCGTGCCATCCGAGTCCTGTCACAGGGCAAAACAAGAAATACAAGACTCGGTCGGGAGCTTTAGATTTATCTGCCGATGCAGATACTAAGGTCTGCTTTTCTACACGTGGCTATGGTCCCACGAGACCCCTCCCTCAACTAGTGAAAGGCAACACAAGAGAAAATCTTGCATGAGAACTACACTCCGGCCAGCCCACATCCTACGGCCTACCTCACCCATAATTAGATAGCAATTATGGTCTGTTGGGTGTTCCCTGCCTTTCCGTACGTACACGCTTGACTCAAGATGGTAGATGATCGACGAACTTGCTATCTCGGGCACCTTATGTATTCGTCGACTCACTGCTATCCACCCCAGTCTTTAGGTCGCTCGCATAGCAACCAAGGCATATTCTTGGTTCTTCTACCGCAGACCTCAACCTCTCGTGAGCCTAGTATAATGACCTGGCAGCTCACAGAGGGATCCCAAGAATATCCTCACGTTCCCCGAAGCCGCTGCTTCGTTACCCAGTTCGTTGGAGCCTTTATCTAAATCAGATAGCCTGCTCCTACACGCATACTTAAACGTTGACCTAACGTATCGGGTTACTAATCTATCTAAGAAATGGTCCATATTTCCTTGACTAAGAATTATTACTTAGTTTCCCTTAACTAAGGTTTACCACTTAGCCTTATTTCCATAATCCTTGTTAATGATGGTTATTTACCTAATCCTCCGAATTAGGGTTTATCTAATGGGTTAAGTGTTATCATTCAAGTCCATGACTTAACCCTATCGAGTCAAATCGGTCAAGTACCAGTTTACTTTAATCCTATCGGATTATCTTGCTAGATTGATTAAGCATAGATTATCTTAATCCCATCCAATTATCGAGTCGGATTGGTTAAGTATAGGCTGGCTTAACCCCATCCTCTAATTGTACTAGAATGGTTAAGTATACTCTAAGAAGGTCTTGTGACTTAACCTTATTAGGTCCGCGTATTAGATTGGTTAAGTGTGGATCACTTAATCCTCATCAAATCATCATGTATAATTGGTTAAGTATAAGTTGCTTAACCCCATTAGATTATCATGTTAAGTTGGTTGAGTATTGGTTACTTAACCTCATTGAATTACCAAGTTTAGTTTGGTTAAGTGTTTAGCTTAACCCCATCGAATTACCGTGTCGAGATTAGTTAAGTGTCAATTACTTAACCCCGTTTAATTACCGTGTTTAGTTTAGTTAAGCCTTAATTACTTGACCCCATCTAATTACCAAGTCGGATTAGTTAAGTGTAACTTACTTAACCCCATCTAATTACCAAGTCGTATAAAAATGGTTAAGTGTCATTAGGCAAATCAAATCACTTAACCTACCCAACCTTGTCGTGTTTTGTTAAGTATCATTAGCCTAATCAATTTACTTAACCCCTTTATCCATGTCATATTTGGTTAAGAGTCATTAATCAAATTAACTTAACCCTATCATGTGACATTAATTACTTAATGCACCCCCAACCTCTCACATTAGACTTTGTTGTGGTTACTAGTTAAGCCGGTCGGTTCCGGGTAGCTTTACACCACAACTTGGTCTAACCTCGGGTTCAAGCACAACATGACCAACTTCTCACATTGAGTCCTATTGTTTGCAACTACTAGTTAGGCCGGTCGGTTCCAGGTAGTTTTACGTTGCAAACTCAACCCAACCTCGAGTTGGCCACTTTCATGTTTAGTCTAGTGTCATGTTCATAGTCAAGTTTTCAAGCAATTGGGTAGACCTAACTTAATAGGTAAATTCCCAATGGGTAGACCTAACTTAATAGGTAAATTCCCAAGCTTATGTTTTTATGCATACTTACATGTTACATTTAATGTTACATGTTGTCATGTTATACCCATTTAACCCAAATCATGTTTCACATCATATTTTTATGAAACTTCAAGTTAAGTTTTTCATATATATTCATGCTCGTCTAACCTAACCCCAAAACGTGTTTCCAACGTAAGTATAGACGAGTCAACATAATAGGAATACTATGACTACAAATTGGCCTTGATCATGCATAGTGTCATAAAAAGGGGTTTTGGTCACAAACACACAAAATGTCACAAGGGAATTTGGCCACAAACATGCATATTATCAAAAAGGGTTTGGCCATAAACATGCACAACTTAAAAGAGGGGATTGGCCACAAGCATGCATAATCTCATAAAGGATTTGGCCACAAACTTGCATGATAGCATAAGGGGTTTGGGTTCATAAACATGCATAAGCCCCAAAATCTTGCCTTAGCCAATGTTTCACAAGTAAAGTGGTTCCTAAAGGTTCATTCTAGCATTTCATGCATAAAGATCCAAACTTGCAAGTTAAACTAGGTTATGCATAGCATGAGAGGCCTGATTAAGTCACTCACATGGCCTAAAATCATAAAAATGAACACAAGAGGCAAGGTAAGGTTCATATAGGTTCGCATAATCATGTTTAGCCTCATTTTATCTCATGTCATTATCAAAACTACCGTTTCCATCTAAAAGTAGCTAGAACTTACCTAGGCAAGGCTTAGAAAAGGGGTCATGCATCATCTTGACGAAGAAAGGTGGATCCTTTGAAGAAGAACCTTCATGAAACTCACATAGCAATGTTGATTTGGCCTCTATTTGGTGTAGCAAGCTTGCACCTTTTGATTTGAACCCGATTTGAATGCATAGGCTCTAGGGATTTGAGATGGAGGCCATGAGAGTAGAAATTTGGCCATAGTTTAGTTATATGAGTGAATAATGAGGGTTTAGGGGTAGATTTAGGGTCTTTTTATAGAGATTAGGATAGTTTTAGGCCCTTAGATTAACCCTAGGACCAACCTGAACCGTCAGATTTCAAGCCAGGCCCAAAAACCTAGCCAAGATAGAAAATAGGTGCACCAGGCCAGAATCAGCCGACAGGGCAAGTCGACAGCCCTGTCGACATGCCTGTCGACATGCATGTCGACAGCCCTGTCGACAGCCAGTCGACTTGTTTGGGCGGGAATTTTCCCGCCTGGCCCCATCTCTGCATGTTTCGAAATTCAAATTTCCCGAAAACTTCTTTGGGCCTTAACCGGGTCATACGGACTCCGATTTACAAAATTTCGGACTCTATTTCGCGTATTTTTCCGAGACGAACGCAATGGAATAGCCCGTTTTACTTGATTCAGAATTTAAAATTAAATTCTGCCTTGATTCTCGTTTTAACATGTTATCGAAATACGAGTTGTTACATTCTCCCCACCTTTTAGGATTTCGTCCCCGAAATCTCTAAGTTAGGAAGAACATATCCTACCATCCATCATCCATCTACTCAAAACATCATCCACGAGCAACCATTGTCCTTAGATGATTTCTAATGCTGTATGAATATATGCAAAACGTGTGTGTACATGTTCCTTAGCTAATGCTAATGATCAGGCCTGAATAATCTTTCTAATGCAAAAATATGTATAGTGCCATGAATCCAACATGTATGCGAATAGTCCTAGTCATATAGATACTATATGTATGCACCATCATTCATTCATATGCAACAACCGCATGATAACACATTCGATTTCATCCATAAACAAGTATAAATGCTCGTGCATATGCAACATGAAACGTGATCGCGTCAATCTAGTACCTAACATGTATTCGCGCATCCACGAGCAACCACTTGCAACCATTTGCAATCATATCAATCATAACATGTCTCAAATACATGTTTACATCCATAGCGTTCTACCTAAGGTTCCCAAAATAAGATCGGGAAGATAAACAAGACAAACTCCTTACGGGGTTTGTAACAGAAACAGGACCGAGAGGATATCCGCCAAGCGATAGCATGCAAGTAAGCTTTACAGGTGAACCAAGGATCAAAGATATACTCTTAAAAAGAGAAGTGATGCGCTCGTCCAAGCCGCATTTCCATGAGCTTAATTCCATCGTGCCTTGACCGCCTTTGACTTCATGATTTCGTAGTTCCTTGCTTCCTATTTCCAAGGTATGAGTGGAACTCATTTCACTGTCGCCTCTCGTTTTACTTTCACTTATTCTTCCCCTAGTATGCTCGGCTCACACATGTCTGCGTACTCATACAAGCTCTCCAAAATTCACTAGTGAATTCTGGATCTCGTTTTCCGATGCCAATCCATGTTGCCAAGGGTTCTTACTAAGGTGATTCCCATAACTCATGCATAATCGAAACGAACCATCCGCCTTAGCAGTGAATTCTATTCGAGCGGATTACCAACAACTGCATCCCGGGATTCTAGGTAACAACTATGACAGAACCCAAAAAGGTTACACGAGAATTCGAGGGTATCACCAAGATGAGTCGGGAATCTAACTACCCTCTTTCCAAAACCGAGAATGGCACCCCTTATTGGGTGACCACTTTATCCTTAGAATCTATCCGTAGTTGAGACATGTCATTCTCAAATCCAAAAAGTCATGAAGGAATGGACCAACTCTCCAACCAGATTTTTGGGACAAAACTGGGATCCTCTACCATGCTAGTACTAAGGTGCAGAGACTCAACTATCCAAGCAGACTTAAGTGATACAATGATCAAGACAAAGTCTGGACGGGATGATAGAAAAGTACGACTAAACCTTTACCAGAAACGGCACCATTTCTTTTAGGTACCCTAGAAATGAGAGCGTACTATTTCCCTCTCCGCTGATCTTGTCCTTGTCCTCCTCGATGGACTAAGCCATAACAACAGTTGCTTATCCTTAAGTTGGTATCCTTTACCCTTACTCTTATTATCCTTTCTTGTAACTTCGGTAACAAGTCTCTCGAGAACCACCTCCATCGTACGGGAAACACCTACGTGGCTAGACAAAGGTTAGTCATAGTTAGAACTACTGTGACCACAGATGGAGGAAAGAAAAGAAACGAGATTCAATCAAGGAATCAAAGGATGGTGCTAATGGCTTTTTGGGGAATAGCCTTTTTCTTTTTAAAAGAAAATTTTCTTGAAAAATGCTTCTTTATAAACGGATTTTCAAATAGTTTTCAGAAGGTTTTAAAAACTTTTGCCCAGTCTGGTAACCTTCTGCTCTGATACCAAATGTAACACCCCACCTCCGCTAGGGTCACTCACAAAGGGAATGCACTAGGTTTGGTGAAGCATTATCAAGGTAAACATGCATAGAAATATCACAAGACAGAACATATAAAATAGCGAAAGTAAAATCGAATTTCCATAAACATTAATAATTAAGGTCTAAAGCCTTTTACATCAGAGTACATCAAAACCTGTCTTGCAATAGTAAAGAAGCATAAAGACTTTTTCATAATTTATTCCCCAAATAAAACAGTAAAGTAGCCATAGCCAAGAAAAGTCCAAGCCATCCATGATGACCTTCAAGCAGAAGAAGTCCGAACTAAACAGCATTGTTTCCTTCCTGTAACCTGGAGGGGGGCGGGGGAAACGGAAGAAAAGAGGCGAAACAAAACGGGTCAGTCAAAAAGACTGAGTAAGTCCTATCTACTTCCAGTATAAAAACAGGTAAAGGTAACATGACATGCATAAACTGAAAGTAAACATAAGGATAACTGCAAGATAGATAAACTAAACCAGGGTAGCCGGTTGAACTATTGTGGCAAGGTAAACTAAGGTATCATGATAAACTACGGTGTTATGATAAGTCAAGGTATCACATCGTCAGATTTCTATCGAGTACATTATCCCAAGGCATCTGCCCCGTCTAACATCCCACGGTATCTATTATGTATATTCTTCCTAGTTCTAACATGTATATTTACTCTGCACCCTCTGTACTAGTATCCCAGCCTTGTTATGTGTTAACCATGAATGTCCCTTACTCAAAGTCGTGTAATGGTCCATGTCAACCTAATATATCATATGTTTCTTTCCATGTATATAAGTTCAGTCCTTTGCCGTACCTCGTACGGGCTTCCTCATGTTGTATTATCCTTGAAATCGTTTGGACTGTCACACTTGTTCTAGCTAGGCTCTTCCATATGAATCATCGTTTGAACTACTAGGACTTACGCCACCTAGCACCACTAGGGATTACGCTTACCTATTGCACGCTTTCGTATTTCGGTTTGGGTTAAACCACCTAGGCCACTAGGGATTACGCTAACCCTCAACCGTGCCCTTTTTCCCACGCATTCATCGTGAATCGTTTTTCTATAACTGTATGCACATGTATCACATCGTGCCATCCGAGTCCTGTCACAGGGCAAAACAAGAAATACAAGACTCGGTCGGGAGCTTTAGATTTATCTGCCGATGCAGATACTAAGGTCTGCTTTTCTACACGTGGCTATGGTCCCACGAGACCCCTCCCTGAACTAGTGAAAGGCAACACAAGAGAAAATCTTGCATGAGAACTACACTCCGGCCAGCCCACATCCTACGGCCTACCTCACCCATAATTAGATAGCAATTATGGTCTGTTGGGTGTTCCCTGCCTTTCCGTACGTACACGCTTGACTCAAGATGGTAGATGATCGACGAACTTGCTATCTCGGGCACCTTATGTATTCGTCGACTCACTGCTATCCACCCCAGTCTTTAGGTCGCTCGCATAGCAACCAAGGCATATTCTTGGTTCTTCTACCGCAGACCTCAACCTCTCGTGAGCCTAGTATAATGACCTGGCAGCTCACAGAGGGATCCCAAGAATATCCTCACGTTCCCCGAAGCCGCTGCTTCGTTACCCAGTTCGTTGGAGCCTTTATCTAAATCAGATAGCCTGCTCCTACACGCATACTTAAACGTTGACCTAACGTATCGGGTTACTAATCTATCTAAGAAATGGTCCATATTTCCTTGACTAAGAATTATTACTTAGTTTCCCTTAACTAAGGTTTACCACTTAGCCTTATTTCCATAATCCTTGTTAATGATGGTTATTTACCTAATCCTCCGAATTAGGGTTTATCTAATGGGTTAAGTGTTATCATTCAAGTCCATGACTTAACCCTATCGAGTCAAATCGGTCAAGTACCAGTTTACTTTAATCCTATCGGATTATCTTGCTAGATTGATTAAGCATAGATTATCTTAATCCCATCCAATTATCGAGTCGGATTGGTTAAGTATAGGCTGGCTTAACCCCATCCTCTAATTGTACTAGAATGGTTAAGTATACTCTAAGAAGGTCTTGTGACTTAACCTTATTAGGTCCGCGTATTAGATTGGTTAAGTGTGGATCACTTAATCCTCATCAAATCATCATGTATAATTGGTTAAGTATAAGTTGCTTAACCCCATTAGATTATCATGTTAAGTTGGTTGAGTATTGGTTACTTAACCTCATTGAATTACCAAGTTTAGTTTGGTTAAGTGTTTAGCTTAACCCCATCGAATTACCGTGTCGAGATTAGTTAAGTGTCAATTACTTAACCCCGTTTAATTACCGTGTTTAGTTTAGTTAAGCCTTAATTACTTAACCCCATCTAATTACCAAGTCGGATTAGTTAAGTGTAAATTACTTAACCCCATCTAATTACCAAGTCGTATAAAAATGGTTAAGTGTCATTAGGCAAATCAAATCACTTAACCTACCCAACCTTGTCGTGTTTTGTTAAGTATCATTAGCCTAATCAATTTACTTAACCCCTTTATCCATGTCATATTTGGTTAAGAGTCATTAATCAAATTAACTTAACCCTATCATGTGACATTAATTACTTAATGCACCCCCAACCTCTCACATTAGACTTTGTTGTGGTTACTAGTTAAGCCGGTCGGTTCCGGGTAGCTTTACACCACAACTTGGTCTAACCTCGGGTTCAAGCACAACATGACCAACTTCTCACATTGAGTCCTATTGTTTGCAACTACTAGTTAGGCCGGTCGGTTCCGGGTAGTTTTACGTTGCAAACTCAACCCAACCTCGAGTTGGCCACTTTCATGTTTAGTCTAGTGTCATGTTCATAGTCAAGTTTTCAAGCAATTGGGTAGACCTAACTTAATAGGTAAATTCCCAATGGGTAGACCTAACTTAATAGGTAAATTCCCAAGCTTATGTTTTTATGCATACTTACATGTTACATTTAATGTTACATGTTGTCATGTTATACCCATTTAACCCAAATCATGTTTCACATCATATTTTTATGAAACTTCAAGTAAAGTTTTTCATATATATTCATGCTCGTCTAACCTAACCCCAAAACGTGTTTCCAACGTAAGTATAGATGAGTCAACATAATAGGAATACTATGACTACAAATTGGCCTTGATCATGCATAGTGTCATAAAAAGGGGTTTTGGTCACAAACACACAAAATGTCACAAGGGAATTTGGCCACAAACATGCATATTATCAAAAAGGGTTTGGCCATAAACATGCACAACTTAAAAGAGGGGATTGGCCACAAGCATGCATAATCTCATAAAGGATTTGGCCACAAACTTGCATGATAGCATAAGGGGTTTGGGTTCATAAACATGCATAAGCCCCAAAATCTTGCCTTAGCCAATGTTTCACAAGTAAAGTGGTTCCTAAAGGTTCATTCTAGCATTTCATGCATAAAGATCCAAACTTGCAAGTTAAACTAGGTTATGCATAGCATGAGAGGCATGATTAAGTCACTCACATGGCCTAAAATCATAAAAATGAACACAAGAGGCAAGGTAAGGTTCATATAGGTTCGCATAATCATGTTTAGCCTCATTTTATCTATGTCATTATCAAAACTACCGTTTCCATCTAAAAGTAGCTAGAACTTACCTAGGCAAGGCTTAGAAAAGGGGTCATGCATCATCTTGACGAAGAAAGGTGGATCCTTTGAAGAAGAACCTTCATGAAACTCACATAGCAATGTTGATTTGGCCTCTATTTGGTGTAGCAAGCTTGCACCTTTTGATTTGAACCCGATTTGAATGCATAGGCTCTAGGGATTTGAGATGGAGGCCATGAGAGTAGAAATTTGGCCATAGTTTAGTTACATGAGTGAATAGTGAGGGTTTAGGGGTAGATTTAGGGTCTTTTTATAGAGATTAGGATAGTTTTAGGCCCTTAGATTAACCCTAGGACCAACCTGAACCGTCAGATTTCAAGCCAGGCCCAAAAACCTAGCCAAGATAGAAAATAGGTGCACCAGGCCAGAATCAGCCGACAGGGCAAGTCGACAGCCCTGTCGACATGCCTGTCGACATGCCTGTCGACATGCATGTCGACAGCCCTGTCGACAGCCAGTCGACTTGTTTGGGCGGGAATTTTCCCGCCTGGCCCCATCTCTGCATGTTTCGAAATTCAAATTTCCCGAAAACTTCTTTGGGCCTTAACCGGGTCATACGGACTCCGATTTACAAAATTTCGGACTCTATTTCGCGTATTTTTCCGAGACGAACGCAATGGAATAGCCCGTTTTACTTGATTCAGAATTTAAAATTAAATTCTGCCTTGATTCTCGTTTTAACATGTTATCGAAATACGAGTTGTTACATTCTCCCCACCTTTTAGGATTTCGTCCCCGAAATCTCTAAGTTAGGAAGAACATATCCTACCATCCATCATCCATCTACTCAAAACATCATCCACGAGCAACCATTGTCCTTAGATGATTTCTAATGCTGTATGAATATATGCAAAACGTGTGTGTACATGTTCCTTAGCTAATGCTAATGATCAGGCCTGAATAATCTTTCTAATGCAAAAATATGTATAGTGCCATGAATCCAACATGTATGCGAATAGTCCTAGTCATATAGATACTATATGTATGCACCATCATTCATTCATATGCAACAACCGCATGATAACACATTCGATTTCATCCATAAACAAGTATAAATGCTCGTGCATATGCAACATGAAACGTGATCGCGTCAATCTAGTACCTAACATGTATTCGCGCATCCACGAGCAACCACTTGCAACCATTTGCAATCATATCAATCATAACATGTCTCAAATACATGTTTACATCCATAGCGTTCTACCTAAGGTTCCCAAAATAAGATCGGGAAGATAAACAAGACAAACTCCTTACGGGGTTTGTAACAGAAACAGGACCGAGAGGATATCCGCCAAGCGATAGCATGCAAGTAAGCTTTACAGGTGAACCAAGGATCAAAGATATACTCTTAAAAAGAGAAGTGATGCGCTCGTCCAAGCCGCATTTCCATGAGCTTAATTCCATCGTGCCTTGACCGCCTTTGACTTCATGATTTCGTAGTTCCTTGCTTCCTATTTCCAAGGTATGAGTGGAACTCATTTCACTGTCGCCTCTCGTTTTACTTTCACTTATTCTTCCCCTAGTATGCTCGGCTCACACATGTCTGCGTACTCATACAAGCTCTCCAAAATTCACTAGTGAATTCTGGATCTCGTTTTCCGATGCCAATCCATGTTGCCAAGGGTTCTTACTAAGGTGATTCCCATAACTCATGCATAATCGAAACGAACCATCCGCCTTAGCAGTGAATTCTATTCGAGCGGATTACCAACAACTGCATCCCGGGATTCTAGGTAACAACTATGACAGAACCCAAAAAGGTTACACGAGAATTCGAGGGTATCACCAAGATGAGTCGGGAATCTAACTACCCTCTTTCCAAAACCGAGAATGGCACCCCTTATTGGGTGACCACTTTATCCTTAGAATCTATCCGTAGTTGAGACATGTCATTCTCAAATCCAAAAAGTCATGAAGGAATGGACCAACTCTCCAACCAGATTTTTGGGACAAAACTGGGATCCTCTACCATGCTAGTACTAAGGTGCAGAGACTCAACTATCCAAGCAGACTTAAGTGATACAATGATCAAGACAAAGTCTGGACGGGATGATAGAAAAGTACGACTAAACCTTTACCAGAAACGGCACCATTTCTTTTAGGTACCCTAGAAATGAGAGCGTACTATTTCCCTCTCCGCTGATCTTGTCCTTGTCCTCCTCGATGGACTAAGCCATAACAACAGTTGCTTATCCTTAAGTTGGTATCCTTTACCCTTACTCTTATTATCCTTTCTTGTAACTTCGGTAACAAGTCTCTCGAGAACCACCTCCATCGTACGGGAAACACCTACGTGGCTAGACAAAGGTTAGTCATAGTTAGAACTACTGTGACCACAGATGGAGGAAAGAAAAGAAACGAGATTCAATCAAGGAATCAAAGGATGGTGCTAATGGCTTTTTGGGGAATAGCCTTTTTCTTTTTAAAAGAAAATTTTCTTGAAAAATGCTTCTTTATAAACGGATTTTCAAATAGTTTTCAGAAGGTTTTAAAAACTTTTGCCCAGTCTGGTAACCTTCTGCTCTGATACCAAATGTAACACCCCACCTCCGCTAGGGTCACTCACAAAGGGAATGCACTAGGTTTGGTGAAGCATTATCAAGGTAAACATGCATAGAAATATCACAAGACAGAACATATAAAATAGCGAAAGTAAAATCGAATTTCCATAAACATTAATAATTAAGGTCTAAAGCCTTTTACATCAGAGTACATCAAAACCTGTCTTGTAATAGTAAAGAAGCATAAAGACTTTTTCATAATTTATTCCCCAAATAAAACAGTAAAGTAGCCATAGCCAAGAAAAGTCCAAGCCATCCATGATGACCTTCAAGCAGAAGAAGTCCGAACTAAACAGCATTGTTTCCTTCCTGTAACCTGGAGGGGGGCGGGGGAAACGGAAGAAAAGAGGCGAAACAAAACGGGTCAGTCAAAAAGACTGAGTAAGTCCTATCTACTTCCAGTATAAAAACAGGTAAAGGTAACATGACATGCATAAACTGAAAGTAAACATAAGGATAACTGCAAGATAGATAAACTAAACCAGGGTAGCCGGTTGAACTATTGTGGCAAGGTAAACTAAGGTATCATGATAAACTACGGTGTTATGATAAGTCAAGGTATCACATCGTCAGATTTCTATCGAGTACATTATCCCAAGGCATCTGCCCCGTCTAACATCCCACGGTATCTATTATGTATATTCTTCCTAGTTCTAACATGTATATTTACTCTGCACCCTCTGTACTAGTATCCCAGCCTTGTTATGTGTTAACCATGAATGTCCCTTACTCAAAGTCGTGTAATGGTCCATGTCAACCTAATATATCATATGTTTCTTTCCATGTATATAAGTTCAGTCCTTTGCCGTACCTCGTACGGGCTTCCTCATGTTGTATTATCCTTGAAATCGTTTGGACTGTCACACTTGTTCTAGCTAGGCTCTTCCATATGAATCATCGTTTGAACTACTAGGACTTACGCCACCTAGCACCACTAGGGATTACGCTTACCTATTGCACGCTTTCGTATTTCGGTTTGGGTTAAACCACCTAGGCCACTAGGGATTACGCTAACCCTCAACCGCGCCCTTTTTCCCACGCATTCATCGTGAATCGTTTTTCTATAACTGTATGCACATGTATCACATCGTGCCATCCGAGTCCTGTCACAGGGCAAAACAAGAAATACAAGACTCGGTCGGGAGCTTTAGATTTATCTGCCGATGCAGATACTAAGGTCTGCTTTTCTACACGTGGCTATGGTCCCACGAGACCCCTCCCTCAACTAGTGAAAGGCAACACAAGAGAAAATCTTGCATGAGAACTACACTCCGGCCAGCCCACATCCTACGGCCTACCTCACCCATAATTAGATAGCAATTATGGTCTGTTGGGTGTTCCCTGCCTTTCCGTACGTACACGCTTGACTCAAGATGGTAGATGATCGACGAACTTGCTATCTCGGGCACCTTATGTATTCGTCGACTCACTGCTATCCACCCCAGTCTTTAGGTCGCTCGCATTGCAACCAAGGCATATTCTTGGTTCTTCTACCGCAGACCTCAACCTCTCGTGAGCCTAGTATAATGACCTGGCAGCTCACAGAGGGATCCCAAGAATATCCTCACGTTCCCCGAAGCCGCTGCTTCGTTACCCAGTTCGTTGGAGCCTTTATCTAAATCAGATAGCCTGCTCCTACACGCATACTTAAACGTTGACCTAACGTATCGGGTTACTAATCTATCTAAGAAATGGTCCAAATTTCCTTGACTAAGAATTATTACTTAGTTTCCCTTAACTAAGGTTTACCACTTAGCCTTATTTCCATAATCCTTGTTAATGATGGTTATTTACCTAATCCTCCGAATTAGGGTTTATCTAATGGGTTAAGTGTTATCATTCAAGTCCATGACTTAACCCTATCGAGTCAAATCGGTCAAGTACCAGTTTACTTTAATCCTATCGGATTATCTTGCTAGATTGATTAAGCATAGATTATCTTAATCCCATCCAATTATCGAGTCGGATTGGTTAAGTATAGGCTGGCTTAACCCCATCCTCTAATTGTACTAGAATGGTTAAGTATACTCTAAGAAGGTCTTGTGACTTAACCTTATTAGGTCCGCGTATTAGATTGGTTAAGTGTGGATCACTTAATCCTCATCAAATCATCATGTATAATTGGTTAAGTATAAGTTGCTTAACCCCATTAGATTATCATGTTAAGTTGTTTGAGTAATGGTTACTTAACCTCATTGAATTACCAAGTTTAGTTTGGTTAAGTGTTTAGCTTAACCCCATCGAATTACCGTGTCGAGATTAGTTAAGTGTCAATTACTTAACCCCGTTTAATTACCGTGTTTAGATTAGTTAAGCCTTAATTACTTAACCCCATCTAATTACCAAGTCGGATTAGTTAAGTGTAAATTACTTAACCCCATCTAATTACCAAGTCGTATAAAAATGGTTAAGTGTCATTAGGAAAATCAAATCACTTAACCTACCAAACCTTGTCGTGTTTTGTTAAGTATCATTAGCCTAATCAATTTACTTAACCCCTTTATCCATGTCATATTTGGTTAAGAGCCATTAATCAAATTAACTTAACCCTATCATGTGACATTAATTACTTAATGCACCCCAACCTCTCACATTAGACTTTGTTGTGGTTACTAGTTAAGCCGGTCGGTTCCGGGTAGCTTTACACCACAACTTGGTCTAACCTCGGGTTCAAGCACAACATGACCAACTTCTCACATTGAGTCCTATTGTTTGCAACTACTAGTTAGGCTGGTCGGTTCAGGGTAGTTTTACGTTGCAAACTCAACCCAACCTCGAGTTGGCCACTTTCATGTTTAGTCTAGTGTCATGTTCATAGTCAAGTTTTCAAGCAATTGGGTAGACCTAACTTAATAGGTAAATTCCCAATGGGTAGACCTAACTTAATAGGTAAATTCCCAAGCTTATGTTTTTATGCATACTTACATGTTACATTTAATGTTACATGTTGTCATGTTATACCCATTTAACCCAAATCATGTTTCACATCATATTTTTATGAAACTTCAAGTTAAGTTTTTCATGTATATTCATGCTGGTCTAACCTAACCCCAAAACGTGTTTCCAACGTAAGTATAGACGAGTCAACATAATAGGAATACTATGACTACAAATTGGCCTCGATCATGCATAGTGTCATAAAAAGGGGTTTTGGTCACAAACACACAAAATGTCACAAGGGAATTTGGCCACAAACATGCATATTATCAAAAAGGGTTTGGCCATAAACATGCACAACTTAAAAGAGGGGATTGGCCACAAGCATGCATAATCTCATAAAGGATTTGGCCACAAACTTGCATGATAGCATAAGGGGTTTGGGTTCATAAACATGCATAAGCCCCAAAATCTTGCCTTAGCCAATGTTTCACAAGTAAAGTGGTTCCTAAAGGTTCATGCTAGCATTTCATGCATAAAGATCCAAACTTGCAACTTAAACTAGGTTATGCATAGCATGAGAGGCATGATTAAGTCACTCACATGGCCTAAAATCATAAACATGAACACAAGAGGCAAGGTAAGGTTCATATAGGTTCGCATAATCATGTTTAGCCTCATTTTATCTCATGTCATTATCAAAACTACCGTTTCCATCTAAAAGTAGCTGGAACTTACCTAGGCAAGGCTTAGAAAAGGGGTCATGCATCATCTTGACGAAGAAAGGTGGCTCCTTTGAAGAAGAACCTTCATGAAACTCGCATAGCAATGTTGATTTGGCCTCTATTTGGTGTAGCAAGCTTGCACCTTTTGATTTGAACCCGATTTGAATGCATAGGCTCTAGGGATTTGAGATGGAGGCCATGAGAGTAGAAATTTGGCCATAGTTTAGTTACATGAGTGAATAATGAGGGTTTAGGGGTAGGTTTAGGGTCTTTTTATAGAGATTAGGATAGTTTTAGGCCCTTAGATTAACCCTAGGACCAACCTGAACCGTCAGATTTCAAGCCAGGCCCAAAAACCTAGCCAAGATAGAAAATAGGTGTACCAGGCCAGAATCAGCGGACAGGGCAAGTCGACAGCCCTGTCGACATGCCTGTCGACATGCCTGTCGACATGCATGTCGACATGCCTATCGACATGCATGTCGACAGCCCTGTCGACAGCCAAGTCGACTTGTTTGGGCGGGAATTTTCCCGCCTGGCCCCATCTCTGCATGTTTCGAAATTCAAATTTCCCGAAAACTTCTTTGGGCCTTAACCGGGTCATACGGACTCCGATTTACAAAATTTCGGACTCTATTTCGCGTATTTTTCCGAGACGAACGCAATGGAATAGCCCGTTTTACTTGATTCAGAATTTAAAATTAAATTCTGCCTTGATTCTCGTTTTAACATGTTATCGAAATACGAGTTGTTACAATTTTAGTGGCAAGCAGTTTGTTCGTTCAAAGATAATTTTGAAGTGTTAACCATTTCTATGACTAACAACAGGTATTCGTGATTTTTTGTCAACTTCCAACGAACCATCAAAATTCATCGGAAGCCATCACTCCTACCTGTTGGAATAATAAGATTTTCTGGTAGTATCTTCAAGATTATCGAACTCACATGCAAAACAATAATTTAGAAAATATCATGCATATCAGGATTGAGTACTATTTTGTAATCATGAGTTTCTTCATTAAATGAGAAAATAAATGCATAACTCCGAGTCTAGTTAGGGTATTTAATTCTCCGATGGTATACTAATCACCGTATTTAACGAGTCGTTTAATTTCCAATTTGTGTATAGTTTTTCTTTTCTCATCCTTCAGTTTTACTAGTATTTTCTAACATGTTTTACTTTCGAAATGACATTGTAATTCAATTTAATGTACTTTTCAGTAGCATTGACTTGTTTTAGTCATGGTAATTTTCCATATCGGAATTTCCATTTTAATTTTGTCATATTTCCCAATTTTCCAAAATGGTTGCTTTATATTTTCTAATTTATAATATTGACATTGACTTATTTTCACATTGGTTGTCTTAGGGGCTATTCACTTATATATCTATTTCATTTTACAATCTTTTATCCAGTATAGGTCAAATATTGTGATTTCTATTATTGTCTGGGAAAGTAATCTAAAATTTTGTTTTCATACAATTTGATTCAAAAAATTAATACAAAGTTTACTTTTAGCTCTAAAAAAGCATGGCAAGATTATAAAAAAATACTGCCAAAAATTTGAATAAGAAAGCTTACTTTATTTTTTGTGTTATACGCGTATATATTGATATAAATACATTGTGATTAAGCCATAGCTTCTTTACTTTGCCTGCCTACTATCCGTATAAATATAAGATTTAAGAATTTCGGAAGTGTAGAATTTTTATAACTTTTCAATTATTTTCAAATGGTTACTGATACATTGTGGAACAATTGAAAAACAAAATGTGACAAATGTTTAATTTAAACCAAATTTATTTATTTACAATACAACCAGATAAGATTACATAAGTCTCCTAACTAAATACAGCATAAAAAGTCAACTAAAACATAAACTAACTAGAAAGACATGGGATTATTAGAAGATAAAGTGTTGAAAGCTGATCCAATGTTCATCAGAGGTCGCATGTTCATTATTACAAGATGGGATCCTTCCATAGGAAGTGCACAATCTCAGATTAAGAAAATTCCCATTTGGATTCATCTTCATAGAATTCCCGTCTTGCTTTGGATATTAATGGGAAAAAATTGGTTAGCTTGTCAAATTGGGAAGTTAATTTGTTTTGATGCAAACACTGAAAGAATGCATAGAATTAGATACGTTAAGGTGCTGGTTGAAATTGATGCAGAATCTGATTTGCCAAATTGCATTGAGTTGGGAGGACTTGGTGATAAACGTCCCCCTGCAATTGTTAGTTATGATTGGAGGCCAAGTATTTGTGTGCACTGTAAAGTTTTTGGTCATGAGTCTGTTAATTGTGATATTTTCAACAAGCAAGAATTTCCTGATGCAAATCATCATAATGAAGTCAAGGAGGACTATTTTCCTGTCTATGAAAAAAGAACTAATGACAGAGTTAATATTCCTTTCAATGGCAGGCAAAATGGAAGGTCTAAAGTGGTTAACAAGAAAAAACAAACATGGCAAAGGAAATCAGTGAAAGAAGTTGCTGCTGGGAAGAATGTTGTTGCTAATACAAATGAGAAAGTGATTAACTCTGGTGGAAAAGGTGCTTCTGTGAAGCAAGGAAATGTTATAAATGAAGAGTTAAAGGAGCAGGAGTGTTATACTATTGGGCGAGATGATAATCATATTTTGATAGTGGATGAGAAGGGTAATTGTGTAGTGCATAGAAAAGAGAACTTGAATTTATCAAATGATAAATCCAATACCAAAGGCAAGAAAGTTGATGAAGACAACTGTTCAGACGAATTTCAGATTGATTATAATCCACTCTCCATTTTGAGTGTTCTTTCAAACATTCCATCGACCTCCTCTGGTTTCAACTCTAATCTCATCAACTCTAATTCTTCATTGTCTTGTCCTTTAAAATCAACCAATACTTTGCCTATTAATTCATCTGGTTGTGATCAACCTATCAATATTCAAATTCCTAATAACCCTAAATTCAATCGGAAATTTTTTGATCCTTTGTCTTCTGCATACTCTCATCTAGCTCCTCCTAAAGATATTATTCATCCACCTCCATCCAATAATAATAAAAGCACATCCCCTCTTCATGAGAATAGTCCCTCTGGTTCTTTAGATGACAGTCCTCCTCCCAAATCAGTAATGGCTAAATATAGTGATTTAATTGATGCTTCTTTCAAAACTCCTCCGAAATCTAAGAAAAAAGGAAGGAAAAAGAAGGTGACTGTGAAAACAGCTGATAGGGAAGATATTGGTGAAGGAGTTGAATAAAAAAAGGATGAGATCCTTCCTTCTGGTAGTCAGAAATTTCAATCTAAAAGGCATACTAGGAGTAATCCAGCTCCTTCAATGCATTCTGATTCTATCAAAAAATGATACACAATATATCTTTCTGGAACATTAGAGGGATGAACCTTCCCTCAAAGCAAAGTGAGATTAAGTTCTACTTGAAGAATAACAATGTCCACCTTCTATGTATTTCTGAGACAAAACTTGATCTGATATCAACTGATAAGGCTCCTGCTTATATAGCTAGGTCTTGGCATTATGATCATAATATGGAGGATGCTAGTTATGGTAGATTGCTTACATTATGGAATCCAACCATTTTTAAGCTTTCTAAAATTTGTTCCTCCGATCAATTTATTCATTACAACTGTCTTCATCTTCCTTCTAATTCTTCCTATTTTCTTACTTCAGTTTATGCTCAAAATGCTTTGATTTTGAGAAATTCGTTTCTCTATAATCTTAGCAATATTCATTCATCTTCTGAACCTTGGTTATTGGGTGGTGATTTCAACTGTATGCTTTCTTCTTCTCAAAAATTTGGTGGTTGTACTCTAACTGTTAAAGATATTGCTCCACTTAATCAAGCTTTAACTGCTTCTAAGTAAATTCCTCTGAACATCTTTGTTTCTTCTTTTACCTGGTCTAATAAAAGTCATTCTGGTTCTCCAACTCTTTGCAAGCTTGACCATATTTTTGTCAATTCTTCATTTTTCCAAGCTTGGCCTAAATCTTTTTATCATGTTCTTCCTCCTACCATATCTGATCACTGTCCTTTGCTTTTGTATTGGGGGATAGCTGATATTATTAATAAAGGGAGGTCCTCTTTTTAATTTTTTAATTTTTGGTTTTCTAATAAGGAATATTCAGGTATTTTGACGCAGGCCTGGATGCATTGTCATGGTAGGAATCATATGGATATATTGCTTTATAAATTGAGGTTACTGAAGTTCCATCTTAAAGCTTGGTCTAGTCATTATTATGGGGATGCAATGAAGCAGTCAACATTGGTGAGATCTGAACTCATTCAAGTTAAAAATCAATTTGTAGGGAGTCCCTTTAATGAGCAGTTACAGGTAAAGGAAAAGGAATTACAGGATAAACTGAAGTATTTTTTGCAAGTGGAATTTCAATCTCTAAGGCAGTCATCTAATTTGAAAAAGGAAATGGAAGCTGATAGGAATTCGAAGTACTTTCATAATATCTTAAAAGTTAACAAGATTAAAGAAGTTGTGCATATGATCAAGGATTCTGATGGTAAAATTTTATCTGCACAGTCATCTATTGATAAAGCTTTTGTTGGTTATTTCACTTCTATTTCAGCTCCAAGTTCACTTCCTTTGAGTAATATAAAACCTTTATTTCACTTGGATCTCCCATCCTTATCTGATCTGCAATCACTTGAACTTGTTAAGTATATTTCTAGAGAAGAGATTAAGAATGCAGTTTTTAGTTTAGACGCAACTAGTTCAGGTGGACCTGATGGGTATAATGCATGTTTTTTGCAAAAGAGTTGGGAGATTATCGGATATGATGTCTCAAATGCAGTTCAACATTTCTTTTTAGAGAATGAATTTCCATCTACTTTTATAGTCACTTCCATTGCTCTTGTGCCTAAAGTTGATATTCCTTTATGTGTATCAGATTTCCGACCGATCTCTTGCTGTAGTGTTTTTTATAAAATCATCTCGAAGATTTTGGCTAAAAGAATTCAATCAGTTCTTCCTTCTTTAATCTCTTGTAATCAATCAGCATTTGTGCCAGGTAGAAATATTAGTGACAACATTCTTATTACTCAAGAATTGCTCCATGGTTATGATAAGAAGAACATTTCACCTCGTTGTATGCTAAAATTGGATATTAGAAAGGCTTTTCATAGTATCTCCGGGTCTTCCATTATTGTTATTTTGTCTAGAATGAATTTTCCTCTTCCTTTTTTAGCTTGGATCTACACCTCTATTTCAACTCCTATGTTCTCAGTTTCAAGGAATGGTATGCTTCATGGTTTTTTTAAAAGTAAGAGAGGAGTAAGACAGGGTGACCCCATCAGTTCTTATTTGTTTAATTTGGTTTTGGAGCTTCTTAATACTCTGATTCTTATTCAAGTTAAGAAAGGTAATCTTCAATTACATCCTCGCTGCAAGAATCCCCTTATAACACATTTATGTTTTGCTGATGATCTCATTGTCTTCACAAAGCCTACTTTGGAAAATATTCAATGCATTTTGTCCATTCTTAATAATTTTTAAGAGATTACTGGTTTACAAATAAATTTGTCTAAGTCTCATATTAAAGTTGTTGGATTAAGTTTTGTTAACACCAATGCACTGATTGAATCATCTGGTTTATTGGATCTTCCTGAAAATTCAACTTACTTGGTGTTGCCTCTGTTTACTGTGAGGATCACTAAGGATAAGTGTATGCCTTTATATGTAAAAATCATTGAGAAAATGAAACTGTGGCCATCATGTAGCTTGTCTGAAGCAGGAAGATTAGTTATCATTCAATCTATTGTCTTTGCCATGACTACTTATTATTCTACGCACTATATTCTTCCCTTGAAACTTATCAATATGGTTATTAATGCTATGAATAAGTTCCTTTTGCATGGTGATCCATTTTCAAAGAAAATTGTTCCTATAGCTTTTTCTAAACTGTGTGAGAAGAAATGCAATGGTGGCTTAGGTATTATAAATCACTTTCAATGGAATAAGGCTGCTGTTTCATTGTATATAGACAGACTTTTTTCAAACGACAGTTGTTTATGGACAAAGTTTGTAAAGAATAGCCTCATTGGAAGGAAGAACTTCTGGACAATGAATATTTCTGCATCTTGTAGTTGGAGTTAGAGGCAGATTTTAAAGCTTAGAGGGTTATTTCTTCCTTTCATTCAATGCAGTGTTGGAGGTAATCAAGGTTTATCTTTTTTGCATTCTCCATGGGCAGGTAAAGGTTTTGTTTTGAGTGAAGAAGTTCAGTTCAATTTGAGGTCAAATTGTGGTATTTATGATATGGCATTTGTGGATGATATGATTAAGGATGGTGTACTGCATTTGCCAAATAGTTGTTCTTCTACTTTGAGAGCTCTTTGGTCGGATATATCATCCAGCATTAAGTTTGGTAAAGGAATTTTGTGGATGGATAAGAGGCACTCTATTAGTTTGGTTTATGATCTGTTAATCGGTATTAAACCTATTTTTCCGTGGCATAAGAGAATTTGGAGTGCAATGAATAATGCCAAACAGAATTTGGTTTTGTGGAAGTTAATGGCTAATGCCATTTACCCTAAGGATAAACTATTTAAATTTGGGATTATTCAAGATGATAATTGTGCTTTTTGTGGTATTGAGCAAGAATGCAACACCCACCTATACTTTGAATGCTCTTTTGTTTTTGAGGTATGGAGAAGAATTCTTTTAGCTGCCAATTTGCACCAGTCCTTCAAGGGTAAGCAGTGATGAATGGTTTGTGCTTTTTAAAGCAATGAGATGGAAGACAATGAATAACATGCTATTGTTGAAAGTTTTGAAGAATTTTGTGTATGAAGTTTGGAATGAAAGGAATACGAGGGTGTTTATTATGAAGTTCCTTAATTTGGATGAATTGTTTTCATTGATTCAGCATGCAATTTTGAGGAAATTGAATTCTTGCTGACTAGCTTTATGCAGGTTATGGCTTTTATGGTTGTCGGTATTGAGTGAGTTTTGACTGTTCAGTTTTTGTTGTTGCATTGAGTTTTTTTTGTGAGTTTCATTGTATATGTTATTGTTTTTTTTCTAAATGCGTATGATAGTGAGTTGTATAGGATATTTGTTGTTGTACATGACATTGTAATTGTTTGGTGCTAATAAAGTTTTATACCTTTCTAAAAACTAGAAAGACATGGAGTATCTGGATATACTTCTGCAAGTTTTCTTCCATTGGCATTAAGACAGTATGTATTCACATTTTTTCCAGAAGGTGAAGTAATTTTAACATTTTGAAAATTGATTCCTTTGCAGCCTACAGTCCGACTACATGCTTAACATTTTAACATTTTTGAAAATTGATTTACTTCTGCAAGTTTTCTTCCATTTGCAGCCTAAAGTATGTTTATCGATTCAGATTTGCTTCTCGAATCTTGAGTTTTTAAGACTTGTCTATCTTTATGTCAAGTTCATGATCTATTCAGCCTGTCGTAATTTAGTTTTCTTGATTCATGTTGATATAATTATCAAGTTGTAATCTTAATATGCCTGTGATGATGTTTCTCTCTCCAATCTTATTTTATTGCAAATTCTACCTTTTCCCTATTTATTTTCTTTTGATGAACCTAGATCAATTTCAGATCTAGGCCTAAACCGCGATTTTGCGTACGATTGAATACGGGGAAAAGTATGGGAATATTACCTATTTGGATATATGTGATTGGTGGAATAGATGGCATAACATGAAATTGAAAATTTGGGTATGGGCAATATAATTGAAATTGCAAGTTTGGGCATACATGAATTGACGTGCAAATTAAATAGCGAGTTTGGGTCTATGTAAATTAAATAAAAAGATTATAGTTTGGACAACTACATCATGAGTCATGATTTGGGTTTATTTGGGCATGATACATGAAATTTGGGCTAGAACTTGATATGGGTAAAATGGCATAAACTTGGCATACATGTAAATTTGGTATGAATTGGACATATGTAAAACTGACATGTAATCTAGAACTTGGGCATATATTAATTATGTGAGATTTGTAGTTGAAACACATATGATAATTTATGACTTGGTAGAGGGCTAATATGAACACGCCTAAGTGGGTTTTGGGTAGTTGGCATGTAATAGCCTTAAAAGAGGCATATATATATATATATGTATATATATATATATATGTATATAAATTGAGATAAATTGCCTCTAATGGCATATGATAAATTGTGGTAAAATTGGTATGATTTTGCATACCATAAATTGATGGACATAACTGAGTCAATTATGGACATTGTTAAATTAGGAGTTAATTGATAATTTGAATAGGAAATAAATTCAAATTGGGGTAAAAGATTATAAGTGATAATCAATGCTTAGGACACGAGGTTGGACTCATTTGTGGCATAAAACTACCCGGACCCGCCAGGCAAATCCAGTAGCCACAAATGGTAGTCCAATGTGAGAGGTCCTAGGCCCAAATTAAATGCGTGACAACTGTATGGACACGAGGTTAGGCCCATTTGTGGTGTAAGACTGCCCGGACCCACCCGGCGAATCCAGCAACCACAAACAGACGACCTAATGTGAGAGGTCCTACGGGGTTGCGGTAGTAATAAATTAAGAAACACTTGACCAAAGAAAACATGTGGTGGTACATGGGGGTTAAGTGGGTGACATGTGGGTGACATTTGGAAATACGAATAGTAATACCTAACCAACATAACATGGTAATTAGACCAGTGGGTAGGGTTAAGTAAACTAAGAACGCTTAACCAACTTAACTGTTATGCAGACCTATGGGTGGGTTAAGCAATATAATTAGGCTAATGACACTTAACCAATATGGTATGAATAGGTGGGTTAAGTAATATGATTAGGCTAATGACACTTAACCAATATGGTATGAATGGGTGGGTTAAGTAATATGACTAGGCTAATGACACTTAACTGATTATGACATGAATGGTTGAGTTAAGTAAATCTTAATTAATGCCTAGGTGGGAATGATAACTTATGGAATAAAGTAAGTTAGATGGAACAATAGATAAGATGAGATAACTTACGTAATAAGGAAAGATGTGCTTCATTGTAGATTAAGCAATATGTAAAGACAAGAATGAATTTACAATTGAAGGCGACATAAGTTATATTATGAAAAAGGAACAAAACATTGGTTAGGTTGGATAATCCTATGAGTACCAATCTGATGTTGATTTCGGTCTTCGGGGTTGGTATTTAGGGAATTATTCTCTCTCCAGTGTATTTGTAAGTTACGGGGTACTTGGTTGTAAAGATTGAATAAGAGCATGTTATTGTACCATAACGGGGGTTATTGTATGAATCATATGAATAACATGTTGTGGGCTTATTAATGGACTTAATATAGTTCAAGTTAAGATTTGAATTAATAAGCAATGTTGAAGGTTAGTATGAGTGGAAATAACCAAGTTAAATAATAAGACTGATGAGATAGCACAAGCGCATAGTTAATGGGTAGACATAGGGTCTAATGGCAGATAAAGCCAAGGCGCTTGGTTAAACCCAAACATTGGGGGTAATATGAATGACATGTAAAATATAACCTATAAGCACTTAACCAAAATAAAGCATGTATTAAGACATGAGGATGATACATGGGTTAAGTGGCGTACATGGGTAACATGCAAGACATAACTGGTGTATACTTAACCAAAATTTATGCATGTAAGTGGACATGAATAAGAAGGGGTTAAGTAAGAATTACTAGAGGGGAACAAGCATAGGTGGGGAGCTTGTGTCGAGGAAAGGGGACCCTTTTCATACCAGTAGCCCATTACGTATCTTTGTGAGCTCGACCCATGTCGAGGAAAGGACACGCATACTGGGTTTGATTGTAAGAGGTCAAAACGTGTTAAGTGGTGGCAATGCAAGTCCAACGGGGTCACGTGCGTGCATGGGCGCGGGCTGGTAGGTAAGACGTTGTTGCATCGTGTAGGTATAAGCCGTGCATCTCCGTTGCATCGGGTTGCCACTTTGGGGAATGATACACCCCACTATGGGGCCAGCACGGGTATCTACGAGTTAGGGAGCCAATCGCATGGGGGTTTGTGGGTACACCTAGTGGAGATAGGGGCAGGTGGCACATATGTAGTCAGCTAGGGGTACATAAGACTAGTACTATGATTTCTAAGTAGTGGGTAGGAACACCTTATTATATAACACGGGCTACTAGTTGGGACACTAGTAGGGGGTAAGGATCCTTGTTACATAGGACACAAGTTGGAGTACTAGTAGGAATACGGATCATTCCTTGCAAGACACTTGTGAGGACGCTAGTTAGGTGGTGTAGAGCAAATAGATCTCATAGAAATATTTTAATGGCGAAGCAGAGGAATCTTGCTATGCTTGATAGGAATCTTACGAAATTATACTTAGTTTATCTTAAATGGGAACCTTGCGATGTTAATTGACAAATCACATCATGTTATCCTTTGTTATCTTTCCTGTTGCTTATCTTGTCATCATGCTTATGTTTACTTTCAGTTTACTCATGCCATATTATCTTTACCTGTTTTTATGCTGGAAGTCACTAGGACTTACTCAGTCTTTATGACTGACCCGTTTCTTTCGCCTCTTTTTCTTCCGTTTCCCCCCTAGGTTCACAGGGTGGGAATACAGCTTAGTTCGGATCTTACCAAGCTCCAAGGCTCTTTCATGTATGGCTTGGATTTCTCTTGGCTATGGCTTGCTTTGCTTTATTGGGGAATACTGCAGTTTGTTTTTATGCTTCTTTGTTTTTGACCAAGACATATATTTTAACCATGTAATTGGGTATTGGAAGTTGATGGGCTTTTCTTGTAAACGTTTATATTTAATAAATGATTTGAAGTACTTCCACTTTACTTTCCGCTGTTTTATATATGTCTGTCTTGTAATATTTCTGTTCCAGTACCCATAATGCTCCATTGAAGTTAGGGAATTCCCTTTGTGAGTGACCTTAACGGATGTGGGGTGTTATAGGGTAGATGGAATAATTCTAATCGACCCAATGTCAAATTTGTGAAAAAGTTGGACATACTGCATCAAAGTGTTATTTCAGATATATTTCAAATTACAACTCAGGTCAGAGTGATAATAGACAGAGGGGGTGTAATCCTAATGCTAATTTTGTTCAAATTCAATATGAACAAACACTCAATCAGAAAACAATGGCCATAGTGAAGGTGAAAGTTCAATAACTGACAACACACGAGACGACAACTGGTACCTGAACTCTAGAGCAACTAATCACATGACCAACAACTTAGAGAATCTTAATCAAGGAAATAGAGAGTACAGAGGTAAACAAACAATAAGCACGGGGTACGGTAAGTGTATTAAAATTTCTCAAACTAGAAATGCAATACTGAAAGGGAAAAACAACTATATTTACGTAATTCATTAAGAGTTCCTGTAGCGCCCCACCTCTATACTCGCGTTAGCCAAGGCCATTGCAAGCAACGGTATCAACTAACCCGAAGAATAAGGTTGTTGAGGAGCGATCATATGTATATTAGCTTTGAACTAGTGTTAAATATGTCGGATAATGTGGTCTACTTTTAAATTTCTCATGAGGAAATCTGACCATCTAAATCAAATTCAAATTTGCTACATATTGGCTATATATAGTTCGGAAAGCAATATAAAATACATAACAATAAAATCAGAGTCAGACACAGACATTCACATCACTATGGCGGAAATAGATATGAATATAACACATTAGTGTAAATACAATATAGTGGTCATAGTCGATCCACTACACAACAAAACAATAGGCACGTGATTACTCAAAATAATATGTACAAAAAGGAGTCTAATATATATATAACCCAAAAAGTACAACACTAAAGTAGTTAGCTCAAAAGTGGAGGACAGTCCATGCTGGAGTCAAGAAGAATCTCCTGAAATACCTCGGTCTGACCCGAGTATTGTTTACATAAATATAAACAATAAACGCATCAGTCAAACCATTATTATTCATAACATGAGACAGTATTAAGAGATATAACATATATGACATGATAAGGATAAACAGGATGATTCATAAATAATATGAAATACGTGATGTCAACATATATAAAGTCTCTATAAATCTCATGACAAGAGAAGATCATAGAACAATAAAAATTGACAAATGAATGTCAAATATAAATCAAATTGACGCGCATCGCATCAAAGCAATCATAATTCCAGAAATCCAGCAAGAAATCCAAAAAACGTCATAAAAAGTGGATACCTCCCAAATGAGATACGATCTCTAGGTCCTGCACCCATGATTTGGAGCTGAAGCTCCCCCACGAAGCCGGGTCGTGACCCCGGATGAGGAAACACATAAATCATGAAATCTCTAGAAACACAGAAAACATCATAGAAAGGGCCTATAGGTTCATAGATGAGATACGATCTCTAGGTAGCTAACCTATATGTTTGAGCCGAAGCCCCCCACGAAGACTGGTCGTGACCCCAGTAGAGAGAAAACACATAATCCTGAAGTCTCTAGAAAACATCATATGTCATAGAAAATCATAGATCATAAAGGTTGGACCGAAGTCCCATAGGTGAAATCCAAGAATCATAAATCCCACTAGGGCGATCGAGGACCACAAAACACAAGTCATAAAGGTTTACATCAATCCGGGTGAGTATAAATTACACCGAGCTAGTTAATATAAGAAAATAGCTAAATGTCCAATAACCACTCGCTATTCTCGAATATTTACGAACCCGTTGTCAGTTCGTACTCAGAACAGTGAAAATCACCACATATATTTAAACGAACGAGTCCAAGAGTTATTCGCCGAAGTAAACATATAAGGGGTCGTAGTCCTCAGTTTTACTAAGGTAAATAAACTAAATTTCTCGTTTGGTCGATAGGATAGGGAATCGTATATAAATCAATAGAATCGGTCCAGATTTAGAAATCGAATTGATTTTATAAGGATTTGTATTTAAAACTGGTTAAACTGTGGTTCGATGTCCATTGACAATATAAAACCCCGCAATTCATTGTGGTAAAATATTTCATAAAAATCCGTCGCCATAGCGAACGGGACATAGGAAGATCATAGAACATAAATCTGCATTTCATGGTTTTTAAAGCGATTTGAAAATCGATGAAACGGCGCGACCACAATGACCTGAACGAGCTCAAGATCGCCGCTGTACGCGCGGGGGAGGGTCGAGGAGGATGGCCCGAAAAACACGGAGGCGCGCGCCTCGACGTGTGACCAAAACCACAAAAGGGAGGGGGAAACAGGACTGGGCTTGCACCCAGGCCGACACCGGTAGACCAATCCAGGAGGGCCGGTCGAACAGTTTTGGACAGAGCCAAAATCTGTCGACCGGCCCCTTCTGAATGGTCGACCGGCATGTGCCTGGGCATAAGCCCAGGCGCAGCCTAGACCTGTTGACTGGCCCTCTTGGGCCGGTCGAACGGTTTTGACTGGGCGTGAGCCCAAGCACCGGCGATGGGGGATTTGTCCCCCGTCGCGACCCTTCCTCCTCGGCACTCCTCTCGGCCACTCCTCTCCGGCCCTGCGACGACTCTTTCTGGTGTGTACGCACCTCCCATCCAAACCGAAGACGAGTGTGATTCAATTCACAAACACATGAAAACTTTCAAACCAAATTTCGACAAGATTTAAAAACAACTTATATTCCAGAATCAACCACGAACCAAATCAATTCAGGCAATCATGAACATCACAAATAGTCTAAAACTACACTTGTACAAGCTTAAATCTTGTGGCATTGATGTGAGTTCACAAAGAACTCATCTTTGACTCAATGATGGATAAATGAAGGATCTTTAAGATTGAAAATGAGTGAGATGCTCTTAGAGAAGGCAAGAACACCATCTCTTCAACCAAAACACAAGAATCAATAACCTAGGATCATATGAACATGCTTGCTAAGAATTAGTGGAATGACCCACATTTTTAACCGTCGAATAATTAATTAATTTAATTATTTAATATCGATTTGGCGATATCGATAACTGGAATTAAATAATATTTGTATTATAATTATAAACGAGTGCGTAATGACGGAGTAGTTCGTAATTTGGTGATCTGAACTTCAATTGAATATACAGAACCCGTTTTAAGTCGGATTTCTGTGAAACAAGAAACGCTCAGAGCTGGTGAAGTATATTTTTCTAATAGAAGAGAAGAGTCGGGATTTCATCGTGTTGATTTTGATTTATCTCCAAATCAAATTTTAGAAAAGTCGCAATGGAATAATAACGATTTAATTAATCTATTTAATTCGATTCGAAAGGAATTTATCGGTAAATTGAGATAACGATCGAATTAAACTACAAAATGAATTCCAGTGAATTCGTATTGACGATTAGAGTCAGGATAGATATATGGTTTGTAATTATTGGACATTGGATATTTAGGCGTCCAAAACAGCACTTGAGGTGCATAGTAAATAGCGTACCGGGAAACAGTCTCGGAATGCGACGAAGTGTGTGCCGTTGGGTTCGTATTAATTTATCATTTTAAGAAAGTCAAGTTTCACGGCAAACCAATGACGTATGTGACTTTGGTGGCCAAAAACACCTTGTTTTGAGTTAACCATTTATACGTTTTAGACAGGGGTAACTTTTATTGAATGGTTAACAAGTCAAACGAACTCCAAATTCAATGTAACAAGTTTCATACGTAACCTTAGGAAGAGGTCTAGTGAGATGTCAAGGTCTCATATTTTTAGGATCTTTTCTGTAATTTTAAGGAATTAATGCTCGGTGTTTTTTATCGATATTTTCTCAAGAGTTTTCGCAAACGGTGTCGGAATTCGACGAAACTAGTTTCGTTGGGTCCGTAATGTCAAACTCTAGTGGCGTGTCAATTTTCGTGATTTTTGAATATAGTATGTAATTATAGGAATTTTTAGATGACTAACGGAGAAAACGTGTGGCTATGAATCAATGTAATCATCAAACTGAAATCCTATAAGTACATCTCAAACCTCTCCTTAACCTAATCCACATTTTTCCACTGCTCCGAAAATTTGCCGCTACCTCTCCGAATTAAAAACGAGAAACGCCAACATCAATAAATCAAAAAAATTGCAAATCAAACTCCATAAATCGATTTACACATATAGCTGAAATCTATTTGGAATGCTCTTTAATTTGGCACAACCATCGTTGGGTTCGACGCAGGATTCCCTGAAGTCAGAAGTGCTTCACGAGTTAGGGTTCGACCTCAGGTGAGATGTAAGAGTTTTTTGATCATTTCGAGTTTATGGTGGTTTCAGGAGATAAAACCGAAGGTGTGGCAGGTTTTTGAAGGATACAGTTTGTCAATGTGTTACTGGGATTGCTTTCCGCGAGCAGTTCGATGAGATGAATGGCCGACTAATGAGTGGAGGTGTAGGGTGATGGGGTTGACAAGTATTCGGAGGGTTGAAGGATGGAAGTATCGGTGTAGGGTTCCATGAAGAAACGGCGGAGCTGAAGTCAGAAATGGATGAGAAAAATAGGAGGAGCAGCGGGTTCTGTGTACTTCGATTGGGAGAGACGAGATTTGTGGGTAGCGGGTTGGAGGGAATTGGACAGGCTGAAATAGCAGTAGCACGGTTTGGGCCAAGAAATAGTGGGTGAGGCCCGACAACAAAATTATTTAAATTCAAAACTATTTGAATGATTGTATTATACCTTGTATAAATAATAACTTTAACATACGTTATCCGAATTCAGTAAAACAAGATCAGACATGATCGTACGAACAAGGACAACATTCGGTAATGGGATTGAAATGGATTGGAGCTCGCCTAAATTTATTGCAAAATAAATTGTCCGATCAGAATCAACGACCGTAACTCGTTATTTAATGATTACGGACAAAGTGAGTAAAACTCACTAACACTGGTCAGTTTATATTTTTATAACGTATTTATAGAACTGATAAATGATGATTGATTGATGTGTGTTGACTGTTTGGATGAAATGCTAGTCAGTTGTTTGAAAATATCGATATAGTTATATATCGTTAATCAAATAGTGATTTTGTTTATCAGAATATTTCATATTGAAACGAAATTGATGTTATTATATTGTTTAATATCTATGGATGCAGGGAAACAGGTCGGAGGGATTCGACTGGATCCTTGAACATTTATTTTACTGTTTTTCATATATTGTGTTATATGATGTGATATGAAATATGTTGCTGATTTTGAATGTTAGAATGATATTGATCATTATTATTGGGTATTTTAAATACCATAAGAAACCCTGGGATGTAAAAAGGATATTTCAATGTGTATATTGAAATAAAGGAATTTTATAAAATCATAGGATTTTATAAAGGAAATATTTATTTAGAAAATAAATAGAATTATAAAGGAAATATTTATTTATAAAATAAATTGATTATAAAAGGAAATACTTGAAAATGAATAGGATTGTATAAAAAGAGAATTTTACACTAGGAAGGTTTGGACCCGTGCTTCGCACACGGGTATAACAGAATATGAATTCAAAGTGAATATTTGAGAGAAATCTGTTTTAATAGATAAAGTAAGAAGATTAATTTATAAATAAAGTTTTATAAATTGAGTAAAATATTTATCATTGGATAAATAGAATATATAAGTCAGGACTTATATAGAGAAGTAAAAATCGATTTCAACATCGATATTGAAACTTAATATGGAAAAGAGTTAATCGAATAGAGTTGAGCCAAATGTTAGTTAATCAAATATTTGTAAATCAAATATGGTATTTGAGAGTAATAAATCGAATATGGTATTCGAGAGTAAGAAACCGAATATGGTATTCGAAAAGGAGTTAATCGAATATAGTTATTCGAAGAAGTGTTAATCAAATAGAGATTACTCGGAAGAGAGTTATACGTCCAATTCGATAATATCGAATTCGAGAAAGTATTATTTACTTTCCGGTTTTTAAATAAAGATTTATTTATTTATAAATAAATTAGTTGTTAGGTTAGTTATTCAAAGTAAGAAATAAGAGTTAGACAGTTAAGTTAGATATTTCAGAAGTAGGGTTTATAACATTAATGTTATAATAAATGTTTTCACATAAGAAATGGGTTCGTAATCTGAGTCCGAGAATTTGCGTAAGCAAATGATTGTAGAAATTGGAGAGATGAACTTTATCTATTGCAAGGTTAAGAATGTTGTTCAGTTAAGGTCTGAGAGGTAATTATACCCCAACTTGATTGACTTCCTTACTTAACTAAGAAGTAGTTGAGGTTCGATGGTGAGAGTTAGATAGAAATACAGTTAAGTAATAAGCGATTAATGGATTGAGCTGTCGTAACGATGTTTTGTACAACGTTAGTTTGAAATCCATATAAATGTGTTTTGTAAACGTTTTCCAACTATAGAATCAGGTATGTTTTCTAAACATAGGAAATGAAATGTTTTCATGATAAGGAATTAAGAAATGGACTTAAGCTAAATTAGAAACTGACTAGAGATTAATAAATTGAATGGTTTTCTAAATGTCTCTCTGATGTAGGTTTCGACCATCGGGATTGATACTTTGGGAATTGTCCTCATACTAGTTTACAGTCAGAGACTGATAGTTGTGGAAGAATAGTGATACGTAAATAAGCTATGGAAATGTTTTCCCATGATAATAACGTATATTTTCTAAACAAAGAAAATAATAAAATAGGAATATATATATATATGTTTGATGATTAGATCGATAATTCCATTTGGAAATAGGATCGTTGTGTGTTCACGGACGTGTTTTCATTTGATAGTTAAATCACCGACTATAAAAGTTTTGACCATTTTTCGTTGTTAATATGGAGGGACCGGTTGGATTATTATTCGAAGAACCACTCCCTATTGGCATAAGCATTACAAACCAAGTATGCTGAATATATTGAAGACGGAGTAAAGTGCAAGGGTTGTTGTATAAATCTTAGGTAAGGATAGCCTAGGATGGATGTACAGAATAATGCCTTCAGTTTGTCCGGTCCCAAGAGAACTTGAATGGATGAATGTCTGACAGAGTATTCCTAACGAATCATATATGTTGATCTCTTCAAACGTATTACGTTTGGTGGCGGAGGAATTCGTTTCTCTTAGATTCATACCCGTGATATCGTTAGGGAAATCGATATTGATTTGGCGGGTATGACGATGTGGTATTCCAAGGAAATGAAGATATGATATGTGAAAAGATAAGCGCAGCTTCTAACCTCACATCCGGTAAATGACAAAAATCGGGCAGGCAACATGGTTAAGTCGATCGCTCTGAAGTAGGGTTTATAATCACCTATCTAGAAAATGTTCATTTGCTTCTGTAATCTATCAATGTTGTCCCATATATATATATATATATATATATATATATATATATATACACACGAGAAACGGTTGCTAATCCTAACCGTTGGTGATATACATTCGATACACTCAAGCGAAATGAGTGGTCGATCATGTGCGGCTGAGTTGCAAGATGTTCTTGTTGAACTCCAGTGTATCATTCCTAGAGTACATTGATCAGAAGGTGGTTCCATACCTTGTCATAATTGGAAATCTAATCATCCAATAAGCGCCTGCGGTTTATGATTATACATTATATATGTAGAGCGTGAGATGCAAGCGTTTCTGCTAGATTGATATCTATTTGTACTTAGACATTATTATAATATCAGAAGGGCATTGTTTACAAAGTTGTTTGGATTCTCATAAGGGAGAAACCCATTCCGTTTTTATGGTGTGGTATTATGAGATATCCTAAGTTAAACCAATTGTTGGAGTTTATTCACACCAGTCCTATGACTGACCCGGAGTTTATTTTGTTTTGTTTTCCCTAAACTCTTGGGTTCCTAAATTTGTACGGGATGTCGAGTAGTCGGGATTTTACAGATGCACTTGGAGAGCTTGGAGCAGGAAGCTTCAGTATTATATAGCTATTGTTTATTTCCGCTGTTGTTGTAAGTGTTGTACTCTGCAATGCTATTGTATACATATACTGTTTGTATTTCAAAAGTTATGTTATATTTTATTCGTTATGGTGTGAGATTCGTGTTTACTCTGATGATGATGTTCTTCTCCTTCTTCTATTCTAATAGTTTTATCTTATCTATTCTCACCCTCTATTTTCTTTCATTAACCATCCAGTATTTTCGACTCTTGATGTTCGATATGTGATGTATATCGGATATCCAAGGTCGTGAAAACCTGGGTCGTTACAGTTGGTATCAGATCTTAAGGTAAAGTAATTACCTTGGCTCTGTGGCGTGACTCAGTAGAGATAGGTTTAGTAATACCCTAGATTGAGTTGAGTGTATATATACGAGTGAACGTATTTGTTATTTGATATAAAAATTTGTTTTATATTGTAGAGATTTATTGGTTGAGTGGCTTATGAATTCTGGTCCATCGGTAGGAACAACCGTATCGATAGGGGTTTCTAAACTCTTGAATACGATAAACCGACACAGTATGTTTTGAAAAAGGGATAAATGAAATAATTTTACTCAAAATTACATTTGATATAAAAGAATGATTAATATTCGAATTATTATAGTATATTGGATGTGTTGGTTGTTATTATAATCGAATGAGATTATAAAAAGTGAAATTGGTTATAAATAACCAAGTAAGAATTCATATAAGTATAATATATGAGAATTTTAAAATCCTGGGAGATTTTAAATTGTTTACAAACATTGGGAAGGATATTTTGAACTAATTTCAAAATGGAAGTGTTTAGAAATGGTTTTGAAAGTGATATAGTATTGAACTCACTTCGATCGCTGGGAAATAGATTCCGATGATGATCATGACATCATCAGTGTTCATTTTCAAGTTGTAAGTGACGGATTACTACCAAAGTTTTTGTTTTTGAATTGTTTTGAAAAAAAAAAGTGTTTTGAATTCCAAAAAGAGATATTTGATTTTTGTAAAGCTAAGTGATTTAAATTTCCCAGGGGAAGATTATTTGAGTTAAAACCAAACTGAATTGAAATTTGGGAAAGCCAATGGGAATTAAAATAAAGCCAGTTAACTGGTAACTGAAATTGAATTAGAATGATAGCGAGACAAATTGGATTTGTGAGATTCGAATTTGAGGTGTAATTTGATAATTAAGTTAAGAGTTTGGAATTGAGAATGAAACTCGAGATTGAAATGATAGTTTGCTTGGATATAAGCGAATGGTTGTGTTGGATATAAAAGTGAAGGGAGTTTGATTGGGATGACATTAGTATATGCTGAATTAGCAGCAGCTGTAAAGGATATAATGATATGCCCGACAAAAAGGTACAAGTTTATTTTTATATGAGTTTGGGATTTATGAGCCGATTTGGCAAGCCGCTTGGCTGTTTGATTTTCTTTTGGATTGGAGAAGGCATAGAGAGGCGAATTGTGGTTGTACCGATTGAGCCGTACAAAGGAGGCGCTGGCGAAATTTTTCGAAAATTTAAGGCGTTAGAAAATTTTCGTGATTTCTAAAATTTTTAGTTACTGGAATGAATTAATAATTTAATTGGAAATAACTGGTTCAGTTGAAACTGAAGTTTAGAAGTAAACCTGAAGATGTTTGAATCTAGTTGGTAGAGTTGATAGCATTCCTCTAGCTTAGCAATTTCGAGGATGAAATTATATTAAGGGGGGAAGATTGTAATGACCCGCATTTTTAACCGTCGAATAATTAATTAATTTAATTATTTAATATCGATTTGGAGATATCGATAACTGGAATTAAATAATATTTATAATATAGTTATAAACGAGCACGTAACGACGCGATAGTTCGTAATTTGGCGATCTGAACTTCAACTGAGTATATAGAACCCGTTTTAAGTCGGATTTCTGTGAAACAAAAAACGCTCGTAGCTGGTGAAGTATATTTTTCTAATGGAAGAGAAAATCGGAATTTCGTCGTGTAGATTTTGATTTATGTCCAAACCAAATTTTAGAAAAGTCGTTATGGAATAATAACGATTTAATTAATTTATTTAATTCGATTCGAAAGGAATTTATTGATAACTTGAGATAATTATCGAATTAAGCTACAAAACAAATTCCCGTGAATTCGTATTGAAGTTTAGAGTCAGGATAGATATGTGGTTTGTTATTTTTGGACATTACATATTTAGGCGTCCAAAACAGCACTTGGGGTGCGTAGAAAATAGCATACTGGGAAACAGTCTCGGAATGTGACGAAGTGTGTGCCATTGGGCTCGTATTAATTTATCATTTTAAGAAAGTCAAGTTTCGCAGCAAACCAATGACGTATGTGACCTTGGTGGCCGAAAACGCCTTGTTTTGAGTTAACCATTTATACGTTTTAGACAGTGGTAAATTTTATTGAATGGTTAACCGGTCAAACGAACTCCAAATTCAACGAAACAAGTTTCATACGAAACCTTAGGAAGAGGTCTAGTGAAAAGTCAAGGCTTCATATTTTTAGGATTTTTGCTGTAATTTTAAGGAATTAAAGCTCGGTGTTTTCATCGATATTTCCTAAAGAGTTTTCGCAAACGGTGTTGGAATTTGACGAAACCAGTTTCGTTGGGTCCGTAAGGTCAAACTCTAATGGCATGTCAATTTTCGTGATTTTTGAATATAGTATGTAATTATAGGAATTTTTAAATGATTAACGGAGAAAACGTGTGGCTAGGAATCAATGTAATCATCAAACTGAAATCCTGGAAATACATCTCAAACCTCTCCTTAACCTAATCCACATTTTTCCACTGCTCAGAAAATCCGCCGCAACCTCTCTGAATTCAAAACGAGAAACGCCAGCTTCAATAAATCAAAGAAATTGCAAATCAAACTCCATAAATCGATTTACACATATAGCTGAAATCTATTTGGGATGTTCTTCAATTTGGCACAACCATCGTTGGGTTCGACGTTGGATTCCCTGAAGTCAGAAGTGCTTCGCGAGTTAGTGTTCGACCTCGGGTGAGATGAAAGGGGTTTTTGATCATTTCGAGTTTATGGGTGGTTTCAGGAGATAAAACCGAAGGTGTGGCAGGTTTTTGAAGGATACATTTTGTCGATGTGTTACTGGGATTGCTTTCCGCGAGCAGTTCGACGAGATGAATGGCAGACTGACGAGTGGAGGTGTAGGGTGATGGGGTTGACGAGTATTCGGAGGGGTGAAGGATGGAAGTATCGGTGTTGGGTTCCATGAAGAAACGGCGAAGCTGTAGTCAGAAATGGTTGAGAAAAATAGGAGGAGCGGCGGGTTCTGTGTATTTCGATTTGGAGAGACGAGATGTGTGGGTAGCGGGTTGGAGGGTATTGGACAGGCTGAAATAGCAGTAGCATGGTTTGGGCCAAGAAATAGTGGGTGAGGCCCGGCAACAAAATTATTTAAATTCAAAACTATTTGAATGATTGTATTTTACCTTGTATAAATAATAACTTTAACATATGCTGTTCGAATTCAGTAAAACAAGATTCAACAGGATCGTACGAACGAGGACAACATTCGGGAATGGGATTAAAATGGATTGGAGCTCACTTAAATTTGTTGCAAAATAAATTGTCTGATCAGAATCAACGACCGTAAATCGTTATTTAACGATTACGGACAAAGTGAGTAAAACTCACTAACTCTAATCAGTTTATATTTTTATAACGTATTTATAGAACTGATAAATGATGATTTATTGATGTGTGTTGACTGTTTGGATGAACTGCTGGTCAGTTGTTTGAAAATATCGATATAGTTATATATATATATATATCGTTAATCATATAGTGATTCTGTTTATCAGAATATTTCATATCGAAATGAAATTGTTGTTATTATATTGTTTAACATCTGTGGATGCAGGGAAACAGGTCGGAGGGATCCGACTGGATTCCTCAACATTTATTTTACAGTTTTTCATATATTGTGTTATATGATAAGATATGAAATCTGTTGCTGATTTTGTATGTTAGAATGATATTGATCATTATTATTGGGTACTTTAAATACCATAATAAACCCTGGGATGTAAAAAGGATATTTCAATGTGTATATTGAAATAAAGGAATTTTATAAAATCAAAGGATTTTATAAAGGAAATATTTATTTAGAAAATAAATAGAATTATAAATGAAATATTTATTTAGAAAATAAATAGATTATAAAAGGAAATACTTGAAAATGAATAGGATTGTATAAAAAGAGAATTTTACACTAGGAAGGTTTAGACCCGTGCTTCACACATGGGTATAACAGAATATGAATTCAAAGTGAATATTTTAGAGAAATCTGTTTTAATAGATAAAGTAAGAAGATTAATTTATAAATAGGGTTTTATAAATTAAGTAAAATATTTATCATTGGATAAATAAAATATATAAGTCAGGACTTATATAGAGAAGTAAGAATCGATTTCAACATCGATATTGAAACTAAATATGGAAAAAAGTTAATCGAATAGAGTTGAGCCAAATGTTAGTTAATCAAATATTCGTAAATCGAATATGGTATTCGAGAGTAAGAAATCAAATATTGTATTCAAAAAGGAGTTAATCGAATATAGTTATTCGAAGAAGAGTTAATCGAATAGAGATTACTCGGAAGAGAGTTATATGTCGAATTCGATAATATCGAATTCGGGAAAGTATTATTTACTTTCCGATTTTTAAATCAAGATTTATTTATTTATAAATAAGTTAGTTGTTAGGTTAATTATTCAAAGTAAGAAATAAGAGTTAGACTGTTAAGTTAGATATTTCAGAAGTAGGGTTTATAACGTTAACGTTACAATAAATGTTTTCACATAAGAAGTGGATTTGTAATCTGAATCCAAGAATTTGCGTAAGCAAATGATTGTAGAAATTGGAGAGGTGAACTTTATCTATTGCAAGGTTAAGAACGTTGTTCAGTTAAGGTCTGAGAGGTAATTATACCCCAACTTGATTGACTTCCTTACTTAACTAAGAAGTAGTTGAGGTTCGATGGGGAGAGTTAGTCAGAAATACAGTTAAGTAATCAGCGATTAATGGATTGAGCGGTCGTAATGATGTTTTATACCACGTTAATTTGAAATCCATATAAATGAGTTTTGGAAACGTTTTCCAAATATAGAATCAGGTATGTTTTCTAAACATAGGAAATGAAATGTTTTCATGATAAAGAATTAAGAAGTGGAGCTAAGCTAAATTAGAAACTGACTAGAGATTAGTAAATTGAATGGTTTTCTAAATATATATCTGATGTTGGTTTCGACCTTCGGGATTGATACTTAGGGAATTGTCCTCATACTAGTTTACAGTCAGAGACTTATAGTTGTGGAAGAATAGTGATACGTAAATAAGCAATGGAAATGTTTTCCAATGATAATAACGTAAATTTTCTAAACAAAGAAAATAAGGAAATAGGAATATAAATGTATTTGATGATTTGATCGATAATTCCATTTGGAAGTAAGATCGTTGTGTGTACACGGACGTGTTTTCTTTTGATAGTTAAATCACCGACTATCAAAGTTTTGACCATTTTACGTTGTTAATATAGAGAGACCGGTTGGATTATTATCCGAAGAACCACTCCGTATTAGCGTAAGCGTTGCAAACCAAGTATGCTGAATATATCGAAGATGGAGTAAAGTGCAAGGGCTGTTGTATAAATCTTAGGTAAAGATTGCCTAGGATGGATGTACGGAATAGTGCCTTCGGTTTGTCCAGTCCTAGTTCAACTTGTATGAACGAATGTCTGATAGAGTATTCCTAACGAATCATATATGTTGATCTCTTCAAACGTATTACGTTTGGTGGTGGAGGAATTCGGTTCTCTTAGCTTTATACCCGTGATACCATTAGGGAAATCGATAATGATTTGGCGGGTATGACGATATGGTATTACAAGGAAATGAACGTATGATATGTGAAAATATAAGCGTAGCTTCTAGCCTAACATTCGGTAAATGACAAAAATCGGGCAGGCAGCATGGCTAAGTCAGTCGCTCCGAAGTAGGGTGTATAATCACCTATCTAGAGAATATTCATTTGCTTTATTAATCTATCAATGTTTTACCATATATATATATATATATATATATATATATATACGGGAAACGGTTGCTAATCCCAACCGTTGGTGATATACATTCGATCCACTCAAGCGAAATGAGTGATCGGTCATGTGTGGCTGAGTTGCAAGATGCTCTTGTTGAACTCCAGTGTATTGTTCCTAGAGTACACTAATCGGAAGGTGGTTCCATACCTTGTCATAGTTGTAAATCTATTCATCCAATAAGTGCCTGCGGTTTATGATTATACATTATATATGTAGAGCGTGAGATGCAAGCGTTTATGCTAGATTGATATCTATTTGTACTTAGACATTATTATAATATCAGAAGGATATTGTTTACAATGTTGTTTGGATTCTTATATGGGAAAAACCCGTTCCGTTTTTACGGTGTGGTCTTGTGAGATATCCTAAGTTAAACCAAGTGTTGGAGTTTATTCACACCAGTCCCATGACTGACGAGGAGTTCAATTTTTTTTCCCTAAACTCTTGGGTGCCTAAATTTGTACGGGCAGTCAAGTAGTCGGGATTTTACAGATGCACTTGGAGAGCTTGGAGCAGGAGGCTTCAGGATTATATAGCTATTGTTTATTTCCGCTGTTGTTGTAAGTGTTTTACTCTGCAATGTTATTGTATACATATACTATTTGTATTTCAAAAGTTATGTTATATTTTATTCGTTCCGCTGTGAGATTCGTGTTTACTCTAATGATGATGTTCTTCTTCTTCTTTTATTCTAATAGTTCTATCTTATCTATTCTCACCCTCTATTTTCTTTCATTAACCATCTGGTATTTTCTACTCTTGATGTTCGATATGTGATGTATATCGGATATCCAAGGTCGCGAAAACCCGGGTCGTTACAATTAGGTCATAGGAAATCGCACAAATTCAAGAGGAATTGGGTTGGAGAAGATAGAGATTGAGCTTACCTCTCTTTCTCTATCGATTTCCACTTGATTTCAACATGAATTGGACTCCTAAGATGAATTAGGGCTTAGAAAATTTCTATTTCCCTTTCCCCTTTCCATATTTTCTATTTCTTTCAAGTGTTGGAATGAATGGGAGAGATGGGGGCTGATTTGGCACTTAAAGGAAGTGGGCTAGTTGGCTAACCAAGCCCTAACCAATGTGCCAATTTTCACGAACTCGAAACATATCGATGCTTATAGTCAAAAAGGTCGCCAACGATGATCCGGACTCAATGAAAGCAGTTTCGAGTCCAAATTCATTGTCATGCAAAATGCGACTTTTTGGACATGCATCGATTAACGATTAACGACGCTATATTTAAATAAAATACTTAAATATATTATCGTCAAATATACGGGTTGTTACAGACTTCCCCCTTAAACAAATTGCGTCCTCGCAATTATTTAAGGAAAAACTCAAAGATAACAACCCAGCAAATTACCATGAATTGTTATACATAATTATAATGAACTGGGAATCACTTATGAATTATTACACAAATTTTAAACTTTGAGTTATAAATCACTATATAACTTATGTTTATACACGTATAATGTTCAAATAAAAGTCCCGAACATATACGAGAGACTAACTTAATTTTTTTTTCATAAGTGATTTTTAACAAATTAAAATTTCCTTACTCGAATTCTAACCGTTCAATATGAACTAATAAACATATCAAATTAAAAGTTTGAAATATCGACTATCCAAAATCGTCGAACATTTCTTATCACATTCTAGTTAGAAAATTTTATCCCTTATAAAATTTCTTAGATGTGTTCTAGCTCACAAAATTTTCTTACATTGAATAGGATAAGCGATCTCATTGGGGAAACAAGATCATGAAATAAAATCTGGGTTATATACCCGAAATAGGAAATATTAGCACGCTCTCGAAAATTTCAAAACAAATAAATTGGAACTTTTAAGTTTCGAATAAACCCCAAAAATCTCGAATTTGAAATATTAGCACGGCTTCTAATATTTCACGAACAACTTCAAAATCATATAAACATGATAAATGGTAGAAGTTGAAAGAATTTCATCAAGCTTAAAAACTTTTGGTTTTCAAATACCCAAAAATATCACCGACAACGATGAGGTCAACCCCGTCGAGTTATGACCTCCAAAACTATGTTCATTAAGGTTACCAAAATAAACTGGAATATTTGTTAACCATAACGACAATTCGAGCACAAAAACAAAGGATTGGAGAAAATCGACCGCTAAGTCAAAATGTGAAATGACTATAGCACTATTAACTTATCGAATAAATCATTAGTCCAAGGTAAGGATTCTATTAAGCTTGTGGTTACCAAGCTTAAAACATTCCATCGGATCTCTCCAAAAAGTAGCTTCTCTTTATCCTTAGTGGTCGGTCACTAAGGAGGACAATCAAATAAATGGATTGAATCACAAAATGAAAAAAAAATCAAATTTTGAAATCAATTACCCACAAAAGTGTCACCAAAAATGGGTGTACGGATCCCAAAAATTCATGAGTAATGTGAAATACATAGAGTCATCATTCTTAAGGTCACTCTCATTGTTATGAGAATTTACAAAACAAAAAGAGGCTAACGAATCTAAATTAGGACCATTAAGAACAACAATATCTGTCTCATAGATGGGAGATGTCGAAGATGGATGATTTTCTCAGAAAATAATGTGCGAATCACAAAATGGATAGATCAATCCATTCCGAGAATCGCCACAAAACTAAAACAAACAAGACACGCAAATAAGCATGGAAAGAATACCCACATAAAAGAGAGTTAATCATCCATAACTAGCACCCGAAGGTTTTAACTATATCGGAATAGACTCGAAGGATATTGAGTTGATAATTCACGTTTTAGAGTCGTGAATCATAATCGAACTAATATCGAGGGTCAAACCCAAATTAACGAGTAAATAGATTCATAAAATAGAGCGCAGGGCTCTAGAACGATTTCTAATGCAATTCACATCAAACAATGAGAATAGAGTCAATTAAAGATCAACATTCAATGAATCAATTAAAAATCAATGTCGATGAATCGAGCTGCTGGAATCTATGAATTCTTAAAGCTGAAGTTCACAAACGAAGTCCGAACGGCCCGAGCTCCGGCCGGGAAAGAGCTTGGATGAGGGTAGACTATGGACTGAGGGCTCTCTGGTCCATTGCAGAAAACCGGTCGATCGGTCAAAATGGGGCGGTCGACCGTTTTCACACAGAAACAAAACCTGTTGACCGACCCATTTTGGGCCTATCGGCCGCTTCTGACCTGGGCCGTTGCCCAGGTCAAACCTATGGGGATTCGCCCCCCGGGGGTGTCAGTAGTCAATCACCAAGGCTCATGACTTCTTTGGGGGCATCAAAGAGACCTCTCCGATCCACCATATTGACATGCAACGCTTGAATGCATTGGTTTTGATTGTTGGTTCTAAAACGAACAAAATCCCAAACCAAAATGAATAAATGTGATATAAGTGAATTGTGAAGTCTTAGAACTTGTCAGGTGCGACAATGGTATTTCAAAATCTCATTAATCGACCTATGACTTCGAAGCAATGTATACATAAGGTAGTCATTACGAAAATAATGAATTCATCAATAACACAAAACCACACAAACAACGTATGTGGATCCACATAAACAATAATGGCTTCTACAAGGTTGCTGACACCTCTCAAAAGCAATTTGACCAAAACGACAAGGTTGCTTACACCATCCAAAAGCAGTTTTTTCTACAATAGTCAGGTGGCTGACACCTCCCAAAAGCAATTTTGTCAACCACGAGATTGGAAAAACATAAATTCTCCACAAATGATCAAAAGATCAAAATATCAAAGTGATCATCAACGATCAACATAGAAAGCGTAATTTACATTAAGCTAGTAAATAAGCGGGTTTAGCCAAATGACCCATAACCACTGATTAAACTCAAATATCCACGAACAAATTGCAAACGCCACTATAAAATGCAAAAATGATCAAAGCATAATTGCAAAAAGGCATAAACCAAAGGTTACTCAAGAAAACATATAAATGGCCGTCATAGCCGAGCATAAGAAGAATGGAAGAAAATTCAAACACTTCTTACGTAGAAATATGAAAATAAATCCTGATGATGTTGCAGTCATCACCGACGTTATTTTCTTTAAATATACCGAGTTCGACATCCAATAATGGAATTCTATTTCAATTGAACAAGTCCAAAAATTAACCGACAAAGTAAACGCAAGTGTGTCGACCCACCCGTTTTTACCAAGACGTTTAATTAGATTCCTTATTCAATCGAAAAAAACAAAATTACTTGTTTGAAACAAGTAACACACAAAAGCAAAAGAGAATATGTAATCATTACCCAAAGAAAACTAAAGTCATATCAAATGAAAAATAAATGGGTTATGAAAACTCAAGGTAGCATGTAAGAATTTTGACAAAACATAGGTTTGGAAAATCTACATACTTAGATATAAAACAAGCATCCTTTAATTCCTAAGCGAATGGTGCCCTTAAGTTCATTTAATGCAAAAAGTTATATGATCGTAATTTCAAAAGAAATCAAATGAGATGATCGCGGTAATCATCATCATAAAAGATAAAGAGGATGGTACCCGCATATGCACTAGTTTCTTTACCAAAATTAAGATATCTCAAACTCATAGCTAAAAATTCAAACTATGAAAGGTGTAAAGGATATATATGATGGTCGTATATATCCCCTCCTCAAATTATTATTTCATTGAAATTCCTACGGTTGTAAATTAACAATCAGTACTAATGATTTGCCTCGCCATTTAGTTATATAAAGTTTCTAGTGCTATGGTTCAATGGAGATGCACATCATTAATACTTAGTATGGGGGTCGTGCCAGAATCATCACATCGAAGTGTTCAGAATCTCCAATTGACATCGTGGCGTCCCACTTCTCAATCAGAACTTCTAACATACTCCATGGACAAAACTCAACACGATAAGACAAATTACGTCCAAATAGGAACGCAAATTTATAAATAAATAATCAGGGGTGCAACCATTTATTTACAAACTAAATTTATAATCGTAAATAAACAAATAGTGTTTTAATAGTGCTTAGCGGAAATAATTTTACTCATTTTCTCCTTGCAAAGCTAATCTCAAACGGATTAGTATTTTAGTTGACCAAAATTATTTTATTAAACCGTTTTATAAAATAATTTAGAAATCTTCAAATTTAAATCCCAAAAGTTATTTGACCCTAAACATAGATAATAGTTTCTAAATTTCTACTTAAGAAAAGGGACGGGACTCTAGATTTGTCAAGGCCAAGATGTCACAAAGGCGAACTCACGTAAACTTGATTGGTCATACAAGGATCATGCTATAAGAAAGGATATGACGGGTCCTAAGACTCGATCTAAATTCTAAAAACAATTTCCTAAGAAAGACTTAGGACAATGAGCCTTGCCCTAATATCTTATACTGTTACGAACTTCGCTCTGATACCAACTGTAATGCCCCACCTTTATACTCGCGTTAGCCAAGGCCATTTCAAGCAACGGTGTCAACTAACCTAAAGAATAAGGCTGTTGAGGAGCGACCATCTGTATATTAGCTTTGAACGAGTTTTAAATATGTCGGATAATGTGGTCTGCTTTTAAATTTATCATGAGGAAATCCGACACATCTAAATCAAATTCAAATCTGCTATATAGTGGCTATATATAGTTCGGAAAGCAATATAAAATACGTAACAATAAAATCAGAGTCAGACACAAACATTCACATCACTATGGCGGAAATAGATATAACACATGAGTGTGAATACACGATAGTGGTCATAGTCGATCCACTATACAACAAAAGAATAGGCACGTGGCTACTCAAAATAATATGTACACAAAGGACTCTCACATAAGCATAACCCAAAAAGTACAACACTAAAGTAGTTAGCTCAAAAGTGGAGGATAGTCCATGCTGGAGTCAAGAAGAATCACCTGAAATACCTCGGTCAGGCCCGAGTATTGTTTACATAAAGATAAACAATAAATGGATCTGTCAAACCATTCTTATTCATAACATGAGACAGTATTAAGAGATATAACATATATGACATGATAAGGATAAACAGGATGATTCATAAATAATATGAAATACGTGATGTCAACATATATAATGTCTCAATAAATCTCATGACAAGAGAAGATCATACAATAATAAAAATTGAAAAATTGATGTCAAACCTAAATCAAATTGACGCGCATCACATCAAAGCAATCATAATTCCAGAAGTCCAGCAAGAAATCCAGAAAACATCATAAAAAGTGTATACCTCCCAAATGAGATACGATCTCTAGGTCCTACACCCATATTTGGAGCCGAAGCTCCCCCACGAAGCCGGGTGGTGACCCCGGATGAGGAAACACATAAATCATGAAAACTCTAGAAACACAGAAAACATCATAGAAAGGGCCTGCAAGTTCATAGATGAGATACGATCTCTAGGTAGCTAACCTATATGTTTGAGCCGAAGCTCCCCACGAAGTCGGGTCGTAACCCCGGTAGAGAGAAAACATATAATCGTGAAATCTCTAGAAAACATCATAAGTCATAGAAAATCATAGATCATAAAGGTTGGACCGAAGTCCCATAGGTGAAATCCAAGAATCGTAAATCCCACTAGGGCGATCGAGGACCACAAAACACAAGTCATAAAGGATCACATCGATCCGAGTGAGTATAAATTACACCGAGCTAGTTAATATAAGAAAATAGCTAAATGTCCCATAACCACTCGCTATTCTCGAATATTTACGAACCCGTTGTCAGTTCGTACTCAAAACAGTGAAAATCACTACATATATTCAAATGAACGAGTCCAAGAATTATTCGCCGAAGTAAAAATATAAGGGGTCATAGTACTCAGTTTTACTAAGTTAAATAAACTAAATTTATCGTTCGGTCGATAGGATAAGGAATCATATATAAATTAATAGAATCAAACCGGATTTAGAAATCGAATTTATTTTAAAAGGATTTGTATTTAAAACTGGTTAAACTTTGGTTCGATGCCCATTGACAATATAAAACCCCGCAATCCATTGTGGTACAATATTTCATAAAAATCTGTCGCCGTAGCGAATGGGACATAGGTAGATCATAAAACATAAATCCGCATTTCATGGTTATTAAAGCGATTTGAAAATTGATGAAACGGTGCGACCACAACGATCCGAACGAGCTCAAGATCGTCGCGGTACGCACGGGGAGGGTCGAGGAAGATGGCTCGAAAAACACGGAGGCGCGCACCTCGACACGCGACCAAAACCACAAAAGAGGGGGAAACAGGCCTGGGCTTGCGCCCAGGCCGACACCGATCCAGGAGGGCCGGTCGACTGGTTTTGGACAGAGCCAAAACCTGTCGACCAGCCCCTTCTGGCCGGTCGACCGGCTCACTTGGGTCAGTCGACCGGCCCACTTGGGTCGGTCAACCGGTATTGCCTGGGCTTGAGCCCAGGCACCGGTGACGGGGGATTTGTCCCCCGCAGCGGCCCTTCCTCCTCGGCACTCCTCTCCGGCCTTGCGACGACTCTTTCAGGTGCGTACGCACCTCCCATCCAAACTAGAGACGAGTGTGATTCAATTCACAAGCACATAGAAACATTCAAACCAAATTTCTACAAGATTTGAAAACAACTTATATTCAAGAATCAACCACGAACCAAATCAATTCAGGCAATCATGACCATCACAAATAGTCTACAAATACACTTGTACAAGCTTAAAGCTTGTGGCATTGATGTGAGTTCACAAAGAACTCACATTTGACTCAATGATGGATAAATGAAGGATCTTTAAGCTTGAAAATGAGTGAGATGCTCTTAGACAGGGCAAGAACACTATCTCTTCAACCATAACACAAGAATCATCAACCTAGGATCATATGAACATGCTTGCTAAGAATTAGGTCATAGGAAATCACACAAATTCATGAGGAATAGGGTTAGAGATGATAGAGATTGAGCTTACCTTTCTTTCTCTATGGATTTCCACTTGATTTCGACATGAATTGGATTCCCAAGATGAACTAGGGCTTAGGGAATTTCTATTTCCTTTTCCCCTTTCCCCATTTTCTATTTCTTTAAAGTGTTGGAATGAATGGGAGAGAAGGGGGATGATTTGGAACTTAAAGGAAGTGGGCTAGTTGGCTATCCAAGCCCTAACCAAAGTGCCAATTTTCACGAACTCGAAACATATCGATGCTCATAGTCAAAAAGGTCGCCAACGTTGATCCGGACCCAATGGAAGCAGTTTCGAGTCCAAATTCATTCTCATGCAAAATGTGATTTTTCGGACATGCATCGATTAATGATTAACAACGCTATATTTAAATAAAATATTAAATATATTATCATCAAATATGCAGGTTGTTACAGTTCCCAATATCAAGAAAAACCTGATAAGTGTATCACATGCAAAGGATAACAATGTATATTTTGAGTTTTATCCCAAGTATTATTTAGTTAAAGACATTCTAACTAGTGAAATTCTTTTACAGGGTGAAGAAAAGAATGGTCTATATCGGTTCAGACATGGTGATTATGTCAACATAACAAAAGACAGTACTTGCTACAATTCAGTGATACAGTAAGAAAGCTCTAGTAAAAATAGCTTTAATATTTGGCACTATAAATTGGGACATCCCAGTGCAAAAATTGTTAAAGACATTCTTGATAAGAATAATATTTCTTATGATAGTGTTACATTTCCTTACATTGTACCTTTTGTCAAATGGGTAAACAACATAAATTACCATTTAGTGAATTCACAACTATTTACAACAAACCTTTTGAATTTGTTATCACAGATTTATGGGGACTTGCTCCAGTATATTCATACTACGGATATAATACTATATTTCATTTGTTTATGCTTTTACTAGGTATACTTAGATATACTTCATGAAAGCTAAGTCTGAAACACATGATATTGTTGTGAATTTTTTGAAAATGATAGAAAATAAGTTCAGTACTAAAATTAAAATTATTCAGTCTGATGGAGGGTCTGAGTATAAAAGTCTGTTTAATTATTTTAAAAATATTGGGATAATACATAGAACATCATTCCCATATACATCTGAGTAGAATGGGACTGTAGAAAGAAAACATCGACATATAATTGAGACAGGTTTAACTCTATTAGCTTATGCTTCTCTACCATTAAAATTCTGGTCTGAATCTTTTAGTACTGCTGTATATCTAATTAATAGAATGCCTGCTAAAGTGCTAAAGGATTTAAGTCCACTAGAAAAGTTATATAATGCTAAACCAGGTTATCATGATTTGAAAACATTTGGATGTTTATGTTTTCCATATCTTAGACCCTATAAACTGAATTTTAGGTCTAAACCGTGTACATTTATTGGATATGCTACTAGGCAAAAAGGATATATATGACAACGGGAGAATATTTATTAGTAGGCATGTTGTTTTTAATGGAAAAATATTTCCATATAGCAGATCAGACATTAAGACAATGAATAAAGTTATCAATGATAAAATTGCTATACCCGAAATTCCAAATTATACTAATTTGCTACTGCATATTGAAAAAGATATGGCTTTTGATGATTCATTAAAAAAAATCATTGAAGATACTCAATACAGCAATGATGATTGTGAGCCACCTAGCTACGCCAATCCTTTACCTATAATAGAAGAAGATGAAAGAAGAGTTAGCAATGAAAGCTACACTCATGATGATAATACTATTGTCAATCTAGATAACAATGTACCTTTAACAATCAGTAGCACAAGTCCTTCAAATCAGTCAAACAATAGACCAACTACAAATCCAGGGCATCACATGATAACTAGGGCAAAAAGTGGCATATTTATGCCCAAGGCATATACTGTCACAACTGCTGATGATGAGCCCTATACATGTGAACAAGTTGTAAAGTTCAAACATTGGAGAAATGCAATGCAGGAAGTGAAGCGACCCGAACATCCCCGGTCTCCGAAGAGATGAGAAAGAACGAATTACTGTGAGGACAAGACAAATCAGAACGCAGACGGAAGAACATTTCATTGCTATTACAACAATTCCATCAGATACAAGAATATACAGAGTATAATTGGATAAATTACATTCGATAAATATCAGAGATTACAATAAATTACAAAGCAGCGGAAAATAATACAAAGCACAACTGAAGGTGATATACGGATACAGAGCTTTCCGAATATCATTCCAGCTGTAAACCAGGATCTTGTGAATATAAATCTGCAAAACCAAAACTACTAGCTGCCCTTGCGGAAAATAGGGGCACCCAGAGTTTAGGTTAAAACAATAAACTCTAGGTCAGTCATGGGACTGGTGTGAGAACTAAAACAGTTATCCAAAACTTTACTTTAAAAGAGAGTAATTCAAGAGACCACGCCGTATAACACGGAACGGGTTTCCTCCCAAGAATACCAGTGCATATAGATAAACAACGCAATGCTTTTTCGAAAAATGAAGCTATTATAAGACCCAGGTCCCATCACACAATGCAACGCAAGCCGGAGGATAGGGTTTTACCTTATAACAGCCAAACATGCTTGGTACGTTTAAAACAAATCATTTGATACTATAATAAGTGTATAGTGCCAAAACAGTTTCAATCATAAATATAAATCATAGACGGCATAGTATCCCATGCTACTATGTCGCCATACTAGGCTCTACAAATAAAGCCGAAATACACGTATTGGAAATTGGATTTCCATCATGAGTCGAGGCAAGGGGCAAGCTACTCTCCGCGTTTGAGACACTCTAGCAAATGTCCCAGGGCTACGCACTCTGGGCAACCCTTGGACGCTTCAGGGCTGGTCCTCACTTACGTTAGAGGATTAGTATTCCTGAACACACGTTTCCCGGTCCTTACAGACCTATAATCGAGGCGCCTCATCCAACAACCACAAAGGTGAAAAGTATATAAATGTCAGGGCTGGTAAGTCACTGACACCACCAAAGCTAGAAAGAAACGTCGTGCTCTTCCTGCAGTCCGTATCCCGTTTTTAACTCATACCGTGTTGTGAGGCTCGCGAATTCACGTTATACACAAAGCTGCCACGTAGGCGTGCTTTGAACATCAACCACAAGACTTTGATTTTCAACAGAAGCCTTGATCATTGCATCTTAGCGTGCCACACAGGCAATTCATGCCATGCGACTGATGTCCATCGATATACAACATCTGAGTTCGTACGTCTCAGAGAAGGGCGTTAAGCAAAAGAATAAATTCTCCGCCGCCAAACAGATGTATATTTAATAGAAATCAATCAACACAGAATAAAATCCAATGTCAGACACACAATCCATTTACAAGTCCGTTCTGGGTCTGAACGAAACCGGAGGCACTTTCCGCGCATATCCATCCATCTCCAGGTACGTCTGGACGACCACCAACTATTTCCATCCTCTTGGGTGTACAGCCTAATCAGGATCGTTAGTAATTATCCAAACGATGTGGAGACTTCCGTTCTTCAACCACCGTCTTCATCTTCGACTTATCGTCGAATCGGTTATTCAGAATGGGTATAAACCCGGACTTTCCAAACAACCCACGTATATTAAAACACAAATGTTACACAAACACAACATACGCCTCATTCCAATTCAGAATATTCTTTTATTCACAAAATCGCATTTTTAGGGAAAGGTTCCCATTAATTTTATCAAAGATAAATTCTTTCAAATTTATCCTTTAATCTTCCTTTGGATGTCGTTCAAACCAAATTATGGTTTTTCTAAACTAGTCGAGATTAGCGAACCACACCGAAGTAATTATTTATTTTATTTCCCAATCCCAAACTATTCATCCCATGAAGCAAAACTGGTCATACTCCATATCTAACACCACGGTGTTATCGGTAAAATTAATTACCATTTCACGTTCAAATCTAATTAAAGATTTAACTATCGCTTTGGAGCAAAACTGGCGATACTCCATTCTCGCTCATTTCTAAAATTTTATAATTTAGGTTATAGATTCACATTTCAATCTAATTGCAGATTCGTTAAAACTCCTTTTACTGGGTTAAAGAACTAGGTGTTATTTAAAACACAGTTCACGACAAACCCAAATCACATTCTATTTATTATCGGGTTAAAGAACTAGTGTTATTTAAAACACAGTTCACGATAAACCCATGAATCAATTCTATTTAATTCAAATCAAATATATTAGGAATTCCGATTATTTAAAACCCCTTTTTAAATCTAATTTTTTTATTTAAAAACAAATCGGGTTTTAAATTTAGTTCAAACTAGTTCATTTTGATAAAAATCTATTTTTATCTTTTCAAATATGGAGTTTTTCATCCCAAATTTTCCCAAATCATTTCTTATGATTTTACACAAATTATTGATATTTTTAATAATTTTATCAAAGCCCGTACAGTCGATTTCCATCAACGGCCATCGAACTGCACTTATAGCGACCTTTTTCAAATTTGATTTGGATGTATCTCCAAATCCAACTGTTAGATTTCAAATTTCTAATATTCGTTAGAAAGCTCTTTTCGATACGAATCCAACGGTTCCAGTTTTAGGAGAATCCGACGGTCGGATCTCCCGTAATGTCCGTTTGAAATAAATGGTCGAAATTTACGAACTGCCGCGGCGCGGCGCGTTCTATTCAGGCCATTATATTTTATATATATAATATATATTTCGTCGATTACTATTCAAAACGAATTTTATAAATTGTTTTGAAATTCATTTCAAAATTCATTTCAACTTCCATTTCAATTCAAAGCAAAATTGAATTCTTCTTTATAAATTCGTTTTAAAATTAATTTCTATTCAATTCAAATTTCAATTCAATTTGAATTCGTTTCAAAATTCATTTCTATTCAATTCAAATTTCAATTCAATTTGAATTCAAAGTGGTTTTCTATTCGATTCAATTCAAAGTGGTTTTCTATTCGATTCAGTACAAATTGGTTTTCTATTCGATTCAATTCAAATTGGTTTTCTATTCAATTCAATTCGTTATATATTCAATTGAAACCAAACTCGTTTTCTATTCAATTCATCTCGAAATCGTTTTCAATTCATTTCATTTCAAAATCGTTTTCAATTCATTACATTTCGAAATCGTTTTCAATATTTATTCATTTCTATTTTCAAATATTCTATTTCAAATATTTCTTATTATCAAAATATTTCGTATTATCAAAATATTTCTATTCGTGAACACAAGACTAATCTCAACGAATGAGTACCATCCACGTGTGACTATTTTTGTTAAAATATTTCGTTCAACACATGACTAATATCAACGGATGAGTACAGTCAACACATGAACCTTTATGTTATATATTCTTTATTTTCTAAATTGGAATGAGGCCCAATCAATCACCATATAATGTTAATTATATGGATTTTCATACAACACATGTATATAATAGCATTGGAAAATAATCAACCATCATCCAAAGTGCACTACACTGTATAAGCATCAAATATAGATATCTAACGCTTATAACAGCCTGTCAATCAATCGATCGACATATTTAATCAATCAGGATGAGTGAACTTCAAATTTCATCCCTACACCAGTGTGGGGTTTCAAACAATCAAACACAGATTTTATTTGTGCAGTTGGGCGATGTGTAAGATTTATCGACCCAATCAATGTCCTTCAAATAGGTGTACATAGATAAACCGTCCGGTTTGTAAATGAATATTTATTTATTTATTCACATTCACTGTATTCATATTCACGTTAAAAATTATATTTTTAACGACAAAACATTTTATTTCACCATATGAATTTCTATTCAGTTCATTTATTCAATAAAATGATATTTTTATTTTTCTAACTTATTTTAGCAAATTTCGTCGGCATAACGGCACGATACTAGAAACGGGACGAGGCCTAGCCTTATCCCCGGTCTAGTGAAGGCCCACGCCATTCACACATCAATCAAATCCATTTCATTTCATCAAACAATCAAATTCAAACCAAATAATCTAACCCACTAAACAACCAAACAAACAAGTCCATGGTCTGTGGACGATTGTGTCGGGTGCTACTAAATACCGTCTGCATCCTAGTACATATATATAACTAGAAAAAGAAATTGAAAGGTGAGAAATTCTCACAGATAGCTATCCAATCATCTTGACTCTTCTTTGATAGAAATCTTCATCGTTATCGCATTTTTGTCATCTTCGTTGCTGTAGCCACTACATATGTAAAAATCGAATTTTTACTTCGTTATCCAATATGTAAAAATCGGATTTTTACTACAATGTCATATAGATAAAATTCCATTTCAAAAATATAGATTTCGCCTTTCTAAAACTAAAGATTTCACCTTTGTAAAAATAAAGATTTCGCCTTTATAAAAATAAAGATTTCGCCTTCCTTCTTTTTCCTTTCAAAATCAAATCTTTATAACTCGTTATGGATAATAAAAATTATAACTTCCTTGTTGCAAAAATCTATATTTTTCTCGAAGTAAAAATCATATTTTTACTTCACTACTCATCTCAAAATATCGTCTTTTCTATTTTAAAAATCTCGTCTTTTCTATTTTAAAAATCTCGTCTTTTCTATTTTAACAATATAAAAATCACATTTTTATTTTGCTACCTATATAAAGTTGATATTTTTAATATTCCTATCATGTAAAAATTATATTTTTAATCCTCTACATAAACAAAAATCATATTTTTATATCATCTATATAGTAAAGACTATATTTTTAATACTTTAAAAATATAAAAATCATATTTTTAATTGAAAAAAATCTTTTCTACCTCTTCCTTATATAAAAATCATATTTTTATAAATAAAAATATAATCTTTTCAATTTTAAAAATCAAATCTTTTGCCTTTTAAATACATATATAAATATATTTCAGTTTTTAAAACTATACTAGTTTAATTTCTAAACTAATTACATAAAAGAAAGTAAAAATAAAATAAAATAAAATAAATAAAAAGGAGACTTACAGAGGGGGGGTGCGCCATCGCTCAGGCGAAGGAGGGGGAGGTCGGAGGGGGTCTCGCTGTGTCGGAGGGGTGTGCTCGCGGGTCCGTTCAGGTGGCTCTCCGGTGAGGCGCGGGTTTCCAGAATAAGGGGGGGGGTCTCGAGGGGCAACGGGTTTGCATTCGTGAGATGGAGTGAGGAGGAGGTAGAGGGGAAGAGGAGGGGAGCGATGGAGGGAGGGAGGCCGGATGTCGATCGTGGGCGGCGCCATCGCACGGCGTGGCGGGGTGGTGGTAATCGCGATGAGCGATTTAGGTATTTAGGTTTTTTTTTCTGACGTGGAAGGGGAAGTGTGGAGATAGTGAGGTGAGGATAAGGTTTTATATATATTATTTATTATTAATTTTAAATTTTGGACTCCATAAATTACCCTTTCCATTCGAACTCGAAATTGAACCTGCCAACTGTCGTCCCTAGCTAATTACCCCCATTTCGAACACAATGGGATATGTATCGTAGTCTAATTCGACTGTTACGATCAGTTTCCGTTGAATTTACATTTAAATCGCTATATTGAATTTTAAACGTACATTACAAATTACCGGGGTCACATACTAACTAGAAAAATTCCAGAAAAATATTTTCCAGCTTCATATTGACGATACGGTCCTAATAAAACTAGTTTCGTCGAATTCTGAGACCGTTGGAAAAATGGCCATTTTCCAGTCGATTAAAACCAACTGAAACTGGTCAAACGCGTTTTCCTTTGCCACACTCACATATTGAATCGAAAAATTATGAAATTTGGAATCTAGCAATTATTTGACATTGCGGATCCAACAAAAGTGGTTTCGTCGAAATCCGAGGTCGCTTGCAAAATTTCCATTTTTAAGGGCCTGAAATCCATAGCGACTATTCAGAATTTTCAACTGGACATAACTTTTGATTCCCGCTATGAAATCTTGATTTTTCGGATTCGTTGGAAAGATATCATCAATTCGATCCTAATGTTTTTGGTTTCACTAAAATCCGGATTGTTTTGCACCCGGTACATTCAATTGAAGTTTGAAATCGAATTATCGAACTACCGCGCCATTTTCAATTCTATTTATAATTATATATAATTATTTATATTCTAACTACGACGTATATAATATATACGCTCGAAATATATTTAAAATAAATTTTTCGTCGTTTTTATTTAAAATAATCTATTTTAAATATTCTAAATTCGCTAAAATTGCCAAAATAAAAATTTTAAACCGGCTCAGAATTTCCGGGTTATTACAATCTCCCCCACTTAAAACTTTTCGTCCCCGAAAAGGAACAAAGTCGAAAGTGGTTTGATTAATCAACTCTACGTTCGATCTGGCTTTCATTCTCCAACTTTTCAGTTTCTGAGAATTTCCAAATTTTCAAAAATTTGGCTTACACCCTAAATTTTCGAAAAATTTCGCCATAACCTCCCCTGCACCGGGACCCACGGGAAAATCCCGAAATTGCCATATAGGCCTTCTGATCTCAAAAAGAAAAAGAAAAAGCCAAGCGGCTAGCCAATAGGCTCATAAAATCATCATCACCCAAACAAAACAATAAATTATATAGGAAACGTGTACCTATTTGTCGTGCAAACAAATTTTATTCTCTGCTCTAGCCTCCTTGCTATGACCTGTTCAATGTAAGTATATGTATATGCAAGCAAATGCGACCAATTTTCAATGTAGTTCAATATTTGGTTCAATTAGGCTAAATAGTTTAAAATTATCAAACAAATAAACAAACAACACAAACATCAATCAATTAGTGAATTTAACGTTTCAAATTCATAATTTTGATACATATAAAGAAAATCATGTTTTTGATGCCAATCACAACAATGTGTTCTAACTATATATAAGTTTTGGTTCTCACACCAGCCCAATGGAAATATATAGAAAATCACACCTTCGAAACACAAACATATATATTGATGATGCGATCGCTATCATCAATATCATCTCCAAGCGACTAGAGCGTGATTCCATATCTATCTAATATATTAAAACTTCGAATATACGTTCATGACGCGTATATGGAAAATCCTTATATATTGGATTGTCCATATTCAATATAAAGAAATAATCAAATACGTATAAAGCGATTTAAATTTTCAAAACAAAATTGTTTTCTATTGAAAAATATACTCTTCACACTCGTTCTAGGATACTACTGATCCCATCTCTAACGAGTCATTCTAATTGGATATTACTAATCCAATATCTGATGAATTCTTTTGTATGGTTCTAATGTGTCTTGTTCTCGAGCTCTGTAAACCAAAGCTCTGATACCAAATGAAGCGACCCGAACTTCCCCGGTCTCCGAAGAGATGAGAAAGAACGAATTACTGTGAAGACAAGACAAATCAGAACGCAGATGGAAGAACATTTCATTGCTATAACAACAATTCCATCAGATACAAGAATATACAGAGTATAATTGGATAAATTACATTCGATAAATATCAGAGATTATAATAAATTACATAGCGGCGGAAAATAATACAAAGCACAACTGAAGGTGTTATACGGATACAGAGCTTTCCGGATATCATTCCAGCTGTAAACCAGGATCCTGTGAATATAAATCTGCAAAACCAAAACTACCAGCTGCCCGTGCGGAAAATAGGGGCACCCAGAGTTTAGGTTAAAACAATAAACTCCAGGTCAGTCATGTGACTGGTGTGAGAACTAAAACAGTTATCCAAAACTTTACTTTAAAAGAGAGTAATCCAAGGGACCACGCCGTATAACACGGAACGGGTTTCCTCCCAAGAATACCAGTGCATATAGATAAACAACGCAATGCTTTTTCGAAAAATGAAGCTATTATAAGACCCAGGTCGCATCACACAATGCAACGCAAGCCGGAGGATAGGGTTTTACCTTATAACAGCCAAACATGCTTGTCACGTTTAAAACAAATCATTTGATACTATAATAAGTGTATAGTGCCAAAACAGTTTCAATCATAAATATAAATCATAGACGGCATAGTATCCCATGCTACTATGTCGCCATACTAGGCTGTACAAATAAAGCCGAAATACACGTATTGGAAATTGGATTTCCGTCATGATTCGAGGCAAGGGGCAAGCTCCTCTCCGCGTTCGAGACACTCTAGCAAATGTCCCAGGGCTACGCACTCTGGGCAACCCTTGGATGCTTCAGGGTCGGTCCTCACTTACGTTAGAGGATTAGTATTCCTGAACAATCGTTTCCCGGTCCTTACAGACCTATAATCGAGGCGCCTCATCCAACAACCACAAAGGTGAAAAGTATATAAATGTCAGGGCTGGTAAGTCACTGACACCACCAAAGCTAGAAAGAAACGTCGTGCTCTCCTTGCAGTCCGTATCCCGTTTTTAACTCATACTGAGGTGTGAGGCTCGCGAATTCACGTTATACACAAAGCTGCCACGTAGGCGTGCTTTGATCATCAACCACAAGACTTTGCTTTTCAACAGAAGCCTTGATCATTGCATCTTAGCGTGCCACACAGGCAATTCATGCCATGCGACTGATGTCCATCGATATACAACCTCTGAGCTCGTACGTCTCAGAGAAGGGCGTTAAGCAAAAGAATAAATTCTCCGTCGCCAAACAGATGTATATTTATTAGAAATCAATCAACATAGAATAAAATCCAATGTCAGACACACAATCCATTTACAAGTCCGTTCTGGGTCTGAACGAAACCGGAGGCACTTTCCTCGCATATCCATCCATCTCCAGGTACGTCTGGACAACCACCAACTATTTCCATCCTCTTAGGTGTACAGCCCAATCAGGATCGTCAGTAATTATCCAAACGATGTGAAGACTTCCGGTCTTCAACCACCGTCTTCATCTTCGACTTATCGTCGAATCGGTTATTCAGAATGGGTATAAACCCGGACTTTCCAAACAACCCACGTATATTAAAACACAAATGTTACAAAAACACAACTTACGCCTCATTCCAATTCAGAATATTCTTTTATTCACAAAATCGCATTTTTAGGGAAAGGTTCCCATTAATTTTATCAAAGATAAATTCTTTCAAATTTATCCTTTAATCTTCTTTGGATGTCGTTTCAAACCAAATTATGGTTTTTCTAAACTAGTCGAGATTAGCGAACCACACCGAAGTAATTATTTTTTTTATTTCCCAGTCCCAACCTATTCATCCCATGAAGCAAAACTGGTAATACTCCATATCTAACACCACGGTGTTATCGGTAAAATTAATTACCATTTCACGTTCAAATCTAATTAAAGATTTAACTATCGCTTTGGAGCAAAACTGGCGATACTCCATTCTCGCTCATTTCTAAAATTTGATAATTTAGATTATAGATTCACATTTCAATCTAATTGCAGATTCGTTAAAACTCCTTTTACTGGGTTAAAGAACTAGGTGTTATTTAAAACACAGTTCACGACAAACCCAAATCACATTCTATTTATTATCGGGTTAAAGAACTAGTGTTATTTAAAACACGGTTCATGATAAACCCATGAATCAATTCTATTTAATTCAAATCAAATATATTAGGAATTCCGATTATTTAAAACCCCTTTTTAAATCTAATTTATTTATTTAAAAACAAATCGGGTTTTAAATTTAGTTCAAACTAGTTCATTTTGATAAAAATCTATTTTTATCTTTTCAAATGTGGAGTTTTTTATCCCAAATTTTCCCAAATCATTTCTTATGATTTTACACAAATTATTGATATTTTTAATAATTTTATCAAGGCCCGTACAGTCGATTTCCATCAACGGCCATCGAACTGCACTTATAGCGACCTTTTTCAAATTTGATTTGGACGTATCTCCAAATCCAACCGTTAGATTTCAAATTTCTAATATTCGTTAGAAATCTCTTTTCGATACGAACCCAACGGTTCCGGTTTTAGGAGAATCCGACGGTCGGATCTTCCGTAATGTCCGTTTGAAATAAATGGTCGAAATCTACGACTTGTCGCGGCGCGGCGCGTTCTATTCAGGCCATTATATTATATATATATAATATATATAATATATATTTCGTCGATTACTGTTCAAAACAAATTTTATAAGTAGTTTTGAAATTCGTTTCAAAATTCATTTCAACTTCCATTTCAATTCAAAGCAAAATTGAATTCTTCTTTATAAATTCGTTTTAAAATTCATTTCTATTCAATTCAAATTTCAATTCAATTTGAATTCGTTTCAAAATTCATTTCTATTCAATTCAAATTTCAATTCAATTTGAATTCAAAGTGGTTTTCTATTCGATTCAATTAAAAGTGGTTTTCTATTCGATTCAATTCAAATTGGTTTTCTATTCGATTCAATTCAAATTGGTTTTCTATTCGATTCAATTCATTATATATTCAATTGAAACCAAACTCGTTTTATATTCAATTCATTTCGAAATCGTTTTCAATTCATTTCATTTTGAAATCGTTTTCAATTCATTTTATTTCGAAATCGTTTTCAATATTTATTCATTTCTATTTTCAAATATTCTATTTCAAATATTTCTTATTATCAAAATATTTCGTATTATCAAAATATTTCTATTCGTCAACACACGACTAATCTCAACGAATGAGTACCATCCACGTGTGACTATTTTTGTTAAAATATTTCGTTCAACACATGACTAATCTCAACGGATGAGTACAGTCAACACATGAACCTTTATGTTATATATTCTTTATTTTCTATATTGGAATGAGGCCCAATCAATCACCATATAATGTTAATTATATGGATTTTCATACAACACATGTATATAATAGCATTGGAAAATAATCAACCATCAACCAAAGTGCACTACACTGTATAAGCATCAAATATAGATATCTAACGCTTATAACAGCATGTCAATCAATCGATCGACATATTTAATCAATCAGGATGAGTGAACTTCAAATTTCATCCCAACACCCGTGTGGGGTTTCAAACAATCAAACACAGATTTTATTTGTGCAGTTGGGCGATGTGTAAGATTTATCGACCCAATCAATGTCCTTCAAATAGGTGTACATAGACAAACCGTCCGGTTTGTAAATGAATATTAATTTATTTATTCACATTCACTGTATTCATATTCACGGTAAAAGTTATATTTTTAACGACAAAACATTTTATTTCAACATATGAATTTCTATTCAGTTCATTTATTCAATAAAATGATAATTTTATTTTTCTAACTTATTTTAGCAAATTTCGGCAGCATAACGGCACGATACTAGAAACGGGACGAGGCCTAGCCTTATCCCCGGTCTAGTGAAGCCCCACGCCATTCACACATCAATCAAATCCATTTCATTTCATCAAACAATCAAATTCAAACCAAATAATCTAACCCACTAAACAACCAAACAAACAAGTCCATGGTCTGTGGACGATTGTGTCGGGTGCTACTAAACACCGTCTGCATCCTAGTATATATATATAACTAGAAAAAGAAATTGAAAGGTGAGAAATTCTCACAGATAGCTATCCAATCATCATGACTCTTTTTTGATAGAAATCTTCATCGTTATCGCATTTTTGTCATCTTCGTTGCTGTAGCCACTACATATGTAAAAATCGAATTTTTACTTCGTTATCCAATATGTAAAAATCGGATTTTTACTACGATGTCATATAGATAAAAATTCCATTTCAAAAATATAGATTTCGCCTTTCTAAAAATAAAGATTTCGCCTTTATAAAAATATAGATTTCGCCTTTATAAAAATAAAGATTTCGCCTTTATAAAAATAAAGATTTCGCCTTCCTTCTTTTTCCTTTCAAAATCAAATCTTTATAACTCGTTATTGATAATAAAAATTATAACTTCCTTGTTGCAAAAATCTATATTTTTCTCGAAGTAAAAATCATATTTTTACTTCACTACTCATCTCAAAATATCGTCTTTTCTATTTTAAAAATCTCGTCTTTTCTATTTTAAAAATCTCGTCTTTTCTATTTTAACACTATAAAAATCACATTTTTATTTTTCTACATATATATAGATGATATTTTTAATATTCCTATCATGTAAAAATTATATTTTTAATCCTCTACATAAACAAAAATCATATTTTTATATCATCTATATAGTAAAGACTATATTTTTAATACTTTAAAAATATAAAAATCATATTTTTAATTGAAAAAAATCTTTTCTACCTCTTCCTTATATAAAAATCATATTTTTATAAATAAAAATATAATCTTTTCAATTTTAAAAATCAAATCTTTTGCCTTTTAAATACATATATAAATATATTTCAGTTTTTAAAACCATACTAGTTTAATTTCTAAACTAATTACACAAAAGAAAGTAAAAATAAAATAAATAAAATAAAAAAAATAAAAAGGAGACTTACAGAGGGGGGGGGGGGGGGTGCGCCATCGCTCAGGCGAAGGAGGGGGAGGTCGGAGGGGGTCTCGCTGTGTCGGAGGGGTGTGCTCGCGGGTCCGTTCAGGTGGCTCTCCGGTGAGTCGCGGGTTTCCAGAATAAAGGGGGGGTCTCGAGGGGCAACGGGTTTGCATTCGAGAGATGGACTGAGGAGGAGATAGAGGGGAAGAGGAGGGAACGATGGAGGGAGGGAGGCCGGATGTCGATCGTGGGCGGCGCCATCGCGCGGCGTGGCGGGGTGGTGGTATTCGCGATGAGCGATTTAGGTATTTTGTTGTTTTTTTCTGATGTGGAAGGGGAAGTGTGGAGATAGAGAGGTGAGGATAAGGTTTTATATATATTATTTATTATTTATTTTAAATTTTGGACTCCATAAATTACCCTTTCCATTCGAACTCGAAATTGAACCTGCCGACTGTCGTCCCTAGCTAATTACCCCCATTTCGAACACAATGGGATATGTATCGTAGGCTAATTCGACTGTTACGATCAGTTTCCGTTGAATTTACATTTAAATCGCTATATTGAATTTTAAACGTACATTACAAATTACCGGGGTCACATACTAACTAGAAAAATTCCAGAAAAATATTTTCCAGCTTCGTATTGACGATATGGTCCTAACAAAACTAGTTTCGTCGAATTCTGAGACCGTTGGAAAAATGGCCATTTTCCAGTCGATTAAAATCAACTGAAACTGGTCAAACGCGTTTTCCTTTGCCACGCTCACATATTGAATCGAAAAATTATGAAACTTGGAATCTAGCAATTATTTGACATTGCGGATCCAATAAAAGTGGTTTCGTCGAAATCCGAGGTCGCTTGCAAAATTTCCATTTTTAAGGGCCTGAATTCCATAGCGACTATTCAGAATTTTCAACTGGACATATCTTTTGATTCCCGCTATGAAATCTTGATTTTTCGGATTCATTGGAAAGATATCTTCAATTCGATCCTAATGTTTTTAGTTTCACTAAAATCCGGATTGTTTTGCACCCGGTACATTCAATTGAAGTTTGAAATCGAATTATCGAACTACCGCGCCATTTTCAATTCTAATTATAATTATATATAATTATTTATATTCTAACGACGACGTATATAATATATATGCTTGAAATATATTCAAAATAATTTTTTCGTCGTTTTTATTTAAAATAATCTATTTTAAATATTCTAAATTCGCTAAAATTGCCAAAATAAAAATTTTAAACTGGCTCAGAATTTCCGGGTTATTACAGGAAGAGTATGATGTACTTATTAAGAATCAAACTTGGGAACTTGTCAAGTTTCCATCAAACAAAAATCTTATAGGATGCAAGTGGATTTGTAAAGTAATGAAAAATTCAGATGGTTCAATAAGTAGGAACAAGGGTAGGCTTGTTGCAAAGGGGTATAACCAAGAATATGGATTTAACTATAGTGAGACCTTCTCACCAGTAGTCAAACCAGCCACCATCAGGATTAGACTCTACTATTGCACTAAATAATAGATTGAACATTAAACAACTAGATGTGAATAATGCATTCCTAAATGGAATTGTACAAGAAGAAATATATATGATGCAACCAGAATGGTATGTACAGAATGCAAATTATGTTTGTAAACATAAAAAGGCAATATATGGCCTAAAACAGACTCCAAGGGTTTGGTTCGAAAGACTGAAATCAGCATTATCATCAATGGGTTACCAATATACAAGATCAGACAATTCATTGTTTACTAAAATCAGTAAATGTTCTGCAATATATATTTTAATATATGTTGATGATTTGATTGTGACAGGTAACAATGAAGCTATAATAAAGGAACTTGCAGATTGCCTAAACAAGGAATTCTCCATCAAGGATCTATGAGATGTTTCATACTTCCTAGAAATTGAAGTTGTGAGAAAGTCCAACTCAGAAATAATGCTATGTCAGAAAAAATATATAACAGAGTTGCTACACTGAACAAATATGAATGAAGCAAAGCCACAACCAACTCCAATGATTTCAAATCAACATTATTCCAAATACAGGGGGGAATATTAATAATATTAAACAATACAGGAGTGTTGTGGGTGCATTGCAGTATGCAACCATAACTAGGCCTGACATATCATTCAATGTTAACAAAGTTTCTAAATTTTTACAGGATCCTTAGGAAGAGCATTGGAAGGCAGTAAAGAGGATCTTAAGATATGTAAAAGGATCTATCAACCTTGGATTGCAACTAAAGGGATCTACTAATCTAAACATTACTGGATATAGTGATTCTGATTGGGCTACAGATGCAGATGAAATGAAATCTATCACTGGTTACTGTATTTTTATTGGAAGTAATCTAGTTTCATGGAGTTCCAAAAAGAAATCTACAATATCAAAGTCGAGTGCTGAAGCATAATATAGGAGTATTGCAAGTGCTTCAGCCGAAATCACATGGTTACAATCAGTTTTAAAAGAGCTAAAGCTACTTAATTCATCTACTGCTACAATATGGTATGATAATCAAAGCTCGATTTATATGTCTGCAAATCCAATACAGCATGCAAGGACCAAGCATATCGAAATAGACATATATTTTGTACGAGATCTAGTTAAAGAAGGAAAGATGCAAGTCAATTACATACCGTCTTACCATCAGAAAGCAGATATTCTTACCAAATCATTGTCAGCAAGGAACTTCGTCAGATTACGAAATGAATTGAAGATCCAGAACGTCGAAGTCTCTGAATCTCCACGTTCAACTCAAAAGTAATTCCATCTACACAGATCTGATGTTGCCTTCCTCCTTACATCAATTGTAGCTTCAATACAGGAGGAAAACAATTCTCGAGCAATCTCAGATAAAACAAGAAGCTGCCAGGCCGAATCAAGCTTCAACGAAGGTCTAGGAGTATGGGTAAAGCAATTTTGATTTGTATCACCACCGATTTCACTAGTGAAGAAAATCTAGGGTCTCTTGACCTAACCCTAGGTTTGAGAGGGGGTAATAAAGAATACACCTTAATATTATGGAGATATGAGTATATGATAACCGCTTATCTCTTAAGCATGTTATATGTTGTAATAAGTATTGGGCTGGACTATGGCCCAATACAAAAAACATAAACTACTATAAATACGTATAAGCTATGTACATCTTTTTCATTCAGTCAATAATAAAAGTTTCGTTCTATTCAATAGAACTTCTGCAATACATACAACAATTTAATAATTCTCTTCACCATTTCTCTACAAGATAATTTCACTCGGATCAAAGATAACAAAAGTTTACTGTTTAACACCATAACCATGGTTAAATTGAAATCAATATATAAAGGTAAAATGGAAGGTTATACTACCTGCCATGTTTTAACCCTAGCACCATACATTGTGTTGTAGAAGTTACATTCTTGAACCCTTATGTTCTCCACTTGTGCTTCTTCTCCGTCTTTTCCTAGACTACCAACACTGATATATGTATATAATTAAGGATTAAATAGTCGTTAATCCATATAAAATCAAATTAAAATGTGAAAAATAGATATAGTACGTTGCTAATGTTAAGATTAGATGTGCCAGAAAGGATAGCAATGCAGTCATCACCTGAATACATTATGCATTTGAATCATTTGTCGTCATACAGTGCTGTGAATCAAATGAACATGAATTGATAAATTAATACCAGTTGCAATATTTGAATGGGTGATTTGAACAGTCTGAGACTGAGCGATCAAGATTCCATCAGTGTTCGGACTGTCGCCGGGAGTGGTAATGTTGAGATTATTCAAACATAATCCTAAGCAACCATGAATTGTCAAGTGTTTTCCAACACTGTTAAGAGAATTTATGTAGCTTATGGTAACATCTTGGGTATTCATAATATTTGATGACTGTGCGTGGTATAAACAAAAAACAAACTGTGTCAGCTTCCAGTTATATTAACGGTGTACTAATCCAAATCAAAAGAAGCAGATACTTACATAAGGAGAATTACCACATCCCTATATTATCAATAACGGAAATGTCAGATATAATCATTCACATATAATTCAGCTCTGAATACAAAATTATAATGGAAATATAAAATAAAATTGATAAACATACTCCTTTTCTTTTACAGTCCCACCAAACTGAGCCTTGTCCATCAACGATTCCATCACCATCTATAATAAGACCATTTAGGTCAAGTAAAGTGATCCACTTAAGATCCTCATTCGACCATATACCATTTGGTGCGATTACCTTTCCCGTAATCTACAGTCAAAATGCATATTATTGTATCTCAATCTTATACGTTTAGTGAATGTTTTAAGCAGTTTATGTTTGTTACCTGAAAATACATTTTAGATTTGCATGGACCGTATAAATCAATCTTGTTTAAGAAAAATGTTTTTTCGGATGGAATCAAAAGGGTTGGAACATTCTCATCAGTTCATGCGACTTCCTATGCTTTTAGAAATGCCTTCAACATTCATAAATAGGAATAACAGTTGAAAATGTCAATATAGAATTCATATGGAAAATTTTGAAAATAAATTTTAAGTGCAAATACTTGCTTGACTATCATCTGAACTAGAAGTTGCTTTAGCTCCATAGTCTAAAACGTTGCAGACTGCTCCGTTTGCACCAAATATTACACATGTTATACACAGTATCATTAGCATATTATTAGCAGTACCCTACAAAACATGACATGTTAGAATATAATGAAAGTATTATAACACTAGACTTTGATAATTACTAGTATACTTCTCACCCTATCCATTACTGACTTATTTATCTTGCAAAAAAAAGTCTTTTCTCAAGGTTGTGAAAATGTTGTTTTGGCGACTGTAATTTATAAGCAGCATAAGGTTGACCATATGATATGCCCTAATTTACTTCAGGACACAACAATCAAAATAGATTTATGTAGCCTGCAGCATAACTGTATAATTTTAACAAATTATGTTAATAAATCTTGAATTACAAATCCTTGATTTCACAACACAATATCAAAATCTGCTAAATATAAATGAGAGTGTAATCATACACACTTTATTAAAAGAATTAATATATCAGCCACGCACATAACAAACGTGTATCAGTTCCTATTAATTAATTTTGTTACCAACATTAAAAATACTTATCATATGTACAATTTATGGCAAGTTGTGAAAATACATATCACATATAAATAATTCATGGCAAGTAATTATTGTGACGATATAAGGTACAATCGATTGTTCCATGTTTTTGGAAATAATCGTGTAGGAAAATAATTCTTCTTATTTAAAACTATGCAGATTATACAAATTTATACAAAAATGAGTTTATATTTCCCAGTAAACATATCTTAGACAAATGGAAACAAATACAATCTTTTATACTTGGAAACATATAATAAACTAATGGAAACAAATATAATCTTCTATACTGGAAAACATATAATAAACTAATGGAAACAAATGTATTCCTAACACCCTCCCTCAAGTTGGAGCATGCAGAACACAAATGCCCAACTTGCGCAACAAAGAAACAAACTGCTGCTTCCCGAGTGGCTTGGTGAATATATCAGCAAGCTGCGAAGAAGTAGGTACATATGACGTAATGATCGCCTCATCCTGAATAACATCATGAATGAAGTGCATATCTACCTCAATGTGTTTGGAGCGTTCATGAAACACGGGATTTTGTGCTAGATGTAACGCGGACTGACTATCACAGTAAAATGGAATAGAAGAAATATGTTGAACACTAAAATAAGTTTCCAATTCATTTAGCCACTTCAACTCACATGTCAAGGCTGTTAGTGAACGATACTCAGCCTCAGCGGAAGATAATGATATTGTCTTCTGTTTCTTGGTTTGCCAAGAGATATGGGAACCACCAAGAAACACCAACCATCCTATAATAGAACGCCGTGTAATGGGGCAACTTGCCCAATCAGAATCACACCAGCCAGATAGAGTCAGGTCTGAATCAGCTCTTAGGAGAATTCCCTGGCTCGGGGAATTCTTGAGATAGTGCACAACCCGTAGCGCTGCATCCTAATGATCTTGTCTTGGCTTCTGCAAGAATTGGGACAAAACATGTACTGCATATGCTAGATCATGACAATTAAAAGAGAGATAGATCAATCTACCAACTAGATGTCGATACTGCTCCACTCCTCAAGAGGTGGGTTGGTAGAGGACCCAAGGTTATGGTTCGGCTCCATAGGAAAAGTCATCGGTCTACTACCTATGAGTCCGCACTCTGTAGTAATATCCAATGCATACTTCCTCTGACATATGGAAATACCAGTTGCACTGCGAGCTACCTCAATATCCAGAAAATATTTTAAGACTCCCAAGTCCTTCATATGAAAACAAGAACTAAGATATTTCTTAAATTTGTCAACTGCCTCTGAATCATTACCAGAAATAATCAAATCATCAACATAAACAAGAACATGAATCTGTATATCTCCTCTCCAGTAGGAAAACAAAGAATAATCGGAAAGAGACTGAGAGAAACTGTAACGACCCGGGTTTTTGGGATCTTGATTATCCGATATATAACACATATCGAACATTCAAGAGTCGAAAATACCGGATAGTTAATGAAAGAAGTTAGAGGGTGGAATAGATAATATAGAACTAATAGAATAGAAGAAGAATAAGAAGAAGAACATCATTATTATTGTAAACACGAATCTCAAAGCGGAACAAATAAAGTATAACATAACTTTTAAAATACAAACAGTATGTATACAATAACACTTATCAGAGTACAACACTTACTACACAGCGGAAATAAACAATAGCTATATAATCCTGAAGCCTCCTGCTCCAAGCTCTCCAAGTGTATCTGTAAAATTCCGACTACTTGACTTCCCGTACAAATTTAGGCACCCAAGAGTTTAGGGAAAACAAACAAAATAAACTCCGGGTCTGTCATGGGACAGGTGTGAATAAAACTCCAAACACTTAGTTAAATAAAGGATATCTCATAAGACCACGCTGTAAAAACGGAAAGAGTTTTTTTCCTTGTTAGAATCCCAAGCATCTTTAAAATCAATACTTGTCTGATATAATAATAATGTCTAGATCAAGTAAATAACAATCTAGCGGAAAGCTTGCATCTCACGTTCCACATACATAATATAAAATCATAAACCGTAGGCGCATATTGGATGATTGGATTTCCAACTATGACAAGGTATGGAACCACCTTCCGATCAGTGTACTCTAGGAACTATACACTGGAGTTCAACAAGAACATCTTGCAACTCAGCCACACATGACCGACCACTCATTTCGCTTGAGTGTATCGAATGTATATCACCAACGGTTGGGATCAACAACCGTTTCCCGTATATATATATACATATATATATATACATATATATATACATATATATATATATACATATATATATATACATATATATATATGGGAGTGCATTGATAGATTAAAGAAGCAAATGAATATTCTCTAGATAGGTGATTATACACCCTAATGGGAGCTAACCACATAGCCATGCTGCCTGCCCAATTTTTGTCATTTCTCGGTTGTTGAGGCCAGAGGCTACGATTACTTTCCATTCATTGATAAGACGATCACTTGGAATGACACATTATCAGATCCGCTAATCATTAATTGGGTTCACACAAATATTCTGGATATTATGCTAAGGGAATAAATCCATTGCCACCATATACATTTTTACAGTCCAACATTTGCGATAATTGGAAATATTCTGTCAGACATTCATCCATATACGTTCGTTCTGGGACTGAACAAAACCGAAGGCACTATTCTTTACATCCATCCTAGGCAATCTCTACCTAGGACTTATACAACAGCCCTTGCACTTTACTCCGTCTTCAATTTTCTTCAGCATATATGATTCGCAATGCTTATGCCAATACGGAGTGGTTCTTTGGATAAGAATCCAACCGGTCTCTCCATATTAACAACGTTAAAATGGTCATAACATTGATAATCGGTGATTTAACTATCAAATGAAAAATGTCCGTGTACACACAACGATCTTATTTCCAAATGGAACTATTGATCCAATCATCAACCATATATATAAATATATATTCATATTTCCTTATTTTCTATATTCAGAAAATATATGTTATTAAGTCTGGAAAACATTCCCATTTCGTATTACATATCACTATTCTTCCACATCTATCAGACTCTAACTGTAAACTAGTAAGAGAACAACTTCCTAAGTATAAACCCCGAAGGCCGAAACCAACATCAGATCGATACTCAAAAAGTCATTCAACTCAACTAATTTCCAGTCAGTTTCTAATTCTGCTTAACTCTATTTCTTAACAAATCATTGCTTACGCAACTCTCGGATTCAGTTTATGAATCCTATTCTTTTATAAAAACATTGGTTATAACGATAACGTTAAAACCCCTACTTCTGAAATATCTAACTTAAACTGTAACTTATTATTCTTTGATTTGAATGAATAATATAAACTCTAATTTATAAATATATAAATCTTGATTTAAAATCCGGAAAGTAAATAATACTTTCCCGAATTCAATATAATCGAATTCGACGTATAACTCTCTTTCGAATCAACTATATTCGATTAACTCCTTTCGAATAAACTATATTCGATAACTCCTTTCGAATAAACTATATTTGACTAACTCCTTTCTTCGAATAAACTATATTCGATTATCTTTTCTCGAATAACTACTATTCGATTCAACTAACTTGGTTTGACTAATTCAATTCGACCAACTCGATTTGAATAACTCTAGTCCCATTTAACTCTAATCGATTAACTCTAACTGATTAACTCTAACTGATTAACTCTTTTGCATTATAAAGATTTCCCTTTTTATAACGTTTATTCATTTAAAAAGATTTACTTTAAATAACGGTTCTTCGCTTTATAAATGATTTCCTTTTAATAATGTTTTCCTTTTTATAATGGTTTCCTTTTAATAACGTTTTCCTTTTTATAACAGTTTCTTTTTTATAACGGTTTCCTTTTTATAACGTTTTCCTTTTTTATAACATCCTACTCCGTTATAAATAATTTCCTTTTTATAACATCCTATTCCGTTATAAATAAATTTCCTTTTTTATAACTCTATTTATTTTCTAAATAAATATTCTTTTTTCCATACCATTTATTTTATAAATAAATATTCCTTCTATAAAATCCTTCGATTTTATAAATAAATTCATTTTCAATATAACTTTGAAAATTCCCTTTTCTACATTTTCGTATTTCGTATGGTATTTAAAATAACGTATAACCATGATTTCTATCAACCAAGAACACATAATCAGCACAGATTATATAACACATCATATATCACAATATATGGAACAAAGCAATATTTTATATATTGAGGAACCAAGTTGGGTCCCTCCAACCTGTTCCCCTGCATCACAGATGTTAACCAACACAAATAACACGAATATAAAATATTCTGATAAATAGAATCAATATTCGATTAATGATTCATATATATATCATTATCTATACTTTCAACCGACTGACTAGCAGTTCATCCAAACAGTCAATACACAACAATCAACCAATATTTATCAGTTCTAAAAACACGTTATGAAAATGTAAACTGTTCAGAGTTAGTGAGAGTTACTCACATTGGACGATCATCGTTAATAATGATAACCGTCACTTGATTCAGACGGACAATTTATTTTTCTATAAATTGTAACAATCCCCAATTCACGTCCAGTTTGTTCCATTGGGTAGTGTCCGTCCCTACGATCATGTCGGATCTTGTTTCATGGAATTCCGATAAAGTATGACAAAGTTATACCTTATAGAAGTTTGGAAATTCTTTTAAAATAAAATAACTTAGTTATAATTTAAAAACTGGGCCTCACCCATCATTGAACCCGGCCCAACTCCTTCCACCCAAACATACAAGTACTCCCTCTAAATCACGTGACCGACCTTATTTCTTCCTCATTTATTTTGAACTCACGAAGCCATCTTCCAGTAACCCATTCACCAGATATTAACCTCCTCCCATTGTTGGCACAGCTACTCAACACCACCGCAGTCACCACCAAACATCTTGCCTTCCCATTCTCCGGCCAATGACCACCACATCTCCACCTCCCACGCCCCCAATCAAATTCCGTCCTCCCTCAAAAACCCGTTGACCGCCTGTTTGACCGCCATTAGTCACCTCCATGGCCACCATCTGACTTCGCAACCACCACCTTAATATTCACTCGCCCAAGACGAACTTGATCAACCCCTCAACATGCACTCTGGTCCCACCTTAAAGAGTGCGACCTGCTGCCTCCACTTCGACTTCGCCACTGACGCATTCCAGTAGAGACCGCCGAAGTCCCTGTCGATGCCACCAACCGATGCTTTGGTCTAAAATCCACCATGTCACCGTTGAACTCCAGCCCTAGCCCCACTGTCACGGAGTAGGCTTCCAGGAAATTGAGTCGCATACCCCTTTTAGCACACTGATTTGAAGCCTTCGCTTGTGCGAGTCGAATGGATCCGAGAACGATTGATTTCATGTAGAAATGAAGTGGATTTAATTGAATGAAGTATTCAAGAAAGTGGTGGCCTTGTTTTTGTTTTGCAGAAGATGGAGATTTAGTTTTTAAGGATTTCAAAGAGGGGAATTTATAAGTAGATAAATATCTAGATATTTTGAGATATTTGTTTAGATATTTTCAAAGATATTTTCCATTATTATATTCGATTACATTCTGTAACGCGTTATAAGCCCGTACGACTTCATACTAAACCCGAATTCCATGAATTTTGATATACTACTATATTATGATATTCCGGACACAATAAAACTGGTTTCATCAAATTCTGAACTCGTTTGTAAAAACCGTATTTTAACCGTCAAAATGCTGACTATATTTCACATTAAAATCCCGTACGGCCATATACTGACTTCAAAATTCACGAAAATTGAAATCTAGCAATAATTTAACATTGCGGATCCAACAAAATTAGTTTCGTTGAAAACAAAGGTCGTTTGCAAAAATAGCCATTTTAAATGCTTTAAATAATCCATTTAAATATTAATATATTTAAAAATAATTAAATTAAATCTAAATAAATAAATATTATCGTATATATGTTCACATACGATATCATACAGCTCTAAAATATTGCTATATGGATTTATAGCTCGATATTTCAAAGTTTCCATTGGATTTATAATAAATTCCTTTTATAATATAAATAAATCGATATAAATTATAAAGGAATTCCACAGCGACTTTTCTAAAATTTGATTGGACATAACTCAAAATCTACACGACGAAATCCCGATTTTTCTCTTTCATTAGAAAAATATACTTCACCATCTCTGAACGTTTCTTGTTTCACAGAATTTCGGCATAAAACGGATTCTTTATATTCATTTAAAGTTCGAATCGCCAAATTATGAACTACCGCGCCATTTCGAGCTCGATTATAATTATTATATAAATTATACATTATAACGTCGTCAATTCCATATATACGTTATTATATTTCGAATCGAAACTCAACCAAATCTCTAAAACTATCCAATTCACACACTATTGTGAATTCTACTATTTATGACTATGTCGATATTTATAATTTATTATTAATTATAAATATTAATTAAATATTCAATATTATTTAATTCAAGTTATCGATATTGCCAAATCGATATTTAATAATTAAATAAATAAATTATTTGACAGTTAAAAAATGCGGGTCATTACCGAAACCATGAGTAGTCAAAGAAGTAGCAAGTTTAGCAAACCAACAACGTGGTGCTTGTTTCAGACCATAGAGAGAATTACGAAAACAACATACTTTGTTGGGTTTGCTATGCTCAAAACCTGGGGGGAAGCTTCATATACACCTCCTCGTGCAAATCACCATGAAGGAAAGCATTATGAATATCCATCTAGTGCAAGATCCAACCTTTGACTGTTGCTACAGCCAGAAATGTGTGAACTGTATACATCTTGGCCACTGGTGCAAATTTCTCTGAATAGTCAATTCCCTCCACCTGGTGATTGCCAAAAAAAAACTAGTCCGGCATTCAATTACTCAATGGAACCATCAGAATTGTACTTAATCTTGTACACCCAGCGACTTCCCAACGCCTTCTTACCAGGAGGCAAATCAACCAAACTCCATGTCCTATTATTTTCTAATGCTTGTATCTCATTCTTCATATCAGATCTCCATCCATCATCCCTTGAGGCCTGATGATAAGAGGTAGGCTCAACACCTGAGGAAGGATGGGTGCTAGGTGAAACAGTATGGGGGTGGACTGATGAGACTTGTCACATATTCCTGAAGATGAGCTGGACGAGATTTTAGACGCTTACCATGACCAAGCTCGCTACTAAATTCAACAACTGGGACTTGGGTTGCATCTAGGACAACATCCAAGGCTAAAGCAGGCGCTACTCCTTGCTCTTTTCCCTCCCCTTCATTCAAAAGCACAACAGTGGATGATGTTGCATATTGAACTACAACAGGAGTCCCTACTGGGGCAACTTCATCTACACAAACTGAGGGACAACACCCTCCCTCAAAGTCAGACCCTGTACTATTTTTATTCTCAATAATCGGGGAAGCATAAGGGAATTCCATCTCATAGAAAACAACATCACGGGAAATAAAATACTGATGCGCATACAATTGAAATAATTTCCACCCTTTCTTATCAGCGGGATACCCAACAAATATGCATCTACTACTACGACTAGAAAACTTGTCTTTTTTAGAACGTATATCATAAGCAAAACAAAGACACCCAAACACTCAAATATTCTTGTAACACCCCACCTCCGCTAGGGTCACTCACAAAGGGAATGCACTAGGTTTGGTGAAGCATTATCGAGGTACACATGCACAGAAATATTACAAGACAGAACATATATATATATATAACAGCGGAAGTAAAACAAATTTCATTACCTTATAAAATAAGGTCTAAAGCCTTTTACATCAGAATACATCAAAATCTGTCTTGCAACAATAAAGAAGCATAAAAACCTTTTCATAAATTATTCCCTAAGTAAAACAGTAAAGTAGCCATAGCCAAGAAAAGTCCGAGCCATACATGATGACTTCAAACAGGAGAAGTCCGAACTAACAATATCATTTCCTCCCTGTAACCGGGGGGGGGGGGAACGGAAGACAAGAGGCGAAACAAAACGGGGTCAGTCATAAAGACTGGTAAGCCCTATCTACTATTAGTATATAAACTAGTAATGTTAACTGGCATGAGGAACTAAGATGAACATAAGTATGATGACAAGACAGATAAGCTAAACCAAAATAACAGGATGAACTACTGTACCAAGATACACGAGTGTGTCATGATAAACTACGGCGTCAAGATAAATCAAGGTATCACATTGTCAGGTTTCTATCAAGTATGCTATCCCAAGGTATCTACCCTGTATAACGTCCCACGGTATCTATCATGTATATTTCCCCTGGTTCTAACATGTATATTTGCTCTGCACCTCTCGTACTAGTATTCCAACCCACGTCATGTGTTAACTATGAATGTCCCTTGCCCAATGTCATGTAATGGTCCATGTCAACATAATATATAGCATATGTAGGTTTTCCCAACTCGTATGTATCTTTCCATGTATAACCTCAGTCCTTTGCCGTAGGCCATACGGGCTTTCCCATGTAAACGTTTTATCCTTGAGGTTATTTTGGACTGCTACCCTTGATCTAGTTATGTTTCCTTACCATGAGCTATCGCGCGTTCACTTAGGATTTATGCCACCTAGGACCACTAGGGATTATGCTACCTAATGAACGTTTCCGTGTCTCGGTTTGGGTTCAGCCACCTAGGGCCACTAGGGATTATGCCACCCGTCAACCGTGCCCTTTATCCCACGTATGTATCGTGAATCGTTTTCCATGTCTAGATGCACATGTTCCTCAATGTGCCATCCGAGTTCCGTGCCAGGGCAAATCAAGAAATATGGAACTCGGTCAGGAGATTTAAGTCGTCTGCTGATGCAGATATAAAGGTTTGTTTTTGTACCCGTGGCTATGGTCCCACGTGACCCCTCCCTCAACTACTGAAAGGCAATCCAAGAAAAATCATGTATGAGAACTACACTAAGGCCCATCGATGCCCACTTCCAGATAGCCAACCTCACCCATAACTTGATAGCTAGTATATGGTCTTTTGGGAGTTCCCTACTTTTCCGTACGTACACGATTGACTAAAGATGGTAGGTAGCCGGCGACATGCTATCCCGGGGCAAAATCAAGTATCGTAGACTCCACGCTAATCCATCCCAGTCTTTAGGTCGCTCGCATAGCAACCAAGGCATACTCTTGTCTCTCCTACTGCAGACCTTAACCTCTGTGAGGCCGGGTTTCATGGACCCCTTGCCACCTCACAGAGGGATACCAAGAGTACCCTCATGTTCCCCGAAGCTTCCGCTTCGTCACCCAGTTCGCTGGAGCTTTTATCCAAGTCAGATAACTTGCTCCTCCTCGTGTTTTAAGCGATGACCTACCGTACCAGGTTACTCATCTATTCATGAACTAGTCCCATGTCCTTGGCTAAGAATTTTTACTTAGTTACACTTAACTAAGGTTTACCACTTAGCTTCCTTTCCCCGTTACCCTTGATCAACTACGATTTTCTACCTAGTTCCTCTACTAGGGTTTTTCTTATTGGGTTAAGTGTTGTTATTCAAGTTCATGACTTAACCCTCCTACGAATTATGTCAAGATTGGCTAAGTACTCAAGTTCAAGGCTTAGCCCTACAAGTTGGTTAAGTGTACCAAGAAGCCCATGACTTAACCCTATCAAGTCAAATTGGTTAAGTATTTATTCGTCTTAACCCTATCAGATTATCATGTTAGATTGATTAAGCATAGGTTATCTTAATCCCATCAGATTATCGAGTCGGATTCACTAAGTATGGGTTAGCTTAACCCCATCCACTAATCGTATTACAATGATTAAGCCTAATTGTAATAGGTCTTGTGACTTAACCCTATCAGGTCCACCTATTAGATTGGTTAAGTATAGGTTACTTAACCTCATCAAATTATCATGTATAATTGGTCAAGTATAAGTTAATTAACCCCATTAAATTACCGTGTTAAGTTAGTTAAGTACTGGTTACTTAACCTCATTGAATTACCACGTTTAGATTGGTTAAGTGTTTATCCCCATCGAATTACCGTGTTTAGATTAGTTAAGTGAAGGTTACTTAACCCCATCTAATTACCGTGTTTAGATTAGTTAAGTCTAAGTTACCTAACCCCATCTAATTACCGTGTTTAGATTAGTTAAGTCTAAGTTACATAACCCCATCTAATTACCATGTTAGATTAGTTAAGTATGCATTACTTAACCGCATCGAATTTACCGTGTTTAGATTAGTTAAGTGTGGATTACTTAAAACCATCTAATTATCAAGTCGGATTAATTAAGCGTAAATTACTTAACCCCATCCCCTAATTGTCTTGTATGGTTAAGTGTCATTAAGAAATCAAGCCCGATCCCACTTAACCCACCCATTCGTGTCATATCGGTTAAGTGTCATTAGCCAAATTTACTTCACCTTATCATGTGGCATTAATTTAATTAATGCACTCTTAACCTCTCACATTAGACCTTGTTGTGGTTACTAGTTAAGCCGGGCGGGTCCGGGTAGTTTTACACCACAACCTAGTCTAACCTCGGGTCTTAAGCGCGACATGACCAACTTCTCACATTGGATCCTATTATTTGTAGCCACTAGTTAAGCTGGGCGGGTCCGGGTAGATTTATGCTACAAACTCAACCCAACCTCGAGTTGGCCATTTTCATGTTTGATATAGTGTCTTGTTACACTTACAACCCATACGTGTCAAGTTTCCAAGTCCCATGCTCATAGCCAAAGTTACATGTTGTCACGTTTATACCAATTTGCCCAAATCATGTTTCATGTCATTAAAGTTTCCCCATAACCTAACCCCAACGCTTTTAAACTCGCATATACATTCACAACAACGCATAATGGATTAAAGAAGGAACTTGGCAAAGGCATGACAAAAAGGGTATAAGGCCACAAGTTAATCTTGGTGGCATATGAGGCGTAAGTGTGTTCATTAACTTGCATGTTACATTATTAAGCCTCAAAAACATGCATAACCTCAAACTTAGCACATAGGTGAATCATGGTGATAAATGACATTGAAAGATGGCTAGAAGTTCGCATATGGCATCACATGTAAGCTATCATAAGGGATATGATAGTTCTCATGTTGCCAAAATGCAACATTCAACATAAAGTTTATATCTTTAAGCCCACAAGATCAAGATAATGACTTTTTAGTCATGATAGGATACATAACATGATAGCATGCAACAAACTTAATGTTCAAACCCAACTTACAACGTGTCACATTAAGTTTAAAGTTAATATCTAAGAGTAGGAAGAGGGCTTACAATGCTATGAAGGCACAAATCAACATATAAAACAAAGATTGAGACGAAGCCATTCTTGCTATCACCCAAAAACCCTAAAAGAACAAGCTCCAAATGAAACCCTTGAGCAAATATCAGTAAAAATCCTTGCTTTGAAGAAGAAAGGTTTCAACTTTGGCTTTGAATGAAGCTTATGAGCTCTCATGCAAGATCCTTGCTTTTTGGTCAAGAAAAGGTTGCAACTTTGGCTAGAATGCAACTTAAGAACACTCATACAAGTTTGAAAGCACTTGTATGAACTCACAATCTCTCATAGAAATAGGCTTAGGAATTTTAGCATGAGAGTGGAGGCCATGAGAGGAACAAATTAGACATAGTTTAGTTGTAGGATTGAATAATGGTGATTTAGGCTAGGTTTAGGGGTCTTTTTATAGAGGATTAGGATAGTATTAGCCATAGGATTAACGCTAGATTCAATCCAAGCTATCAAAGCATGTCTTGGGGAAGAAGTCAAATGTAGGAACCATCTAGGGCCTTTAGATTAAAGCTGAACCATGAGAACCATTCAAATGCAAAATCTGCATTTGAGCGAATCGGCCCACGGGTTGACAGCCAAACACCCTGGATTAACCCTTAGTAGACCCAGCGAGCTCGGGTCGACCTCAAAAATCGGCCGGTTTGGTTATTCCCCTCTCTCAATTCACTGTTTTGAACATTTTTGCATATTTATTTATTTAATTTTCAATTATATATATATATATATCAATATATATATATTTCTCTGCGTAACCCATTTCACTTAATTAAGTATACTTTAATTTGTGAATTTTTATGTTCAAATTACGGGGTGTTACATTCTCCCCTCCTTAAAGGATTTCGTCCCCGAAATCTCCAAGTTAGGAAGAACGTATCCTACTATCCATCATCCATCTACTCAAAACATCATCCACAGGCAACCATTGTCCTTAGACAATTTCTAATGCCATATGAACATATGCAGAACGTGTGTGTATATGCTCCTTAGCTAATGCTAATGATCAGGCCTGAATGATCTTTCTAATGCAAAATATGTTTAGTGCCATGAGTCCAACATGTATGCGAATAGTCCTAGTTATATAAGTACTATATGCGTGCACAAACATTCATTCATATGCAACATCCGCATGATAACACATTCAGTTTCATCCATAAACAAGTATAAATACTCGTGCATATGCAACATGAAACGTGACCGCGTCAATCTAGTATCTAATGTGTATTCGCGCATCCACGAGCAACCACTTGCAACCATTTGCAACCATATCAATCATAACATGTTTCAAATACATGTTTACATCCATAGAGTTCTATCTAAGGTTCCCAAGATAAGACCGAGGAGATAAACAAGACAAACTCCTTACGGAGTTTGTAACAGAAACATGATCGAGAGGATATCCACCGAGCGATAGCATGCAAGTAAGCCCTACAGGTGAACCAAGGATCAAAGATACACTCTTAAAAAGAGACATGATGCGCGAGTCTGAGCCGCATTTCCACGAACTTAATTCTACTGTGCCTTGACCGCCTTTGACTTCATGATTTCGTAGCTCCTTGATTCCTATTTCCAAGGTATGAGTCGGAACTCTTTTCACTGTCGCCTCTCATTCCACTTTCATTTATTCTTTATTCTTTCCCTAGTATACTTGGCTCAACCATATCTACGTACTCATGCAAGCTCTCCAAAATTCACTAGTGAATTCTGGATCTCGTTTACCGATGTCAATCCATGTTAACACGTGCACTTACTAGGGTGGTTCCTATAACCCATGCTCAAGTGGAATAAACCATCCGTCTTATTGGCGGACGTTACTCGATTGGATCAGAGATTTCCGATAAATGCATCAAGAGATTCTAGGTAACTAACCATGACAGAACCCAAAAGGTTACACGAGACCTCGAAGGTATTACCAAAGCAAGCCAAGAGTCTGACTACCTTCTTTTCAAAACCGAGAATGGTATCCCTTACTGGATAACCACTTTACCCCTAGAATCCATCCATGGCTCAACAAATAGAAGTATTGCTTCTAATCTCAACACTTGGCGTAGACGTTCTCAAATCCAGCAAGTCATGAATAAATGGTCCAACTCTCCAACAAGATTTTGGGACAAAACTGGTATCCTTTACCATGCTAGTACTAAGGTGCAGAGACTCAACTATCCAAGCAGACTTAAATGATTCGATGATCAAGACAAAGTCTGGACGGGAAGATAGAAAAGAACGACTAAACCTTTACCAGAAACGGTACCATTTCTTTTAGGTACCCTAGAAATGGGAGCGTACAATTGCCCTCTCCGATGATCTTGTCCTTGTCCTCCTTGATGGACTAAGCCATAGCAACAGTTGCTTATCCTTAAGCTCGCGTCCTTTATCCTTACTCTTATTATCCTTCCTTGTACCACGACAACAGGTCTCTCGAGAGCCACCTCCATCGCATGGGAAAATACTTACGTAGCTAGACAAGGATTAGTCGCAGTTAGAACTACTGTGACTACAGATGGAGGGAAGAAAGGAAAAGAGATTCGATCAAGAAAACAAAGGACAGTGCTAATGTCTTTTGGAGAATAGCCTTTAAAAACTTTTCTTGAAAAATGCTTCTTTGTAAACGGTTTTTCAAATAGTTTTCAGAAGGTTTTAAAAACTTTTGCCCAGTCTGGTAACCTTTTGCTCTGATACCAAATGTAACACCCCACCTCCGCTAGGGTCACTCACAAAGGGAATGCACTAGGTTTGGTGAAGCATTATCGAGGTACACATGCACAGAAATATTACAAGACAGAACATATATATATATAAAACAGCGAAAGTAAAACAAATTTCATTACCTTATAAAATAAGGTCTAAAGCCTTTTACATCAGAATACATCAAAATCTGTCTTGCAACAATAAAGAAGCATAAAAACCTTTTCATAAATTATTCCCCAAGTAAAACAGAAAAGTAGCCATAGCCAAGAAAAGTTTGAGCCATACATGATGACCTTCAAACAGGAGAAGTCCGAACTAACAATAGCATTTCCTCCCTGTAACCTGGGGGGGAACGGAAGACAAGAGGCGAAACAAAACGGGGTCAGTCATAAAGACTGGTAATCCCTATCTACTATTAGTATATAAAATAGTAAAGTTAACGGGCATGAGGAACTGAGATGAACATAAGTATGATGACAAGGCAGATAAGCTAAACCAAAATAACAGGATGAACTACTCTACCAAGATACACGAGTGTGTCATGATAAACAACGACGTCAAGATAAATCAAGGTATCACATTGTCCGGTTTCTATCAAGTATACTATACCAAGGTATCTACCCTGTATAACGTCCCACGGTATCTATCATGTATATTTCCCCTGGTTCTAACATGTATATTTGCTCTGCACCCCTCGTACTAGTATCCCAACCCGCGTCACGTGTTAACTATGAATGTCCCTTGCCCAATGTCATGTAACGGTCCATGTCAACCTAATATATAGCATATGTAGGTTTTCCCAACTCGTATGTTTCTTTCCATGTATAAGTTCAGTCCTTTGCCGCAGGCCATACGGGCTTTCCCATGTAAACGTTTTATCCTTGAGGTTATTTTGGACTGCTACCCTTGATCTAGTTATGTTTCCTTACCATGAACTATTGCGCGTTCACTTAGGATTTATGCCACCTAGGACCACTAGGGATTATGCTACCTAATGAACGTTTCCGTGTCTCGGTTTGGGTTCAGCCACCTATGGCCACTAGGGATTATGCCACCCGTCAACCGTGCCCTTTATCCCACGTATGTTTCGTGAATTGTTTTCCATGTCTAGACGCACATGTTCCTCAGTGTGCCATCCGAGTTCCGTGCCAGGGCAAATCAAGAAATACGGAACTCGGTCGGGAGATTTAAGTTGTCTGCTGATGCAGATATCAAGGTATATTTTTGTACCCGTGGCTATGGTCCCACGTGACCCCTCCCTCAACTACTGAAAGGCAATCCAAGAAAAATCATGTATGAGAACTACACTAAGGCCCATCGATGCCCACTTCCAGATAGCCAACCTCACCCATAACTTGATAGCTAGTATATGGTCTTTTGGGAGTTCCCTGCCTTTCCGTACGTACACGATTGACTAAAGATGGTAGGTAGCCGGCGACATGCTATCCCGGGCAAAATCAAGTATCGTCGACTCCACGCTAATCCATCCCAGTCTTTAGGTCGCTCGCATAGCAACCAAGGCATACTCTTGGCTCTCTTACCGCAGACCTTAACCTCTGTGAGGTCGGGTTTCATGGACCCCTTGCCACCTCATAGAGGGATACCAAGAGTAACCTCACGTTCCCCGAAGCTTCCGCTTCGTCACCCAGTTCGCTGGAGCTTTTATCCAAGTCAAATAACTTGCTCCTCCTCGTGTTTTAAGCGATGACCTACCATACCGGGTTACTCATCTATTCATGAACTAGTCCCATGTCCTTGGCTAAGAATTATTACTTAGTTACACTTAACTAAGGTTTACCACTTAGCTTCCTTTCCCCGTTACCCTTGATCAACTACGATTTTCTAACTAGTTCCTCTACTAGGGTTTTGCTTATTGGGTTAAGTGTTGTTATTCAAGTTCATGACTTAACCCTCCTACGAATCATGTCAAGATTGTCTAAGTACTCAAGTTCAAGGCTTAGCCCTACAAGTTGGTTAAGTGTACCAAGAAGACCATGACTTAACCCAATCAAGTCAAACTGGTTAAGTATTTATTCGTCTTAACCCTATCAGATTATCATGTTAGATTGATTAAGCATAGGTTATCTTAATCCCATTTTATTATCGAGTCGGATTGGTTAAGTATGGGTTAGCTTAACCCCTTCCACTAATCGTATTACAATGGTTAAGCCTAATTTTAAAAGGTCTTGTGACTTAACCCTATCAGGTCCACCTATTAGATTGGTTAAGTATAGGTTACTTAACCTCATCAAATTATCATGTATAATTGGTCAAGTATAAGTTACTTAAACCCATTAAATTACCGTATTAAGTTAGTTAAGTACTGGTTACTTAACCTCATTGAATTACCACGTTTAGATTGGTTAAGTGTTTATCCCCATCGAATTACCGTGTTTAGATTAGTTAAGTGAAGGTTACTTAAACCCATCCAATTACCGTGTTTAGATTAGTTAAGTCTAAGTTACCTAACCCCATCTAATTACCGTGTTTAGATTAGTTAAGTCTAAGTTACTTAACCCCATCTAATTACCATGTTAGATTAGTTAAGTATGCATTACTTAACCTCATCGAATTTACCGTGTTTAGATTAGTTAAGTGTGGATTACTTAAAACCATCTAATTATCAAGTCGGATTAGTTAAGCATAAATTACTTAACCCCATCCCCTAATTGACTTGTATGGTTAAGTGTCATTAAGAAATCAAGCCCGGTCCCACTTAACCCACCCATTCGTGTCATATCGGTTAAGTGTCATTAGTCAAATTTACTTAACCTTATCATATGGCATTAATTTAATTAATGCACTCTTAACCACTCACATTAGACCTTGTTGTGGTTACTAGTTAAGCCGGGCGGGTCCGGGTAGTTTTACACCACAACCTAGTCTAACCTCGGGTCTTAAGCGCGACATGACCAACTTCTCACATTGGATCCTATTGTTTGTAGCCACTAGTTAAGCCGGGCGGGTCCGGGTAGATTTATGCTACAAACTCAACCCAACCTCGAGTTAGCCATTTTCGTGTTTGGTCTAGTGTCTTGTTACACTTACAACCCATACGTGTCAAGTTTCCAAGTCCCATGCTCATAGCCAAAGTTACATGTTGTCACGTTTATAACAATTTACCCAAATCATGTTTCATGTCATTAAAGTTTCCCCATAACCTAACCCCAACGCTTTTAAACTCGCATATACATTCACAACAACGCATAATGGATTAAAGAAGGAACTTGGCAAAGGCATGACAAAAAGGGTATAAGGCCACAAGTTAATCATGGTGGCATATGAGGCGTAAGTGTGTTCATTAACTTGCATGTTACATTATTAAGCCTCAAAAACATGCATAACCTCAAACTTAGCACATAGGTGAATCATGGTGATAAATGACATAGAAAGATGGCTAGAAGTTCGCATATGGCATCACATGTAAGCTATCATAAGGGATATGATAGTTCTCATGTTGCCAAAATGCAACATTCAACATAAAGTTTATATCTTTAAGCCCACAAGATCAAGATAATGACTTTGTAGTCATGATAGGATACATAACATGATAGCATGCAACATACTTAATGTTCAAACCCAACTTACAACATGTCACATTAAGTTTAAAGTTAATGTCTAAGAGTAGGAAGAGGGCTTACAATGCTATGAAGGCACAAATCAACATATAAAACAAAGATTGAGACGAAGCCATTCATGCTATCACCCAAAAACCTTAAAAGAACAAGCTCCAAATGAAACCCTTGAGCAAATATCAATAAAAATCCTTGCTTTGAAGAAGAAAGGTTTCAACTTTGGCTAGAATGCAACTTAAGAACACTCATACAAGTTTGAAAGAACTTGTATGAACTCATAATCTCTCATAGAAATAGGCTTAGGAATTTTAGCATGAGAGTGGAGGCCATGAGAGGAACAAATTTGACATAGTTTAGTTGTAGGATTGAATAATGGTGATTTAGGCTAGGTTTAGGTGTCTTTTAATAGAGAATTAGGATAGTATTAGCCATAGGATTAACCCTAGATTCAATCCAAGCCATCAAAGCATGTCTTGGCGAAGAAGTCAAGTGTTGAAACCTTCTAGGGCCTTTAGATAAAAGCTGAACCATGAGAACCATTCAAATGCAAAATCTGCATTTGAGCGAATTGGCCCACGGGTTGACAGCCAAACACCCTGGATTAACCCCTAGTCGACCCAGCGAGCTTGGGTCGACCTCAAAAATCGGCCGGTTCGGTTATTCCCCTCTCCCAATTCGCTGTTTTGAACATTTTTGCATATTTATTTATTTAATTTTCAATTATATATATATATATATATCAATATATATATATATTTCTCTGCGTAACCCATTTCACTTAATTAAGTATACTTTAATTTGTGAATTTTTATGTTCAAATTACGGGTTGTTACAATTCTCTTACAAAGGAGGAGTGCCATATAAAATCTCATGAGGGGACTTATAATTTAACAATCGACAGAGAGTTCGATTAATTAAATAGCTAGCAGCAAGAACGCACTTACCCCAAAACTCAATAGGTAAAGACCCCTGAAACCTCAAAGCTCGAGCTACATTGAGAATATGTCGATGTTTTCTTTCCACTCTCCCGTTCTGCTAGGGGGTTCCAACGCCAGAGGTCTGAAACAAAATACCCTGTCTTAAAAAGTAGTCTTTCAAGCAATTAAACTCAGTACCGTTGTCACTGCGAACATAACAAATATTACTATCAAACTGACGTTTAACCATTGAAATGAATTTCATAAACATCGAATATACCTCAGTTTTATCTATTAATAAAATCATCCATATTGCTCTAGAAAAATCATCAACTATAGTCAAAAAATACTTAGCACCACATGAAGAGACACAACTATATGGTCCCCACAAATCACAATGAATGAGTTCAAAACACTAAAAAACTCTATTATTACTATTTGAAAAACTATCCCTTGTCTGTTTAGCTTTGTGGCAAGCATCACATGCTTTATTTAAATGCAAAGAACTAATAATAAAAGGTAAATGCTTCATCACTTTCTCAGCTGGGTGACCAAGTCTACTATGCCAAAACTCCAAATCTCCACTTTGTACTGCCAAAATAGCTGAAGCTCTAACCTTTGAAGCATCACATAAATAGTAAAGTCCACCCCATCGTTCACCGGCTCCAATCACTATCCTCGTACTTCGGTCCTGAATAATACACAATGCATGGGTAAAGACTATGTCACTTTGAGTATCATCAATTAAATGCAACACAGAAATTAAGTTGCAATGTAAATCTGGAACATAAAGAACATTGTTGAGCGCCAACTCAGCAGACAAAACAACTTAGCCATACAAATTAGATGTAATCACTGCACCATCCGGTAAGGTCACAAGAAAAGAAGAACACTCAAATTAGTCAACCAAACAATCTACACAACTCGTCACATGTACGGTAGCACTTGTATCAACAATCCATGGGATACTGGAAAACTTGCCTATCAAATGATCAGACATGGGAGGAGCATCAGAATTACCAATCAAACTCATGAGATGTTGATACTGGGAAGATAGATAATATGAGGAAGAGGGATCTTTGTTTGGGTCATAAGGTGAAGAGGTCAAGGGGTTCAGAGAGGTTCCACTGTTGGCTGATCCATTAGAACTATGTTCATTGGCCATGATTGATGGCGCAAAGTTCAAAGATAGAGGAGGCTAGGATTTTGGCTCTAATACCATGTAGGAAAATAATTCTTCTTATTCTAAACTATGCAGATGATACAAATTTATAGAAAAATGAGTTTATGTTTCCCAATAAACATATCTTAGACAAATGGAAACAAATATAATCTTCTATACTGGGAAACATATAATAAACTAATGGAAACAAATATTTTCCTAACAAATCTTCTACATAATTATTTTAAAAAAGGTCATTTTATTATATTTTAGAGTTTCTCTTTTAGTTCCTATGCTCATTTTATTTACTTCTAACAAAATTGCTTTTTTCCAGAAAGTATAATTATAATGTTTTTCTATATGCTGTAATATTTAAGCATTATTGCAAGGTTGATCACATGATAGGTACTAACTAAATTTCAATACACTGTAATCAAAATAAATTTAGGTAACTTGTATTATAATTCTAAAAAAATAAGTTAATAAATCTTGAATTAGAAACCCTTGATTAATTACTTTACCATAAAATTTTAAAATCTGCTATTAAAAATGAGACTATAAGAATGAATTTTAATAAAATGAAATGGTAATATATGAGCCATGCACATTTGACATAATACAATTAATCGGTTCCTATTAATTTAAATCTTTACCAACATTAAAATTACTCATTGTATATGAAATCGTTAACGGCTGGTTAGTATTCCGAATAGATAATGTACAATTAGTTATGCCATGTTTGTGGAAATAATCATCTACATAATATTCAATAAATGTGCATTTTCTTTTAACGCTTCTTTTTTGGTTCCACGAGACATGAAGCTTTTATTAACCTAAATGGTTAGAAAAAGTGCAAAACTATACGAAATTTTGTTGACTACCGGAGAGAACCCATGTTATGCATAGGGGTATGAGTTGACAAGGGGTGGATGAGCCCATGGGTCATTAGTAACTGTTAAGGTCAGTTTGGTGGACCCTGCCTCCTGCCCTATTAATGTCGGATAAATACCCGGTCTTAATAAGGCCGAAAAAATAAAAGTAGTTAATATGCTGGTGTTGGACTTGTTCCACATCGGGAAATTTGCTACCCAATCTACCTTAAAATAAATGGATTTCCCCCTTCACATTCCCAATTGGTTTTGTGATAATGTGGGGGGCTCCATCATTTCTAATATGGTATCAGAGCAGGTTTGTGTCTGAGCAGATTTGTATCTGTCCCACATCATCCCATTCATCCACGTGCTAGGCTTATGTTTGCCTGACACGTGCGGGGGCGTGTTGGAATTGAATCACATCGGGAAATTTGCTACCTGATCTTCCTTAAAACATAAGGAGTTCCCCCTTCACATTGCCAATTGGTTTTGTGATAATATGGGGGACTCCATCATTTCTAATAGTTGGTTTATGGCATGCCAATTAGTTAGCCTACCTTAACAAGACCAGATAAATCGAAACAAAGTTCAACCAATATATACCACTACCTTATGCTCAGTTTTGACCTGAAATTTACATAATGTTATTTGAATAAGCTCAACTATAATGTCCTTTCATTATTTGGTCATATTCAAAATTGCTTGTGCTTGTAAAATCCTAGGTAGAGGATGATTTTAGACATGAAATTAGGTTCTGTAGTAGTGTGTATGTAAACCATGAAGGGATTGGAACCTAGAGAATGAAGTTTAGAACTATCATTCAAATAGTATAAGTAGGTATTCAATTTTAGATACCAAAATCGTTTAGGGTGAATTTGTGGCTATTTGTGATCGGTATTGCAAAAAAATTCAAGAGCTTAAACACAAAAACGTTTTTATACCATCTGGTTTACTTTCGATTTATGTTACACATCAAAGTACCGAACAAAATTCATCGGTCATAGGGCATTTGAAATTCGTTGTAGCTGGCTTATGCTTTTTGGTTTACTAAAACTATGAGTTAATTGTATTTTCATATGATGTTTCAATACCTTCGTGTCTTGTTTGGATTTAATGAGTAAGTCAAGTATTTGGTATATTTATGTTTCCATTTAACATGTTTTGATAATAACTAAAAACATGAGTTTTAATATCAAAATATAAAAAGAAAATTGAAAGACACATAATAATTCCATTTAACACAATGTATGCAGAACTTCTAGATTGAATTCTTACTAAGGCGGTAGTTCTTCTGCGTAGTATCGTTATATCGAGTATGAAGTTTTATGATCTCCAACAAGAATAGAATCGGTCATTTATCCACTATTCAAATCACATCAATTTAGGTAAAGTTGACACGGATAGTATCAACGTCCAACATCATTCCTATTTCGGACGACTAGAATTTGTGGAAAAAAAACATCGAAGCACGTAATATTTGTGGACTGTACATCCTCAACTTCTGTTGTGTCTTCCTTGTTGTGAATTATATAAATGTGTAAAGATTTGAGATAATCTTGTATTTGACTTAATTTGAGAGGAGAAATGAAGTTGCATTATTGAAATGAATATGTTGCACAAGTTTTCGACCCTGCATTTATAATATGTTCAGGAATACAAGCCACAAACAAATGTAATATTAACAAATGGGCTAAGGCCCATGTAAATTGCATAAACAATAATATACAATAGCAGTTCATTTGTTTCTCATAATTTCCCCCCGCAAAACAAAGCTTGGGTTTCCTCATGTAGCCGCCATGATATAAATCTTCAGATAAAATGATAAATCCTCCTTGAAATTAATTTGAGTCAGCCTCAATTACTCTCTAGTGGTTGTTGATGGTGAGGATTCGAACTTAAGTGTGAGCACCTTCGCATTTCAATCCGACAGCTGATCGTCTTTGTACTCCTTGAGAGGATGAAGATGATTCACTACTGTAATTTGGCCCTGCTTTGTTGGATCTGACGAATGATGTAGCTTTCGGCTCCCTGTTGTGGTTTCTAGACTCGCTGAAATTTGATGCTAGAGGCTTCAGATCTAGGATTGATTGTTTTATGTTTCCATAATGGTCTGATCATGTGATTACTTTGAGCTCAGATCTGAGACTGGTAAAGCTCTTACTTGACAATGGCTTAGTGAGTATATCTGCTACTTGATGTGTTATCGGAACATGATTTATTTATAGCTTCCCTTTAATTACTTGCTCACGAACAAGTATAATTAAGTCAATTTCCATATGCTTTGTTCTAGAATGTAGTACTGGATTTGATGATAATGAAAATGCACATAAGTTATCACACCATAGTGTTGGTGACTTTTGAATTGTATTCTTTGACTCACTAAGTAGTGACTACACCCACATGATTTTAGTAGTAGCATTAGCCATACTTCTTAATTCTGCTTCGGTACTATATATAAAAACTTTAGCTTGTTTCTTTACACACTAAGAGATAGGATTATTTCCCAAGTAAGTGCAGTATCCTGAGGTTGATCTTCTATCATCAGGGTATGTAGCCCAATCTACATCACTGTATCCAATTATATCTATTTGCTTGCATTGCTTGAAATGTAGATGAAAGTCATTTGTTCCCTTTATGTATCCTAGAATTCTTTTCATTGCTTTCCAGTGTTCCTCTTTAGGTTCCTGCATAAATTGAGAGATTTTGTTAACATTGTATGCAATTTCCGGTCTAGTGATAGTGACATATTGTAGTGCACCCACTAGACTTCTTTATTGTTCAATATTATATTTATTTCCCCCCTTGTATTTAGATAATTGATGGCTAGTAATCATTGGAGTATGTAGGGAATTTGCGGCATCCATGTTTGCTTTGATCAGTATTTCATTGATATACATCTTTTGACTTAAGAATAATTCCGATTGAGATACTTTTGTCACTTCACGTAAAATAGTTGAGTTCACCCAGGTCTTTGACAGAGAATTTTTCGTCTAATAGTAGAATAAGCTTTCTTATTTCAGCATCACAATTCCTTGTAGTAATTAAGTCATCAACATATATTATTACATAAATGATTATAGCATTAGTAGTTTTGTTGAATAGTGAATGGTTTGATTTTGTAGATTGAAACCTTAATTTTGTGAAGGTAAGTTTCAATTTATCAAACCAAACTCTAGGAGCTTGTTTAGGCCAATATATTGCTTTATTTAGCTTGCACACAAGGGCTGACTCATATACGCTTCCTCTTTTAAGTCACCATTCAGGAAGGCATTATTGACATCTAATTGTGGAATTCTCCAGTTGTTATGAAGTGCTATGGTAAGAACTATTCTTATTGTGGTTGGTTTAACAACTGGAGAGAAAGTTTCTTCAAAATCAAAGCCATATTGTTGTGTATATCCTTTTTCCATTAATCTGGCCTTGTATTTGTGTATAGATCCATCTGCATTCCCTTTTAATCTGTATGTCCATTTACTATCAACAATGTTTTTGTTCTTTGGTGCCTTAACAAGTGTCCAGGATTTGTTGTTGATCAATGCCTGATACTCTTCATTCATAGCTTGTTTCCAGTTCTCATTGTTGATAGCTTGCTTGTAACTAACTGGTTCATCAGAACTAATGATGGTAGTGTAAAATTTTAAAATACCCCTCTTTGGTTTTGTTATCATTGGATGACCAGTGTGCGGTTGTTGTCTTTGTTGATCATGACTTTTTGTATTGTCATGTCTAACATTAGATTGATTGCTTCTGACTTCAAAATATCATGTGGCAGGTCTTCAAGTCATTTTTGGCTATGAGTGGGTTGATAGGCTCAGGATGCTCAATGAGTGATGAAGTTATAAAATTCTGATGAGTGTGTAAGCAACCATTACCTGAATCTTCACTTAAGTCATAAGAGTAAAGAGGTATTCTTGGAATTGACTTTCTTGTGTTGTATATTTTCTTAGTAGTTGTAATTTCTGCACTATGAAATGGAAATGCTTTCTCATTAAATACAACATGTCCGATGATGAATATTTTGCCTTTTTCATCAAGGCATTTATAACCTTTTTGATCACCGGCATATCCTATAAAAGCACTTGTTGAAGATCTAAAATTTAATTTATGAGTGTTATAGGTTATTAGATAAGGATAACATAGACATCCAAATACTGTTAGTCTTTTATAATTGGATTTTACATTATATAATACTTTTAAAGGACTTTTGTTATTCAGCACTTTGGTTGGTAATCTATTTATTAAGTATACAGAAGTGTTGAATGCATCTGGCCAGAATTTCAAAGATAAAAGGATATGTGCTAATATTGTAAGTCCACATTCAACAATATGTCTATGTTTCCTCTCTACTAAACCATCTTGTTCAGAAGTATATGGACAACTGAACCAATGAGTGATACCTTTCTTTTTAAAAAAAATCATTTAAGGGTTTAAATTCAGTACCTCCGATTGTTTGTAAAATTTTCATATTTTCACTTGTTTGCTTTTCAGCTTGATTAGTTAAGTGAATAACTGCCCTGTTGGTTTCAGATATGGTTTTCATGAAATACATCCACGTATATCTAGTATAAGAATCGACAAAAGATATGTAGTAATTGAAACCATAATCATAATTTATTTGTGTTGGACCCCATAGGCAGCAACAATTTCAATGGTTTCTAATAAGTAACTTGAGAGTTAGCAAAGGTTAGCTTGTGGCTTTTACCCGTTTGACCGTAGGTGCAAACGTATGGCATAGGACAGTAGGTGCAAACATATGTCATAGAAATATTATCATATGAGATATTATTATTAGCTAATACTTTCTTAACTAATTCACATTAGCATGACCAACTTTTACATGCCATAAATGGAACACACTGGTTTTGTCATTAATTTCAGATAAGTAGCAAGAATTTCTCTTCTTTTCACTATTTGCAGAGTTGACAACATTAAACTTGTACAGTCCTTTGTATGTTTCACTCTGCAAGATAGTTTTATTAGTTAATAAATCTTTAACTAGACAGTGATGAGGATGGAACTCAAAATACACATTATTGTCTTTAGAAAACTGTGAAACACCAAATAAATTCTTTTTTATTTGAGGTAACATAAGTAAATTATTGAGATATAATTTCTTCTTACCTTTGATGCTACCAAAGGTAATATGTGTAATATTCACACTATTACCATTACCCATGTGTAAAAAGTTCATACCTTTGTATTTCCTTTGACCAAGATTAAGATTATTGAGATTATTGGTGATGTGATTAGTTGCACCTAAATCAGAATACTGGTTGTCATCACCTATTTCATCACTTTGACATGTTTGACTTTTTCTTGAATTGTTGCATTGATTGTCAGTTTCAACGTGTGTCATATTTGCAGTAGGATTTGGTTTTCTTCGGTTGATCTGATTTTAATCAGCATTATAACTGTTATTAAATATAAAATAATACTTCATAGCAGTGTGACCCACCTTTTCACGTATTTGGCATTTGGTTCTATTATTGCTATTATTTCACCATCCTCTTCCTCTTCCTCTAGTTCTCTTAAAAAACCTCCTCTTTGAGTAGATTGTTCACCTCTTTTTGCTTGTTGTTCTTGGATTCAACAAACACTACAAGAAAATTTCATATAGACATTAGCTAAAAAACGATATATCCATTTTTCGAGAGAGATGTTGATGTCGGTGATGTCTAAAGTGCCCTCTTTATACATCAGTTAAAAGTCGATGTCAAAGCAGCATTAAGACATCATAAAATAATTAATTAACTATTGTAATAAGTATTTTACCATATCAGCTTTTGACCAATGTCTATGATGGCTTTTATACCGATGTCCATGATGGCTTGTATATGTTGTTTTCTTATCTCATATATAGAAATAAATATTTATTAAATGAAATACTATTGCATAGAATTTAATGTTCAAACAATATTTTTATCTAATTAAATATTTTATTTCAACATATGAAATAGCAAAAATTTCTGACTCCAACTATTTTACATTCACATTTCATATACACAATTCAATAGATTACACAATCAGTTTTACATTGCCACCTCGCTACGAACACTCATCACTCTAGCTGACTTGATCTTGATTTTCATTGTCTAGCTTGTGCTCTAGCTATCCATTCTTCTGTATCTATCACGTACATTTCTAGAGCAGTAAACTGTAAAATATAATATAATTTAAATACAAGAAAATATAAATTTTATTTGCCTCAGAATTTTGGTGTGTTTCTCATCATTTTTCTAGACTTCGTCTAATATATATATATATATATATATATATATATATATATATTTGAAAATGGGTTAAACTTTTATTAGGCATGAAACCCAAAACGTGTTGATTACATGATGCGGCCCTTTGGCCCACGTAGCTAACAATAGAAATGAACTAAACCCATTTACACTGTACACATATCATTTCAAGCTACAAACTTCCTCATTTAGCTCCTTCGTCTTTCAATTGCTTCTGCCGCGAAATCAAGGAGGATCAAATACTCTACTGGTTCCTGGAATTTGAGCCAGCACCTCCGTCAGATCCTTATTTAACAGTCCATCGAGTTGTGATTCCAAGCTATCGGTATTCCCTTTTCCTTTAATTCAATCTTTGCTTAAGTTTATGTCAATGATTGCAAATCAACTAACCACCTTTGCTGTGTTCTTCTTTGCCTTGAAAATGCGTGCATTCCTCTCTCTCCAAATCGCTGCAACAGTGTTTGCCAAGACATCTTTATCCAATTTGGCTATCAAATGATCTGGTGTTGGTTCCTGGCCAGGTATGTTGCAATCTGTTGTAAATTTAAGCTTTGATTCAAAGGATCAGTTGTAATTTTACAGTTTTTTGCTACTGTATTGGAAAACTCACATGGAAAAAATAAATGCTCATGTGTTTCTTCTGTACTTCCACAAAGTACACATAGTCTGTCTTCGTTGATTCCCCCCCTCCCCCCCCCCCCCACACACACACATATATATATATATATATATATATATATATATATATATGAGTCTAGACTACTTGTAATATTCATAGTGATACACTATAAATACTATAACGCACTGTATACTCTGATGCTCACAGATCAGCCCCAACACAACTACACTGGTTTGGTGATCAGAACCAGCATTATAATTAACTGATTCTGAACAGTCCCAACGTAGATATAGTGGTCTGCTGAATTCATGTCTGTCATTCGAATAGCGCACATATATAAATTACACGAGCACGAGATATGTATACACATACTTTTGTATATGTATACACATATATATGTGCAGATGAATAGATTCGATATGTAAAGTATGATCACAATGGAAAATTCATAAGATCAACCAATACATGGTAGCATCAAAAACCAGTAAAGACTCAGGTGAACAAGGGACAAAACAGCTCATATGTACACATGAAAGTGTACACGTGAATTGGCAAACATCAAGGCAACAGTTTCATATGCATATGTACAAATCAGGCCAAAATAATTAGCTCAGCAAAATGGTAGATCAATGAAGCCGGTAAACAAGCCTATGTGCACAAGTCAAAAGCAAGGAAGACTGTGGTATGAAAATCCATGCAAATCAAAGGGCAGCAGTATGCATAAATGGTTCTTGCAACAAATAAAAATAGCATAAATGCAACAATACACAATAGGCGGGTTCAAGTAAAGCATCATGGAACATTTGGCCAAACATTAACATGCAAGCACTAGCAAAATTTCAAGTACAAGTGCCAAGAACAAATGAACAAAATTGTTAACAGCATGCTCAAGTGAAACGGAAAATGCCACAATTACACAGCAGTGGATATATACAAATGCAAGTCAAGATAAGTGCTAGGCGGCACTGTCACAATGAGCTGGAATGGTGAAGCAGCAGAAATAAGCATATGAATATTCATATCAGACAAGCTCAGTGAATAAACATTGTGCACAACATAGAATTAATATTTCAAGTGTAGCACCAGTTCAAAGTTTTTTGGCTAATAAGGAATAGTATCTATTCTAATCAGTAGAACATCAAAAAAGGGGAAGGAAATTCTTTTAATTCGAACAGAACTGAGATGCAAGTATGGTGTAGCTATTCAAACAATTTTTTAAGGAATTCCCAGATGATATTAATGGGACGTGCATAGCCTAAAGAATAGGAGGAACCCGTGCCGTATAATATTAATTCAAAGTCATGTAATTCATACGAATCGAAGATTTCAGCCCAAAAATTTCTCAAATATCAAAGATCAAATCGAACGTTGAAATTAGAGATTATTTCGGATTTTCAATCCTATTTATATACCCATCATCATCGATAATTAATCATCCAAGTTCGAGCATAAATTAAAAATAAATTCAAATTGAAAATTCATACCAGAGAGTGGACAAACAACTTGGATCGAAATGAAGTATTTCAACTCTCGAGATAGCTACTGGAAATCCAAGAGCATATACAAAGAAGCGACAAAACATTACTTCACAAATCAAAGGGAATTAGAAATCCTAGTAATTTTTCATCCACCATTTTCAATTTCCAAAGGCAAAAGAGATGTCAGGTCGAATAACTGAAGTGGGTTAAAACCAAACACGGGAGTGTTGAAACTTGAAGAGGGGAATTGGTGAAGACGTGGAAGAGGATGATTGGAGGGTTTTGATGGTTGCAGATTAGAGAAGTGATCAACGACTAGATATAGCGAATTATAGGGGGTGCGGATTGACATAGAGACCTTTAACATCACGCAAGAAGATGATGTAAATGATTTTTGGGTACGTCAGCCGTAATAGACAACGACTATTTTAATAATTTTTGGGTACAATCCATCTCTGTAATAATACCTAGCTTTACTATAAAATATAATTTCACTATAAAATATAATTGATAAATATTAGCTATAATACTAAAAAATATTAACTATAATTAATAAATATTAACTATAATTACTAAAAAATATTAACTATAATTTACTAATTATAATATAATTAATAAATATTAACTATAACTACTAAAAAATATTTACTATAAAATATAATTAATGTTAAGTGCATTTCAATTTATTTATTAATGTAAGATATATTTTTACTACAAAATATAATTAATAAACATTAACTATAATTAACAAATATTAACTATAATTACTAAAAAATATTAACTATAGTTTACTAATTATAATATTAACTATAATTGATAAATATTAAATATAATTAATAGAAAATATTAACTATAATTTACTCATTATAATATAAATAATAAATATTAACTATAATTGCTAAAAAATATTTACTATAAAATATAATTAATAAATATTAATTATAATTTAGTAATTATTAATCATTAACAATAATACATTTAACACGTGATGTAATAGACACCAACATCACTTTAAAACTGTCGTTCAACAAGTGATGTAATTGCCAAGCGGCCTAAGTTCAATTTTTTAAAAGTGTATTTAAGACATCAGTCGTTCAATAAATTGATGCATGAGAAACCAACAACATCACTTTAAAAACTAACGATGTTAAAAATATGTTTTGACATCGGCTGAATTTATGACGATGTTAAAACTTTGATGCCTATTCTACTTTTTCTTGTAGTGAAAGTTTGTTGATAATCATTTAACTGAGACGTTTTGGTTTCAATTCTTGCTTCATGAGAAAGTAAAATAGAATGAACATCTTCCATAGAACATATAACCTTTTGAGATGAAATTACTACCACAACAACTTCATATTCCTCACCAAGGCCATTTTGAATTGTTAAAATATGTTCAGAATCACCAACTTTTTGCCCTATTGTCTCAAGATGATCACATATATCTTTTTCTTTTGCCAAGTATTCACTCATGGATATATTTTCTTTTCTTGGAGTTTGCAATTGATTTCTATAGTACAATATCTTGGCTGATGATTGGATGTTAAATGATTTTTCTATTATTGTCCAATTTCATTAGCAGTTTTACAACCTATTACTTGTGAGAGATCTTTTCACTTATTGATGATAGCAGTCACACACAGATTAATCTATTTTGACTATGATATTTATAAAATTCTTCATTACTAACAACTATGTTGTCAACATCAGTTATAAATTTTGGAGGAACAACAATGGTTCCAGGAATATATCCTTCGAGCCCATACCTCAAAATAGCAGTTTCTACTTGTAGTTTCCACAGCAAGTAGTTATTTTCCACAAGGTAAATAGTAATCAATTAGGTTAGTAGGTTAATACCTGTTTGAACAGGAGATTCAACTTTTGGTTTATTCTAACTGGTTGATGTTTCCTGACTTTGGTTTCCAGGTGGGTTAGGTGCTATAGTAATGGAATTATTGTCCAGAGCCATGATGATAACAATGGTGAATACTTTGTGGCAAGAAATAGGTATGAAACACTGAACTTTTGATGCTTTGAATTGAGGAATTTCTTGAAAAGAAATTTCAGCTGAGTATTGATGCAATCTTAAGACCTTTCTGATGATTCTGACTACTTTTTATTTGATATTTTTCCAAAAAACCTTCTGATATCACACTAGAAAATGTGCATAAGTGTTTCAAAGCAATTTCAATCATAAGTATCAATCATAGGCGGCATGGGTACTATCTATCATGTCGCCATACTAGGCTATACAATCAAAACCGCAAAATGTCGTATTGGAAATTGGATTTCCATATGTGAACCAAGGCAAAGGGAATATCCTGTGCTAATTCGAGACACTCTAGCACGTGCCTCAAGTCTCAGTCGCAATTGCACCTGGATCGTCGGGGCCGGTCATCCATCGATGGTTAGTAATGCCGTAAACGGTATGCTAGTCAGTTTTATCGAACCTCATAGGGATCTGGGGCCCGTAAGCCTCTGCAACCACCATATATCCGAGGCGCCTCGCTTTTCAGCAAGAAATAATAAGCAACATCCACATGAGTCAAACTCGTCAGCCAGTTTAAGCACTGACGCCACTCCTAGCTAGAAACCAGCATATGTCTATTTCCCGGAGGTCCTCTCCATTTCTGGTTCACACCGGGGTGTGAGGCTCGCGAATTAACGCTACACAAAACAATGCCACATGGGTCGTGCTTTGATCATCAACCACAAGACTTTGCTTTTCAACAAAAGCCTTGATCCACGCAACTCAGCATGCCACATTGTCAATCCATACTGTACCACTGATTTCTGCCAATATATAACCTCTAAGCTCGTACGTCTCAGAGAAGGGTGTAAAGCAAGAGAATAAATTCTTTACCACCAAATAGATATATATATAGCAGAGATCACCGAATACAGTATAAAGGAATACAACGTCAGACATATCATCCATTTACAAGTCTGTTCTGGGTCTGAACGAAACCGGAGGCACCTTGTACCTCGCATATCCATAGATCTCCAAGTACGTCTGGACAATCACCAACGTATTCCCTCCTCTTGGGTGTACAGCCCAATCAAGATTATCAGGTATCATCCAAACGATGTGAAGACTTTCGGTCTTCAACCACCGTCTTCATCTTCGACTTATCATCGAATCTGTTATTCAGAATGGGTATAAACCCGGCCTTTCCGAATAACTCGCGTATATTATAAACAAGTGCTATACAAACACAACATATGCCTCATTCCAATCCAGAATATTCTTTTATTCAAATATTCTCATTCTTAGGGAAAGGTTCCCATTAATTTATCGAAGATAAATTCTATAAAATTTATTCTTTAATTTTCCTTTGGATATTATTTCAAACCATGTTAAGGTTTTCCGAACTAGTCGGGATTAGCGAACCACACAGAAGTAATTATTTATTTTATTTCCCAAACCCAACCTATTTATCCCATGGAGCAAAACTGGTAATACTCCATATCTAACACCACGGTGTTATCGGTAAAATTAATTACCATTTCACGTTCAAATCTAATTAAAGACTTTACTACCGCTTGGAGAAAAACTGGTGGTACTCCATTCTCGATCATTTCTGTCTAATTAAAGATTCATTAAAACTCCACTAAGTTTTAATCTTTAACTGGGTTAAAGAACCGATGTCATTTAAAACATGGTTCACGATAAACCCAAAATCACATCCCATTGTTAATCGGGTTAGAGAACAAGTGTTATTTATAACACCGTTCACGATAAACCGAAAAATCAATTTCAATTCAATTCTAATTATATACTAATTAACTGGACAATTTCACTAAATCTTAATTAAAAGATTTATTCTTTTCTAAACAGGGTTCAAGAACAGTGTTATTTAAGACACCATTCACAACGAACCCAAAATCCCATTTGATATTAAATACAAGGCTTTGAATAGAAAATATATCAGCTTATATTCAATACCAAATACTGAAACCAATGGATATCGTATTGGGAATAACGATATCTGTATCTTCCAAATTCCTCCACAATATCTGTATAATCACGGAATCCAATATCGAAATATTTCGAAGATGATTTTGATTCAAATCCATTCCAATTCTTATATTGGAAATTTCTGGTTATATTAAAACCCATTCTCAATCCATTTTATTTATTTAAAAATAATGGATTATAATTCTAGTTAATAACTAGTTCATTCGGATGGAAACATATTTTTATCTTCACAAACACGGAATTTTCCATTCTAATTCCTTTCAAACCATTTATTATGATTTTTCACAAATGATTAATATTTTTAATAATTTTATCAAGGCCCGTACAGTCGATTTCCATATACGGTCATCGAACTGCACTTACAGCGACCTTTTCCAGATTTGATTTGGACATAATTCCAAATCCAACCATTAGATTTCAAATTTTATATATTCGTTAGAAAGCTCTTTTCGAGACGAACCTAACGGTTCCGGTTTCAGGAGAATCCGAAGGTCGGATCTTCCGTAACGTCAATTCGAAGTCAATGGTCGAAATTCGCGAACTGCCGCGGTGCGGCGTGTTCTTTTCAGGCCATTAATATATATATATATATATAATATTATATATTTCGTCAATTTCAATTCAAAACCTATTTTATAAATCATTTTAAATTCGTTTTTAAAACGGTTTCAACTTCATATTCAATTTCAAATCAAAATTGAATATTTCATATCATTAACATATAAGTGATAATATTTTCAAAATATTAGATTTTGAAATCACTTCATTTTCGCTATTCATTATAAAAATGAATAAAATCGATATAAATATTGTTCTCGTCGAAATGGCGTTAATCTAATCAACACGGCTTTATATATTTCAATAATTCGTGTCCATCCAAAATCGGACTTCAAAAATCATGTTTTAATCCTTTATAGAATATTATTTTAAAATATTCGTTATTTAAAAATATTCATTATTTAAAAATATTCTTTAGTTCTAAATTGAAATCAGACACAGTCAATTACCATATAAAGTGATTTATATGGATTTCATACAATGCATGTATATCACAACAATGATAAATAATCAACCATCATCCAGAGTGCACCACACAACTGCATAAGCATTAATCATAAATAATTAACGCTTACAACAGCTTGTTAACCTATTGATCGACATACCACTAAAAAATTGGGATTAGTGTACGTCAAATATCATCCCAACACCCGTGTGGGGTTTCAACCAACAAATACTGAATATTATTTGTGCAGTTAGGCGATGTGTAAAATTTATCGTCCCAATCTGTATCAGTTAAATGGGTGTACATATACAAATCGTCTGATTTATAAATGAATATTTATTTTATTCATTTCTCTAATAAAAATGATATTTTTATTTTTCTAACATATTTTAAAAAAAATTGGCGGCATAACGGCGCGATACTAGAAATGGGATAAGGCCTAGCCTTGTCCCCGGACTAATAATGGCCCACGCTATACCCAAATCAAATTATCTCAATTCGTTCATTTTCCAAACCAATTTCAACCAAATCACTCAATTCACAAATCAACCAAACATCCATGGTTTCAAACAAAGGTGTCAGGTGCTTCTAATAAGCACCGTCTACAAACTAGTATATATATAACTAGAAAATAAAATTAGAGTGAGTAGTTCTCACCGATTCGCTAACCCAATTCACCGCGACTCTTCATATGTAGGAAATCTTCATCGTGTCTCCGACGAGATCTGTTTCACGTGGTATACGTTAAAAATCACATTTTTAACATCGCTACTATATATATAAATTACCTTTATACAACGCTATATATATAGGAAAAGATATATTTTTATAACGCTACATATGTAAAAATTCTATTTTTATCCTATTCAAAATATTATTTCATACATACGATAAAAATTATATTTTTATCAAACTAAAAATAATATTTTTATGTCGCTATTCATTATAAAAGCCATATTTTTCAATCGCTAATGAATATAAAAAAAATCGAATCTTTGTATTGCTAATGAATATATAAAAATCGAATCTTTCTATTAATAAAAATAAATTCTCTTCTGGCTTAAAAATTAGTTCTTTTCTGGTTAAAAAAAATATCAAATCTTTTCCTATGTTAAAAAAACTTATTATTAACATCAAAGAATTCATATTTTTATACAATGAAAGATCAAACCTTTTCTCTAATGAAAAAAAAATCTCCATTTTTTTTCAAAAGAAAATCTATACTTTCTATATCAAAATGAAACAAATATTTCTAAAACTAAAAAAATCCTATCTTTCTAAAACTAGAAATCATGTTATTTCAGTTTTTTAAAAATCATGTTTTTATCACCGAAGAAATCGTATTTTCATTAACAAAGAAAAATCCATTTTCATATCAAAGAAAAATAGTATTTTCTAAATCAAAGAATTATAGATCTGAAGACTTACAGACTTCTATTACTGGTTGGATCCAAGAATGAGGCGGGTTCGTTGATCGGAGGTGCTTGCTGGTCCCATCACTGCCGGTCTACACGAGATTGAAGGGGAGGAGGCGGAGTCTTGGAATGGTGGCAGCAGCTTCACTGGAGCATTGCTCGATGGTGGAGGTAGGCTGGTGCTCGCGACTGGGAGGGAAGGAGGAGATGGACAGTGACGATGTGGCGGCGTTGGTGAGGTGGTGAGGCTCGCTGGGGGTCACACAGTTTGGGGTTGGTGGCGGCTTTAGGTAGAAAAAGGAAGGGAGAGAGAGCAGGGCAGAGCTGAAGGGGTCCAATCGTCGGAGTGGGGGGCGGAGCAACGTCGGCGATGGGGTGAAGGAGGAGGAAGTCGTCGCCGTTTATTTAGAGGATCGGGGTTTTTTTTTTGAAAAGGGGGGGAAGTGAGATCGAATAAACTAAAAGGCGGGGGGCAATTGAAAAGGTTTCATATATTTTTTTCCTTTTATTTCTGTGGAAAGTTGACTTTTCATTTGAATCCCAAACGAGACCCAACGACTGTCGCCCCTAGCTAATTACCCCCATTCTGAACACAACGGGATATGTATCGTAAGCCAATTAGGCTCTTTCGATCATTTTTTTAATCAAATTCAAAATATAAAACAATATATATTGAATTTGAATGTACATTTTAATTTACCTAGGCCACATACGGACCCTGAAAATTCGAGAAAATATATTTCTAGCTTCATATTGACGATACGGCCCTAACAAAACTAATTTCGTCAAATTCATCTGAAGTTTGAAATCAAATTTTCTAACTACCGCGCCATTTTAGGCTCGTTATATAATTAAAATAAATTTATTCGTTCTAACTTCATCGAAAATAAATTTTCTGTCGTTATTATTTAAAATAATTCATTTTAAATATTCGAAATCCGTTAAAATCGCCAAAACAAAAATTTTTAATTGGCTCTCATTTCCGGGTTGTTACACTTTGCTTTAGCTGTTATACTTTTCTTAACTCTCTTGATCGATTTTCAACAAGTTTCAATAGTTTCTGCACTCAACTTGATACAGTAAAGTTGATGCAACCTGTTTTTTAAGCACGGCGAGACACAACTTTACTGAAATTAGTTCATAACTCTCAAATTATGAGATAGAAAGTTTATTTTAGATGAGAGGGATCCAAATGATGATAATTCTCTGATGGATCTTCTGTCAATAGACAGAAAAATACCTCTATTGGTTGATGACCAGAAACTTTGATTGCTATTAAGCGTTTGAAAGCATTGATACCACGTAAAGATTTTAGATAATCTTGTATTTAATTTAATTTGAGAGGAGAAATAAAGTTGTTTTATTGAAATAAATATGTTGTACATGGTTTCGGCCTATATTTATAATATGTTCAAGAATACAGGCCACAAACAAAGGTAAAAGTAAATGGGTGCAGGCCCATGTACGTTGCATAAACGATAATATACAATAGCGGCTCTTTTGTTTCTCATAATAAAATGGATAGATTCTAAGTTGTGTCACAAGATAATTCAATAAGCTTGAGATATGCAAGCTGAAGTAAGTTGATAGGAAAAGGAAAATAGAAGTCTATATGGTTACCCCCTTAAGTCTAATTAAAAAAATTGTCCAATGGAATAGTCAATACAATTGTATGCGAATGACATATATCAAACTTATCTGATGAAGTAACAATGTAATAATTTGTTTCTCAGCTAACATCAATTGTTTTTTAGATGTATTGTTTTGACCCCATATACAATAATAATTCATGGCCAAAGTAAATTCATATGTTACACCAACTAGAACAAACATATAATAATACTAATACAGTTTCCACAAAATGGTAAGGTACATCAACATCATACAATTCCTACTCAATTATTACCTACAAAATATCGATAATGTTATATTTGTTGTTTACGTAAATTTGATAGCTTTAAGATCTCTAATCTTCTTGACTCTTGGAATGTATTATACATTACAACAAAAAAATCTTTTCACAACTGCAAAAAAACAGTTGTAATAGATCTATTACAACTGACACCCACTAGTAGTTTTACCTGCAGTTGTAATAGAGATGAACTTTTTTACAATCGTGTTTAACAATTGTTAAAAAAAATACAAATATTTTTGGCTATTGTAAAAGACTTTTTCACAACTAGCAGTTGTTAAAAAAGAAAATTACAACTGCTTTTGCCAGTTGTGAAAGACCTTTTTACAACTGCAATAAACAGTTGCAATTAGAAGAATAATAAAAATAAACATAATACTTTTTTACACATGTATTGCTATTAAAGCAAAACAACAAATAAGAATAAACAATAAAGTAAAAAGAATAGTACACTACGTAATTCAAACACTGAACAAATATATTTATAAAAAATATCAAATGCAAACCAACACAATACATTAACTTTTTCAGACTCTTTTACATAATGTTCTTTTAAGCACCCATGAGTAGCTTACATTTATCAAGATGTGTCAACATATTTTGATACAATGAAATAGGTATAATTAAATTTTAAGCCAGAATACCCAAACAAGCATGCTTAAACAAATGCATGCACTGAATATCATCATGATTGGAGGTTGTTTGCTCTAACCGTGTCAGATTTCTCAAGTCGAGCAACTACACTAGATCCTATGAGTGCAGTACTATAATGAAATGCGAAATGAGAAATCAATGACTAATAAATAATTTGCTCCATATCATTTCCATCAATCCCTTAGGCCATTTCTCATGATTTCTTCCATTTGCTGGTACATACCATTGGTAAAAGCGAGCATGAAAAGAGACTTTTTCTTGCAGAATTTTCTCAAATTCTATACCCTGCATTCGAAATAGTTTCATAAATTATGATTCTTAGTTTGATTCTATATACATGACGAATGCAAAGATTTATTGAGCTAATATTAATAATCAATTTCAGATAGGATAAAAATGGGATAAAAATAGACGACATAACATATTGACCCGCACATGTCAATGGAAAATCAACTCAGAACTAAGAATCGATTAGTTGTTAAGGTAACAGTAAGAAATCAACAATTTGAGTGAGCTTATGTTGCAGCTATCCAAATAGAAATCCAATTTCAGCTCAATGGAGAACATATTTATCCTACTTGGTCCATCTAATTATTGATTGCTTGACATCAAAATGCTAAATAGTTCATGAAAACATATCTATTAGTTGAGAGTCAAAAGAAGCCTCTAATAAATGTAACTAATGTATAAACCATTAAAACTAGAGATATTGGGTATACATTGTCTAACAACCCAGAAATTGTGAACCAATTTAAAATTTTGTTTAAACAGAAATTTGGTCAGAATTTAAAAATCTCATTTTTAACTAAGAATGAAGCCCTTAAAAATCCACATTTTGCAAACGACCTCCGTTTTGGACGAAACCACTTTTGTTGGATCCGAGATGTCTAGTTATTGCTAGATTCCAATTTTCATAATTTTTAGAATCAATATGTGAGTGTGGCAAACTTAAACGCGTTTGACCAATTTCAGTTAAAGTTAATTGACTGGAAATTGGTCGTTTTTCGAACGGCCTCCAAATTCGACGAAATTAGTTTGGTTAGGACCGTATCATCAAATTATAGCTAGATTTATTTTTCGGGGATTTTTGGAGTCCTTATGTGGCCCCGGTAAATTAAAATGTATGTTTAAATTGAAAATATAAAGATTTATATTTTGATTTAAATGAAAAATTATCGTAACAGCCGAATTGGGTTACGAGACATATCCCATTGTGTCCGGGATGGGGGTAATTAGCTGGTTATGTCAGGCGGTGGGTTCGATTTGGAGGTCAAATGGATAGTGTTATATATGTTTTCAAACCATAACTCTTCATCATTTAATAAAAATAAGGAAAAAAAACCTCCAGGCCCCCCCGTATCCCCAAATCGCGAAGCCCTAATTCCCAATGCGACCGCCACCACCGGTCTTGCCGCCGTCGCTGCCACCTGTCGCGCTCCTCCCCAGGCCACGCCGCACCACCAGAGCCCGCCGCCACCTCCTCCTCTCCCCTCCCTCTCTCTCCTCGCCTAATTAAAGACCACCTCCCTAAATCAGCCAAAACCCAACCAGTCCCGCCATCTCCGGCCAAGCCCCGACCGGCGCCACCCCCCTTCGACCTCCCCTCGGCCCAGCAACCTCCACCGACCACCCACAACCACCGTGGGTCCCCCTCCGGCAAAAATGCAATTTTTATATAATTCCGAGTTTTGCAATTTTGTCCCTAAGATGTTTCAGCCCATATCTCCCAATCTGAGCATTTCTGGCCCAACATCCACACTGCCAAAGTAAAAGAGCGCTCCGTTCTCTTCGGTTTGACTATATGGAAGTAACGGTTTGGATTGCGTAGCCACCCGTAAAGCGCGTCCGAAGTCAGCTGTCCAAAAGCTGTCAAAATCATGTACTTTCGCGAATTCTGGCGAATTGGAGCATTTTCGGCAAAAAGTCCATTAGGCGAAAGTTGTTCAGAATGGCGTGCTTATGCTAGGGAAAAGAATGGATTGAAGATTAGAGCTTATGCGAAGTCCGGAACTCGAACAACAATTCAGCAAGTCAGAAAACGTGTTACAATAAAATCAAGGTGAGAACTCCTCACTCTAATATATTTTCTGGTTAAAAATATATTTTTATTTGAATTATATGGAGTTCAACACTCGAATTCGCACAATCACATTTATTGAAAGCGGTGTATGGATATTACCGACACACGGATTTCTACTCCGCGAATAGCCAATTGTGGTGCCATAAATGGCATTGTGGTATTGAGTATTTATATATTTGGATGTTCTGCGTGATTTGCTAAATAAATAAATAGGATTGGATTGATATGTTTATTTGGCGTAAGCCAGTACAGAAGAGGGGTAATGCTAAACATTACCCAATTTCAATATAGCGTCGTTATGCCGCCGAAATTTTCTAAAATATGTTAGAAAAATAAAGATATCATTTTTATTAGATAAATGAATAAAATAAATATTCATTTACAAATCAAACGATTTGTAAATGTACACCCATTTGACTGATATGGATTGGGACGATAAATTTTACACATCGCCCAACTGCACAAATAATATTCAGTATTTGTTGGTTGAAACCCCACACGGGTGTTGGGATGATAATTGGCGTACACTAATCCCAATTTTTAGTTGTATGTCGAACGATGAGTTGACAGGCTGTGATGAGTGTTAATTATTTATTTTTAATGCTTATACAGTTGAGAATTGCACTTTGGATGATGCTTGATTGTTTATCATTGTTGTCATATACATGTGTTGTATGAAATCCATATAAATCATTTTATATGGTATTTGATTTTGTCTGATTCCAATTCAGAACGAACGAATATTTTAAAATAATATTCAAGAAAGGATTAAAAAGCGATTTTGATGTCCGATTTTGGATGGACAAAAAATATTGAAATTTATGAAGCCGTGTTGATTAGAGATGCGCCATTTTGACGCGAACCATTTTGACGCGAACGATATTTATATCGATTTTACTCATTTCAAGAATGAATATTGAAAAGGAAATAATTTCAAAATCAAATATTTTGAAAACATTATCATTTATATATAATGATATAGAATATTCAGTTTGGTTTAAAAATTGAAATGGAAGTTGGAATCGATTTGAATTTTTTTTTATAAAATACGTTTTGAACGGAAATATGTATATATTATATGTATATATAATGGTTTGAATAGAACGCGCCGCGCAGCGACCACTCGCGAATTTTGACCATTGACTTCAAATTGCGATTATGGGAGATCCGACCGTTGGATTCTCCTTAAACCGGAACTGTTGGGTTCGTATCGAAAAGAGCTTTCCAACGAATATAAGAGATTTGAAATCTAACGATTGGATTTGGAAGTATATCCAAATCAAATTAGGAAAAGGTCGCTTTAATTGCAGTTCGATGACCGTTTATGGAAATCGACTGTACAGGCCTTGATAAAATTATTAAAATTATTAATAATTTGTGTAAAATCATAATAAATGATTTGGAATGGATTCGAATCGAAACTATCTTCGAAATATTTCGATATTGGATTCCGTGATTATACGGATATTGTGGAGGAATTTGGAAGATATATATATCGTTATTCCAATACGATATTTGTTGGTTTCAGAATTTGGTATTGAATATAAGCCGATATATTTTCTATTCAGAGCCTTGTATTTAATATCAAATTGAATTTTGGGTTTGTCGTGAATGGTGTCTTCATTAAAACTGTTCTTAAACTCAAGTGTCAAAAGAATAAATCTTTTTATTAAGATTTAAAGTAGGATTGCCAATTAATCAACATTTAATTGGAATTGAAATGGAATTAAGAAAATTAGAAACTAAGTGGAAATTAGCTAAGTTGTATGGTTTTCTGGGTATTGATCTGATATTTGTTTCGGCCTTCGGGGTTATTGCTTATTGAATTGTTCTCTTACTGATTTACGGTTAGAGACTGATGGAATGGAATGTGATTTTGGGTTTATCGTGAACCGTGTTTTAAATGACATGAGTTCTTTAACCCAATTAAAGATAAGATTAATTTCATAACTTGAAATAATTATTAAGTAATGATTTTTGAGATTAAAACTGAATTATAGTTTTGATGAATCTTTAATTAGATTGAATGGTGAATGTGATAATTTAAATTATCAAACTTGAGAAAATGATCGAGGATGGAGTATCACCAATTTTGCTCTAAGCGATAGTTAAATATTTAATTAGATTTGAACGTGAAATAGTAATTAATATTTACCGATAACACAGTGGTGTTAGATATGGAGTACTTCAAGTTTTGCTCCATGGGATGAATAGGTTGGGATCGGGAAATAAATAAATGATTAGTTCGGTATGGTTCGCTAATCCCGACTAGTTTGGAAAACCTTAATTTGAATTGATATCCAAAGGAAGATTAAAGAATAAATTGTAAAGAATTTATCTTTGATAAAATTAATGGGAACCTTTCCCCAATAATGTGAATATTTGAATAAAAGAATATTCTGAATTGGAATGAGGCGTATGTGTTGTTCGTGTAACACTTGTTTATAATATACGCGAGTTATTCGGAAAAACCGGGTTTATACCCATTCTAAAAAACTGATTCGGCGATTTGTCGAAGATGAAGACGGTGGCTGAAGACCGGAGGTTTTCACGTCGTTGTGATGATTCCTGATGATCTTGATTGGGCTGTGCACCCAAGAGGAGGGAATAAGTTGGAGATCGTCCAGACGTACTTGGAGATCGATGGATATGCGATGACTTAGGTGCCTCCGGTTTCGTTCAGACCCAGAACGAACTTGTAAATGGACTATGTGTCTGACAATGGATATCATTCTGTGTGATTAATGGATACCGGTTGCATGGAATGGTTTGTCTATGTGGCATACTAAGATGCAAATGATCAAGGCTTTTGTTGAAAAGCAAAGTCTTGTGGTTGATGATCAAAGCACGGCCATTGCGGCATAGCTTTGTGTAGCGTTAATTCGCGAGCCTCACCCCCCGTTGTGAACCAGAAAAGGGAGAGGACTTCAGGGAGGACATGCATTTCCTTCTAGCTAGGAGTGGTGTCAGTGCTTGAACTGGCTGACATTTCACTTATGCGGATGATGGATAGCGAGGCGCCTCGGATATATCGGTCGATCCGGGACCGATGGAGTCATTTGGCTCATTTACGCCCCATGGGGCAGGGAAACGCAGTGATCGGGCATTTTAATCCACATCGGTGGACCGACCTTGATGATCCAAGGGACGATGCGTTCTGTTCCTGAGACACGGGCTAGAGCGTCTCGAAGCGGTAGAGGACGATCCCTTGCCTCGGTTCACAGATGGAAATCCAACTTCCAATACAACATCTTGCGGTTTTGATTGTAAACCTATATATGGCGACATGATATATGGTACCCATGCCGTCTATGATTGACACTTATGATTGAAATTGTTTTGACACTATGCACTTATAGTATATCAAAATGATTTGTTTTAAACGTACCAAGCATTCTTTGTCTATTACAAGGGAAAACCCTATCCTCCAGCTTGCGTTTCATTGTGTGATGGGACTTGGGTCTTATAATAACTTCATTGTTCTTTATTTTAGCATTGCGCTATTTGTTATATGCACTGGTATTCTCGGGGTTAAAACCCGTTCCGTGGTATACGGCGTGGTCCCTTGATTTACCTAACTTTGAAATAAAGATTAATAACCGTTTTAGTTCTCACACCAGTCACATGACTGACCTGGAGTTTATTGTTTTAACCTAAACTCTGGGTGCCCTTATTTTCCGCACGGGCAGCTAGTAGTTTTGGTTTTGCAGATTTATATTCACAGGATCCTGGTTTATAGCTGAAGTGATATTCGGAAAGCTCTATATCCATGTATTCCTTTCAGTTATGTTTTGTATTATTTTTCCGCTGCAATAATGTATTTAAATCTCTGATATTTATCAAATGTGTAATATTTTTATTCATAATATGATGTAATTGTTGTAATAAGCAATGAAATGTTCTTCTATTTGTGTTCTTATTTGTCTTGCCCTCAAAGCAATCCGTTCTTTCTCTTCTCTTCGGAGACCGGGGAAGTTCGGGCTGTCTCATTTGGTATCAGAGCTTTGGTTTACAAAGCTCGAGAACAAGACACATTAGAATCGAACGAAAGAATTCGTCAGAGATTGGATTAGTAATATCCAATAAGAATGACTCGTTAGAGATGAGATCAGTAGTATCCTAGAATGAGTGTGAAGAGTGTTATTCTTAAAATAAAAATGAAAACAAAATTTGTTTTGAAAATTTAAACCTTGTTCTACGTATTTGAATATTTATTTTATATTGATTTGGACAATCGAGTATATGAAGATTTTGCATATACGCCTAGCTAGAGTGTATTTGAAGTCTCAAATATACTGGATAGATATAGAATCACACTCTAGTCGCCCAGGGATGATTCCGATAATGCTGCAGCATCATCAGAATTTATGTTCGTGTTTCGAAAGTGGGATATCTATATATTTCCAATCGAATGGTGTGAGAACCAAAAGTAGATAGAGTTTATTGTTGTGAATTGGCATCAAAAACATGATTTTTGACTATGTATTAAAGTTATGTGTTTGAAACGTTAACCAACTAATTGATTCCTAGTTGTGTTGTTTGATTATTAGTTTAACTTATATAATTATTGGAACCAACAAGGGAATGAAAGGCAAATTTAGCCAAATTGAATCAAATATTGAACTGAATTGAAAATTGCTTGAATTTTCATGCATATACATGTATATCTGTTGAACAGGTCATAGCAAGGAGGCAAGCGAAGAGGAATAAAATTGTATGCCCGACAAATAGGTACATGTTTACTAATTTCTTGGGTATGGATGATTTTATGCGCTGATTGGCTAGCCGCTTGACCTTTTCTTTTTCTTTTTGAGATGAGAGGGCCTGTGTGGCGGTTTGGGGATTTTCTCGTGCTCCCTGTACAAAGGAGGTTATGGCGAAATTTTTCAAAAATTTAGGGTGTTAGCAAATTTTTTGAAAAATTAGAGATTCTTAGAAACTGAAAAGTTGAAGAATGAAAGCTAGAATGAAAGTTGAGTTGATTAGTAAAACATCTTTCAACTCCGTTCCTTTTTGAGCACGAAAAGATTTTAAGTGGGGGAGATTGTAACAACCCGGAAATTGTGAACCAATTTAAAATTTTATTTTAACAGAAATTTGGTCAGAATTTAAAAATCTCATTTTTAAATAAGAAGAAAGCCCTTAAAAAAAGACATTTTGCAAACGACCTCCATTTTTGATGAAACCACTTTTGTTGGATCCGGGATGTCAAGTTATTACTAGATTACAATTTCCATAATTTTTGGAATCAATATGTGAGCGTGGCACACTTAAATGCGTTTGACCAACTTTAGTTAAAGTTAATCGACTGGAAATTTTCCGTTTTTCGAACGGCCTCCAAATTTGACGAAATTAGTTTTGTTAGGACTGTATGCTCAAAACATAGCTAGATTTATTTTTCGGGGGTTTTTAGAGTCCGTATGTGGCCCCGGTAAATTAAAATGTATGTTCAAATTGAAAATATAAAGATTTATATTTTGATTTAAATGAAAACTGATCGTAACAGCCGAATTTGGTTACGAGACATATCCCATTGTGTCCGGGATGGTGGTAGTTAGTTAGGGACGTCAGGCGATGGGTTCGATTTGGAGGTCGAATGGATAGTGTTATATATGTTTTCAAACCATAACTCTTCATCATTTAATTAAAAAAAGGGGGAAAAAACCCGTCCAGAGCCCCCCCACCCCCCCTGTATCCACAAATCGTGATGCCCTAATTCCCCACGCCGCCGCCACCACCGGCCTTGCCACCGCCGCCACCGCCTGTCGCGCCCGTCCCCAGGCCACGCCACACCACCTGAGCCCGCCGCCACCTCCTCCTCTCCCATCCCTCTCTCGCCTCGCCTAAATATAGACCACCGCCCCAAATTAGCCAAAACCCGCCCAGTCCGGCCACCTCCGGCCAAGCCCCGACCAGCGCCACCCCACTTCTACCTTCCCTCAGCCCAGCGACCTCCACCGACCACCCACAGCCACTGGGGGTCCCCCTCCGGCAAAAATGCAATTTTTATATAATTCCCAGTTTTGCAATTTAGTCCCTGAGTTGTTTCAGCCCATATCTCCCAATCTGAGCATTTCTGGCCCAACCTCCACACTGCCAAAGTCGAAGAGCGCTCCATTCTCTTTGATTTGACTATATGGAAGTCACGGTTTGGATTGCGTAGCCGCCCGTAAAATGCGTCCAAAGTCAGCTGTCCAAATGCTGTCAAAATCGTGTACGTTCGCGAATTCTGGCGAATTGGAGCATTTTCGGAAAAAAGTCCATTAGGCGAAAGTTGTTCAGAATAGCGTACTTACGCTTGAAAAATGAATGGATTGAAGATTAGAGCTTGTATGCGAAGTCTGGAACTCGAACAACAATTCAGCAAGTCAGAAAACGTGTTAGAATAAAATTGAGGTGAGAACTCCTCACTCTAATATATTTTCTGGTTAAAAATAAATTTTTATTTGAATTATATGGAGTTCAACACTCGAGTTCGCATAATCACATTATTGAAAGCGATGTATGGATATTACCGACACATGGATTCTTACTCCGCAAATAGCCAATTATGGCGCCGTAAATGGCATTGTGGTATTGAGTATTTATTTATTTTGATGTTCTGCGTGATTTGATAAATAAATAAATAGGATTGGATTGATATGTTTATATGGCTTAAGCCAGTACAAGAGAGGGGTAATGCTAGACATTACCTGATTTCAATATAGCGCCGTTATGCCGCCGAAATTTTTTAAAATATGTTAGAAAAATGAAGATATCATTTTTATTAGATAAATGAATAAAATAAATATTCATTTACAAATCATACGATTTGTATATGTACACCCATTTGACTGATATGGAATGGGACGATAAATTTTACACATCGCCCAACTGCCCAAATAATATTCAGTATTTGTTGGTTGAAACCCCACACAGGTGTTGGGATGATATTTGGCGTACACTAATCCCAATATTTAGTTGCATGTCAAACGATGAGTTGACAAGCTGTGATGAGCGTTAATTATTTAATTTTAACGCTTGTACAGTTGAGAATTGCACTTTGGATGATGGTTAATTGTTTATCATTGTTGTCATTTACATGTGTTGTATGAAATCCATATAAATCACTTTATATGGTAATTGATTGTATCTGATTCCAATTCAGAATGAACGGATATTTTAAAATAATATTCAATAAAGGATTAAAAAGCGATTTTGATGTCCGATTTTGGACGGACACGAAATATTGAAATATATGAAGCCATGTTGATTAAAGATGCGCCATTTTGACGAGAACGGTATTTATATCGATTTTATTCATTTCTAGAATGAATATCGAAAAGGAAATAATTTCAAAATCAAATATTTTGAAAACATTATAATTTATACATAATGATATGGAATATTCAGTTTGGTTTAGAAATTGAAATCGAAGTTGGAATAGTTTTGAAAACGAATTTATAAAATACGTTTTGAATGGAAATATTTATTTATATATATAATGGTTTGAACAGAACGCGCCGTGCAGCGACCGTTCGCGAATTTCGACCGTTGACTTCGAATTGCGATTACGGGTTATCCGACCGTCGGATTCTCCTAAAACTGGAATCGTTGGGCTCGTATCAAAAAGAGCTTTCCAATGAATATATGAGATTTGAAATCTAATGGTTGGATTTGAAATTATGTCCAAATCAAATTTGGAAAAGGTCGCTGTAAGTGCAATTTGATGACCGTTTATGGAAATCCACTGTACAGGCCTGGAGAAAATTATTAAAAATATTAATAATTTGTGTAAAATCATAATAAATGATTTGGAAAGGATGGAATGGATTTGAATCGAAACTATCTTCGGAAAATTTTGATATTGGATTCCGTGATTATACGGATATTGTGGAGGAATTTGGAAGATATATATATATATATCGTTATTCCAATACAATATTTATTGGTTTCAGAATTTGGTATTGAATATAAGCCGATATATTTTCTATTCAGAGCCATGTATTTAATATCAAATTGGATTTTGGGTTTGTCGTGAACGGTGTCTTCATTAACACTATTCTTAAACTCAAGTGTGAAAAGAATAAATCTTTTTATTAAGATTTAAAGTAGAATTACCAATTAATCAACATTTAATTGGAATTGAAATTGAATTAACAAAATTAGAAACTAACTGGAAATTAGCTAAGTTGAATGGTTTTCTGGGTATTGATCTGATGTTGGTTTCGGCCTTCGGGGTTAATGCTTAGGGAATTTTTCTCTTACTAATTCACGGTTAGAGACTGATGGAATGGAATGTGATTTTGGATTTATCGTGAACCGTGTTTTAAATGACATGAGTTATTCAACCAAGTTAAAGATAAGATTAATTTCTTAACTTGGAATAATCATTAAGTAATGATTTTTGAGATTAAAACTGAATTAGAGTTTTAATGAATCTTTAATTAGATTGAATGGTGAATGTGATAATTTAAATTATCAAACTTGAGAAAATTATCGAGAATGGAGTATCACAAGTTTTGCTCCAAGAGATAGTTAAATCATTAAATTGATTTGAATGTGAAATGGTAATTGATATTTACCGATAACACAGTGGTGTTAGATATGGAGTACTACCAGTTTTGCTCCATGGGATGAATAGGTTGGGATCAGGAAATAAAATAAATGATTACTTCAGTATGGTTCACTAATCCCGACTAGTTTGGAAAAACTTAATTTGAATTGATATCCAAAGGAATATTAAAGAATAAATTTTAAAGAATTTATCTTTGATAAAACTAATGGGAACCTTTACCTAATAATGTGAATATTTGAATAAAAGAATATTCTGAATTGGAATGAGGTGTTTGTTGTGTTTGTGTAACACCTGTTTATAATATACGCGCGTTATTCGGAAAGACCGGGTTTATACCCATTCTGAATAACTGATTCGGTGATATGTCGAAGATGAAGATGGTGGCTGAAGACCGGAGGTTTTCACGTCGTTTGGATGACTCTTGATGATCTTGATTGGGCTATACACCAAAGAGGAGGGAATAAGTTGCAGATCGTCCAGACGTACTTGGAGATCGATGGATATGCGAGGACTTTGGTGCCTCCGTTTTCGTTCAGACCTAGAACGAACTTGTAAATGGACTATGTGTCTGACATTGGATATCATTCTATGTGATTGATGGATATCGGTTGCATGGAATGGTTTTCCTGTGTGGCATGCTAAGATGCAAATGATCAAGGCTTTTGTTGAAAAGCAAAGTCTTGTGGTTGATGATCAAAGCACGGGCTTTGTGGCATAGCTTTGTGTAGCGTTAATTCACGAGCCTCACACCCCCGGTATGAACCAGAAAAGGGAGAGGACTTCAGGGAGGACATGCGTTTCCTTCTAGCTAGGAGTGGTGTCAGTGCTTGAACTGGCTGACATTTCACTTATGTGGATGATGGATAGCGAGGCGACTCGGATATATCGGTCGATCCGGTACCGATGGAGTCATTTGGCTCATTTACGCCCCATAGGGCAGGGAAACGCAGTGTTCATGCATTTTAACCCACATCGGTGGACCGACCCTAACGATCCAAGGGTCGATGCGTTCTGTTCCTGAGACACGGGCTAGAGCGTCTCGAAGCGGTAGAGGACGATCCCTTTCCTCGGTTCACAGATGGAAATCCAACTTCCAATACGACATCTTGCGGTTTTGATTGTAAACCTATATGTGGCGACATGATATATGCTACCCATGCCTTCTATGATTGATACTTATGATTGAAATTGTTTTGACACTATGCACTTATAGTATATCAAAATGATTTGTTTTATACGTACCAAGCATTCTTGGGCTATTATAAAGGAAAACCCTATCCCCCGGCTTGCGTTGCATTGTGTGATAGGACATGGGTCTTATAATAGCTTCATTGTTCTTTATTTTAGCATCGTGTTGTTTGTTATATGCACTGGTATTCTTGGGTTAAAACCCGTTCCGTGTTATATGGCGTGGTCCCTTGATTTACCTAACTTTAAAATAAAGATTAATAACTGTTTTAGTTCTCACATCAGTTACATGACTGACCTGGAGTTTATTGTTTTAAACTAAACTCTGGGTGCCCTTATTTTCCGCACGGTCAGCTAGTAGTTTTGGTTTTGCAGATTTTTATTAACAGGATCCTGGTTTATAGCTGAAGTGATATTCAGAAAGCTCTGTATCCGTGTATTCCTTTCAATTATGTTTTGTGTTATTTTTTCGCTGCAATAATGTATTTAAATCTCTGATATTTATCAAATGTATAATATTTTTATTCATACCCTGTATATTCTTGTACTCTTATGTAATTGTTGTAATAAGCAATGAAATGTTCTTCTGTTTGTGTTCTGATTCGTCTTGCCCTCAAAGCAATCCGTTCTTTCTCTTCCCTTCGGAGACCGGCGAAGTTCGGGCCGTCACACATTGGTAGAGAGGATGTGTGTTACTTTTACCGTACAATAGAAAATTATGGTTAATCAACTAGCAATCGCGTGTATCTTAGTAGAATGGATGTGGATTAAATTTACCATACAATAAAAATACTGCACTGCTTTTACCATAAAATGCAATTCATTTATTATTTTACCTTAAAATACAAACCTAGTCAACAAAAGAAAAATATTATTAAAACAAGCATGCTGGGAGTGTGGAATAAATAAATATATAACCAAAAAAGACTAGTAAATGAACATGTATAAGTTAAATGAAAGTATAGAGATAAAGGATATCACAATGATAAATAATGAAGAGCCTGAACAAATTCATTTATGGAAAATGTTGCAAGTTTGAAACGTCAGTGGGACTAATTAGGAATCCCCAAACTTAAATTTCAAACAAAAGCAAACAAATATATATCAAACACCAGGATGCAAAAGGCTTGCAATCACCTCCTCGGCTTTGGTGCGCTATGGAATTGCAAAATGGCGTTTCAACTTTACTGAACTTAGATGAAATTCAACCAGCATGCCTGAAACAAATGTAAACTTCCCCCCTTATCATAGAATTGATTTTACAAAAAAAAAATTGAATTTCAATAAAGTCAATAAAATCAGCGGCTTGTACTTGCCAAGCAGGCTACACATGGTTGCCTGTAACCTATCAAGCTGCTCCATTGTTGTGTCTGAAGAAATTATTCAGTTCAACGCTATGCTCACTGACGCCAATTACTTAGGTTCAATACATTCATCTTTAATAAGCTCAGTATACTCTTTATCAAGCTTTCGAGCTGTAGCACTTTCGTTTCTAGCTTTAAGTTATGTTTATTCCTTCTCTTTTCTAAGTCCCTCCTTCTACCTCATCTTCCCAACCTACAATTAAACCAAACATGGATGGAATAAATAAAATGTGGAAAATTATGAAAATTCTATTTAAATTCAACCCTCATTCAACATGGTATTAGTTCTCTTTAGAATCATCTAAAAAATTATTTTAATTATATGTTTTTGATCCTGAGACAAATTTTGCAACAAATAATGTCGTGCCGCTCAAAATCAACAAAAACACACCCTAGTACATAGTGCATAATTTTTTAGATTAGTGAATACAAGAGAGTTTTTTATTATACTTTTATTTTTATTTGGAACAACTTGCAAAATTCATATACAGAGACAAAGATTTCTTGTACTATCCATACAAGGTCAGGTAAAAATTTCAAAATATGCCAAAATGAAAACTAAAAATGCCAAGCCCGTAAACTTTAGGTACCAAATAAAATAAAATACTAATGAATACGTTGGAAACAAGCACCACTACTAGCAGAAACATAGCCAAGCCAACGCACTTTCACCAACCATAAGTCGAGACCCAAAAGCCTAACCGCACCCATTTTCGCTAGTAGATGTAAAACCTAATGCACACAAAAGAAAAGTTGAGCAGTGTTTGTACAAAGAACCAAAATCGGAAACTCAAATAATTTTGTTGTGAATCCAGGTGAGGCATAAGGAGGAACTTAGTATACTTTAAATGGATAGAGAAAAAGGCTAAATAGAAAATGGGGAAATCAAACACGGAGTTGTGGTAGTGAACTTGGACAAGGTGCTAACATGGCGGTGGAGAAGCCTAGGTTAAGACGATGAGCATAATGAAAAGAAGCGCAATATGGATAGGCATAAATCAGAAATATTGAAAGGTTATGGCAACCAAAATAAAGAAATAAGAACAGAAAAGGAAGCAACAAAAGGGAGCCAAAGTTTGAATAGAATGAAGGAAGAGATATCAAAATAATTCAGGGAGATGAAAATATTTAGATCTAAAGATAAGAAATGGAAGCGGAAGTGTTCCCCATTAATGATCTACATCGTGATCTAAATAACTATAAATGTTGTTTAATTATTATAATGGAAATTGAAACATAATTCAACCTGAAGTCTATAGATCTGAGCACAAAGAGTGAAGTATCTAATTTGCGACATGGCTAGAATAATAGTTCAGATAAAGATAAGTGCCTCAAAGTTACAAATCTAATTTCGCATGGAGCAGATTCATCGCATGTAAACAAAAATGAAGATGGGCGGTTTCACTATGGAGGAAAAAGAAGTTTTACAAAGAATAGGTAGCGAGAGAGACGCCGTTTTTTTATATTGCAAAGGTAAACATTGATGAATTGGAAATTTAACTGGAGAAAATTAGCGCGAGCAAGTGGTATTTTGTTGGGGAAACATTGCGAGCTAGACAAAATCAAAGATGAGCCAAAATTAAAATTAATGATGAGAGAGAAAGAGGAGGGAAAACTAAAATCTAGTTGAGAGAAGAGCGGGAACTAAATAAAAATTTAGATTTATAATAACTTTCTATTATAACTAGCAAAATAGTACAGTTGTTGATTTACAATTTTGTTTAAAAACTACTGTAAAAAACTCAATTGTAAAATAGTAGTTGTAATAGAGCATTTTCGTTGCAGTGGGGTCACATGAGTGTGGTATTGGACATCTTGCTAGATATGCTCTGAATCGGTTAAAGAAGATCCATTACCTTGGTCACTGATGGAAAGCCAGCTTCCATTACGAACCTTTCGTTTTCAGTTGTAAATCAATATGACGACAAAATAGGATGGGGTATTATGCCATCTAAGATTGATTTATTTTTGAAATTAATTTCCATACTATGTATTAGTGATAATAAAGAGAAATTTCATGTATCTTGCATGTTTTTCTATTATAAGGTAAAACTTTGTCCTCCAGCTTGTGTTTTCGTTTTGTGATGGGACTTGAGTCTTATAATAACTTCATTTTTCAAAAAGCATTCCCAATGTTTATGACTGGTATTCATGTGGCGAAAACTCGCCATGTTATACGGTGTGGTCCCGAGATTTACCCAACTTAAAATAAAATCAATAACTGTTTTGGTTCTCATACCAGTCCCATGACTGACCTGGAGTTTATTGTTAAACTCTGGGTTCCCATATTTTCCACACAGGCAACAAATAGTTTTGGTTTTACAGATATTTTATTTAGCAGGATCCTAGATTATGGATGGATCCATACTCTGGATTACTTTAATAGTCTTCTGTTGAAAATATTTATGTCTCCATTGTGTATGGTAATTTAATATGATTTGATATTCTTTCGCTGTGTATCATTTATCTGTACTCCGATATATTAAGTATGAAATGTTCTTTTGTGTTTTGTTCTGATGTGTTGTATCCCATAACCGTTCGAGGATTTCTGCATTTTGAATCGGACCTGTGTGGCTAATGGTCGATTTGAAAGGCGAGGATTTTCAAGTCGTCACATTTGGTAACAGTGCTTTGGTTTACAAAGCTTTGTGGTTATGATGAAACATCTCATCAAAGATAGGATTAGTAATGTATATAAAAGAAAACTCGTTAGAGGTAAGATCAGTGGTATCCTAGAATGAGTAGCTCGTTAGAGATGGGGCTAGTAATGCCATAGAATGAGTTTAAGAGTATTATATATAAAATGAATTTAGTTTTGAAAGATTATATCTTATAACAAGAATTTGAATATTTTATTTGATGTTGAGTTTGGACTAACGAGTATAAGAAGATTTTGAATATACGTCTTGCAAATGTAAATCTGAAGTCTCAAATATACTGTATAGATATAGAATCACACTCCAGTTGCCCGGGGATGATTCTGGTGATTGTTCGAAATATTATTAATGTTTATTTTTGAGTTTCGAATTTGGGATATCTATATGTTTCCAATTGACAGGTATGAGGAATTCAGTAGAGTTTACTGTTATAATTTGACTTTTAAAATATACTTTGAGTACATAAAAGATATATGTTTTAACAACATATAAATTTGAAAAGTTAATTAAACAATTTATTAATAGTTGTGATGTGTGATAATTAGTTTAACTAATAAAAATATTGGAATGATAAAACCAATATGAGAATGGAAGTTAAATTGAACCAAGTCAAATCTAATGTTAAACTGAAACGGAAAAATAAGTTGAGATTGGATATATATATTTATATATTTATATATATGTACATGTATATATATATGTACATGTATATATATATGTATGTATGTATGTATTGTGGATAGGTTATTGCATGAAGCAAAGAAAAGGAATAAAATTGCATGCCCAACAAGAAGGTATATATTTACTGTAGTGATTGAGTTTGATGATTTAATTAGCCAATTGGCAAGCCGCTTGGCTTTTTCATTTTCTTTTTGATTGTTGAGAGCCTGGAGAGGTAAGTTGTAGTTGTATCGGTTGACCCGTACAAAGGAGATTATGGTGAATTTTTTTGAAAATTTAAGGCGTTGGCCAAATTTTGAGAAATTGAGAAGTTCTTATACACTGAAAAGTTAAAGAACTTGAATTAGTTAGAATGAAGGCTGAGTTGGTTAAGTGAACAACCTTAAGTTCCGTCTTCGATTTCGGGGACGAAATCCTTTTAAGTAGGGAGAATGTAACGACCTAGAATTTATTAAGAAATATTTAATGGAAATTAAACATTTAAAACAATTTATTTTGATAATTAGTGACATAGAATTTATTTGAAATGGAGTTTTGACGTATAAATTTAAAATTTAATTAAAACCAACTCGTAACGTCGTGGTAGTTCGAAAAATTTGGGTTTTGATTTTAATTGAATATACATAATTCAATATAAATCATATTTCTATAAAACAAGAAATTTTAGAATTTATTTAACTGTATCTTTCCAATGGATGTGAAAAATCATGATTTTGGGTTATAAATTGTAAGTTATGTCCAAATCAAAATTCCAAAATTTCGCAATGAAATTGTTTATAATTTTTAATGATTTATTAAATAAAATAAAAGGATTTATTATAAAGACCGAATATCGATTTTACCTGAATTTTAGAGACATTGAGTTATAAACCCAATAATGCATAATTTAGACTATATGATGTTCTATTGGAATAAATATGATAATATTAATTTATCATTATTTATGTGAACTGTTTTTGAATTTACTTATATTTTATTGGTTTTATTTAAGCCATAAAAATAGACATTTTTTAAATGACCCCCATTTTCAATGAAAAAAAATTTATTTGGTTCGAAATATTAAATTATTGCTCGATTTCAAATTTTCTAATTTATGGAGTTAGTATGCGACCGTACGAAATTTAAATGTGAATCGAGCAATAATTTGACTTCAAAAATACGCTGTGTGAGAAAACGGACTCGGAATTTGACGAAACAAGTTTCGTTGGGTCCGTAATGTCAATATAGATGCATGTCCATTTTCATCGAAATTGGATATCGTATGTGGTCATATAATTTTTTTAATGACGAATAGAAATAGCGATCAAATAAAATAAAATAATCTAATTGAATAAACCCTAGAGGGGTGGTGAACAGGGTTTATTGGAGCTTTACAAGATATTAAAAAATATCATAGCATAGACTGCAGTAGAGAAAATAAATAACACATATTTTGCCCAACTTTGGCAAACCCTGCCTGTTACAGCATCCCCAAAATTTCTACTAGGTATTAAAACAGATCCCGCTTAAAAAGCCCTATAAACTCGCAAACCATGCTCCTCCTCTAATCCTGTGCCCAAAACCCTGGATTGATCTTTATACCCAAAATCAGATTTTCCATGAATTACAAACCTGTAACTCGTAAACCCTAGCTATAAATCCTATAACTAGTAATCCCTAGTTTTACAGAAAAACTAGAAAAACTGTACAATGTTTTATAAAAATAAAAACGCAAGAATAAACAACAAAAGAAAAACCCCTTTGTAAAATAAGTATGGCCGGCCTCTTTTGTTTCTTATAACATCGGCTCCCTCCTTTGTTTATTCCAATGGTCGATCCTAAAATTAGAGTTCTTCTTCATAGCTCCAAATCTCAATTCAAAGTTGATTCTTTAGATGTTTTGCAGTGATGTCTCAAATTCTTTATTTATCGAATCGATTTGGCTATAGCTTGCAATCGAAACCTCGTGACTTCTTTGAATTTTATATCTCTTGCTCTCGAATTTTTGTTGCTTTGGTTTCGATGCATTTATGTTGATGATGATACGGTGTTAAAATAGGATTAACAAATCCATTTTACCCTCTAATTTCCTTGAATGCCTTGATTTGATATTTGCATGATTGTTTGCTCTACCGTGAATCATAGATTGAATTCTGGACATGTTGGAATAGTTTCTTGCCCAAAATTATTTGTGTATTTCTGGAAACATAGATTGAATATGTGTGATTCATCCTTACCAAAAATTGGTTGCATATCGATTTATTTCCAAAAATTGATTCCCTGGGCTCTAAAATTCCCCATGAGTTTCTGGAAACATTAGAACCCATGAATCTTGCTTGTTTGATTTCTGGAAATCGTAGCATGACTAGAGATGAACAAATTGAATTTGTTGGCCCTTTTTTGATTGAAATTTTTGCCTATGAAAATTGCATAATGATTGCTGGAACCATTAAAAAGCTTGCCAATTTTATCACAAATTCATTCTGGAACAAAAAATTGTATGCCATATTTGCTTATGTAAAATCAAGAAATATTTTTTTCCTCTGTTTTTCGTGTATGCCGAATTTTTAGAAAGATTGGTTATTGAATTTCTTCAAGTGAATTGCACCGTATTTGTTTTAAAAAAACTCTTGCCAATTCTTAATTCATTTTGACTTATAAATTTATTCATTCTCAGACCAATCAATTCTTGTGCACTGTTGTATTCTTCATGACTGCATACACATGTGTATATATATACACGCACACATATATACACACATGTGTGTATATATGTGTATCATTGTTTGCATGTTGTCCCTTGTACATTGACTTGTGCAAATGAATTTGTTGCATTGTCCATTGTTTACGTATGTGTACACATCCGAAAACTGCTTGTGTATATATGTGTACACTTGCCTTGCATATGTCCATTTTTTCTGTAGCCTATGCTGCAATATTCACCTCTGTGCATTCGAGACATTATTGGGCTGACTAATCCTTGTTACACCAATATTGGATTGTCATATATATATATATATATATATATATATATATATATATGTATGTATGTATGTTTGTGTATATATATGTATATGTATACATGTTTGGCTTGACCATCCTTCTTGTTGCTTTTAATTTCCATCCATTTACACCATGGTCTTCCTTGTTTGTTGTTTCTCTACCATTCTTGTTGTTGCATTATCGTCACTTGAAAAATTGATAAGGATAGTTTCTTCACTTTTTTCTTGCTTGCTGTGCATGTTACCTATGTTCTTGGTTCATTACTTTGCTGTGTGCTTGCACACTTGACTGGCGAACTATGTATATATATATATATGCGTATGTATGTATGTATGTATGTATACACAAACTTTTGTATATATATATTCAAACTTGTATATATATGTACATATATGCGTGTGGACTTGAACACTTGTGCACACATATTGCACTCAAATTCTTGATCATTGTTGTTTTCAGCAGGACCTGTATATGTATTTTTTCATACTGCCTCTGTTAAGTTCATTGCCTGGGATGCTTTCCTCTTATTATTGTCCCATGCATTTGAAACACAAAAGTTTGTCCAACATTGTACCTTTGTTGATGCACTTGAAAAAGTGAGTGTTGCTCTTATTTACTTCTTTATACTTGTTGCCTTGGCCATGAACTTAGGATTACACTATTGTTTATGGTATCTTGTTTCACCAGTGTTCTTGTCACATGAAACTGATGTTGCCAAGAAACTGAACACTGTTTTGAGATGCTTGAGTTGAAATCTGCACTTGTATCTCTTTAGCTTGTATGCATGTATTGCCATGTACATGTGTACATACACTTCTTCCATGTGACTTCTACATGCAGCAACATGTATGTGGACTGGTTTGTACTTGGCCTTGTCTTGCCTTGTTCCACACCATGTCTATCCCAGTTTGCTGTTGCATATCCATGCATTTCTGTTTTGATCCACTTTTGTGTTCATGGATACTTGCAGCATGCCTGAGTTGTCAAGCTTCACATGAACACATCATGCTGGATATATTTGTCCCTTGCTGACCATATCACCCCTGCATAAAATTTATGTGTACACACATACACATGTATGTGTATATATTTATTGTGTATGCACAGAATATATATATAAGCACTAGAGACATTGTCTACCTTGTGGTAATTACAGTGAATCTCTGTGAATATCGCAAGCAGTCTAGACACATATGGATGAATATGCATATCAGACCAAATCAAGAAGTATGATGAGAAACACACCAAAATTGTGATGCAAATAAATTTTAAAATAAAATTATATCTGCTAGAAGTTAAAAATATTTTTGTTCCACTTTACTATATGTGTTTCTATGACAGGTATGCATGTGACTAGACTGATTGTGAAGGCCGACTGAAGACAAGACTGAGTGTTAGTGAGTGACTGAGTGAATGTGAATGTATATGAGTTTGTAAAACTGAGTAACTGAGTATTGTAGTGAGGATCCAATGTAATAAATAAAATTGAATGTATTGTATTACAGTGAGATGTGCAAATAGTGGAGTTGTAAACTTTGTACTATTGAAATGTTGAAAATAAATATTATATTCAAATAAAATACTGTTTGAATATTTAAATTCTCATGCTGTAGTATTTTATTCAATTACAAATATTTATTTCAATATGTGAAGCAGTAAAATAGTTCAATTAAAAACACATTTATAATAATATATATATGTTTGTTATCATCAAACAAAAATCATATAATTGTTATATACAAAAATCTCCCCCTTTTGATGATGACAAACATATAATGCGAATTTTGAAAACAATAAATGTGTTTGACAATGAACTGTGGAACTCCCCCTAAATATGTGCATATGAGTGAAGTAAAACAATAATTGAAACATCAACATTAAAATATTCAAGGAATACTTACTCGTCGATTAAAATATTTAACAATTCTCCCCTAATTGTTATCATCCAAAGGATACAGAAATTAAAATAGTAATGAAAAAATTGACTAGAAATATAAAATTAGATTAAGAGAGAGAATGTTCATCATAAATCTCATTCAATCAAACATAAATCGTAATATTCTTCAAACTAATGACAAATTTCACATTATAGAATGATGGATTTACGATGAATTTTATAAAATGGAGAGAGTTTTAAAACATATGATTTCCAATTATTTGAAAAAAAAAATGAGCACAAAAATTGTGATGGATTTGAACTATGGTTATAAATTCAAATTAAGTGACAAAATCAGATAACCTCAAATCTCAATGACTATCAATCAAAAAATCATAATATATCATAAAATATTAACACATATCACAAATTTGAAAATGGATCGATAGGATGGTTTTTACATACCAAGGAAGATTTCATATAATATATATATATATATATATATATATATATATCTTTTTATTTTAAGAGCATACTAACCACGCATAACTAGATCTTGGATTTTTAAATGGGATCAGTCGCAACTTAAATTATGAGTAATCTCTAACCATGCATAGATAGATCTTGGATTTTTAAATGAGGTCAGAGAAACAATTATTATACAAAATCTTCTCGGTATATAAAACCAAAGTGGATGATAGAAATACGATAGGTACGGAGATGGTTGTGAAATAAATTTCTAAATTAACCATTTTTTGAAATATGCTCAACTATAACGGGATTTTTGAAAAAAAAATTCAATTATCTCTTTTTAAAAAAAAAATATAGTCATATTTCCATCATAAATTTTCAAGCTGTATATTCATTAATAATTTAAAAAAAACTTCCATATTAATATAAAATCATGATGGATAACAGAAAGAGGATAGGAAGAGAAATGTTCGTGAAATAGGCGACAATTGTGACGGCCCACCCTACACTAGCCGACATTTCCCCTGAAGTTCGTTGTGCTAATGCCCAACTCAGCATGGGACGGTCGTCAAAAGAAAAGAAACTAGACGAAGAATCAACAAGGAACCTGTAGTATGTCTCACAGCGCATAGAATAAGATATAATAAAAACATACTTGACATGAAACAGACGAGACAGTGCATAAGCTGAAAACTAAACCATCATAGCAGCGGAATCTGAAAGTGCAGCTTATGGTCTAAACCTAATTATTACAACTTTGAAAATACTGTAAAGAAGGAAGTACACTATTAATGCCCAAAGTAGCGACCAACAACAACACATTGAGTATATGTACAAATACGTGGGAGCCTCCTGCTCGTCTCTGGACAACTACTCATGCATACCACCTAACCTGTCTCTAGTCTGCTCGTTAAAGAGCACCTAGACTAATAAGAAGAGACATAAAACTCTAGGTCAGACAAAAGTCTGGTATGAGCGATAAGCAGCAAAACAAAGCAATAACAGGTATAAATAAATCATACCTGAACCTGGACCTGCAACCAAAGAGTTAGCACAATAAGATGTATAGGACTCTATGGTAACACTAACATAAAGTGTAAAGTGGAAGTGTGCATGTCATGATGATAACAAACAATCAAACATAGCAATCATCCTCACGTCTCTCACTCAGTGCGTAAAGCAAAAGATTTCCACCACTTTGCTCACCAAATACTTTGCTACGATCACTTTGCCCTTGGAAGTCACAATGACCCCATTGTCCTGATCCATAGCCACTAATCCTTTTCCATGTCCACTTTGCCCAATGGAAGTCACAATGACTCCATTGCATTGGCTCATAGCCATGCTACGATCACTTTGCCCTTTGGAGTCCTGGCGACTCCACTACACTGATCCATAGCCTAACATCCGTCTCCCCGTGGTGAACTAAAGTTATGGGCATCGATAATCCCTTTGCACACGTCACGCAGCAAAGTCCAACTCACGAAGTTAACTCATTTGTTCCCTTCTGGATCCCGAGTCACAACTTCTCATTTGGACTACCTTTGCATCTAGGGTTTTGGTCTCCTCCCATTTGTGGTTAAATTTCCATTCAGTTCGTTTACTATCCAAGCTCGAAGACTGAATCGTGTTCCTCCTTGCATCGTCTTGCGGTTCGACCCTCCTGACATCGGCTCGTGATGGCTTCCGGTTTGTGGGTCCCCTTCTGGTCATTGGCTCGTGGTCCTCCCCTGTCATTGGCTCGTGGTCCTCTTCTGGTCATCGGCTCGTGATCATCACATGGACCAGGTTCGTAGTGCTTCCTAAGTGGCGGTTCATGGAGTATCATCCGGTCCGGCTCATGATGCATTGGTTTGTGAAGGGTGGTTGTGTAACAACCCAGATTTTTCTGGTCGATTTATTTTGAATATTTAATATTATTTTAAATATAGAGCTGATAATATAAATCGATTTTCATATTGAGTTATAGATCTAATTTCCGTAATACGAGATATATTGAATTCGAAGTTAGAATTGAATCAAAACAGTTCAGATATTAAATATAAATTCTATGTGAATGTAATCGATAATGGTAATGATATATTATCGAGAAATTTATTTGTTTATAAATTTAAATAATATCTTTATAAAATAATTATTCTATATACGTTTAAATTAAATATAAAATATATTCGGATAGTTCAGAACAGTGTTAAACTGTTGAAATAACAATGGTTGCGTTAGGATAGCGGTTCAGGATTTTAATTTAAAGAACCACAAGATATTTAGCTTTTTAATCAAAACAAAAACAAAAATAAAAATACATCAGCCACCCTATACTTTGAATGAAGCCGACCTAAAACTAAAATCACGCAGACTTATCTCCTCGAGCAGTAATCTTTGCCTCTCGTTCTCAACATCAAGGGGACATCAATTAATGGCTTTAGTACGTCTGGTTCCCCTCCTTCTCCTATAAATCGCGCCCTCGTTCTTTTTGCAAATTCATTCTTCTGCAAAGGGAAATTTGATTGATCGAGAGCTTCAAATTTCCATGACCACCGCTAATAAACTATTTCTTTTGTTCTTCCAGTTGCAAAGCAAATCAATGTCGCCCTTTAACGAAATCAGAACAATTCGGTTTCTCAACAAAAACCGCTCGATCTTAGATCCATGGAACTCGCGTAAACCCTCCTTTACACCAGCAGATTTTACAGATGGTTCGATTCTTCTGAGTACTACACGAATTGGGGAAATCGCGATGACAGTTTTGGGGTGAAAACGCGATGGGTGAAGGCGTGCAGTTTTGCTGAGGGGGGGGACCGACGCTCGCTTTGGTTTGGGTGATGGGTCAATGCAGTTTTAGGAGAGCCGCTGGTTACATGAAGGGGGCGACAGTAGTACTTTTAGGGAGTTCAAAATGGGTTGTCGATCTGTGTGACGGTGGAAGGGCGTGCGGTGTCAAATGGAAGAGGGAGTGCGTTCTACTGTTGGGTGATGGTATGGAGTCTGCAGTAAGGACTGATGGGGCTGGTTTGGATTTGTAAATGGAGATCGACTGCCAGTTGCTCGATGAAATGCCAATGTGGATCAGGGCAGTTTTTGGGGCTGTTTCGGTAAACGTTGATCATCGATGGTTGAATTGGTTCGCGGATGGTCAAGTAGATTGCTATCGAAATAAGGTATATGTTTCATGCAATTTAAAATACCTAGGATAATCTATTTATTTATGTTATGGTTAATTTAAGTAAATGGTGATCGATAAAATATAAAATAGATATCGTAGAGGAAAGAAGAATTCAACTCAAAATAGATAACATCCGCAACAAAACGGAATTTAAATGGATATTCGAGCAAAGGAAATCCTGGTGAGTAAATCTCACTCACCTTTAGAATTATTTTTATTTCATTAAAAATAATTGTCTGTTGCTTGTGTGAATATTTTCTGGTTGTTTTATATATATTAGTTATTTAGGCTATTATATATATATATTGGGTTGATTGGTTGGTTGGATTCTCGCAGTCTCATTAGCGGATGCCCGCAGTTTCATAGCGGATGATTACCCTATACGCCCCACGCTATGATTAGTGGATGACCTTCTATACCGCGATATTCTGCCACGAAGCAGAATGGGTATTATTTATGTGCTAACATCTGTGGATGCAGGAAAACAGGTTGGAGGAATCCAACAGGATTCCTCAAAAATATATTATCTGTTTGTTTGCTTGGTTGTTTGATTTCATATATATATTCATATATGATGTGTAAAAAACCAAATGATTGAGAATTGGGTGATTTGATTGTTTTAAATATCACTGGGCCAATTAAAAGGAGATGTGAGATTTAAAAAGGGAAAATTCTATTTTTAAATAGAATTTGAATTTTTAATGGAAATAAAAATATAAACTTGTTTTGAAAAATAAAACAAGTAGTTTCTTTATAAGCGAAGTTTATAAATAGTTCTTTTATAACGAAATTTAAAAATAGTTCTTTTATAACAAAGTTATAAATGAAGTGAAAGGAATTATCATTTGATAATTCAGAAATAGAAGTACAAGCGTGGAATTGGAATTTAAATAAAATTTCAAAATAGGATGTGAAATGGAAATTTTAAATATATATAACTCAAATGAAATGTGGGCATAACATTTGAATTTTAAAAGGAGTTTGAATATTTGAATTTTAAAAGGAGATTGAATATTAGAAATTCAAATAGAAGTTCAAATAGAATTTGAATAGACGAAATTAAAATAGAATTTGAATTCAAGGAATTAAAATAAAATTTGAATTTAGAATTCAAATAGAAAACCCAAGGAGGATTTGAATATAGAACTTTCAATGGTGTTGGATATAGAGAATTTGAAATAGAAATTCGAGTGTTGAATTTGAACATGGAATTGAATATAGAAATTCAAGTAGAAATTGAATATGAGATTTCAAAATAGAATTTGAAATAAACTTTGAAAATAGGATTTCAAAATAGGAAATCCAAATAGTTTTGAAATGGAATTTGAATTCAAGGGAATTCAAATGAATTTGAATAATAGAAATTCAAATGGTGTTGGAAATGAATTTGAATATTAGAATTCAAATGAAAAAAATGGAATTTGAGTATAAGAAATTCAAATTGAATTCAAATAGGATTTGATCTATGGGATTTGAATACGAAATTCAAATGGGTTTTAACTATGGAATTTTGAATATAGAATGAAAAAAAAAGAGTTGGATTTGAAATGGGAATTCGAATAAAGAATTTGAAATGAAATTCGAAAAAAGAATTTGCAATGGAATTCGAATAAAGGATTTCAAATGGGATTTGAATACAGGATTTGAAACTATGGAATTTGAAATGTAAAGATTCAAATGGAATTTGGAATATATATCTATATATATATATATTAGGATAGAGTTAAATTTATATAAACGAGGTTAAAAGTTTATATTTATAAATATAATTAAAACGAACTCGCCGCAGCGCTGCAGTTCGTAAAATAGCGATTCGAACTTCAATTGAGTATACAGAATTCAATTGAAGTCGGAATTCTTCGAAACAAGAAACGTCAGGACCGGTTTGATAATAGTTTTCAAATGGAAGAGAAAAATCTGAATTTCGTCGTATAGATTTTGAGATATGTCAAAATCAAATTTTCAGAAAAGCAGCGCCAGAATCGTTTTAAAACCATAATGGTTTATTTAATTTTATAAAAGGATTTTTAAGCAAATAAAATCCGAAGTTTCTATTTAGAAAATTTCAGAGTTGAGTTGAAAAATATATGCGAATTCAAGTTGTGTAAATGAATATGATTTTTGAAATAGAAATCAGATTTTTGATTTATTGAATAGAGTTAACTAATTCGAATAGAAATTAGTTAACGAGATTTCGAATGAATATCGAGCTTTAAATAAGTGAATTCGATTTGAGAATTTATATTCGAAATAGAAAAGAAAACTAGAATTGAAATTTGAAATTCAATTTGGTTATGAACGAGTCAAATATTTTATTTAAACATGTTATGTTCAACAAAGAAGTGAAATAGGCAAAAAGGCTAATTAAAGAATAATTGAGCGAAACTGAATTCAAACGATTCAAAATTTAATTAAAACGAATGGATTGAGTTGAATTGAATTGGAAACAGGTGAACAGGTGTTAAACAGATATGGGATGGAGTATATGAGGATTTAAATTTATGTGCTCGACAAAAAGGTACATGTTTAATTCATATATGAGATTTTATGCGCCGTATCGGCAAGCCACTTGGCTTTTTCATTTTCTTTTTGAGATTGGAAGATACCGGGATGCTATTTGAAATTTCCCGATGCTCCCAATACAGGGGAGGTTATGGCGAATTTTTACGGGAATATAAGGAGTTAGAATATTTTTAAGAAATTTGACAAATTAGAAATCTATATATCGATATATATAGAATTCGATAAGGAAACGAAATCAAAAATAGCGTAAAGAGCCAATATGGTTATTGAAAATATTTGGTTAACAAATATTGATAGAGAAAATAGAGAAGAGATTTAATTAATGAAATATTAATTAAAGGGCCCAGTGATTTGTTTGATATGTTGGATGAACACTTGTTTCTATTCGATAGTTAAATCACAGACTATCGAAGTTTTTGACCATCGTTGTCAATATGGAGAGACCGGTTGGATTATTATCCGAAGAACCACTCCGTATCGGCATAAGCGTTGCGAACCAAGTATGCTGAATATATTGAAGACGGAGTAAAGTGCAAGGGCTTTTCTATTTATAGAAATAGTGCCTTCGGTTTCGTTCAATCCCAGAACGAACGTAAATGGACGAATGTCTGACAGAGTATTTCCAATGATCAATGGGTTGGTCTGTATGAATGTATATGGTTGCAACGGATTTTATCCCTTAGCATAATATCCAGAATATTTGTGCAAACTCAACTAGTGATTAACGGATCTGACGATGTGGCATTCAAAGTGATTGTGTTATCGATGAATGGTAAGTATGCGTAGCCTCAGGCCTCAACAACCGGGAAAGGACAAAAATCGGGCAGGCAGCATGGCTATGTGGGTCGCACCCATTAGGGTGTATAATCACCTATCTAGAGAAATTCCTTTTGTTTCTAAATCTATCGATTCTGCCCATTCGGGAACGGTGGTTTGAGTCCAACCGTTGGTGATATACATTCGATACACTCAAGCGAAATGAGTGGTCGGTCATGTGTGGGCCGGGTTGCAAGATGTTCTTGTTGAACCCAGGTGTATTCGCCTCTAGAGATACACAGTCGGAAGGTGGTCCCATACCTTGTCATGTTGGAAATCCAATCTCCAATAAGCGCCATGCGGTTTTTAATTTTATACTATATATGTGGAACGTGAGATGCAAGCGTTCTGCTATTTGGTTATTTACTTGATGTAGACATTATTATAATATCATTGGATTTGATATCAAAGTGTTTTGGGTTATAGTAAGGTAAAAACCATCCATGTTTATGTGTGGGCTGGTCTTACTATTATCTTTTCTTTCGAAAAGAGGTTTGAAAGTTAAACAAGTGGTTGGAGTTTACTCACACCAGTCACATGACTGACCCAGAGTTTGTTTTGTTTTGTTTTCCCTAAACTCTTGGGTGCCCAAATTTGTACGGGCAGTCAAGTGTTTCAGGCTTTTACAGATACACTTGGAGGAGCTTGAAGCAGGAGGCTTCAACGTTAGTTATTTAGAGTTACTTCCGCTGGATCAAATGTTATGTGTACTCTGATGATGGTATGTATATATGTACAAAACAGATTTGTATTTCAAAGCTTATGTTATATAATATATTTTATTCGTTCCGCTGTGAGTTGTGATCTTCGTTATTCTCCTATTCTAATATTTCTTTCTTTCTATTTCTCACCCTCTATCTTCTTTCTAATAATGAGTCGTATTTCTGTGTTATTTGGGTTAGACGTGTGTTGTATTTAGTCAACTCAGATAGCACGGATTTGCGGGTCGTTTCAGTTGGTATCAGAGCTTAGGTTGAGCGAATACCTAGGCTTGTGTGGCATGTGCTCATTAGAGATAGGGTCAGTAGTGCCCTAGAATGAGTTGAACGTATATATACGAGAGAGCGTATTTGTTAGTTGATATAAAACTGTTTTATATTGTGTTGGCTAGTCTGTTGAGTGGTTTATGAATTCTGGTCGAATCGTGGGACGCCACGAAGTCGATAGGAATTTCTAAACACTTGAACAGAGAAATTCGACACAGTATTGTTTTAAAGTGGGTGAAATAATTTTACCCAAAATTTCTATTTGATATAGAAAGAATAATTTTCTAGAATTATTATTATATGGATGTGTTGGATGTTGATTTTATAATCAAATAAGATTAAAAAAAAAAAAAAAAAAATTGAAATGGTTATTTATAACCAAATAGAATTTGTATAGGAAGTAAATATACAAATGAGATGAATTAGAATTAAATTCAAACCAGAATTAAGAATTCAAAAATCCTGGGAAGTTGACAAATATTTTTCAAAGTATAGTAAAATAATATAGCTTCGTTTTAGAAAGATTTGAAAGAAAATCATTTTAGAAGGATTTTGAAATAATAAAGCACTGAACTCACTTCAGTCGCTGGGAAGTAATTCTGATGATGATTGCAACATCATCAGTGTTCATTTCCGAGTTTCTAAGTGATGAATTGCTACCTTAGAAAGTTTTTGATGGAAATTTGTTTTGAAAGAAAACAAGTAGATTGAAAATTCAAGTGTTTTGAATTTGAAATGAAAATAAATATATGTGTATATTTATGGGATTTCAAAAGAATTTGAAATAAAAACCCAGGGATTTGAATTCTGGAATTGAAATTTAACTTAAGCAAGTTAAATGGTTCAAGGTGAATAAATTAACTAGAATCAATTTGAAATAAATTGAAATGAATATGAATTAGAATGCATATGAATGGAAACCAAAAGTTTTGGTTGAAATTAAAGTCATAGAAATATGAGGAGTTGAGTTTCAACATGAGTGAGATGTCGGAAAGTAATGGATTTGTATCCTTTTTCCTACCTTAGCAATTTCGAGGACGAAATTATTTTAAGGGGGGAAGAATGTAACAACCCAGATTTTTCTGGTCGATTTATTTTGAATATTTAATATTATTTTAAATATAGAGCTGATAATATAAATCGATTTTCATATTGAGTTATAGATCTAATTTCCGTAATACGAGATATATTGAATTCGAAGTTAGAATTGAATCAAAACAGTTCAGATATTAAATATAAATTCTATGTGAATGTAATCGATAATGGTAATGATATATTATCGAGAAATTTATTTGTTTATAAATTTAAATAATATCTTTATAAAATAATTAATCTATATACGTTTAAATTAAATATAAAATATATTCGGATAGTTCAGAACAGTGTTAAACTGTTGAAATAACAATGGTTGCGTTAGGATAGCGGTTCAGGATTTTAATTTAAAGAACCACAAGATATTTAGCTTTTTAATCAAAACAAAAACAAAAATAAAAATACATCAGCCACCCTATACTTTGAATGAAGCCGACCTAAAACTAAAATCACGCAGACTTATCTCCTCGAGCAGTAATCTTTGCCTCTCGTTCTCAACATCAAGGGGACATCAATTAATGGCTTTAGTACGTCTGGTTCCCCTCCTTCTCCTATAAATCGCGCCCTCGTTCTTTTTGCAAATTCATTCTTCTGCAAAGGGAAATTTGATTGATCGAGAGCTTCAAATTTCCATGACCACCGCTAATAAACTATTTCTTTTGTTCTTCCAGTTGCAAAGCAAATCAATGTCGCCCTTTAACGAAATCAGAACAATTCGGTTTCTCAACAAAAACCGCTCGATCTTAGATCCATGGAACTCGCGTAAACCCTCCTTTACACCAGCAGATTTTACAGATGGTTCGATTCTTCTGAGTACTACACGAATTGGGGAAATCGCGATGACAGTTTTGGGGTGAAAACGCGATGGGTGAAGGCGTGCAGTTTTGCTGAGGGGGGGGACCGACGCTCGCTTTGGTTTGGGTGATGGGTCAATGCAGTTTTAGGAGAGCCGCTGGTTACATGAAGGGGGCGACAGTAGTACTTTTAGGGAGTTCAAAATGGGTTGTCGATCTGTGTGACGGTGGAAGGGCGTGCGGTGTCAAATGGAAGAGGGAGTGCGTTCTACTGTTGGGTGATGGTATGGAGTCTGCAGTAAGGACTGATGGGGCTGGTTTGGATTTGTAAATGGAGATCGACTGCCAGTTGCTCGATGAAATGCCAATGTGGATCAGGGCAGTTTTTGGGGCTGTTTCGGTAAACGTTGATCATCGATGGTTGAATTGGTTCGCGGATGGTCAAGTAGATTGCTATCGAAATAAGGTATATGTTTCATGCAATTTAAAATACCTAGGATAATCTATTTATTTATGTTATGGTTAATTTAAGTAAATGGTGATCGATAAAATATAAAATAGATATCGTAGAGGAAAGAAGAATTCAACTCAAAATAGATAACATCCGCAACAAAACGGAATTTAAATGGATATTCGAGCAAAGGAAATCCTGGTGAGTAAATCTCACTCACCTTTAGAATTATTTTTATTTCATTAAAAATAATTGTCTGTTGCTTGTGTGAATATTTTCTGGTTGTTTTATATATATTAGTTATTTAGGCTATTATATATATATATTGGGTTGATTGGTTGGTTGGATTCCCGCAGTCTCATTAGCGGATGCCCGCAGTTTCATAGCGGATGATTACCCTATACGCCCCACGCTATGATTAGTGGATGACCTTCTATACCGCGATATTCTGCCACGAAGCAGAATGGGTATTATTTATGTGCTAACATCTGTGGATGCAGGAAAACAGGTTGGAGGAATCCAACAGGATTCCTCAAAAATATATTATCTGTTTGTTTGCTTGGTTGTTTGATTTCATATATATATTCATATATGATGTGTAAAAAACCAAATGATTGAGAATTGGGTGATTTGATTGTTTTAAATATCACTGGGCCAATTAAAAGGAGATGTGAGATTTAAAAAGGGAAAATTCTATTTTTAAATAGAATTTGAATTTTTAATGGAAATAAAAATATAAACTTGTTTTGAAAAATAAAACAAGTAGTTTCTTTATAAGCGAAGTTTATAAATAGTTCTTTTATAACGAAATTTAAAAATGGTTCTTTTATAACAAAGTTATAAATGAAGTGAAAGGAATTATCATTTGATAATTCAGAAATAGAAGTACAAGCGTGGAATTGGAATTTAAATAAAATTTCAAAATAGGATGTGAAATGGAAATTTTAAATATATATAACTCAAATGAAATGTGGGCATAACATTTGAATTTTAAAAGGAGTTTGAATATTTGAATTTTAAAAGGAGATTGAATATTAGAAATTCAAATAGAAGTTCAAATAGAATTTGAATAGACGAATTTAAAATAGAATTTGAATTCAAGGAATTAAAATAAAATTTGAATTTAGAATTCAAATAGAAAACCCAAGGAGGATTTGAATATAGAACTTTCAATGGTGTTGGATATAGAGAATTTGAAATAGAAATTCGAGTGTTGAATTTGAACATGGAATTGAATATAGAAATTCAAGTAGAAATTGAATATGAGATTTCAAAATAGAATTTGAAATAAACTTTGAAAATAGGATTTCAAAATAGGAAATCCAAATAGTTTTGAAATGGAATTTGAATTCAAGGGAATTCAAATGAATTTGAATAATAGAAATTCAAATGGTGTTGGAAATGAATTTGAATATTAGAATTCAAATGAAAAAAATGGAATTTGAGTATAAGAAATTCAAATTGAATTCAAATAGGATTTGATCTATGGGATTTGAATACGAAATTCAAATGGGTTTTAACTATGGAATTTTGAATATAGAATGAAAAAAAAAAGAGTTGGATTTGAAATGGGAATTCGAATAAAGAATTTGAAATGAAATTCGAAAAAAGAATTTGCAATGGAATTCGAATAAAGGATTTCAAATGGGATTTGAATACAGGATTTGAAACTATGGAATTTGAAATGTAAAGATTCAAATGGAATTTGGAATATATATCTATATATATATATTAGGATAGAGTTAAATTTATATAAACGAGGTTAAAAGTTTATATTTATAAATATAATTAAAACGAACTCGCCGCAGCGCTGCAGTTCGTAAAATAGCGATTCGAACTTCAATTGAGTATACAGAATTCAATTGAAGTCGGAATTCTTCGAAACAAGAAACGTCAGGACCGGTTTGATAATAGTTTTCAAATGGAAGAGAAAAATCTGAATTTCGTCGTATAGATTTTGAGATATGTCAAAATCAAATTTTCAGAAAAGCAGCGCCAGAATCGTTTTAAAACCATAATGGTTTATTTAATTTTATAAAAGGATTTTTAAGCAAATAAAATCCGAAGTTTCTATTTAGAAAATTTCAGAGTTGAGTTGAAAAATATATGCGAATTCAAGTTGTGTAAATGAATATGATTTTTGAAATAGAAATCAGATTTTTGATTTATTGAATAGAGTTAACTAATTCGAATAGAAATTAGTTAACGAGATTTCGAATGAATATCGAGCTTTAAATAAGTGAATTCGATTTGAGAATTTATATTCGAAATAGAAAAGAAAACTAGAATTGAAATTTGAAATTCAATTTGGTTATGAACGAGTCAAATATTTTATTTAAACATGTTATGTTCAACAAAGAAGTGAAATAGGCAAAAAGGCTAATTAAAGAATAATTGAGCGAAACTGAATTCAAACGATTCAAAATTTAATTAAAACGAATGGATTGAGTTGAATTGAATTGGAAACAGGTGAACAGGTGTTAAACAGATATGGGATGGAGTATATGAGGATTTAAATTTATGTGCTCGACAAAAAGGTACATGTTTAATTCATATATGAGATTTTATGCGCCGTATCGGCAAGCCACTTGGCTTTTTCATTTTCTTTTTGAGATTGGAAGATACCGGGATGCTATTTGAAATTTCCCGATGCTCCCAATACAGGGGAGGTTATGGCGAATTTTTCCGGGAATATAAGGAGTTAGAATATTTTTAAGAAATTTGACAAATTAGAAATCTATATATCGATATATATAGAATTCGATAAGGAAACGAAATCAAAAATAGCGTAAAGAGCCAATATGGTTATTGAAAATATTTGGTTAACAAATATTGATAGAGAAAATAGAGAAGAGATTTAATTAATGAAATATTAATTAAAGGGCCCAGTGATTTGTTTGATATGTTGGATGAACACTTGTTTCTATTCGATAGTTAAATCACAGACTATCGAAGTTTTTGACCATCGTTGTCAATATGGAGAGACCGGTTGGATTATTATCCGAAGAACCACTCCGTATCGGCATAAGCGTTGCGAACCAAGTATGCTGAATATATTGAAGACGGAGTAAAGTGCAAGGGCTTTTCTATTTATAGAAATAGTGCCTTCGGTTTCGTTCAATCCCAGAACGAACGTAAATGGACGAATGTCTGACAGAGTATTTCCAATGATCAATGGGTTGGTCTGTATGAATGTATATGGTTGCAACGGATTTTATCCCTTAGCATAATATCCAGAATATTTGTGCAAACTCAACTAGTGATTAACGGATCTGACGATGTGGCATTCAAAGTGATTGTGTTATCGATGAATGGTAAGTATGCGTAGCCTCAGGCCTCAACAACCGGGAAAGGACAAAAATCGGGCAGGCAGCATGGCTATGTGGGTCGCACCCATTAGGGTGTATAATCACCTATCTAGAGAAATTCCTTTTGTTTCTAAATCTATCGATTCTGCCCATTCGGGAACGGTGGTTTGAGTCCAACCGTTGGTGATATACATTCGATACACTCAAGCGAAATGAGTGGTCGGTCATGTGTGGGCCGGGTTGCAAGATGTTCTTGTTGAACCCAGGTGTATTCGCCTCTAGAGATACACAGTCGGAAGGTGGTCCCATACCTTGTCATGTTGGAAATCCAATCTCCAATAAGCGCCATGCGGTTTTTAATTTTATACTATATATGTGGAACGTGAGATGCAAGCGTTCTGCTATTTGGTTATTTACTTGATGTAGACATTATTATAATATCATTGGATTTGATATCAAAGTGTTTTGGGTTATAGTAAGGTAAAAACCATCCATGTTTATGTGTGGGCTGGTCTTACTATTATCTTTTCTTTCGAAAAGAGGTTTGAAAGTTAAACAAGTGGTTGGAGTTTACTCACACCAGTCACATGACTGACCCAGAGTTTGTTTTGTTTTGTTTTCCCTAAACTCTTGGGTGCCCAAATTTGTACGGGCAGTCAAGTGTTTCAGGCTTTTACAGATACACTTGGAGGAGCTTGAAGCAGGAGGCTTCAACGTTAGTTATTTAGAGTTACTTCCGCTGGATCAAATGTTATGTGTACTCTGATGATGGTATGTATATATGTACAAAACAGATTTGTATTTCAAAGCTTATGTTATGTATATATTTTATTCGTTCCGCTGTGAGTTGTGATCTTCGTTATTCTCCTATTCTAATATTTCTTTCTTTCTATTTCTCACCCTCTATCTTCTTTCTAATAATGAGTCGTATTTCTGTGTTATTTGGGTTAGACGTGTGTTGTATTTAGTCAACTCAGATAGCACGGATTTGCGGGTCGTTTCAGGTTGGCTCGTGAGTTTGGTTCGTGACCGTGGGGTGTTTCACGACCGAGGTCGGCTCGTGACATGTGCTTCACGAACGGGGGTATGCCTCACGAACGGGTCTGGCAAATTCCCTGCAATTCTTTCCAGCAAACTGTTTACGCCACAAGACAGCGTTTTTGACCAATCTAACAATTCTAGGCAATCACAAACCATTCCAAACAGTCATAGCAACATGTGTAATCAACCATAAACACCAAAATAACAACATAATATGTCAACTATGGATTAAACATGCCCAAAACCCTTGTTTTCCTCTTAATCATGCTTAATCAAATCTAACATTAGGATTAGCAAAATATGTCCAAATTAACCCATATTTCTAACAAAGGATAAAATAATATTTAAATTATTTTACATATTTTTCCATATTTTTATAATGCATAATTTTGTTAATTAACACTAATCACCCCTAATTAGCTTTAATTAGTGAAAAACAATGCAGATCTCTCACCTTAGCCAATTATAAAACTCAGATCAGAAACTTTAGACAATATGGCTCGAATCTGAATGCAACACCGCAGCTCTACTCTGAATCTAATGTTAATCTGCCTTGATTTGATGTTGTTTAACTTAGTTTTGATTAGAAAGTGATTAAGAGGTGATTTAGAAGGTGGAAGCCATTGTTAGGGTTGAAGAGAGATAAGTGGCAGCTGGAAAAATGATAAAAATTGATTTCCATAACCCTATCAGTCTCCCCATAAACCTAATCCTGAAATGGGTCATGGGCCCAGCTTCTAATTACCCAATTAAGCCCTTTTGAGCAGTTTTTCACCTTATGAACTGATTTCAGCCATATCTCCCAAACGATAAGTCCGTTTGGCCATTGTGACCACTCTACAGAATGGCGAACCATCATTTGAATCCAATGGAGGTGGTTTCAGGTCAAAACTCCTTACCAATCAAAAGTTATAAAAGAATCAAGATTCCCCAGGGGTAAAACGGTCATTTAAAAATCGGAAAAAATCATGAACATGGGAAATGACCCTAATAGTTGTTCCCCAAAGTTACACGACCATACGACTTCGTAAGGAAATGAGATAAATATTCTACGATCCTCCGATGCGTATAATGCGGGTCGTTACACTCTCCACCCTTAAGGAATTTCGCCCCCGAAATTCCTTGACCCAAAATATAGAAAGGTCCCGCATGCCTATCAACCATTTGAAATCAATCAAACATGCATAACAAACACAGCCTATCCTAGCATGCAGAATAACTAAATCGCAATTAAAATCTTACTAGGCAAAGAGTTCGGGATATGTCTTTGTTGTGCTCTTTTCTATTTCCCAAGTACAGTCACTCTCATTGTCACCCCACTGGACCTTGACCAATTTCACCGTCTTCCTTCGTAGCTGCTTTGTATCGTACTCGACAATACGAATCGGTCTGCGGTTCCCAACCACCTCAGGTTCTACCTCGATATCATCCAACTGATCAGGTGAAATCGTCACATCAGGGTCATGCACAAACTTCCTTAACTGGGAAACATGAAATACGTTGTGAACTCCCGCCATCTTGTCAGGTAATCCAACCTTATACACTAAATTTCCAACTTGTTCGAGAACTGGGAAATGACCAACAAATCTTGGTGCCAACTTTCCTCTTCTACCAAAACGAATCACATTCTTTAATGGAGAAATCTTAACGAATACCAAGTCGCCAACAGAGAAGCTCAAATCTCTTCGTCTTTTATCAGCATAACTCTTCTGCCTAACTTGGGCAACCTTCATTCTCTGCTGAATAGTCTTGATCTTATCTGAAGTTTCTCTTATTACATATGGCCCAAGCACAAATTTCTCACTGGTTCCCAACCAACATGATGCTGAGTTGCACGGTCTTCCATACAAAGCTTCAAATGGAGACATACCAATACTGGACTGATAATTATTATTATATGCGAATTCAACTAGATGTAAATGGTCATCCCATGAACCTCCAACATCCAATATACAAGTTCTCAAAAGATCCTCCAATACACGATTCACCCTCTCTGTTTGGCCGTCGGTTTGAGGATGGTACGCGTTACTGAGATGTAATACTGATCATAACGCCTCCTGTAAGCTCTTCCAAAACCCACTAGTAAATAATGGATCTCGGTCACTCACATTGCCTTTGGGTACTCCATGAAATCTGACTACCCCTTTCATATACAGTTCCGCTAACTTAGTTGTCGTTCTGTTCGAATTGACCGGTATAAACCTTGCACTTTTGGTCAATCGATCCACAATCACCCAAATACTATCATGACCCGATCTAGTCCTTGGTAAACCATCGGTGAAATTGTGATAACCCGAAAATCTGGGCCAGTTTAAAATTTTTATTTTGGCAATTTTAGTGAATTTTGAACATTTAAAATAGATTATTTTAAATAATATTGACAAGAAATTTATTTTGAATAGAATTCGACGTATATATTTATATACGTCGTCGATAGAATATAAATATTTATATATAATTATAAATAGAATTGAAAATGGCGCGGTAGTTCGATAATTCGATTTCAAACTTCAATTGAATGTACCGGGTGTAAAACAATCCGGATTTTAGTGAAACCAAAAACATTAGGATCTAATTGATAATATCTTTCTATCGAATCCGAAAAATCGAAATTTCATAGCGGGAATCAAAAGATATGTCCAGTTTAAAATTCTGAATAGTCGCTATGGAATTCAGGCCCTTAAAAATGGACATTTTGCAAATGATCTCGGATTTCGACGAAACCAGTTTTGTTGGGTCCGTGATGTCAAATTATTGCTAGGTTTCAAATTTCATAATTTTCTGAATCAATATGTGAGCGTGGCAAAGGAAAACGCGTTTGACCAGTTTCAGTTGATTTTAATCGACTGGAAAATGGTCATTTTTCTAACGGTCTCAGAATTCGACGAAACTAGTTTTGTTAGGACCGTATCGTCAATACGAAGCTAGAAAATATTTTTCTGCAATTTATAAAGTTAGTATGTGACCCCGGTAGTCTGAAATGTACGTTTAAAATTCAATATAGTGATTTAAATGTAAATTCAAAGGAAACTGATCGAAACGATCAAATCAGCTTGCGATACATATCCCATTGTGCTCGGAATGGGGGTAAAACGCTATGGACGACAGGCGGTGCGCCTCGTTTAGAGGTCGTATGTAAAAGTCAACCTTTTTAGAAATTAAAATAATTAAATAAAATAATAAAATTAAAATTCTTCCCTCCTATACCTCCAGGCCCCCCCCAATTTATTTTCAGAATCGATTGGAAAAAAAAAAATTGGAAAGAGGAAGGCGACGGGGGGGGGGGGGGGGGGGGGAAGAGCCGCCGCCACCAATCGCCCCCCCCCCCCCTCGATCGTTCGCCGCCGCCGCCAGGGGGCGCGATGCCTCCCTGACCTCCCCCCCCCTCCGCTTCTTCTCCTTCCCCTATCGCTCCTCCTCCCACGACCATCGAACAACCACCGAGACCGCCGCCCTAAACCCCTACCCTGCTGCGCCCTCCTCCGCGTCGAACGCCACCAACCCCGAGCCTGCGCCACCTCCAGGACACCGCCGATCCACCTCCGGCGAGACTCCACCAGCGACAACGCGCAACTGCCCCCCATGTAAGTTTTAAAACTGATTTTTTTTTATTTTTATTTTTAAAACTGTAAAGATTTATTTTTAAAACTGATTTTTTATTTTTATTTTTAAAACTGTAAAGATCTTTATATGAAAAAGGGCAAAAGACATGATTTTTTTTAAAATTAGAAAAGACGATATTTTGAGAAGAGTAGTGAAATAAAAATATGATTTTTATATTTTTAAAGTATTAAAAATATAGTCTTTACTATATAGAAATATTAAAAATATGATTTTTATATTTTTAAAGTATTAAAAATATAATCTTTATAGGATAGAGAATATAAAAATATCATCTTTGTATATGTAGCGAAATAAAAATCTGATTTTTATTTTATATACGTTGAAATAAAGTGATGTTTTATTTTATAAAGATGAAATCTATATTTTTGAAAAGGCGAAATCTTTATATAGAGAATAGCGTTATAAAAATAGAATTTTTATCTAAATATTAGCGGTAAGGAAATATGATTTTTATATATTGAATAGCATAGTAAAAATTCGATTTTTAAATATATGAAGTGATTATAAAAATATGATTTTTAAATTGAAAGTAAATAAATAAAAATGTGATTTTTATTTTAAAGACATCGAAATATAAAAATGCGTGATTTTTATATATGTAGTGACTACGGGCAAAAGAAGATGATAAAAAGGCGAGGATGAAGAAGATTTCTATAAATGAAGTGTCGTGAAGTTGGATAGCTTTCGGTGAGAACTTCTCACCTTTCAATTTCTTTTTCTAGTTATATATATATATACTAGGATGCAGACGGTGCTTAGTAGCACCCGACACCCGTCATCCACAGACCATGGATGGCTTGTTTGTTAAATTGTTTGGTTGTGTAGTTGGTTAGTCTAATTGGTTTGAATTGAATTGTTTGGTGAAATTGAATGGATTTGATTGATGTGTGAATGGCGTGGGCCTTCACTAGACCGGGGATAAGGCTAGGCCTTGTTCCGTATCTAGTATCGTGCCGTTATGCCGCCGAAATTTTCAAAAATATGTTAGAAAAATAAAAATATCATTTTTATTGTGTAAATGAAATGAATAGAAATTCAAGTGTTGAAATAAATATTTTTGTCGTTAAAAATATAATTTTTAACGTGAAAGTGAATAAATGAATATTTATAAACAAATTGGCCGATTTGTTTATATACACTGATTTGACTGATATTGATTGGGTCGACAAATTTTACACATCGCCCAACTGCACAAATAAAATCTGTGTTTGATTGTTTGAAACCCCACACGGGTGTTGGGATGAAATTTGATGTTCACTCATCCTGATTGATTAAATATGTCGATCGGTCGATTGACAGACTGTTGTAAGCGTCAGATATCTATATTTGATGCTTATACAGTGTAGTGCACTTTGGTTGATGATTGATTTTTTTTCAATGCTACTATATACATGTGTTGTATGGAATCCATATAATTAACGTTATATGGTGATTGATTGGGCCTCATTCCAATCGGGAAAACAATGAATATTATAAAAGAAAATTCATGTGTTAAATATAAAAATAGTCATGTGTTGACGATGATCATGTGTTGAAACTATTCATGTGTTGAGTAGAATATTTTAAATAAAATAAATTACATCTTTATCATATTTACGATTAGAATCTACTTTACGGTGGAGTCTAATTAAAATCAAACGATAGATACCATAGTTTTATAAAATATTTTACATAACAAAAATAGTGAGGTGTTGACAGTACTCATGTGTTGAGATTAGTCGTGTGTTGAAAGAAATATAGATTCATGTGTTGAATAGAACAAATATTCATTTGTTGAATAGAATAACGAATTATTGAAATATAAAGCCGTGTTGATTAGAGATGCGTTATTTTGACGCGAACGATGTTTATATCGATTTTATTCGTTTTATAATGAATATTGAAAAGTGATTTCAAAATTTAATATTTTGAAAAGAAATTCAAATTGAATTAGATTAAAATTCAAATTGAAATTCTATTGAATCAATTTGAAATGAATTCGAATCAAATAGAAAATGAATTCGATTCGAATTGAATAGAAAGGGAATTTGAATTCGAGTAAAATAGAAATGAATTCAAATTGAATTAGATTGAAATTGAAATTTAAAATGAACTGAAAGTGAATTGAAATCAATTTGAAACGAATTCGAATTAGATCAAATAGAAAGTAAATTCGAATTGAATTGAATTGAAACGAATTTGAATTTGAATTTGAATTGAATTGAAACGAGTTAGAATTTGAATTGAATTGAAATGAACTCGAATTGAATTGAAATCAAATCGATTTGAAATTGAATGTAGTGTTGAAAGGGTTTTGAAAACGAATTTAAAACGATTTATAAAATTCGTTTTAAAAGGAAATCGACGAAATATATATTATATATATAATATAATGGCCTGAATAGAACGCGCCGCGCCGCGGTAGTTCGTGAATTTCGACCATTTATTTCAAACGGACATTGCGGGAGATCCGACCGTCGGATTCTCCTAAAACCGGAACCGTTGGGTTCGTATCGAAAAGAGCTTTCCAATGAATATTAGAAATTTGAAATCTAACGGTTGGATTTGGAATTATGTCCAAATCAAATTCGAAAAAGGTCGCTGTAAGTGCAGTTCGATGGCCGTTGTTGGCAATCGACTGTACGGGCCTTGATAAAATTATTAAAAATATCTATAATTTGTGTAAAATTATAATATGTGAATTGGAAAGATTTGGGCTGGAAAACTCCATATTTGAGAAGGTAAAAATAGATTTTTATCGAAATGAACTAGTTTTGAACTAGAATTGAAATCAATTTATTTTTAAAATAAATAAATTGAATTTGAAAGTGATTTTGAAAATAATCGATAATTTCCAATACGTGGATTGGACTGGAGCTGAATCGAAATTATCTTCGGGATATTTCGATGTTGGATTTCGTGACTATACAAATATTGTTATGGGGATTTGAAAGATATTTTATATCGTTATTTCCAATACGATATTTGTTGGTTTCAGAATTTGATATTGAATATAAGCCGATATATTTTCTATTCAGAGCCTTGTATTTAATATCAAATGTGATTTGGTTTGTCGTGAATCGTGTTTTTGATGACATTGGTTCTTTAACCCAGTTAAAGGCAGGATATTGATTTTTGAAAAGATTAAAACTAAGTGGAGTTTTAATGAATCTTTAATTAGATTAAAATGTGAATTGATAATTTAAATTATCAAATCTGAAAGGTGATCGAGAATGGAGTACCACCAGTTTTGCTCCAAAGCGATAGTTAAATCTTTAATTAGATTTGAACGCGAAATGGTAATTAATTTTACCGATAACACCGTGGAGTTAGATATGGAGTATCGCCAGTTTTGCTCCATGGGATATATAGGTTGGGATTGGGAAATAAACTAAATAATTACTTCGGTGTGGTTCGTTAATCCCGACTAGTTTGAGATGATATCCAAAGGAAGATTAAAGAATAAATTTGGAAGAATTTATCTTTGATAAAATTAATGGGAACCTTTCCCTAAGAATGTGATTTTGTGAATAAAAGAATATTCTGAATTGGAATGAGGCGTTTGTTGTGTTTGTGTAACATTCGTTTATTATATACGTGGGTTATTCAGAAAGGCCGGGTTTATACCCATTCTGAATAACCGATTCGACGAGATGTCGAAGATGAAGACGGTGGTAGAAGACCGGAAGTCTTCACATCGTTTGGGTGATTACTGATGATCTTGATTGGGTTGTACACCCAGGATGAGGGAATCAGTTGGTGATCTTCCAGACGTACTTGGAGATGGATGGATATGCGAGGAAAGTGCCTCCGGTTTCGTTCAGACCCAGAACGAACTTGTAAATGGATTGTGTGTCTGACATTGGATTTTATTCTGTGTTGATTGATCTCTATTAAATATACATCTGTTTGGCGGCGGAGAATTTATTCTCTTGCTTAACGCCCTTCTCTGAGACGTACGAGCTCAGAGGTTGTATATCGATGGACATCAGTCGCATGGAGTGAATTGCCAGTGTGGCATGCGTAAGTGGCAATTGATCAAGGCTTCTGTTGAAAAGCAAAGTCTTGTGGTTGATGATCAAAGCACGGCCTGTGTGGCGTAGCTTTGTGTATAGCGTGAATTCGCGAGCCTCACACCTCGGTATGAGTCAAAAACGGGATAGTGACTGCAGGGAGAGCACGACGTTTCTTTCTAGCTAGGGTGGTGTCAGTGACCTACCAGCCCTGACATTTATATACTTTTCACCTGTGTGGTTGTTGGATATGAGGCGCCTCGGATATAGGTCTGTAAGGACCGGGAAACGTGTGTTCAGGAATAATTAATCCTCAAAAGTAAGAGAGGACCGGCCCTGAAGATCCAAGGATCATAGTGGGGTCCTGGGACATTTGCTAGAGTGTCTCGAACGCGGAGAGGAGCTTGCCCCTTGCCTCGGCTCATGATGGAATCCAATTTCCAATACGTGTGTTTCGGTTTTATTTGTAGAGCCTAGTATGGCGACATAGTAGATGGTAGCTATGCCGCCTATGATTGATACTTATGATTGAAATTGTTTTGACACTATACACCTATAATGGTATCAAATAACGTGTTTTAAACGTATCAAGCATGCTTTGGCTGTTATATGGTAAAAACCCTATCCTCCGGCTTGCGTTGCATTGTGTGATGGGACCTGGGTCTTATAACAGCTTCATTTTTCTTTATTTAGCATTGCGCTGTTTGTCTATGCACTGGTATTCTTGGGAGGAAACCCGTTTCGTGTTATACGGCGTGGTCCCTTGATTTACCTAACTTTAAAAATTAAGATTAATAACTGTTTTAGTTCTCACACCAGTCACATGACTGACCTGGAGTTTATTGTTTTAACCTAAACTCTGGGTGCCCCTATTTTCCACACGGGCAGCTTGTAGTTTTGGTTTTGCAGATTTATATTCACAGGGTCCTGATTAACAGCTGGAACGATGCTCGGAAAGCTCTGTATCCGTGTATCACTTCTAGTTGTATTTTGTATGTTTTTCCGCTGCTATGTAATTTATTGTAATCTCTGATATTTGTTGAATGTAATTTATTCAATTATACTCTGTATATTCTTGTATCTGATGGAATTGTTGTAATAACAATGAAATGTTCTTCCGTCTGCGTTCTATTTTGTGTGTTGTTCTCAAAGTATTCGTGCTTTCCTTCACGGGGAAGTTACGGGTCCTTTCAGTTGGTATAAGAGCTTTGGTTTACAGAGCTCGAGAACAAGACACATTAGAACCATACGAAAGAATTCATCAGATATTGGATTAATAATATCCAATTAGAATGACTCGTTAGAGATAGGATCAGTAGTATCCTAGAACGAGTGTGAAGAGTATAATTTTCAAATAAAAACAATTTTGTTTTGAAATTTAAATCGTTTTATACGTATTTGAATATATATTTATTTGGAATATGGAAAATCGAGTATATATAGATTTCGCGTATACGCGTCATGAACGTATATTCGAAGTTTTAATATACTGGGTAGATATAGAATCACATTCTAGACACCCGGAGATGGTTCTTATGATTGATATATCATCATCAGAATTTATATTCGTGTTTCGAACGTGTGATTTCTATATATTTCCATTAGACTGGTGTGAGAACCAAAACATATATAGTTAGAATACATTGTTGTGATTTGGCATCAAAACATGATTTTCTGTATATGTATCAAAATTAAGAATTTGAAACTCTAATTCACTAATTGATTGATGTTTGTGTTGTTTGTTTAATTGTTTGCTAATTTTGAACCATTTATGCCTAATTGAACCGAATATTGAACTATATTGAAAATTGGTCGCATTTGCTTGCATATACATATACTTACATTGAACAGGTCATAGCAAGGAGGCTAGAGCCAGAGAATAAAATTTGTTTGCCCGACAAATAGGTACATGTTTACTACATAATTTCCTGTTTTTTTTGGGTGATGATGATTTTGTGAGCCTATTGGCTAGCCGCTTGGCTTTTTCTTTTTCTTTTTGAGATCTGAAGGACCGGGGAAGCTATTTGAAATTCCCCGATGCTCCCGGTGCAGGGGAGGTTATGGCGAAATTTTTCGAAAATTTAGGGTGTTAGCCAAATTTTTGAAATCTTGAAAATTCTCAGAAACTGAAAAGTTGGAGAATGGAAGCCAGATCGAGCGTAGAGCTAATTAATCAAACCACTTTCGACTTTGTTCCTTTTCGGGGACGAAAAGTTTTAAGTGGGGGAGATTGTTATAACCCGAAAATCTGGGCCAGTTTAAAATTTTTATTTTGGCAATTTTAGTGAATTTTGAACATTTAAAATAGATTATTTTAAATAATATTGACAAGAAAATTATTTTGAATAGAATTCGACGTATATATTTATATACGTCGTCGATAGAATATAAATATTTATATATAATTATAAATAGAATTGAAAATGGCGCGGTAGTTCGATAATTCGATTTCAAACTTCAATTGAATGTACCGGGTGTAAAACAATCCGGATTTTAGTGAAACCAAAAACATTAGGATCTAATTGATAATATCTTTCTATCGAATCCGAAAAATTGAAATTTCATAGCGGGAACCAAAAGATATGTCCAGTTTAAAATTCTGAATAGTCGTTATGGAATTCAGGCCCTTAAAAATGGACATTTTGCAAATGATCTCGGATTTCGACGAAACCAGTTTTGTTGGGTCCATGATGTCAAATTATTGCTAGGTTTCAAATTTCATAATTTTCTGAATCAATATGTGAGCGTGGCAAAGGAAAACGCGTTGGACCAGTTTCAGTTGATTTTAATCGACTGGAAAATCGTCATTTTTCTAACGGTCTCAGAATTCGACGAAACTAGTTTTGTTAGGACCGTATCGTCAATACGAAGCTAGAAAATATTTTTCTGCAATTTATAGAGTTAGTATGTGACCCCGGTAATCTGAAATGTACGTTTAAAATTCAATATAGTGATTTAAATGTAAATTCAAAGGAAACTGATCGAAATGATCAAATCAGCTTGCGATACATATCCCATTGTGCTCGGAATGGGGGTAAAACGCTATGGACGACAGGCGGTGGGCCTCGTTTAGAGGTCGTATGTAAAAGTCAACCTTTTTAGAAATTAAAATAATTAAATAAAATAATAAAATTAAAATTCTTCCCTCCTATACCTCCAGGCCCCCCCCCAATTTATTTTCAGAATCGATTGGAAAAAAAAATTGGAAAGAGGAAGGCGACGGGGGGGGGGGGGGGGGGGGGAAGAGCCGCCGCCACCAATCGCCCCCCCCCCCCCCTCGATCGTTCGCCGCCGCCGCCAGGGGGCGCGATGCCTCCCTGACCTCCCCCCCCCCCCCCCCTCCGCTTCTTCTCCTTCCCCTATCGCTCCTCCTCCCACGACCATCGAACAACCACCGAGACCGCCGCCCTAAACCCCTACCCTGCTGCGCCCTCCTCCGCGTCGAACGCCACCAACCCCGAGCCTGCGCCACCTCCAAGACACCGCCGATCCACCTCCGGCGAGACTCCACCAGCGACAACGCGCAACTGCCCCCCCTGTAAGTTTTAAAACTGGTTTTTTTTATTTTTATTTTTAAAACTGATTTTTTTTATTTATTTTTAAAACTGTAAAGATCTTTATATGAAAAAGGGCAAAAGACATGATTTTTTTTAAAATTAGAAAAGACAATATTTTGAGAAGAGTAGTGAAATAAAAATATGATTTTTATATTTTTAAAGTATTAAAAATATAGTCTTTACTATATAGAAATATTAAAAATATGATTTTTATATTTTTAAAGTATTAAAAATATAATCTTTATAGGATAGAGAATATAAAAATATCATCTTTGTATATGTAGCGAAATAAAAATCTGATTTTTATTTTATATACGTTGAAATAAAGTGATGTTTTTTTTTATAAAGATGAAATCTATATTTTTGAAAAGGCGAAATCTTTATATAGAGAATAGCGTTATAAAAATAGAATTTTTATCTATATATTAGCGGTAAGGAAATATGATTTTTATATATTGAATAGCATAGTAAAAATTCGATTTTTAAATATATGAAGTGATTATAAAAATATGATTTTTAAATTGAAAGTAAATAAATAAAAATGTGATTTTTTTTAAAGACATCGAAATATAAAAATGCGTGATTTTTATATATGTAGTGACTACGGGCAAAAGAAGATGATAAAAAGGCGAGGATGAAGAAGATTTCTATAAATGAAGTGTCGTGAAGTTGGATAGCTTTCGGTGAGAACTTCTCACCTTTCAATTTCTTTTTCTAGTTATATATATATACTAGGATGCAGACGGTGCTTAGTAGCACCCGACACCCGTCATCCACAGACCATGGATGGCTTGTTTGTTAAATTGTTTGGTTGTGTAGTTGGTTAGTCTAATTGGTTTGAATTGAATTGTTTGGTGAAATTGAATGGATTTGATTGATGTGTGAATGGCGTGGGCCTTCACTAGACCGGGGATAAGGCTAGGCCTTGTTCCGTATCTAGTATCGTGCCGTTATGCCGCCGAAATTTTCTAAAATATGTTAGAAAAATAAAAATATCATTTTTATTGTGTAAATGAAATGAATAGAAATTCAAGTGTTGAAATAAATATTTTTGTCGTTAAAAATATAATTTTTAACGTGAAAGTGAATAAATGAATATTTATAAACAAATCGGCCGATTTGTTTATATACACTGATTTGACTGATATTGATTGGGTCGACAAATTTTACACATCGCCCAACTGCACAAATAAAATCTGTGTTTGATTGTTTGAAACCCCACACGGGTGTTGGGATGAAATTTGATGTTCACTCATCCTGATTGATTAAATATGTCGATCGGTCGATTGACAGACTGTTGTAAGCGTCAGATATCTATATTTGATGCTTATACAGTGTAGTGCACTTTGGTTGATGATTGATTATTTTTCAATGCTACTATATACATGTGTTGTATGGAATCCATATAATTAACGTTATATGGTGATTGATTGGGCCTCATTCCAATCGGGAAAACAATGAATATTATAAAAGAAAATTCATGTGTTGAATATAAAAATAGTCATGTGTTGACGATGATCATGTGTTGAAACTATTCATGTGTTGAGTAGAATATTTTAAATAAAATAAATTACATCTTTATCATATTTACGATTAGAATCTACTTTACGGTGGAGTCTAATTAAAATCAAACGATAGATACCATAGTTTTATAAAATATTTTACATAACAAAAATAGTGAGGTGTTGACAGTACTCATGTGTTGAGATTAGTCGTGTGTTGAAAGAAATATAGATTCATGTGTTGAATAGAACAAATATTCATTTGTTGAATAGAATAACGAATTATTGAAATATAAAGCCGTGTTGATTAGAGATGCATTATTTTGACGCGAACGATGTTTATATCGATTTTATTCGTTTTATAATGAATATTGAAAAGTGATTTCAAAATTTAATATTTTGAAAAGAAATTCAAATTGAATTAGATTAAAATTCAAATTGAAATTCTATTGAATCAATTTGAAATGAATTCGAATCAAATAGAAAATGAATTCGATTCGAATTGAATAGAAAGGGAATTTGAATTCGAGTAAAATAGAAATGAATTCAAATTGAATTAGATTGAAATTGAAATTTAAAACGAACTGAAAGTGAATTGAAATCAATTTGAAATGAATTCGAATTAGATCAAATAGAAAGTAAATTCGAATTGAATTGAATTGAAACGAATTTGAATTTGAATTTGAATTGAATTGAAACGAGTTAGAATTTGAATTGAATTGAAATGAACTCGAATTGAATTGAAATCAAATCGATTTGAAATTGAATGTAGTGTTGAAAGGGTTTTGAAAATGAATTTAAAACGATTTATAAAATTCGTTTTAAAAGGAAATCGACGAAATATATATTATATATATTATATATATAATATAATGGCCTGAATAGAACGCGCCGCGCCGCGGTAGTTCGTGAATTTCGACCATTTATTTCAAACGGACATTGCGGGAGATCCGACCGTCGGATTCTCCTAAAACCGGAACCGTTGGGTTCGTATCGAAAAGAGCATTCCAATGAATATTAGAAATTTGAAATCTAACGGTTGGATTTGGAATTATGTCCAAATCAAATTCGAAAAAGGTCGCTGTAAGTGCAGTTCGATGGCCGTTGTTGGAAATCAACTGTACGGGTCTTGATAAAATTATTAAAAATATCTATAATTTGTGTAAAATTATAATATGTGAATAGGAAAGATTTGGGCTGGAAAACTCCATATTTGAGAAGGTAAAAATAGATTTTTATCGAAATGAACTAGTTTTGAACTAGAATTGAAATCAATTTATTTTTAAAATAAATAAATTGAATTTGAAAGTGATTTTGAAAATAATCGATAATTTCCAATACGTGGATTGGACTGGAGCTGAATCGAAATTATCTTCGGGATATTTCGATGTTGGATTTCGTGACTATACAAATATTGTTATGGGGATTTGAAAGATATTTTATATCGTTATTTCCAATATGATATTTGTTGGTTTCAGAATTTGATATTGAATATAAGCCGATATATTTTCTATTCAGAGCCTTGTATTTAATATCAAATGTGATTTGGTTTGTCGTGAATCGTGTTTTTGATGACATTGGTTCTTTAACCCAGTTAAAGGCAGGATATTGATTTTTGAAAAGATTAAAACTAAGTGGAGTTTTAATGAATCTTTAATTAGATTAAAATATGAATTGATAATTTAAATTATCAAATCTGAAAGGTGATCGAGAATGGAGTACCACCAGTTTTGCTCCAAAGCGATAGTTAAATCTTTAATTAGATTTGAACGTGAAATGGTAATTAATTTTATCGATAACACCGTGGTGTTAGATATGGAGTATCGCCAGTTTTGCTCCATGGGATATATAGGTTGGGATTGGGAAATAAACTAAATAATTACTTCGGTGTGGTTCGTTAATCCCGACTAGTTTGAGATGATATCCAAAGGAAGATTAAAGAATAAATTTGGAAGAATTTATCTTTGATAAAATTAATGGGAACCTTTCCCTAAGAATGTGATTTTGTGAATAAAAGAATATTTTGAATTGGAATGAGGCGTTTGATGTGTTTGTGTAACATTCGTTTATTATATACGTGGGTTATTCAGAAAGGCCGGGTTTATACCCATTCTGAATAACCGATTCGACGAGATGTCGAAGATGAAGGCGGTGGTAGAAGACCGGAAGTCTTCACATCGTTTGGGTGATTACTGATGATCTTGATTGGGCTGTACACCCAGGATGAGGGAATCAGTTGGTGATCTTCCAGACATACTTGGAGATGGATGGATATGCGAGGAAAGTGCCTCCGGTTTCGTTCAGACCCAGAACGAACTTGTAAATGGATTGTGTGTCTGACATTGGATTTTATTCTGTGTTGATTGATCTCTATTAAATATACATCTGTTTGGCGGCGGAGAATTTATTCTCTTGCTTAACGCCCTTCTCTGAGACGTACGAGCTCAGAGGTTGTATATCGATGGACATCAGTCGCATGGAGTGAATTGCCAGTGTGGCATGCATAAGTGGCAATTGATCAAGGCTTCTGTTGAAAAGCAAAGTCTTGTGGTTGATGATCAAAGCACGGCCTGTGTGGCGTAGCTTTGTGTATAGCGTGAATTCGCGAGCCTCACACCTCGGTATGAGTCAAAAACAGGATAGTGACTGCAGGGAGAGCACGACGTTTCTTTCAAGCTAGGGTGGTGTCAGTGACCTACCAGCCCTAACATTTATATACTTTTCACCTGTGTGGTTGTTGGATATGAGGCGCCTCAGATATAGGTCTGTAAGGACCGGGAAACGTGTGTTCAGGAATAATTAATCCTCAAAAGTAAGAGAGGACCGGCCCTGAAGATCCAAGGATCATAGTGGGGTCCGGGGACATTTGCTAGAGTGTCTCGAACGCGGAGAGGAGCTTGCCCCTTGCCTCGGCTCATGATGGAATCCAATTTCCAATACGTGTGTTTCGGTTTTATTTGTAGAGCCTAGTATGGCGACATAGTAGATGGTAGCTATGCCGCCTATGATTGATACTTATGATTGAAATTGTTTTGACACTATACACCTATAATGGTATCAAATAATGTGTTTTAAACGTATCAAGCATGCTTTGGCTGTTATAAGGTAAAAACCCTATCCTCCGGCTTGCGTTGCATTGTGTGATGGGACCTGGGTCTTATAACAGCTTCATTTTTCTTTATTTAGCATTGCGCTGTTTGTCTATGCACTGGTATTCTTGGGAGGAAACCCGTTCCGTGTTATACGGCGTGGTCCCTTGATTTACCTAACTTTAAAAATAAAGATTAATAACTGTTTTAGTTCTCACACCAGTCACATGACTGACCTGGAGTTTATTGTTTTAATCTAAACTCTGGGTGCCCCTATTTTCCACACGGGCAGCTAGTAGTTTTGGTTTTGCAGATTTATATTCACAGGGTCCTGATTAACAGCTGGAACGATGCTCGGAAAGCTCTGTATCCGTGTATCACTTCTAGTTGTGTTTTGTATGTTTTTCCGCTGCTATGTAATTTATTGTAATCTCTTATATTTGTTGAATGTAATTTATTCAATTATACTCTGTATAATCTTGTATCTGATGGAATTGTTGTAATAACAATGAAATGTTCTTCCGTCTGCGTTCTATTTTGTGTGTTGTTCTCAAAGTATTCGTGCTTTCCTTCACGGGGAAGTTACGGGTCCTTTCAGAAATCCATTGAGACTTGTTCCCATTTCCATTTAGGAATTTCCAACGGTTGTAACAAACCACTTGGCTTCTTTTGCTCGGCTTTGACTAATTGGCAATTCATGCACTTGGATATAAAATTTCCAATGTCTCCCTTCATCCCTTCCCAGTAGTATGTCTTCTTCATGTCTCGATACATCTTGTTACCACCGAGATGTATAGTTAGCTTTGAGTGATGACATTCTCTAAGCACTTCATCTCTCAATCCATTCACGTTGGGTACAACTAGTCTTCCATTCTTTCGAAGCCATCCATATCGATCGAGTCCAGACTTATTCATCCCCTCACTGTCAATGCAAATCTCTAACTTGGAGATGATTTCCAATAGGTTGGGATCGTCCCTCTGACTGGAACCAATCCGCTCAATCAAGGTCGGCCTGATCGTCAAACTTGCTAACATCTCTGGGTCCAATTCACATTTAGGTCTGAAATCATATCCTGTAATATACTCCAGTTGTTTCCATTCTAGAAAGATAGCCCCCAAACTGGCATGTCTCCTACTCAATGCATCAGCTATCGCATTGCCCTCTCCAGGGGTGTATGCGATATTAAAATAATAAGGAGCCAAGAACTCTAACCATCTCTACTGATGAAGATTTAAATCCTTTTGAGAGAAAAGATACTTTAAAGACTAATGATCAGTAAAAAACTCGAATCTATCTCCCAAGGGATAATGTCTCCACATCTTCAATGCGAACACAATCGCTGCCAATTCCAAATCATGGGTAGGGTATCTTTTCTCATGTGGTTTCAGCTGCCGACTTGCATAAGCTACAACCATACCTCCTTGCATCAATACACCACCTAGTCCGGTACCACAAGCATCCGTGTATACCGTCATCTCTTCATTCCCCTTAGGAATAACTAACACTTGTGCGCATGTTAACTTCTCCTTTAGGCTCTTAAAAGCGTTCTCACACCTTCGTCATAAGCGAAAGCTTGATTCTTCTTGGTCAACTAAGTTAATGGTGCCGCTGTATTAGAGAAGTCTTGGATAAACTTACGATAATATCCAGCTAACCCCAAGAAACTTCTCATGTCTGTTGCATTCTTGGGCCTAGACTAATCTTGTACTGTAGCCACCTTCGCGGGATCCACGGCAATACCATTCTCTGAAACAACATGGCCCAAGAATCTCACTTCCCTCCTCCAGAAGTGACACTTAGAAAACTTTGCTTTTAATTGGTGTTTCCTCAACACCTCCATCACTATCATCAAATGTTCCTTGTGTTCCTCCTCTGTCCTCGAGTAAACCAAGATATCTTCCATGAAAACAAGAACAAATTTATTCAGTTCATCTCTGAAAACTCTATTCATAAGATCCCCAAAATAAGCTGGTGCATTGGTCAACCCAAACGGCATGACCAACCACGTCCGAAATGTCGTTTTAGCTATACTCTCAGCTGCTACTTGGAGCTGATGGAAACTTGTCGCGAGATCTAATTGGGAGAACACTCTTTCTCTACTCAATTGACCAAACAAATCATCTATCCGTGGAAGAGGATACTTATTCTTCCTCGTCACCTTATTTAACTCGCGGTGGTCCACACACAATCGAAGGGAACCATCGGCCTTAGTAGCAACTGGTGCTCCCCACTCGGAAACACTTCTTCTAATAAATTCCTTCTTCAAAAGATTGCTTACTTGCACCCCGACCTCTCGCTACTCCCTAGGCGCCATACGACGAAGAGGCATCAATATAGGCCTGGCATCTTTCACTAAATCAATCCGAAACTCGATCTCTTGGTGTGGTGGAAGTCCGGTCACTTCCTCGAAGATGTCCGGATAATCGCCAGTAATAGGCACATCTGACAACTCATCATGCAGGATGTCGAGGGAAATTAAAAAACTAGCCATCACTCCATCACTAGGTAGGCTACCAAACAGTACCCTCCGCCCATCATCTGCTCTAATGGTCACTGGAGACCCCTCACAGTCCACCACTACACCATACCTTTGGAGCTAATCGACTTCCAAAATAAGGCCAAACCCAGTAAAGTACAAAACAAAGCAATCACAAGCAATCATACATCCATGACTCGATACGACCAAATTATGACAAATCATTTAAAGGCTAGTCGAACCACCAATCGGGTTCGTCACAACTAAAGGTCTATCGATTATCTCGGGTTCCAACCCCAACCTATCTACCAGGTCAGTAGATATGAAGGAATGGGAAGACCTGGTATCAAACAAAACTCGAACAGGAATATCATAAATAGAAAGCATACCTTGAATAACGACATTCTTTCCTTTCTCCGCCGCAGTTGGGGCATTCAACGAAGAAGGAACAACATTGATAGCATATGCTTTCACGATCTGCTTCTCTTTAGGGGGTTGCGGGCATTTTTCCTTGAGATGTCCCACTTGGCCATAGTTGAAACACTTCCTGTCCGCTGACTTGGCTCTACAATCCTTAGCATAGTGGCCCTTCTTTCCATAGATATAGCACTCAACATCTTTCTTATTCTTCTTCTGATCATTCTTGGTCTGATTATGTTTCCCCTTATTCTGGGAATTATTCTTGCCTCCACCGCTGGCCTACGGCTTTGGCTCCTCTACAAATACAATAGCACCGTCAGTCTTCGACTTAGGGTAAAAGCTCTCTGATCTCAATTTCGTTCCCACAATAGACTCGAATGTCTCATCTATATGATTTATCAGCCTCTCCCCCAAGTACTCGTCTAAGCCATTTATGAACTTCTCGTTCTTCTTCTCGGCAGTATCGATAAGGGATAATCCATACTTCGATAAGGTATCAAATTCATCAATATACTCCGAGACTGCCCTACCATTCTGCTTAAGTTCCAAATACTTCCTAAACAATTCCGATTTCTGAGCAGCCGGGATAACTTATCACGGAATCGGGTCTTCAACTGATTCCAAGTAACTTGATCCTCTGGAGTAGCTGCTTTAATAGCGCTCCACCAATTCATAGCTCGTCCTTGGAGTTGACGCGATGCTAGCTTCCTCTTCATCGCATCCTTGATCCCCGAATCCTCATAGATGCACTCACAACTATCTACCCAATCTTGAACTTCCGTAGCTGACTCTGTTCCATGGAACGACTTCCCACTAAGATTAGTATAATCCTTGCTAAGCTTGGCAAAATCGGCTCTAGGCGCCTGCACTACTGCACCACCGCCGTTAGCAGCATTAGGAGCTGCTCCTTGAACATTCCTAAGCAACTCCCTCATGAAGGTAGTGAACATCATCCTCATATCAGGGACATTCCTATCTTTATCCCTTGAACCCGTACTCCTCGTGTATCGGCTCATCGTCTTATCTGTAAAGAGAAAACGATTAACCATCTCCTTAGTGGTGCCAGTGCAGTGTGACTTCATCTTTAGATATACTAATAGTATATATATATATAGCTTTTGAAAACCAAAATATCACAAATACACGATCTCATATACGTGTACTATCTCTCCCGGATGTCTTCCCTAGGTTAAACTACGAAACCTAGAGCTCTGATACCATGTGTCACGGCCCGCCCCGCACTAGCCTACATTTCCCCTGAAGTGCGCTGTGCCAATGCCCAACTCACCAAGGGACGGTCGTCAAAAGAAAAGAAACTAGATGAAGAATCAACAAGGAATACGTAGTATGTCTCACAGCGCATAGAATAAGTTATAATAATTACATACTTGACATAAAATAGATGAGACAGTGCATAAGCTGAAAACTAAACCATCGTAGCAGCGGAATCCAAATGTATAACTTATGATCTAAACCCAATTATTACAACTTTGAAAATACTGTCTCTAAAGCAAAAAGAAGGAAGTACACTACTAATGCCCAAAAATTGACTAGCAGCAACATAAGGAGTATATGTATAAATACGTGGGCAACCTCCAGCTCGTCTCTGGACAGCTACTCGTACATACCACCTAACTTATCTCTAGTCTGCTCGTTTAAGAGCACCCAGAGTAATAAGAAGAGACATAATACTATGGGTCAGGCAAAAGTCTGGTATTAGAGATAAGCATCAAAACAAAGCAATAACAGGTATAAATAAATCATACCAGAACATGGACCTGCAACCAATGATTTACCACAACAAGATGTGCAGTACTCTATGGTAACACTAACATAAAGTGTAAAGTGGAAGTGTGCATGTCATGATGATAGCAAACAATTAAACATAGCAATCATCCTCACGTCTCTCACTCAGTGCGTAAATCATACGGTTTCCACCACTTAACTCACCAAATCCTTTGCTACGATCACTTTTCCCTTGAAAGTCACAATGACCCTATTGCCCTGATCCATAGCCTCTAATCCTTTGCTATGTCCACTTTGCCCCATGGAAGTCACAATGACTCCATTGCACTGGCACATAGCCATGCTACGATCACTTTTTCCTTTGGAGTGATGGCGACTCCACTACACTGATCCATAGCCTAACATCCGTCTCCCCGCGGTGAACTAAAGTTATGGGTGTCAATAACCCTTTGCATACGTCCCGCAACAAAGTCCAACACACAAAGTTAACTCATTGGTTCCCGTTCGGATCTTGAGTCACAACTTTTCATTTGGACTACCTTTGTATCTCGGGTTTTGGTCTCCTCCCGTTGGTGGTTTAACTTCGATTCAGTTCATTCTCTATCCAGGCTTGAAGACTGACTCGTGTTCCTCCTTGCATCGGCTCGTGGTTCGTCCCTCTTGACATCGGCTCGTGATGGCTTCCAGATCGTGGGTCCCCCTGTAACATCCCGTATTTTGCACGGTTGAATAGCTAATTTATTTTATTATTTAATATCGATTTGGCGATATCTATAACTTGAATTAAATAATATTTATATTATAATTATAATCGAGCTTGAAATGGCGCGGCAGTTCATAATTTGGCGATTCGAACTTTAAACGAATATACAGAATCCGTTTTAAATTGGATATCTTTGAAACAAGAAAGTTCAGAGCTGGTGAAGTATATTTTTCTAATGGAAGAGAAAAATATGGATTTCGTCGTGTAGATTTTGATTTATGTACAAATCAAATTTTAGAAAAGTCGCTGTGGAATTCGTTTATAATTAGAGCTTTAAAAACAGACATTTTTGCAAACGAGCTCCGTTTTCGACGAAACAAGTTTAGTTGGATCAGGAATGTTAAATTATTATTAGATATCAATTTTCGTGATTTTTGGAATCAGTATGTGACCGTATGGTATTTTAATGTGAAAAACGGTCGATATTTTGATGGTTAAAAATACGCTGTGTGAGCAAACGGAGTCGGAATTCGACGAAACCAGTTTCGTTGGGTCCGTAATGTCGAACTGTAGCTGTATGTCCATTTTGGTGATTTTTGGATATTTTATGTGATCATAGAAATTTTTAGAAGACAAAAATGAATATAAATTATTCGAAGTATTGTGCACCCTAAATCAGTGTTTTGAGATTTCACCGAATAAGTCAACTAATCTATATTATTATCTTTTTGGAATCATGGGACATTGCTCATCTCATTGGTATTTTTATTTTTGTCGTTGGAAGTTGATAAAGGTATGAAATTGTGTACATCCGAGTACGCTAAATAACCCTATATAATATACTTAAAGTTTTTCTAAACCTAATCTCGAATGTGTTCCGCCGCTGCTCTTTCATTTCTTCAGCTCTAGAAACAAAAATCGATGCTTCAAAAATCCTCTAAAATCAAATAAAATTCTATAAATCAAAATAAACACATATTCGGATTCTTGGAACAAATCTCTTCATGTATATGGGTATTTCGTTGTAGATGGCTTCGTCTTGGATCGTTGGAAATTCCAGCGTTGACCGAAAAGGGGAAACCGCCGTTGGAAGACAAGTACTGGAGGTGGCACGCATCAGAGAGGCCGACGCCGGTTGTTGTTTGGTGAATGGTGTTGAGGTGGAGAAAAACTCGATGGTGGAAGCAAGCGCTGGAAAGGGAAACGTGAATTAGCTGAAGGTCGGCTTTGTTTGACGAACTGGAGTTGGGATTGAGTTAGTGGAGTACTGTGTTTAAATGTTGGTGAGGATAGAATGATTTAAACGCAAAAATGTACTGGGGGGTTTTAAGGGAGGCTGAGTGCGGTTGTTGAAGGGGAAATAATGGCATTATAAGAGCTTGAGGACATATGAAGTGATCTGTCTGGACAGTGCGCGTATATATGTTGAGGTGTACATGTTGTGCAAAGAGGAGCGAATGAGATTACATTGGAAAATAATGGAGTTCGATGTTCATATTATGTTGGAGTATTGTGCGATCTGGGAAGAAGAAGAAAAAGGGCTGTAGTGGTAAACGGGTACGGGTCCATAACTATGATGTGGAGCTGGCTTTCAAAAGTAATGCCCAAAGAAAATAAATAAAAAAAAATGGAAAGGAGCATAGGGCGGGGGAAATGCAAAGACATGATGCAACAAACATTTTGTAGAGGGGTGAAATTTTCGAATGGGCTTTTCACGAATAGGCTAGTGGCAGTTGGGCCACGGTTTAAATGGTAAAATCCATAGTTAATTTATTAAGTTTAAATTAAAATTAATTAGTGTATTAAATTTATATTATCGTATCTGGCACATACAATATCAGAATTTCGAACGGTCAAATCAGTTGGAATCGTATGGACGAGCGCTGCCTAATGGAACTGACTAGGAGTGAATTGGAGATAGCTACAATTTATAGCAAAATAAATTGTCAGTCTGAATCAAAGACATTTAATTGTTATTTAACGATAACAGTCCAAAGTGAGTAAAACTCACTAACTCTGATCAGTTCATACTTTTATAACGTATTTTTTGAACTATTAAATGATGGATGATTTTTGTGTGTTGATTAGTTGGTTGAATTGTTGACTTTTAGTTGAAATTACAGATAACGGTATATACTTATATATGAGTCGTTAATCGAATATTGATTCTATTTATCACAATATTTCATATTCGTCTTATTTATGTAGATTAACATTTGTTGATGCAGGGAAACAGGTTGAAGGGATCCAAAGGGATTCCTCAATATTTATAATACTGTTTGTTTTCATATATTTTGATATGTGATGTGAAATATAATCTGTGATCTGATTATGATGATACTGGTCCTGTTATTTGGTATTTTAAATACCATAAGAAGTACTAGAATGTTAAATGGAAATATTTATAAACTCATAGAATTTTATAAAAGGAATATTTATTTATAAAATAAATAGAATAAAGGGATATTTATTTAGAAAATAAATAGAATAAAGGAATATTTATTTAGAAAATAAATAGAATAAAGGAATATTTATTTGGAAAATAAATAGAGTTAATGAAATGGAGTTAATCGAATTTAGTATTCGAAAGGAGTTAATTGAATTCAGTTGTTCGAAAAGAGTTAATCGAATTTAGTTATTCGAAAGTAAGTAAATCAAATATGGTATTCGAAACTAGTTAGTCGAATATGGTTAGTTAAACCAAGTTAGTCGAATATGGTTAGTTAAACCAAGTTAGTTGAATATGGTCAGTCGAACCAAGTTAGTCAAATATGGTCAGTCGAACCAAGTTAGTCGAATATGGTTAGTCGAGTCGAGTTAGTCAAGTCGAGTTAGTCGAGTCGAGTTAGTCGAATATAGTTAATCGAATTAGGGTTAATTGAATATTAGTTATTCAATTAGAGTTGATCGAATATAGTTATTCAAGATAGAGTTAAAACAGACATAGTTATTCAGGATGAGTTGCCATTTAGCACGACTGCTAGCGTAATTCGCAGGGCTGTAGTTAGCCTACGGTGGTCGGATGTTTCCTGAGGGAATCAAGTGTAACCATTGTGATCGCTGCGATCTAGAGTTAAGCGAATGGAGTTAATCGAATATTAGTTATTCGAATTAGAGTTAATCAAAATAAGAGTTAGCTGAATATTATTTATTCGAATAAGAGTTAATCGAATAGAGTTAAGCCAAATGTTAGTTAATCAAATATTAGTAAATCGAATATGGTATTCGAGAGTAAGAAATCGAATATGGTATTTGAGAGTAAGAAATCGAATATGGAATACGAAAAGGAGTTAATCGAATATAGTTATTTGAAGAAGAGTTAATCAAATAGAGATTACTCGGAAGAGAGTTATATGTCGAATTCGATAATATCAAATTCGGGAAAGTATTATTTACTTTCCGGTTTTCAAAACAAGATTTATTTATTTATAAATAAATTAGTTGTTAGGTTAATTATTCAAAGTAAGAAATAAAGGTTAGATGTTTAAGTTAGATATATCAAAATTAGGGTTATAACATTAACGTTATAATAATTGTTTTTCATAAAAGAAATGGATTCGTAATCTAAATCCGAGAATTTGCGTAAGCAAATGATTGTAGAAATTGGAACAGTGAGCTTTATCCATTGCGAGGTTAAGAACGTTGTTCAGTTAAGGTCTGAGAGGTAAGTATACCCCAGCTTGATTGACTTCGAGATTGACTAAGGAATGGTTAAAGTTCGACAACGAAGGTTAGTTAAAGATACAGTTAAGTAATAATCGATTAATGGATTGAGGGGACATAACGATGTTTTATACAACATTCATTTAAAATCCACATAAATGATTTTTGGAAACGTTTTCCAAACATAACCAAAGATGTTTTCTAAACATAGAAAATGAAATATTTGGTTAATAAGAAATTAAGTAATAGAGTTAAGCAAGATTAGAAAAGACTAGAGACTAGAAAATCGAATGGATTTCTAAGTGTTTATCTGATGTTGGTTTCGACCTTCGGGATTGATACTTAGGGAATTGTTCTCATACTAGTTTACAGTCAGGGACTGATAGTTGTGGAAGAATAGTGATACGCAAATAAGCTATGGAAATGTTTTCCAGTGTTAATAACATATATTTTCTAAACATAGAAAATAGGGAAATATGAATATATATATATATATATATATATATATATATATGTTTGATGATTTGATCGATAATTCCATTTGGAAATAAGATCGTTGTGTGTACACGAACATGTTTTCATTTGATAGTTAAATCAACGACTATCAAAGTTTGACCATTTTAACGTTGTTAATATGGAGAGACCAGTTGAATTATTATCCGAAGAGCCACTCTGTATTGGCATAAGCGTTGCGAATCAAATATGCCAAAGAAAATTGAAGAAGGAGTAAAGTGCAAGGGCTATTGTATAAGTCCTAGGTAGAGATTTCCTAGGATGGATGAATGGAATAGTGCCTTCGGTTTGTCCAGTCCCAGGACAACTTGTATGGACGAATGTCTGACAGAGTATTCCTAACGAATCATATACGTTGATCTCTTCAAACATATTTCGTTTGTTGGCGGAGGAATTTGTTTCTCTTAGCCTGATACCCGTGTTACCGTTAGGGAAAGCGATAATGATTTGGCGGGTATGACGATGTGGTATTCAAAATAAATGAAGATATGTCATAAAAAGATAAGCATAGCTTCAAGCCTCACATCCGGTAAATGACAATAATCGGGCAGGCAGCATGGCTAAGTCGGTCGCTCCGAAGTAGGGTATGTGATCACCTATCTAGAAAGTATTCATTTGCTTCTTTAATCTATCAATGCTGTCCCTTATCGGGAAATGGTTGCTGATCCCAACCGTTGGTGATATACATTCGATACACTCAAGCGAAATGAGTGGTCGGTCATGTGTGGCTGAGTTGCAAGATGTTTTTGTTGAACTTGGTGTATTCTCCTCTAGAGATACACTATCGGCAGGTGGTTCCAAACCTTGTCATAGCCGGAATCCGATTTCCAATATGCGCCCGCGGCTTATGATTATACATTATATATGTAGAGCGTGAGATGCTAGCGTTTCTACTAGATTATTATTCACTTGATCTAGACATTATTATAATATCAGACAAGTATCGTTTAGAAAAATGATTTGGGTTATCTTAAGGTAAAATCATCCGTGTTTAAGTGTGGATTGGTCTTAAGATTATTCTTTCTTTAAAAGGATTTTAAAAGTTAAACAAATGATTTGAGTTTTCTCACACCAGTCACATGATTGACCCAGAGTTTATTTTGTTTTTTTCCCCTAAACTCTTGGGTGCCCAATTTTGTATGGGTAGTCAAATAGTCTGGATTTTACAGACATACTTGGAGAGCTTGGAGCAGGAGGCTTCAGGATTATATGGCTGTTGTTATTTCCGCTGTGTTGTAAGTGGTGTACTCTGATAAAGTTACTGTATACATATACTGATTATATTTCAAAGATATGTTATCTATTTATGTTGTTCGTTCCGCTGTGAGATTCGTGTTACTCTGATGATGTATGATCTTCTTCTTCTATTCTAAGTTTCTATCTTATCTATTCTCACCCTCTATTTTTCTTTCATTAACCATCCGATATTTTCGACTCTTGATGTTCGATATGTGTTGCATATCGGATAATCAGTATCGCTAAACTTTTGGGTCATTACAGTTGGTATCAGAGATTAAGGTTAAGTAATTACCTTAGCTCTGTGGCGTAACTCAGTAAAGATGGGGTTAGTAATACCCAAGATTGAGTTGAGTATATATATACGAGAGAACGTATTTGTATATTTTATAAAAAATGTTTTATATTGTGGTGATTTATTGGTTGAGTAGTTTATGAGTTCTGGTCGATCGGTAGGAACAACCGTATCGATAGGGGTTTCTAAACCATCAAGTACAATGAACCGACACGGTATGTTTTGAAAGAGGGTAAATGAAATAATTTTACCCTAGGTTATATTTTGATATAAAAGATTTACTAATATTGGAAATATTATAATATATTGGATGTGTTGGTTGTTATTATAATCGAATGAGATTATAATTGAAATGGTTATATAAATAACCAAGTAGAATTCATATAAGTACAATATATGAGAATTTTAAAATCCTAGGAGATTTTAAATTGTTTACAAACATTGGAAAGGATATTTTGAACTGATTTCCAAATGGAAGTGGTTTAAGAAATGGTTTTGAAAGTAATATAGTATTGAACCCACTTCGACCGCTGGGAAATAAATTCCGATGTTGAAGTCGACCATCATTGGTGTTTATTTTCGAGTTGTAAGTGACGGATTACAACCAAAGATTTTGTTTTTGAATTGTTTTGAGAAAACAAGTTGTTTAGAAATTCAAAAGTTTTGAATTGGTATTATGATTTCAAAATTAATTTGAAATAAACCCGGGAATTTAAATTCTGGAATTTAAATTTAACTTATTAAGTTAAATAGATTGAGATAGTAAAATTAAATAAACAAATTAAAATTTAACTTAGAACTAAGTTAAATAAAAATTGAATTGGATTAGAGAATAATCTGGAATAGAATTGAGTTGATGAGTTAAGAGTTTGAAATTTGATGTTCGAATTTGAATGGAATTCGGCTTAGGTATAAGCGAATGATTGGATTTGAGGATAAAAGTTGATCGGAGTTGGATTGGTATGACGTTGGTATATACTGAATTGGTAGTAGATGGAAGTAACGTAATGATATGCCTGACAAAAAGGTACAAGTTTAATTTATATGTGAGTTAGGAATTTATGAGCCTGTTAGGCAAGCCGCATGGCTGTTTGATTTTCTTTTGGGTTGGAGAAGGCCAAGAGAGGCGAGTTTGAGTTTGACGTATTGACAATACAAAGGAGGAGCTGGCGAAATTTTTCGAAAAGTTAAGCTATTAGAAAATTTTCAGGATTTTAGAAAATTTTCGTTAATCAAGGATGAATTAATATTTAATTGAAATTAAATTGGTTCCGGTTAAACTGAAATAATGAAGTGAACAAATAAGTTCTAACCAGTCAATAGAGTTTGTTTTTTACCTAAGCAATTTCGAGGACGAAATTATTTTAAGTGGGGAAGAATGTAACGTCCCGTATTTTACACGGTTGAATAGTTTATTTATTTAATTATTTAATATCGATTTGGCAATATCTATAACTTGAATTAAATAATATTTATATTATAATTATAATCGAACTCGAAATGGCGCGGCAGTTCGTAATTTGGCGATTCGAAAATTAAACGAATATACAGAATCCGTTTTAAATTGGGTTTCTGTGAAACAAGAAACGTTCAGAGATGGTGAAGTATTTTATTTTAATGGAAGAGAAAAATATGGATTTTGTCGTGTAGATTTTGATTTATATCCAAATCAAATTTTAGAAAAGTCGTTGTGGAATTCCTTTATAATTAGAGCTTTAAAAATAGCCATTTTTGCAAACGAGCTCCATTTTCGCTGAAACAAGTTTTGTTGGATTAGGAATGTTAAATTATTGTTAGATGTCAATTTTTGGAATCAGTATGTGACCGTACGGGATTTTAATGTGAAATACAGTCAATATTTTAACGGTTAAAAATATGCTGTGTGAGCAAATGGAGTCGGAATTCGACGAAACCAATTTCGTTGGGTCCGTAATGTCGAACTGTAGTTGCATGTACATTTTCGTGATTTTTGGATATTATATGTGATCATAGGAATTTTTAGAAGACAAAAATGAAAATAAATTATTGGAAGTATTGTGCACCCTAAATCAGTGTTTTGAGATTTCACAAAATAAGTCAACTAGTATATATTATTATATTTTTGGAATCGTGGGACATTGCTCGTCTCAGTGCTATTTTTATTTTTGTCGTTGGCAGTCCATAAAGGTACGAAATTGTATACATCCGAGTACCCTAAATAACCCTATATAATATACATAAAGTTTATCTAAACCTAGTCTCGAATGTTTTCCGTCGCTGCTCTTTCATTTCTTCAGCTTTGGAAACAAAAATCCATGCTTCAAAAATCCTATAAAATAAAATAAAATTCTACAAATCGAAATAAACACATATTCGGATTCCTGGAACAGATCTCTTCACGTATATGGGTATTTCGCTAAAGACGGCTTCGTCTTGGATCGCTGGAAATTCCAGTGTTGATCGGAAAGGGGCAACCGATGCTGGAAGACAAGTACTGGATGTGGCGCGCATCGGAGAGGCCGACGCCGATTGTTGTTTGGTGAACGGTGTTGAGGAGGAGAAGAACTCGATGGTGGAAGCAAGCGCTGGAAATGGAAACATGAATTAGCTGAAGGCCGGCTTTGTTTGACGAACTGGAGTTGGGATTGAGTTAGTGGAGTACTTGTTTAAATGTTTGTGAGGATAGAATGATTTAAACGAAAAAATGTACTGGGGGATTTTAAGGGAGGTTGAGTGCGGTTGTTGAAGGGTAAATAATGGTATTATAAGAGCTTGAGGACTTGTGAAGTGCACTGTCTGGACAGTGCGTGTATATATGTTGAGGTGTACATGTTATGCAAAGAGGAGCGAATGAGTTTACATTGGAAAATAATGGAGTTCGATGTTCGTATTATGCTGGAGTATTGTGCGATCCGGGAAGAAGAAGAAGAAGAAAAAGGGCTATAGTGGTAAACGGGTACGGGTCCATTACTACGATGTGGAGCAGGCTTTCAAAAGTAAAGCCTAAAGAAAAGAAATAAAAAAAGGGGAAAAGAGCATATGGCGGGGGAAATGCAAAGACTTGATGCAACAAACATTTTGTGGAGGGGTGAAATTTTCGAATGGGCTTTTCATGGATATGCTAGTACCAATTGGGCCACGGTTTAAATGGTAAAATCCATAGTTAATTTATTAAGTTTAAATTAAAATAAATTAGTGTATTAACTTTATACTATCATATCTGGCACATACAATATCAGAATTTCGAACAGTCTGATCAGTTGGAATCATATGGACGAGCGCTACCCAATGGAACTGACTAGGAGTGAATTGGAGCTCGCTACAATTCATAGCGAAATGAATTGTCTGTCTGAATCAAAGACAGTTAATCGTTATTTAACGATAACAGTCCAAAGTGAGTAAAACTCACTAACTCTGATTAGTTCATACTTTTATAACGTATTTTTAGAACTAATAAATGATGGTTGATTTTTGTGTGTTGATTGGTTGGTTGAATTGTTGATTGTTAGTTGAAATCACAGATAACGATATATATATATATATATAAGTAGTTAATCGAATGCTGATTCTGTTTATCAGAATATTTCATATTCGTGTTATTTATGTCGATTAACATTTGTGGACGCAGGGAAACAAGTTGGAGGGATCCAACATGATTCCTCAATATTTATAATACTGTTTGTTTTCATATATTGTGATAAATAATGTGAAATATAATCTGTGATTTGATTATGATGATACTGTTTCTGTTATTTGGTATTTTAAATACTATAAGAAGTACTTGAATGTTAAAAGGAAATATTTATAAAATCATAGAATTTTATAAAAGGAATATTTATTTAGAAAATAAATAGAATAAAGGAATATTTATTTAGAAAATAAATAGAATAAAGGAATATTTATTTAGAAAATAAATAGAATAATGGAATATTTATTTAGAAAATAAATAGAATAAAGGATTATTTATTTGGAAAATAAATAGATTTAATGAAATGGAGTTAATCGAATTTAGTATTCGAAAGGAGTTAATCGAATTCAGTTATTCGAAAGGAGTTAATCAAATTTTGTTATTCGAAAGTAAGTAAATCGAATATGGTATTCGAATCAAGTTAGTCGAATATGGTTAGTTAAACCAAGTTATTCGAATATGTTTAGTTAAACCAAGTTAGTCGAACCTGGTCAGTCAAACCAAGTTAGTCAAATATGGTCAGTCGAACCAAGTTAGTCGAATATGGTTAGTCGAGTCGAGTTAGTCAAGTCGAGTTAGTCGAGTCGAGTTAGTCGAATATAGTTAATCGAATTTGCATTAATTGAATATTAGTTATTCAATTAGAGTTGATCGAATATTGTTATTCGAGATAGAGTTAAAACAGACATAGTTATTCTGGATGTAATAACCCGGAAAATGTGAACCAGTTTAAAAATTTTAAATCAGGTTATTACCAACGAATTTGAATAATTTAAATAGCCTATTTCAATAAAATATAGTATTGGGTATGGTATGGCAGTTTGAAATTTTGAATATAAACTTTGTCTGACTGTACCGGGTGGAAAATATGACGGATTTTGACGAAACTGAAAATATTTAAATCTGTTTATGAATACCTTTCTAATGAATCTGAAAAATCAAAATTTCATAACGGAAATCAAAAGTTATGGCCAAAATAATTTTCAGAAAGGTCGCTATATAGTATATATAGCCCTTGAAAATTGAGATTTTGCATACGACCTCGGAATTCCACGAAACCACTTTTGTCGGGACCGGGATGTCAAATTATTGCTAAGTTTCAAATTTCATAATTTTTGAATCTAGTATGTGAGCGGGGCAAAAGATAATGTGTTTGGTCAAATTCTGTTAAAATGGGTCGACCTAAAAATGGCCATTTTTCAAACGAGCTCAGAATTCGATGAAACTAGTTTTGTTAGGACGGTATCGTCAAAACAAAGCTAGATTTATTTTTCTGGAATTTTTCGATTCAGTTTGTGGCCCGGGCAAATTGAAATGTACGTTTAAATTAAATATCGAATGTTTTATATTTTAATTTGAAAAAAATAACTGATTGTAACAGTCGAAATGGCCAACGAAATATATCCCATTGTGTCCGGAATGGGGGTATTTAGCTAGGGGCGACAGTCGTTGGGTTTAAAAAGGAGTCCGTTTGCGAAAACACTATTTAAAAAATTTCTATAAAGCATGGACCAATAGGAATTTTTCATTAAAAAAAAATCCGAAACCCTAGCCGCCAGAGTCGATCTGGACGACGCACAGTGCTCGAATCTTCTCGTCGATATCGCCGCCGCCTCAGGCCATTTCACCGCCGCCGCCAGTTGAGACTTTTGACCGCCTTCGCCTCCTCTCCACATCCCACCGACCCACGCCTCCTCCCATCAGCCATCTACATCGGAATTCGACGAGAAAGGCGCGACCTTCAGAGCGCCGCCGCGACGAGCACAGGCCAGCGAAACCTTCGCCACCACCGCCGATCTGGAGGTGGTTCGTAGCTCTTTGACGCAGCAAGGTATGATCGAAGCATCGAGGTACAGATTGGATGAAAAATCGTGACCTAGTTTCGACGGTTTTAAAAACTTTTCTGATGTAAATTCTGAAATGAAAATAACACTTTTAAGAGTTGCAAAACTTTGAAAAATAATATCTTTTTCGTTCTTTAACGAAATTCGATGAAACAGGAGACACCGTGACCGCAAGGAGGCTCTCTACATTCTAGAAGAAGCCGCGGATTTTTCTGACCTTCCTACGATTTTTAGCACTGCAATAACCAATGTGAGGAATCTAAACTAATTGTGTGATTGAAATCGTGTTGTATAAATTATATAAGCAAAGTGTAAATTATATACGCATTGTATACCTCATGTACATGTGTTGTATAAGTTATATTAGCGATGTATAAATTATACAAGCATTGAATGAAACATATATGCTTTAATTTGTGATGAAATGCAAGTGAATTATTATATATACATATACATACATATATATATATATATATATATATATATATATATATACTCCCCTCGTCCACAGACCATGGACGATATTTATTGCTTGTAATTGACGTGATATTATATGGTATGACGAATGGTTGGAAATAATTGTTTGTGGTTGATATTATGGTTGAATAATACCTTTGTGGTTGAAAAATACCTGTGTGGTTGAATAATACCTTTGTGGTTGAAACAAATTAGAATAGAATTGTGGAATTGAAAATAAAACATGCCGCCTGCATGCGAACTAGATGCATGATCCCCATTGTCAAAAAACGCGAGTTTTTAAGGTAGAGCGAGGAGCCGTACTAGGGATGGTCCCGGTTTTAACTACCCTCCCGTTATGCTGCCGAAATTTTCTGAAATATTTATGTGTTAGAATAATTTTCATTCGTTGAAATTAATTACATATGCTATAGCGAATATTCATGTGTTGAGTTGCAATTCATTCGTTGAGTTGAAATTCATGTGTTGAATATTATTTGAATTTAAACAAATGGCTTTAGCAACAAAAATCACATTTTTATATATATATATAAACGATATAGAATATTCATGTGTTGAGTTGCAATTCATTCGTTGAGTTGAAATTCATGTGTTGAATATTATTTGAATTTAAACTGTTAGTCCAAAAAGTGGTTCTAACACCCAAATTGATTAAAAGCAAATAAGATGAGATAAAAATAATAATGAACACACAGGATTTATAGTGGTTCGGCGAAGAAATGCCTACGTCCACTTATCTTTCACTATATTCAATAATTCAGTTTCAAATACAATGTAAGATTCACTCAATTCCACTCACAACTCACTTTTGTTCACTCAATTGACAAAAACAAAAAATGAAAGATGATTTGGATTTTCCGGGAGTAATGGAGTTCGTATTATGGAGGTGGTTGAATTCTCAAAGTGCTCAAAAAAGATCCTTCTCTTTGTCTCCAGACGGGGTATTTATAGGTGGGAATTTGCCTGAAACTTGATCCGGGTCGGGGCCACATGTCATCCATCCCACTATCTTCGGGTTCGGATGAACTATTATGTTGACAGCGCATCAAAGGAACGAACGTTATGGGTAGGAACTGATCATAGCCGGTCCGGATATCCAGGCGATTTTGCAGGAGAATAACGTGGAGCATGGGTTCGGGTCGGAGACGCGCAGATAAGGGGTTCGGATCGGGATACCCGATCCGAACCGGATTGGCTTAGGTGCGATGTTCTCTTCTTCTCTAATCTGCTCCGCTCCGATCCATTTTCGTGGCAAACAGGTGGTTTTCCGATCCAATCGAGATTTAGTTGCCCTCCGATCCGATTAGATATGCCTTACCAATTTACTCAACAGGAGTTCACCGATCCGAACTGAGGACTCTTTCCGACCCGAACCGATGGTTTGCTCTGACCCGATCCGAACAGCTGCTGCTATCTAATCTAGGTTGTAGTGTCATCTCCAATCCGAACCGAAGTCTTCTAATTAAAAATGCCCTTCAATGTTTGGTTTCTTGACTTTATGTTGCCTAGTTCACAAAGTAGGCTAACATTTTGCCCCCTCAAAGGATGCTTCTTGTTGTATACGAAGCGTGCTTTGATGTCGTTTGAAATGCTAGTCCTTGGAATCAGAACAGTCAGAAAGTCACTTCTGTTCGTTTGTGAAGATGCGTTGCTTCATGAAGACATGTCTCTTATTGCTTATATATATGTCGTGAAACACTTGATTCATTTTCTTCATTTTTGAGTCAAGTCCAGAAGTCCTTCTCAACATATAGTATTCTTCTCAAGTATGTTCTTTCCTAGTTTTTCTTTTAAATCCAATTCGAATGCTAGAGGAGTGCACAGATTTCTACCCGGTTCGGTGGCGCGACCCGGTTCGGTGTCTGACTCGAGCACCTTTTCTTCCTGTTTCGCTTTGCACTGGGTTGATGGGCCAGAAGTTGTGGGCTGGCTTGGACTCGGTCCGAACGGAATAAAACACGGGGAATACAAAGAGCCATCTCACGTCTTATATAAACTCGATCACCCAAACTTTTCTACCTTCTTTACTCCCACAATTCTTGTTCTCCTAGTTTTACACCGAAACCCCACTTCCTAAAAAATCTAAAAACTCCAAACTCCTCGTTTCAATCTTCGAATAAAACATCTAGGTATTTTAAATCTTCGATTATTTATGTAATAACTGATTTCAACTAGAATTTGCGTTTAAATCGAGTGATTGGAGCGTGGTGTTTGTTGAACTCTGACGCCTGGGTCTCCTCCACCGTTTGTCATCGTCGTTGATGGTGTCTTCGCCGCCTCGAGGTAGCAACGGGGGTCATTGGGATCCAGCGTTAAACGTTCAAGCACGTACACATAAACACTTAACTTCGTTTGGGTCTAGTGAAATTTGAAGACGAGAAAGGGGAGAATAGAAATTGTGTTCGGTTCGGGTAAGGAAGTGCTGAAGCAGCGGAGGTGAGGACAAGTTCATACGTTAGGATCGGGTCGGAATGAAATGTGATGTGGAGAAAGCCATGCTGGCCCGACCAGGTCGGATTGGAGGAAGAGATAGAGAAAGGAAAAGGACGTATGGATCCTTTTGTCTGCTGAACCGCTCCGAATGCTTATTCCGATCCGGTTTTAAACTACCAAACATGAACGTCTTCTCCGAACCGAACAATGCGCAGACCCGAGCCGATCCCAGCTATATGCACATCCGATCCGAACCCAATAATAAGCACGCCCTACCCGAACTGAATGATATGCATATTCCGACTCAAAGCACAAGACTTTATCCAACCAGGGTTAATCAATGCCTGACATAATCTTCAACTTAATGAACAGTTAGGATAGTGCCTTATGAACGTAAACGATCATCAAGATTTATCCTGAACATCGCTGCTCCGTTAGAATTTCGCATTATGCTTTTAAGTGTTTTCTTCTCATGTTTTGCGCACACCACACACACTTTAGCTCACACACATGCACAGGGGGGCACGGGATAATTTACTCTAATTTGTGCTATTGCTTCTTCAATAGTTCTATGACAATGAGGCCCAGACGCTCTTCCCGTCTAGCTGAGAGGAAAGAAGCCCCGGAAACTTCTAACAAAATCACTCTTGAGGATATATCTTCTTCGTCTGATCCGGAATGGGACAGTGAGGGTCCTGACTACGGGGTTGGAGATCGAGAAAGCAACGAGGCATCTTCGGAGAATGAGGTTTCTCTGGGTTTTGAGGAGGAAGGAGGGATTGGTGACAATCGAGCACCCGATGAATTTGAATCAGCCATCATACTGGAATCACCCTCGGACTCCGTTGAATCAACAATTGACAACGATCGACTTGTTCGAATTTGCCTAAAATACGGGATAATGAGAAGGGACACTCTAGTGCCCTCACGCTCTGACCGTCCCCACAACCCTCCAGAAGGATATATGACGGTCACTCGATTGATGTGCATGGTTGGTGCCATTCCTCCATTCTCTCCATTCATTGTTGATTTTTTAAGGCAAATGCGGATTGCCCCCATGCAATTGCATCCCAATTCATATGCCTATTTGCACACCTTGTACATAGCATATCGTGAAATCCTAGGCATAGAGCTCACGTTCGATGACGTTCACTTCTTCTATAATTTCAAGCATCGGACTCGAGAGACTCCATCCTTCTGCTACTTTGAATCAGTCCCAAAAAGGAAGATAATCTCTGCACCATTTAGCAGTAAAGCTGGAGATTCCAGACTAGAATGGTTCTACATAAAGCAACAGTCTGGATGCGCCAGGAGATGGACAAAATCAAGTAAAGCGTTGATTTTCTAAATCCGGACTCTATACACTTGAATCATCATCCTGACCTGTTTTCCTTTTTGTTTGCAGTCGACAATCCCAAACAGATATCAGATCATGTGTTCTTTAATCGGATGCACCGACTTCTTAATGGCGATAAAAAATTCTTGACTATCGACGAGGTCCTTAAAGATGAATACCTTCACTTTCATGGGCTGTTGTCTGTTTTTCGTAGCATTGGACATGGGACGGTTCCATACGCGTACATTCCTCCAGTGGAGGTAGTCCCAGAGACAGGAGAAGGCTCAGGAATTCCTACAGCGCCTCTTCACACTTCACCTTCTCCATCTTCTACGCAAGATGATGAATTGGCTAATCTGGCCGAAAAGCATCGTGAGGGGTATATTGCCCTCGAGGAAACTACCTCTCTAGACAAATCAAAATCCTCCCAAGAGTCGCCACTTCATGTTTCCGAAGGGAATGTTCCTAGCACTGATGAGCACATATTTCAGGGTTTGGGGGATCTTCCCTTACCTGAGACTATATATACTTCAGAGGATTTCAGGAAGGATCCTTTAGTCTTCACCTCTTCTGAAGAAACTACCCCCGCTAAGGCCAAGGAGCCTGCCCGCACTAGTCTAGCTTCAGACTCGGGTTGGTTGGGGGGAAACACACCACTTAGGATGCACTTTACACCACAGCATTTGCGTTCGTTGCACTTCTTTCTCCATGAATCCAATAATTCTAAACTTCGTTTATTTTATCGTGCAGGTACAATGTCTCGATCCTACTACGATATAAGAAAACTTCGTCGTAGCATGTCCAATCCTCCTCAGGATGTCGAGTATGATCGCCGGGATGATCGTGGTAGGGAGGAGAGAAGACCTTATGATCCATATCGTTCTCGACCCTCACGTTCCCGCTCACCAGTTCGACCGGAACAAGAGAAATATAAGAGCTATCAAAGTCGCAGGGAGGAGGATAAACCACCATCTAAAGACTCCTCCTCTTCCTATGAGAAACGCAGTAGAGAGAAAAGTCCTCCAAAGGAAACTGGGTCTCGAAGTAAGCAAAAGGTCCCTGCTACTAAACGACCTAGGACAGACAAAGATACTACAGAATCCTCTTCAGGAAGGGACACCGAATTAACAATCCTCGCTCCTCCCCCACCAGATGCGGGAACTGCAATAAAATGGGCATATTTGAAAGAGCAATTTCCCGAACACTACTTCGAAACTCTGACCTTTTTACCTGCCCTTGAACCTATTTCGTCTAATTGGGCAGATGAGGCCAAAGCAAAGATTGATTTGGTGGAAAAACAATATACCGAGATGTTCAAGTATTCCCGCAATCTTTCTAGAATCATCCGCACTCTAATGACAAAGACTGATTCAATGCAAAAGACCGCGGAGGAGGATGCCAAGGCTCTAAAAGCCCTAGGAAAAGATTTGGAAGACACTCAAGCTCAACTAGCTGTCGCTCAAAAGAACGCTTCTAATTTCAAACAACAGTTTGAGGACACGCAAACACGCTATCATGACTTGCTTGAATCCCACACTCAGGAGCGTTCTGAGTTGAAGAAGCAAGCTGACGAGGCCAAATCAGAGGCTGCTAAGACACGCCTTGCTTATGCTGAGCTTGAGCAGAAAAACGCCGAGTTAGCAAAGAGGAGTGCTGAAATAGAAAAGAAGAATGCTGACTTGGCTTCAAAGTTGTTGGAGGCAGAGAACAGGGCTGCTCTGGCCGAGGGCAATGTGGAGTGTGCTATTAAATCTGCGGAGGAAGCCCGCATGCAACTATCGGAGGCGGAGGCTAATATTCAGGGCTTCGGCGAGCTAATGATTGAATTCTTCGCACACATTATTCGTCGTCGAAACATTTCTTGGATCGAGGATTATCCATCCACTCTGGTTCAAGTATGGAATCAAATCGTTGAGTGGGAAAAAGAAGAACTTAAGGTCGATTCTCTTGATGAAGATAAACTGATGGAGAAATACTTGAGATATGATGAACCGGAGCGTCTAGCTGAAGGGCGCCGCCTCATTGCTGAGGCCATGGAAGAAGAGAGACTGAAGTCTAAACAAAAAACCATTCTCAAAGCTGGTTCCTCTTCTTCTGCCCCTGCAACCTCCGAAGTAGAGGGGTATGATCCCGAAAATCCGGGAATTCCTCGAACAACCCTGCTATCCCCTATTCCTGAACTAACCCCAGAGGTAGTGGTCACCCCCGCTGATAAGTCTTCGGAAGGTATCGCTATCTTTTCTCCTCAATTTGCCAAAGCTATTTCTACCTTTCGCCATGTGATTGAACAAACGATGAGAGACCCTTTGTTTTCGCCTGAGTTGATAACCGTTGCTTCTCATTCTGTAGGTGTTGAATCATCCAAAAAGACAGATGTAGCTCAAGGAGCTGTCGCTGGGACAAAGCCCGCTGATAGGGCCAAAGAAGGGGAAGACAAGGCTGCTTCTATAGACTTGGGGGAAGGAAGTGAGCCAACTAAGGTCACCACTCCCCATGATGAAGAAATGATAGCAGCTTTAAAGGACGACGGAGGAGACGGGGGGCATGAAGAGGAACCGGAAGTTGCAATAACTGGGGAGTCGAAAAGCGCTGATGACGTTACCTTGGCTGCCATGAAGGCTGATCAAGATAAGCGCTTGCAATTAAAGGCCGAAGAACTAGACCCTGAGGTCCTCAAGCCCCTCGCAGTCGTGGATGCGGGATCAAGGTTAGTTGTTAAGCTCTCAACTAGATCTATTACAGAAGAACTTGCTAAAAAATCTTCTCTTGATTCCAGTGCCCCGCCCTCCGGGAAGAAGTCTACTGACTCCAGTACCGCATCTTCAGGGAAAAAGAAATCAAAACGAATCTTGACTGAAGCCGAGAAGGAAGCAAAGGATGCGGAGAAAGCCGCCAAGAAATCCAAGGCTAATTCCAAATCTAAATAGTGGATTGCCCTGTATCTTTTTAGCATCTTTGTGAACCAATAATTGCTGCTACAAAAGCAGCTCCTGCACTTTCTTTTTTTTTTAGTTATCTCCCTGTACAAATTCATTCATTTGTAAATAAAAATAATTCACTTTTTGCAATGTTTATTTGTTAGTAGTTCTGCACTTATGTAAAAATGCATGTCTACAGTTGTGAAACGAAACTGTGGAGGGGGAAATATGTGTATGCATATGTGTCCCCAGTCAATTTCCACAAGTTATTCAATGCTTAACCAAGCAATCTGAATGCTCCCAATTCTCTGACGGGATAGCACTTCTTGTATCGCCAGTATCTGTCGTTTTTTCTGGCCTTTCTTTTATACTCTCCCTCTTTCTCTTGAGAGTTAGGGTTCGAGTTCAGTCATCTGTTTATTCCCCGGTCGTTCAACGGGGAAAGACTTCTTTCTCGGCGCTCAGTCGGAGACGCCTTTATACTCTCTTTCTCTCTGGAAAGTTAGAGTTAGGAGGAGAATTTCTTTTTCAGCGCTCAGTCGGAGACGCTTTTATACTCTCTCTCTTTCTCTGGAGAGTTAGAGTTAGGAAGAGAATTTCTTTTTCAGCGCTCAGACGGAGACGCTTTTATACTCTCTCTCTTTCTCTGGAGAGTTAGAGTTAAGAATGTCGTTTTCTCATTCTTTTATGTCTTATTGCATAAATAATCGTTGTGTTTCTTTTTATGTCTAAACTGTTTTCAACCTTTTTAGGCTCTGAGTTATTCTGTATTTTATAATCACAACAGAATAACTGATGAATGTAAATGCATAAAAGTAAATAACACACAATATTTTTATAGTGGTTCAGCTAAGTCGTAGCCTACATCCACTTTATAGTCCTTTATTCATATCATCAGATTTTCCCAAGACAAGGTGTGCCTTATTTCAGAGTTCACAGGAAAGATAACAAAAAGTACAACATTTCTAATCCAAATATCGCATTAAGTGTTGGGCATTCCATGCTCGAGGGACTTCTTCGCCATCTACTGTCGTTAACTTGAAGGTTCCTTTTTCAAGTTTCCGTTGGATGACAAAGGGTCCTTCCCATTTTGGGCCAAGGTGAGGAAGGGATGGAAAAACTCTCTTTAGCACCAAATCTCCTGGTTCAAAAGTTCTGAGGCGAACTTTTTTGTCATAATAGCGTGCCATCTGACGCCGATGTCTTGCTGCACGCAAGTCTGCTTCGTCCCTTTTCTCTTCGATTTCATCAAGAGACTCAAGTAAGAGCGCCCGATTCGTCATTGGGTCATAATACGTCACCCTGTGGGAAGGAACTTCCAGTTCAACTGGAATTATTGCTTCTGAGCCAAAGGAGAGAGAGAAAGGGGCATGACCGGTGGCTGTCTTAAATGTTGTTCGATATGCCCACAAAGCTAGGGGCAATTCATCAACCCACCTTGCCTTTGCACGCTCTAATCGCTTCTTGAGGATGGATTTTATTACCTTGTTTATTGCCTCTACTTGCCCATTCGATTGCGGATAGGCAACTGCAGTATATCGTTTGTTTATCTTATACTTCTGGCAAAAACTTCTGAATTCAGTGCTATCAAATTGGGTCCCGTTGTCAGTAATAATCGTCCTTGGGATCCCGAATCGCCATATAATATTTCTGACCACAAAACTTATCACCTTTCTTGTTGTGATCTTAGTCAAGGGCTCAGCTTCCACCCACTTCGTAAAATAGTCCACGGCTACTATTGCATACTTAGCTCCTCCTTTAGCAATTGGTAAAACTCCAATGATATCAATTCCCCATGTGGCAAATGGCCAAGGACTCACCATCGATTTAAGCTGGGTTGACGGTGCCCTGGGGATTTTGGCGAATCTTTGGCACTTATCGCAGCGTCGTGAATAATCAACTGCATCTTTGTTGATCGTAGGCCATAAGTATCCGTACCGCAATATTTTCTTTGCTAAAGTTTGACCTCCTGTATGATCTCCACACTCACCTTCGTGTACTTCTCTTAGTACACGCTTGATGTCGTCGTGTGCTATACATCGTAACAGGGGCATAGAAAATCCTTGTCTATAGAGAGTATCATCTTGTATGACATATCTGGTAGCTTTGCGAACTACAGCTCTTTTCTCACTCTTCTTCGATGGGAGTGTCCCATTCTTAAGGAAATTCTTAATTGGAGTCATCCATGACTCCTTCTCTGGTTCCGCTTCAAAAGCGAATTCAATTTCCATTGACTCAAAGCTTGGCGACTCCAACGTTTCAGTTGGAATTACTTCAATCTCATCTGGATTGTCGGAACTAGCCAGCTTTGCCAGCCTATCCGCTTTCTGGTTTTCAACTCTGGGAATATGTGTTATGTTGTACCGCTCTAAGCTATTCAATAGCTCTTTCACTTTCTTGAGGTAGGCGATAAGTCGAGGTCCTCGAGCCACGAACTCCTCTCGTACTTGACAAACAACAATCTTAGAGTCACAAAATATGTCCATCATTTTTACTCCAAGGTCTTTAGCAAGTTTCAGCCCGGCAATCAGGGCTTCATATTCAGAGTCATTGTTAGTTGCCGAAAATTCTAATCGCAGGGCGTAATATAACGACCGTCCCTCGGGAGTGACTAAGACAATTCCAGCTCCGGACCTTCGGTCATTTTTAGCTCCATCTGTATATAATTTCCACGGATTCATCTCTAGCTCATCCTCGGATTTAACCACTCGGTCATTGATTATTTCCTCCTCTGGAATGGTGAACTCCGCAATAAAGTCTGCTAGAGCTTGCCCCCTGATTGACTTTCGTGGTTGAAAATTCAAATCAAACTGGCTTAGTTCTATGTTCCATTTGATCAACCTTCCCGATGCTTCGGGTCTCTGCAAATACCTGCCTTAAGGGCTGGTCGGTGTATATGGTTATTGGATGGGCTTGGAAATAGTGGCGAAGTTTTCGGGATGCGATCAGGAGGCTGTAAGCGAGCTTCTCAATTTTTGGGTAATTGCGTTCTGCCGCTGCTAATTTCTTACTTACATAATACACCGGCCTTTGTACTTTGTCTTCTTCTCGAACCAGAGCCGTGCTGACAGCATGAGCCGAGACTGCCAAATAAACAAATAATTCTTCGTGATCTACAGGCTTTGATAAAATCGGCGGTTTCTCTAGCAGTTCTAACAGATTTTGAAAGGCCTCAACACAATCCGGAGTCCACTGGAAGTTCTTCTTTCCCCTTTTTATCAAATCAAAAAACGGAACACATTTATCTGTGGCTTTGGAGATGAATCTACTCAACGCCGCTACTTTCCCTGCCAGACTTTGGACGTCTTTAATTCTCCTCGGTTGTTCAATGTTTCTAATCGCTGCTATCTGGCTAGGGTTGATTTCAATTCCTTGGGAACTCACAATAAAGCTAAGGAACTTTCCCGATGCCACTCCAAATGAGCATTTCAGAGGATTCAATTTCATCCGATACTTTCGCAAGATGCCAAACATTTCCGCTAAGTCTTGCGTACGACTGGAAGACTGCTTTGATTTGACAAGCATATCATCCACATAAACTTCCATAGTTTTTCCTATTTGATCATAAAACATTCTATTCACCAAGCGCTGATAAGTAGCTCCAGCGTTTTTTAACCCGAATGGCATTACAACATAACAATATAGCCCCAAATTCGTAATGAAACTCGTATGCTCTTGGTCTGGTACGTGCATAGGAATTTGGTTGTATCCAGAGTATGCGTCCATGAAAGAAAGAAGTTCATGACCTGCTGTCGAGTCTACAAGCTGGTCAATCCTGGGAAGTGGGAAACTATCTTTCGGGCAAGCTTTATTTAAATCTGAAAAGTCAATACAAGTCCGCCACTTTCCGTTTGGCTTCTTTACTAAGACGGGATTCGATATCCAGTCGGGATATGTCGAATCTCGAATAAATCCATTCTGCTTCAACTTCTCTACTTCCTCTTTGAGAGCAGCCGACCTCTCTGGGCCCAGCATGCGTCTCTTTTGCTTCACAGGTGGATGCTTCGGATTTACATTCAATTTGTGACTTATAATGGATGGCGATATCCCATACATGTCAGCATGGGTCCAGGCAAACACGTCCAGGTTTGCCTTCAAGAAGTCCGTTAGTTCTTTAGCTCGACATGGATCCAATTGAGAACCAATTTTCAAAACTTTTGTCGGATCAGCTTCATCAATGGGAATTTCCCCTGTCGCTTCATTAGGAGTTGCATTCCTAGCCTCTGGTTCCTCGTCTTTTCTAGGATCCAGGTCTTCAGGTGTTCCTTTGGGCAACTCCTTTGGGGTCAATTTCTCTAATTGCTATGCCGAGTCCCCTTTTGAGGGAGACGAGGCATCCTTACTCTCAACGTCAAGTCCTTTCATCAACATTTTTAACTCGGCCACATAACAGGCCCGTCCGGAAACCTGATCCCCTCTCATTACTCCAGTTCCGGCTTCGGTAGGGAACTTAAGTAACAGACACCAAGGGGCGATACAAACTCTAAATTCAGCGAGGGCAGGTCTCCCCAAAAACGCGTTATAAGGCGAATCTACGTCCAATACTACGAACTGAAGCATTCGCACTCTTCTACGTTCTCCTTGCCCCAGGGTCACGGGCAACTCTATGTATCCCAGGGGGGCTGTCGACGCCCCGTTGAAGCCTCTAATCCATCCTTCACAAGGCTTCAGATCTTCGGACTCAAGCTTCATCTGATCAAATGACTTCTTGAACAAAATATTAACGGAACTTCCGTTGTCTACTAATACCTTATGGACCAAGGCCGGCCCAATGGTGGTAGTAATAACCAACGGACCATTGGTGGGTGATTGTATCCCAGTATTGTCTTGGCTTCGAAATACCACGTCGTCGAACATGGTCTTCTGTTGTTTTATGGGGGCGACATCTTCCAAATCATCACCTTCATTCACGTCTAGATGCTTGGCAGCATTCACATATTGTTCCATTGACCTAAAACTTCGGATTGCCGGGTGAGGTCCGCCTACAATGGAGTTGATGACAATTCCTTTACCTTTCTGCTGCGCGGTAGGCTTGGGAGCAGGTAGGATTTGTTTTGGAGCCTGCTCCCCTTGCCCCCTGTCCCTCGGGGCAACCTTGTACTCATCCAACTTTCCTTCACGCAGCAGCTTCTCAATTACATCCCTCAAATGCCGACATTCATTGGTCGAATGCCCATGAGTTCCGTGAAACAAGCAAAATTTCCCTGTCGCCATTTCTTTCTCGGTCGAATCACGAGGTGGCGGTCTTTTGTACTGCAACACATTGTACGTATCCAGGTAAATATTTTCCAGGGTGTCATTCAATGGTGTATAATTCTCGTAGTTCTGGAATCGGGGCCTTTTGTTTGGGTCACTTCCCCTATTTCTGTTTCTTCTATTACCGCTCGAATTACGGTTATTGTTGTTGTTGTTTCCCCCACTTCCAGTATTGCTGTTTCCACCCTTGTTTCCTACATTTACTTCAACCTTGCCAGAATTCTCCCCCGACTGCTTCACGGCGATATTACTCTGCACATTCTCCTTTGAAGCCGTCTCAGACTTTCTCTTTCGGTTTGCCCTGGCCTCCTCTCGCCTTAAATAAATATCGGCTTTTTCGTAGAATATCTCCCTTGTGGGGGGTGTCTTCCCAGAAAGGTAGTCTCCAAACTCAGATTCAGGATCGACTCCTTCCTTCAATGCCATCAGAATAGTGGGCTCATGCGGGTCACTGACCTCAGTTACAGCTTGGTTAAAACGATCAAGATATGCCCTTAAAGATTCTCCTGGTGCCTGTTTGATTCTCGATAATTCAATAACACTTTTGGACTTTCGGGCATGTAGTCGGAACTGGTTCATGAAACGCTCGCTTAGTTCCTTGTAATTAGAAATCGAACGAGGAGGAAGTCGGGTAAACCAGAACAATGCCACATCTTCTAGGTAGATTGGGAATGCTTTGCACTTCACTTCATCTGGGGCAGCAGCAGCATTCATGAGCCACGAATACCTCATCAAATGCTGTCCCGGATCAGTCCTTCCGTTGTACTTGTCCATTTGTGGCAAGTTAAAGCGTCGGGGAAATTGGAAGTCGAGGATATCGTCGGTGAAGGGAGTATGGCTTCGCTCAATGCCATAGTCTTCATTTGTATAATTCCGGCTCTCGGACATAAGTTGGCGAACCATTGCCTGTACATCAGCATTAGTTAGGGGCCGCTCAGGTTCCCTGGCCCTAGTATCCGAGTTCCTTCTGGGCTCTTGCTCAGGAGATGCTCTTCTTCTTCGAGCTGCCTCCGCTCGATTCCGTTCCCTGCGTTCCCGGTCGTTCTCGGGAGGAGGGGACTGGAGTCTTTGCCCCCGAATGGGGTCATTGTTTCCTAATGCTCATGCGATATCCTCACGAGATCCCAAAGATCCAAATGTCAGCTGCTCCACGTTCTGAGGTCGCTCGAGTGGCCTTCGTTCACGGGGCCTCTCTTCCTCGAAAGATGAAGATTGATCTACTGGTGTGTGACGAACCGGTGATGGAGTTCTCTGTCGACGGAGTTCACTAATCTCCCGACCCATGAGCCTCTTATTTTCCTGCATCATGAGATTAGTGCGCTCGTGAACTTTCATGGCTTCCCTTGTGCTCTCAAGCATGTCAAGCAAGCGCGAAAAATCTCCTTGAGTGATGGGCGCAGATGGATTGACCTGATCACCAACCCTGGCAGCTGGAATTGGAGCATTCGTAGGGACTCGAGTAGAGGTTCCAGCTTCACCAAGCATCGGGTCGGGTCGGAGGTAAGAGGTCGGGTCGGATCGGAGCTGGGGTGCCTGGTCGGATCGGTACGCAGCGAGCAGCTCGGGTCGGTTCAGATTGGGGGAATGCACTGCTTCAGAGTCTCCTACCCGGATCGGATCGGAGCTCTCCCCCTGCTGTCGGCTCGGATTTCCTACATTGGTTCTTCCTGCTGCTGAACTCTGCCCCCGAGACCTTGTTACAACAGCATTTTGCTGATCTTCGCCAGCTCCATTTCCTCGAACAGACTGAACTTCCTTGCCTTTTCCTTTGGCCATGAGTCTTTGACAATCACTTCAACGAATGTAAAAAAGAGGAGAAACTTAAGGATTCACTTCTTTGAACTCAACGGTCCAAAAAGTAGAAAGAGATCCCGGAAAATAAAGAATTTAGATAAGGATTCTCAGTGAAAGCACCAAAATGTTAGTCCCAAAAGTGGTTCTAACACCCAAATTGATTAAAAGCAAATAAGATGAGATAAAAATAATAATGAACATACAGGATTTATAGTGGTTCGGCGAAGAAATGCCTACGTCCACTTATCTTTCACTATATTCAATAATTCAGTTTCAAATACAATGTAAGATTCACTCAATTCCACTCACAACTCACTTTTGTTCACTCAATTGACAAAAACAAAAAATGAAAGATGATTTGGATTTTCCGGGAGTAATGGAGTTCGGATTATGGAGGTGGTTGAATTCTCAAAGTGCTCAAAAAAGATCCTTCTCTTTGTCTCCAGACGGGGTATTTATAGGTGTGAATTTGCCTGAAACTTGATCCGGGTCGGGGCCACATGTCATCCATCCCACTATCTTCGGGTTCGGATGAACTATTATGTTGACAGCGCATCAAAGGAACTAACGTTATGGGTAGGAACTGGTCATAGCCGGTCCGGATATCCAGGCGATTTTGCAGGAGAATAACGTGGAGCATGGGTTCGGGTCGGAGACGCGCAGATAAGGGGTTCGGATCGGGATACCCGATCCGAACCAGATTGGCTTAGGTGCGATGCTCTCTTCTTCTCTAATCTGCTCCGCTCCGATCCATTTTCGTGGCAAACAGGTGGTTTTCCGATCCAATCGAGATTTAGTTGCCCTCCGATCCGATTAGATATGCCTTACCAATTTACTCAACAGGAGTTCACCGATCCGAACTGAGGACTCTTTCCGACCCGAACCGATGGTTTGCTCTGACCCGATCCGAACAGCTGCTGCTATCTAATCTATGTTGTAGTGTCTTCTCCAATCCGAACCGAAGTCTTCTAATTAAAAATGCCCTTCAATGTTTGGTTTCTTGACTTTGTGTTGCCTAGTTCACAAAGTAGGCTAACATTTTGCCCCTCAAAGGATGCTTCTTGTTGTATACGAAGCGTGCTTTGATGTCGTTTGAAATGCTAGTCCTTGAATCAGAACAGTCAGAAAGTCACTTCTGTTCGTTTGTGAAGATGCGTTGCTTCATGAAGACATGTCTCTTATTGCTTATACATATGTCGTGAAACACTTGATTCATTTTCTTCATTTTTGAGTCAAGTCCAGAAGTCCTTCTCAACATATAGTATTCTTCTCAAGTATGTTCTTTCCTAGTTTTTCTTTTAAATCCAATTCGAATGCTAGAGGAGTGCACAGATTTCTACCCGGTTCGGTGGCGCGACCCGGTTCGGTGTCCGACTCGAGCACCTTTTCTTCCTGTTTCGCTTTGCACTGGGTTGATGGGCCAGAAGTTGTGGGCGGGCTTGGACTCGGTCCGAACGGAATAAAACACGGGGAATACAAAGAGCCATCTCACGTCTTATATAAACTCGATCACCCAAACTTTTCTACCTTCTTTACTCCCACAATTCTTGTTCTCCTAGTTTTACACCGAAACCCCACTTCCTAAAAAATCTAAAAACTCCAAACTCCTCGTTTCAATCTTCGAATAAAACATCTAGGTATTTTAAATCTTCGATTATTTATGTAATAACTGATTTCAACTAGAATTTGCGTTTAAATCGAGCGATTGGAGCGTGGTGTTTGTTGAACTCTGACGCCTGGGTCTCCTCCACCGTTTGTCATCGTCGTTGATGGTGTCTTCGCCGCCTCGAGGTAGCAATGGGGGTCATTGGGATCCAGCGTTAAACGTTCAAGCACGTACACATAAACACTTAACTTCGTTTGGGTCTAGTGAAATTTGAAGACGAGAAAGGGGAGAATAGAAATTGGGTTCGGTTCGGGTAAGGAAGTGCTGAAGCAGCGGAGGTGAGGACAAGTTCATACGTTAGGATCGGGTCGGAATGAAATGTGATGTGGAGAAAGCCATGCTGGCCCGACCAGGTCGGATTGGAGGAAGAGATAGAGAAAGGAAAAGGACGTATGGATCCTTTTGTCTGCTGAACCGCTCTGAATGCTTATTCCGATCCGGTTTTAAACTGCCAAACATGAACGTCTTCTCCGAACCGAACAATGCGCAGACCCGAGCCGATCCCAGCTATATGCACATCCGATCCGAACCCAACAATAAGCACGCCCTACCCGAACTGAATGATATGCATATTCCGACTCAAAGCACAAGACTTTATCCAACCAGGGTTAATCAATGTCTGACATAATCTTCAACTTAATGAACAGTTAGGATAGTGCCTTATGAACGTAAACGATCATCAAGATTTATCCTGAACATCGCTGCTCCATTAGAATTTCACATTATTCTTTTAAGTGTTTTTCTTCTCATGTTTTGCGCACACCACACACACTTTAGCTCACACACATGCACAGGGGGGCACGGGATAATTTACTCTAATCTGTGCTATTGCTTCTTCAATAGTTCTATGACAATGAGGCCTAGACGCTCTTCCCGTCTAGCTGAGAGGAAAGAAGCCCCGGAAACTTCTAACAAAATCACTCTTGAGGATATATCTTCTTCGTCTGATCCGGAATGGGACAGTGAGGGTCCTGACTACGGGGTTGGAGATTGAGAAAGCAACGAGGCGTCTTCGGAGAATGAGGTTTCTCTGGGTTTTGAGGAGGAAGGAGGGATTGGTGACAATCGAGCACCCGATGAATTTGAATCAGCCATCATACTGGAATCACCCTCGGACTCCGTTGAATCAACAATTGACAACGATCGACTTGTTCGAATTTGCCTAAAATACGGGATAATGAAAAGGGACACTCTAGTGCCCTCACGCTCTGACCGTCCCCACAACCCTCCAGAAGGATATATGACGGTCACTCGATTGATGTGCATGGTTGGTGCCATTCCTCCATTCTCTCCATTCATTGTTGATTTTTTAAGGCAAATGCGGATTGCCCCCATGCAATTGCATCCCAATTCATATGCCTATTTGCACACCTTGTACATAGCATATCGTGAAATCCTAGGCATAGAGCTCACGTTCGATGACGTTCACTTCTTCTATAATTTCAAGCATCGGACTCGAGAGACTCCATCCTTCTGCTACTTTGAATCAGTCCCAAAAAGGAAGATAATCTCTGCACCATTTAGCAGTAAAGCTGCAGATTCCAGACTAGAATGGTTCTACATAAAGCAACAGTCTGGATGCGCCAGGAGATGGACAAAATCAAGTAAAGCGTTGATTTTCGAAATCCGGACTCTATACACTTGAATCATCATCCTGACGTGTTTTCCTTTTTGTTTGCAGTCGACAATCCCAAACAGATATCAGATCAGGTGTTCTTTAATCGGATGCACCGACTTCTTAATGGCGATCAAAAATTCTTGACTATCGACGAGGTCCTTAAAGATGAATACCTTCACTTTCATGGGCTGTTGTCTGTTTTTCGTAGCATTGGACATGGGACGGTTCCATACGCGTACATTCCTCCAGTGGAGGTAGTCCCAGAGACAGGAGAAGGCTCAGGAATTCCTACAGCGCCTCTTCACACTTCACCTTCTCCATCTTCTACGCAAGATGATGAATTGGCTAATCTGGCCGAAAAGCATCGTGAGGGGTATATTGCCCCCGAGGAAACTACCTCTCTAGACAAATCAAAATCCTCCCAAGAGTCGCCACTTCATGTTTCCGAAGGGGATGTTCCTAGCACTGATGAGCACATATTTCAGGGTTTGGGGGATCTTCCCTTACCTGAGACTATATATACTTCAGAGGATTTCAGGAAGGATCCTTTAGTCTTCACCTCTTCTGAAGACACTACCCCCGCTAAGGCCAAGGAGCCTGCCCGCACTAGTCTAGCTTCAGACTCGGGTTGGTTGGGGGGAAACACACCACTTAGGATGCACTTTACACCACAGCATTTGCGTTCGTTGCACTTCTTTCTCCATGAATCCATTAATTCTAAACTTCGTTCTAGTTATTAGATACGGCACATGGACTATTTATTTCCACACGGAAATGGGGTGACGGGAATTTATTCTCTAGAGTGATTATCAATACATGCTCCCCCGTAAACACCAGAATATATCACTATAAATATGTGAATGCTTTTTAGGATTTATTGGGTACCTAATACGGCCCAATAAATTTCCAAACCCCTCCCCGTACAAAGGAGGTTATGGCGAAATTTTTCGAAATATTAAGGCGTTAGTGAATTATTTGAAGTGAAAACAAAGTTGAAAATATAGAATGAGCTATAGTTGAAATTATAGAATGAACTATATTTATATATATAAATATAATTTAAAAGGAATAGAGGCTGTGCAGTTCGTGTTTCGGAATCGTAATTTGAAACGATTAGTGCGAGAAATCCAACCATCGGATTTTCCCGAAACCGCAACCGCTGGGTTCGCCTTCGAAATATCTTCCCAATGGCACTAACCTTGTAAAAATCCAACGGTTGGATTGTCCGGAATGTTTAATTCTAATCTGAAGAAAAACAGCGCCAGAATCGTTTATATTTATATATAAATATAAATATAATTAAATTTAATCGAATAACGACGCTGCAGTTCGAATTTTGAAACCGTAACTTCAAACGACTAGTGTGGGAGATCCGACCGTCGGATTTTCACGAAACTGGAACCGTTGTGTTCGCTTTGGGAATATCTTCCCACTGATGTAGACTTTGTAGAAATCCAACGGTTAGATTTTCCGATATGTGTAAAACAAATTAGGGGAAAAACAGCGCCAGTGCCACGGCACGACCTGAAACGTCGTTTAATTAAATATGGCCATTTTTAAATAAATAAAAATGGCGAAAAATCGTTATAAAATATTATAAGAAACATAGATTGCAAATAAACCAATTGGGCTTGAATTGTTTGATGTTTGATGGTTGTATGTGTTTGACACGAAAATAACACTAAATAACTGAAAGATGGATGTCGAATACTATAACCATAGAAAGAATCGATTTAAATTCTAATGACGTGAATTATTTGAAAAGGCCGAGCTAACCCTCATTTCAAATAATTTATCGAGCGATTCGAATTAGAAAATGCAAAGACGATTCAATACCAACGATCTTCGTATCGGTTGGATGGGCACTATTGAGGTTCCTGACCGGAGTAGCTACCGGAAGGGGACGGATGTAGTAGCCGTCTGAACGTATGTGTTGATTGTACGGATTTGCGAGGAATTGATGCCTCCGGTTTCGTTCAGACCCAGAACGGACTTGTAAATGGACTGTGTGTCTGACATTGGATTTTGTTCTATACAGATTGATCTCTGTTAAATATATATCTGCTTGGCGGCGGAGAATTTATTCTTTTGCTTAACGCCCTTCTCTGAGACGTACGAGCTCAGAGGTTATATATAGATGGAAATCAATCGTATGGAGTGGACTGCCTATGTGGCATGCCAAGATGTTGTGATCAAGGCTTCTGTTGCAAAGCAAAATCTTGTGGATGATGATCAAAGCAAGGTCTACGTGACCTAGCTTTGTGTATTTCGTAGATTCGCGAGCCTCACACCCCGGTATGAGTTAAAAACGAGATACGGACTACAGGGAGAGCACGACGTTTCTTTCTAGCTATGGTGGTGTCAGTGACTTACCAGCCCTGACATATATATCTACTTTTCACCTTTGTGGTTTTTGGAATGCGAGGCGCCTCGATTATAGGTCTGTAAGGACCGGGAAACGTGTGTTCAGGAATACTAATCCTCTAACGTAAGTGAGGACCGGCCCTGAAGCATCCAGGGGTTACCCAGAGTGCGTAGTCCTGAGGCATTTGCTAGAGTGTCTCGAAGAGGAGAGGAGCTTGCCCCTTGCCTCGATTCATGACGGAAATCCAATTTCCAATACGAAATAATGGATTCGATTGTAACTTATATATGGCGACATAGTGGCACGGGACGCTCATGTCACCTATGATTGATATTTATGATGATATTCGCTTTTGAAACATATATGCACTAGTAATAATATCAAATGATTTTGATTTATACGTATCAAGCATATTTGGCTATTATAAGGTAAAACTCTATCCTCCGTCTTGCGTTGCATTGTGTGATGGGACATGAGTCTTATAATGGCTTCATTCTTTCTAAAAGCATTGAGTTGTTTTAAAAGAATTTACTTTGTTTTAAATGCACTAGTAATCACTGGAGTAAACCCGTTCCGCGAAAGCGGCGTGGTCCTATGATTTGCTATTACTATTGTTTAACTATTAAATAGATTTCTCATACCAGTCCCCATGACCGACTCGTTGTTTGTTTCACTTTGCAACCGCGGGTGCCCTTATTTTCAGACGGGCAGCCTAGTACACAGGTGACAGGTTGTTTTTGGCTCTGCACTGCTGCATAGAGTGCATTTTTGGCTCATGGCGAGGCTCACTTCACAGAGACGACTTTGACTTTCCCCATTACTATACTTATGTTATGATTCCGCCACTGGCGATGCAGACTGATTTACTTTCCGTACTTCTTACTATATGTATATGTATTCCGCCTTCGGCGACGTAGACTGATACCCTTATTATGTCTCACTACATGTATGTATCCCGCCTCTGGCGATGATAACTGATCACTTTCCTTTTATTTACTAAGTTATATCCCACGCTATGCTATTCTGATGTTATTACATGTTGTCATTCCGCTGTCATATCCATGTAAATTTATTCTATTTATTGTTTCTGCTATTATCTGTACTCTGCTATGATGATTAATGTGTTATTTCCCTATGATTATCCTTAATACCGCCCCTCGGATTTTGGGATCGTCACAGTTGGTATCAGAGCTTTGGTTAACCTTAGTTCCGGGATCTAACACATTAAACACCTCGTCAGAATAGAATCAGTAGTGTTCTAATGCGAGTAGCTCATTAGAGATAGGATTAACAATGTCCAAGAATGAGATAAGCAGATTAGCAAAACAATTTGATCAGTACATCATCATTATCTTTCCTTATATTCCCCTGCTTTATCATTTATGAAAATTATCAAATCTGTGAGCTTGACTCTTTTCTTGCTTATACAGTTCTCTTAGATGGCTACACGTGGAGCAGCAGCTAGAGGAGGCCGTGGAGGCCGAGGAGATGCAGCAGGAGGACGGGGGAATATCCCCGTAGTTGAGGAAGGCCCTATTGTTCCGCCACCAGCACCCGAAGACTTTGAGCTTGACAAAGTAGCAAAGAGGTACAGAAATCTTGGGGGAAAACCTTTTACTGGCACTGGTACAGTGACCGAGGCTATAGCTTGGCTGAAGACCTATGAGAAAATCTTCGAAGGCATGGGTATGGGAACCAACAATAAAGCACGACTTGGTATTTGGCTCCTTCAGGAGGAAGCAGAGCTGTGGTGGGATGCCATTACCTCAGAGGATGCAGCTGGTACTGTCAGAACTTGGGAGCAATTCAAAACTATGTTTAATGAGAAGTTTGTACCGGAACAGGCTCTAGAGAGGATGCGAGAGCAGTTTGCTAATCTACAGCAAGGAGATCTCTCTATTCAGGATTATCTAAATAAGTTCACTCAGTTGTCGCGCTATGCTCCAAAGCTGATTTTGACCAACAAAGCAAAGAACAAGAGATTCATATTTGGGCTGAAGCGCAAGTACCATGACAGAGCTATGAGCAACATCAAACTCTCCTTTTCAGAATTGGTAGAAATGGCTTGCAATTAAGAAGACATGGATGAAAGGCACGCTAGCCAAGACCGCGCCAAAAGCCAAGCTGGGAATAAGCGCAAGGCTACTTCAGATCAACCCTAATCTAGCATTACCGCGGCCGCTACTCCGAAACCTGCAAAAATCCCGAAAGGAAATTGCTACAACTGCGGGAAGCCAGGTCACTTTTCTAATGTATGCAAAGCCCCGAGGAAGCCAAAGGCCAATGACTCAGCCGAATGCTACAACTGCCATAAGAAGGGGCACTATAGCAGGAATTGTCCTCTGAAGCAGAATGCACAAGTGGCTCATGTCTATGACGGGAAGACCCCGCCAGCTACCACCGATGGATCAGGTAAACCCGACGTCTTAGGAGGTACCCTTACTATTAAAAATATTCCTGTTTTTGTACTTTTTGATACTGGTGCATCACGTAGCTTCATATCTGGTAACCTTGTTCACAAATTAAAATTGAAACGAATAATTCTAAAAGAAGCAATTAAGGTTCAAAACCCGACAGGAGGTTCTGTTAGTCTCAGTTTATACTGTAGAGTGCCTGTAACACCCCGCCTCCGCCTGGGTGACTCTTGCAAGCACTCTTACTTTGGAGGGGCGTTTGAATCAGGTAAACATGCATAGTGATATATCAAGGCAGAACAAGAACATATGTATATATGTAAACAGAGTAAATAACATAGATGCATAGATAAAACAGCGGAAGATTTTAAACCATTTCAAAACAAGTCTGGTACAACATCATGTCAATTTTCCAAATAAACAAGTCTAGAAACATAAAACTGGAAGCTGAAAAGGAAAATATAAAGTAGCTATCCCCAAAGTGGAAAACCATAGCAAGCTCAAGTCCCAAGGCATACATGAGCTATCCAAGAAAAGCAGCTAAAATCCAAGCTAAGTACCGGTATTCCCACCCTGTAAACCTTGGGGGGGGGAACGAAAGAAAAGAGGCGAAAGAAAACAGGTCAGTCAAAAAGACTGAGTAAGCCCTACTACAATCAATGTAAACTGGTAAAGTTAACTGGCATGAGCAGCAGGGATGAACATAAGGATAACAACATATTAGAATGATGATTAACCAACAAGGTAGATAAAGGTGTCATCGCATAATCAGGATTAAGGTTTTGCACCACAGGTGTACTAGCAAACTAACATGACTTGAATAAACAAGTATTGATCCCACGGCCCAAGCTTTGGCCCAATAACATGAAGTGACCCTCATACGAGGTCCAATAACATGAAGTGACCCTACCACGAGGTCCAACCAAACGGTCTAGTCGATCGGCTCCCTAAGCCAAACTCGTCACGTGTTGGTGTCAATACGGCCCAAACATGATTGTAGTCGAACTGTGCCGGGTCCACCCATCGGGTGTATCAAGCCCTAGGGTGTCAACCCCTGGACACCATAAACATGAGTGCACAGTCTCGATCTACTGGTACCCGTGCATGTTTTCTCCGGCTACGGACTATGTGCACGACCAGAGTCCGCCCGGAACTACACCGGCGTACCACCCGGCCGTCGTTTATTGGTCGCTTACCTCCAGCCCAGTAATCGTGCCCCCTCCCTAGCCTAGTCCCTAGGGTCTTAATGATACAAACTTGGGATTACTGATGGAGTGGGCCCCATTGCTAGGATTTTTCTAATGGGTTAAGTACGGTTTAACCCCTTGCTAATCATGGATTAACTTGGTTAAGTGTAACGATGAGTTCACGACTTAACCCCGATTAATTTTCCAAGCCCAAATTAGTTAAGTATTAAATGGACCATGACTTAACCCTAATCATGCGGCATTAATTAATTAATGCGCCTTAACCTCTCACATTAGACTTTGTTGGGGTTACTAGTTAAGCCGGGCGGGTCCGGGTAGCTTTACACCACAACTTGGTCTAACCTCGGGTTCAAGGTACAACATGACCAACTTCTCACATTGGGTCCTATTGTTTGTAGCAACTAGTTAGGCCGGTCGGTTCCGGGTAGGTTTACGCTACAAACTCAACCCAACCTCGAGTTGGCCACACTTATCTTCTCTAAGTGTCATGTCCATCATGTTTCCAAAACATGTTACAAGTTTTCAAGCAATTGGGTAGACCTAACTTAATAGGAAAATTCCCAATGGGTAGACCTAACTTAATAGGTAAATTCCCAAGCTTATGTTTTTATGTCTTTTAAGTTTACCCAACCCCAAACGCAATCCCATCGCTTACATATCGCAATAGCGCATAAAGGATAGAAAGAGGGAACTTGGCATAATCATGACATAAAAGTGTTGAAGCCACAAGTTCAACATGGTGGCATATGAAATGTTCATGTGTTCATACCCTTGCATATTACATTTTTAGGCCCCAAAAGCATGCATAGAACCAAACTTGGCATATTGGTGATACATGGTGTTAAATGACATGTAAAAATGGCCATAAGTTCGCATTTAGCCTCACATGCAAGTTATCATAAAGGATATGATAACTTACATGTTGCCAAAATGCAACCTTAAGCATAAAGCTTGAAGCTTTATGTTCACATACTCAAGATAAGCTTGCATAACATGATAGCATGAACAAAACGTTCAACCCAAACTTGCATAACATAACTTGCATATCATATGACAACTTGCATATCAAACTTGCATAACATAACTTGCATATCATATGACAACTTGCATATCAAACTTGCATAACATAACTTGATGAACTTGCATATCACATCATAGTAAACTTGCATAACACATCATAGTAAACTTGCATAACACATCGTAGTAAACTTGCATATCATACATTTAACTTTAGAGTTTAAGTATGAAAGGAATAGGGCTTACAATGCTTAGGAAGTCACAAAAATATGACAAAGCCCTTATTAAACCCAAAATGCAAGCCAAACCCTTGAGCCAAAATGACCAAAACTCTTTCTTTATGATGCAAATAGAGAAACTTGACTTGAATGCAAGCTATTGATGATCATACAAGTTTAAAAACACTTGTATGCATGGAAAATCTCTTAAAAATTTATTTAGGAATTGTATGAAGAGAGTGGAGGCCATGAGAGGATTGATTTTGCCATAGTTTAGTTGCTAGAATGAATAATGATGATTTAGGGTAGGTTAGGGTTTTATTTATAGATTAGGCAAGTGTTTTAGGCCATAGGATTAAACCCTAGTTCCAATCTCAGCCCTCAAAACCGAATCTGGCCCCCAAGCTCAACACAATCTCTAAATGGTGCACCAGGCTAAACAGCCCGGCTGAGCCAAGTCGACAGCCAAGTCGACAGGGCTGTCGACTTGGTCCAACCAAGTCGACTCCCAAGTCGACAAGGCTGTCGACTTGGGTGTCCTGGCGGGAATTTTCCCGCCTGGCCCAATAATCCCAATTCCCAAATTCAGATTTGAATTTGAAATCTATTTTTACTTTGAAATTTTCAGAAAACTTCGTTGGGCCTTAATCGGGTCATACGGACTCCGATTTTTGAAAACTCGGACTCTATTTCGCGTATTTTTCCGAGACGAACGCAATGGCATAGCCCATTTCCCTTGATTCAGATTTTTGAATTAAATTTTGCCTCGATTTACGTTATTACAGGTTATTGAAAATACAGGTTGTTACATTCTCCCCTCCTTAAAGGATTTCGTCCCCGAATTCTTCAAGTTAGGAAGAACGTATCCTAACATCCAACATCCATCTACTCAAAACATCATCCACGAGCAATCATTGTCCTTACAAGATTCTAAATGTTGTATGAACATATGCAAAGGTGTGTGTATATGTACTTATCTAATGCAAATATCATCAATGCAAATTATGTTAGTGAAATGAATCCATATGTATGCAATTCCTAACATAATGTATAACGTCTATATGTGTGCACATAACATACATCCATATGCAACATCCATGTGATAACACAAAAATTTTCATCCATGAATAAGCATAAACACTCATGCATATGTAATATGAGGAGTGTGTGAGCCGATCTAGTGCCTAATCGTGTATAATGCATCCATGAGTAACCACTTGCAAACACTTGCAACCACTTGCAACCATCAAGCATAACATGTTTCAAACACATGTTTCATCCAAAGGGTTTCTACCTAAGGTTCTCATGACAAGATTAACACGATAAACTAGATAAATATGGATAGCAAAAAGAAAGATATGCTAACAAAGAAAAGAGATTGAAAGTGTGCCCTCAAAAAGGAATGGATAAAGCCCACGTATCTTCTCCTCGGTTTCCCAAGTTGCGTCTTCTTCGGCTTCACCCCATTGAACCTTCACCAACTTGACCTCTCGATTCCTTAGCTTCTTGGTCTTCGTCCCCAAGATACGAATCGGAGCTTTCCTCAAGGTAGCCTCTTTCTCTACTTCCACATCTTTCAGAACACTTGGCTCAACAACCTCTGCTGATTCATGTAAACACTTCCGGAGATGCGAAACATGAAAAACATCGTGTACTCCGGCAAGCTTCTCGGGCAACTTCACTCTATAAGCCATCTGCCCGATCCTCTCTATAATAGGGAATGGTCCAACAAACCTCGGTGCTAACTTCCCAACGGCTCCAAATCGGACCACATTCCGCAAAGGAGAAACCTTCACGAAAACCATATCCCCAACATCAAACTCCAAATCAGATCTTCGCTTATCAGCATAGGATTTCTGTCGGTCTTGGGCCGCTTTCATCCGTCTCCGAATCAACTCGATCTTCTCGGATGTATCTCCGATCATATCAGGCCCAAGTATAAGCTTATCTGTAGTCTCCCACCAACATGTAGGCGACTTGCGCGACATCCCATATAAAGCTTCAAATGGTGCCATCCCTATGCTTGCCTGATAACTGTTATTATATGCAAACTCAACAAGAGGAAGATGGTCTACCCAAGTACCACCAAAATCCAGAATACAAAGCCTCAATAGATCCTCGAGTACCCTATTCACCCTTTCGCTTTGGTCGTCCGTCTGTGCGTGATAAGCAGTACTTAGATTCAACCTCGTGCCCATGGCTTCTTGCAAGCTATTCCAGAACTGACTTGTAAAGATTGGGTCACGGTCACTGACAATACTAGAAGGGACTCCATGTAGTCTCACAATCTCACGAAGATATACAGACGCTAGCCAAGATGCGGTCCTCTTGCTCTTCACCGGAATGAAATGAGCACTCTTCGTAAGTCTATCCACAATAAACCAAATGCTCGTATTCCCTTTCCTTGACCTTGGTAGCCCATCGATAAAATCCATGGAGATACTCTCCCACTTCCATAGTGGAACGTCTAGATGATGCAATAGCCCACCGGGCTTCTTCGACTCGGCCTTAACTTGCTGGCAAATGATACATCTAGAGACAAACTCTGCCACATCCTTCTTCATCCCAGGCCAAAAGAAAATACGCTTCATATCTTTATACATCTTATCTCCGCTCGGATGTATAGTCAACTTAGAGCGATGCGCTTCCTCAAGAACTTTTCTTACCAAATCTTCTACCATCGGAACACATAACCTTCCGTCTCTTCTCAGCCAACCCTTGTCATCAATAGAATATCGAGTGAGATGACTAGACGCCTCTCCTCGAATCAGCTTATCCATAATCTCAACTATCTGAGGGTCCTCTCTCTGCGAAGCCCCAACTTGATCAAGAAGGGTAGGTCTGAGTTCCAGAGATGCCAAAGAACCGGTCATCGACTCAACCGCCAAAGAGAAATCAAAGGTTGCCACATACTCTAAATTCTTCATCTCAACGAATAGAGGACTCAGAGTCAACCTTTTTCTACTCAATGCATCAGCTACCACATTCCCCTTGCCAGGGGTATAAGCTATCTCAAAATCGTAGGACGCCAAGAATTCCATCCATCTTTGTTGCCTCAGATTCAGATCCTTCTGAGAAAAGAGATACTTCAATGACTTGTGATCGGTATAAAGCTCAAATCTTTCTCCCAGAAGATAACGGCGCCAAGCCTTGAGTGCATATACTATTGCTGCCAACTCTAAGTCATGAGTGGGATAATTCTTCTCATGCACCTTGAGTTGTCTACCGCCTAAGCATATCACTCTTCCTTCTTGCATCAGAACAGCTCCCAACCCCAGGCCACATGCATCGGTGTATACTGTAAATAACTTCCCTCCATCAGGCACAGCTAGAACAGGTGCTGATGTGAGAGCTCTCTTGAGCTTCTGAAAAGCAAGCTCGCATTCTATGCTCCAAGCAAAAACTAAATTCTTCTTCGTTAATTTAGTGAGAGGAGCGGAAATCTTCGCGAAGTCCTTGATGAACTTCTGGTAAAAGCCTGCAAGACCTAGAAAACTTCTTACTATGGTTGCATTCCTTGGAGTCTTCCAATCCTGAACTGCAACTACCTTAGCGGGATCCACCGCTAAGCCTTGCTTAGACACTATATGCCCAAGGAATCTAACTTCCCTTCTCCAAAAATGACACTTGGAGAACTTGGCCTTCAACTGATGCGCTCTAAGCGTATTCATCACCTCCACGAGATGCCTTGCGTGCTCTTCATCATCCTTAGAGAAGATCAGAATATCATCTACGAAGACCACGACAAACTTGTTCAAGAACTCCCTGAACACCCTACTCATCAAGTCCACGAAATATGCGGGTACATTAGTCAAGCCGAACGGCATGACAAGCCATTCAAAGAATCCATCTGGAGTTCTGAACGCAGTCTTGTCTATACTATCTTCAGCTACCCTGAGCTGATGGAATCCAGTAGCAAGATCAAGCTGAGATAAAACAGAAGCACCGACAAGCTGGTCAAAGAGATCATCAATCCTCGGTAACGGGTGTCTGTTCTTCTTAGTCAGCTTATTCAACTCTCGATAGTCAACACAAAGTCGGAGAGAACCATCTGCCTTGGTAGCAAATACCACAGGCGCTCCCCATTCAGATATACTGCGTCTAATGAAGTTCTTCTCAAGCAACTCTTTCACTTGCTTACTTAGCTCCCGCCTTTCATGCGGAGCCATGTGCCGAACGGGCAAAGAAACCGGCTTTGCATTATCCACCAGATAAATGCGGAAATCAATCTCTCGCTTAGGGGGCAACCCCCTAACTTCATCGAAAACTTCCGTATACTCTCGAACCACTCTCACAGACTGAAGAGTCTCCATTGACGAGTCGAGTGATTCAAGATAGCACAACATGACGGGACCTCTCGGATCACAAGAAATTTCTAGGGTGTTCCCGAGGCGAGTCACGAGCCTCACAACCCTATGCTCACAATCAAGGATGGCTCCATATCTGGACAGCCAATCCATGCCCAATATCAATCTGTATCCCCTGAAACCAAGAACATAAGCACTACACAAGAATTCTACACTTAGTATAGAGATCCTCAAATCCCCACATATCATAGACAAATGGGCGGAACCCCCAATAGGATTTGAGACACAGACGGGATCATCTACCAAGCTAGTACTAAGGTGCAAACTATCAACAAGATCAGATGAGATAAAGCTATGCGATGCACCAGAATCAAACAAGGTACGAACTGGAAAATCAGAAATATATACAAGGCTCTCAACAGAAATACTACCTCGATCGGGAACTGGAGCGGTATTGAGAGCATGAACTTGCCCTCCTGAAGGTCCAGCACGCTGAGTCTGACCCTGGCCTTGCCCTCGCTTCTTCGGGCAATCCTTACTGAAATGTCCAGTCTCACCGCAGAAAAAGCATTCACCATTCTTCCTTTTCCTCTTCTTACAATCCTTGATAAGATGCCCAACTGAACCGCAATAATGGCACTTCCCCTTGGTGTTCTTGCCCTTGTTGTTGTTCCCCTTGTTTCCTTGACTCTTGTTCTTGTTCTGATTGCCTTGACTGCTTTGACCACTTGGATTACCCCGATTTCCTTTTCCCTGGGAATCAGCCTTCTTGGCTTGAGTATCATTTTTCTTGACATCTCCCTGAAGTAACGCCATATCAACCAAGCTCTCAAACGTGGCCCCATAGGGAATATGTGACATAGCCAATCCCTGCAACGGCTCATTCAATCCCCTAGCAAAACGAAGAGCCTTCTTCTGAGGAGTATTCACCATATCCAAGCCAAAACGAGCTAACTGATTGAACTTGTTCACATATTCTTTGACAGACATATCTCCTTGCTTCAAAGTTATGAACCTTTCCATTTGCAGATTCTCCTCAGCAGAAGATAGAAACTTAAGCATGAAACTTGCCCTGAAATCGGCCCAAGTCTCAACAGGCCTAGTGCCATTAGTGACTTCCCACCAATAAGCGGCTTCATCCTTCATAAGCCAAACCGCCAACAAGATCTTCCTCTGATCGTCTAACCCAAAGATAGAAAATAAATCCTCGGTCTCTTTCAACCAATTTCTGGCCTCTACAAAAGTCTTAGTGCCTTGAAAGTTCTTGCCACCCATTGCTTTGAAATCTTTGCAAGTCTTTGCGAAGTCAGCTTGAGGATGCTGAGGGGGAGGAGGAAGAGGAACCTCAGCGACAGGAGGAGGAGGAACATTAGCGACAGGAGGAGGAAGAGGAATATTAACTACTGGAGGAGGAGGAGGAACATCTGCGGGGCCGGCTTCGGTCGCCCTAGCCTCCTAAAGTCTCCTATACCAAACAGGTATGTGTACTCCCTCTGGAATAGCAAAGTTATCGGCCATACTGAAAAAGAAAAAGACAGATTCAGAATGGAGAAAAACGAAGGGATTTTGCTAATGGCTTTTTGGGGAATAGCCTTTAAAATAAACTAGACTTTTCTTTGGAAAATACTTTATACTTGGTTTTGAAAATAGTTTTCCAAAAGTTTTCTAAAAACCTTTTTGTTCCTTCTCGTAAACCATATGCTCTGATACCAAATGTAACACCCCGCCTCCGCCAGGGTGACTCTTGCAAGCACTCTGACTTTGGAGGGGCGTTTGAATCAGGTAAACATGCATAGTGATATATCAAGGAAGAACAAGAACATATGTATATATGTAAACAGAGTAAATAACATAGATGCATAGATAAAACAGCGGAAGATTTTAAACCATTTCAAAACAAGTCTGGTACAACATCATGTCAATTTTCCAAATAAACAAGTCTAGAAACATAAAACTGGAAGCTGAAAAGGAAAACATAAAGTAGCTATCCATAAAGTGGAAAACCATAGCAAGCTCAAGTCCCAAGGCATACATGAGCTATCCAAGAAAAGCAGCTAAGATCCAAGCTAAGTACCGGTATTCCCACCCTGTAAACCTTGGGGGGGGGGGGGGGGAACTAAAGAAAAGAGGCGAAAGAAAACAGGTCAGTCAAAAAGACTGAGTAAGCCCTACTACAATCAATGTAAACTGGTAAAGTTAACTGGCATGAGCAGCAGGGATGAACATAAGGATAACAACATATTAGCATGATGATTAACCAACAAGGTAGATAAAGGTGTCATCGCATAATCAGGATTAAGGTTTTGCACGACAGGTGTACTAGCAAACTAACATGACTTGAATAAACAAGTATTGATCCCACGGCCCAAGCTTTGGCCCAATAACGTGAATTGACCCTCATACGAGGTCCAATAACATGAAGTGACCCTACCACGAGGTCCAACCAAACGGTCTAGTCGATCGGCTCCCTAAGCCTAACTCGTCACGTGTTGGTGTCAATACGGCCCAAACATGATTGTAGTCGAACTGTGCCGGGTCCACCCATCGGGTGTATCAAGCCCTAGGGTGTCAACCACTGGACACCATAAACATGAGTGCACAGGCTCGATCTACTGGTACCCGTGTATGTTTTCTCCGGCTACAGACTATGTGCACGACCAGAGTCCGCCCGGAACTACACCGGCGTACCACCCTGCCGTCGTTTATTGGTCGCTTACCTCCAGCCCAGTAATCGTGCCCCCTCCCTAGCCTATTCCCTATGGTCTTAATGATACAAACTTGGGATTACTGCTGGAATGGGCCCCCATTGCTAGGATTTTTCTAATGGGTTAAGTACGATATAACCCCTTGCTAATCATGGATTAACTTGGTTAAGTGTAACGATGAGTTCACGACTTAACCCCGATTAATCTTCCAAACCCAAATTGGTTAAGTATTAAATGGACCATGACTTAACCCTAATCATGAGGCATTAATTAATTAATGCGCCTTAACCTCTCACATTAGACTTTGTTGTGGTTACTAGTTAAGCCGGGCGGGTCCGGGTAGCTTTACACCACAACTTGGTCTAACCTCGGGTTCAAGGTACAACATGACCAACTTCTCACATTGGGTCCTATTGTTTGTAGCAACTAGTTAGGCCGGTCGGTTCCGGGTAGGTTTACGCTACAAACTCAACCCAACCTCGAGTTGGCCACACTTATCTTCTCTAAGTGTCATGTCCATCATGTTTCCAAAACATGTTACAAGTTTTCAAGCAATTGGGTAGACCTAACTTAATAGGGAAATTCCCAATGGGTAGACCTAACTTAATAGGTAAATTCCCAAGCTTATGTTTTTATGTCTTTTAAGTTTACCCAACCCTAAACGCAATCCCATCGCTTACATATCGCAATAGCGCATAAAGGATAGAAAGAGGGAACTTGGCATAATCATGACATAAAAGTGTTGAAGCCACAAGTTCGACATGGTGGCATATGAAATGTTCATGTGTTCATACCCTTGCATATTACATTTTTAGGCACCAAAAGCATGCATAGAACCAAACTTGGCATATTGGTGATACATGGTGTTAAATGACATGTAAAAATGGCTATAAGTTCGCATTTAGCCTCACATGCAAGTTATCATAAAGGATATGATAACTTACATGTTGCCAAAATGCAACCTTAAGCATAAAGCTTGAAGCTTTATGTTCACATACTCAAGATAAGCTTGCATAACATGATAGCATGACCAAAACGTTCAGCCCAAACTTGCATAACATAACTTGCATATCATATGACAACTTGCATATCAAACTTGCATAACATAACTTGATGAACTTGCATATCACATCATAGTAAACTTGCATAACACATCATAGTAAACTTGCATAACACATCATAGTAAACTTGCATATCATACATTTAACTTTAGAGTTTAAGTATGAAAGGAATAGGGCTTACAATGCTTAGGAAGTCACAAAAATATGACAAAGCCCTTATTAAACCCAAAATGCAAGCATAACCCTTGAGCCAAAATGACCAAAACTCTTTCTTTATGATGCAAATAGAGAAACTTGACTTGAATGCAAGCTAATGATGATCATACAAGTTTAAAAACACTTGTATGCATGGAAAATCTCTTAAAAATTTATTTAGGAATTGTATGAAGAGAGTGGAGGCCATGAGAGGATTGATTTTGCCATAGTTTAGTTGCTAGAATGAATAATGATGATTTAGGGTAGGTTAGGGTCTTATTTATAGATTAGGCAAGTGTTTTAGGCCATAGGATTAAACCCCAGTTCCAATCTCAGCCCTCAAAACCGAATCTGGCCCCCAAGCTCAACACAATCTCTAAATGGTGCACCAGGCTAAACAGCCCGGCTGAGACAAGTCAACAGCCAAGTCGACAGGGCTGTCGACTTGGTCCAACCAAGTCGACTCCCAAGTCGACAGGGCTGTCGACTTGGGGGTCCTGGCGGGAATTTTCCCGCCTGGCCCAATAATCCCAATTCCCAAATTCAGATTTGAATTTGAAATCTGTTTTTACTTTGAAATTTTCAGAAAACTTCGTTGGGCCTTAATCGGGTCATACAGACTCCGATTTTCGAAAACTCGGACTCTATTTCGTGTATTTTTCCGAGACGAACGCAATGGCTTAGCCCGTTTCCCTTGATTCAGATTTTTGAATTAAATTCTGCCTCGATTTACGTTATTACAGGTTATTGAAAATACGGGTTGTTACAGTGCCAATCTCTTACTCATGTTTCAAGTTTCCCATCTACTTAATAGTCATGGATTTGTCTGAATTAGACATTATTCTCGGTTTGGAATGGTTGACAAAATATGAGGCCGAAGTGAGATGTGCCGAAAGAGTCGTGAAAGTTAAAACAAAATTTGGGCATATCACTATACCATGCCATGGGTCAGAAATTAATAAAACAGAATTTTGGTCTTCTTTAGAAGTTACTCCCCCTTCACTAGAAAAGATACCGGTCGTTAAAAACTATGCGGACGTGTTTGAAGAAGTGGAAAACTTACCGTCGCAAAGAGAAATTGAATTCTGGATAGATCTAGTTCCTATCGCCCGACCAGTAGTACATCCAATAAGAAAAATGGCCCCGAAAGAAAAAGAAGAGTTGGGAACCAAATTGAATCTAAGCACCGCTTATCACCCTCAAACAGATGGCCAAACTGAGCGGGTAAATAGAATTCTAGAAGATCCACTGCGGGCTTGCGTTATTGATTTTGGAGGCTCATGGGAAGATCACTTACATTTAGCCGAATTCTCTTACAATAATAGCTATCAAGCAAGTTTGGGAATGTCTCCATTTGAAGCATTATACGGTAGACCGTGCAGTTCTCCCGCATGTTGGGTAGAACCTGGCAACAGACTTGTGTTAGGGCCCGATATGATTCAAGAAGCATCGGATAAAGTCGATTTCATTAAGAAGAGATTGAAAACCGCGCAGAGCCGCCAGAAAAGTTATGCTGATGCGGGAAGAAGGGATATATCATTTGCCTTTGGCGATTATGTTTATTTAAGAGTTTCTCCAATGCGGGGAGTAATCAGATTTGGCAAGACTGGGAAGTTGGCACCGAGATTTATTGGTCCCTTTCCTATACTTGAACGGATTGGAACTCTTGCATATAGGGTTTCATTACCTAATTGGTTACCTGGTGTACATGATGTGTTCCACGTATCTCAACTCAGAAAACATGTTCATGATCCAGATCTTGTTGTGGAAGAAGCAGCGCAACATGATATTGACATAACTCCAGAATTAGCACTCAGAAGAGAGCCATTAAAGATAGTTGGCAAAGAATCTAGAGAGCTGAGGAGGAAAAAGATTCATTTAGTCAAAGTGCAGTGGAGTAGTGATCCTAGAGACTGTACTTGGGAGACTGAGGAAAGCATTAAACAAGCCTATCCCAAATGCAGAGTGGACATCTCTGACTAACTCCGGTGCAAGGTACCTTTACAATACTTTGCATTTACATTTTATTTCCTGCTTAGCTGTCATTTCCTTTTCGAGGACGAAAAGTTTTAAGTGGGGGAGATTGTAATAACCCAGAAAATGTGAACCAGTTTAAAATTTTTAAATCAGGTTATTACCAAGGAATTTGAATAATTTAAATATCCTATTTCAATAAAATATTGGATTGGGTATGGTATGGCAGTTTGAAATTTTGAATATAAACTTTGTCTGACTGTACCGGGTGGAAAATATGACGGATTTTGACGAAACTGAAAATATTTAAATCTGTTTATCAATACCTTTCTAACGAATCTGAAAAATCGAAATTTCATAACGGAAATCAAAAGTTATGGCCAAAAGAATTTTCAGAAAGATTGCTATATAGTATATATAGCCCTTGAAAATTAAGATTTTGCATACGACCTCAGAATTCAACGAAACCACTTTTGTTGGGTCCGGGATGTCAAATTATTGCTAAGTTTCAAATTTCATAATTTTTGAAGCTAGTATGTGAGCGGGGCAAAAGATAATGTGTTTGGTCAAATTCTGTTAAAATGGGTCGACCTAAAAATGGCCGTTTTTCAAACGAGCTTAGAATTCGACGAAACTGGTTTTGTTAGGACCGTATCGTCAAAACAAAGCCAGATTTATTTTTCTGGAATTTTTCGATTCAGTTTGTGGCCCTGGCAAATTGAAATGTACGTTTAAATTAAATATCGAATGTTTTATATTTTAATTTGAAAAAAATAACTGACTGTAACAGTCGAAATGGCCAACGAAACATATCCCATTGTGTCCGGAATGGGGGTATTTAGCTAGGGGCGACAGTCGTTCGGTTTAAAAAGGAGTCCGTTTGCGAAAACACTATTTAAAAAATTTTTATAAAGCATGGACCAATAGGAATTTTTCATTAAAAAAAATCCGAAACCCTAGCTGCCAGAGTCGATCTGGATGACGCACAGTGCTCTGCTCGAATCTTCTCGTCGATATCGCCGCCGCCGCAGGCCATTTCACCGCCGCCGCCAGTTGAGACTTCTGACCGCCTTCGCCTCCTCTCCACATCCGACCAACCCACGCCTCCTCCCATCAGCCATTGACGTCGGAATTCGAGGAGAAAGGCGCGACCTTCAGAGCGCCGCCGCGACGAGCACAGGCCACCGAACTCTTCGGCACCACCGCCGATCTGGAGGTGGTTCGTAGCTCTTTGACGCAGCAAGGTCTGATCGAAGCATCGAGGTACGGATTGGCTGAAAAATCATGACCTAGTTTCGAAGGTTTTAAAAACTTTTCGGATGTAAATTCTGAAATGAAAATAACACTTTTAAGTGTTGCAAAATTTTGAAAAATAATATCTTTTTCGTTCTTTAACGAAATTCGATGAAACAGGAGACACCGTGACCGCAAGGAGGCTCTCTACATTCTAGAAGAAGCCGCGGATTTTTCTGACCTTCCTACGATTTTTAGCACTGCAATAACCAATGTGAGGAATCTAAACTAATTGTATGATTGAAATCGTGTTGTATAAATTATATAAGCGAAGTGTAAATTATATACGCATTGTATACCTCATGTACATGTGTTGTATAAGTTATATTAGCGATGTATAAATTATACAAGCGTTGAATGAAATATATATGCTTTAATTTGTGATGAAATGCAAGTGAATTATTATATTATATATATATATATACTCCCCTCGTCCACAGACCATGGACGATATTTATTGCTTGTAATTGACGTGATATTATATGGTATGACGAATGGTTGGAAATAATTGTTTGTGGTTTATATTATGGTTGAAAAATACCTTTGTGGTTGAAAAATACCTGTGTGGTTGATAAATACCTTTGTGGTTGAAACAAATTAGAATAGAATTGTGGAATTGAAAATAAAACATGCCGCCTGCGTGCGAACTAGATGCATGATCCCCATTATCAAAAACCGCGAGGTTTTAAGGTAGAGCGAGGAGCCGTACTAGGGACGGTCCCGGTTTTAACTACCCTCCCGTTATGCTGCCGAAATTTTCTGAAATATTTATGTGTTAGAATAATTTTCATTCGTTGAAATTAATTACATATGCTATAGCGAATATTCATGTGTTGAGTTGCAATTCATTCGTTGAGTTGAAATTCATGTGTTGAATATTATTTGAATTTAAACAAATGGCTTTAGCAATAAAAATCACATTTTTATATATATACAAACGATATAGAATATTCATGTGTTGAGTTGCAATTCATTCGTTGAGTTGAAATTCATGTGTTGAATATTATTTGAATTTAAACAAATGGCTTTAGCAATAAAAATCACATTTTTATATATATACAAACGATATAGAATATTCATGTGTTGAGTTGCAATTCATTCGTTGAGTTGAAATTCATGTGTTGAATATTATTTGAATTTAAACAAATGGCTTTAGCAATAAAAATCACATTTTTATATATATACAAACGATATAGAATATTCATGTGTTGAGTTGCAACTCATTCGTTGAGTTGAAATTCATGTGTTGAATGTTATCGTATTTTAAAATAAAATGAATAGACAATAAAAACTACACCTTTATTGTGAATATGAAGTGTTAAAAATACACACGTGTCGAATAAATATTTTGGATGATAAAAATATTTCTTTTATCATGTATACGCTTAGTTAAAAATACACACGTGTTAAAATAAATAATAGTTTGCTAGAAATATTATTATTAGCTTTGTTCTGCATATATATACATGTGTTGAACAGGAAAAATGGATTAGCTGTAGAGTAAAGAAATTATTTGCGTGCCCGACAAATAGGTAAACCTTGATGAGTTGGCTGCACAATTTTATTTTTATATCAACTCCTGTGAATGCCATTGGATGCGGAGTGCTGGTTATTCTGTGTGAAATAAAAAATAACGCCATAGGATAGTAACAATTAATTTTGAATTACACTACATGGCATACTTCTTGACGATAGGCATACTTCATCATATTCCACATAAGCAATTGGAGCTTGTGTGACGAGGTGGAAGATTTACCATACAAGCATGAGGCTTGTATGGCGATGACTATGTACTACAGGTTGAACTGATGACTGATATGGACTATATAAATTATAACGATAAATTGCCAGATAAATAAAAACCCCACACGGGTCTGGAGTTGACAATAATCACGTCGCTCTAGTTATTAGATACGGCACATGGACTATTTATTTCCACACGGAAACGGGGTGATGGGAATTTATTCTCTGGAGTGATTATCAGTACATGTTCCCCCGTAAACACCAGAATATATCACTATAAATATGTGAATGCTTTTTAGGATTTATTCGGTACCTAATACGGCCCAATAAATTTCCAAACCCCTCCCCGTACAAAGGAGGTTATGGCGAAATTTTTCGAAATATTAAGGCATTAGTGAAATATTTGAAGTGAAAACGAAGTTGAAAATATAGAATGAGCTATAGTTAAAATTATAGAATGAACTATATTTATATATATAAATATAATTTAAAAGGAATAGAGGCCGTGCAGTTCGTGTTTCGGAATCGTAATTTGAAACGATTAGTGCGAGAAATCCGACCATCGGATTTTCCCGAAACCGCAACCGCTGGGTTCGCCTTGGAAATATCTTCCCAACGGCACCAACCTTGTAAAAATCCAACGGTTGGATTGTCCAGAATGTTTAATTCTAATCTGAAGAAAAACAGCGCCAGAATCGTTTATATTTATATATAAATATAAATATAATTAAATTTAATCGAATAACGACGCTGCAGTTCGAATTTTGAAACCGTCACTTCAAACGACTAGTGTGGGAGATCCGACCGTCGGATTTTCATGAAACTGGAACCGTTGTGCTCGCTTTGGGAATATCTTCCCACTGATATAGACTTTGTATAAATCCAACGGTTAGATTTTCCAATATGTGTAAAACAAATTTGGGGAAAAACAGCGCCAGTGCCACGGCACGACCTGAAACGTCGTTTAATTAAATATGGTCATTTTTAAATAAATAAAAATGGCGAAAAATCGTTATAAAATATTATAAGCAACATAGATTGCAAATAAACCAATTGGGCTTGAATTGTTTGATGGTTGTATGTGTTTGACACGAAAATAACACTAAATAACTGAAAGATGGATGTCGAATAATATAACCATAGAAAGAATCGATTTAATTCTAATGACGTGAATTATTTGAAAAGGCCGAGCTAACCCTCATTTCAAATAATTTATCGAGCGATTTGAATTGGAAAACGCAAAGACGATTCAAGACCGACGATCTTCGTATCGGTTGGATGGGCGCTATTGAGATTCCTGACCGGTGTTGATTGTACGGATTTGCGAGGAATTGACGCCTCCGGTTTCGTTCGGACCCAGAACGGACTTGTAAATGGACTGTGTGTCTGACATTGGATTTTGTTCTATACTGATTGATCTCTGTTAAATATTTATCTGCTTGGCGGCGGAGAATTTATTCTTTTGCTTAACGCCCTTCTCTGAGATGTACGAGCTCAGAGGTTATATATAGATGGAAATCAATCGTATGGAGTGGACTGCCTATGTAGCATGCCAAGATGCTATGATCAAGTCTTCTGTTGCAAAGCAGAGTCTTGTGGATGATGATCAAAGCAAGGTCTACGTGACCTACCTTTGTGTATTTCGTACATTCGCGAGGCTCACACCCCGGTATGAGTTAAAAACGGGATACGGACTGCAGGGAGAGCACGACGTTTCTTTCTAGCTATGGTGGCGTCAGTGACTTACTAGCCCTGACATATATATCTACTTTTCACCTTTGTGGTTGTTGGAAAGCGAGGTGCCTCGGTTATAGGTCTGTAAGGACCGGGAAACGTGTGTTCGGGAATACTAATCCTCTAACGTAAGTGAGGACCGGCCCTGAAGCATCCAGGGGTTACCCAGAGTGCGTAGTCCTGAGGCATTTGCTAGAGTGTCTCAAAGCGGAGAGGAGCTTGCACCTTGCCTCGACTCATGACGGAAATCCAATTTCCAATACGAAATAACGGATTCTATTGTAACTTATATATGGCGACATAGTGGCATGGGACGCTCATGTCGCCTATGATTGATATTTATGATGTTATTCGCTTTTGAAACATATATTCACTAGTAATAATATCAAATGATTTTGCTTTATACGTATCAAGCATATTTGGCTATTATAAGGTAAAATTCTATCCTCCGGCTTGCGTTGCATTGTGTGATGGGATCTGAGTCTTATAATGGCTTCATTCTTTCTAAAAGCATTGCGTTGTTTTAAAAGAATTTACTTTGTTTTAAATGCACTAGCAATCACTGGAGTAAACCCGTTCTGCGAAAGTGGCGTGGTCCTATGATTTGCTATTTCTATTGTTTATCTATTAAATAGATTTCTCATACCAGTTCCCATGATTGACTCTTTGTTTGTTTCACTTTGCAAACGCGGGTGCCCTTATTTTCACACGGGCAGCCTAGTACACAGGTGACAGGTTGTTTTTGGCTCTGCACTGCTGCATAGAGTGTATTTTTGGCTCATGGCGAGGCTGACTTCACAGAGACGACTTTGACTTTTCCGCCATTACTATACTTATGTTATGATTCCGCTACTGGCGATGCAGACTGATTTACTTTCCGTACTTCTTACTATATGTATATGTATTCCGCCTTCGGCGATGTAGACTGATACCCTTATTATGTCTCACTGCATGTATGTATCCCGCCTCTGGCGATGATGACTGATCACTTTCCTTTTATTTACTAAGTTATATCCCACGCTATGCTATTCTGATGTTATTACATGTTGTCATTCCGCTGTCATATCCATGTAAATTTATTCTATTTGTTGTTTCTGCTATTATCTGTACTCTGCTATGATGATTAATGTGTTATTTCCCTATGATTATCCTTAATACCGCCCCTCGGATTTTGGGATCGTCACACTGGATGAGTTGCCATTTAGCACGACTGATAGCGTAATTTGCAAGGCTGCAGTTAGCCTACGGCAGTCGGATGTTTCCTAAGGGAATCAGGCATAACCATTGTGATCGATGCGATCTAGAGTTAAGCGAATGGAGTTAATCGAATATTAGTTATTTGAATTATACTTAATCAAAATAAGAGTTAGCTGAATATTAGTTATTCGACTAAGAGTTAATCTAATAAGAGTTAATCAAATAGAGTTAAGCCAAATGTTAGTAAAACAAATATTAGTAAATTGAATAGGGTATTCGAGAGTAAGAAATAAAATAAGGTATTCGAGAGTAAGAAATCAAATATAGTATTCGAAAAGGAGTTAATCGAATATAGTTATTCGAAGAAGAGTTAACCAAATAGAGATTACTCGGAAGGGAGTTATATGTCGAATTCGATAATATCGAATTCGGGAAAGTATTATTTACTTTCCGATTTTAAATCAAGATTTATTTATTTATAAATAAATTAGTTGTTAGGTTAATTATTCAAATTAAGAAATATAGGTTAGATGTTTGAGCTAGATATATCAGAAGTAGGGTTATAACATTAACGTTATAATAAATGTTTTTCATAAAAGAAATGGATTCATAATCTGAATCCGAGAATTTGCGTAAGCAAATGATTATAGAAATTGGAACAGTGAGCTTTATCTTTTGCAAAGTTAAAAACGTTGTTCAGTTAAGGTCTGAGAGGTAAGTATACCCCAACTTGATTGACTTCGAGATTGACTAAGGAATAGTTAAAGTTCGACAACGAAGGTTAGTTAAAGATACAGTTAAGTAATAAGCGATTAATGGATTGAGGGGACATAACGATGTTTTATACAACGTTCATTTGAATTCCACACAAATAAGCTTTGGAAACGTTTTCCAAAAATAAGAAATTAAGTAATAGAGTTAAGCAAGATTAGAAAAGACTAGAGAGTAGCAAATCGAATGATTTTCTAAGTGTCTATCTGATGTTGGTTTCGACCTTCGGGATTGATACTTAGGGAATTGTTCACATACTTGTTAACAGTCAAAGATTGATAGTTGTGGAAGAATAGTGATACACAAATAAGCTATGGAAATATTTTCCAGTGTTAATAACATATATTTTCTAAACATAGAAAATAAGGAAATATGAATATATATATATATATATATGTATGTATGTATGTGTGTGTGTTTGATGATTTTGATCGATAATTCCATTTGGAAATAAGATCGTTGTGTGTACACGGACATGTTTTCATTTGATAGTTAAATCACCGACTATCAAAGTTTGACCATTTTAACATTGTTAATATGGAGAGACCGGTTGGATTATTATCTGAAGAACCACTCCGTATTGGCATAAGCGTTGCGAATAAAATATGCCAAAGAAAATTGAAGACGGAGTAAAGTGCAAGGGCTATTGTATAAGTCCTAGGTAGAGATTGCCTGGGAAGGACGTACGGAATAGTGCCTTCGGTTTTTCTAGTCCCAGGACAACTTGTATGGACGAATGTCTGACAGAGTATTCCTAACGAATCATATATGTTGATCCTTTCTAATGTATTTCGTTTGGTGTCGGAGGAATTCGTTTCTCTTAGCTTCATACCGTAATACCGTTAGGGAAATCGATAATGATTTGGCAGGTATGGAGATGTAGTATTCCAAGTAAATGAAGATATGATATGAAAAAGATAAGCGTAGCTTCTAGCCTCACATCCGGTAAATGACAAAAATCGAGCAGGCAGCATGGCTAAGTCGGTCGCTCCGAAGTAGGGTTTATGATCACCTATCTAGATAATATTCATTTGCTTCTTTAATCTATCAATGTTGTCCCTTATCGGGAAACGGTTTGTGATCCCAACCGTTGGTGATATACATTCGATACACTCAAGCGAAATGAGTGGTCGGTCATGTGTGGCTGAGTTGCAAGATGTTCTGGTTGAACTCGGTGTATTCTCCTCTAGAGATACACTATCAGCAGATGGTTCCATAACTTGTCATAGTCGGAATCCGATTTCCAATAGCGCCCGCGGCTTACTATTATACATTATATATGTAGAGCGTGAGATGCAAGCGTTTCTGCTAGATTATTATTTACTTGATTTAGACATTATTATAATACCAGACAAATATCGTTTAGAAAAATGATTTGGGTTATCGTAATGTAAAAACCGTCCGTGTTTATGTGTGGATTGGTCTTACGATTATTCTTTCTTTAAAAGGATTTTAAAAGTTAAACAAATGATTTGAGTTTACTCACACCAGTCACATGACTGACCCAGAGTTTATTTTGTTTTGTTTTCCCTAAACTCTTGGGTGCCCAATTTTGTACGGGCAGTCAAGTAGTCGGGATTTTACAGACATACTTGGAGAGCTTGGTGCAGGAGGCTTCATGATGATATAGCTATTGTTATTTCCGCTGTGTTGTAAGTGTTGTACTCTGATAATGTTACTGTGTACATATACTGATTATATTTCAAAGATATGTTATCTATTACATGTTGTTCGTTCCGCTGTGAGATTCGTGTTACTCTGATGATGTATGTTCTTCTTCTTCTTCTATTCTAAGTTTATATCTTATCTATTCTCACCCTCTATTTTTCTTTCATTAACCATCCGATATTTTCGACTCTTGATATTCGATATGTGTTGTATATCGGATAATCAAGATCGCTAAATTTCTGGGTTGTTACACCCCCTATGGTCATCTGCTCATGGTCCTCCTGTATCATCGGCTCGTGGTCCGCTTCTGGTCATCGGCTTGTGATCATCACATGGACATGGTCATAGTACTTCCTGAGTGGCGGTTCGTGGTGTATTATCCGGTCCGGCTCGTGATGCATCGGTTCGTGAGGGGTGGTAGGCTCGTGAGTTTGATTCGTGACCGTGGGTTGTTTCACGACCGGGGTCGGCTCGTGACATGTGCTTCACGAACGGGGGTACGCCTCACGAAGGGTTTGGCAAATTCCCTGGAACTGTTTCCGGCAAATTGTTTATGCCACACGACGACGTTTTCAACCAATCTAATAATTCTAGGCAATCACAAAGCACTCCAAACAGTCATAGCAACATGTATAATCAATCATAAACACCGAAACAACAACATAAAATGTCAACTATGGATCAAACATACCCAAAACCCATGTTTTCACCTTAATCATGCTTAATCAAACTTAACATTAGGATTAGCAAAATATGTCCAAATTAACCCAAATTTCTGACAGAGGCATAAAATAATATTTCAAAATTTTTACATATTTTACCATATTTTTATAATGCATAATTTTGTTAATTAACACTAATCACCTCTAATTGGCCGTAATTAGAGAAAAACAATGCAAGTCACTCAACTTAGCCAATTATAAATCTCAGATCTGAAACTTTAGAGAATATGGCTCGAATCCCGATGCAACACAGCAGCTCTACTCTGAATCTAATTTTAATTCACCTTGATTTGATGTTGTTTAGCTTAATATTTGATTAGAGAGTGATTAAGAGGTGATATAGAAGGTGAAAGCCATTGTTAGGGTTGAAAAGAGGTAAGTGGCGGCTAGAAAAATGATAAAAACCGATTTCCCCAATCCTATCAGCCTCCCCCTGAAATGAGTTATGGGCCCAGCTGCTAATTACCCAATTAAGCCCGTTTAAGCAGTTTTTCACCTTCTAAACCATATTTCACCCATATCTCCCAAACAGTAAGTCCGTTTGGCTAGTGTGACCACTCTACGCAATGGAAAATCATCATCCGAATCAAATGGAAGTGGTTTCAGGTTAAACCTCCTTTCCAATCAAAAGTTATAGCTGAAACAAGAATCTCTAGGGGTAAAATAGTCATTCAAAAATCGGCAAAAATCGTGAACATAGGAAATGAATCCAATAGTCGTTCCTCAAAGTTACATGACCATACGACTTTGTAAGGAAATAAGATAAATATTCTACGATCCTCCGATGTGTAGAATGTGGGTCGTTACACCAATTTATAGATATTGCAAGAACTGTTCGATTATCATCAAAATTTAGATAAAATTTCCTTTTGTTGTGAAGTATATTGTAGTCACAACTCATCACAATTTCAAAAATCTGATAATAATTTTGATGAATTCTAAATACAGTTCAATTTGTTTATTGATTTCAATTTCTGAATAAATAATCAATAAATGATCTTAAAATTGAAAATATCAATTATAAGAGGGATTTAAAATGATCTGTACAAGTTGAAAAATCAGTTAAAAAAGAATCAGACCATTGAACGATAAAAATTTTCAAGACTTCTAAAAACTAATACCATTTGGAGCTCCTTATTTTCCATAGTGGTTAATAAAAACAAACCACGGTATTTTCAGTTTAAAACACCAAGCTCAAGCAGACAAATCTAGCAATTCAGACCTTTTTATCAGAGCAGCAGAATAATAAGTTTCAAAACAACATTCTTAGAATTTTCGGAGCATTTACAACAAGCAAAAGAAATGATTCATGATTAAGATTAAAAACAATTCTTTTGAAATCAGTTGAGGAGATGTGTAAATTTCAAGATCCAATGAATCGATCACACAAGATTATTAATTCCAAATCTAAGAGGTGTTTGAGTTTCAAGTTATCAACATTTTCAAATGATTTCAAACATCAAATCCGAGTCAAAAGATCATGAATTAAAAATGAATTTCAAGATGCAACACAATGATTCAAGCCAAATGTTTTTCAATTCAGAAATATCCAAGCCAATCCAAAAAATAACGAAATTATCACAACTAAAAAATAGTAGTGTGCTGTAATGAGTGTAATTTTTCAAGTCTTTTCAAACTGAATTAGAATAAACTCAAAAAAGCAGAGATGTGTGAAATTTCGTTTGTTTCTCATATCTTCCAAAAAATTTAGAATTCAAATTAACAGTGTCCAAGATATGATAAGAAAGCTTTTGTAACAACCCGGATTTTTTATCGATTTATTATAAGTATTTAATATTATTTTAAATATTGTGTTAATAACATAAATGAATTTTTATATTGAGCTGTCGATTTGAATGGATATATATTCTATTTGAATATAGACGATGATAATAATAATTTATTATTAAGGAATTAATTGTTTTGAATTTAATTTAAATCAATTTTAATTAGTATCCTCTCGAGACGATAAAATGTGGCTTCGAAACCTGTCCTAGTGAGTTCAGAATAATGGTATAACCATAGCAATGTCGGTTGTTGCGTTTAAATAGGAGTTCGACAACACGTGATATTTTTAAGGGTTAGAATCACCTCAATTCAAATCAAAATATATTTAAAATATAAAATAAGGACATCCTAAATTTTCCAAAGCAGGCCTACCTATCTTCAGTCACCATCTCCTTTAATTCGTGTATGATTGTTCCCTAGCTTCAATATTAAGTAAAACACTAATTTAGTGTTAGTACGTTTGGTTCCCTCATCGCTTCTATAAAATGACATCCACACCATTCCTTTGCAAACACCGGCTACATTTTTATTCTCGAATTCATTCAATTAGCGAGAAAAGCTACAGATTGAGGAAAACAGAAATGGCTGATTCCTTTAATTAAAAATCAAATCGATTCCTTTACAAAATCCACCAGTCCTAGATTCTGTGAAGTCGCCTAACATCTCTTCAAAAAAACCGCATGCTCAATGTTGATGTCGATTAGGATGCGCAAGCTCGTATCTAGGTTTGGAACGAGATTTGAAATTGGAATAGTGTGACTTGCACTATCGCCACAGACGTGAAGGCGTTAATTCTGATAGTCGCAATTCGGTTTTATGATGTGAATTTCATGGGGTGCGGTGCTCTACTGTAGGACGCGGCGTTTACGGTCGATGGGTGGGAAGCAGGTCATAATGGAAGGCAAGGGCGTGATTAAGACTGGGATGATGTACGGCGATTTGGAATTTGATTATAAGGTATCGACAAGTTTGTGAAGTCGTTGTTGATGTTCATGAGGGTCTGGGAAAACATTGCGATAGGGGATTGTGTCGAGTTTGGCACTTACGGCAGTGTCAGGAGGAGGTTGAGATGTCGAATATCATGGAAGGGTCAGTAGGGGTTTTAATGAAGAAATAGTGGATTATGAGGTAAGAATTTAAGTAATTTAATTACTTAAGAATGTTAACTAATATGTATATATGTGTGTGTCTATATACATAAATATATATATTTAAACTAGCTAAAATTAGATATGTCATGTTTATAGAAATGAATTAGTTAGATTTATCTAATGGGTAATCAGCACTAATTAGCATTTAGTTAAGGAACTATTTGATTTAAAAACTGTATACTTATAATTTATTTAAATGGTTCATACAAATTAGTAACTAATCACATTTATGTAGTTAGCTGGTAAAGTAAGTAATTGTAAACAGATCATTTGATATGGAATTATGGGATGTAATTTTACTTTTAATTAGATAAAAGTTTGATTTTTGTTAAAGGAGAACAAAGAGAATAATTAATATAGCCCGTATAATTTACACTATTTTAAATACTATATTTGATTTATACAAGGTTCAAAAGGCTAACGAAAGTCGAGTTGGACATTTAGCCGGAAATGGATTTGAATTTATAATGATTTTCTAGTTATCCAATTTTTCTTAAAAATATTCTAACTGCTTAAATTTCAGGAAAATTTCGCCATAACCTCCTTTGTATGGGTCACTAGGTACAACTACAAAAATGCCTCTCTGGGCCTTCCCCATTCAAAAAGAAAATTAAAAAGCTAAGCGGCTTGCCGATTCGGCGCATAAAACCTCATATGGAATTTAAACATGTACCTTTTTGTCGAGCACTTAAAATATAAACTTCATTCTCTCCATTCCGTACCTGTTTAACACATATGCGTTCATTTCTAATTTATTCCAACTCAATATGGTCATTTTAACTTAATTCATTAATTTATTCTTTAATTAGCTCTTTTGCCTATTCCACTTCTTGTTTGAACATATCACGTTCTAATATATTTTAATTACTTATAAACCAATCGAATTCCCTTTTCAACTCAACTTATATATTTGTTTTCAAATATAAATTACAAACCCCTTTTTCTTATTGATATTCATTAACACGATATTTCCAAAAATCGTCTTGGCCTCTTACGCTATTTGGAATACATTTCCATATATCGCCTTCTTCTATTTTCTATATTTGGAAAATATCTTCTATTAATTAAGGGGCCCAGTGATTGTTTGTTGCTTTGGATGAATGTTTGTTTTTCTTCGATAGTTAAATAACCGACTATCGAAGTATTTGCTAATATCGTTGTCAATATGGAGAGACCGGTTGGATTATTATCTGAGGACCACTCCGTATTGGCAGTAGCATTGCGAATCAAATTATATGAAGACAATTGAAGATGGAGTAAAGTGCAAGGGCTTTTCTGTTAATGGAAATTGTGCCTTCGGTTTCGTTCAGTCCCAGATTGAACGGATATGGACGAATATCTGACAGAGTATTTCCAATGATCATATATGTTGGTCTGTACAAATATACACCTGGTGGCGGAGAATTTATTCTCTTAGCGTAATATCCAGAATATTTTGTGTTAATCAATTGGTGATTAACGGATCTGATAATGTGGTATTCAAAGTGATTGTGCTATCAATGAAATGTTAAGTCGTAACCTCCAGCCTCGCAACTCGGAAATGGTATAAAATCGGGTAGGTCACATGGCTAAGTGGGTCGCACACAAGTAGGGTGTATTGTCACCTGATCTAGAGAAGGTCCTTTTGCTTCTTTATTCTATCGCTGTTGTTGCTTTGGAATGGTTGCTGATCCCAACCGTTGGTGACAATACATTCGGTACTCTCAAACGAAGTGAGGGGCCGGTCATGTTCAGCTTGGGTTGCAAGATGTCCTTGTTGAACCCGGTGTATTCCTCTATAGAGATACACTGTCGGAAGGTGGTCGCATACCTTTCCATGGAATCCATTCTCTAATAAGAGCCCGCGGTTTTGATTGTATACTATATATGTAGAGCGTGAGATGCAAGCGTTCTGCTAGATTGATATTTATTTGTTTTAGACACTATTATAATATCAGAATAATATTGATTTCAAAGATTATTTTGGGTTATCGTAAGGTAAAAACAATCCGTGTTTATATGTGAATCGGTCTTACGATTATCTTTTCTTTCGAAAAGAAATTTGTAAAAGTTAAATCAATGGTTGGGGTTTACTCACACCAGTCCCATGACTGACCTAGAGTTTATTTTGTTTTGTTTTACCCTAAACTCTTGGGTGCCCAAATTTGTACGGGCAGTAAAGTAGTTCAGGTATTTTCAGATAATCTTGGAGAAGCTTGGACCAGGAGACTTCAAGGGTATATATATATATATATATATATATAGAGTTTTTTCCGTTGTGTTGTATATGTGATGAACAAATGTTGTACTCTAATAATGTAATGTATATACAGCAAAAATTTGTATTTCAAAAGCTGGTATATATTATATTTTATTTTGCTGCGATGCGAGTTTATGTGTTGTTATTTCTTTCTTTTCTTCTTCTATTCTAATATTTCTTTCTTTCTATTTCTCATCCTCTAACTTCTTTCTACTAATGATCTGGTAATTTCTGGTGTTTGGTTAGTCGATATGGTTTTGTATCGATAATCAGAATCATATAAAAGAAAATGTTCAATGTATCGATACTGTGTATATATTTATATGATTTCTAAAGGATTTGAAACCAAAACCCAAAAATTTGAATTCTGAAATTTAAATTTAACTTAATCAAGTTAAATAAACTGAAATAGATAAATTGATTTTGAATCAATCTAAATGTGTTTGAATGGAATATGAATTAGTGATAAATCATTCAGAATAAATGAATGTGAGTATAAATGATGTGTAATATAAACAAAAACCAAAAGTTTTGGTAGGACTAAAATTGTAGAAATATGAAATGTTGAGGTTCAACATAAGTGAGTTTTTGAAAAGTAATGGGTTTGTAGCATTTTTCCTACCTTCGTAATTTCGAGGACGAAATTCTTTCAAGGGGGAAAGAATGTAACGACCTAGATTTTTAGACGATTTATTTTAAATATTTAATATGGTTTTAAATATTATGTTGATAATATAAATGATCTGGTAAATTTTTGGTGTTTGGTTAGTCGTTATGGTATTCGTATCGATAATCAGGATCGGGAAAATGCCGGGTCGTTGCAGTCCCAATTCAGCTTAATAATTCTGATTATCCCAGATCGCCAATTATTTCATATCTCAGTTATAAATTTATTTATAATTCAATCTTGTATATTAAATTCGAATTCGTTTATAAATAAATTATTTATAAAATTCGTTATAATCGAATTTCAAATTATAAATCCTTTTGATTTATCTCATCTCTGTTTATATTCCGAATTATAGAAATAAATCTGCCGTTCCTTTTTCGAAATGATTTCAAATTATATTTTAAATTCATACTTGAATTTAAAATTACCGAATATCTCCAAATAATTAATTCACTATATTTATAAGCATTATTTAGAATTTTACTTGTTTTATAAATTCCAACAAGTTCCATTTCGAAATCTATTTAAAACCAAAATCTTATTTTGGAATATTCTATTTAATATAACTTATCTATATAAATATAGAATCTATTTCCATATTTAAATTTAAACTTCTATTTAATACAATCCTAATATCCTTTCTGGAAATATTTCATTTAAACAAATTCGATCTAATCGAATTCAAACCATTAATCCATACGGATTTATTTTTAGTTCAATTTACATTTTGAACATCGGAATAAATGTCATTGTTTACTTCTTTAAAACGATTCCCACTTTCTATTTTAAATTCACATTTGAATTTAAATATTCAAATTATCAAATGATAATTTTTCCACTTTATTTATAAACATCGTTTATAAATTCATTTCAATTCCCTGATTATTTAAGGAAAATCATTCCATTTTATTTATAAATTCCATTTATAATTTTTGCTTAATTTCCTGTATTATTTAACTTATAAACATCATTTAAAAATTCAATACTTCCATTTCCCATATTATTTAATTTATAAACATCGTTTATAAATTCAATACTTCAATTTCCTGTATATTTAATTTATAAACATTGTTTATGAATTCAATACTTCAATTTCCTATATATTTAATTTATTAACATCGTTTAAAAGTTCAATACTTCAATTTCCTGTATTATTTAATTTATTAACATCGTTTATAAATTCAAGATTTGTTATTTATTCAAAAACAAGTAAATATCTTTATAGCCCATTCGAAATTCAAATTATATTTTTGAAAAATAGATTTTTCAATTTAAATCTCGAAATATCCCTTTCACGGTATTTTTACAAATCAACCATTTTGGGCCCAATGATATTGAAATAATCAAACCACCCAATTATAAATCAACACATCATATATGATACTATATATGAAAACAAACAAATAATAATATTTTTGAGGAATCCACTTGGGTTCCTCCAACCTGTTTTCCTTGCATCCACATATGTTAAGAAACATAAATAATACCCATCCTGCTTCGAGGTAGGATATCGTGGTATAGAAGGTCATCCAATATCATAGCGTGGGGCGCATAGGGTCATCCGCTAATGATACTGCGGGCATCCGCATATGATACTGCGGGAATCCAACCACCAATATATATATATATATATATATATATATATATATATATATATATAAACCACAAAAACCAATCCTAAATAACTAGTATATTTATATTATATATATAATAGCCAACACTGATAAACAATTTATAAACGCACCCAATCAATCAATAGTTTATTTGATTATCGATATGCGATTTTTTTTCCCGATCCTGATTATCGATACAATACCATATCGACTAAGCAAAAACCGGAAATTACCGGATCATTAATAGAAAGAAGTTAGAGGATGAGAAATATAAATAAAGAAATATTATAATAGAAGAAGAACAGAAATATAACAACATCAGAGTAAACATAAACCTCACAACGGAACGAATAAAATATAATATATAACAGATTTTGAAATACAAATTTAATTATATATACATTGCATTATCAGAGTACAACAATTGTCCACCACATACACTACACAGCGGAATAAACTCTATATATATATATATATATATATATATATATATATATATATAATGCTGAAGCCTCCTGCTCCAAGCTCCTCCAAGGATATCTGAAAATACCTGAACTACTTGATTGCCCGTACAAATTTGGGAACCCAAGAGTTTACGATAAAACAAAACAAAATAAACTCTGGGTCAGTCATGGGACTAGTGTGAGTAAACTCCAAACACTTGATTTAACTTTTAAAAATCGTTTTTGAAAGAAAGGATAATCGTAAGACCGATCCACACATAAACTCGGATGGTTTTTACCTTACGATAACCCAAAACTTTTTTTTTTGAAATCAATATTATTCTGATATTATAATAGTGCTTAAAACAAATAAGTATCAATCTAGCAGAATGCTTGCATCTCACGCTCTACATATATAATATACAATCAAAACCGCGGGCTCTTATTGGATAATGGATTCCAACTGGCAAGGCATGGGACCACCTTCCGACAGTGTATCTCTTGAGAGGAATACACCGGGTTCAACAAGAACATCTTACAACCCAGGCTAAACATGACCGACCCCTCACTTCACTTGAGAGTACCGAATGTATTGTCACCAAAGGTTGGGATCTGTAACCCTTTCCCGAAAAGGACTACATCGAAAGATTAAAGAAGCAAATGGAATTTCTCTAGATCAGGTGACAATACACCCTACTTGGGTGCGACCCACTTAGTCATGCTACCTACCCGATTTTATACCATTTCCCGGTTGCGAGGCTAGAGGTTACGTCTTAACATTTCATTGATAGAACAATCACTTTGAATGCCACATTGTCAGATCCGCTAATCACTAATTGATTTGCACAAAGTTATTCTGGATATTATGCTAAGAGAATAAATTCTCCGCCACCAGATGTATATTTGTACAGACCAACATATGCGATCATTGGAAATACTCTGTCAGACATTCGTCCATACACATTCATTTTAGGAATGAACGAAACCGAAGGCACAATTTCTGTTAACAGAAAATGCCCTCGAACTTTACTCTGTCTTCGATTGTCTTCATATAATCTGATTCGCAACGCTACCGCCAATACGGAGTGGTTCTCGGATAATAATCCAATCGGTCTCTCCATATTGACAACGATATTGGCAAATACTTCGATAGTCAGTTATTTAACTATCGAAGAAAAACATTCAACCAAAGCAACAAACAATCACTGGGCCCCTTAATTAATATTTCATTAATTAATTTACTTCTCCATATCCTTATCGATATTTATTAATCCAGTAATTTCAATAATCATCTTGGCCTCTTACGCTAATGGGAAAATATTTTTACATATCGCTTTCTTTTATTTCCTATACTTAGAAAATATCTTCTATTAGTAATTGGAAAAATATAATATATAGAACAATTTTTGGGATACAAAATTTAACTGTATATACATAACATTATCAAAGTATAATAATTGTTCATCACATACACTACTCAATGGAATAAACTCTAAATATATCTAACGCTAAAGCCTCCTGCTCCAAGCTCCTCCAAGAATACCTGAAATAACTGAACTGCTTGACTGCCCGTACAAATTTGAGCACCCAAGAGTTTAGGATAAAACAAAACAAAATAAACTCTGGGTCAGTCATAGGACTAGTGTGAGTAAACTCAAACCACCTGGTTTAACTTTTAAAAATCCTTTTCGAAAAAAAAGATAATCGTAAGACCGATCCACACATAAACATGGATGGTTTTTACCTTACGATAACCCAACCAATCTTTGAAATCAATACTCTTCTGATATTACAATAGTGTCTAAAACAAATAAATATCTATCTAGCGGAGCGCTTGCATCTCACGCTCCGCATACATTATATATAATCAAAACCACGGGCTCTTATTGGAGAATGGATTCCAACTGGCAAGGAATAGGACCACCTTCAGATAGTTTATCTCTAGAGGAGAATACACTGGGTTCAACAAGAACGTCCTGTAACCCGGCCACACATGACCGACCACTCATTTTGCTTGAGTGTACTGTGTATCGAATGTATATCATCAACGGTTAGGCTCAAACCACCATTTCCCGAAAGGGACAGCATCGAAATAGATTAAAGAAGAAAAAGGATTTTCTCTATATATGTGATTATACACCCTAATGGGAGTGACCCACATAGTCATGCGGCCTGCCCGATTTTTGTCATTTCCCAGTTGATGAGGCTTGAGGTTACGTTTATCTTTAGAATGCCCGACCACCATTGTAACGTCCTGCATTTTTTGTCGGTTTGTGTTTGAATATTTAAATCAGTTTAAATATTAAATTCGAAATATAAGTGAATTTATATATTAATTAAAAATGAAGTTGAACGTATATAAATATATATTAATTATAATCGAGCTCATAACGACGCTGTAGTTCGTAATTTAACGTTCTGAACTTCAACTGAGTGTACCAGACTCGTTTTAAATCGGATTTCTGCGAAACAAGAAACGCTAGAATCTATTGAACTATATTTTTCTAACAGAAGTGAAAAACCAAGATTTCGGTGTATAGATTGCAAGATATGTCCAAATCAAATATTCAAAAAGTCGTTGTGAAATCGTATATCAACCGTAACGGTTTATTTGAAAATAACTAGATATCGGATACAAATCTGGACAAGGTTCTTTTAAGGCGCAGTGATAATTTAACTTTTAGAATTTTACTGTAATTTTTAAATAATTAAATATGCAACTTTTTATTTGGAGCATTTCGCACCCTGTATCGGTATTTCGGGATTTCAAAATATGAGTCAATCTACCGGTATTGTTATATTTTTGGGACCCTGGCACCTCGTTGAACATGACTGTATTTTAGTTTCTATCCATACCAGCTTGGACATTAACGAAATTTCTCGTAACACGGTACGTTTAAGTTTTTAAAACATAAACACCAACCTTTAAAAAGAAATATACAACCGAAATACACCTAAGGGCTTACACTCATCTCTATGCAGAATGACCCATACCCTATTTTCTTCATATCTAAATTAAATGAACAGTAGAAATTAAGCCAACCCATGCCTGTCTCTTTTAAAGTCCTTATCGAGATTAATGAAAACATGACGACTACCATACCTTACGAATATGCCTAAGTGAAAAAACACAACACCTATCTTGTATAATTGTATATATATAAAACACATCTATCCTAAATCTAATTAAACATATGTTTGTGCAGCCTTCCCCTATGAGCGTAGCAATCACATCAAAATGTAATGAACCATGCCTCTAATCTAATGAATCCCACGGCATAGCTACTGACCTGTCTACATTGATTACTTAGCAACAAAGGAATATGTAATACTATAAAAACATGATTCCATCGTCCATCGCTAAGACGGAAAAAAATCAAAATAAATAAAAAGGGATCTGTGTTGTTTCTTTAGTGGAGATAAAAACCAACGAGGGATTGGAAATGGCGTCAATGGATCGAAGGAAGGCGAGGATGTGGCGAACCCACTGGTAGAAGCGCTGTGGCGAACGAATACAAGGTGGCGGCGTGTTTGATTCTGCATAGAGAGGGTGCGGTTTTAATGTAAATAAAGAAAGGAAAAAAAATTTGATAGTAAGAGACTGGGTAAGTTTGGATTAAGGCGAGAGGGGATCAAGGAGGTTATAAATGAAGGAATGAGGCAAGAAGGAAGTGGAACCGTGAGTTAGTGGGTGGCGGTCCCTGAATTTGAGGAGGAGTACAAATGGAAGGATGTAAGGGAGTTGAATGTTGAAGTATGGTTTCTCATAAGGCCATGATCTGGTAAGTACAGGACGTTGGACTTGGGGTATGCGTGTATCCTACTGAGTAGGTGCGGATTAGTGAAGTAACAGGGGAGTAAGACTTTGGTTTCAAGATGTGCTGAACGTCTAGTGTGCTGGACATCTGTTTGGAGCGTGCATGGAGTTGTGGCGCAAGAACTGAAGGTGTGAGCACGTAGTGATATATGTGTATGCATGGAAAATGTGAGGTGCAAGTTAAATAATGAAGTCTTTTCTGATTTTGCTGAAGGGGTGAGAGTCGAGAAACGGTGGACGCTATTAGGTTGAGAGCAGTGTGTTCACATGTGGTGGGTGGATTAAACGGTGCACATGTATATATGGAGAAGAGACATACTGAGGAGTTATATACTGAAGGAATTATTGGATGGGGTATGATGATACAGCGTGAGTTAGGCTTGTATTTTGGAGTATAGGCTCTTGTTTGCAAATCGAAATTGGTATCAAATGGGTATTAGAACTGATTCACTACTTGGAGATGTGGCACCACATGAAGTCGGCAATGTGTCCGTTGAAATTAGAGCTAGACAGTGGCGTACAAAACATGGAGCATTGCGTTAGACAAGTGGGTTACATGCGCTATACTGGGGAGGGGAATCATGCATGGACGCATGCATGTTTTGGATGGTGCTAGTTATTATAGAGGGAATTGGCTTCAAACGCTATGAAGTAGCAACGTTGGTCTTAGTTTTTGAAAAATAGTGGGATAAGAAAGATGAGTTTTGGTGAAGTAACTTATGCTGTGATGGAAAGAAGATATTGAAGCGTGAGACTTTCAGTTTGGAGAAGTGTGAAGCGAATTGGTTTTAACATCGGTGTATGGGCCAACGGTGGAAAGAAAAGCATGCGGGTTGGTCATAAATTGTTCACTGAGATTAGAACGTCAATAAGAGGAAGCAAGGAATGACGCAAATCATTATTAAACGGTTAACGCGCCAAGGTGAGTAAAATCACTAACTCTGATCTATTTTAAAATATTTTAATTATATTTTAATGTTGTTTGAATGCTGTGTGATGGTCGATTAGTTAGATTACAATTAATTTGGTCGAATATTATATACCGTTACATATGTACACATCATCGGTTGGACACTGATTCCATCGATTAGAATATCCCCTAGTATAGAGTTAGTGTAAATTGTGTTGACTGACAACTGTGGATGCGGGAAACCGGTTGGAGGAATCCGACCGGATTCCTCGATACTTATATGTACTGTTTGTTTTACACTGTTTGAACCCGAATTTATATTTAAAACCCTGAGACGACCCGAAATCCCGTTCTGACGGAAACAAGGGCTATCTTTGGAATATAAAACAAAAACATATAATAGCAGAACAGAATTAAATAAATACACCAGATAATGAACAATAGAATATACTGGATAAAAGTAATCATCAGAGTTACACAGTATACAGGATCTTACATAGTACAAATACAGTTCAGCTATACATAAATGTCTACAGCGGAAAACAAACAAAATATGTACAATAGGAGCTGAACAGCATAAAAAGAGATAAATGATAGAATCCATCTTCAGCTCCAGCTATCTCGAAAGAACCAGCTAAACCTGAATACAAGGCTGCCCGTGTAGAAAAAGGGGCACCCGAGTTTGAAAGTGAAACAAACTACGAGTTAGTCATGGGACTGGTATGAGAAATCCATTCAACACATATATAATATGGCTAATCACAAGACCACGCCACTTTCGTGGAACGGGTTTACTCCATTGGATTGCCAGTGCTTTAAAACAAATCTTTCCTTTAAACATCGCAATGCTTTTTATAAAAATGAAGCCGTTATAAGACTCAGTTCCCATCACACAATGCAACGCAAACCAGAGGATAGAGTTTTTACCTTATATCAGCCAAAATATGCTTGATACGAATAAAACAAAGGCATTTGATATTACCACTAGTGTTTATATGTTTCGAAAACAATTTCAAATCATAACTATCAATAATAGACGACATGAGCGTCCCATGCCACTATGTCGCCAAATATCTATACAATCGAAACCGCACGATCACGTATTTGGAAATTAGATTTCCGTCATAAACCAAGGCAAAAGATAGTCCTTACCGAATTCGTGACTCTCTAGCCCGAGCCACAGGCAAGCGCGCAGGCAAGCCTTTAGATCGTCAGGGCCGGTCCACCGATGTGGATTATTATGCCCGAACAATACGTTTCCCCGCCCTTTGGGGCTTAAACGAGCCAACGAATGACTCCATCAGACCCGGATCGTCCGATCAAACCGAGGCGCCTCGCAACAGCAACAACCACATAGGTGAAAAGTATATAAATGTCAGGGCTGGTAGGTCACTGACACCACCCTAGCTAGAAAGAAACGCATGCCCTCCCTGAGGTCCTTCTCCCGTTTTAGGTTCATACCGGGGTGTGAGGCTCGCGAATTCACGTTATTCACAAAGCTACGCCACACAGGCGATGCTTTGATCATCACCACAAGACTTTGCTTTTCAACAGAAGCCCTGATAATTGCGTCTTAGCATGCCACATAGGCAATTCATGCCATGCGACTGATGTCTTTCGATATACAACGTCTGAGCTCGTGCGTCTCAGAGAAGGGCGTTAATCAAAAGAATAAATTCTCCACCGCCAAACAGATGTATATTTAATAGAGATCAATCAACACAGAATAAAATCCAATGTCAGACACACAGTCCCTTTACAAGTCCGTTCTGGGTCTGAATGAAACCGGAGGCACTAAATACCTCGTAAACCCTTCGATCACCACGTACGTCTGGACGATCACCACTCATTATCCATATTTCGGGATGCCTCCCAATCAGGACCTCGGTTACCATCCAAACGAGGTGAAGATCTCCGGTCTTCGACCACCGTCTTCATCTTCGACTTTCAATCGTTGGTCAATTATTTGAAGTGAGAATTAACTCTGCCTTTTCAAATAATTCACGTATATTTAGAATTTCAAATCAATTTATTTCAATGGTTAAATTATTCGACAACACCAATATTGTTCTTTAATGTAATTTTCACACCAAACACATTCAACCATCAAATACAACATAAATCGAGCAAATTCAGTTTATTTCCACTCCATATTGTTTATGGTACTTTATAATGATTTATCGCTATTTTTATTTATTTTAAAATAGCCCATTTATTCAAAACGACGCTTCGGGCCATAGCGCGGCCGTGGCGCTGTTTTTCTTCAGATTTGATTTACACATATCTGAAAATCTAACCGTTGGATCTTAACAAAATTTACATCATTAGAAAGGTCTTTTCAAAACGAATCCAACGGTTCCAATTTCGGGAAAATCCGACGGTCGGATCTCCCGGTACAATCGTTTGAATTTTCGATTTCAAAATACGAACTGCAGCGTCATTATTCGATTAAATATATAATTATATTTATATATATATAAATATAATCGCTTCTGGCGCTGTTTTTCTTCATATTTGAATTGAACATTCCAGACAATCCAACCGTTGGATTTTTACAAGGTTGGTGCCTTTGGAAAGATATTTCCAAGGCGAACCCGACGGTTGCGGTTTCGGGAAAATCCATTGGTCGGATTTCCCATACTAGTCATTTGAAATCACGGTTTCAAAATACGAACTGCACTGCCTCGTTTCGTTTTAATTTTATTTATATTTATATATTTATATAAATATAGTTCATTCAAATATTTCAATACCGTTTTCACTTCAAATATTTCACTAACGCCTTAAAATTTTGGAAAATTTCGCCATAACCTCCCCTGCACCGGGAGCATCGGGAAATCTCAAATAGCTTCCCCGGTCCTTTTAATCTCAAAAAGAAAAAGAAAAAGCCAAGCGGCTAGCCAACAGGCTCATAAAATCATCACCCAAACAAAACAGTAAATGTGTACCTATTTGTCGGGCACAAAATTTTATTCCTCTTCTCTAGCCCCTTTACTATTACCTGTTCAATGAATATGCATGTACATATATATAGTTCTTATCATTTACTATTCAACTTCATATTCGATTTCCATTTGGTTTAAAAACACCATTCATTCTAATGTTGCATATATAGGCACAAATCATATCATTAGCTATTTAATGAATATTTCAACTCATATATATTTATTTGAACGAGTCGCTATTTTTAACACTTCACATTTCAACAATTCGTGTATATAATAAAAATGTGATTTTTATTGTAAAACAATTCATTTCGAAACACTACTATTTTATATAGTTTATATCGGTGATAAAAAATAGGATTTTTCTTATGAAACAATTCCTTTTGAAACGAGATTATTTTACACAGTTCATATAGTCGATAAAAGGTGATTTTTATTATCAAACAATTTATTTCAAAATATGAATTCCATTCAACACATGAATTTCAATTCAACGAATGAATATCGATTCAACACATGAAGGTTTTCTATAGTTTCTATATATAGATAGAAATGTGAATTTTATTATTTAAAACGCGAATACCACTCAACACATGAATTTCAATTCAACGAATGAATATCGATTCAACACATGAAGGTTTTCTATAGTTTCTATATATAGATAAAAATGTGATTTTATATTTAAAACACGAATACCTTTCAACACATGAATTTCTAATCAACGAATGAATATCGATTCAACACATGAAGGTTTTCTATTCAATGAATAAATATAGTTGCAGCAAATGAAAATAATTCAAACACACGAATATTATTCAAAATTTCGGCAGCATAACGGCAGGGTAGTTAAAACCGGGACCGTCCCTAGTACGGCTCCTCGCTCTACCTTAAAACCTTGCGGTTTTTGACAATGGGGATCATGCATCTAGTTCGCACGCAGGCGGCATGTATATTTTTATTTCATTTCCACAAACTAATCCTATGTGGTTTCAACCAAATATTTCTCAACCACAAACGGGTATTTTTCAACCACAATCAATCAATATCAACCACAAACAATCCCAAACAACCATTCGCTATCAATCAATTTTCACAACAATTTCAACCAATAAATATCGTCCATGGTTTGTTGACGAGGGGCGTATATATATATATATATATATTTATATAGCAATTCACTTTTATTTAAACACATATATAATTTTTACAACGCATATATAACTTATACATCGAACGTACAACTTATACAACGCTTATACAAGAGCTGTACAACGCTAATATAACTCATACATCGACTATATAATTTATACATCGTCGTTTTCCATATTGTTTTTAATTTAGAAATCTCACATTTGGTTCCACTCTACCAAAAATAGCAGAAGGCTCAGAAAAATATGCAGTCTCTTTTAAAATGTAGAAGGCGTCCACACGGTCACGATGTTTCCTGTTTCATCGAATTTCGTTAACATAGCAAAAATATATGATTTTTCAAAGGTTTGCAACACTTAAAAGTGTTATTTTCAATTGAAAAATAAACAAGTCGTATACCAGTTTTTTCTTCGAAACTAGGTTTTCGATTTTCTCGCGAATCGATGCACGATATCACGATCCGCTAGTGCCACGACCTTGGCCTTGGAACAGGCTTCACGGCGATGGTGGCCTCCCTCAGCTCGATGGCGAGATCAGGCGGTGGCGGCGGAGGAAAGTCTCCGACTTTGGAGGCGTCTAACTCGATGCTCGTCGAACGATAGGGGATGGGGTTGCTATGGATTGGAAGAGGAAGGAGAGGGCTCTCGAATCTGGGTGGTGGCGGGGTCGGACGTGGCCTGAGGCGGCGGCGATTGAGGGGAGATGTCGTGGAGGTTTTCCGCCGTTAGGTCGTTTCGGTGAGAGAGAAACCAGGGGGGGCGCGATATTTTTCTTGAATTTTCATTGGCTAGAAATTATATTTTTTTTTTTTTAAATCCAAAAATACCCCTATCGCGAACGGACTTCAAATCGAACCCAACGACTGTCGTCCCTAGCGTTTTACCCCCATTCCGAACACGATGGGATATGTTTCGCAGGCCCATTCGACTGTTTCAGTCAGTTTCCATTCAAATCAAAATATAAAACATTCAATATTTTATTTGAACGTACATTTCCATTTGCCAGGGTCACAAACTGATTCGAAAAACTCCAGAAAAATAAATCTAGCTATGTTTTGACGATACGGTCCCAACAAAACTAGTTTCGTTGAATTCTGAGACCGTTTGCAAAAAGGCCCATTTTTGGTCGATCCAATTTAACTGTAATTGACCAAAACACATTTTCTATTGCCACGCTCACATACTAGCTTCAAATATTATGAAATTTGAAACCTAGCAATAACTTCACATCCCGGATCCAACAAAAGTGGTTTCGTCGAATTCCGAGGTCGTATGCAAAATGGTCAATTTCACGGGCTATATAAATTCCATAGCGACCGTTCTGAAAATTCATTCGGTCATAACTTTTGCTTTCCGTTATGAAAATTCAATTTTTCAGATTCGTTAGAAAGGTATTCACTAATAGATTTAAATATTTTTGGTTTCACTAAAATACGGATTGTTTTGCACCCGGTATAGTCCGACAAAGTTTGAATTCGATTTTTGAAGCTACAGCGCCTTTTCAAGCCTTGTTTATAATTATAATTAATTATATTCGTTTTCAATTGTCGATTCAACTAACTTTTCATTGCCATTAGCTAAAATATTTATTTTAAATATTTAAAATCCATTATTTTAGCCAGTTTAAAAATTTTAAATTGGTTCAGATTTTCTGGGTCGTTACAATCCCCCCCACTTAAAACTTTTCGTCCCCGAAAAGGAACAAAGTCGAAAGTGGTTTGATAAATCTACAATCACACAACACAACAACCAATCCAATTGTTTTCCTTTCAAAAATATACTGATTAATCCCTATACTCTTTTAAAATTATTCAGACTATAGAATTAAAAGTGCACATCCATGGGAAGAAATATAGCAACATAATAGAGAATTAAATGGTAATGTAAAGTACGGTACATGTACCTTGCACCGGAGTCAATCAGAGATATCCACTCGGCATCTAGGATAAGCTTTCTGAATGCTCTCCTCAGTTTCCCAAGTACAATCTCGCGGATCTCCACTCCATTGCACTTTGACTAAGTGAACCTTCTTGTTCCTCAGCTCTTTGGTTTCCTTGCCGATAATCTTTAGCGGCTCCCTTCTCACAGCTAATTCTGGAGTAATTTCTATATCCTGTTGAGCTGATTCTTCCACGATCAAGTCTGGATCATGTACGTGCTTTCGAAGTTGACATATGTGAAATACTTCATGAACTCCAGGCAACCAGTCAGGCAATTTGACCCTATAAGCGAGAGTAACGACCCGTTCCAGAATAGGAAACGGACCAATGAATTTGGGCGCCAACTTTCCAGTTTTACCGAACCGGATAACTCCTCTCATCGGCGATACTTTCAGATATACGTAGTCGCCAACTTCAAAGGATATATCTCTTCTTCTTCTATCGGCATAGCTCTTTTGTCGGCTTTGAGCGGCGAGTAATCGCTTCTTAATAAAATCGACTTTGTCGACAGCTTCTCGAATCATATCAGGACCCAACACAAGTCTATTACCTGGTTCGACCCAACAAGCAGGGGATCGGCATGGTCTACCATACAATGCTTCGAATGGCGACATTTTCAGGCTTGCCTGGTAGCTGTTGTTATAAGAGAATTCAGCCAAATGCAGATGGTCTTCCCATGATCCACCGAAATCTATAACACAAGCCCGCAATAGATCTTCTAAAATATGATTCACCCTCTCAGTCTGACCGTCTGTCTGAGGATGATAAGCGGTGCTTAAGTTCAACTTCGTTCCCAGCTCGACTTGAAATGCCTCCCAAAATTTACTAGTGAATATTGTATCTCTATCACTGACTATACTGAGCGGCACTCCATGTAGTCTAACTATCTCGTTGAAGTATATCTGCGCCAGACTTTGAGCAGTTCTGTTTGATCTGACAGGTATGAAATGGGCGGTCTTCGTGAAACGATCTACGATCACCCAAATACTGTCATTTTCTTTTCTAGTTCTGGGCAGACCATCAATGAAATCCATAGAAATATGTTCCCACTTCCAACCAGGAACTTCCAGTGGTTGTAATAATCCAGCCAATTTCTGCTGGTCGCTTTTGACTAGCTGGCAAGTAGGGCATCGACTAACATATATCGAGATGTCTCTTTTTAACGACTTCCACCAGAATGTGCGTTTGATATCGTTATACATTTTATTCACACCTGGATGGATACTGAGCTTAGATTTGTGACATTCATCCAGTGCATCCCTTCTGAGTTCAGGAATATCTGGAACGCAAATTCGCCCTTCTAACCTCAGAATCCCTTCGCTATCTAGCTGGAAATCTGAAGCATTGCCTTCACGAATTCGCTGACTCATTCCTTTGATAATTGGTCGTCTTCTTGGAGAGCCGATATCTTATCAATCAACGAAGTCGCAATGATGAAACTGGCGATCATCTCATTCTTTCGGCTTAACGCATCGGCCACGACATTGGCTTTCCCTGGAGTGTATAGAATTTCAAAATCATATGCTGCAAGAAACTCCAGCCAACGCTGTTGCCTCAGATTCAGGTCTTTCTGAGTGAACAGATACTTTAATGACTAATGATCTGTAAATAGTTCAAATCTCTCACCCAGAAGATAGTGTCTCCAGATTTTCAAAGCGAATACTACAGCCAATAACTCAAGACCATGAGTTACGTATTTCTTCTAGTGCGACTTCAGTTGACGGCTAGCATAAGCAATCACTTTGAATATGTCCCAGGTGATATCACCTTCTGGATTATTCTCAATAACTGAATCCCACCAAAACAAAGCTTCATCTTTGAGTGCCCAGGATGCCAGTAATCTTTTCTGGTCATCCCTAAGCTTTAATGCTTCGAAGATTTTCTCAGCCGAACGAATCCAAGCTTGTGTCTTCATAATAGATTCTTCACCAGAGAACGGTGTTCCACCCATATTTCGATATTTGATTAATAGGGCCTCAATATCCGGTTCTGAATTCCTTCTGTTTCTGACATTCATTTTCTAGTACTTCTGCAAACAGCAGATCAAGTGTCAGGTTAAAGAAAAGATAATTTAAAATATAGAAACATATACTTCAAGTGTAAATGTGTCTATCGAGGTGTTATTTCATTCTGCTTTACTCATACTAGGATATTACTGATCCTATCTGTATAGAGTTACCCGTCCTAGAACACTACTGGTTCTATTTCTGACGAGTTCGTTCAAATGTTATATTCCAGAACTAAGCTTAACCAAAGCTCTGATACCACGTTGAGACGACCCGAAATCCCGTTCTGACGGAAACAAGGGTTATCTTTGGAATATAACACAAAAACATATAACAGTAGAACAGAATTAAATAAATACACCAGATAATGAACAATAGAATATACTGGATAAAAGTAATCATCAGAGTTACACAGTATACAGGATCTTACTTAGTACAAATACAGTTCAGCTATACATAAATGTCTACAGCGGAAAACAAACAAAATATGTACAATAGGAGCTGAACAGCATAAAAAGAGATAAATGATAGAATCCATCTTCAGCTCCAGCAATCCCAAAAGAACCAGCTAAACCTGAATACAAGGCTGCCCATCTAGAAAAAGGGGCACTTGAGTTTGAAAGTGAAACAAACTACGAGTCAGTCATGGGACTGGTATGAGAAATCCATTCAACACATATATAATATGGCTAATCACAAGACCACTCCACTTTCGTGGAACGGGTTTACTCCATTTGATTGCTAGTGCTTTAAAACAAATCTTTCCTTTAAACATCGCTATGCTTTTTATAAAAATGAAGCCGTTATAAGACTCAGTTCCCAACACACAATGCAACGCAAACCGGAGGATAGAGTTTTTACCTTATAACAGCCAAAATATGCTTGATACGAATAAAACAAAGGCATTTGATATTACCACTAGTGTTTATATGTTTCGAAAACAATTTCAAATCATAACTATCAATCATAGACGACATGAGCGTCCCATGCCACTATGTCGCCAAATATCTATACAATCGAAACCGCACGATCACGTATTTGGAAATTGGATTTCCGTCATAAACCAAGGCAAAAGATAGTCCTTACTAAATTCGTGACTCTCTAGCCCGAGCCACAGGCAAGCGCGCAGGCAAGCCTTTAGATCGTCAGGGCCGGTCCACCGATGTGGATTATTATGCCTGAACAATATGTTTCCCCGCCTTTTGGGGCGTAAACGAGCCAACTAGTGACTCCATCGGACCCGGATCGTCTGATCAAACCGAGGCGCCTCGCAACAGCAACAACCACATAGGTGAAAAGTATATAAATGTCAGGGCTGGTTGGTCACTGACACCACCCTAGCTAGAAAGAAACGCATGCCCTCCCTGAGGTCCTTCTCCCGTTTTAGGTTCATACCGGGGTGTGAGGCTCGCGAATTCACGTTATACACAAAGCTACGCCGCACAGGCGGTGCTTTGATCATCACCACAAGATTTTTTTTTTCAACAGAAGCCCTGATCATTGCGTCTTAGCATGCCACACAGGCAATTCATGCCATGCGACTGATGTCTATCGATATACAACCTCTGAGCTCGTGCGTCTCAGAGAAGGGCATTAAGCAAAAGAATAAATTCTCCACCGCCAAACAGATGTATATTTAATAGAGATCAATCAACACAGAATAAAATCCAATGTCAGACACACAGTCCCTTTACAAGTCCGTTCTGGGTCTGAACGAAACCGGAGGCACTAAATACCTCGCAAACCCTTCGATCACCACGTACGTCTGGACGATCACCACTCATTATCCATATTTCGGGATGCCTCCCAATTAGGACCTCGGTTACCATCCAAACGAGGTGAAGATCTCCGGTCTTCGACCACCGTCTTCATCTTCGACTTTCAATCGTCGGTCAATTATTTGAAATGAGAATTAACTCGACCTTTTCAAATAATTCACGTATATTTAGAATTTCAAATCAATTTATTTCAATGGTTAAATTATTCGACAACACCAATATTGTTCTTTAATGTAATTTTCACACCAAACACATTCAACCATCAAATACAACATAAATCGAGCAAATTCAGTTTATTTCCACTCCATATTGTTTATGGTACTTTATAATGATTTATCGCTATTTTTATTTATTTTAAAATAGCCCATTTATTCAAAACGACGCTTCGGGCCATAGCGCGGCCGTGGCGCTGTTTTTCTTCAGATTTGATTTACACATATCTGAAAATCTAACCGTTAGATCTTAACAAAATTTACATCATTAGAAAGGTCTTTTCAAAACGAATCCAACGGTTCCAATTTCGGGAAAATCCGATGGTCGGATCTCCCGGTACAATCGTTTGAATTTTCGATTTCAAAATACGAACTGCAGCGTCGTTATTCGATAAAATATATAATTATATTTATATATATATAAATATAATCGCTTCTGGCGCTGTTTTTCTTCAGATTTGAATTAAACATTTCAGACAATCCAACCGTTGGATTTTTACAAGGTTGGTACCGTTGGAAAGATATTTCCAAGGCGAACCCGACGGTTGCGGTTTCGGGAAAATCCATTGGTCGGATTTCCCGTACAAGCCGTTTGAAATCACTGTTTCAAAATACAAAATGCACGGCCTCGTTTCGTTTTAATTTTATTTATATTTATATATTTATATAAATATAGTTCATTCAATGATTTCAATATCGTTTTCACTTCAAATATTTCACTAACGCCTTAAAATTTTGGAAAATTTCGCCATAACCTCCCCTGCACCGGGAGCATCGGGAAATCTCAAATAGCTTCCCCAGTCCTTTTAATCTCAAAAAGAAAAAGAAAAAGCCAAGCGGCTAGCCAACAGGCTCATAAAATCATCACCCAAACAAAACAGTAAATGTGTACCTATTTGTCGGGCACAAAATTTTATTCCTCTTCTCTAGCCCCTTTGCTATAACCTGTTCAATGAATATGCATGTACATATATATAGTTCTTATCATTTACTATTCAACTTCATATTCGATTTCCATTTGGTTTAAAAACACCACTCATTCTAATGTTGCATATATAGGCACAAATCATATCATTAGCTATTTAATGAATATTTCAACTCATATATATTTATTTGAACGAGTGGCTATTTTTAACACTTCACATTTCAACAATTCGTGTATATAATAAAGATGTGATTTTTATTGTAAAACAATTCATTTCGAAACACTACTATTTTATATAGTTTATATCGGTGATAAAAAATAGGATTTTTCTTATGAAACAATTCCTTTCGAAACGAGATTATTTTACACAGTTCATATAGTCGATAAAAGGTGATTTTTATTATCAAACAATTTATTTCAAAATATGAATACCATTCAACACATGAATTTCAATTCAACGAATGAATATCGTTTCAACACATGAAGGTTTTCTATAGTTTCTATATATAGATAGAAATGTGAATTTTATTATTTAAAACGCGAATACCATTCAACACATGAATTTCAATTCAACGAATGAATATCGATTCAACACATGAAGGTTTTCTATAGTTTCTATATATAGATAAAAATGTGATTTTTATATTTAAAACACGAATACCTTTCAACACATGAATTTCTAATCAACGAATGAATATCGATTCAACACATGAAGGTTTTCTATTCAATGAATAAATATAGTTGCAGCAAATGAAAATAATTCAAACACACGAATATTATTCAAAATTTCGGCAGCATAACGGCAGGGTAGTTAAAACCGGGACCGTCCCTAGTACGGCTCCTCGCTCTACCTTAAAACCTCGCGGTTTTTGACAATGGGGATCATGCATCTAGTTCGCATGCAGGCGGCATGTATATTTTTATTTCATTTCCACAAACTAATCCTATGTGGTTTCAACCAAATATTTCTCAACCACAAACGGGTATTTTTCAACCAACATTAATCAATATCAACCACAAACAATCCCAAACAACCATTCGCTATCAATAAATTTTCACAACAATTTCAACCAATAAATATCGTCCATGGTTTGTGGACGAGGGGCATATATATATATATATATATATATATATATATATATATATATTTACATATAGCAATTCACTTTTATTTCAACACACATATAATTTTTACAACGCATATATAACTTATACATCGAACGTACAACTTATACAACGCTTATACAAGAGGTGTACAACGCTAATATAACTCATACATCGACTATATAATTTATACATCGTCGTTTTCCATATTGTTCTTAATTTAGAAATCTCACATTGGGTTCCACTCTACCAAAAATAGTAGAAGGCTCAGAAAAATATGCGTTCTCTTTTAAAATGTAGAAGGCGTCCACACGGTCACGATGTTTCCTGTTTCATCGAATTTCGTTAACATAGCAAAAAGATATGATTTTTCAAAGGTTTGCAACACTTAAAAGTATTATTTTCAATTGAAAAATAAACAAGCCGTATACCAGTTTTTTCTTTGAAACTAGGTTTTCGATTTTCTCGTGAATCGATGCACGATATCACGATCCGCTAGTGCCACGACCTTGGCCTTGGAACAGGCTTCACGGCGATGGTGGCCTCCCTCAGCTCGATGGCGAGATCAGGCGGCTGCGGCGGAGGAAAGTCTCCGACTTTGGAGGCGTCTAACTCGATGCTCGTCGAACGATAGGGGGTGGGGTTGCTATGGATTGGAAGAGGAAGGAGAGGGCTCTCGAATCTGGGTGGTGGCGGGGTCGGACGTGGCCTAAGGCGGCGGCGATTGAGGGGAGATGTCGTGGAAATTTTCCGCCGTTAGGTCGTTTCGGGGAGAGAGAAACCAGGGGCGCGATATTTTTCTTGAATTTTCATTGGCCAGAAATTAGATATATATTTTTTTAAAATCCAAAAATACCCCTATCGCGAACGGACTTCAAATCGAACCCAACGACTGTCGTCCCTAGCGTTTTACCCCCATTCCGAACACAATGGGATATGTTTCGCAGGCCCATTCGACTGTTTCAGTCAGTTTCCATTCAAATCAAAATATAAAACATTCAATATTTAATTTGAACGTACATTTCTATTTGCCAGGGTCACAAACTGATTCGAAAAACTCCAGAAAAATAAATCTAGCTATGTTTTGACGATACGGTCCCAACAAAACTAGTTTCGTTGAATTCTGAGACCGTTTGCAAAAAGGCCCATTTTTGGTCGATCCAATTTAACTATAATTGACCAAAACACATTTTCTTTTGCCACGCTCACATACTAGTTTCAAACATTATGAAATTTGAATCCTAGCAATAACTTCACATCCTGGATCCAACAAAAGTGGTTTCGTCGAATTCCGAGGTCGTATGCAAAATGGTCAATTTCACGGGCTATATAAATTCCATAGCGACCGTTCTGAAAATTCATTCGGTCATAACTTTTGCTTTCCGCTATGAAAATTTGATTTTTCAGATTCGTTAGAAAGGTATTCACTAAGAGATTTAAATATTTTTGGTTTCACTAAAACCCGGATTGTTTTGCACCCGGTATAGTCCGACAAAGTTTGAATTCGATTTTTTAAGCTACAACGCCTTATCAAGCCTTGTTTATAATTATAATTAATTATATTCGTTTTCAATTGTCGATTCAACTAAATTTTCATTGCCATTAGCTAAAATATTTATTTTAAATATTTAAAATCCATTATTTTAGCCAATTTAAAAAATTTAAATTGGTTCAGATTTTCTGGGTCGTTACAAACCCCGTGTGAGTATTGGTGTTAAACGAAAATTCAACATCTGTTTTCAATAAATCAATAAATGATATCGATTAAGAAGGTGGTTACAGTCGACAGTAAACCCATCGTTTGTTAAGGAGTTGATTGGCCATCAGGCAAATCAACGAAGTTAATTATAAAAATTATATTTTTATAATCAAAGCAGAGTTTTAAATTATAATAGAAGTTCTGTTATACACCTGTATTTTAGAATTTGTTTTTATAAAATAAATAAAAACGATTGTGACATTCAAATAAGTTTATAAAGCAGAAATTATCCGATGATTAAATATTTGGATAATTATATTTAAGATAAACAATTTAGAAATATTATTAGATTAATTTTATTAATCTAATGTTAAGAAGTAATTAAAATCAGTTAAGGAATTTACTGATGGAATTAAGTTGATTTAATCAATTGTTATTTGGAAAAATGATTATTTGATTAGTTTGTCTTTAATTAATCTAATGAAAACAGTTTAGAAATAGATGAGATTTAATTACCTTTTAATTTAAGAAGTTATCTAAAGAACTGTGGAATAGAGAAAGCGAAAAGTTAATGCGGAACATAAATAATCGTAAAACAACCGAGTTCAAAATAAAGATGTGGTATTATAAACCATTTTCCAAAAGAAAACAAGGAAATATGATTTGATGTATATTATAAGTAATAAGGAGTTTAGAGTTACGAACGTATATCTGTTCTAAGATAAGAACGTTGTCGATCAAGGTCTGAGAGGTAAATAGAATACCCCAACTTGAACGGCTTCACTATTATCGAGGAAACGATAACAGTTTGTAACGGAAAGATATGTTAAGATGTGTATAAAAGGAATACGGCAGCGTATTGCCAGTCTTAGAATTATAGCGATAAAATAGCGATGTTGATTAGATAAGTGTGACTGTTATGTCAAGATTAGTTATAACAAAGAATATTACAGCGTATGACAAGTTGAGCTATAACAATAAAATAACGCTGTTGATAAGGTAAGTTTGACTGTAATTAGTTATAAGGAGAATAATACAGCGTATGACAAGTTTAGAACTATAGCGACAAATTAACTGCTGTTGATTAGACTTAAGCGTGATTTTTATATATGGCAGCACTTCCTAGGAAATGAAACAGTTTAGTTGAAATCCACTTATTCGAAAGTGATAAATAACGATGTCGTAAGAAAATATAAGAATCGGTTTTAGAAAGAGAAATTGGAGAATCGTGTTAGGAAACGATGACAGCATTTCAATGTTCGAAATGTGATTTGAATTAAACCGTTAGGATTTGGAACTAGAATTCAACGATGTCGAATTTATTAATAGTATACTATTTTTAGGAATTATAATCTAATGGAATAATTAACATTTAGTTTTAAAAAAATAAATGTTGATAGGATAGGAATCAGTATTTAGTTATAAATTTGATATCGATTAGATAAGAAGTTGACTTAGAGTCAAAATTATAAAGTGGAATAGGAATATAAAGTATGAAGAGATTTCGGTAAACGAGATAATGGTATTGATTTCTAAATAAAGAAGGATTTTATAAAGGTATTCAGATTTCTATAATAGGAATGATATTTCAAAAGTGAATAATGTTTTAAAAATAAACGTTTAGCAGATTAAATGTTTATAATGAAATTGGAAATATTTTCCAATGAAGATAGGATATATTACCCAAGTGTAGGAAATAAAGAACGTGATAAGAATGGAAATGTTTCGAATATTAATAACGTATGTTTCGGGAACATGAAAGAACAAGGGTTTATAATAACTGGAAATGTTTTCCAAGAAATATGAAAAGGCTAAAACGGGATTTGAGAAATATCTGGTAAGATATGAGAATTCGAATAATAAAGTCGAATGTTAAAATTAAAAATACCCGTGATTGTGTGATGTTAGTTAGACATTAGAATGAATGTTTTTTTTTTACTTTGATAGTTAAATAACCGACTATCGAAGTGTTTTGGACCATCGTTGTCAATACGGAGAGACCGGTCGGATATATTATATGAAAACCACTCCGTATAGGCATAAGCGCTGCGAATTAGATGCTGCTGAAGATAATTGAAGACGGAGTGAAATACAAGGGTCGTCCTGTTCGAGAATAGGAGCTTTTTGTTTGTCCAGACCCAGGACAACTTGTATGGATGAGTGTCTGACAGAGTATACCTAGTAAATCACGTACGATTGATCTCTTAAAGGTATTACGTCTGGTGGCGGAGGAATTCGTTCCTCTTAGCTTTTTATACCATGATATGTTTGGGAATCGATTAGTGAATTGACGGGTTTGACGATGTGGCATTCAAAGTGAATGGTGATCAGATGTTCTGAAGATGGACGTAGCCTCTAGCCTCACAACCGGGAATGACAGAAGTTGGGCTAGGCAGCATGGCTAGTTGGGTCATCCCCAAGCAGGGTGTATTGTCACCGATCTAGAGAAAATTGATATTTATACTTCTTTTCGATTCTGTATCTTCGGATGACGGTCGGATGGCCTACAACCGAGGTGGCAATATATTCGCGACACTCAAGCCAAATGAGTGAGCAGTCATGTGCGGCCGGGTTGCAAGACGTTCTTGTTGAACCCTGAGTGTATCCCCTCTAGACTACACTATTCAGAAAGTGCTCCCATACCTTGTCTGTTGAAATCCAAACTCCAATACGCGCCCTGTGGTTTATGATTTTATACTATATATATGTGGAACGTGAGATGCAAGCGTTCTGCTACTTGGATATTTATGTGCTTAGACATTATCATAATATCACTGGTTTTGATATCAAAGTATTTTGGATAATAATAAGGTAAAAACCGTCCATGTTTATGTGTGGGCTGGTCTTACTATTATCTTCTTGTTTGAAAAGGATTTTCAAAGTTAAACGGTATGATTGGAATTTACTCACACCAGTCCCATGACTGACCCAGAGTTTATTTTGTTTTTGTTTTCCTAAACTCTTGGGTGCCCAAATTTGTGCGGGCAGTCAAGTGTTTCAGGCTTTGCAGATTTCACTTGGAGGAGCACAAAGCAGGAAGCTCCACTATTATTTGTTTAGAGATAATTTCCGCTGTGATACGATGTATTGTACTCTGATATATGTTATGTATTTATACAAATTCAGATTTGTATTTCAAAGTTATGTTATAATAAAATTTCTTCATTCCGCTGTGAGTTTCGTGGTTACTCTGATTTTGTTCAGTTGTATTCTTCTTCTTCTATTCTATTAGTTCTATCTTTTCTATCTCATCCTCTAAATTCTTTCAATAATGACACGGTTTTCAAGGTATCGAAAATCGCTCCATTAAAGTTGGTATCAGAGCTAAAGGTTAAGTGATTACCTTGGCTCTGTGGCGTAACTCAATAGAGATGGAGTTAGTAATACACTAGGTTGAGTTGAGTGCATATATATGAGCGCGTATTTGTAATCAATATAAAAACTGTTTTATATTGTGTTGGTTGATCTATTAAGTGGTATATAAATTCCAGATCGACGCATTTAGCTGACGAGGTCGATAGGGATTTATAAATGCTTGCATAGAGAGATTTGACATAGTACTGTTTTAAAAACAAGGGTAAATGAAATAATTTTACCCATAATATATTTGATATAAAAAGAAGTATATAACTTAATATTATTATAATACATTGGATATGTGATCGTTATTATGATCGAATAAGATGTATAATTGAGTTGGTTATATAAATAACCAATCGACATATTATATAAGTATAATGTTTAAAATCAGATGAATTAAATCTGAATTTAAAAACCAAAATTGAAATAAAACTATAAAAACTTAGAAAGGTGTTATAAATGAAATTTGGATTTAATATATGGAATTTTAAATTCTAGGGGGTTTTGGAAATGTTTTCCAAGCAGAATGAAAGATATTTTGATGATGAAAGCGTTTCAAAATAAGTTTTTAAAATAATATAGTACTGAACTCACTTCGATCGCTGGAAAATAATTCTAATGATGACTGCAGCATCATTAGTGTTCATTTTCGAGTCTCTAAGTGACAGGATTACTACCAAAGATTTTGTTTTGAAATAAGCTGTTCAGAAATTCAAATGTTTTGAATTGCTATGTTATGAATATATATGTATATGATTTCAAACTAATTTGAAATAAAAACCCCAGGAATTTGAATTCCAGAATTTAAACTTTACTTATGAAGTAAATAAATAGAAAGTTAACTAAGTCAAATAAAATTTGTTTGGATTAGAAATGAACTGGAATTGAATTGATTTGATGGATCAAGAGTTAGAATTGAGTTTGGAATTAGAGTTTGAATGAAGTTATAAGTGGATGATTTGGTTCAAGGATAATTTGAATGGAAATCGAGTGGAAATGGAATGGTGTATGCTGATTGAACAGCAAATGGAGGAGTTAGAATTAGAGCATCTTCACTTCGTAGCAATTTCGGGGACGAAATTTTTTTAAGGGGGAAGGACTGTAACGTCCTGCATTTTTTGTCGGTATGTGTTTGATTCAGTTTAAATATTGAATACGAAATATAAGTGAATTTATATATTAATTAAAAACGAAGTTGAATGTATATAAATATATATTAATTATAATCGAGCTCATAACGACGCTGCAGTTCGTAATTTAACGTTCTAAACTTCAACTGAGTATACCGGACTCGTTTTAAATCGGATTTCTGCGAAACAAGAAACGCTGGAATCTGTTGAACTGAATTTTTCTAGCAGAAGTGAAAAACCAAGATTTTGGTGTATAGATTGCAAGATATGTCCAAATCAAATATTCAAAAAGTCGCAGTGAAATCGTATATCGACCGTAACGGTTTATTTAAAAATAACTAGATATCGAATACAAATCTGGACAAGGTTCTTTTGAGGCGCAGCGATAATTTAATTTTTAAAATTTTACTGTAATTTTTAAATAATTAAATATGCAACTTTTTATTTGGAGCATTTTGCACCCTGTATCGGTATTTCGGGATTTCAAAATATGAGTCAATCTACTGGTATTATTATATTTTTGGGACCCTGGCACCTCGCTGGACACGACTGTATTTTTATTTCTTTCCATACCAGCTTGGACATTAACAAAATTTCTCGTAACACGGTACATTTAAGTTTTTAAAACATAAACACCAACCATTAAAAAGAAATATACAACCGAAATACACCTAAGGGCTTACACTCATCTGTATGCAGAATGACCCATACCCTATTTTCTTCATATCTAAATTAACTGAACAGTAGAAATTAAGCCAACCCATGCCTGTCTCTTTTAAAGTCCTTATCGAAATTAATGAAAACATGCCGACTACCATACCCTACGAATATGCCTAAGTGGAAAAACACAACACCTAACTTGTATAATTGTACATATATAAAACACATCTATCCTAAATCTAATTAAACATATGTTTGTGCAGCCTTCCCCTATGAGTGTAGCAATCACATCAAAATTTAATGAACCATGCCTCTAATCTAATGAATCCCACGGCAAAGCTACTGACCTGTCTACATTGATTACTTAGCAACAAAGGAATATGTAATACTATAAATACATGACCCATCGTCCATCGCTAAGACGGAAAAAAATCAAAACAAATAAAAAGGGATCTGTGTTGTTTCTTTAGTGGAGATAAAAACCAACGAGGGATAGGAAATGGCGTCAATGGATCGGAGGAAGGCGACGATGTGGCGAACCCACTAGTAGAGGCGCTGCGGCGAATGAATACAAGGTGGTGGCGTGGTTGATTCTGCATGGGGAGGGTGCGGTTTTAATGTAAATAAAGAAAGGAAAAAAAATATTGATAGTAAGGGACTGGGTAAGTTTGGATTCCGGCGAGAGGGGTTCAAGGAGGTTATAAATAAAGGAATGAGGCAAGAAGGAAGTGGAACCGTGAGTTAGTGGGTGGCGGTCCCTGACTTTGAGGAGGAGTACATATGGAAGGATGTAAGGGAGTTGAATGTTGAAGTATGGTTTCTCATAAGGCCATGATCTGGTATGTACAGGACGTTGGACTTGGGGTATGCGTGTATCCTACTGAGTAGGTGAGAATTAGTGAAGTAACAGGGGAGTAAGACTTCGGTTTCAAGATGTGCTGAACGTCTAGTGTGCTGGACATCTGTTTGGAGCGTGCATGGAGTGGTGGCGCAAGAACTGAAGGTGTTAGCATGTAGTGATATATGTGTGTGCAAGGAAAATGTGATGTGTGTAATGACCCGGATATTTCGTCGGTTAAATTTGAATATTTAATACGGTTTTAAAATATTTATTTGATAAATTAAATAAATATTTATATTAAAGTTATCAATTTAATAATCAATTTCGATTTAATATCGAATATATTAAATTATAGTAATACGTCAGTTCGAGAAGTTGAAACTGAATTAGAAACAATTCAGAAAATCAATTCAAACTTCTGTTTGAATTCGAATAATAATATTTATTTAAATCGAGGAGAATAAATTGTCTGGAATTAATTTATATTGGTTTAAAATTAATATCTCCTTCAGATGATCGAATTAGACTTCATGACCTACCCAGTGTGCCCGGAATAGGGGTATCACCCAAGGAACAACTGTTGTTGCGTTCAAAAAGGAGTTAGAAATCAGTGGGGTAGTTAATTAAATTAATCACACCGGTAAATTAAAAATAATTATAAATAATGAAAAATTTAGTGGATTTCTTGTTGCCAACAAACCAAAGACGTGGCCTTTCCTTCTCCTCATCTTCAAAAGGGACCGAAATCAGCACGTTCTCCACTTCATCTCCACAAGTTTCAGGCCTTGCTGTTCAAATGTAAAACCGCATCCTTCCCTTTTAAATCCACTATCTCATTCCTTTGCCATTCATTTGCTCCTAAGTAGAAAAACCGAAGCCTCCCTTTTCTTTAATTAAAATCGCATGCCCCCTTTAATTCCATTCCTTAGAAAATCGAACCACGGTTTAAAAACAAAACCCGATGAAATCAAACCAAATCGAGATCCGCAAGTTCTCCAAATCGACGTTGAGGTGAGCGCGAGAAGTTCTGGAGGTTCGGAGTCGCGAAGGGGTAGTCGGAGATTGGTTTGAGGCCACTATTCGAGAGTTGAAGTCGTGATTTCCTTTTTGGGTTCAACGTCAGAATCGCGAGCAGCTAACTGGGGTTATTTGGTTTCAAAAAGAGTTGGTTCCTTTGTCTGTTGGACCCGGCGTTGAGGTAAATAGTGAGGAAGGGGCGATTGAACATCTGAGCTTCAACACAGATGGGTTTCGTAAGGCGCAGTGATTGATTAGGAGTATCCTCTGGTGATCGATTTAGGGGCTGCGATGTTGTCAAAAAGGGAGGAATTGTCTATATCGGTGAGAATTAAGGAGGTGGAGCAGCACCAAGGTGGGATGCCAGTGATGCTCGGAAGTTGGATAGCTGTAGATAGGAGGGGTAAAGCTACACAGCAGGTTCGTTTTAGCAGTAAAGAATAATGTTAAATGTTGGTTAAGGTTAGTTAATTTATTTAATTTAAAGTGGTTAATGACGATAAAATTAAATGAGGAAAAAAATATGTATACAAAACTCGTAACACTCGTATAAAAATTCTTATGATAACAGACTTCCTTAAGACATGGTATGTTGGCTTCGTATCATCCAGTATTATACAATCGAATTGGATTGAAGTAAACTAGAGCTATTCTGACAACAAATAAAATCGGTGAGTAAATTCTCACTCATTTAATTTATTTTAGCCTTAAAATAAATTGTTGGTTGTTTTGTTGATAGTTGGAAGCATTTAAATATTTATTTATTGCTGTTAAAAATATATTAGTTATCTAGGATTGGTTGACTATTATATATATATTGGGTTGATGATTGGTTAGATTCCCGCAGTCTCATTAGCGGATGCCCGCGGTACCATAGCGGATGATTACCCTATACGCCCCACGCTATGATTAGTGGATGACCTTCTATACCGCGATATCCTGCCTCGAAGCAGGATAGGTATTATTTATGTGCTAACGTCTGTGGATGCAGGAAAACAGGTTGGAGGAATCCAACTGGATTCCTCAAAGATATATTATCTGTTTGTTGTTTGTTTGATTTCATATATATTTATATATGATGTGTTAACAATCAAATGATTGAAAATGGGTTGATTAATTGTTTAAAATATCCCTGGGGTTTGAATATTGATTCATAAAAATATCGGAAAGAGTATTTGAGATTTAAAAAGTGAATTCTATTTTTATAAATAGAATTTGAATTTTAAATAAGACTATAGAAAATATTTAACTTGTTCGAAGGTATATAAAACAAGTAATCGAATTTATAAACTTTGTTTATAAATGGAAGATGGGATTTGAATCGAATTTATAAACTTTGTTTATAAAATGAAAAAGGTGGGATTTGAATTGAATTTATAAACGTTGTTTATAAATGGAAAGGTGGGATTTGAATTGAAGTTATAAACGTTGTTTATAAATAATGCAGAGAATTCAAATGGACTTTAAACTATAGAATTTGAATATAGAATTCAAATAGACTTTGAATATAGATTTGAATATAGAAATTCAAATGGACTTTAAACTATAGATTTGAATATAGAAATTCAAATGGACTTTAAACGATTTGAATATATGATTTAAATGGAATTTAAACAATAGAATTTGAATAGATTTGAATAATAGAATTCAAATGGAGTTTAACTATAGAATTTGAATATAGAATTCAAATGAAGTTTAAATATAGGGATGCAAATAGAATTCAAATGAAGTTTAAATAAAAAGAATTCAAATAGAATTGATTTGGAATTTGAATAAGAAGTCGATAAGGGAACGAGAGTATGAGTATAATTAGAATTTGTTAATATGCAGTTAAAATATATTTGAACATGTCATGTTCAAATATGAAGGTGAAATGGACTGAAAAGTTAAGTAACAGATTTAATTGAGTTAAAATGATTGGTATAGTTGAAATAGATTGGACAGGCATAAATATACAGAAGACAGGTATGGAATAAAGTATAGAAGTGAAATAAATAGAATGCCCGACAAAAAGGTACGTATTTAATTTCCATATGAGATTTTATGCGCCGTATCGGCAAGCCGCTTGGCTTTTTCTTTTTCTTTTTGAGATAAGAAGGACCGGGAAAGCTATTTGAAATTTCCCGATGCTCCCGGTACAAAGGAGGTTATGGCGAATTTTTCCGGGAATTTAAGGAGATAGAATATTTTTAAGATAATTTGATAGTTAGAAATCAACATATCAAAATATATAGAAGTCGATAAGGAAACGAACTTAGAAATAGAATAGTATAATTGAAAAAGGAAGTATAAGAATAAAATCTAGTAAGAATAGACAGAGAAAGTATATATGTGTTTAAAAGTAAAGAAGTAGTTGTATGGTATTGATTGTTCGAGTAAGTAGTCTTGTCTGTTTTGACGTTAAATGTTATTTAGTCAAGGTCTGAGAGGTAATTATACCCCAACTTGGTTGATTTCATGATATACCGATAAGTAGCAAGATTCAGGCTCGAAGATCAATGTGGAATAAGAATTAGTTAAATACTGTATTTGGGTTGTCGTAACGATGTTTTACACAACATCTGTTTTAACCCAAATATGTGCAAAGCTTGGAAATAGAATAATGAATATTTCCTAGTATAGAAAATAAAGGAAGGCGATATATGGAAATGTTTTCCAAAGAACGTATAAGGCCAATATGGTTATTGAAAATATTTGGTTAACAAATATTGATAAAGAAATAGAGAAGTGATTTAATTAATGAAATATCAATTTAAAACTCACTGATTGTTGGATGTTTGGTTGAACACTTGTTTTATTCGATAGTTAAATCATCGACTATCGAAACACTTGTTTTTATTCGATAGTTAAATCACAGACTATCGAAGTTTTGACCCTCGTTGTCAATATGGAGAGACCGGTTGGATTATTATCCGAAGAACCACTCCATATCGATAGTAGTGTGTGAATCAGATTATATAAAGATAATCGAAAACGGAGTAGAGTGCAAGGACTTTTTCTATTTACAGAAATAGTGCCTTCAGTTCATCCTGTTCCTGGGTGACTTGTATGGATGAATGTCTGACAGAGTATTTCCAGAATGGTCACGTACATTGATTTCTTCAACCGTACCAAGAGTGGAAGCGGAGAAGGAAACTTCTTTTAGCTAACACGTAATTTATTGTTGAGGACGTCAATCGGTGATTTGATGGATTTGACGATGTGGCATTCAAAGTGAATCTGGTGTGATGATAAAGCGTAGCTTCTAGCCTCATCATCCGGTAAATGACAGAAATCGGGCAAGCAGCATGGCTATGTAGGTCGCACCTATTAGGGTGTATAATCACCTGATCTAGAGTTTCATTTACTTCTAAAAATCTATTGTCGATGCTGATCCATTCGGGAAACGGTTGCTGATCCCAATCGTTGGTGATATACATTCGATACACTCAAGCGAAATGAGTGGTCGGTCATGTGTGGCTGAGTTGCAAGATGTTCTTGTTGAACTCGGTGTATTCTCCTCTAGAGATATACCAGCGGAAGGTGGTCCCATACCTTGTCATAGTTGGAAATCAAATACCCAATACGTGCTTGCGGTTTATGATTGTTTATATTATATGTGGAACGTGAGATGCAAACGTTCCACTAGATTGTTATCTACTTGATTTAGACATTATTATAATATCAAAAGAGTTTTGATATAAAGATAAATCAAGTGTTTGGATTCTCATAAGGGAAAAACCCGTTCCGTTATGCGGCGTGGTCTTATGAGATATCATTTAGTTTTCTGAAACTATTTTAAACTGTTTACTCATACCAGTCGCATGACTGACCCGGAGTTTATTTGTTTTGTTCTACCTAAACTCTTGGGTGCCTAAATTTGTACGGGCAGTCAAGTAGTTCAGGATTTTACAGATCTATCTAAAGGAGCTTGGAGCAGGAGGCTTCAGCATTATCTCGTTATAGTGTTGTTCCGTTGTGTTGTAAGTGGTGTACTCTGATAAGTGTATGTTATACAGTTGAGATTTTGTATTTCAAAGATATGATATATTATATTTTGTCCCGCTGCGATGTGAGATTCTGTGTTGTTATTTCTGTTCTTCTTCTACCTCTTTCTTCTAAAAAAAAAAATGTTCCGTATTTTCGTGATATTTGGGTTGGACGTATGATGTATGTAGTCAACTCCGATGTTAGGGAAATCTGGGTCATTACAATGTGCAAGTTAAATAATGAAGTCTTTTCTGATTTTGCTGAAGGGGTGAGAGTCGAGAAATGGTGGACGCTATTAGGTTGAGAGAAGTGTGTTCACATGTGGTGGGTGGATTAAACGGTGCACATGTATATATGGAGAAGGGACGTACTGAGGAGTTATATACTGAAGGAAGCATTGGATGGGGTATGATGATACAACGTGAGTTAGGCTTGTATTTTGGAGTATAGGCTCTTGTTTGCAAATCGAAATTGGTATCAAATGGGTACTAGAACTGATTCACTACTTGGAGTTGTGGTACCACATGAAGTCGGCAATGTGTCCGTGGAAATTAGAGCTGGACAGTAGCGTACAAAACATGGAGCATTGCGTTAGACAAGGGGGTTACATGCGATGTACTGGGGAGGGGAATCATGCATGGACGCATGCATGTTTTGGATGGTGCTGGTCATTATAGAGGGAATTGGCTTCAAACGCTATGAAGGAGCAATGTTGGTCTTAGTTTTTTAAAAATAGTGGGATAAGAAAGATGAGTTTTGGTGAAGTAGCTTATGCTGTGATGGAAAGAAGATATTGAAGCGCGAGACTTTCAGTTTGGAGAAGTGCGAAGCGAATTGGTTTTAACATCGGTGTGTGGGCTGACGGTGGGAAGAAGAGCATGCGGGTTGGTCATAAACTGTTCAATGAGATGAGAACGTCAATAAGAGGAAGCAAGGAATGATGCAAATCATTATTTAACGGTTAACGCGCCAAGGTGAGTAAAATCATTAACTCTGATCTATTTTAAAATATTTTAATTATATTTTAATGTTGTTTTAATGCCGTGTGATTGTCGATTAGTTAGATTACAATTAATTTGGTCGAATATTATATACCGTTACATATGTACATATCATCGGTTGGACACTGATTCCATCGATTAGAACATCCCCTAGTATATAGTTAGTGTAAATTGTGTTGACTGACAACTGTGGATGCGGGAAACCGGTTAGAGGAATCCGACCGGATTCCTCGATACTTATATGTACTGTTTGTTTTACACTGTTTGAACCCGAATTTATATTTAAAACCCCGTGTGAGTATTGGTGTTGAACGAAAATTCAACATCTGTTTTCAATAAATCAATAAACGATATCGATTAAGAAGGTGGTAACAGTCGACAGTAAACCCATCGTTTGTTAAGGAGCTGATTGGCCGTCAGGCAAATCAACGAAGTTAATTATAAAAATTATATTTTTATAATCAAAGCAGAGTTTTAAATTATAATAGAAGTTCTATTATACACCTGTATTTTAGAATTCGTTTTTATAAAATAAATAAAAACGATTGTGACATTTAAATAAGTTTATAAAGCAGAAATTATCCAGCGATTAAATATTTGGATAATTATAATTAAGATAAACAATTTAGAAATATTATTAGATTAATTTTATTAATCTAATGTTAAGAAGTAATTAAAATCAGTTAAGGAATTTACTGATGGAATTAAGTTGATTTAATCAACTGTTATTTGGAAAAATGATTATTAGATTAATTTTCTTTAATTAATCTAATGAAAACAGTTTAGAAATAGATGAGATTTAATTACCTTTTAATTTAAAAAGTTATCTATAGAAATGTGGAATAGAGAAAGCGAAAAGTTAATGTGGAATATAAATAATCGTAAAACAACCGAATTCAAAATAAAGATGTGGTATTATAAACCATTTTCCAAAATAAAACAAGGAAATATGATTTATGTATATTATTAGTAATAAGGAGTTTAGAGTTACGAACGTATATCTGTTTTAAGATAAGAACGTTGTCGATCAAGGTCTGAGTGGTAAATAGAATACCCCAACTTGAACGGGTTCACTATTATCGAGGAAACGATAACAGTTTGTAACGAAAAGAGATGTTAAGATGTGTATAAAAGGAATACGGCAGTGTATTGCCAGTCTTAGAATTATAGCGATAAAATAACGCTGTTGATAAGATAAGTGTGACTGTTATGCCAAGATTAGTTATAACAAAGAATATTACAGCGTATGACAAGTTGAACTATAGCAATAAAATAACGTTGTTGATAAGGTAAGTGTGAGTGTAATTAGTTATAAGGAGAATATTACAGCGTATGACAAGTTTAGAACTATAGCGACAAATTAATTGTTGTTGATTAGACTTAAGCGTGATTTTTATATATGGCAGCACTTCCTAGGAAATGAAGCAGTTTAGTTGAAATCCACTTATTCGAAAGTTATAAATAACGATGTCGTAAGAAAATATAAGAATCAGTTTTAGAAAGAGAAATTGGAGAACCGTGTTAGGAAACGATGACAGCATTTCGATGTTCGAAATGTGATTTGAATTAAACCGTTAGGATTTGGAACTAGAATTCAACGATGTCAAATGTATTAAAAGTAAACTATTTTTAGGAATTATAATCTAATGGAATAATTAACATTTAGCTTTAAACAAATAAATGTTGATAGGATAGGAATCAGTATTTAGTTATAAACTTGATATCGATTAGATAAGAAGTTGAATTAGAGTCAGAGTTTATAAAGTGGAATAGGAATATAAAGTATGAAGAGATTTCGGTAAACGAGATAATGGTATTGATTCCTAAATAAAGAAGGATTTGATGAAGGTATTCAGATTTCTATAATAGGAATGATATTTCAAAAGTGAATAATGTTTTAAAAATAAACGTTTTGCAGATTAAATGTTCGTAATGAAATTGGAAATATTTTCCAATGAAGATAGGATATATTACCCAAGTGTAGGAAATAAAGAACGTGATAAGAATGGAAATGTTTCGAATATTAATAACGTATGTTTCGGGAACATGAAAGAACAAGGGTTTATAATAACTGGAAATGTTTTCCAAGAAATATGAAAAGGCTAAAACGGGATTTGAGAAATATCTGGTAAGATATGAGAAATCGAATAATAAAGTCGAATGTTAAAATTAAAAATACCCGTGATTGTGTGATGTTAGTTAGACATTAGAATGAATGTTTTTTTTTACTTTGATAGTTAAATAACCGACTATCGAAGTGTTTTGGACCATCGTTGTCAATACGGAGAGACCGGTCGGATATATTATATGAAAACCACTCCGTATAGGCATAAGCACTGCGAATTAGATGCTGCTGAAGATAATTGAAGATGGAGTGAAATGCAAGGGTCGTCCTGTTCCAGAATAGGTGCTTTTTGTTTGTCCAGACCCAGGACAACTTGTATGGATGAGTGTCTGACAGAGTATACCTAGTAAATCACGTACGATTGATCTCTTAAAGGTATTACGTCTGGTGGCGGAGGAATTCGTTCCTCTTAGCTTTTTATACCCGTGATATGTTTGGGAATCGATTAGTGAATTGACGGGTTTGACGATGTGGCATTCAAAGTGAATAGTGATCAGATGTTCTGAAGATGGACGAAGCCTCTAGCCTCACAACTGGGAATGACAGAAGTTGGGCTTGGCAGCATGGCTAGTTGGGTCATCCTCAAGCAGGGTGTATTGTCACCGATCTAGAGAAAATTGATATTTATACTTCTCTTCGATTCTGTATCTTCGGATGACGGTTGGATGGCCTACAACCGTGGTGGCTATATATTCACGACACTCAAGCTAAATGAGTGAGCGGTCATGTGTGGCTGGGTTGCAAGACGTTCTTGTTGAACCCTGAGTGTATCCCCTCTAGAGTACACTATTCAGAAGGTGCTCCCATACCTTGTCTGTTGAAATCCAATCTCCGTTACGCGCCCTGTGGTTTATGATTTTATACTATATATATGTGGAACGTGAGATGCAAGCGTTCTGCTACTTGGATATTTATGTGCTTAGACATTATCATAATATCACTGGTTTTGATATCAAAGTATTTTGGATAATAGTAAGATAAAAACCGTCCATGTTTATGTGTGGGCTAGTCTTACTATTATCTTCTGGTTTGAAAAGGATTTTTAAAGTTAAACAGTATGATTGGAATTTACTCACACCAGTCCCATGACTGACCCAGAGTTTATTTTGTTTTTGTTTTCCTAAACTCTTGGGTGCCCAAATTTGTGCGGGCAGTCAAGTGTTTCAGGCTTTGCAGATTTCACTTGGAGGAGCTCGAAGCAGGAAGCTCCACTATTATTTGTTTAGAGATTATTTCCGCTGTGATACGATGTATTGTACTCTGATATATGGTATGTATTTATACAAATTCAGATTTGTATTTCAAAGTTATGTTACAATAAAATTTATTCATTCCGCTGTGAGTTTCGTGGTTACTCTGATTTTGTTCTGTTGTATTCTTCTTCTTCTATTCTATTAGTTCTATCTTTTCTATCTCATCCTCTAAATTCTTTCAATAATGACACGGTTTTCAAGGTATCGAAAATCGCTCCATTACAACCATTCACTTAGAATGTCACATCGTCAGATCCGTTAAATCACTAATTGACGTCCTAAAAAATATACTGGGCACGTCTGAAGAAATCAATGTACGTGACCATCTGGAAATAATTCCTCAGACACTCGTCCATACAAGTCATCCAAATTGATCTTAGAATATAAAATTGGGTATAGTTATGGAATTTTTCCTAAGTATTAAACTAAAATAGTTTTGAAATTTATTTAAGAACAAGAAATGAAAAGAGATATTCGCAATATCGAAATACATTTAAAGAGTTTAAATTAACACGCGTTAATTATTTTCAATTAAAGAGGCCAAGTAATGCTAAGTACTGAATCGATGAATTCATTTTATTTTATATTGTTATTTGATAGTTACATCATCAACTATCAAATCTGGTCAACATGATTGTTGGTACGGAAAGACAGGGATCGTATTTATATTCGAAAACCATTCCGGCAACAAATACGAACGTTGAAGATAGAAGATGGAGTAATTGAAGACCGTGGATCTTCGTAAGAGGAAGGATTGCTTGTCGAATATTCTCTGCGTTGCAACCAGAGCTATTCTGACGTGATTCAGTCGTAAATGAGGTTTTACGGATTGCAAGGGCTACTCGCTACTGATCCGTATGATAATTCAAGGATGTAGTAGGGAAGTGCCTTCGGTTTGTCCAGTCCCAGGACAACTTATATGGACGAGTGTCTGACAGAGTATTTCCAAAAGAGTCACGTATGTTGATTTCTTCAAGCGTACCAAGTTGATGGCGGAGAGTGGCTGTTCTCTTAGCTTCACACCCAAGGTATTTTTGTGGACGTCAATTACTGATTTCCAGCGGATCTGACGATGTGGCATTCAAAATGAATGATAATCAGATGTTCTAAAACATAAAATTAAAATCAAGGTAAATAAGTTAATTAATTAATCAATTAATTAATTATTTATGACCTCAAGCCTCATCAACCGGGAAATGGTATAAAATCGGGTAGGTCGCATGTCTATGTGGGTCGCACCCATCTAAAGGTTATATTCATTACCTGATCCGGTGAAATTAAATGCCTTCGGTTGTTCCTTTATTTATGTATGCTATCGGTTTGGTTGGCTAGCCCCCAACCGTGCAAATGATATATTCAGTACTCTCAAGCGGAGTGAGGGGCTGGTCATGTTTAGCCGGGGTTGCAAGATGTTCTTGTTGAATTCCCAATGTATTCATTTCTAGACGTACATTTTCGGACGGTGGTCCCATACCTTGCCATAGTTGGAATTCCATTCTTCAATAAGATCCCGCAATTTTGATTGTATACTATATATGTGCAGAATGAGATGCAAGCGTTCTACTAGATTGTTATTTACTTGATATTAGACATTATTATAATATCAGACGATATATGATTTCAAAAACGATTTGGGTTATAGTAAGGTAAAAACCATCTGTATTTATGTGTGGATTTGGACTTACTATTATCCTTTCTTTCAAAAAGATTTTAACTTTAAAATATAATGTGTGATACCCATAAACTTAGTGTGTTTTCTCACTCTGGTTCACCAGACTGATCTGTGCGTTTGTAATGCTCGGGATAGACCGGGTCCTACAGGTTCAGGTTATCGGATGCAGTGAAGAGATGAACTGGAAGAGTCCAGATGTATGATATCCAGATGTTATTCTGCTGTGTGATTGTATATGAGGACAAATATTATAACTGTCCAGATGGGTGATGTACTCTGATGATTGTAAGTATTTTTTAAAGCCCTCAGTAACGATTTATTTCTATATTATATTTTTTCCAGCTGCGATGTGAGACTTTGTGTTGTGTTGTTCTTCTTCTTCTATTCTAATATTTCTTTCTTTCTTATCACACCCTCTATTTTCTTTCGATTGGCATCTGGGTTTTTAGTGTTCTGGATTGGAATGAGGCGTATTTTGTGTTTGTGTAGCACTTGTTTATAATATACGCAAGTTATTCGGAAAGGTCGGGTTAATACCCATTCTGAATAACTGATACGACGATAAGTCGAAGATGAAGACGGTGGTTGAAGACCGGAGGTCTTTACGTCGTTTGGATGATTCCTGATGATCTTGATTGGGTTATACACCCAATAGGAGGGAATAGTTGGTGATCGTCCAGATGTACTTGGAGATCGATGGATATGCGAGGACTTAGGTTCCTTCGGTTTCATTCAGACCCAGAACGAACTTGTAAATGGATTGTGTGTCTGACATTGGATTTTATTCTATGTTGATTGATTTCTATTAAATATATATGTATATGGCAGCGGAGAATTTATTCTCTTGCTTAACGCCCTTCTTTGAGACGTATGAGCTCAGAGGTTATATGTCGGTAGATATCAGTCGCATGGCATGAATTGCCTGTGAGGCATGTTTAGTTGCATGGATCAAGACTTTTGTTGAAAAGCAAAGTCTTGTGGTTGATGATTAAAGCACGACCTACGTGGCATAGCTTTGTGTATAGCATTAATTCGCTATCATCACACCTCGGTATGAGTCAAAAACGGGATCATGACTGCAGGGAGTGCACGACGTTTCTTTCTAGCTATGGGTGGTGTCAGTGCTTTACTAGCCCTGACATCGTTGTTATTTTCCCGATGTGGTTGTTGGATTGCGAGGCTGTAACACCCCACGTCCATTAATGTCACTCACAAAGGGAATGCATTAACTTCCATAGAGCATTTTGAGTGAATATAGAACAAAAAATCACAACAAGACAGATATAAAGCAGTATTTGAAAATTAAAACTTCATTTATAGCAGCATAGGATAAATATGTTTGAGTACATCATCAAAACCAAACTAAAGTCAAGTACATAATATCCATCTTGATAAAATCACAGTACATAAGGTAAAGACATAATCCCACTACTACAAATAGCCATAAAGAAAAATGATAAGCCGAACTTTACTTCAGCAATCCAAAAGCTTTCCAAAAGAGAGAGATAAAGCGATCCTATCAAGCTCCATTAGTGCTAGGCCCACCCTGAGAAATTGGGGGGGAAAGGAAGAAAAGGGGTGGAACAAAGAGGGTCAGACATAAAGTCTGGCGAGTCCGATAACTCCAACAATATAATTATTAAAGTAACAATGATCAGAGGTAAACTTGGTAAATAGGGAAATGAATGTGAATATATGGGAAGACCAGGCAACCAAAGGTAATAGGATAACGTTAAAGATATCGTTAAGGCGCACCTAATTGCTAACGGATAATTACTACACTGCACCACACCGCACCAGTCATTCTAAAAATGGATCCCGCCTACTAAACTTAGTAATTTTGGTAGCTTCATTGCCCCTAGCTGACTACATAGATGTCGTCTGCCCCTACCTCCACTAAGTGCACCCATTACCCCCATGCGATCGGATCCTTAACTCGTAGATTCTCGTGTTGGTCCCATAGTGGGGTGTATCATTTCCCAAAGTGGCAACCCGATACGACAAGAGATGCATGGCTTATACCTACACGATGGAACAACGTCTTACCTACCAGCCCGGGCCCACGCACGCACATGACCTCGTTGGACTTGCGTTGCCACCGCTAACCCGTTTTGGCCTCTAACAATCAGACCCAGTATGTGTGTCCTGTCCTCGACTTGGGTCGAGCATACAAAGATACTTAATGGGCTACTGGACAGAAAAGGGCCCCCACCAAGCTTCACACCTAGGCTTGGTCCCCTCTAGTACATCCCACTTAACCCCTTCATGTCCACTTACATGTCTAAATTTGATTAAGTGTATTTCCTCATGCCACCCAAGGCACCCACTTAACCCTCATGTCCCACTTACATGTTTATATTGGTTAAGTGTTACTAATCGTATTTTCCACATGCCACCCAAGGCACCCACTTAACCCCCCATATCCCACTACATGTTTACTTTGGTTAAGTGTTTCTTAATTTATTACTACCATAACCCTTGTGGGACCTCTCACATTAGGCTGGCATTTGTGGCTTCTGGATTTGCCGGGTGGTTCCACGCAGTCTTACACCACAAACGAGCCTAACCTCGTGTCCACACAACTGTTACGCATTTAATTTGGGCCTTTGACCTCTCACATTAGGCTACCATTTGTGACTACTGGATTTGCTGGGCGGGTCCAGGCAGGCTTAGATCACAAATGAGTCCAACTTCGTGTCTTAGGCAATTGATTATACATAATTAATTTTTCCCCAAATTTGAATTACTTTCCCTATTCAAATTTCCATATTTATTTATGTCCATAATTTATCGCCTAAATTATGTTCATCTATTTATGGTATATATAAATTATACCAATCATATCACTAATTAATTGCTCAAATGAATTACTAGCCTTTTTAGGCCATTACACCCCAAATTCACAATATGTGTGAATTTCACCATTATCCCCATCGCAACCCCGTGGTTCGTTCGCATAACATGACATGAACATATTAGACTAACAATATAGTCTAATACATAAAAAGGTAGTAAACATCACAAAGTCACATACACACAGAATAGATTGAATCTAACTTGCAATTTATAATTGCAACATAACTTGCATAACTTTGTAATGTCATGGTCTAAAACATAGATCTAATAGGTATGAGCTTGCATGAATTATACATGTCATAGATCTATACTAAAGGTGTCAACTTGCATAAGTTACATACGTCATAGATCTATACTAAAAGGTGTCAACTTGCATAAGTTACATATGTCATAGATCTATACTAAAAGGTGTCAACTTGCATAAGTCATAGATCTATACTACAAGGTGTCAACTTGCATGAGTTACATATGTCACTGATCTATACTAAAAGGTGTCAACTTGCATAAGTTACATATGTCATAGATCTATACTAAAAGGTGTCAACTTGCATAAGTTAAAGGTATAAACTTGCATAACATCATATAAAACATGCATAGCATAATATATAAAACTTGCATAATCATATTAACGTGCATAACAACATATATGAAACTTGCATAATCATATCAACTTGCATAACATCATATATGAAACTTGCATAATCATATTAACTTGCATAACGTCATATATGAAACTTGCATAATCATATTAACTTGCATAACATCAAGAACAACTTGCATATATTCTCAAAACACCATATATTCACAACACAGCCATACAACCACAATTACATCTCATCTTATTTAATTTAATAATTATCTTGATTAGAGAAATCGAACTCACAATTTGAGATGGTCTTGTGTTCTGAGATCTGAGTTCTGATATCAGTTAGCGTTCCTTTGTTGTAGGCAATTTGTTGTTGTTGTAATTGATTTGTGTTGAGTTGAATTGATTTGCTTCACTTTTCTATGCTTCTAATTTGGTGGCGGCTATTCCAAGTTGTAGACTAACATCATGACGGCCATGATTCTAATTTTATTTGGTTTAGGGTTAGGTCTTAGGGTGTATATATAGGTATAGGAAGTTATTTAGGACCATTAGATTAACCCTAAACCATGAGAACCAATCAGATGCAAAATCTGCATTTAAGTGAATCGGCCCACGGGTTGACAGCCAAACACCCTGGATTAACCCCTAGTCGACCCAGCGGGGCTTGGATCGACCTCAAAAATGGGCCGGTTCGGTTATTCCCCCTCCTAATTCGTTGTTTTGAACTTTTTTTGCATATTTATTTATTTATTTATTTTATATATATCGATATATATATTTCTCTACGCAACCCATTTCACTTAGTTCTTTTCTAAAAATTAAGTATACTTTAATTTGTGAATTTTAATGTTATAAAATCACGGGGTGTTACATTCTCCCCTCCTTAAAGGATTTCGTCCCCGAAATCTCCAAGTCAAGAAGAATGTATATCCTACCATCTAATCGTCCATCTAATCAATCATCAAACACCAACATCCATTGTCCTTAAAAGACTTCTAATGCTTTAATGTTTATATGCACAGTGTGTGTATATGTCCGTATCTAATGCAAAATTAGGCGGTCTACTGATTCAGTCGATCTCCTCAATGCAATTCATTATAGTGCCATGCATCCAATATGTATGCAAAAGATCCCTAATGACACATATTAATTCTACATGCGTGCACAACCATTCAACTTAATGCAACATCCATATGAAAAACAACCATGATACATCCATCAATTAAATATGCACACATTATTTATATGCAATATGAAAGTGATTGAGCCGATCTAGTGCCTAATGTGTGTGTGCATGCATCTACGAGCAAGCACTAGCAAACACTTGCATCCACAAATCATAACATGTCTCAAACACATGTTTACAACCATAGGATTTTTTTTAACTAAAGGTCAATGACTCAAACGAGAGGATATACTAAAGATAGAACAAGTACAAGCTAAGCGATAAAGGAGAAATTAAAAGACATACCCTCGAAAAGGAAAGGGTACAATGAACGCATCTTCTCTTCCATCTCCTAAGTAGCATCGCCTCGATCTTCTCCCCATTGCACTTTGACTAACTTGACCTCTCGGTTCCTCAACTTCTTAATCTCCGACCCAAGAATGCATGTAGGAGCTCGTCTGATCGTGGCATCTCACTCTACTTCCACTTCTTTGAGCGTGCTCGGCTCCACCACTTCCGCCGTATCATGTAAACACTTATGCAAATGCGAAACAGGGAACACGTCGTGTACACCACTAAGTCTTTTGGGCAATTCCACTTGATATGACATCTGCCCAATTCTCTCCTTAATAGGAAACGACCCTACGAACCTTGGCGCTAACTTCCCTCTTGATCCAAAGCGAACAACATTCCTTAATGGAGCTACTTTATTGAAGACCATGTCACCAACTCTGAACTCAAGCTCGGTCCTCCTTTTATCAGCATATGACTTTTGCCTATCTTGCGCCGTTTTCATCCTTCTTCGAATCAAGTCAACTTTCTCCGAGGTCTCCGTAATCATATCGGGCCCTAGCAAGATCTTATCTGTATATTCCCACCAACATGTAGGTGAATGACAAGGTCGTCCATAAAGAGCCTCGAAAGGTGCCATGCCAATGCGGGACTGAAAGCTATTATTATATGCAAACTCCACCAAAGGAAGATGCTCTTCCCATGTACCTCCAAAGTCTAAGACACATAACCTCAAAAGGTCTTCAAGAATACGATTTACCCTCTCGGTCTGGCCGTCCATTTGAGGATGGTATGTGGTGCTCAAGCATAACTGTGTCCGTACAGCCTCTTGCAAGCTTTTCCAAAATTCGCTAGTAAAGATGGGATCTCGGTCGCTCACTATACTGGATGGAACACCGTGCAATCGAACTATCTCTCGAATATAGTTAGTAGCTAACCATGGAGTTGTCTTCTTACTCTTTAAGGGAATGAAATGGACGCTCTTATTAAGTCTGTCTACCACAACCCAAATCCTCGTATTACCCTTTCTCGATCTTGGCAGCCCATCAACAAAATCCATTGAGACACTATCCCACTTCCACTGTGGAACATCCAATGGGTGAAGCAACCCACCGGGTCTCTTTTGCTCTGCCTATACTTGTTGACACACGAAACATCTAGCGACATATTCGGCCACATCCCGTTACATACCGGCCCAAAAGAAAACTCACTTCATGTCCTTGTACATCTTCTCTCCACCGGGATGAATGGTCATCTTTGAACGATGTGCATCATCTAGAATAACCTTCCTCAAACTTTCGTCCCGTGACACACAAAGCCTACCGTACCTACGCAACCAACCCTTATCATCTAGGGTATACCTACTAAGATGGCTTGATGACTCCCCACTTATGAGCTTCTCTACTAACTCAACCAACTGTGGGTAATCTCGCTGTGCCTCTTCAATCCGTCCCAAAAGCGTAGGTCTGACCTCTAAGGATGCTAGCAAACCGGGTACAGAATCAATGGATGGTCTAAAATCAATGGTAGAGATAAACTCTAAGATACGCCGCTCGACAAACAAAGGACTCAATGTCAATTTCTTCCTACTCAAGGCATCCGCCACAACGTTACCCTTACCAGGGGTATATGCTATCTCAAAATCGTAGGACGCCAAGAACTCCATCAACCTTTGTTGCCTTAAGTTCAAGTCTTTCTGAGAGAACAAGTATTTTAGCAATTTATGGTCCGTATATAATTCGAACTTCTCACCAAGAAGATAATGGCGCCAAGACTTAAGCGCAAAAACAATAGCGGCCAACTCTAGGTCATGTGTAGGGTAATTTTTCTCATGCACTCTCAACTGCCTTCCGCCACAGGCTATTACCCTACCTTCTTGCGTTAAGACTGCGCCTAGTCCTATCCCACAAGCATCCATATAAACTATAAATGGCTTACTCCCATCCGGCAATACTAGGTCTGGAGCTGTGGTCAAAGCTCTCCTTAACCGTTGGAATGCGTCATTACAGTCTATATCCCAAACAAAAGCTAGTTTCTTCTTCGTTAAGCGTGTCAAAGAGGCTAATATTTTTGCAAAGTCTTTTATGAACTTCCTATAGTAGCCAGCCAACCCCAAGAAACTTCTCACTTCGGTAGCATTTTTAGGGACCTTCCAATCTTGGATGGCCACCACCTTCGCGGGATCCACAGCTATCCCTTCTTTGGAAACCACATGCCCCAAGAATCGCACTTCTCTCCTCCAAAAGTGACACTTAGAGAATTTAGCTTTAAGGTTATGGGCAGGAAGTTTCTCCAATACTTCCTTAAGATGTAGGGCATGCTCTTCTTCATTCTTAGAAAAGAATAAAATGTCATCCACAAAGACCACCACAAATTTATTAAGGAACTCCCTAAACACCCTACTCATCAAGTCAACAAAGTAAGCGGGGGCTTTTGTCAAACCAAAAGGCATTACTAGCCACTCATAGAAACCATCTGGAGTCCTAAAGGCAGTCTTTTCTATGCTATCCTCAGCCACTCTCAACTGATGGAAACCAGTGGCTAAGTCCAATTGTGAAAACATGGAGGCGCCAACTAACTGATCAAATAAATCGTCAATCCTCGGCAGTGGGTGCCTATTCTTCTTTTTAAGCTTATTAAATTCTCTATAGTCCACACACAGTCTAAGGACCCATCCGCCTTCGTGGCAAAAACTACTGGAGCACCCCACTTCGAAATGCTTCTCCTTATGAACCCCTTTTGAAGCAATTCTTTCACTTGCTTACTGAGTTCCCTTCTCTCCCTCGGAGCCATGTGGCGCACTGGCAATGCAACCGGCTTTGCATTATCTACAAGATATATTCGGAAGTCTATCTCATGCCTTGGGGGTAAACCCCAAACTTACTCAAAGACATCGCCATACTCACGGACTATATAAACAGATTCCAAATCATTGTTGGACACGTCAAGCGATTCTAAATAACTTAGCATAACCGAATTCATGGGATTACAAGGAATCTAGAGAGTGTTACCAAGACTAGTCATGAGCCTAACCACTCTCCTCTCACAATCTAGGACAGCACCATTACTGGATAACCAGTCCATTCCTAGAATTAACCCATAGCCTGTGAAGCCCAATACAAATGCACCACAAATAAACCCAATGCTAAGTATAGAAATTTTCAAACCCAAGCAAATCATAGACAAATAAGCGGAGCCCCCAATTGGATTTGAAACTACTAAGGGATCCTCCACTAAACTGGTGTCAAGGTGCAGTGACTCAACTAAAGCAGTAGAAACAAAAGAATGCGATGCGCCAGAATCAAAGAGTGTGCGTACAGGTTGATCAAAAACATAAACTAAGCTTTCTACAGAAATAGTTCTACCTCGTTCTTGCGGTGGGACCATGAGAGCCTGAACCTGCCCTCTCACTTGCCCTTACGCCATGAGAGCCTGAACCTGCCCTCCAGAAGTAGACCCTGCCCTCTGTCCTTTCCTTGGGCAGTCCTTAACCAGATGCCTTGCCTCGCCACAATGAAAACAACCTGTCTTTTTTTTCTTCCTACAATCTTTGCTCAGATGGTCCGGTATCCCACAGTTAAAGAAATTTTTCTTTCCCTTGCCATTTTTATCTTTGCCACCCTTTTTGTTTTGTTGTTGAGGTTTCTATTGATCCCCGTTCTTCTTCGGTGCCTTATTAGCATTAGCACCTTTCTCTTCATACATAAGCGCCATGTCCACCAAATTCTCAAAAGTGGCCCCCATGGGTATGTGGGTCATAGCTAACCCCTGCAATGGCTCATTCAACCCTTTGACAAATCTTAGAGCCTTCTTATCGGGCGTGTCCACTAAGTCCAAGCCAAACCTTGCCAACTGATTAAATTTGTTGACATATTCTTTCACTGATGAGCTCCCTTGCTTTAATGCCAAGAACCTTTCCATATATAAATTCTGCTCCGCTCATGAGAGGAATTTCATCTCGAATCTACGCTTGAAATCCAGCCATGTTTCTACTGGATGTTCCCCATTAGTGACCTCCCACCAAAACGAGGCCTCACCTTTCATTAGCTAAGCAGCCAATTGGATTTCCTTCTGTCTTCCAACTCAAAAATACCTAATAGTTCCTCCGTATCTTTCAGCTAGTTTCGGGCCTCCACAAAAGTCTCTGTCCCTTGAAAGGGTTTTCCACCCATGGCCCCGAAGTCCTTGCATGTTTTTGAAAAAGCATCAACGCGGGGTGGAGGAGGAGGAGGAGGAGCGTCTACTGGGCCTGCTGCCCTAGTTTCCATGTACCTTCTGAACCAACCAGGCACGTTCACGCCCTCGGGTAAATTGGGTAGATCAGCCATGCTGAAAAGGAAAAAGGAAAGATTCAAAATGGAGAATTCGAAGGAAAGATATATGGCTATTGGGGATTATGTTTTTCTAAAAACTTTTCTCTTAAAACTACTCAATAAGACAAATTTTTGAAGATACTTCTTTCCAAATATAATTTTTGAAAAATAGTTTTCAAAATTTTATCTGTTCTGGTAACCTTTAGCTTTAATACCACTTGTAACACCCCACGTCCATTAATGTCACTCACAAAGGGAATGCATTAACTTCCATGGAGCATTTTGAGTGAATATAGAACAGAAAATCACAACAAGACAGATATAAAGCAGTACTTGAAAATTAAAACTTCAGTTATAACAGTAGAAGATAAATATGTTTGAGTACATCATCAAAACCAAACTAGAGTCAAGTACATAATATATATCTTGATAAAATCAGAGTACATAAAGTAAAGACATAATCCCACTACTACAAATAGCCATAAAGAAAAATGATAATCTGAACTTTACTTCAGCAATCCAAAAGCTTTCCAAAAGAGAGAGATGAAGCGATCCTATCAACCTCCACTAGTGCTAGGCCCACCCTGAGAACCTAGGGGGAAAGGAAGAAAAGGGGTGGAACAAAGATGGTCAGACATAAAGTCTAACGAGTCCGATAACTCCAACAAAAAAATTATTAAAGTAACTATGATCAGAGGTAAACTTGGTAAATAGGGAAATGACTGTGAATACATGGCAAGACCAGGCAACCAAAGGTAATAGGATAACGTTAAAGATATCAATAAAGGCGCACCTAATTGCTAACAGATAATTACTACACTGCACCCCACTGCACCAGTCATTCTAAAAATGGATCCCGCCTACTAAACTTAGTAATTTTGGTAGCTTCATGTACCCCTAGCTGACTACATAGGTGTCGTCTGCCCCTACCTCCACTAGGTGTACCCACTACCCCCCATGCGATCGGCTCCTTAACTCGTAGATACCCGTGCTGGTCACACAGTAGGGTGTATCATTTCCCAAATTGGCAACCCGATACGATAAGAGATGCACGGCTTATACCTACATGATGCAACAACGTCTTACCTACCAGCCCGGGCCCACGCACGCACATGACCCCGTTGGACTTGCGTTGCCACCGCTAACCCGTTTGGGCCTCTAACAATCAGTCCCAGTATGCGTGTCCCGTCCTCGACTTGGGTCGAGCATACAAAGATACTTAATGTGCTACTTGACTGAAAAGGCCCCCCACCACGCTTCCCACCTAGGCTTGGTCCCCTCTAGTACATCCCACTTAATCCCTTCATGTCCACTTACATGTCTAAATTTGGTTAAGTGCATTTCCTCATGCCACCCAAGGCACCCACTTAACCCCCCATGTCCCACTTACATGTTTATATTGGTTAAGCGTTACTAATCGCATTTTCCACATGCCACCCAAGGCACCCACTTAACCCACCATGTCCCACCACCTGTTTACTTTGGTTAAGTGTTTCTTAATTTATTACTACTGTAACCCTTGTGGGACCTCTCACATTAGGCTGGCATTTGTAGCTGCTGGATTTGTCGGGCGGGTCCGGGCAGTCTTACACCACAAACGAGCCTAACCTCGTGTCTGCACAACTGCTACGCATTTAATTTGGGCCTTTGACCTCTCAAATTGGGCTACCATTTGTGACTGCTGGATTTGCCGGGCGGGTCCTGGCAGGCTTACATCACAAATGAGTCCAACCTCGTGTCTTAGGCAATTAATTATACATAATTAATTTTTCCCCAAATTTGAATTACTTTCCCTATTCAAATTTCCATATTTATTTGTCTATAATTTATCGCCTAAATTATGTTCAACTATTTATGGTATATATAAATTATACCAATCATATCACTAATTAATTATTCAAATTAATTACTTGCCTTTTTAGGCTATTACAACGTGAAATTCACAATATGTGTGAATTTCACCGTTATCCCCGTCGCAACCTCGTGGTTCGTTCGCATAACATGACATGTACATATTAGACTAACAGTATAGTCTAGTACATAAAAAGGTAATAAACATCTCAAAGTCACATACACACAGAATAGATTGAATCTAACTTGCAATTTATAATTGCAACATAACTTGCATAACTTTGTAATGTCATGGTCTAAAACATAGATCTAATAGGTATGAGCTTGCATTAATTATACATTTCATAGATCTATACTAAAGGTGTCAACTTGCATAAGTTACATATGTCATAGATCTATATTAAATGGTGTCAACTTGCAAAAATTACATATGTCATAGATCTATACTAAAAGGTGTCAACTTGCATAAGTTATATATGTCATAGATCTATACTAAAAGGTGTCAACTTGCATAAGTTACATATGTCATAGATTTATACTAAAAGGTGTCAACTTTCATAAGTTACATATGTCATAGATCTATACTAAAAGATGTCAACTTGCATAAGTTACATATGTCATAGATCTATAGTAAAAGGTGTCAACTTGCATAAGTTAAAGGTATAAACTTGCATAACATCATATACAGCTTGCACATAAAACTTGCATAATCATATTAACTTGCATAACATCATATATGAAACTTGCATAATCATATTAACTTGCATAACATCATATATGAAACTTGCATAATCATATTAACTTGCATAATCATATTAACTTGCATAATCATATTAACTTGCATAACATCACATATGAAACTTGCATAATCATATTAACCTGCATAACATCAAGAACAACTTGCATATATTCTCAAAACACCATATATTCACAACACTGCCATACAACCACAATTACATCTCATCTTATTTAATTTAATAATTATCTTGATTAGAGAAATCGAACTCACAATTTGTGACAGTCTTGCATTCTGAGACCTAAGTTTTGAAATTGGTTAGCGTTCCTTTGTTGTAGGCAATTTGTTGTTGTTGTAATTGATTTGTGTTGAGTTGAATTGATTAGCTTCACATTTCTATGCTTCTAAATTAGTGGCGGGTATTCCAAGTTGTAGACTAACATCATAACGGCCATGGTTCTAATATTATTTGGTTTAGGGTTAGGTCTTAGGATGTATATATAGGTGTAGGAAGTTATTTAGGTCCATTAGATTAACCCTAAACCATGAGAACCAATCAGATGCAAAATCTGCATTTGAGCGAATCGACCCACGGGTTGACAGCCGAACACCATGGATTAATCACTAGTCGAACCAACGGGGCTTGGGTCAACCTCAAAAATGGGCCGGTTCGGTTATCCCCCCTCCCAATTCGCTATTTTGAACTTTTTTTGCATATTTATTTATTTATTTATTTTTTAATTATATATATATATATATATCAATATATATATATATATATATATATATATATCTGCGCAACCCATTTCACTTAATTCTTTTCTAAAAATTAAGTATACTTTAATTTGTGAATTTTAATGTTATAAAATCATGGTTTTTTACAAAGGCGCCTCGGTTATAGGTCCGATAGGACCGGGAAACGTGTGTTCAGGAATAACTAATCCACTAACGTAAGTGTGGACCGGCCCTGAAGATCCAAGGGTTACCCAGAGTGTGTAGTCCTGAGACATTGGCTAGAGTGTCTCGAAGCGGAGAGGAGCTTGCCCCTTGCCTCGACTCATGACGGAAATCCAATTTCCAATACGACATCATGCGGTTTTAATTGTAGAGCCTAGTATGGCGACATAGTGGGATGGGGGCACTTATGTCGTCTGTGATTGATATTATGATTGGAGTTGTTTTATACACTATGCACTTATAATAGTATCAAATGATTTGTTTTAAACGTACCAAGAATGTTTGGCTAATATAAGGGAAAACCCTATCCTACGGCTTGCGTTGCATTGTGTGATGGGACCTGGGTCTTATAATAGCTTCATTTTTCTAAAAAGCATTGCACTGTTTGTTTTATGCACTGGTATTCTTCGAAGGAAACCTGTTCTGTGCTATACGGCGTGGTCCCTTGGTTTACCTTACATAAAAGTAAAGTTTTAAATAACTGTTTTAGTTCTCACACCAGTCACATGACTGACCTGGAGTTTATGGTTTAAACCTAAACTTTGGGTGCCCTTATTTTCCACACGGGCAGCTAGTAGTTGGATTTTGCAGATATTATATTCACAGGATCCTGGTTTATAGCTGAAGTGATATTCAGAAAGCTCTATACCTGTGTATTTCTTTCAGTTATGTTTTGTATTATTTTTCCGCTGCAGTATTGTATTTAAATCTCTGATATTTATCAAATGTATATTATTTATTTATACTCTATGATATTCTTGTACTCTGATGTAAATTGTTGTAATAAGCTATCAAATGTTCTTATGTTTGCATTATGATTTGTCTTGGCCTCATAGCAATCCGGGCGTCCGTTCACGGGGAGGTTTCGTGATCGTTTCATTTTGGTATCAGAGCTTTGGTTTACAGAGCTCGAGAACAAGACACATTAGAACCGAACGAGAGAATTCATCAGAGATTGGATTAGTAATATCCAATGAGAATGACTCGTTAGAGATGAGATCAGTAGTATCCTAGAATGTGTCAGAAGAGTGTTATTTTTAAATTAAAGTGAAAACAAACTTTGTTTTGAAAATTTAAACCTTATTATACGTATTTGAGTATTTTATTTTATTTTGGATTTGGACATTCTAGTATAGGGTGATTTCGAGTATATGCCTGACGAGATGTATATTTGAAGCCTCAGATACTAGATAGATATAGAATCACACTCTAGTCGCCCGGGAATGATTAAGATGATGAGGCATCGTCATCAGTGCTTATGTTCGAGCTTTGAATGTGGGATATCTATATATTTCCAATTGGCTGGTGTGAGAACCAAAACTAGATAGGGTTTATTGTTTGTAAATAGGCATTAAAAATATGATTTTTGACCATGTATCAAAGTTATGTGTTTGAAACGTTAATCAACTAATTGATTGCTGCTTGTGTTGTTTGATTATTAGTTTAACTAATATGATTATTGGAACCAACATGTGAATGTAAGGTAAAGCGAGCCAAGTCAAACCAATATTGAATTAAATTAAAAAAAATTGCATTTGCATACATGTACATATATATATATATATATATGTTTGAACAGGTCAGAGCAAGGAGGCTAGAGAAGAGGAATAAAATTGTATGTCTGACAAATAGTTACTTGTTTACTAATTTCTTGGGTATGGATGATTTTATGAGGTGATTGGCTAGCGGCTTGGCTTTTTCCTTTTGAGATGAGAAGGCCTATGTGGCGGTATGGGGATTTTCCCGATGCACCTGGTGCAGGGGAGGTTATGGCGAAATTTTTCGAAAATTTAGGGTGTTAGCCAAATTTTTGTAGAATTAGAAAATTCTTAGAAACTGAAAAGTTGAAGAATGAAAGCCATAATGAAAGTTGATTTGATTAGTTAAACAACTTTCAGCTCCGTTCCTTTTTTAGGACGAAAAGATTTTAAGTGGGGGTGATTGTAACAACCCGGAAATTGTGAACCAATTAAATTTTATTTTAACAAAAATTGGTCAAAATTTAAAAATTCCATTTTTAAATAATAACGAAGCCCTTAAAAATGGACATATTGCATACGACCTCCGTTTTCGACGAAACCACTTTTGTTGGAACCGAAATATCAAATTATTGCTAGATTTCAATTTTCATAATTTTTGGAATCAATATGTGAGCGTGGTGCATTTAAACGCGTTTGACCAGTTTCAGTTGAATTTAATCGACTGGAAATTGGCCGTTTTTCAAACGGACTCAAAATTCGACAAAATTAGTTTCATTAGGGCTGTATCGTCAATATGAAGCAAGGAGCATTTTTTCTAGAATTTTTAGAGTCAGTATGTGGCCTCGGTAAATTAAAATGAACATTCAAATTCAATATATACTGATTTATATTTTGAATTTGATAAAAACTGATCGTAACGGTCGAATTGGCCTACGAAACATACCCCATTGTGTTCGGAATGGGGGTAATACGCTATGGACGACAGTCAGCGGGTTCGATTCAGAGTTTGAATGGAAAACTAACTTTTGAATAATAAATTAATTAAATAATTAATGTTTATTATATAACCTAGGCCCCTCCCTTTCTCTCACAAATCGGTCAACGCGAAATAAAAAGAAGAAGAATCGAAGCTCCTAAAAAAACCGTCGTGCTTTCCCCTCCCTCCTCCGTCCACCGCGCCAGCGCGCGCGCCACCACTCCCCCTTAGGTAATCGATGGTGGTAGTCGAACTTTCCCCTCAGGTCACCCTCCGTTCTCCCTCCCTCCGTCAAAGACCGCTACCACCCAAATCAACCCCAAAACCGAACCCTAACGCCGCCATGAGCCACTGCATGGCCTGCACCAGCCATCCACCGCCTCCGCACCTACCAGTGTCGCCTGCTATTCCCCTGGCCCTTCTCCTCCGCCTCTCCTTCTCTTTCTCCTCTCCGATTGAAAGCTCCGAGTCAAGAAGCCCCTTCGCCCGTTTTTCGAACCGCTAGAAACAAATCCAGGTAAGTGATACATATCTTTGTTTTAAAAATTTGAATTTTTATATATTTCATAACCCAAGAAGCGATTTTAAAATAGATAAAGGTGCGATTTTTAACTAGGAAAGATTATATTTTTTTATGTCATGAAAAATATGATTTGTACTTTATAAAAGATTAGATTTTTGTACGTACAAAGATTGGATTTTTAACACTATAAAAATATGATTTTTATCGTATGTACGCTACGTATAAAATAGTCATACAAAGGAAAATTATTAATTGGTTAAGAATATGACTTTTAATGTAGGTATGCAATATATATGCGACGAATAAGGAATGGAGGAGTGGAAACCCGAAGGTGAGAACTCCTTCTCACTCTAATTATTTATAGTTAAATATAATTATGTGTGTATATATATGTATGTATATATATAGATGTATATACTCCCCTCATCCATAGACCATGGATGATATAAATTGTTTGGATTGAAAATGGGAAAATTGACTGTATTGCGGTGAACTGATTGATTGTGTTTTTGTGGTTGGTGTTTGATGTGTGTGTATGGCGTAAACCAGTACAGGAGATGGGTAATGCTAGGCATTACCCGATTTCAATATAGCGCCGTTATAATGCCGAAATTTTCTAAAATAAAAAGTGTTAGTTAAAAATAACATTTTTACAGAATGTAAGAACTATTAAAAATAGTAAAGTGTTGAAATAAATATTTTAACGTATAAATGAACGGCATGAAATTCTCCTGAAATGAAAAGAAACATTCATTTACAAATCGAACGATTTGTAAATGTACACCTATTTGACGGACATGGATTGGGACGATAAATTTTACACATCGCCCAACTGCACAAATAAAATACGTGTTTGATTGATTGAATCCCTACACGGGTGTTGGGATGATATTGATGTACACTAAACCCAATTGTTAGTTGCATGTCAATCGATTGGTTGACAAGCTGTTGTAAGCGTCAATTATTTATATTTGATGCTTATACAGTTGAATTGAAACGACCCGCAAATCCGGCTATCTGAGTTGACTAAATACACCACACGTCCAACCCAAATAACACAGAAATACGACTCATTATTAGAAAGAAGATAGAGGGTGAGAATAGATAAGATAGAAAACTTAGAATAGGAGAAAAACGAAGATCACAACTCACAGCGGAACGAAAAAAATATATTATATAACATAAGCTTTGAAATACAAAATTTCTGTATACATGTACATTCAGAATCAGAGTTCAACACTTACAATACAGCGGAACTAACACTAGGTAACTAACGCTGAAGCCTCCTGCTCCAAGCTCCTCCAAGTGTATCTGTAAAAGCCTGAAACACTTGACTGCCCGTACAAATTTGGGCACCCAAGAGTTTAGGAAAAACAAAACAAAATAAACTCTGGGTCAGTCATGGGACTGGTGTGAGTAAACTCCAACCACTTGTTTGACTTTCAAAATCCTTTCAAAAGAAAAGATAATAGTAAGACCAGCCCACACATAAACATGGACGACTTTTACCTTACTATAACCCAAAACACTTTGATATCAAATCCAGTGATATTATAATAATGTCTACATCAAGTAAATAACCAAATAGCAGAACGCTTGCATCTCACACTCCACATATATAGTATAAAATCAAAAACCGCATGGCGCTTATTGGAGATTGGATTTCCAACATGACAAGGTATGGAACCACCTTCCGACTGTGTATCTCTAGAGAGGAATACACTGGGTTCAACAAGAACATCTTGCAACCCGGCCCACACATGACCGACCACTCATTTCGCTTGAGTGTATCGAATGTATATCACCAACGGTTGGACTCAAACCACCGTTTCCCGAATGGGCAGAATCGATAGATTTAGAAACAAAAGGAATCTCTCTAGATAGGTGATTATACACCCTAATGGGTGCGACCCACATAGCCATGCTGCCTGTCCGATTTTTGTCCTTTCCCGGTTGTTGAGGCCTGAGGCTACGATTACTTACCATTCCTTGATAGCACAATCACTTTGAATGCCACATTGTCAGATCCGTTAATCACTAGTTGAGTTTGCACGAATATTCTGGATATTATGCTAAGGGATAAATCCGTTGCAACCATATATACTCATACAGACCAACCCATTTGATCATTGGAAATACTCTGTCAGACATTCGTCCATTTACGTTCGTTCTGGGATTGAACGAAACCGAAGGCACTATTTCTATTACTAGAAAAGCCCTTGCACTTCACTCCGTCTTCAATATATTCAGCATACTTGGTTCGCAACGCTTATGCCGATACGGAGTGGTTCTTCGGATAATAATCCAACCGGTCTCTCCATATTGACAACGATGGTCAAAACTTCGATAGTCTGTGATTTAACTATCGAATAAAAACAAGTGTTCAATCAACATATCAAACAAATCACTGGACTCTTTAATTAATATTTCATTAGTTTAAATCTCTTCTCCATTCCACTATCAATATTTGTTATCCAAATATTTCAAAAATCATCTTGCCTCTTTTCGCTATTTTTGATTTCGTTTCCTTGTCGAATTCTATATATCGATATATAGATTTCTAATTGTCAAATTTCTTAAAAATATTCTAACTCCTTAAATTCCCGGAAAAATTGGCCATAACCTCCCCTGTATCGGGAGCATCGGGACATTTCAAATAGCATCCCGGTATCTTCCAATCTCAAAAAGAAAAAGGAAAAGCCAAGCGGCTTGCCGATACGGCGCATAAAACCTCATATTCAATTTAAACATGTACCTTATTGTCGAGCACGCAGATTTAAATCTTCATATACTTCATATCAAACCTGCTTACACATGTTCACCTGTTTTCAATTCAATTCAATATCATCTAATCGTTTGAATTCAGTTTCGCCCATTTATTCTTTAATTAGTCATTTTTGCCTATTTCGCTTCTTTATTGAACATAACACGTTCAAATAAAATGTTTAACTTGCTCACAACCAAATTGAATTTCAATTTCAATTTTAGTTTCCTTTTTGATTTCGAATATAAATTTTCAAATCGAATTCACTTATTAAAACCCCAATATTCATTCGAAATCTCATTAACTAATTTCTGTTCAATTTAGTTAATTCTATTCGATAATCAAAAATCTGATTTCTGTTTCAAAAATCAATTCATTTACTTCATTGGAGTTCATATTTGTTTTATATCTCCAGTCTAGATGGAAATTCGGATTTTTATTTATAAAAATCCTTTTATTCATTTAAATACACCATTACGGTTTTCAATTGGTTCTGGCGCTGTTTTTCTGAAAATTTGATTTTGACATAACTCAAAATCTATACGACGAAATTCATATTTTTCTCTTTCATTTGAAAACTATTATCAAACCGGTCCTGACGTTTCTTGTTTCGAAGAATTTCGACTTCAATTGCGTTCTGTATACTCAATTGAAGTTCGAATCGCCAATTTACGAACTGCAGCGCTGCGGCGAGTTCGTTTTAATTATATTTATATATATAAAACCCTTTAAACTTCTTTAAAATAAATTCAACTCTATTTAGCTCTATTTGAATTCTTGATTCAAATTCCAATCTCACTTTTGAATTCTACATTTCAAATTCAAATCCCTTTTCTATTTGATATTCAAATTCAATACTTAAATTCCTATTTGAATTCCCTATATTCAAATTCAATACTTGAATTCCTTTGAATTCTTTTATTCAAACTTTATATTTAAATTCCCTTGGAACTTCTATATTTCCATTTCTATATTTGAATTCTATTGAAGTTCAAATATTCAAACTCCTTTTTAAATTCTATATTCAAAATTCCATAGTTTAAAACCCATTTGAATTTCATATTCAAATCCCATAGATCAAATCCTATTTAAATTCAATTTGAATCTCTTACATTCAAATTTCATTTTCCATTTGAATTCTAATATTCAAATTCATTTCCAGCCCCATTTGAATTTCTAATATTCACATTTATTTTCAACACCATTTGAATTTCTAATATTCAAATTCATTTTCAACACCATTTGGATTTCTAATATTCAAATTCATTGGAATTCCCTTGAATTCAAATTCCATTTCAAAACTATTTGGATTTCCTATTTTGAAATCCTATTTGAAATTCTATTTCAAATTCTACTTTGAAAATCCTATTTCCAAAGTTTATTTCAAATTCTATTTTGAAATCTCATATTCAAATTTCTACTTAAATTTCTATATTCAATTCCATGTTCAAATTCAATACTCGAATTTCTATTTCAAATCTCAATTCAAATTTCATATTTAAATTCCATTCAAATTTCACATTTGAATTTCTTCTTTGAAATACTATATTTCAAATTCTATTTTGAAATTCTTCTTTGAAATTCTATTTTTCAAATTCTATTTTGAAATTCTACATTCAAATCTCTATTCAAATTTCTTTATTTGAATTCCTTTGAATTCAAACTTTATTTTAATTCCTTGAATAAAAATTCTATTTTCCATTCTAATCTCGTCTATTCAAATTCTATTTGAACTTCTATTTGAATTTCTAACATTCAAACCCCTTTTCTTTCCTATTTAAAATTCAAATAGTTAAACTCTTTTTCTAACTCTAATATTCAAATCCCATTTGATTTCTATTATTCAAATTCTACTATTTTAAATGTTCTTTTAAATTTCCTTTATTCAAACTCTATTTGAATCTCTATACCAAAATTCAATTTTGGAATTTCTTTATTCAAATTCTATATTCAAATGTTATACTCAAATTTTAATTGAATTATATATTTAAAAATTCCATTCCAAATCCTATTTGAAATTTCTTTTGTATTTCAAATATTTCAACTCCTTTCTAATATTTAAATTCTATTTAAAAATTCTATTTCAAGTTCTATTTTGAAATTTCATTTCAAAATCCTATTTCACACTTGTATTTTCTATTTCTGAATTATCAAATGATAATTCTTTTCACTTCATTTATAACTTCGTTATAAAAGAATTATTTATAAACTTCGTTTAAAAAGAAACTACTTGTTTTATTTTCAAAAACAAGTTTATATTTTTATTTCCATTTAAAATTCGAATTCTATTTAAAAATAGAATTTTTCCTTTTTAAATCGCCAATATCCTTTTTACGATATTTTTAAATATCATTACTTAAGCCCAGTGATATTTAAACACACAAAGCAACAAATTATTTATTTTTCTAACACATCATATATAACAATATATATGCAAACAAATAAACAAACAGATAGTATATTTTTGAGGAATCCAGTTGGATTCCTCCAACCTGTTTTTCCTGCATCCACAGATGTTAGCACATAAATAATACCCATTCTGCTTCGTGGCAGAATATCGCGGTATAGAAGGTCATCCACTAATCATAGCGTGGGGCGTATAGGGTAATCATCCGCTATGAAACTGCGGGCATCCGCTAATGAGACTGCGGGAATCCAACCAATCAATCAACCCAATATATATATATATATAACCTAAATAACTAATATATATATATAAACAAGCAGAAAAATCCAAACAAGCAACAACAATTATTTTTAATAAAAATAATTAAAAATAAAAGGTGAGTGAGATTTACTCACCGTGATTTGTCGAATATCCCATTTAATTTCCGAATCGTCGCGTCTACCAATCATCTTGAATTATCTTGAATAAATTTATTCCTACGATTATTCGATTTTAATTTATCGATTAAACTCAATTCATTTTAAGTTAACCACTAACAAAATAATTATTCTAAGTAATTAAAATTTAGATTATGGTAAAAATATATACCTTATTGTCTTGCCAACTCGACCACTATGAAGCATATCTTCGCAAATCATCAATCATTCTACTAAAACAGTCCCAAATTTCTGTATATCCTCCTTTGGCATTTCATCGAGCGACTCACTGACAACCTACAATTCCTTTGTTACCCCTTACACCATCTGCCCCATCACTGTAATGTTTAAACCCACCAGCGCATCACCAACCGAACTCACCACTGCAAAGCCTCAAACCCCTCAGCTCCTCAAAAATCCATTCACCATTCAACAGACCAATTTGCAAAACAAACAACAGCTTCAAACTTTCCAACGACCTTCCCTTCCCCATCTTCGAACAGTCCTCGGCTCACGAAGACTGTCGAACCCATACTTCCATCAACTTCCTTCAGTAATCCCACTGTCGCAACCTTCCCCTTCCATGCGCATCACTCAACCGCAACCCTTTTTCCACCGCGACTTCCTCAATAACCCATCCTGACAAAGTAAAAATCGTTGCACCAGAACGAAGCTCAAGATCATCTAGAATCTATCGGAGACCATCGCGGTTTCCAATCGACCTCACCCAAGTCGCAACCACTTGCCAGATCCTCTTCACCCTAAATCCGTTGCGTATGATACAACGCGCTGCCCTCTTAGTTCGTCATCAAGCTCAGGATTGGCTCCGGCGTCTTCAATCGCGAGGTCCCATTTCGATTTACTGTGAATCGGAAATAAAGGTAGAAGGGGATCTCGGCCATTTTCTTTTATTGAGGTTTCGATTTCCATTATGGTTCTGAGAGGCTCGGTTTGATTATATATAACACGAAGGGGAACCAAATGTACAACGTCATTAAATTCCTGTCTGCTAGATATCAAAAAAGAAGAGGCAAATTTTCGTGCTCGAGGAAGATAAGCTACGTGTATTTAATTCCTAGGGTGGCTTGAGGTACGAGAGATAGGTCGGCCTCATTTTTTTCTATTATTATATTTTATTTTGATTTGATTTTTAATTAATATATTTTACCAAAATATCTCATGGTCCTTTATTCTAAATTCTGAACCGTTATTTAATTTGAACGACTGATATTCCCAATGTTATTCATTATTCTGAATTGAACGGAACAGTTCTGAAATTAAATTTAACTGTACATAAGGGATTAAAATTTTAAATTAACGATTTAAATAACATTCGAATAAAAATATAAATTGATTTTAAAACAATTTAAATTCACCGATAATTAAAAATTATTATTATTTTCGTATTTCGATTATTTAATCGATAACCAAATAAAATACCGTTTATATTATGAATTCAGTATTTAAAACCATACTAAAGATTTAAAATAAATCGACCAAAAATCCGGGTCGTTACATTCTTCCCCCCTTAAAATAATTTCGTCCTCGAAATTGCTAAGGTAGGAAAAAGGGTACAAATCCATTAATTTTCAACATCTCTCATATGTTGAAACTCAACTCCTCATATTTCAATAAATTAACTCCAACCAAAACTTTTGGTCTTCACACATTAAATTCGAATGATCTACGATCAATCCATTTATATCCACTCTATGTTCTATTAAACTAATTCAAATTGATTTAAATCAATTCATTCACTTCGACCCATTTAACTAGCTTAAGTTAAATTCCAATTCCAGAATTCAAATCCCAGGATTTTCATTTCAAATTCCTTTGAAATCACTTAAATATATACATATATATTTATTTTCATTTCAAATTCAAAACATTTGAATTTCTTAAACCGCTTGTTTTCTTTCAAACAAACTTCCCATCAAAAATTTTCTAAGGTAGCAATTCATCACTTAGAAACTCGGAAATGAACACTGATGATGTTGCAATCATCATCAGAATAATTTCCCAGCCACTGAAGTGAGTTCAGTGCTTTATTACTTCCAAAATCCATGATTTTCTTTCAAATCCTTCTAAAGCAAAGCTATATTATTTTAATATACATTGAAAAATAAATTTCAACTTCCCAGGATTTTGAATTCTTAATTCTGGTTTGAATTTAATTCTAATTCATTTCATTTGTATATTTAATTCCTATACAAATTCTACTCTGGTTATAAATACCCATTCTAAATTTATAATCTCATTTGATTATAATCCTAACAATCAACACATCCATATAATATAATAATAATTCTAGAAAATTATTCTTTCTATATCAAAATAGAAATTTTGGGTAAAATTATTTCATCTACCCACTTGAAAACAATATCATGTCTTATTTTCTGTTCAAGTGTTTAGAAATCCCTATCGATTTCGTGGCGTCCCACGATTCGACCAGAATTTATAAACCACTCAACAGACTAGCCAACACAATATAAAACAATTTTATATCAAATTACAAATACGCTCTCTCGTATATACACTCAACTCATTCTAGGGTACTACTGACCCTATCTCTAATGAGCACATGCCACACAAGCCTAGGTGTTCGCTCAACCTAAGCTCTGATACCAACTGAAACGACCCGCAAATCCGGCTATCTGAGTTGACTAAATACACCACACATCCAACCCAAATAACACAGAAATACGACTCATTATTAGAAAGAAGATAGAGGGTGAGAATAGATAAGATAGAAAACTTAGAATAGGAGAAAAACGAAGATCACAACTCACAGCGGAACGAAAAAAATATATTATATAACATAAGCTTTGAAATACAAAATTTCTGTATACATGTACATTCAGAATCAGAGTTCAACACTTACAATACAGCGGAACTAACACTAGGTAACTAACGCTGAAGCCTCCTGCTCCAAGCTCCTCCAAGTGTATCTGTAAAAGCCTGAAACACTTGACTGCCCGTACAAATTTGGGCACCCAAGAGTTTAGGAAAAACAAAACAAAATAAACTCTGGGTCAGTCATGGGACTGGTGTGAGTAAACTCCAACCACTTGTTTGACTTTCAAAATCCTTTCAAAAGAAAAGATAATAGTAAGACCAGCCCACACATAAACATGGACGGCTTTTACCTTACTATAACCCAAAACACTTTGATATCAAATCCAGTGATATTATAATAATGTCTACATCAAGTAAATAACCAAATAGCAGAACGCTTGCATCTCACACTCCACATATATAGTATAAAATCAAAAACCGCATGGCGCTTATTGGAGATTGGATTTCCAACATGACAAGGTATGGAACCACCTTCCGACTGTGTATCTCTAGAGAGGAATACACTGGGTTCAACAAGAACATCTTGCAACCCGGCCCACACATGACCGACCACTCATTTCGCTTGAGTGTATCGAATGTATATCACCAACGGTTGGACTCAAACCACCGTTTCCCGAATGGGCAGAATCGATAGATTTAGAAACAAAAGGAATCTCTCTAGATAGGTGATTATACACCCTAATGGGTGCGACCCACATAGCCATGCTGCCTGTCCGATTTTTGTCCTTTCCCGGTTGTTGAGGCCTGAGGCTACGATTACTTACCATTCCTTGATAGCACAATCACTTTGAATGCCACATTGTCAGATCCGTTAATCACTAGTTGAGTTTGCACGAATATTCTTGATATTATGCTAAGGGATAAATCCGTTGCAACCATATATACTCATACAGACCAACCCATTTGATCATTGGAAATACTCTGTCAGACATTCGTCCATTTACGTTCGTTCTGGGATTGAACGAAACCGAAGGCACTATTTCTATTACTAGAAAAGCCCTTGCACTTCACTCCGTCTTCAATATATTCAGCATACTTGGTTCGCAACGCTTATGCCGATACGGAGTGGTTCTTCGGATAATAATCCAACCGGTCTCTCCATATTGACAACGATGGTCAAAACTTCGATAGTCTGTGATTTAACTATCGAATAAAAACAAGTGTTCAATCAACATATCAAACAAATCACTGGACTCTTTAATTAATATTTCATTAGTTTAAATCTCTTCTCCATTCCACTATCAATATTTGTTATCCAAATATTTCAAAAATCATCTTGCCTCTTTTCGCTATTTTTGATTTCGTTTCCTTGTCGAATTCTATATATCGATATATAGATTTCTAATTGTCAAATTTCTTAAAAATATTCTAACTCCTTAAATTCCCGGAAAAATTGGCCATAACCTCCCCTGTATCGGGAGCATCGGGACATTTCAAATAGCATCCCGGTATCTTCCAATCTCAAAAAGAAAAAGGAAAAGCAAAGCGGCTTGCCGATACGGCGCATAAAACCTCATATTCAATTTAAACATGTACCTTATTGTCGAGCACGCAGATTTAAATCTTCATATACTTCATATCAAACCTGCTTACACATGTTCACCTGTTTTCAATTCAATTCAATATCATCTAATCGTTTGAATTCAGTTTCGCCCATTTATTCTTTAATTAGTCATTTTTGCCTATTTCGCTTCTTTATTGAACATAACACGTTCAAATAAAATGTTTAACTTGCTCACAACCAAATTGAATTTCAATTTCAATTTTAGTTTCCTTTTTGATGTCGAATATAAATTTTCAAATCGAATTCACTTATTAAAACCCCAATATTCATTCGAAATCTCATTAACTAATTTCTGTTCAATTTAGTTAATTCTATTCGATAATCAAAAATCTGATTTCTGTTTCAAAAATCAATTCATTTACTTCATTGGAGTTCATATTTGTTTTATATCTCCAGTCTAGATGGAAATTCGGATTTTTATTTATAAAAATCCTTTTATTCATTTAAATACACCATTACGGTTTTCAATTGGTTCTGGCGCTGTTTTTCTGAAAATTTGATTTTGACATAACTCAAAATCTATACGACGAAATTCATATTTTTCTCTTTCATTTGAAAACTATTATCAAACCGGTCCTGACGTTTCTTGTTTCGAAGAATTTCGACTTCAATTGCGTTCTGTATACTCAATTGAAGTTCGAATCGCCAATTTACGAACTGCAGCGCTGCGGCGAGTTCGTTTTAATTATATTTATATATATAAAACCCTTTAAACTTCTTTAAAATAAATTCAACTCTATTTAGCTCTATTTGAATTCTTGATTCAAATTCCAATCTCACTTTTGAATTCTACATTTCAAATTCAAATCCCTTTTCTATTTGATATTCAAATTCAATACTTAAATTCCTATTTGAATTCCCTATATTCAAATTCAATACTTGAATTCCTTTGAATTCTTTTATTCAAACTTTATATTTAAATTCCCTTGGAACTTCTATATTTCCATTTCTATATTTGAATTCTATTGAAGTTCAAATATTCAAACTCCTTTTTAAATTCTATATTCAAAATTCCATAGTTTAAAACCCATTTGAATTTCATATTCAAATCCCATAGATCAAATCCTATTTATATTCAATTTGAATCTCTTACATTCAAATTTCATTTTCCATTTGAATTCTAATATTCAAATTCATTTCCAGCCCCATTTGAATTTCTAATATTCACATTTATTTTCAACACCATTTGAATTTCTAATATTCAAATTCATTTTCAACACCATTTGGATTTCTAATATTCAAATTCATTGGAATTCCCTTGAATTCAAATTCCATTTCAAAACTATTTGGATTTCCTATTTTGAAATCCTATTTGAAATTCTATTTCAAATTCTACTTTGAAAATCCTATTTCCAAAGTTTATTTCAAATTCTATTTTGAAATCTCATATTCAAATTTCTACTTAAATTTCTATATTCAATTCCATGTTCAAATTCAATACTCGAATTTCTATTTCAAATCTCAATTCAAATTTCATATTTAAATTCCATTCAAATTTCACATTTGAATTTCTTCCTTGAAATACTATATTTCAAATTCTATTTTGAAATTCTTCTTTGAAATTCTATTTTTCAAATTCTATTTTGAAATTCTACATTCAAATCTCTATTCAAATTTCTTTATTTGAATTCCTTTGAATTCAAACTTTATTTTAATTCCTTGAATAAAAATTCTATTTTCCATTCTAATCTCGTCTATTCAAATTCTATTTGAACTTCTATTTGAATTTCTAACATTCAAACCCCTTTTCTTTCCTATTTAAAATTCAAATAGTTAAACTCTTTTTCTAACTCTAATATTCAAATCCCATTTGATTTCTATTATTCAAATTCTACTATTTTAAATGTTCTTTTAAATTTCCTTTATTCAAACTCTATTTGAATCTCTATACCAAAATTCAATTTTGGAATTTCTTTATTCAAATTCTATATTCAAATGTTATACTCAAATTTTAATTGAATTATATATTTAAAAATTCCATTCCAAATCCTATTTGAAATTTCTTTTGTATTTCAAATATTTCAACTCCTTTCTAATATTTAAATTCTATTTAAAAATTCTATTTCAAGTTCTATTTTGAAATTTCATTTCAAAATCCTATTTCACACTTGTATTTTCTATTTCTGAATTATCAAATGATAATTCTTTTCACTTCATTTATAACTTCGTTATAAAAGAATTATTTATAAACTTCGTTTAAAAAGAAACTACTTGTTTTATTTTCAAAAACAAGTTTATATTTTTATTTCCATTTAAAATTCGAATTCTATTTAAAAATAGAATTTTTCCTTTTTAAATCGCCAATATCCTTTTTACGATATTTTTAAATATCATTACTTAAGCCCAGTGATATTTAAACACACAAAGCAACAAATTATTTATTTTTCTAACACATCATATATAACAATATATATGCAAACAAATAAACAAACAGATAGTATATTTTTGAGGAATCCAGTTGGATTCCTCCAACCTGTTTTTCCTGCATCCACAGATGTTAGCACATAAATAATACCCATTCTGCTTCGTGGCAGAATATCGCGGTATAGAAGGTCATCCACTAATCATAGCGTGGGGCGTATAGGGTAATCATCCGCTATGAAACTGCGGGCATCCGCTAATGAGACTGCGGGAATCCAACCAATCAATCAACCCAATATATATATATATATAACCTAAATAACTAATATATATATAAACAAGCAGAAAAATCCAAACAAGCAACAACAATTATTTTTAATAAAAATAATTAAAAATAAAAGGTGAGTGAGATTTACTCACCGTGATTTGTCGAATATCCCATTTAATTTCCGAATCGTCGCGTCTACCAATCATCTTGAATTATCTTGAATAAATTTATTCCTACGATTATTCGATTTTAATTTATCGATTAAACTCAATTCATTTTAAGTTAACCACTAACAAAATAATTATTCTAAGTAATTAAAATTTAGATTATGGTAAAAATATATACCTTATTGTCTTGCCAACTCGACCACTATGAAGCATATCTTCGCAAATCATCAATCATTCTACTAAAACAGTCCCAAATTTCTGTATATCCTCCTTTGGCATTTCATCGAGCGACTCACTGACAACCTACAATTCCTTTGTTACCCCTTACACCATCTGCCCCATCACTGTAATGTTTAAACCCACCAGCGCATCACCAACCGAACTCACCACTGCAAAGCCTCAAACCCCTCAGCTCCTCAAAAATCCATTCACCATTCAACAGACCAATTTGCAAAACAAACAACAGCTTCAAACTTTCCAACGACCTTCCCTTCCCCATCTTCGAACAGTCCTCGGCTCACGAAGACTGTCGAACCCATACTTCCATCAACTTCCTTCAGTAATCCCACTGTCGCAACCTTCCCCTTCCATGCGCATCACTCAACCGCAACCCTTTTTCCACCGCGACTTCCTCAATAACCCATCCTGACAAAGTAAAAATCGTTGCACCAGAACGAAGCTCAAGATCATCTAGAATCTATCGGAGACCATCGCGGTTTCCAATCGACCTCACCCAAGTCGCAACCACTTGCCAGATCCTCTTCACCCTAAATCCGTTGCGTATGATACAACGCGCTGCCCTCTTAGTTCGTCATCAAGCTCAGGATTGGCTCCGGCGTCTTCAATCGCGAGGTCCCATTTCGATTTACTGTGAATCGGAAATAAAGGTAGAAGGGGATCTCGGCCATTTTCTTTTATTGAGGTTTCGATTTCCATTATGGTTCTGAGAGGCTCGGTTTGATTATATATAACACGAAGGGGAACCAAATGTACAACGTCATTAAATTCCTGTCTGCTAGATATCAAAAAAGAAGAGGCAAATTTTCGTGCTCGAGGAAGATAAGCTACGTGTATTTAATTCCTACGGTGGCTTGAGGTACGAGAGATTGGTCGGCCTCATTTTTTTCTATTATTATATTTTATTTTGATTTGATTTTTAATTAATATATTTTACCAAAATATCTCATGGTCCTTTATTCTAAATTCTGAACCGTTATTTAATTTGAACGACTGATATTCCCAATGTTATTCATTATTCTGAATTGAACGGAACAGTTCTGAAATTAAATTTAACTGTACATAAGGGATTAAAATTTTAAATTAACGATTTAAATAACATTCGAATAAAAATATAAATTGATTTTAAAACAATTTAAATTCACCGATAATTAAAAATTATTATTATTTTCGTATTTCGATTATTTAATCGATAACCCAATAAAATACCGTTTATATTATGAATTCAGTATTTAAAACCATACTAAAGATTTAAAATAAATCGACCAAAAATCCGGGTCGTTACATGAATGGTGCACTTTGGATGATGGATGATCGTTATTCACTATAGATATACACATGTTTTGTATGGAAATCCATAGAAATATAATCTATGGTAATTGATTGGGCTTCATTCCCATTTGGAAAATAAAGAATATTTTGAAATAGAAATATTTTCAAATAACAAATGTTTTGAAATAATATTCGATAACGGATTAAAACTAATTTTGACGTCCGATTTTGGATGGACACGAAATATTGAAATGAATGAAGCCGTATTGATTAGATCTACGCTATTTTGACGCAAACAATATTTATATCAATTTTATTAATTTTTATAATGAATATATGTGACAGCCCGCCCGGACCAACCGGCATTTCCTCCGAAAGTGCGCTGTACACATGCCCAGCGAGCACGGGACGGTCGCCAAAGAAAGGGAAGAAAAGAATGAACTAACAAGGAACTTGTAGAATGTCACACAACGCATGGGAATAAAATAAAATAATAATATATTTTGACATAAAATAGGCGAGACAGTGCGTAAGATGAAAACTAAAGCATAGCGGAAATCCATATAAGCTTATGATCCATAACCATCATTATTACAAATTTAAAACTGTCTCTAAAGGAAAAGAAAGCTAAAGTAGAAGATGCACTACTAATGCCCAAGAAGAGATCTTCATCAACACAGGGATAATATAAATATCATACGTGGAAGCCTCCTGCTTGTCTCCGGATCAGCTACTCGTACAACCAGCTAACATATCTCTAGTCTGCTCGTGTGAGCACCCAGAGTAATAAGAAGAGACATAAAACTCTGGGTCAGACAAAAAGTATAGTATGAGTGATAAGCAAAAAAACAGAACAAAACAAGTATACTAAACCATACCTAAACCTGGACCTACAACCAAAGAGTTAGCACTACATACCATGCAATACTCTAAGGTGCCACTAACATATGGTGTAAGGAATGCGGGGGTGGGGGTGTGCATGTCGTGGTGATGGAAAACAAATCAAGCATGGCAATCATCCTCACATCTCTCACTCAGTGCGTAAAGCATACGATGTCCACTACTCCCAACCACTAGACCCATCGAAGTAGTGACGGAGTTCGACTTGTACAACGACTGCTACCACCAAGCTTATCCCATGGAATCATGCCCAAACCTTTTCAAATGATCCCACTTCATTGGTCTATAGCCCGTTAGTCGTACCTAGGCCATTGTAGCCCTGAATCCGTTCACGTACCCCCTATACATAGTGATCCAAAGTTACAGATATCGACAACTCCTTTGCACACGTCCTGCAGCAAAGCGAAACTCATGAAGTTAACTCGTGGGTTCCCAACTGGATCCTGAGTACAAACTTCCCATTTGGACTACCTTTGCATCTCGGGTTATGGTCTTCTCCGGATCGGTCTTCATTCGGTTCGTAGCTCCAAGCTTCCATTTATGTCCATACTTCAGTTCAGATGTGCACGGTTCGTCATCTTCCCTTACGGCCGAGGTGTGCGGATCGTGGTCTTCCTCACGGTCGCGGTGTGCGGATCGTGCTTCTTCGTCACGGTCGAGGTGTGTGGGTCATGGTTTTCCTCACGGTCGCGGTGTGCGGATCGTGCTTCTTCCTTACGGTCCAGGTGTGTGGATCGTTCTCCTTCCTCATGGTCGCAGCGTGCGTATCGTGCTCATTCCTCACGGTCCAAGTGTGTGGATCGTTCTACTTCCTCACGGTCCAAGTATGCGGTTCGCGCTACTTCCTCACGGTCCAAGTGTGTGGATCGTGCTCCTTCCTCATGGTCGCGGTGTGCAGATCGTGCTACTTCCTCGCGGAACAAGTGTGTGGATCGTGATCCTTCCTCACGGTCGCGGTGTGCGGATCGTGCTACTTCCTCACGGTCCAACTGTGTGGGCGATCCGGTCCAAATTCCTGCAACTCTTCCAGCGAGCTATTTACGCAATACGACGGCGTTTTCGACCAATCTAACTTTTCTAATCAATCATAAATCATTTCAAACAGTCATAGTAACATGTATACTCATTCACAAACACCAAAACAATAATTTGATAGGTTATAACAGAACAAATATAGCCAAAATCCCATATTTTCCCTTAAGCATGTTTAGGCGAAACTAATCATAGGATTAACAAAACTTAACCAAACTAACCAAATTTTCTAATAGAGGCATAAAATGATATTTAAGAATTTATAAAGATTTTTCCAGAATTTAATAATGTATAAATTCGCTAATTAACACTAATCACCCTAATCAACTGTAATTAGTGTCAAAACAATACTAATCACTCACCTTTGCCACAAATAAACTTTAGATATGAAATAATCTCTGATATAGATCCAATATCTATGTATACCGGCAGCTCTATCCTAATTCTTATGCTAACCCACCTTAATTTGATGTAGATTAGGCTAATATGTGATTAGAAATGACAAAAAGGTGTTTTGAAGTGTTTTAGAAGATGGAGGCCATTGCTAGAGCTTGAAGGAGGTAAGTGGCGTCTGGAAAAATGAAGCAAAAACCGAAATTCTAACCCTAACAGCCCTTAAATACTCCAAATCCCGAAATACCCCATTGGGCCTAGCTGCTAATCACCCGGTTAAGCCTGATTATTTTTTTACCCCTCTAAACCTTAATTCAGCCATATCTCCCAAATGGTAAGACCGTTTGGCTATTATTACCACTTTACGGAAAGAGAAATCATCATCCGAAGCTAATGGAAGTGGTTTCAAGTCTAAACTCCTTACCAGTCAAAAGTTATGGACGAAACAAGATCAACTAGGGGCAAAACAGTCATTTAAAAATCGGCAAAAATCATTAACATGGGAAATGACCCGACTAGTCGTTTTCCAAAAGTACACGACCTTACGACTTATTAAGAAAAAGAAATAAATATTCTACGATCATCCGTTTCTTATAATGTGGGTTGTTACATTCCCCCCCCCCCCCCCCCCCCATTAAGAAATTTCGTCCCCGAAATTCCTGAACCCAAAACATACAAAGGACTCCGCATGCCTATCAGCCATTCACAATAGTAAAACATGCAAAACAAACATAACAAGCATACCCTAGCGTGCGGTTTACTAATATGGAAGTACTATATCGATATATAAAACCTTACCAGGCAAAGAGTTCTGGATACGTCCTCCAAACACTCTCCTCTGTCTCCAAAGTACAATCATCATCATTCTCACCCTACCAAACTTTGACTAATTTCACCACCTTCCTTCACAGCTGCTTCGTGTCGTTCCCAACAATACGCACCGGTCTGCGGCTCCATACTGCCTCAAATCCTATCTCGATATCGTCCAACTGATCCTGTGAATATAGTCATATCGGGGTCATGCACAAACTTCCTTAACTAGGAGACATGAAATACGTTGTGAACTCCTGCCATCTTGTCTGATAACTCTACCTTATACGCCAAATTTCCAATTTGCTCAAGAATTGGTAATGGACCAACAAACCTTGGTGCCAACTTGCCTCTTCTACCAAAACGAATCACACTCTTCAAAGGGAATATCTTGACAAACACTAAGTCTCCAACGGAGAATTTCAGTTCTCTTCGTCTCTTTTCAGCATAACTCTTCTGTCTATCTTGAGCGGCCTTCATTCGCTGTTGAACAATCTTGATCTTGTCTGAAGTTTCTTTTATCATCTCTGGTCCAAGCACATATTTCTCACCGGTTTTTAACCAACATGTCGGTGGGTTACACGGTCTTCCATACAAAACTTCAAATGGAGCCATAGCAATACTGGATTGATAACTGTTACTATAGGAAAACTCTACTAGATGCAAATGGTCATCTCTTGATCCACCAAAATCCAATACAAAAACTCTTAAGAGGTCTTCTAATGCACAATTCAACAAAACACCATCATAACCTGATCCAATCCTTGGTAAACCATCAATGAAATCCATTGAGACTTGTTCCCATTTCCATTCGGGAATTTCTAACGTTTGCAACAAACCACTTGGTTTTCTTTTGTTCAGCTTTAACTAATTGACAATTCATGCACTTGGATATAAACTTCCCAACGTCTCTTTTCATCCCTTCCCAGTAGTAAGTCTGCTTCATGTCTCGATACATCTTGTTACCAACGGGGCGTATGGTCAGCTTTGAGTGATGACACTCCTTAAGCACTTCATCTCTCAATCCATTTACGTTGGGTACAACAAATCTTCCATTCTTTCGAAGCCATCTGTAAAACCCCATATTTTTGAATAACATGTTATAACATAAATGGAGGCAGAATTAAACTGTAAAATCTGAATCAAGGGAAACGGGCTGTGCCGTTGCGTTCGTCTCGGAAAAATACGCGAAATAGAGTCCGAGTTTTCGAAAATCGGAGTCCGTATGACCAAGATATGGCCTCGCGAAGTTTCACGAAAAATTCACAATTAAAGTATACTTAATTAAGTGAAATGGGTTGCACAGAGAAATATATATATATTGATATATATATATATAATTGAAAATTAAATAAATAAATATGCAAAAATGTTCAAAACAGCGAATTGGGAGAGGGGAATAACCGAACCGGCCGATTTTTGAGGTCGACCCAAGTCCGTTGGGTCGACTAGGGGTTAATCCAGGGTGTTTGGCTGTCAACCCGTAGGCCGATTCGCTCAAATGCAGATTTTGCATTTGAATGGTTCTCATGGTTCAGCTTTAATCTAAAGGCCCTAGATGGTTCCTACACTTGACTTCTTCCCCAAGACATGCTTTGATGGCTTGGATTGAATCTAGGGTTAATCCTATGGCTAATACTATCCTAATCCTCTATAAAAAGACCCCAAACCTAGCCTAAATCACCATTATTCAACCCTACAACTAAACTATGTCAAATTTGTTCCTCTCATGGCCTCCACTCTCATGCTAAAATTTCTAAGTTAATTTCTATGAGAGATTTTGAGTTCATACAAGTGTTTTCAAATTTGTATGAGTGTTCTTAGCTTGCATTCAAGTCAAGTTGCAACATTTCTATTTCAAAGCAAGGGTTTTTATTGAATTGGCTCAAGGGTTTTCATTTGGAGCTTGCATATTTGGGTTTTTGGTGCTTGCATAAGGGCTTCGTCTCAATCTTTATAATAAATATTTATTTGTGTCTTCATATCATAGTAAGCCCTTTTCTACTTTCTTTCTTTCAACTCTAAAGTTAAATGAATGATGCAAGTTTGGTTGATCATTATATGCAAGTTTGGTTGATCATCATATGCAAGTTTGGTTGATCATTATATGCAAGTTTGGTTGACCATCATATGCAAGTTTGGTTGATCATTATGCAAGTTATGTATGACACATGTTGCCATGTTATGCAAGTTTGGTTGATCATTATATGCAAGTTTGGTTGATCATCATATGCAAGTTTGGTTGATCATTATGCAAGTTATGTATGCACATGTTGTCGTGTTATGCAAGTTTGGGTTGATCATGTTATCATGTTATGCAAGTTTGGGTTGATCATGTTATCATGTTATGCAAGTTGGGTTGATCATGTTATGCAAGTTTGGGTTGATCATGTTATCATGTTATGCAAGTTAAACTTGGGTTTGTGACCTCAAAGCTTCAAGCTTTATGTTAAAAGTTGCATTTTGGCAACATGAAAGTTATCATATCCCTTATGATAACTTGCATGTGAGGCCAAATGCGAACTTCTAGCAACCTCTACATGTTATTTATCACCATGTATCACTCATATGCTAAGTTTGGTTTTATGCATGCTTTTGAAGCCTCATAATGCAATATGCAAGTATACGAACATAGGAAAGTTCTATTGGCGGTATGGCTACTAAAAGGGGAAGCTGCTTATTGGTGGGTAGTCACCACCACTACTAGACCAATTGAGACTTGGGATGACTTTAGGAGAAGGTTTGGACTAAGGTTTTTATCATCAGCAGAAGAGAACCTTCAGCTAGAGAGGTTCCTATCACTAAAGCAAGGGGACATGAACGTTAGAGAATACGTGGATAAGTTTAATCAACTTGCTCAGTTCGGTCTAGAATGGGTTAACACCGCTCGGAAGAAGGCCCTACACTTTGCTCTAGGATTAAATGAGCCCTTGCGCGGTTTGGCCATATCTCATATACCCCTGGGGGCGACCTTCGAGAGTTTGGTGCATATGACCTTACTTCAAGAGGAAGATAAGAGTGGAAAGAAGGAGGTCAAGGCAAATGAGTCCCAAGGCAAGAAGGAAGATACCGAGAAAAGAGATAAGAACAACAAAAAGGCAAGAAAGACAAGAAAGTGCAACTTCTGTAGGATCACTGGGCACATAGCCAAGGATTGCAGGAAGAAGAAGAGGAAGTTAGGCAAGTGTTTTCATTGCGGAGAATCTGGACATCTTAGCAAGGATTGTCCCAAGAAGCATGGACAAGGGCAAGGACAAACTCAGCAAGTAGGACCCTCTGGAGGGCAATTGCAGGCTCTCCTCGCTCTTCCAGCTTTTGATCGAGGTAGAGTTTTTATAGAAATTCATGTTTACATTTCTGATTTTCCGGTTTGCACCTTATTTGATTCTGGCGCATCGCATAGTTTTATCTCTTCTGATATTGTTGAAAGTTTGCACCTAAGTACTAGCTTAGTTGAGGATCCCGTTTGTGTTTCAAATCCAATTGTGGGTTCCGCCCATCTGTCTATGATTTTGTGGATTTGAAAATTTCTATCTTGTCCATAGAATTCACGTGTAGTGCTTATGTTCTCAGGGTCACGGGATATGGGTTGGTCTTCGGCATGGATTGGTTGTCAAGTTATGGAGCCATCCTCGATTATGAGCATAGGGTGGAGAGGCTCATGACTCGCCTCGGTAACACCCTAGAAATTTCTTGTAACCCTAGAGGTCCCGTCATGTTATGTTATCTTGAATTTCTCGACTCGTCCATCGATGATCTGCAATCTGTAAGGGTGGTCCGAGACTATCCCGATGTCTTTGAAGAAGTTAAGGGGTTACCACCTAAACGAGAGATAGATTTCCGCATTTATCTATTCGATAATGCCAAGCCAGTATCTTTGCCTGTTAGGCACATGGCCCCTCGTGAAAGAAGGGAGCTCAGTAAGCAAATCAAGGAGTTGCTTGAGAAGAATTTTATTAGACGAAGCATTTCTGAATGGGGTGCTCCGGTGGTATTCGCTACTAAGGCGGATGGTTCGCTTCGTCTATGTGTTGATTATCGAGAATTGAACAAGCTGACAAAGAAGAATAGGCACCCGTTACCGAGGATTGATAATCTCTTTGACCAATTTGTTGGTGCTTCTGTTTTCTCTCAGCTCGATCTAGCTACCGGATTCCATCAGCTTAGAGTAGCTGAGGATAGTATTGATAAAACTGCGTTTAGGACTCCAGATGGATTCTTTGAATGGCTTGTCATGCCATTCGGTTTGACTAATGCACCCGCATACTTCGTAGACTTGATCAGTAGGTTGTTCAGGGAGTTCCTCAACAAGTTTGTTGTTGTCTTCGTGGATGATATTCTGATCTTCTCAAAGGATGAGGAAGAACATGCCAGACATCTCAAGGAAGTGATGGATACGCTTAGAGCGCATCAGTTGAAAGCCAAGTTCTCCAAATGTCATTTCTGGAGAAGGGAAGTTCGGTTTATTGGACATATAGTTCTAAGCAAGGCATAGCGGTGGATCCCGCGAAAGTGGTTGTGGTTCAAGACTGGAAGACTCCGAGGAATGCAACCGAAGTAAGAAGCTTTCTCGGTCTGGCAGGCTTCTATAGGAAGTTCATCATGGACTTCGCTAAGACTTCGGCCCCTCTTACTAAGTTAACAAAGAAGGACTTAGTCTTTGCATGGGACTTGGAGTGTGAGCTTGCTTTTCAAAGGCTCAAGAGAGCCCTTACCTCAACTCTAGTTTTGGCAACATGGATTGGCACTTGTTTTCAAGAGATAGTTTTCTGCGTGGGATACCGTATAATATGTAAACGAGATCCAAGATTCACTAACGAATCTTGGAAAGCTTGCACGAAACCATGAGCACGCAGTTATGTTTAAGCCAAGTATTTTAGGCAAAGAATAAGTGGAAGTGGAACGAGAGGCAACGGTGAAATGAGTTCTAACTCATATTTTGGGAACAAGAATTAAGAACTACGGAATTGCGAAGATAAAAGACGGTCAGGGCACGATGGGATTAAGCACAAGAAAATGCGGCTTAGAAGATTGAAGTCTAGATACGCGCATTTAATCTCTTTCTAAGAGTATATCCTTGATCCCTATTGTTCCGTAGAGCTTACTCGCAAGCTACCTTTTAAGTATATCCTCTCAGTCCTATCCTCAATCTTAGTTCTGTTACAAACCCCCTAAGGAGTATGGCTAGCCTATTTGTGATATATGGTTGGGGTGAAGAAGTTCGCCACCAAACTATTTGGGCTTTATGGGATATGGGTAATAATTGATAGATTTACAAAGAGAGCCCATTTTATTCCGGTGAAAAGCAAGAGGACCGTATCATGGCTAGCATCTGTTTATCTTCAAAAGATAGTGCGGCTGCATGGAGTTCCTTCTAGCATAGTTAGCGATCGTGACCCAATTTTCACTAGCCAGTTCTGGAACAGTTTGCAAGAAGCAATGGGTACGCGATTGAATCTGAGTACAGCCTATCACCCCCAGACAGGTGGCCAAACCGAAAGGGTGAATAGAGTGCTAGAAGATCTTTTGAGGTTTTGTGTTCTCGACTTCGGTGGTACTTGGGAAGACCACCTTCCTCTTGTAGAGTTTGCTTATAATAATAACTATCAAGCCAGCATAGGGATGGCACCGTTTGAAGCTTCGTATGGGAGGACGTGCAGGCCACCAACATTTTGGTGGGAAGATGATGGATAAGCTTATAATTGAGCCCGACATGATAAGGGACACATCCGAGAGGGTTGAATTAATTCGAACACAGATAAAAACGGCCCAAGACAGACAGAAATCCTATGCAGTCAAGCGAAGGACAGACTTGGAATTTAAAATTGGAGATACGGTCTTTGTGAAGATTTCTCCTTTGCGAAATATGGTTCGCTGACACCAAGGATCGTAGGACCCTTCCCTACTATAGAAAGATTCGGGAAGATGGAATTTCCGAGAAGCTGGCCGGAGTGCATAATGTCTTTCATGTCTCGCATCTCCGAAAGTGCCTACATGAGTCCGCTGAGGTGGTTGAACCAAGCATTCTTGAAGATATTGAGGTAGAGAAAGAAGCAACCTTGAGAAAAGCTCCGATGCGTATCTTGGGAACAGAGATCAAGAAACTAAGGAATCGAGAAGTCAAATTGGTGAAAGTTCAGTGGGGTGAAGCCGACGAAGATGCAACTTGGGAAACCAAGGAGAAGAGGCGCGTGCTTTATCCGTTTCTCTTGGAGGATACATTTTCAATCTCTTTTCCTAGATTGGTATATCTTCCCTTTGCTATCCATGCTTATCTAGTTTATCTTGTTTCGTAAATCTTGTCATGACAACCTTAGGTAGAAACCCTTGGTTGAAACATGTATTTGAAGCATGTTATGTTTGATGTTTGCAAGTGGTTGCAAGTATTTGCAAGTGGATACTCGTGGATGCATAATACACGTTAGGCACTAAGATCGGCTCACACACTTTCATACCGCATATGCATGAGTGTTTATGCTTATTCATGGATGAAAACTTATTATGCTATCACGTGGATGTTGCATATGGATGAATGTTATGTGCACTCATGTAGAGATTATAAATTATGTTAGGAATTTGCATACATATGGACTCATTTCACTAACATATTTTGCATTATGGGGGTTTACTGAATCAGTAACCTCCTGATTTTCGCATTAGATAAGTACATATACACACACCTTTGCATATGATCATACAGCATTTAGAACCTTTTAAGGACAATGATTGCTTGTGGATGATGTTTTGAGTAGATGGATGATGGATGGTAGGATACGTTCTTCCTAACTTGGAGATTTCGGGGACGAAATCCTTTAAGGAGGGGAGAATGTAACAACCCGTATTTTTGAATAACATGTTATAACATAAATGGAGGCAGAATTAAACTGTAAAATCTGAATCAAGGGAAACGGGCTATACCATTGCGTTCGTCTCGGAAAAATACGTGAAATAGAGTCCGAGTTTTCGAAAATCGGAGTCCGTATGACCAAGATATGGCCTCGCGAAGTTTCAAGAAAAATTCACAAATTAAAGTATACTTAATTAAGTGAAATGGGTTGCGCAGAGAAATATATATATATATTGATATATATATATATAATTTAAAATTAAATAAATAAATATGCAAAAATGTTTAAAACAGCGAATTGGGAGAGGGGAATAACCGAACCGGCCGATTTTTGAGGTCGACCCAAGCCCGCTGGGTCGACTAGGGGTTAATCCAGGGTGTTTGGCTGTCAACCCATGGGCCGATTCGCTCAAATGCAGATTTTGCATTTGAATGGTTCTCATGGTTTAGCTTTAATCTAAAGGCCCTAGATGGTTCCAACACTTGACTTCTTCCCCAAGACATGCTTTGATGGCTTAGATTGAATCTAGGGTTAATCCTATGGCTAATACTATCCTAATCCTCTATAAAAAGACCCTAAACCTAGCCTAAATCACCATTATTCAATCCTACAACTAAAATATGTCAAATTTGTTTCTCTCATGGCCTCCACTCTCATGCTAAAATTTCTAAGTTAATTTCTATGAGAGATTTTGAGTTCATACAAGTGTTTTCAAACTTGTATGAGTGTTCTTAGCTTGCATTAAAGTCAAGTTGCAACATTTCTATTTCAAAGCAAGGGTTTTTATTGAATTGGCTCAAGGGTTTTCATTTGGAGCTTGCATATTTGGGTTTTTGGTGCTTGCATAAGGGCTTCGTCTCAATCTTTATAATAAATATTTATTTGTGTCTTCATAGCATAGTAAGCCCTTTTCTACTTTCTTTCTTTCAACTCTAAAGTTAAATGAATGATGCAAGTTTGGTTGATCATTATATGCAAGTTTGGTTGATCATCATATGCAAGTTTGGTTGATCATCATATGCAAGTTTGGTTGATCATCATATGCAAGTTTGGTTGATTATTATGCAAGTTATGTATGACACATGTTGCCATGTTATGCAAGTTTGGTTGATCATTATATGCAAGTTTGGTTGATCATTATGCAAGTTATGTATGACACATGTTGCCGTGTTATGCAAGTTTGGTTGATCATTATATGCAAGTTTGGTTGATCATCATATGCGAGTTTGGTTGATCATTATGCAAGTTATGTATGACACATGTTGCCGTGTTATGCAAGTTTGGGTTGATCATGTTATCAGGTTATGCAAGTTTGGGTAGATCTTGTTATCATGTTATGCAAGTTGGGTTGATCATGTTATGCAAGTTTGGGTTGATCATGTTATCATGTTATGCAAGTTAAACTTGGGTTTGTGACCTTAAAGCTTCAAGCTTTATGTTAAAAGTTGCATTTTGGCAACATGAAAGTTATCATATCCCTTAGATAACTTGCATGTGAGGCCAAATGCGAACTTCTAGCAACCTCTACATGTTATTTATCACCATGTATCACTCATATGCTAAGTTTGGTTTTATGCATGCTTTTGAAGCCTCATAATGCAATATGCAAGTATATGAACATACGTACATTTCATATGCCACCATGTTAAACTCGTGGCTTCAACACCTTTTGTCATGGTTATGCCAAGTTCCCTATTTTATCCTTTATGCGCTATTGCGATTATGTAAACGATGGGATTACGTTGGTGTTGGGTAACATAATGACATGAACATGATTTTTATAACATGACGTGATATGTAATTATGTTTTGGAAACATAATGGACATGACACTTAGGAAAGATGAGTGTGGCCAACTCGAGGTTGGGTTGAGTTTGTAGCATAAATCTACCCGGACCCGCCCGGCTTAACTAGTGGCTACAAACAATAGGACCCAATGTGAGAAGTCGGTCATGTTGTGCTCGAACCCGAGGTTAGACCAGGTTGTGGTGTAAAGCTACCCGGACCCGCCCGGCTTAACTAGTAACCACAACAAGGTCTAATGTGAGAGGTTAAAGCACATTAAGTTAATGAATGCCTCCTGATTAGGGTTAAGTCATGGTCCACTTAATACTTAACCAATATGGGCTTGATGGATTAATCGAGGTTAAGTCAGGAGCCTTGGGTACTCTTAACCAATTTAATCCACGTGTGGATCGGGTTAACCACATTTAACCCGTTAAGAAACCCTAGTTGCGTGGTCCTTTTCAGCAGTAACCTTCTAGTTGTATCATAAGACCCTAGGACTAGGCCAGGGCGGGGCACGATTACTGGGCTGATTATAAGAGACCAAAAAGAGATGACTGAATGATGCCCCGGTTGTTCAGGCGGACCATGGTCGTGCACATCAAGTCCGGAGTTGAACACGGGCACCGGTAGGTTTGGACTGTGTATCATGGTATGGTGTCAGAGGGTTACACCGTAGGGCCAGATACACCCAAGGTTGGACCCTGCACAGTCAACTACATTACATGATTACGCCGTATGACACCGACACTTGACGAGTTAGGCTTATAGGGAGCCGATCGACTAGACCGAGTAGTTGCACCTTGATCTAGGTCATCTCAAACTAGTTGGGCCAAGCTTGGGCCAAGGGATCAATTCTTGTTTTTACTTGACATGTTAGAATGCTAGTACACCCGTGGTGCAAAACTTAACCTTAATTATGCGATGACACCTTTATCTATCTTGTTAGTTAATCATCATGCCAGTATGTTGTTATCCTTATGTTCATCTCAGCTTCTCATGCCAGTTAACTTTACTAGTTCATAGACAGATAGTAGTACGGCTTACCAGTCTTTTTGACTGACCTGTTTTCTTTCGCCTCTTTTCTTCCGTTTCCCCCCCTCAGGTCCTCAGGGTGGGAACATTGGAGCTTAGCTTGGAACTTTCCAGCTTGCTTACTGGATTTGCTCATGTACGGTTTTGGACATTGAGCTAGCTATGGTTTATCACTTCATTTTGGGGATAGTACTTTATGTATTTCAGTTTTTCAGTTTATGTTTTTATCTAGACTTTGTTGTTGGAAAATAATGACCAAGTACTTTGTTGTAACATGACTATGGTTTTGAAATGCTAAGTTTTATCCGCTGCTTTACTACTCTGTTTTACTTATATGTTCTGTCTTGTCATATCTGCATGCATGTTTACCTTGTTTAATGCCCCTCCAAAGCTAATGTCCTTGCAAGAGTGGCATTGGCGGAGGTGGGGTGTTACACCATCCTTCTCGACCAAGTCCATACTTGCTCATCTCCTCACTGTCGATGTTCATTTCTAGCATGGAGGTGATTTCCAGTAGATTAGGATCATTCCTCTAACTGGAATCAATCTGCTCAATCAAAGTGGGTTTGATCGTCAAACTAGCTAACATCACTGGATCCAATTCGCACTTGGGTCAGAAATCATATCCCGTGATATACTCTAGTTGCTTCCAACCTAGAAACATAACCCCTAGACTGGCATGTCTCCAACTCAATGCACTCATTACTGCACGCAATGAAAAATCGCCACTACTATTTATCTCTCACGCAATCCATCCTAGTCGGACTCGCCATTCCCAAAGCACAAGCCCCAAAGGCCTAAACCAATATCAGACAACCACCCAAGGAATATCTCCTTCAAATTTAGAAAATCTACGTGAGATGATACTAGCAAAACAACCGAACCAAAGCTTGATTCTTCTTTGTCAACCGAGTAAATGGTGCTGCTATCTTGGAGAAATCTTGGATAAACTTACGATAATATCCAGCTAATACCAAGAAACTTCTTACGTCTGTTGCATTCTTGGGCGTAGACCAATCTCGTACCGTTGCTACCTTCGCATGATACACGGCGATACCATTCTCTAAAACAACATGGCCTAAGAATCTCACTTCCCTCCTCCAGAAGTGAAACTTAGAAAATTTTGCTTTTAGTTGGTGTTTTCTCAACACCTCCATCACTATCCTCAAATGTTCCTTGTGTTCTTCCTCGTTCCTCAAGTAAACCAAAATGTCGTCCACGAACAAACCTATTCAACTGATCTCTGAACACCCTATTCATAAGATCCACAAAATATGCTGGCGCATTGGTCAGCCCAAATGGCATAACCAACCATTCATAAAATCCAGACGGCATCTAAAATGCCGTTTTAGCTATACTCTCAGCTTCCACTCTAAGCTGACGAAAACCTATCGCGAGGTCCAACTAAGAAAACACTCTCGCTACACTTAACTGATCAAACAAATCATCTATCCACGGAAGGGGATACTTATTCTTCCTCGTTACTTTATTCAATTCACGGTAGTCTACACACAAACGAAGGGGACCATCGGCCTTGGTAGCAAACACAACTAGTGCTCCCCATTCAGAAACACTTCTTTTAATAAATCCCTTCTTCAAAAAATCGCTGACTTGCACCCCGAGCTCTCGCTGCTCCCTTGGCGCCATACGTTGAAGTGGCATCACTATAGGTCTGGCATCTTTCACTGAATCAATACGGAACTCAATCTCTCGGTGTGATGGAAGCCCGGTCACTTCCTCTAAGATGTCCGGATACTGGGCAACCACGGGCACATCTGACAACTCATCATGCGGGATGTCGATGGAATTTAGAAAACTAGCCATTACCCCCTCACTGGATAGACCACCAAACACTACCCTCCGCCCATCATCCGCTCTAACTGTCACAAAAAAGCCCTCACATTCTACCACCACCCCGTATCTTTGGAGCCAATCGACCCCCAAAATAATGCCAAACCCAGTAAAGACCAAACCAAAGCAATCACAAACAAACATGTATCCATGACTCGATAAGACCACATTACGACAAATCATGCTAAGGCTAGTCGAATGACCTATCAGGTTCGTCACAACTAAAGGTCTATCGACTATCTTGGGTTCCAATTCCAACCTATCTACCGGGTCACTAGATATGAAAGAACCGGGAGCTCCGGTATCAAACAAAACTCTAACTGGAACATCATAAACAGAAAGCATACCTTAGATAACAACATTCTTTCCCTTCTCCGCCGTAGTTGGGGCATTCGACGAAGAAGGAACAACACTTATAACATATGCTTTCACGATCTTCTTCTTTTTAGGGGGTTGCGGACACTTATCCTTGTGATGTCCCACTTGGCCACAGTTAAACCACTTCCTTTCCCCAGGCTTTTCTTGACAATCTCTGGCATAGTGGCCCTTCTTGCCACAACTAAAGCACTCGCCACTATTTTTATTCTTCTTATTCTGACCATCCTTGGTCGGGTTCTGCTTCTTCTTGTTTTGGGAATTCATCTTGCCTTCACTGCCTGCTTGCGGCTTTGGTTCCTCTGTAGATGTAATAGCAACCTCAGTCTTCGACTTAGGGAAAAGACTCTCTAAACTTAATGCCTTCCCTAAAATAGACTCGAACGTCTCGTCGATATGGTTTACAAGTATTTCCCCCAAGTGCCCATCTAAAACAGTCATGAACTTCTCGTTATTCTTCTCGGCAGTATCTATAAGGGATAATCCATATTTCGATAAAGTATCGAATTCAGCGATATACTCCGAGACAGCCCTACCGTTCTGCTTAAGCTCTAAGAACTTCCTGAAAAATTCTGATCTATGAGCAGCTGGAATGAACTTTTCTCTGAAACGAGTCATAAACTGATTCCAAGTAACTTGATTCCCTGGAGTAGCTTCCTTAGTAGCGTTCCACCAATTCATTGCTCGTCCTTGCAGTTGACGGGATGCTAGCATTCTCTTCATTTCATCCTCGATTCCCAAATCTTCAAAGATGCGCTCACAACTATCAAGCCAATCTTGAAATTCTGTACCCGACTCCGTTCCGTGGAACGGCTTCCCACCAAGACTAGTATAATCCTTGTTAAGCTTGGCGAAATCGGCCGTAGGCACCTGCATCGCTGCAAGACCACCATTAGTAGCATTAGGAGTTGCCCTCTGCACATCCCTAAGCATCTCTCTCATGAGGTCAGTAAACATCGTCCTCATGCCAGGAGCATTCCCATTATTGGCTCCTCTACCAGTACCCCTCGCATATCAGCTCATCGTTTAATCTGTACAGAGCAAACGATTAACCATCTTCTTTGTGGTGTCAGTGCAGTGCAACCTCATCCTTAGATATACTAATAATGTATATATATATAGTTTTGAAAACCAAAAAAAATCACAAATACGCGCTCTCATATACGTATACTACCTCTCCCTGATGACTTCCCTAGGTTAACTACGCAACCTAGAGCTCTGATACCAAATGTGACAGCCCGCCCCGGACCAACTGGCATTTCCTCCGAAAGTGCGCTGTACACATGCCCAGCTAGCATGGGACAGTCGCCAAAGAAAGGGAAGAAAAGAATGAACTAACATGGAACCTGTAGAATGTCTCACAGCGCATGGGAATAAAATATAATAATAACATATTTTGACATAAAACAGGCGAGACAGTGCATAAGCTGAAAACTAAACCAACATAGCAGCGGAAATCCAAATACAGCTTATGATCCATAACCATCATTATTACAACTTTAAAACTGTCTCTAATGGAAAAGAAAGCTAAAGTAGAAGATGCACTACTAATGCCCAAGTAGTGATCATCAACAACACAGGGAGAATATAAATATCATACGTGGAAGACTCCTGCTCGTCTCCGGATCAGCTACTCGTACAACCAGCTAACATGTCTCTAGTCTACTCGTGTGAGCACCTAGAGTAATATGAAGAGACATAAAACTCTGGGGCAGACAAAAAGTCTAGTATGAGTGATAAGCAACAAAACAGAACAAAACGGGTATACTAAACCATAACTGAACCTGGACCTGCATCCAAAGAGTTAGCATTACATACCGTACAATACTCTAAGGTGCCACTAACATATGGTGTAAAGAATACGGGGGTGGGGGTGTGCATGTCGTGGTGATGGCAAACAAATCAAGCATGGCAATCATCCTCACATCTCTCACTCAGTGCGTAAAGCATACGATGTCCACTACTCCCAACCACTAGACCCATCGAAGTAGTGATGGGGTTCGACTTGTACAACTATTGCTACCACCAAGGTAATCCCATGGAATCATGACCAAACCTTTTCAAATGATCCCACTTCATTGTTCTATAGCCCATTAGTCGTACATAGGCCACTGTGGCCCTGAATCCGTTCACGTACCCCCCTATACATAGTGATCCAAAGTTACAGACATCGACAACCCCTTTGCACACGTCCCGCAGCAAAGCCCAACTCATGAAGTTAACTCGTGGGTTCCCAACTGGATCCTGAGTACAAACTTCCCATTTGGACTACCTTTGCATCTCGGGTCATGGTCTTCTCCAGATCGGTCTTCATTTGGTTCATAGCTCAAAGCTTCCATTGATGTCCATACTTCAGTTTAGATGTGCACGGTTCATCATCTTCCCTCACGGTCGAGGTGTGCGGATCGTGGTCTTCCTCACGGTCGCGGTGTGCGGATCGTGCTTCTTCCTTACGGTCGAGGTGTGTGGATCGTGGTCTTCCTCACAGTCGCGGTTTGCGGATCGTGCTTCTTCCTTACGGTCCAGGTGCGTGGATCGTGCTCCTTCCTCACGGTCGCGGTGTGCGGATCGTGCTCCTTCCTCACGGTCGCGGTGTGCGGATCGTGCTCCTTCCTCACGGTCCAAGTGTGCGGATCGTTCTACTTCCTCATGGTCCAAATGTGCGGATCGTGCTACTTCCTCACGGTCCAAGTGTGCGTATCGTGCTACTTCCTCATGGTCCAAGTGTGTGGATCGTGCTCCTACCTCATGGTCGCGGTGTGCGGATCGTTCTACTTCCTCGCGGTACAAGTGTGTGGATCATCATCCTTCCTCACGGTCGCGGTGTGCGGATCGTGCTACTTCCTCTCGGTCCAAGCGTGTGGGCAATCCGATCCGGCCCAAATTGCTGCAACTCTTCCAACGAGCTATTTACGCCATACGACGGCGTTTTCGACCAATCTAACTTTTCTAATCAATTGTAAATCATTTCAAACAGTCATAGTAACATGTATACTAATTCAAAAACAGCAAAATAATAATTTGATAGGTTATAACGGATCAAACATAGCCAAAATCCCATATTTTCCCTTAAGCATGTTTAGGCGAAACTAATCGTAGGATTAACAAAACTTAACCAAATTAACCAAATTTTCTAACAGAGGCATAAAATGATATTTAAGAATTTATAAATATTTTTCCTGAAATTAATAATGTATAAATTTGCTAATTAACACTAATCACCCTAATCAATTGTAATTAGTGTCAAAACAATACTAATCACTCACCTTTGCCAGAATTAAACTTTAGATTTGAAATCATCTCTGATATAGATCCAATCTTTATGTATTCCAGCAGCTCTATGCCAATTCTTATGCTAACCCGCCTTAATTTGATGTAGATTAGGCTAATATGTGATTAGAAATGACAAAAAGGTGTTTTGGAGTGTTTTAGAAGATGGAAGCCATTGCTAGAGCTTGAAGGAGTTAAGTGGCGGCTGGAATAATGTAGCAAAAACCGAAATTCTAACCCTAACAGCCCTTAAATACTCCAAATCCCGAAATACCCCATTGGGCCTAGCTGCTAATCACCCGGTTAAGCCCGATTAGTTGTTTTTAACCCCCTAAACCTTAATTCATCCATATCTCCCAAACGGTAAGTCCGCTTGGCTATTATGACCACTCTACCGAAAGAGAAATCATCATCCGAAGCTAATGGAAGTGGTTCCAAATATAATCTCCTTACCAGTCAAAAGTTATGGACGAAACAAGATCAACTAGGGGCAAAACGGTCATTTAAAAATCGACAAAAATCGTGAACATGGGAAATGACCCCACTAGTCGTTTCCCAAAATTACACGACCATACGACTTACCAAGAAAAAGAAATATATATTCTACGATCTTCCGATGTGAAGAATGCGGGTCGTTACAATATCGGAAAGGAAATGGTTTCAAAATCAAATGCTTTGAAAATATTATCATTTGTACACTAATGATAAGGAATACTAAATTTTGATTTAAAATCGAAATGGAAGTTGGAATCGTCGTAAAACGAAGTTATAAAATATGTTTTGAAAGGAAATATATATAATATATATATATATATTATATATATAATGGCCAGAATAGAACACGCCGCACCGCGGCCGTTCGCGAATTTCGACCATGGACTTCGAATGGACGCTACGGGAGATCCGACCGTCGGATCCTCCTAAAACCGGAACCGTTGGGTTCGTATCGAAAAGTGCCTTCCAACGAATATACGAGATTTGAAATCTAACGGTTGGATTTGGAATTATGTCCAAATCAAATTTGGAAAAAGGTCGCTGTAAGTGCAGTTCGATGGCTGTTTATGGAAATCAACTGTACGGGCCTTGATAAAATTATTATTAATAATAATAATTTGTGTAAAATCATAATAAATGATTTGAAAAGAATTGGATTTAAAAATTCCATGTTTGTAAAGATAAAAATATATTTTTATCGAAATGAACTAGTTTATAAATAGAAAAATAATCCAATATTTTTAAATAAACAAACGGACTTAGAATGGTTTTAATATAACCAGAAATTTCCAATATAAGAATTGGAATGATTTGGAATGGAAATAATCTTCGGGATATTTCGATATTGGACTGTGATTATACGGATATTGTGGAGGAATTTGGAAGATATATATCGTTATTCCAATACGATATTTGTTGGTTTCAGAATTTGATATGGAATATAAGCCGATATATTTTCTATTCAGAGCCTTGTATTTAATATCAAATGGGATTGTGGGTTTGTCGTGAATGGTGTTTTAAATAACACTTGTTCTTTAACCCGATTATCAGTTGAATGAGATTTTGGGTTTGTTGTGAATGGTATCTTTAATAATATTGTCCTTAAACCAAATGGAACTAAGAAAATTAGAAACTGACTGGAGGTTAGTTAAGTTGAATGGTCTCCTGGGTATTGATCTGATTTTGGCTTCGGCCTTCGGGGTTAATGCTTACGGAATTGTTCTCTTACTAATTTACGGTTAGAGATTGATGGAATAGAATGTGATTTTGGGTTTATCGTAAACTGTGTTTTAAATGAAATGAGTTTTTAACCCAGTTAAAGATAAGATTAATTTCTTAACTTTGAATAATCATTAAGTAATGATTTTTGAGATTAAAACTGAATTAGAGTTTTAATGAATCTTTAATTAGATTGAAATGATCGAGAATGGAGTATCACCAGTTTTGCTCCAAGCGATAGTTAAATCTTTAATTAGATTTGAACGTGAAATGGTAATTAATATTTATCGATAACACAGTGGTGTTAGATATGGAGTACTACCAGTTTTGCTCCATGGGATGAATAGGTTGGGATTGGGAAATATAATAAATGATTACTTCGATATGGTTCGTTAATCCCGACTAGTTTGGAAAACCTTAATTTGGTTTGATATCCAAAGGAAGATTAAAGAATAAATTTTAAAGAATTTATCTTTGATAAAATTAATGTGAACCTTTCCCTAATAATGTGAATATTTGAATAAAGGAATATTCTGGATTGGAATGAGGCGTATGTTGTGTTTGTGTAGCACTTGTTTATAATATAAGCAAGTTATTCGGAAAGGCCGGGTTTATACCCATTCTGAATAACTGATATGACGATAAGTTGAAGATGAAGACGGTGGTTGAAGACCGGAGGTCTTCACGTCGTTTGGATGATTCCTGATGATCTTGATTGGGATGTACACCCAATAGGAGGGAATAGTTGGTGATCGACCAGACGTACTTGGAGATCGATGGATATGCGAGGACTTAGGTGCCTCCGGTTTCGTTCATACATAGAACGAACTTGTAAATGGATTGTGTGTCTGACATTGGGTTTTATTCTGTGTTGATTGATTTATATTAAATATATATGTATTTGGCGGCGGAGAATTTATTCTCTTGCTTAACGCCCTTCTCTGAGACGTACAAGCTCAGAGGTTATATATCGGTAGATATTAGTCGCATGGCATGAATTGCCTGTGTGGCATGTTGAGTTGCATGGATCAAGACCTTTGTTGAAAAGAAAAGTCTTGTGGTTGATGATCAAAGCACGGCCAGCGTGGCATAGCTTTGTGTATAGCGTTAATTCGCTAGCCCCACACCTCGGTATGAGTCAAAAACGGGATCGTGACTGCAGGGAGTGCACGATGTTTCTTTCCTACTATGGGTGGTGTCAACGCTTTACTAGCCCTGACATCGTTGTTATTTTCCCTATGTGGTTGTTGGATTGCGAGGTGCCTCGGTTATAGGTCCGATAGGACCGGGAAACGTGTGTTCAGGAATAACTAATCCACTAACGTAAGTGTGGACCGGCCCTGAAGATCCAAGGGTTACCCAGAGTGTACAGTCCTGAGACATTTGCTAGAGTGTCTCGAAGCGGAGAGGAGCTTGCCCCTTGCCTCGACTCATGACGGAAATCTAATTTCCAATACAACATCGTGCGGTTTTAATTGTAGAGCCTAGTATGGCGACATAGTGGGATAGGGCACTTATGACGTCTATGATTGATATTATGATTGAAGTTGTTTTATACACTATGCTCTTATAATAGTATCAAATGATTTGTTTTAAACGTACCAAGCATGTTTGGCTATTATAAGGGAAAACCCTATCCTCCGGCTTGTGTTGCATTGTGTGATGGTACATGGGTCTTATAATAGCTTCATTTTTTAAAAAGCATTGCGCTGTTTGTTTTATGAACTGGTATTCTTGGGAGGAAACCCGTTCCGTGTTATACGGCATGGTCCCTTGATTTACCTTACTTAAAAGTAAAGTTTCAAATAACTGTTTTTGTTCTCACACCAGTCACATGACTGACCTGGAGTTTATTGTTTTAACCTAAACTCTGGGTGCCCTTATTTTCCACACGGACAGCTAGTAGTTGGGTTTTGCAGATATTATATTCACAGTATCCTGGTTTATAGCTGAAGTGATATTCAGAAAACTTTGTATCCGTGTATTTCTTTCAGTTATGTTTTGTATTATTTTTCCGCTGCAATAATGTATTTAAATCTCTGATATTTATCAAATATATACTATTCATTTATACTCTGTGATATTCTTGTACTCTGATGTAAATTGTTGTAATAAGCAATAAAATGTTCTTCTGTTTGCATTCTGATTTGTCTTGTCCTCATAGCAATCCGGGCTTCCCTTCACGGGGAGGTTTCGTGATCGTTTCATAAAGTTTATCCAAACTAGTAAGGATTCGCGAACCATACCGAAGTAATCATTTATTTTATTTCCCGATCCGAACCTATTTATCCCATGGAGCAAAACTGATGATACTCCATATGTAACACCCCTGTGTCATCGGTAAATATAAATTACGATTTCACGTTCAAATCTAATTAAAAATATAACTATCGCTTGGAGCAATACTGATGATGCTCCATTCTCGATCATTTTCTTGAATTGATAATTTTAATTATCACATTCACTTTTCAATCGAATTAAAGATACATTAAAACTCTAATTCAGTTTTAATCTCAAAAATCATTACTTAATGATTATTCCAAGTTAAGAAATTAATCTTATCTTTAACTGGGTTAAACAACTCATGTCATTTAAAACATATTTCACGATAAACCCAACATCACATTCCATTCCATCGGTCTCTAACCGTAAATTAGTAAGAGAACAATTCCCTAAGCATTAACCCCAATGGACGAAACCAACATCAGATCAATGCCCAGGAAACCATTCAACTTAGCTAATTTCCAGTTAGTTTCTAATTTCTTAATTTCATTGTGTTTAAGGACCGTATTATTAAAGATACCATCCACGACAACCCAAAATCTCATTCCATTTATTATGGAATCTTCACGGAAAACAGATCAATATATATGTAACAACCCGGAATTTTAGGGCCAATTAAAATTTTTATTTTAGAAATTTAATGGATTTTAATATTTAAAATAATTTATTTTAGATAATAACGACTAAAAATTTATTTTAATCGAAGTTAAAACGAATAAATTTGATTTAATTATAAAAGGAGTTAGAAATAGCGCTGCAGTTTGAAAATTTGGTTTTAAACTTTAACTGAATGTACATGATTCAAAATAAATCAGAATTGAACGAAACTGAAAGCGTTGGGACCGTGACGAAGAGATCTACGCTATGTGGCTGACTAGAACTTAAACAGAGGACGATGGGAATTTCAGATCTGAATTGTTTGGTGAGATTTCTAGATTTAAAATTAAATTAAAAATATATATTTATTTTGATTGTGATTGTATATTGATGCACCGTCTGTATAAAAGTTAGATTTATTGATTTATTGTGGTGATGTTTATTTGTTGAATCATATGTTCTTGTTCATACAGGACTTGTCATTTCATTAGAAAATGTTACAATAAAATAAAAGAGATTCATTTTATTTGAAATGGTTACACTAAAATGAAATTGTCATTTTGGTTAGAAATAATAATGTCACATTGGCTAAAAGGATTATACTATATTTGATATGTAACTTTAGTTAGAAAAAAATTACATTAGAAGTGAAAATCGTCATTTATGTTAAAGCGTTACATTAGAAATATGTTACATTAGAAATAATGTTACACTAGAAATATGTTACATTAGAAATAATGTTAAACTAGAAGTATGTTACATTAGAAATAATGTTACACTAGAAGTATGGTTACATTAGAAATAATGTTACATTAGAAGTATGATTACACTAGAAGTATGGTTACATTAGAAATAATGTTCATTAGAATTATGTTTACATTAAAACTTTCATTTTAATATATGAAAGGGTTCATTAGAAAGATTAAACATTTACTTAGAAAATGTCTCTTTAGACTAAAATAACATTTTTGTATAAAATGTGCATTAGGATAAAAATAAATAACATTTTTGTAAAATAATGTTTATTTAGAATACACGATTATTTTTATTAGAAATGTTTAATTTAGCATAAAAATTTCATTTTATTAGAAACGTTAAATTAGAATAAAAATGTCATTATATTGGAATTGGTCCATTAGAATAAAAATGTCCCTTTGATTATAAAATGTAACATTAGAATAGAAATTACATATTTGTTTTGTTGAATTAGATTTGTCGACAAAACAAAATACCACTTTTATTGGTTTTGTTGAGTTAGAGTTGTCGACAAAACAGAAATATCACTTTTATTTGTTTTGTCAAATATAGAATTGACATATAAATCTGTCGCTCTTGTTAAATTTAGAATTGGCATCTAAGATTGTCACTTTTGTTAAATACAAATTGTAAACAATTAAAATTATCATTGTTATTTGTTAAGATTAGATTGGAAATTGTGAACAAATAAAATCATCATCTTTTATTAGTCAAGTTGAATTAGAAAAATGTATGTAAATAAATCGCTCTTTTATTTGCCATGATTAAAAATAGAAATGTAAGGCGAATAAAATATTCTTTTTGTTCGTCATTAGAATCATAGAAAATGTAATGCGAATAAAATATCCTTTTTGTTCGACATAAGAATTGGTTAAATTTGTTAGCCAATAATTTATTTAAATAAACTGTTGTGGTTTGAAAACCCCACACGGGTGTTGGGACGACATACACTAGTCCCAATATTTCACTGTATGTCAATCGATGGATTGACAGTCTGTGTTGAGCGTTATTCATTTATTTATTTTAACGCTCACACAATTATAATTTCACTCTGGTTGTGAATGGATTGTGTATTGATTATTTATCCTTATTGTTATATGCATGCGATGTATGAAATCCATACAACTGAACTTGTATGGTAATTGATTGAGTCGCATTCTGACTCAGAATATCTTTCGATATAAAGAATATTTTAAAATAAAGAATCTTTTAGTATAAAGAATATTTTTAATATTCCGTGAAGAATAAAGAACAAAAATATGAAGTCGTGTTATATAGAAATGCCATTTTTAACCCGAATGGGTTTATGGACCATTTTAATCATTTTATAATGAATATAAAAAAAAGCGATTTTAAAATATAATATTTTGAAAATATTATTATGATAAAAACATAAAATATTCAATTTTTATTTAAAATTGAAAATGAAGTTATAATCACTTTGCAATGATTTTATAAATATTTTTTGATACGATTTAAATAGAAATCGACGAAAAATATATTATATTATATATATATATTTATTTAATTGCCTGAATAGAACGCGCCGCGCAGCGACCGTTCGTGAATTTCGACCACTAACTTCAAATTGGCGTAACGGAAGATCCGACCGTCGGATTCTCCTAAAACCGGAACCATTGGGATCGTATCGAAAAGAGCTTTCCAATGAATATAAGAGTTTTGAAATCTAACGGTTGGATTTGGAATTATTTCCCAATCAATTTTAGAAAAGGTCGCTGTAAGTGTAGTTCGGTGGCCGTTATTGGAAATAGACTGTACGAGCAATAATAAATTTTTTAAAAATATGAAAAAATTATGTAAAATCGTAATAAATGATTTAGAAAGTTCTTGAATGAAAAATTCCATATTTGAAAAGATAAAAATATATTTTTATCAAAATGAACTAGTTATGAACTAGAATAAATCTTTAAATTAAGATTTAATGAAGTTTTCCCATTTATTGATATTTATTTAGAATTAAATAAATAAAGTGGATTTTGGGTTTGTCGTGAATGGTGTCTTAAGTAACACTGTTCTTAAACCCAGTTGAGAAAAGAATAAATCTTTTAATTAAAATCATTAGAGTTTTTAATTATATTTAATAATTGAAATAAAATGAAATGTGAATTGGGTTTATCGTGAACGATGTTTTTAACGACATTTGTTCTTTAACTCAATTTACAGTGAGAATATAATTTGGAATTTATAAATCTTTTATTAATATTTAAATAGAAATTTTCCAAAAGTTAAATTTTCCAATTTAGTATATTAAATTGGAATTGAAGAGAATTCGATTTAATAATAATCGAGATGAGATTTTGTAGAAGAAGACCGTTACTATATATGGAATTTAAGAGGCCTTGCCGTTATTCCATTTATATTATTGGTTGCATACAAAAATTTATATCGATTGTTTGTTTAGTTGATTTCTGTGAAATTCCATATTTAATGGAAGATGATATTGGGTTTATCGTGAACTATGATTTAAATGACATTAGTTGTTTAACCCAATTAAAGCAATGAATAATTTCTTAAATTTGAATAATCATTATGTAATGATTTATGTGATTAAAACCAGACTTGAGTTTTAATGAATTCCTAATTAGATTGAAATGGAATGAGATATAAAGAAGAATAAAGAATAAAGGATTTATTTTTGATAAAATAATGTGAATATCTTATTAAAAGAATATTCTGAGTTGGAATGTGGCGTATGATGTGTTTTTATAGCACTTGCTTTTGATTATAAATACGCGAGTTATTTAGAAAGACCGGGTTTAACCCATTCTGAATAATTACTACGACGATCAAGAGTTGAAGATGAAGACGGTGGTTGAAGACCGGTGATCTTCACATCGAAAGGATGAGGACTACTGATGCACTGGACTGGTTCGCTCCCAGGACATGGTTGAAGTAGTAGTTGCCCGGACGTATTGTTGATTGTCTGGATATGCGAGGTATAAGGTGCCTCCGATTTCGTTCAGACCCCGAACGGACTTGTAGATGGATTGTATGTCTGACGTTGTATTCCTTTATGTTGTATTTGTTGTTCTCTGCTAAATATATATCTGTTTGGTGGTTAACACTCTTCTCTAAGACGTACGAGCTTAGAGGTTATATATTTACAGAAATCAATGGTATGGTATGGATTGACAATGTGGCATGCCAAGATGCATGGATCAAGGCTTTTGTTGAAAAGCAGAGCCTTATGGTTGAAGGTCAGAGCACAGCTTAAAATTGCATAGCTTTGTATAGTGTTACTTCGCGAGCCTCACACCTCGGATGAACCAGAAACGGGAGAAGGACCCCAGGGAGAACATGCATTTCTTTCTAGCTAGGAGTGGCGTCAGTGCTTAAACTGGCTGACGAGTTTGACTCATGTGGATGATGGATTTTGAGGCGCCTCGGTTATTTGAGTCCCTAGTGGATCTATTTATGCCCCAAAGGGCGGGGAAACGTATTGTTCAGGCATTATTAATCCACCAACTTAAGTTGGGGACCGGCCCTGGCAGATCCAGGTGCGGTTGCGACTGTATCCTGAGGCACGGGCTAGAGTGTCTCGAATTCGGTAGAGGACTATCTCTTGCCTCGGTTCATTATGGAAATCCAACTTCCAATATGATACCATGCAGTTTTGATTGTAGAACTAGTATGGCGACATGATATATGGTACCCATGCCATCTAGGATTGATACATTTACTTTGAAATGTTTTAAATAGAATATACACTAATAATAATATCCATTTTATACGTATCAAGCATCTCTTGACCATTATAAGGTAAAACCCTATCCTCCGGTTTGTGTTGCATTGTGTGATGGGACTTGGTTCTTATAATGATTTCAATTTTCTAAAAAGCATTGCGTTGTTTAACGTTTTACTTTATTATATGCATTGGCAATCCAATGGAGTAAACCCATTCCGCGTTAGCGGCGTGGTCCTGTGATTAGCCTTTTTATTAGATAAGTTAGGTAGATTTCTCATACCAATCCCATGACTGACCTGTAGTTTGTTTCACTGGCAAACTCGGGTGCCCTCTTTTCCTCACGGATAGTCGATTAGCTTGTTTTGCAGATTATTTCTTTTACAGGATCCTGGATCGAAGCTTAAAGCTGTGTCCAGAGCGTGGATTGTCTTCCGCTGTGTTAGCTTTGTTTCCGCTGCATTGTATTAATTTATTGTAATAAGTCTTCTGCTGTATTTTAATTATCGATGTACTCTGATATTCTATACTCTGATGTAACATTATTGTAATGTTTATAAAAGTCTTCTATTGTTGTTTTAATGTGTTGTATTCCCAGAGTTAACGTATTCGGGTTTTGAATGCTCTTGGTCGATTTTGTGATCGATTAGGTCCAGGCAAAATCCTTAGCCGTTACAATATATAATTGATATAAACTAGTGTATCCAACCAATAATATAAATGGAATAACGGCTAATCCTATTAAATTCCATATATAGTAACGGTCTTCCTCCACAGAAGCCCACTTCGATTATTACCGAATCGAATTCCATTCCATTCCAATTTATATATTGGAAAACTTTACTTTGGAAAGTTCCATTAAATCTCAATAAAAAATCTATATTTTCCAAATCACATTTCAGTGTAAATCGGGTTAAAGAACGAATGTTATTAAAAACACAGTTCACAATAAACCCAATTCACATTCCATTTCAATTCCAATTAAACGTTAATTAATTGGTAATTCTTCTTTAAATCTTAATAAAAAGATTTATTCTATTCACACTTGGGTTTAAGAACAGTGTTAATGAAGACACCGTTCACGACAACCCAAAATCCAATTTGATATTAAATATAAGGCTCTGAATAGAAAATATATCGGCTTATATTCAATACCAAATTCTAAAACCAACAAATATCGTATTGGAATAACGATATATATATCTCCCAAATTCCTCCACGATATCCGAAGGTAATTTCGATTCAAATCCATTCCAATTCATATATTGTCATTTTACACAAATTATAACTATTTTAAATAATTTTATCAAGGCCCGTATAGTCGATTTCCATAAACGGTCGTTGAACTGCACTTAATGCGACCTTTTTCCAAATTTGATTTGGAAATAATTCCAAATCCAACTGTTAGATTTCAAATCTCTTATATTTGTTGGAAAGCACTTTTCGATACGAACCCAGCGGTTCCGGTTTTAGGAGAATCCGATGGTCGGATCTCCCATAATCGCAATTCGAATTCAATGGTCGAAATTCGCGAATGGCCGCTGAGCGGCGCGTTCTATTCAAACCATTATATAATATATATATATATATATATATATATATATATATCATCGATTTCAATTCAAAACGTATTTTATAAATTCGTTTTAAAATGATTCCAACTTCATTTTCAATTTTTAATCAAAACTGAATATTCTATATCATTATATATATATATGATAATATTTTCAAAATGATTTTGAAATCATTTCCTTTTCGATATTCATTATAAAAATGAATAAAATCGATATAAATATCGATTCGCGTCAAAATGGCGCATCTCTAATCAACACGGCTTTATATATTTCAATAATTCGTGTCCATCCAAAATCAGACATCAAAATCACATTTTGACCCTTTACAGCACATTAATTTAAAATATTCGTTCATTCTGAATTGGAATCAGACACAATCAAATACCATACAAAGTGATTTATATGGATTTCATACAACACATGTGTTAGCCTGCTTTGTGACCAGACTATCCAAAGCCGAAGAACTCTATCAGGAAGGCCACTCAGGGCTTGAGTATGAACTGCCAGAGATCGACATTTGCTTGGATGAAGTAACGAAGGATGGGAAAACTCGTATTTCTATGCACATAAGCTTCGGGTTGGATTCCACCATTTCGGATCAAGCTAAAGCGAATATTTATGACCAACCAAACCGGATCGGGTAAACCGGATCGGGTCATCCGGATCGGGTAAACCGGATCGGGTCATCCGGATCGAGTTATCCGGATCGGGCCAACTGGATCGGGTCTCTACCCCTAACCGAATTCTGGGCAGTTAAAGACCATTTCCCCATGTTCTCCACTACTTCCAAGATTTACTCTGAAGCTGCCACGTGGCCACTCAACCCTAACCGAATTTCTACCTATAAATACACATACAACACATCATTTAAGGGGACTTTTTGACCTCAAAGAAGCTCTATCTATTTCGGCCATGGCTACCAACGAAGAACCTTCATCCTCTTTAATAAAATCAATGAATTCGGAGAGTATTATTCATTGTAATTGAGTGCTTGAGCGTCAATACTCATTGTATTTGTAATTTCTGAATGAATTGAGAAGCTATGAAGTGGATGTAGGCTTGTTAACGCCGAACCACTATAAATTCCGTGTGTTGATTGATTTTTCTTGCTTTTTGTTCATGATTCCTCATTATTGTCTACAAAACATTATCAATTGGGTGTTAGGACCATTTTTTGGTCTAACATTTTGGTGCTTTCACTGAGAAATGAAGATTCTCAGCGCTTGATGATTCTCCAATCTACTTATTGGATTTCCAAGTCCGATGAGGAAATCCTATGAATTCTATTTACTTTGCAATTGTGGAGATTAACAGAAATGAAGTCGCCACCATGCCATGTAGAAGCAATCGCTGAAGATCGAAAACAGAGTCCAGCAAAGCTTTTGGATCAGATGCAGGCGAAGAGACAGGTTCGGATGCAGGCGAAGGGACAGGTTCGGATGCAGACGAAGACACCGGATCGGATGCAGGAAAAGAGACCAGATCAGATGCAGTTGAAGCCCTTGGATCGGATGTAGATGAGGCGCAGTCCAATCTCCCACAGGGGATCGGATCGGGTCTTACCCAACCTGAAAAAGAACGTCTGATTCGAACCAGAGGGGGAGATCCGAACCGGCTGCCTGCTGATGACATACCCGATCCGATCCGATTCGACAACATACCCGAACCAACCCGAAGGCATATCCCCGATCCGAGCTGCATGGGAAGGCCCGAACCGACCCAATGATGCATCTCCGAACTGAACCGAAGAGGGTGCCACGACCCGAACCGCAGGAAAGTGGAGATGCAGGGTAGGGAAGATCGATCCGAACAGGAGGAGGAGATCCGAACCGGCTCTTTCATATATACCGAACCGACTAGCTAATGACGTCTCCGATCCGGCTCGGAGGAACTAGTCCGATCCGACCCGACCAGAAGACAATCTCCGAACCGCAAATTTGAAGGCATGATCCGATCCGACCCGAAACAGCTATTTTTGGAAAAAATACATTTTTAAGATCATTTCAGAAAAGGCTCCATCTTCCAAAATCGAAAAAATCGTGCGGTGCCCACACTTTCGACCTAACCGGCTAGGTCGATCGCCGCCTTCGGCTCGACGTATATTTTGACCAACAGTAGTCATCAAAGTTTGTTAATGAAGATAAGGTGGATAGTCAAAGAATATGACAACCAAATGGAAACGACTACGATTCCTCCAGAAGCCATAGCCTCTATTTGCCGATGCCATTCAATGGGAGGAGCTGTCAGTCAGATTCAGCTTGCTATCAACGACAGTATATGAGCTAATGATTGTCTAATAGTAGCCTCATCTTCTGGAACTCCGATAGTGTAGATTTCAGCAATGCAACTGATGTTGTTCCCTAATGAGTAGTGACCATCCCATTTATATGACTTAAACCTGTCCAATCGGCGGAGCATCGAATGACAGTTATATAGAACAGTTCGAACACTACTTCAAAGATGATTCATATGATCTTAGTGACCATGATTATCAATAGTGGGATACCAGAAAGCAGCTAAGGATCCCAACATCCCAAAGCTACACTTCAATTGTATGATGTGATGAATAAAATGTCCTGCGTCTCACCTCCCGAAGAACTTAGCTAACCTTTGCAATGACTATTTGCTGTCAATCGCAATGAGGAAGACTGATTTCCATCGAATAAGGGTTAGGTCAACATACTTTGGTGCCCAGCGATAGGTAACAGCTGAACCCCTGCAGGCCATGATTGGACATATGAATCTTTGCTCGGATGATAGCAACTTGACTGCTCACCAGTCACCATATGACCTTTGTCAAGAGATGAGAGTTCGAGATCAAAACAAATATGAATCGACCGTTAGCTCTCGACTTCATACATAAATTGTGATAGAAAACGTGAACAATACTTCAAGCCTTGGAAGCCATGCTATTGTAGTCAAGTTTATCTGACTAAGGTCTAAACTGACCAGCTCTAGCGGCGATTACAGCTTACATTACACCCTGGTATCTATTGCTAAAATTCCTAATAAAAGATGGAATGGGAATGGTCCATGGCGACCATGTTACTGGAAGAGCCTGCTATTTAGCTAATTAGGAGATGCTACTCGATGGAGGTGGCAAGTTAAAGGTTTAGAGCACTTAAGCCTGGATGCTGATTGATTATCTGTGCATTAGATCTTATTCCCAACGTGGGACTAAAGGCATATCTGCGGATGGATGAGATATGACTATCCCCCTAGCAGCCATGACTCCCTTATACTCAATCCTTGCCCTTAGCATGGGGGCAAGAAGGCGATACAAATAAGATGCGACTTCGTCATTCGCTTATAGTATTTACCTAATTGCCTTTGTCACTCCAAGTCCTCTTTCAAGGTCTGTTCATTCTTGGGACCGCCAACCCACAACGGTCTAAAAAGACGTTCATCGCCAGCTAAAGATTTTGACAGCCATCCCCTGACAGAGATGTAGTGAGGAAAAATGGACCTGCAAAGAGAGTGCAATGCCATCTTCGCACAGAATGATATTCATTCCTTTAACATGATTACTTTTTAACCATGACTCTTATATTTCCATGCTTTATGAGTTATTGATGTAACTAACTCAGATGAATTTATATGTGGATGATGTAGGTACCCCGAATCTGGTACCGATCAAACTTTGAGCACCTACAGAATTAAGGAGCATTGCTGTAACAAGCCCGATTGAACTGCTCGTTTACAGAGCCACGTCCTTCACCTGAGAGAAGTTGTATACCTTAAGATGGATCCGAGGTACCCGAAGTTTGGTACCGACAACTCCTGCCATAGTTTGATCGGAGGAATGTAAAGCTTTGGCGAACGTGATTCGACCCTTTACCCGCTTACTATTGGCCTAACGACAACATTCTAAAGCAAAAGAAGTTCGACCATTCATTCACCGGCTTTTTGCCCTTGACATGGGGGCAAGAGAGTAAATGCACACGAGTTCGACCTGTGTTATCCATATATGGACATACTAATGAGGCCTCCACATTATCTATCCATTGATTCGCCACGCAAGACATAGAAATGTATTCGAGTGTGACATAATCACTCGGTAGATCGACGACTCTATCCCTTGATCTGATGGGAAGAGTTCAACAGTGACGGGTACAATACCATGAACGAGATAACTTTTACCTTCGAAGTGGGGGCAAAAGAGATATGTTAAGACGAGGATGAGTATGACTCGACCGCTCTCTAACGACGTATCTAACTCTTTCCCATGGTTCGGAAGGGAGGAGTATAAACTCAATAGGGGTGAGAACCGATCATCCCCGATGGCGACCTTTGCCCTTGACATGGAAGCAAAGGGACGATGCCAAGGCAAATGTGACCCGACTGTTTTCTCGACTAACTCTAATCCTCAGAGCTTGGACATGAGTATAAACTTAGGATGAGTGTGACAGGCGCGCCAAGATTTAAGACCACTCGATCCACAACTCTAACCCAAAATGACTTTGGGAGAGTATAAAGGACGAAGAGCGACGTCCATAACTCTAACTCTCACGACTTGAGAGAGAGTATAAATCTGTTGGGTTAGTGTGAATGGTGCACCATGACTTAAGACCACTAAACCCATAACTCTAACTCTCACGACTTGGGAGAGAGTATAAAGGACAATGCTGCGACGTGCATGCAATCTTCATTGCCCTCCGACCGAGGACAGGATTATAAAGGACTTACGGATCGGACATCCGAATGACTTAATCCGGTTCCCATCAACGCTGGGGGCACGGACATAGATTTCTGAATTAACTTCAAACACGCTTCGGACGCGACCCGTGTTTCAAAATTAAATGGAGGCTACAGACACTATACCTCCAAACTACGACACCTGACACTTTGACATTTAATAATTCTATGCTAGATAGATTAGCACTCAACATGTTTTCATTTCGAGCTACAATTGCTTGTGACTTAAAGATTGACTTAGTAGCTTGCAAGACTAAGCTGACTATTCTTTTTCGAATTGCAAGATTATGTACAGATACAAAGCAAAGACACAAGGGATACTCGCGTACAACAACAAAGAGGTCGTGTTTGAAGGAATGACGTTGACTTCTAATGCTAAGCTTCCCACGCGACTCAATGCAATCACCGAAAGGAGGTCCTAAGAGTGATATATCAAATCAACATACACACCCATGTGTGACTGGTCGTAGCCCAAGTGCAATGACGAGTGCTACCTCGCAAATACGTTGAATGGAAAACGTGATAACTCGAGCACATGGATAACTCGAGCACATAAGCTTATAAAGCAATGTCTCTTTTCCATGCATCCATGTCTAAATTTGAATTGGAGGTGATACAACTACCGACCTTTCGCCATTACCCCTGGACTGGGGCCACATTGCTGCTTGAGGACCACGAAATGGATGCAGAATGAACGCCCATTTGCTAGTCCAGACCGAATTCCCGGTTGAAAGACCCCATATAAAGGAGGACGCCATTACTTTGACCTCTAACTTGCAAGGAGGCAAATTGCCTGACACTCAAACTTAAAGGCTAAGAAGAAGGAAGATAGAAATTTCTTCCGTGCCGAGGATATTGTCGCAGAAGGCGCTTGGAATGAAGGAAGTCAGCAAATTTCTTCTTGTAATGATCCCTTAGCATGTCAACCTAGATATGAAATAGATGGTACCCTCGCTGATTTGAGAACTCAGATGGCTCAGTGAGACAAACTTCTCTGGAAACGACAGAAAATGATGGATAACTTTTTTACTTGGATAGATGGAAGGCCGAGTAACTATGGCTAACTCGCTGGAGCGAGCACCATGGAAATTCAAGCGACAATGAACTTGGCTCAAACACTCCTTGCTCCATGGTCCAGATCATATGGGACCCTAGGACAAGTTGGCATAGTCGTCTTTAATGAAACAAGATGCAACCAACCTCCTCCCAGGCATTTGTAGCATGCAACTTCCGGCTATAACATTTTGGATGAAAACGATGGATATGCAAGAGCCACCGAAAAATTAAACGAAGCCCGACCAACCTTTGCTCCAATTCGGAGGAATGTTTAAAATCCAGCTCAACCTCAACATGAGGCTCCACATGTATGGGGAAGACGAGAGCATTCGAGAAAGCTATAGTCTAACTTCATTGCCATCCGATTCCGAACCTCAAAGCTTGGATGGGAGACCAAGGACTAACATGAGCTGGACACGAATAAATCATTTTCTATCAAACTCTAACTCACGGCTCGATGAGGGAGTATGAATTCAGAGAATACGTGGATTTGATGACCACCGTTTAGTAAAATCCCCATGGATGGGGAGTACGGGATAAGAGCTTCGAACATCATCATCTGACTATCTGCCAGCTTTAGGCACATTTACGATTATCTGAGCTTCATAATAACCTAGACTATAAGCCGAAGAATGGCTCCTCAAGAACAACCTTTATACATCCAAGTAGCGGATCACCATCCAGAATAAAAAAAAAACAGAAGCCTGATTGACTGCTATTACATATGCGCAACCAAGAAGCCAGAAATCGGCTTCCACCCAATTTAAGACTTCATACCAGGGGCACTAGCGCTAAATTAGGTAATTAGCGACAACTTCTCAAAGATGAGGGCCAAATTGGCAACATTAATTGATGCTTCAACAGAGATCAGGCGAGACCCTGCATGCATTCCTTGAAAGATTCAATGCCGCAATGGCATCGGTAAATCGACCTGGACCATATATAGCGTTGATTGCTGTAGTATCCGGTATTCTGGATATCTCAAACTTCAAAATCTCTTTGCATCGAGACCCACCAAGAGGACTTGGCGGATTCACCTCTGAAACAAACCTCGGTATCTCTCTGCCATGAGATTCTCCTAGAAACGTTGGAAAATCCTATCCTGAGACAGACAGATTCGTGCAATAAGAGTGTGCTAATGTTGAAATGGATGATCTCAATGTCTTCACGACAGAATGGAGCACCATCCGACTCTTGAAATAATAAAGGAAAAAGAAAAGCCCAAGGAAAGACTAACAGGAATTTACAATTCTGGAAATGACCAATGTCATTAATCGGGCCCGCGGTCTTGATTGTCAAGCTTAATGGAATCAAGCATGGGAGATAGACTCAACAAGATTATGATGGCTATTTCGGATTATGCCAAAGCGTGAAGGAAGGAGCTCTAATAACTCACTAACGATGTTCGCTCGCTTGCAAGATTGACGAGCTTACTCAACTCTGCAGCTGATGTGAGGAGAGTATCTAAGTTTGCTGATATACTCAATAAGGCGATCACTGCTTTCTGGCAAAACAGATGGGTTGACCCCAACGCGAATGTGATTCGACCATTCGCATATACAACTCCAACACTTGATGACTTGGGAATGTGCACATAACGACACAGGGTGGCTAAGATTGTTGAACCTACATATCTAATCCGATGCGGAAGAAAAAAGTATAAAGGCTAAAAGATTGGATGTCCAATTGACCTATCATAACCCCCAACAATGCTGGGGGCATAAGCACTGACTTCGCTCGTCCTCCATTAATGCTAGGAACATCAACTTCAACCGACAGATTGACTTTAAACATGACCCTGACTCAATGCATGATTCAGAACATATACATTATATCTTTAGAATATGACGTGATTCATCCCGACCATCCAAGTGAGCGAAATTACGGATCAAGCAAGAATTCAAAGACTTGATCTGCAACTGCATCAAATGGAGAGACTATAAAACAATATGAAGTGATCATGGCTTTCAGATGCACTGTTATTACGATTAGATCCAATCGTGAGTCCTAGATTAATATCCTGATATCGAGATAGTCCAAATCCAAGCAAAAATGACAAATTCATATGCCGACTCTGATGCGCTCTATCCGAACGGTCCAGATGCTAGCTCAAGATACGAAGATTCTGACACCATACTATGACTTGGACGGCTATTGTATACATTGACTTATACATTAAAGAAATCTTAACTTAGTAATGCACTTGACTTGTTTAGGAAGATGGCGTCGTTTGGCATCAACTTTTACGTGTACGATCTCACACGGGAGCCAAACATACCGCATGACCTATGATGAAGGAATTCTACCTCTTGATTCGACGAAGTCAAAACGATTACTTGATCATCTTGACCACTCTAGCCATGAAATTTGGCCCGATAAGCATCAACGGAAGCAATGCGGCCTATGACAAGCCGTTTATACAGAAAAAGATCCAAAAAGATTCATCTCGACTTATTAAAAGCACATCTTATTTGCAACAAGATGTACTTTGGGGGGCAAAATGTTAGCCTGCTTTGTGACCAGAATATCCAAAGCCGAAGAACTCTATCAGGAAGGCCACTCAGGGCTTGAGTATGAACTGCCAGAAATCGACATCTGCTTGGACGAAGTAACGAAGGATGGGAAAACTCGTATTTCTGTGCACATAAGCTTCGGGTTGGATTCCACCATTTCGGATCAAGCTAAAGCGAATATTTATGACCAACCAAACCGGATCGGGTAAACCGGATCGGGTCATCCGAATCGGGTAAACCGGATCGGGTCATCCGGATCGGGTTATCCGGATCGGGCCACCCGGATCGGGTCTCTACCCCTAACCGAATTCTGGGCAGTTAAAGACCATTTCCACATGTTCTCCACTACTTCCGAGATTTACTCTGAAGCTGCCACGTGGCCACTCAACCCTAACCGAATTTCTACCTATAAATACACATACAACACATCATTTAAGGGGACTTTTTGGCCTCAAGGAAGCTCTATCTATTTCGGCCATGGCTACCAACGAAGAACCTTCATCCTCTTTAATAAAATCAATGAATTCGGAGAGTATTATTCATTGTAATTGAGTGCTTGAGCGTCAATACTCATTGTGTTTGTAATTTCTGAATGAATTGAGAAGCTATGAAGTGGATGTAGGCTTGTTAACGCCGAACCACTATAAATTCCATGTGTTGATTGATTTTTCTTGCTTTTTGTTCAGGATTCCTCATTATTCTCTACAAAACATTATCAATTCGGCGTTAGGACCATTTTTTGGTCTAACAACATGTATAGAACAACAATGATAAATAGTCAATCACCACCCAAAGTGCTCTTTACAATTGTATAAGTGTTAAAAATAAATAATTAATGCTCACATAGCCCGTCAACCTATCGATTGACATACCACTAATTATTTGGATTAGTGTATGCAAAATATCATCCCAATACCCGTGTGGGGTTACAAATCAACAAACACATATTTTATTTGTGCGGTTGGGCGATGTGTAAAATTTATTGTCCTAATCCATATCAGTAAAATGGGTGTACGTAAACTGATTTGCAAATGAATATTTATTTCATTCAGTTCATTTCAATAAAAATGATATTTTTATTGTTCTAACATATTTTAGAAAATTTTGGTGACATAACGGTGCGATACTAGAACCAGGACAAGGTCTAGCCTTATCCCTCGCCTCATAATGGCTCACGTCATACACAAACCAAATTCTTATCCATTCTTTTCATTTTCCAAACCAAACTCAACCAAATAATCCAATCAACCAAACCATCAAACCAAACAAGCAAACAAGTCGTCCATGGTCTGTGGACAACGGGGAACAATTCATATATGCAGTTATGAAATAGATAATTGTATAAGAAAAATTACAGTGAGGAATTCTCACCTTTGGTTTCCACTCCGCCATTTCATTATTTCTGAACGGTTCAGATTTATTTCCCATGCGTAGCGTTCTTCACCGTGCTTCCAACGCAGTCTGTTTCACGCATTTGTATTAAAAATCAGATTTTTAATCCGTTACAACATAAATAAAAATCATATTTTTGATTTGCTATTAACATAATAAAAATCACATTTTTATATTGTCGTTCAAACAATAAAATCGTACTTTTATTTTTGTTCTTCACATACTAAAGATCACTTCTTTTTATAATTAAAAATCTAATCTTTATAGTTTTAAAAATATAATCTTTATATATAAATCAAACCTTTCTTTATATAAAAAACAAACTTCTCTCTAATAAAAATCAAACTATTCTTTATATAAAAATCAAACTTTTCTCTAATAAAAATCTAATTTAAAAAATAACAAGTTTTTTTAAAAAAAACTCACTGTTGCTTTTGGAGGAGGGAGAGGAACACGCGCGGGGGGGGGGGGGGGGGTCATTGGTGGAGGCGCGGGCTGTAGGTGGTGGTCGGTGCGGTGGTGGTTCGCCAGAGGTGGCGGCTGGAAGCTAGGGTTGAACAAGTTTTATTTGGGCGGGCTGCGATTTGGATCCGGGTTCACCGAGGAGGCGAGGGGAGGGAGCGATGGGGGAGGAGGTCCAACGCAGTTGGTGGCGGGTCCGGCAGTTGGTGTGGTCATCGGTGCGTTGGCGTGGGGTGGGGGGCGCGAGAATGATTAGGTTTTATTATTTCAGATCGATTTGTTTCTGAGGAGAGAGAGGAGGGAAAAGGAGTTATGGGGTTATATAAAAATTAAATTATATTATTTAATTTCCCATAGAGTTGACTTTTCGTTCGGACCCCAAATCAACCCCAATGACTGTCGCTCCTAGCTTAATACCCTCATTTTGAACATGACGGGATATGTTTCGTAACCCAATTCGGCTGTTATGATCAGTTTTCATCAAAATTAAAATATAAATTAATACAACGTTCAAATTTGATTTTAACGTACATTTTAATTTACCGGGTCCACATACTAACTCTAAAAATTCCCGAAAAATTACTTCTGACTTCGTATTGACGACATGGTCCTAACAAAACTAATTTCGTCGAATTTGAAGACCGTTTGAAAAATGGTCATTTTCCAGTCGATTAAATTTGACTAAACTTGGTCAAATGCGTTTAAATGTGCCACGCTCACATATTAATTTCAAAAATTCTGAAAATTAGAACCTAGCAATAACTTAACATTCCGGTTCCAACCAAAGTTGTTTCGTCGAAAACAGAGGTCGTTTGCAAAATGTCTGTTTTTAAGGGCTTCGTCATTATTTAAAAAGGGAATTTTTAAATTCTGACCAAATTTCTGTTAAAATTTCCTTAAAATAAAATTTTAAATTGGTTCACAATTTGGGTGTTGTTACAATCTCCCCCACTTAAAATCTTTTCATCCTCGAAAAGGAACGGAGCTGAAAGTTGTTTTACAAACCAACTCAACTTTCATTCTGGCGTTAATATTTCAACTTTTCCATTTCTAAGAATTTTCTAATTCTTTAAAAATTTGGCTAACACCCTAAATTTTCGAAAAATTTCGCCATAACCTCCTTTGTACGGGACTACCGGGAAAATCCCCAAACCACCACATATGCCCTCTCATCTCAAAAAGAAAAAGAAAAAGCCAAGCGACTAGACAATCGGTTCATAAAATCGTCCATACCCAAGAAATTAGTAAACACGTCCGTATTTGTCAGGCATACAATTTTATTCGTCTTCTTTAGCCTCCTTGCTATGACCTGTTCAATGTATATACATGTGTATGCATGCAACTTCAAGCAATTTTCAATTCAGTTCAATATTCGACACAATTTGGCTACATGTACCGTTCATTCACTTAATGAGTTTATTAGTTAACAAATAATCATACAACTCAACCATCAATCAATTAGTGAATTAACGTTTCAAGTTCATAATTTTGATATATATACACCGTAAATCATGTTTTGGATACCAATCTACAACCAATGTACTCTGTCTAGTTTTTGGTTCACACACCAGTCAATTGGAAATACATAGAAATCTCACTTTCGAGACTCGAACATAAACTCTGATGATGTGATCGCTATAGCGATAATCAGAACCATCTCCGGGTGACTAGAGTGCGATACTATATCTATCAAGTATATTAAAACTTCGAATATACGTTCATGACGCATATATGCAAAATCTTTACATACTCGATTGTCCAAATCAATATAAATAAAATATTCAAATATGTTTAATATGGTTTAAATTTTCAAAACAAATTTTTCTTTCATTTTTATTTTAAAATAACACTCTTCCGGCTCATTGTAGGATACTACTGATCATATCTCTAACGAGTCATTCTCATTGGATATTAATAATCCAATCTGTGATGAATTCTTTCATTCGTTCTAATGTGTCTTGTTCTCGAGCTTTGTAAACCAAAGCTCTGATACCACTGTAACGATCACGAAACCTCCCATGAAGGGAAGCCCGGATTGCTTTGAGAATAGTTCACATCCGATGCAAACGGAAGAACATTTCATTGTTTATTACAACAATTTACATCAGAGTACAAGAATATCTAGATTATGAATAAATATTATACATTAGAAAATATCGGAGATTTAAATACATTACTGCAGCGGAAAAATAATACAAAACATAACTGAAAGAAAAACACGGATACAGAGCTTTTCGAATATCAATCCAGCTATAAACCAGGATCCTGTGTAATAGAAATCTACAAAACCAAAACTACTAGCTGCCCATGCGGAAAATAAGGGCACCCAGTGTTTAGGTTAAAACAATAAACTCCAGGTTATTCATGTGACTGTTGTGAGAACTAAAACAGTTATTAATTTTATTTTTAAAGTTAGGTAAATCAAGGGACCACGCCGTATAACACGGAACGGGTTTCCTCCCGAGAATACTAGTGCATAAAACAAACAGCGTAATGCTAAATAAAGAACATGAAGCTATTATAAGACCCAGATCCCATCACACAATGCAACGTAAGCCGGAGGATAGAGTTTTACCTTATAATAGCCAAATAATGCTTGATACGTGAAATTTCATCTTTTATTATTACTATAATTGAAGAAATCAATTTCAAATATAAATGTATCAATCATAGACGGCATAAGCGCCCCATCCCACTATGTCGCCATATATAGGATTACAACTAAAACCGCAAAGTGTCGTATTGGAAGTTGGATTTCCATCTGTGAACCGAGGCAAAAGATAATCCTCACCGCTTCGAGACAATCTAGCCTACTATGTCTCAGGATCAGAGCTCGTGTGACCCTTGGATCGTCAGGGATGGCCCATCAAAGTGCAACGTGGATTAAAAAAAACCTTGAAAATGCGTTACCCCGCCCTATGGGGCGAAAACTGGTAATATACCGACCAGACCATCGGTTCGAGATCGACCGATATATCTGAGGCGCCTTGCATTCCAACAACCACATGAGTGAAACTTACCAAGGCGTGCTAAACCACTGACACCACTCCTAGTTAGAAGGAAACGCATGTCCTCCCTGATGTCCTCTCCCGTTTTTGGTCCACACCGGTGTGTGAGGCTCGCGAATTGACACTACACAAAGCTGTGCCACAAAGGCCGTGCTTTGATCATCAACCACAAGACACTGCTTTTCAACAGAAGCCTTGATCATTTTCATATTAGCATGCCACACAGGCAAACCATTCCATGCAACCGATATCCATCAATCACACAGAATGATATCCAATGTCAGACACACAGTCCATTTACAAGTTCGTTCTGGGTCTGAACGAACCCTGAGGCACCTAAGTCCTCGCATATCCATCGATCTCCATGTACGTCTGGACGATCACCTATTTTTTCCCTCCTCTTGGGTGTACAACCCAATCAAGTTCATAAGGAATCATCCAAACGACGTGAAGACCTCCGGTCTTCAACCACAGTCTTCATCGTCGACTTATCGTCGAATCAGTTATTCAGAATGGGTATAAACCCGGTCTTTCCGAATAACCCGCGTATTTTATAAACAAGTGTTGCACAAACACAACATACGCCTCATTCCAATACAGAATATTCTTTTATTCAAATATTCTCATTATTAAGGAAAGGTTCCTATTAATTTTATCGAAGATAAATTCTTTTAAATTTATTCTTTAATCTTCCTTTGAATATCAATTCAAACCATATTAAAGTTTATCCAAACTATTCGGGATTAGCGAACCATACCGAAGTAATCATTTATTTTATTTCCCGATCCCAACCTATTCATCCCATGGAGAAAAACTGGTGATACTCCATATCTAACACCCATGTGTCATCGGTAAATATTAATTACCATTTCACGTTCAAATCTAATTAAAGATTTAACTATCACTTGGAGCAAAACCGGTGATACTCAATTCTCGATCATTTTCTTGAATTGATAATTTTAATTATCACGTTCACTTTCCAATCTAATTAAAGATTCATTAAAACTCTAATTCAGTTTTAATCTCAAAAATCATTACTTAATGATTATTACAAGTTAAGAAATTAATCTTAATTTAACGGGGTTAAAGAACTCATGTCATTTAAAACACGGTTCACGATAAATCCAACATCACATTTCATTCCATCAGTCTCTAACCGTAAATTAGTAAGAGAACAATTACCTAAGCATTAACCCCGTAGTCCAAAACCAACATCAAATCAATACCCAGGAAATCATTCAACTTAGCTAATTTCCAATTAGTTTCTAATTTCTTAATTCCATTGGGTTTAAGGACAGTATTATTAAAGATACCATCCACGACAACCCAAAATCCCATTCCATTAATTATGGAATATTCACGGAAAACATACCAATATATATAATTGATATAAACTTCTGTATCCAAGCAATAATATAAATGGAATAACGACTAAGAGTTTTAAATTCCATATATAGTAACGGTCTTACTCCACAGAAGCTCACTTCGATTTTTAACAAATCGAATTCCATTCTATTCCAATTTATATATTGGAAAACTTTACTTTGGAAAATTCCATTAAATCTTAATAAAAAGATTTATAAATTCCAAATCACATTTCACTGTAAATCGGGTTAAAGAACGAATGTTATTAAAATCACAGTTCACAATTAACCCAATTCACATTCCATTTCAATTCCAATTAAACGTTAATTAATTGGTAATTCTTCATTAAATCTTAATAAAAATATTTATTCTTTTCACACTTGGGTTTAAGAACATTGTTAATGAAGATGCCGTTCACGACAACCCAAAATCCAATTTGATATTAAATACAAGGCTCTGAATAGAAAATATATCGGCTTATATTCAATAACAAATTCTGAAACCAACAAATATCGTATTGGAATAACGATATATATATCTTCCAAATTCGTCCACAATATCCGTATAATCACGGAATCCAATATCAAAATATTCCGGAGGTAATTTTGATTCAAATCCATTCCAATTCATATATTGTGATTTTACACAAATTATTACTATTTTTAATAATTTTATCAAGGCCCATACAGTCGATTTCCAAAAACAGTCGTCAAACTGCACTTAAAGCGACCTTTTTCCAAATTTGATTTGGACATAATTCCAAATCCAACAGTAAGATTTCAAATCTCTTGTATTCGTTGGAAAGCTCTTTTCGATAGGAACCCAACGGTTAAGGTTTTAGGAGAATCCGACGGCCGGATCTCCCACAATCGCAATTCGAATTCAATGGTCGAAATTTGTGAATGATCGCTACGCGGCGCGTTCTATTCAAACCATTATGTGTATTTAATATATAATATCATCGATTTCAATTCAAAACGTATTTTATAAATTCGTTTTAAAACGATTCCAATTTCATTTTCAATTTTTAATCAAAATTGAATATTCTATATCATTATATATAAATGATAATACTTAGAAAATATTTGATTTTGAAATCATTTCCTTTTCGATATTCATTATAAAAATGAATAAAATCGATATAAATATTGGTTCGCGTCAAAATGGCGCATCTCTAATCAACACGGCTTTATATATTTCAATAATTCGTGTCCATCCAAAATCGGACATCAAAATCACATTTTGTTCCTTTACAGAATATTATTTTAAAATATTCGTTCGTTCTGAAATGGAATCAGACACAATCAGATACCATACAAAGTGATTTATATGGATTTCATACAACACATGTATAGAACAGCAATGATAAATAGTCAATCATCGCCCAAAGTGCACTTTACAACTGTATAAGCGTTAAAAATAAATAATTAACGCTCACACATCCCATCAACCTATCGATTGACATACCACTAGTTATTGGGATTAGTGTACGCCAAATATCATCCCAATACCCGTGTGGGGTTTCAAATCAACAAACACATATTTTATTTGTGCAGTTGGGCTATGTGTAAAATTTATCGTCCCAATCCATATCAGTAAAATGGGTGTACATAAAAAAATCGTCTGATTTGAAAATGAATATTTATTTCATTCGGTTCGTTTCAATAAAAATGATATTTTTATTGTTCTAGCATATTTTAGAAATTTTAGCGGCATAACGGCGCGATACTAGAATCGGGATAAGGTCTAGCCTTATCCCTTGCCTCATAATGGCTCACATCATACACAAACCAAATCTAATCCATTCTTTTCATTTTTCGAACCAAACTCAACCAAATAATCCAATCAACCAAACCAGCAAACCAAACAAGCAAACAACTCGTCCATGGTCTGTGGACGACGGGGAATAGTTCATATATGCAGTTATGAAATAAATAACTGTATAAGAAAAATTATAGTGAGGAATTCTCACCTTTGGTTTCCACTCTGCCATTTCATTATTTCTGAACGGTTCAGATTTATATCCCATGCATAGCATTCTTCACCGTGCTTCCAACGCAGTCTGTTTCACGCATTTGTATTAAAAATTAGATTTTTAATCCGTTACAACATAAATAAAAATCAAATTTTTGATTTGCTATTCACATAATAAAAACCACATTTTCATATTGTCGTTCAAACAATAAAATCGTACTTTTATTTTCGTCCTTCACATACTAAAGATCACTTCTTTTTATAACCAAAAATCTAATCTTTATATTTAAAAAAAACTAATCTTTATATAAGAATCAAACCTTTCTTTATATAAAAAACAAATTTCTCTCTAATAAAAATCAAACTTTTCTTTATATAAAAATAAAAAATTTCTCTTACAAAAATATGATTTAATATAAGTAAATAAATAAAAGTAAGTTTTTATATAAAATAACAAGTTTAAAAAAAACTCACTATTGCTTTTGGAGGAGGGAGAGGAGCGCGGCGGGGGGGGGGGGGGGGGGGGGTCATTGGTGGAGGCGCGACTTGAAGGTGGTGGTCGGTGCAGTGCTGGTTCGCTAGAGGTAGCGGCTGGAAGCTAGGGTTGAACAAGTTTTATTTAGGTGGGCTGCGATTTGGATCCGGGTTCACCGAGGAAGCGAGGGGAGGGAGCGATGGGGGAGGAGGTCCGACGCAGTTGGTGGCGGGTCCGGCAGTGGGTGCAGTCATCCGTGCGGTGGCGTCGGGTGAGGGAGGCTCGAGAACGATTACTTTTTTTATTTTAGATTGATTTGTTTCTGAGGAGAGACTGGAGGGAAAAGGAGTTAGGTGGTTATATAAAAATTAAATTAAATTTTTTAATTTCCCCTAGAGTTGACTTTTCGTTCGGACCCAAAATCAACCCCAACGACTGTCGCTCCTAGCTAAATACCCCCATTCCGAACACAATGCTATATGTTTCGGAACCGAATTCGGCTATTACGATCAGTTTTCATCAAAATTAAAATACACATTAATAATGGTCAAATTTGATTTTAACGTACATTTTAATTTACCGGGACCACATACTGACTCTAAAAATTCCCGAAAAATTATTTCTAGCTTTGTATTAACGATATGATCCAAACAAAATTAATTTCGTCGAATTTGAAGACCGCTTGAAAAATGGTTATTTTCCAGTCGATTAAATTTGACTGAACTTGGTCAAACGCGTTTAAATGTGCATGCTTACATATTAATTTCAAAATTTCTAAAAACTGGAACATAGCAATAACTTTACATTCCGGTTCCAACAAAAGTAGTTTCATCGAAAACGAAGATCGTTTGCAAAATGTCTATTTTTAAGTGTTTCGTCATTATTTAAAAATGGAACTTTTAAATTCTGACCAAATTTTTGTTAAAATTTCCTTAAAATAAAATTTTAAATTGGTTCACAATTTCCGGGTTGTTACACTTACTTATATTACATATAGTTTACTTTTATGGTTATTGATTTTTGCCAACTTATTAAAGGGCTTTCATTGCTAAACTCTTAGATGCACAACTCTAATGTTTTAGAGGAGAAACTATATATTTAGAAACTAAAAGGCCCCTCAATACAGGCAATGTTTATAACTGAACGTAATATTCTAGCTCATAATGTTATATGTTTAAAGATGTTTCTATTTTTAGTCGCCGTTTCCTTCCTTTGATTTTTTTTATATGAGACAGTGAACTATAAGAACTTTTATTTCATGATAGTTTGTACTTTCCAAATATTTAGACAATTTCCACTATTGAACTATGCACCAAACAATTTCCAAATTTTGCAGGAAACATAGCATAAATGTAAACTGAAAAAAGTCTTCATAGATGACTAAATTAGCTCATCATAAAGACTATGAACAAACAGAATGGATAATCATATTTCTACTTTTTCCTTTACCTGTATGCTAAAATATGTTTCTATTATTAAGTTCATGATTTTTTAATTATATTGCATGAATGAAGTTTATTATTATGATGATTGATGACACTTTCTAGTTATTTAGACATTTCATAAGACGTACCAAGGTAACCAAATTACTGAATTATGAGATGATGATACAGGAAAATGAATTTGATTTCTTTGATATTGCTGATGTGAAAGAGTTATCACTAGAGAAACAACAAGTTCAATTATTAGGTATGATCTAAGGTACTTTAAACATACATACACATCTGTTTTACAATAAGTAGCAAGTTTCATTTATTTATTATTATTATTTATCATATATTATTGGAGTGCTGAAGTATAAGGATTGTGATATTTTAAAAGATGGTTTAAATGAGTTTGTGAATGCAAATGGCAATGCAATTTTATATTTGAACTTACAGATAGAAGGTATGTACATATACAATTTTAAATATTATGGAATTTAAATCTTTATTTTGTCATATGCACGAAAAATATTTTTCTTCCCATTTTTATGTTTTGACAGTTCTACTGTGAAAATTTGTTTTTGGGATGATTTTCCAAAATTGTTTGCTACCGCTTTAAAGAAGTTACTAAGAAACTGGTTTAAGTTGTAGGTTGAATTCATTTAAAGGTATAATTTTAGTTTGACTTTTTATGTTATTCATAATTGAGAAAATTTATTAAAATATGTTTTGATAGGATATACCCATTTTTCTCCATTAGTCTAGCTCAATTCTATCATCCATCGGTCCAATTATGCTATCAACTATCAATTACTTTAATGTGTGAAAATTTAATAACATGATGTTTCTTATATTGTAGAGTAACGTAATATGACAACGTTTGTGGAACATGTTTTTTCATCAATTACAATCATCATAGTGTTCTTAAAATGAGACAGAGGTAAATTTGAGTTTTATTGAAATGTAATATAATATATTTTTTAAATATAATATACATCGAAAATTAAACTTATAAAATATATAGGTTGGATATTATTGATTTCAATGAAGAAAAAGTTGATGTTAACGATATGATTACCAAAGATTATCAAATGCTTAGTATTGGTGAGATAAGGAACTTGAAATCTGAATATATTGAGGTATACTCCCTAGAATTTATAAAAATTTATTTTTAATTTGTCATTCCTATTCAAGTACGTAAGTTTACTATATTTTACAAATTTCAAAAAGAAGTTTTTTGTAAAGTAACCGTTAGGAAATGTAAAAGAGGAAAAAACTTGGTATTTTGATTCTTTCTTAGCATGTAGTGATGAAGAAGTTGAGGAAAAAGATGGGAAGTATAAATGTCCTAATTGTAAAAGAAGCGTACCCTGTCCAGACATGGGGTAATTTTCTGTAATACTAGAGAAAAATTTACTTACTTTTGTACTAATAGTTTTTATATACGTATGTGTGCGTGTTTGTGTGTAGATTTAGATTATGTGTTATTATTCAATATAATAGTGGCAGTGTTGCAATAATTTTGCAAGACTGTGAGGTTTACAGAATAGTTAAGAAAAATGTTTATAACGTAATGGGAGATCAAGAAAGCGTATATATAGCTCCAAATATTCTATCAGAAAATTTTAATACTTTATTATTTGAGAAAATTGAATAAATTATAATATTCTTTCTAGTAAGGAAATAAAAATTAATTTCCAACAATTTTGAAGTGTTTGGTGGGAAGGCAGTATACAATTACTATATGTGTTGATGAGAATAATGTACACGGAGGTTCAAGCATGCACACAGCCACAGACATATTTGAAGGTTTTGAGTTGACTGGGAATTCTATGATAGAGAGTGAAGATGGTGCAGTTGTGTTACAAAGTTCACAGGTATTTTATTGTCACACACACACACACACACACACACACACACACACAGATATATATATATATAGTTAGTCATATTCATTGCGCTAAGTTATCTTACTTCATTTATATGCAGATGTCTATACCAAGTTTCAACACTCAATCTAAAACTGACATCAATATGCAAAGCCCGGGTACAAAAAATCTACAAACACGAATAGTTTGAACAGAAAAATAATGACCAGACAAAATTTAAGGCTTGGTCAACCATTAGGACAACCCATTCAAGTTTTAGTCAAAAGGACAATATACTAGTTATATTTTTATACGCTTATTTCATGCGTGCTTTCCTTTTCCGCTGTTAATTATTTCTCCCAAATATTTCTATCTCGTCGCCGCCATTGATTAGAAAACATGATTTTTTTTGTTTCATATTGATTTCATAAAGAAATCTCCTCTCGTTTTTTGTATCGTATTAGTTTAATTGACGTCGATATCAATTGATTTACAAGTGCTATTGATCGTGTTCAGATTTGAAATTTGATAGCCTGCATATTGATATGAGAAATCGCACTCGACATTTGAGAAATCACACTCGACATTAGGTTTTTTGGAAAAGTCAACTCGTTCATATTGATTTGGTTCAATCATTGATTCATGGACTCTGTTGCTTCTACTAGTACGTATTAGTTTTTTTTGTTAGTAGATGGGTATCAGTTATATATTTTTTCAGGTATCATTTTTTTACTTAATCAAATTTATATCCATTTGTTGATCTTTTTTATACTGTATTATAACTAGTATATTATCACTGTATTACAATCGATTAAACTATGATCTAATCGATTAAATTGTGATTTAATTTGTTTTCTTATACCTTTTTTTTTCAAACATAAATAAATACTATAGTTTTTAGCCATCAGTTTTGTATTTTTAAAAGCATCAGTTTTAGTGTAATACTTATTTTAATCAAGATAAATCCTTGCTTTAATCAATTAAAATGTTATGTAAATAGATTTTTTATTTTTTATCTTTAATTGCAGATGTTTGTAGTTATCATATTTTTTTAAAGGTATCAGTTTAATTTATATGGGTATCAGTATATGTACTGTGGGTATTTGACTGAGATAATTGTGTAAAAGTTTCTTTTTATTTCTTTCCTAACTGGATTTTTTTCCTTTCAATGCTGAAAGCATTCTTCTTGTTGTAGTTATCTTCAATGGTACCTCTTTCAGTCCTCAGCTGTCGGTTGACTGCTCTTTGTTTGGACGAAATATGTCGGTATTGGTCTCAGCTTACTCCATTGTCATTTGAAATTAGCTATGTGCTCGAGGATAGAACAAAAAATGTTGAGACTGACACTGATCATCAAAGTATCGTTTTATTTCAATTACATAAGAAGACTTCTTTTTTCAGTTTTGATGTTAAGGCGAAGGATTTTCTATGGGAAAATGTGATTGATGGTTTTTCTTCACTTTCTACTAATGTTTTAATGCCTTCATCTTATGATCGATGTTTGGGTGCAAGCATTGTTGTTCATAGGAAAAGTTATTTAAAAGACTTGATGAAAAAGGGTTCTACATTAACATTTACTTATTTTTTTTGTTTTTGTTTCCGAGGGGCCAACGATTTTAGAGAATTCTTAATGGCATATAAAATTAAATCAGGTCAGGAGTTGCGTTATATTAAGAATAGCTATACTAGGATCACAGCTGTTTGTTCATCGCCTTCCACTGGATGTTTGTTTATAGTACATACCTCTTGTGATTCTTGACATCTCAATAGGTTTTTCATTTGGAATTTGGTTGTTGAACATTCTTGTGGAGGTGGTCTAACAAATTTGAATAACCCTCATCTATCCAGCTCATTTGTTAAAACATTGATAATAAATGAAATTAGAGTTCATCCGATTAAGACACCGAAAGATATAATGGCTGATTTTCGAAGAGAGTTTAATCTGCAGTTGTCTTACTCTTATGCTTATCATGGGAAGCAACTATCTTTAATGGAATTGTACGGTAATGATGCAATGTCCTATAATGTAAGGAACCCGAATTTCCCCGATCTCCAAAGAGAAGAGAAAGAACAAATTGCTTTGGGAACAAGAAGAATAAGAACACAAACAGAAGAACATTTCATTGCTTACTATAAAAATTACATCAGAGTACAAGAATATACAGAGTAAGAATAAATATTATACATTTGAAAATTATCAGAGGTTTAAATAAACTACTGCAGCAGAAAAATAATACAAAACTTAACTAAAAGGAATACATGGATACAGAGCTTTCTGAATATCACTTCAGCTATAAACCAGGATCCCGTGAATATAATATCTGCAAAACTCAACTACTAGCTGCCCATGTGGAAAATAAGGGCACTCAGAGTTTAGGTTAAAACAATAAACTCCAGATCAGTCATGTGACTGGTGTGAGAACTAAAACAGTTATTTAAAGCTTTATTTTAAAGTTAGGTAAATCAAGGGACCACGCCGTATAACACGGAGCGGGCTTCCTCCCAAGAATACCTGTGCATAAAACAAACAGCGCAATGCTAAATAAAGAACAATGAAGATATTATAAGACCTAGGTCCCATCACACAATGCAACACAAGCCGGAGGATAGGATTTTACCTTATAATAGCCAAAGAATGCTTGATACGCGAAATTTAATCTTTTATTATTAATATAAGTGAAGATATCAACTTTAAATATAAATGTATCAATCATAGGCGGCGTTAGCGTCCGATGCAACTATGTCGCCAATAGTATACAACTAAAACCATAAAATGTCGTATTGGAAGTTGGATTTCCATCTGTGAACCGAGGCAATAGATAGTCCTCACCGCTTGGAGATGCTCTAGCCCGTCCCTCAGGCAAGCGCACAGGCAAGCCTTGGATCGTCAGGGCCGGTCCACACGGAGTGGATTATTATGCCTGAACCATGCGTTTCCCCACCCTATGGGGCGTAAACTGGTCATATACCGACCAGACGTTCGAGATCGACCGATATATCCGAGGCGCCTCGCTTTCCAACAAACACATGAGTCATACTTGCCAGGGCGTGCAAAACCACTGACACCACTCCTAGCTATAAGGAAACGCATATCCTCCCTGATGTCCTCTCCCGTTTTTGGTCCACACCGGGGTGTGAGGCTCGCGAATTAACGCTACACAAAGCTACGCCACACAGGCCGTGCTTTGATCATCAACCACATGACTCTTCTTTTCAACAAAAGCCTTGATCATTTGCATCTCAGCATGCCACACAGGCAAACCACTCCATGCAACCGATATCCATCAATTACACAGAATGATATCCAATGTCAGACACATAGTCCATTTACAAGTTCGTTTTGGGTCTGAACAAAACCGGAGGCACCTAAGTCCTCGCATATCCATCGATCTCCAAGTACGTCAGGACGATCACCAACTATTCCCTCCTCTTGGGTGTACAGCCCAATCAAGATCATCAGGAATCATCCAAACGATGTGAGGACCTCCGATCTTCACCCACCGTCTTCATCGTCGACTTATCGTCCTATCAATTATTCAGAATGGGTATAAAACCCAGTCTTTCCGAATAACTCGCATATATTATAAACATGTGCTACACAAACACAACATACGCCTCATTCCAATCCAGAATATTCTTTTATTCAAATATTCTTTTCACAATTTTAAACCATATTAAGGTTTATCCAAACTAGTCGAGATTAGCGAACCTTACCGAGGTAATCATTTATTTTATTTCCCAATCCCAACCTATTCATCCAATGAAGCAAAACAGGTAATAATCCATATCTAACACCATTGTGTATCAGTAAATATTAATTACCATTTCACGTTCAAATCTAATTAAAGATTTAGCTATCGCTTGGAGCAAAACTGGTGATACTCCATTCTCGATCATTTCAATCTAGTTAAATATTCAGTAAAACTCTAATTCAGTTTTAATCTCAAAAATCATTACTTAATGATTATTCCAAGTTAAGAAATTAATCTTATCTTTAACTGGGTTAAAGAACTCATGTCATTTAAAACATGGTTCACGATAACCCAAAATCATATTCCATTCCATCAGTCTCTAACCATAAATTAGTAAGAGAACAATTCCCTAAGTATTAATCCCGAAGGCCGAAACCAACATCAGATCAATACCCAGGAGACCATTCAACTTAACTAACCTCCAGTCAGTTTCTAATTTTCTAAGTTCCATTGGGTTCAAGAGCAGTATTATTAAAGATACCATTCACGAAAAACCCCAAAATCTCATTCAATTGTTAATCGGGTTAAAGAACAAATGTCGTTTAAAACACAGTTCACGATAAACCAAATTCACATTCCATTTCAATTCCAATTAAATGTTGATTAATTGGTAATTCTTCTTTAAATCTTAATTAAAAGATTTATTCTTTCACTCTTGGGTTTAAGAACTGTGTTAATGAAGACACCGTTCACGACAACCCAAAATCTAATTTGATATTAAATACAAGGCTCTGAATAGAAAATATATCGGCTTATATTCAATACCAAATTCTGAAACCAACAAATATCGTATTGGAATAACGACATATATCTTCCAAATTCCTCCACAATATCTGTATAATCACGAAATCCAATATCGAAATATTCTGAAGATAATTTCGATTCAAATCCATTCCAATTCTTATATTGGAAATTCTGGTTGTATTAAAACCCATTCTCAATCCATTTATTTACTTAATAATATTGGATTATTATTCTAGTTATAAAGTAGTTCATTTCGATAAAAATACATTTTCATCTTTACAAACATGGAATTTTTCATTATAATTCTTTCCAAATCATTTATTATTATTTTACACAAATTATTAATATTTTTAATAATTTTATCAAGGTCTGTACAGTCGATTTCCATAAACAGTCGTCGAACTGCACTTACATCGACCATTTTCCAAATTTGATTTGGACATAATTCCAAATCCAACCGTTATATTTAAAATCTCTTATATTCGTTGGAAAGCTCTTTTCGATACGAACCCAACGGTTCTAGTTTTAGGAGAATCCGAAGGTCGGATCTCCCGTAACGTCAATTCGAAGTCGATGGTCGAAATTCGCGAACGGTAGCGGTGCGGCGCATTCTATTCAGGCCATTAAATATATATAATATATATATAATATATATTTCGTCGATTTCTATTTAAAACGTATTTTATAAATTCGTTTTAAAACGATTCCCTCTTCCATTTCAATTTTAAACCAAAATTGAATATTCCTTATCATTAATGTACAAATGATAATATTTCCAAAACGTTATATTTTGAAATCACTTCCTTTTCGATATTCATTATAAAAATGAATAAAATCGATATAAATATCGTTGGCTTCAAAATGGCGCATATCTAATCAACACGACTTTATATATTTCAATAGTTCGTGTCCATCCAAAATCGGACATCAAAATCAGGTTTTAATCCTTTATTGAATACTATTTTAAAATATTCGTTCTATCTGAATTGGAATCAGATCCTATAAATTACCATATAAACTGATTTATACGGATTTCATACAACACATGTATATGACAACAATGATAAACAACCATCATCCAGAGTGCAATTCTCAACTGTATAAGCGTTAAAAATAAATAATTATGCTCATTACAGCCTGTCAACTCATCGTTTGACATACCACTAAATATTGGGATTAGTGTACGCCAAATATCATCACAACACCCGTGTGGGGTTTCAATCAACAAACACACATTTTATTTGTGCAGTTGGGCGATGTGTAAAATTTATCGTCCCAATCAATATCAGTCAAATCAGTGTACATAAACAAATCGTCCGATTTGTAAATGAATATTTCTTTTCATTTCAGGAGAATTTCAAGCCATTCATTTATACATTAAAAATTACATTTTTAACGTTAGAATTATATTTCAACACTTTACTATTTTTAATAGTTCCTACATTCTATAAAGATGTTATTTTTAACTAACACTTTTTATTTTAGAAAATTTCGGCATTATAACGGCGCTATATTGAAATCGGGTAACGTCTAGCATTACCCCTCTCCTATACTGGCTTACGCCATGTACACATATCTATCCAATCCTATTTATTTATCAAATCACGCAGAACATCCAAATAAATAAATACTCGATACCAAAATGCCATTTACGACGCAATAATTGGCTATTCGCGGAGTAGGGATCCGTGTGTCGTTAATATCCATACATCGCTTTCAACAATGGTGATTGTGCGAATTCGAGTGCTGAACTCCATATAATTCAAATAAAAATATATAGTGGAAATTCCTATGTACTTACAGTCATAAAGCACATTAACTAACTGTATAAAATTTTAGTGAGAAGGAGTTCTCACCTTGATTTTATTCCAACATGTTTTCTAACTTGCTGAATTTTGTTTGAGTTCCAGACTTCGCATACAAGCTCCAAATTGGACGCGGTCAGTTTTGCTGTAAAGCTGTTGACTCCACGATCCCAACGGATTCAGTTTCACGCAAATCAGAGTACGTATTGATAAGTTATTTACGTATAAACTTTAAACACAAAAATTAAAGTAAATATTTGCACTTTGAACCCTCACCCGTGCTCCCCCTCCACCAACTACTGTTACCACCGCCTAGGCCCACCAGAGCTCCGACCAACCATGGCTGCCGCTTCCCTGCTCCGCCACGCCCTTCCACCTGAAGCCGCTACCCCTGAAACCTCGCCAATCGCCTCAAATCGTGAATAACCAAAATTCCGCGTCGCTCAAGATTCCGACACCGCCACGACGAACCACGGTCGTGGACCACCGCCATCACCTCCGCCTGGCCTAGCCGCACCGACCACCTATAGGTATCATCGACCGAATCGCCACCGCTTGCCTTCAATTGGTCAAAAACCATTCGCCAGTCTCATCGGAAATGGGTTCGACGTTGAACTCTGATTTTCGGCCACCCCGAGCATAATTAGGTCGAACAACCCACAGCAATGTGGTATCCCTCCCTCTCCTCTATAAGTTCTTCCACTGAGCCATCTTCCAATACGCGACGGTTTGCTCACAATCCTCCAAAAACCAAAACTGCTTTTCTGGAGTTGACCATCGATTTCTCCCAATCCGTGCGACGATAGGTCCCCGACTTTTTTTGGTAGGTAGAGGTTGTGATGATCTACAAAACCCAAAAACCGTTCATGGAAATTGTTTGTGGATTGGGAGATATAAAGGTTTTTGTGTTAAGGGGCTTTTCGGCAAATTTGCGTAAATGGCTGCTGTAATTTTTGGGGAGAAGGAGTTAATGAGTGTTTATTAGGTGGTGGGGGTGTTATATAGTAGTTGGGTTCGTTGTTTCATTAATCCACTAGTATACGCTGTTTTCAATCGACAGTTCTCGATACCACGACCACACAGGAACTCCATTGGCAATGAAAATTGACATGCAGCTATGCATTTATGATACGGTACCAAAAAAACTGGTTTCGTAGAATTCCAAGTCCGTTTGCTCAGAAAGCTCTGTTTCTGGCTTAAATGGCTACTCGGTTCACAATTTATCCCGTACGGCCACAGATTGACTCTAAAAAATTTTAAAAAATTATTTCTAGCTTTGTTTTGACGATACAGTCCTAACAAAACTAACATCGTCAAATTTGAAGACCGCTTGAAAAATGGCTATTTTCCAGTCGATTAAATTCAGCTATAATTGGTCAGACGCGTTTAAGTGCACCACGCTCACATATTGATTCAAAAAATTATGAAAATTGGAATTTAGCAATAACATGACATTACGGATCTAACATAAGTGGTTTCATCGAAAACAAAGGTCGTTTTCATAATGGCTATTTTTAAGGGCTTCCTTTTAAAGTAAATCATTTTAAATCTCTTAAATCCATTAAAATAGCTAAAATAAAAATTTTAAATTGGTTCTGATTTTTCGGGTTGTTACAATCTCCCCCACTTAAAATCTTTTCGTCCTCCAAATGGAACGGAGCTGAAAGTTGTTTAACTAACCAACTCAACTTTCATTCTAGCTATCATTCTTCAACTTTTAAGTTTCTAAGAATTTTCTAAATGTTCAAAAATTTGGCTAACACCCTAAATTTTCGAAAAATTTCGCCATAACCTCCTTTTTATGGGGAGCACGGGAAAATCCCCAAACCGCCACACAGGCCCTGTCATCTCAAAAAGAAAAAGCCAAGCGGCTAGCCGATTCGACTCATAAAATCATGAAGACCCAATATATATAGTAAACATGTACCTATTTGTCGGGCAAACAATTTACACCTCTCCTTTAGCCTCTTTACCTATTCAATGTATATACATATACATATATGCAAATGCAATAAATTTTTAGTTCAGTTCCATATTCTCCAATTTGGCTAAAGTTAACATTCATTATCAGATGGGTTTAAATGAATAATCAAACAATGCAATGAACAATCAGCAATCAATTAGTTGAATAACGTTTCAAATTCATAATTTTAATACATAGTAAAAAATCATATTTTTGATGCCAAATCACAACAATAGCCCCTATCTAATTTTGGTTCTCACACCAGTCAATTGGAAATATATAGATATCTCACTTTCGAAACTCGAACATGAATACTGATAATGATGCATCATCATCAGGATTATCCTCGGGCGACTAGAGTGTGATTCTATATCTATCTAGTATATTTGAGACTTCGAATACACGCTGGCTAGGCGTATATGGAAAATCTTCATATACTCGATTGTCCAAATCAATATAAAAATAATATTCAAATACGTATAATAGGGTTTAACTTTTCAAAACAAAATTTGTTTTTATTTTTATTTGAAAATAACACTCTTCACACTCGTTCTAGGATACTACCGATCCCACCTCTAACGAGTCATTCTTATTGGATATTACTAATCCAATCTCTGATGAATTCTTTCGTTTGGTTCTAATGTGTCTTGTTCTCGAGATCTGTAAACCAAAGCTCCGATACCACTGTAAGGAACCCGAACTTCCCCGATCACTGAAGAGAAGAGAAAGAACGAATTACTTTGAGAACAAGACGAATTAGAACACAAACAGAAGAACATTTCATTACTTACTACCACAATTACATCAGAGCACAAGAATATACAGAGTAAGAATAAATACTATATATTTGAAAATTATCAGAGGTTAAATACATTACTGCAGCGGAAAAATAATGCAAAACATAACTGAAAGGAATACAAGGATACAGAGCATTCCGAATATCACTTCAGCTATAAACCAGGATCCTGTGAATATAATATCTGCAAAATCCAACTACTAGCTGCCTGTATGGAAAATAAGGGCACCCAGAGTTTAGGTTAAAACAATAAACTCCAGGTCAGTCACGTGACTGGTGTGAGAACAAAAATAGTTATTTAAAGCTTTATTTTAAAGTTAGGTAAATCAAGGGACCATGTCGTATAACACGGAACGGGTTTCCTCCCAAGAATAATAGTGCATAAAACAAACAGCGCAACGATAAATAAAGAACAATGAAGCTATTATAAGACCCAGGTCCTATCACACTATGCAACACAAGCCGGAGGATAGGGTTTTAACTTATAATAGCCAAAGAATGCTTGATACGCAAAATTTAATCTTTTATTATTACTATAAGTGAAGAAATCAACTTCAAAGATAAATGTATCAATCATAGGCGGAATTAGCGTCCCATGCCACCATGTCGCCAATAGTATACAACTAAAACCGTACAATGTCGTATTGGAAGTTGGATTTCCATCTGTGAACCGAGGCAAAAGATAGTCCTCACCGCTTTGAGACGCTCTAGCCCGCCCCTCAGGCAAGCGCACTGGCAAGCCTTGGATTGTCAGGGCCGGTCCACATAGAGGGGATTATTATTCCTGAACCATGCGTTTCTCCGCCCTGTGGGGCGTAAACTGGTCATATCCTGACCAGACCATCGGTTCGAGATCGATCGATATACCTAAGGCGCCTCGCTTTCCAATAACCACATGAGTCAAACTTGTCGGGGCATGCAAAACCACTTACACCACTCCTAGCTAGAAGGAAACGGAAGTCCTCCTTGATGTCCTCTCCCGTTTTTGGTTTACAACGAGGTGGAGGCCCACGTATTAACGCTACACAGAGCTACGCCACACAGGCCGTGCTTTGATCATCAACCACAAGACTCTGCTTTTCAACAGAAGACTTGATCATTTGCATCTCAGCATGCCACACAGGCAAACCACTCCATGCAACCGATATCCATCAATCACACAGAATGATATCCAATGTCAGACACATAGTCCATTTACAAGTTTGTACTGGGTCTGAACGAAACCAGAGGCACCTAAGTCCTCGCATATCCATCGATCTCCAAGTACGTCTGGACGATCACCAACTATTCCCTCCTCTTGGTTTTACATCCCAATCAAGATCATCAGGAATCATCCAAACGATGTGAAGACCCCCGGTCTTCACCCACCATCTTCATCGTCGACTTATCGTCGTATCAATTATTCAGAATGGGTATAAAACCCGGTCTTTCCGAACAACTCGCGTATATTATAAACAAGTGCCACACAAACAGAACATACGCCTCATTCCAATCAAGAATATTCTTTTATTCAAATATTCTTTTCACAATTTTAAACCATATTAAGGTTTATCCAAACTAGTCAAGATTAGCGAACCTTACCGAGGTAATCATTTATTTTATTTCCCAATCCCAACCTATTCATCCCATGAAGCAAAACTGGTAATACTGCATATCTAACACCATTGTGTTATCGGTAAATATTAATTACCATTTCACGTTAAAATCTACTTAATGATTTAACTATCGCTTGGAACAAAACTGGTGATACTCCATTCTCGATCATTTCAATCTAATTAAAGATTCATTAAAACTCTAATACAGTTTTAATCTCAAAAATTCATTACTTAATGATTATTCCAAGTTAAGGAATTAATCTTATCTTTAACTGGGTTAAAGAAATCATGTCATTTAAAACACGGTTCATGATAACCCAAAATCACATTCCATTCCATCAGTCTCTAACCATAAATTTGTAAGAGAACAATTCCCTAAGTATTAATCCCGAAGGCCGAAACCAACATCAGATCAATACCCAGGAGACCATTCAACTTAACTAACCTCCAGTTAGTTTCTAATTTTCTTAGTTCCATTGGGTTTAAGAACAGTATTATTAAAGATACCATTCACGACAAACCCCAAAATCTCATTCAATTGTTAATAGGGTTAAAGAACAAATGTCGTTTAAAACACAGTTCACGATAAACCAAATTCACATTCCATTTCAATTCCAATTAAATGTTGATTAATTGGTAATTCTTCTTTAAATCTTAATTAAAAGATTTATTCTTTTCACACTTGGGTTTAAGAACTGTGTTAATGAAGACACCGTTCACGACAACCCAAAATCTAATTTGATATTAAATACAAGGCTCTGAATAGAAAATATATCGGCTTATATTCAATACCAAATTCTGAAACCAACAAATATCGTATTGGAATAACGATATATATATCTTCCAAATTCCTCCACAATATCCGTATAATCACGGAATCCAATATCGAAATATTCTGAAGATAATTTCGATTCAAATCCATTCCAATTCTTATATTGGAAATTCTGGTTGTATTAAAACCCATTCTCAATCCATTTATGTACTTAAAAATATTGGATTATTATTCTAGTTATAAACTAGTTCATTTCAATAAAAATACGTTTTGTATCTTTACAAACATGGTATTTTTCATTCCAATTCTTTCCAAATCATATATTATGATTTTACACAAATTATTAATATTTTAATAATTTTATCAAGGTCTATACGTTCGATTTCCATAAACGGTCGTCGAACTACTTATATTCGTTGGAAAGCTCTTTTCGATATGAACCCAACAGTTCTAGTTTTAGGAGAATCCGACGGTCGGATCTCCCGTAACGTCAATTCGAAGTCAAAGGTCGAAATTCGCGAACGGTCATGGTGCGGTGTGTTCTATTCAGGCCATTAAATATATATATATATATAATATATTATATATATTTCGTCGATTTCTATTTAAAACGTATTTCGTAAATTCGTTACGATTCCCACTTTCCTTTCAATTTTAAACCAAAATTCAATATTCCTTATCATTAATATACAAATGATAATATTTTCACAGTGTTATATTTTGAAATCACTTCCTTTTCGATATTCATTATAAAAACTAATAAAATCGATATAAATATCGTTCGCGTCAAAATGGTGCATATCTAATCAACACGGCTTTATATATTTCAATAGTTCGTGTCCATCCAAAATTGGACATCAAAATCATGTTTTAATCCTTTATTTAATACTATTTTAAAATATTCGTTATTTAAAAATATTCGTTCTTTCTGAATTGGAATCAGACCCAATCAATTACCATATAAAGTGATTTATATGGATTTCATACAACACATGTATATGACCACAATGATAAACAATCAACCATCATCCAGAGTGCAATTCTCAACTATATAAGCGTTAAAAATAAATAATTATGCTCATCACAGCCTGTCAACTCATCGTTTGACATACTACTAAATATTGGGATTAGTGTACACCAAATATCATCCCAACACCCGTGTGGGGTTTCAATCAACAAACACACATTTTATTTGTGCAGTTGGGCGATGTGAAAAGTTTATCGTCCCAATCAATATTAGTCAAATCAGTGTACATAAACAAATCATCCGATTTGTAAATGAATATTTCTTTTCATTTCAGGACAATTTCATGCCGTTCATTTATACGTTAAAAATTACATTTTTAACGTTAAAATATTTATTACAACACTTTACTATTTTTAATATTTCCTACATTCTATAAAGATGTTAGTTTTAACTAACACTTTTTATTTTAGAAAATTTCGGCATTATAACAACGCTATATTGAAATCGGTTAATGTCTAGCGTTACCCCTCTCCTATACTGGCTTATGCCTTATACACATATCAATCCAATCCTATTTATTTACCAAGTCACGCAGAACATCCAAATAAATAAATACTCAATACCACAATGCCATTTACGGCGCCATAATTGGCTATTCGCGGAGTAGGAATCCGTGTGTTGGTAATATCCATACATGGCTTTCAATAAATGTGATTGTGCAAATTCGTGTGTTGAACTCCATATAATTCAAATAAAATATATACTGGAAATTCCTATGTACTTACAGTCATAAAGCACATTAACTAACTGTATAAAATTTTAGTGAGTAGTTCTCACCTTGATTTTATTCTAACATGTTTTCTGACTAACTGAATTTTTGTTTGAGTTCCAGACTTCGCATACAAGCTCCAAATTGGACGCAGTCAGTTTTGCTGTGAAGCTGTTGACTCCACGATCCCAATTAGGATCCAGTTTCATGCAAATCAGAGTTCATATCGATAAGTTATTTACGTATAAACTTTAAACACAAAAATTAAAGTAAATATTTGCACTTTGAACCCTCACCCGTGCTCCCCCCTCCACCAACTACTGTTACCGCCGCCTGGGCCCACCAGAGCTTCGACCAACCATGGCCGCCGCTTCCCTACTCCTCCATGCCCCACCACCTGAAGTTGCTGCCACTGAAACCTCGCCAATCGCCTGAAATCGCGAATAACCCCAATTCCGCCTTGCTCAAGATTCCGGCGCCACCTCGACAAACAATGGTAGTGGACCACTGCCATCACCTATGCCTCGCCTAGCCGCACCGACCACCTACAAGTACCATCGCCTGAATCGCCACCGTTCGCCTTCAATTGGTCAAAAACCGTTCGCCAGTCTCACCGGAAATGGGTTCGACGCTGAACTCTGATTTCCGGCTACCCCGAGCATAATTAGGTCGAACACCCCACAGTAATATTTTATCCCTCCCTCTTCTCTACAAGTTCTTCCAGTGAGCCATCTTCCAATACGCGACGGTTTTCCCACAATCCTCTAAAAACCGAAAATGCTTTTCTGGAGTTGACCGTCGATTTCTCCCAATCCGTGCTACGATAGGTCACCAACTTTTTGTTGTAGGTAGGGGCTATGATGATTTTAAAAACCCAGAAACCGTTCATGGAAATTGTTTGTGGATTGGGAGATATAAATGTTTTATTGTTGAGGGGCTTTTCTGCAAATTTGCATAAATGGCTGCTGCAATTTTTGGGGAGAAGGAGTTAATGACTGTTTATGAGGTGGTGGAGGTATAGTAGTGGGGTTCGTTGTTTCATTAATCCACTAGTATACTCTGTTTTCAATCGACAGTTATCGATGCCACGGCCACACACAAACTTCGTTGGCGATGAAAATTGACATGCATCTATGTCTTGACAATACAGTACCAACAAAACTGGCTTCATAGAATTCGAAGTCCGTTTGCTCAAAAAGCTCTATTTCTTTCTTAAATGGCTACTCGGTTCACAATCCATCCCGTACGGCCATAGTTTGACTCTAAAAACTTTAGAAAAATTATTTCTAGCTTTGTTTTGACGATACGGTCCAAATAAATCTAACTTCGTCAAATATGAAGACCGTTTGAAAAATGGCTATTTTCCAGTCGATTAAATTCAACTGAAATTGGTAAAACTCGTTTAAGTGCGCCACGCTCATATATTGATTCCAAAAATTATGAAAATTGGAAATTAGCAATAACTTGACATTCCGGATCCAACAAAAGTGGTGTAACATCCCGTATTTTCTACGGGCACTAAATTGATTAATTAAATTACACTTAATTTTTAGAAGCAGAATTAAGGGAAATGGGTTACATTGTGTTCATCTCGGAATTCTACTTGGGATAGAGTCCGAGTTTGCGTAAATCGGACTCCGTATGAAGAAGTTATGGCCTTCAGAAGTTTCAGCTCAGATTCAAAAACAGCTCAGATTCAATATTCGAATTCAAACAGTGAAGCGGGCTGGGCGGGAAACTTCCCGCCTAGAACCTAGGTCGACCACGGGGTTGACCTAGGGGCCAAGTCGACCAGGGGGTCGACCTGGTGGTCGACCTGTGTGTCGACCTGGTCCCTGATTCAGCCAGATATGGACTATTTTGTCCAGTTTGGATTTTTAGACTTTTAGGGCTTGTGTGGCATATTCTGGTTGGCTCCTTCTGATACGAATGGTCTTGATTACTCCTAGATTGATCTAACGGCTTGTATTAAATTAAACTTCTATAAAAACACTCCAAACCTCAACCCTAGAACTCATAACCTTGTAGCCGTCATGCTGTCCATGGCCAACCTAGAGTAGCCTCCAGTCTTTTCTATCCTAGAACACCTTCTCTAAACTTAATAACTAAATCAAATTAGAGAATTTTTCGTCTACATCAAAGGATAGCTTTTCAGTTTCAGAATTCAGATCCCAGAATTCAAGAATCTACCTTTGTTTGTAAGTTTAGTTATTACTTAGATTTGAACACCTATTTCCTTCTGAAATCATGGCTTGAATTACTTGAATCTAGAACGATGCCTATATATAAGATAAATAAAACCGATTCTTATTTATCTCAAATTACCGTTGCGACTGATTATGCCCATAAGACTGTGGTGATGAAAATACTATGTTGTATGATAATAGTGATGCTAATTCATGTCTATTTCTTGTGAAAGTTTGTCATATATGCCTTTGAACTATTGCGGTTTATTGAACCTAGCAGATTGTGTAGAACTTGGTAAATGAACCTATAATATTGTATAGGAATTTGGGAATGAGAAACTATCATGTTATATGCAAGTTTGGTGATTCTATCATGTTATGTCACATGCAAGTTTTTAGGCGAAATAAAGTTTACATATGCCTACATGTTTAGATCGATAACCTTATATGTTTAGATCCTCAACCTTATATGTCTAGATCTATATTAATTAGATCCAATTCAATGCAAGTTCACTCTTACATGCCAAGTTTAATTTGTATAGTTCCATGTAAATTCATATGCTTATGATTCATGTTAATTGGATCTAGAAATGCAAGTTCATTAACCTATGCCAAATCTATATGCCACATGTTTTTCTATGCTATTGGAATATTTCATGTTCTTTGCTTTTCCCTTTTGTGTTTATGAGTTGGGCCTATTTATGAGCCCAACATTCTATGTAAACTTTGCGAACGTATAATGGCGGTATCGTTGGGAGAATATGGAATTTACATGGCATAGATCGCTTCATAATCTTGTGGCATGAAAATGGTATATTTAATATACCATTAATTGTGAGCATGATTTTAATAGTAATTATCACGCAAATTAAATTAGGATTAATTTACATATGGAATTGGACATAAATGAAAATATGTAAATTAATAGAAAAGACGAATATGCCTAACCCGAGGTTAGACTGAGTTATGGTGTAAGACAGCCCGGAACCGTCCGACATACATGCAACCAAAACGACAGGTCTAATGTGGAAGGTTAGTGCATCATGCCCAAGAAAAACCCGAGGTTAGATTGAGTTGTGGTGTAAAGCTGCCCGGAACCGCCCGGCACATCCAATTACCACGACAACACATATCTAATGTGAGAGGTTGGTGCCTTAATAACTAATTATTGCTAATAAACAAGAATGGTAGGGTTAAGTTAATTAAGGAACACATAACCAATATGACAAGATGAATGAGAAGGTTAGGTTAATAAGGAACAGTTAACCAACATGACATAACGAGCGGATGGGTTAGGTTAATCAATAACACCTAACAACATGACATGACAAGTGGATGGGCTAAGTCAACTTGAATGGGCAATACTTAGCCAACATTACATAAACAAAGCGGATAGGATTAAGTACATCTCGTGTAGGTGGGTAATATTAGCATATATAGGCCCACAAACCTAACCATTGAATAAACATGCTTGAATCGATTGGCGGGTTAAGTATATCTCGTGTAGGTGGGTAATATCGTAAATATAGACCCACAAACTTAACCTCTAGGAAACCCTAGTAAACGGGGACCTATTTCAGCAGTAACCCACATGGATGTATCAAAGGTACCCTGAAACTAGGCAGGGTGGGGCACGATTACTGGGCTGATTATAAGAGGTCAAAATAGCGGCAGGAGAGATACATCAGTGTAGGGTCCGATGGTTTACGGGCGTGCATGTACTCGGGAGTGGGAAAAAGCAGGCACTGGGTACAAGTATTTTTACACTGTGCACCGTGAATCACGTTGGGTCGCTATCATAAGGCTTGATACACCTTATGATGGGGCCAGCACAGGGTATCTACATGCAAGAGAGGGCCGAATGACACAAGTAATGAATGCATGCGAGTAGGATCCGATCGATTAAGGGATCACATTGTTATGAACACACGAGACCATTTAAACAATGATTAGTAGGCGCAAAGAATACAGTAATGGGTGCGATAACATGTTCAACCTATCTTGTCTTATATTAGGGTTTTGTCCTATGTTCAGTTTATTCATGTCATGATTCCTTTCCTTGTTCTTGTTTAAATGCTAGTAATCACTGAACTTACCAGACTTATTGTCTGACCCGTTTTCTTTCACATTCTTGTCTTCCGTCGCCCCCCCTACCTCCAAGGTCCACAGGGAGGGAATAGCTCAGCTTAGTTGGGACCGCTTCTCGTTTCAAAGCTTGAAGATAGTTGATGTATCACTTTGGACTCTCTCTTTGTCACTACTATGGCCAGCTCAGGCTTATTTGGGGAATATCACTGTTATATTAATGCTTCTTTATTTTTGTTATGCAAGACAGAGTATTTTGATGTAATGGTGTTTTGACTTATGTTATTATGAACCACTGGGTATGATTTAAGTATGAAATAAAGTTTGTGAGAATTTCCGCTGCTATTCTATGTATATATCTGCCTTTGTAATTATTTCATGTATCTTTTACCAATAGCGCTCCACCGAAGTTAAGGCATTCCCTTTGTGAGTGACCTTAACAGACGTGGGTTGTTACATTTGGTATCGGAGCTGAAGGTTACCGGATTAGATAAAGTTTTTAAAACTATTTTTCAAAAAGAATAGTAGAATTTTAAAGAAGCATTTTCAAGAAAAGTATTGTTTATTTTAAAGACATATTCCCTAAAGCCATATGCACTATCTTTCTATCCTCCATTTTGAATCTTTTTCTTTTCGTTTCAGCATGTCTGGGATACCTTAATTACCTGAGGGCATAGTATACTGTAACACTCCACGTCCATTAATGTCACTCACAAAGGGAATGCATTAACTTCCACGGAGTATTTTAAGTGAATATAGAACAGAAAAATTATGGCAAGACAGATATAAAGTAGTACTTCGAAATTTAAAACTTTATTTCATTGCAGCACAAGGTAAGCATGTTTGGTTACATCATAAAAACCATAAACCAGAGTCAAGTACAATATCCATCTTGGTAAAACAAAATACATAATCCCGCTACATAAATAGCCATAAGGAAAAAGATAAGCTTGACTTTACTTCAGCGGTCCAAGTTTTTCCAAAAGAGGGATAAAGCAATCCAATCAAATTCCACTAGAGCAAGGCCCACCCTGAACACTTGGAGGGGGGAAGATGGAAAATAGAGGGGGTCAGACATAAAGTCTGGCGAGTACGATAACTTTAACAAAACAAATATCAAAATAACTAGGCTAAGGCATAAGTTGGAAAATAAGGAAATGAGATGGACAAAGATAACGTTAAAGGCACACCTAATTACTAACGAATAATTACTACACTGTACCACACCAGTCACCCTAAAGATTGATCCCACTCACTGAACTTAGAAATCATATTAATAACTTTGTGTTCCCCTAGCTGACTACATAGGTGCCGCCTGCCCCTATCTCCTCTAGGTGTACCCCAATACCCACTTGCGATCGACTCCCTAACTCGTAGATACCCGTGCTGGCCCCACAGTGGGGTGTATCATTCCCCAAAGTAGCACCCGATACAACTTAAGGATGCACGGCTTATACCTACACGATGCAACAACGTCTTACCTACCAGCCCGGGTCCACTCACGCATATGAACCCGTTGGACTTGCGTTGCCACAACTAACCCGTTTTTGGCCTCTTATAGTCAAGCCCAGTATGTGTGTCCTGTCCTCAACTTAGGTCGAGCCCTCAAAGATACGTACGGGTTACTGGTTGAAATGGGCCCCCATAACTTACCACAAGCTATCCACCTAAGCTTGTCCCCACTAGTACATCCGACTTAACCCTTCTTCTTAGTCATGTTCATTTACATGTTCATTTCGGTTAAGTATTACTAATCGTATTTCCACATGCCACCCAAGGCACCCACTTAACCCCCATGTCCCACTTCACATGTTTACTTTGGTTAGGTGTTACTTAGTTTATTACTACCGCAACCCTGTTGGACCTCTCACATTAATCCGTCCTTTTGTGGTTGCTGCATTCGCCGGGCGGGTTCGGGCAGTCTTACACTACAAAATGGGCCTAACCTCGTGTCCATACAGTTTTCATACATTTAATTTGGGCCTAGGACCTCTCACATTGGGCTACCATTTGTGGCTACTGGATTTGCCGGGCCGGTCCGGGCAGTTTTATGCCATAAATGAGTCCAACCTCGTGTCCTAAGCATTGATTATCACTTATAATCTTTTACCCCAGTTTTAATAATTTCCCTATTCAAATTATTAATTAATTCCAAATTTAACGATGTCCATAATTGACTCAATTATGTCCATCCATTTATGGTATGAAAAATCATACCAATTTTACCACAATTTTATTATATGCCATTAAAGGCATTTATGCCAAATTAAATCTTTTCATAATTTCCCCTTAACCCACGTCGTACGTTCGTTCGCTTAACGTAAAATATACGTTAGACTCGAATAGTCTAACTCATAAAATAAAGGGAAGACATCACAAAATATATGACTAAAAATAGATCTAATCATAATTAAGGGGGAACTTGCATGTGTGAATGATGTTCTACATCTAAACTTGCATAGGCCAAAGTTACAACTTGCATAAAACTAAATAAGTCATAGATCTACATTTAAAGGGTAAACTTGTTTAGGTAATGGTCACAACCTACACCACATGATTCATAACCCAAACTCATATTTTATTATAAATTTGCATATGTGATTTATGCAATATAACAATGGTGTAAGCTCATATCTAAACATATAACTAGCATGTAAAACTCATACATGTCATAGCCTAACTTTTAAATCTAAAGTAGACGTCATGAAACATGTAAGATTATACATAATCTTTACTAATCATTCTAAACTTGCATACATACATGTGATTTATCATGTGAATCAACATAGCCCAAATAATATATAATCAACATAATGATTTGATTAAACATACACTAATTACAACATAGATGATAACTTTACAACATGTATGATAACATCACAACATAGTATAGAATTTACAACATCACAACATAGCATAGAATTTACAACATATATGATAACTTCGCAATTGTACAACATACAGTCAATAACTCACATCATATCCAAATAGTCCACGTCATAACTTAATCTAATTAAGTTGCTAATTATTTTATTAAATTCATCGTACTTACAATAATAAAAGAGTCTTACTTTCTGACTTCTGATTTTTGAGACTGATTTAGCATTCCCTTGTAGTAGATTCGTTGTTAGAGTTGATTAGAAGTGAATTAGATTAGCTATCTTTCTCTTTAATTGGCGGCGGCTATTCTGAGTTCCATGGCGACGGCATGACAGCGGCTATTCTAATTTTTATTTGATTTTAGAGTGAGAGTCTACCCATGTATATATAAGATTTAGGATTAGTTTAAACCGTCGGATCAACTCAGAATTAACCCCAGCCATTCAGATCAGGTCAAAATCCTAATGAGTCAGCATACAGTCACAAATAGGTCAGCAAACAGATTAGTTCGAGGGAGGCAGGTCGACCCCCAGGTTGACACTATAGTCGACATGGTTGGGGCAGGACGACACTATAGTCGACCCTAGTGTCGACCTGGCCCTGGTGGGAATTTTCCCGCCTGTCCTGTTTGACTCCGAATATTTGAATTTTCTGAAATCTGTTTTGAATTTTCTGAAACTTCCGATGGCCATATCTCCTTCATATGAAGTCCAAATCACACAAACTCGGGCCCTATCTTAACCAGAATTCCGAAACGAACACAATGGCGCAACCCATTTCCCTTAATTCTCACATCTGAGATTAGTTATTATTTAATTTGTGAATATTAATATTATTAGAAATTCGGGGTGTTACATTGTCCCCTCCTTAAAGGATTTCGACCCCGAAATCTTCAAGTTAAGAAGAATGTATATCCTACCATCCACTCATCCATCTACTCAACCATCAAACACAGGAATCCATTGTCCTTAAAAGACTTCTAATGCTTTCGTGTTTAAATGCAAAGTGTGTGTACATGTCCGTATCTAATGCAAAATCAGGCAGTCTACTGATTCAGTTGACCTCCTTAATGCAAATCATCATAGTGCCATGCGTCCATTACGTATGCAAAAGATACTTAATGCTACATATTGTTTCTATATGTGTACACAACCATTCATCTGAATGCAGCATGCATATGATAATACAATCATCATACATCCATTTTACTAAATACATCCACTTATACGCAATATGCAATATGAAGTGATTGAGCCGATCTAGTGCCTAAAGTGTGTGTTCATGCATCCACGAGCAACCACTAGCAAACACTTACATCCATTATGCATTCATCATACATAACATGTCTCAAACACATGTTTCAACCATAGGATTACCCTAACTAAAGGTCAAAGATACTGGCAAGAGGACATACTAAAGATAAGATAAGTACAAGTTAGCGATAAATGAGAAATTAAAAGACATACCCTCAAAAATAAAAGGGTATAATGAACGCATCTTCTCTTCTGTCTCCCAAGTAGCGTTGCTCTCATCATCTCCCCAATGTACCTTGACTAATCTGACCTCTCGATTCCTCAGCTTCTTAATCTCTGACCCAAGAATGCACGTAGGAGCTCGTCGAATCGTCGCATCACGCTCAATTTCCACCTCTCTAAGCAAGCTCGGCTCTACCACTTCTGCGGTCTCATGCAGGCACTTCCCCAAATGTGATACATGGAATACGTCGTGTACACCACTAAGTCTCTTGGGCAACTCCACTCTATACGCCATCTTCCAATCCTCTCCTTAATAGGAAACGGCCCTACGAACCTTGGTGCTAACTTCCCAACGGACCCAAAACGAACAACATTCTGTAATGGAGACACCTTGATAAAGACCATGTCCCCAATATCAAACACAAGATCTGTCCTCCACTTGTCTGCATAAGATTTCTGCCTATCTTGCGTCATCTTCATCCTCCTTCGAATCAAATCGATCTTTTCTGAAGTCTCTCTAACCATATCGGGACCAAGCAAGATCTTATCTGTTGATTCCCACCAACATGTAGGTGAACGACAAAGCCGTACATAAAGAGCTTCGAAAGGTGCCTTGCCAATGCTAGACTGAAAGCTATTATTATATGCGAACTCTACCAACGGAAGATGCTCTTCCCATGTACCCCCAAAGTCTAAGGCACATAGCCACAAAAGGTCCTCTAGAATACGATTCACCCTCTCGGTCTGGCCGTCCATCTGAGGATGATATGCGGTGCTCAAACATAGCTGAGTCCCTATCGCCTCTTGCAAGCTCATCCAAAATTCGCTAGTGAAGATAGGATCACGGTCGCTCACTATGTTAGAAGGAATACCGTGCAAACGAACTATCTCCCTAATGTATAAAGAAGCTTACCATGGAGCAGTCCTGTTACTCTTCACGGGAATGAAATGGGCGCTCTTAGTAACTTTGTCTACTACAACCCAGATCCCCGTATTACCCTTCCTTGATCTTGGTAATCCATCCACAAAGTCCATCGAGACACTTTCCCACTTCCATTGTGGGACCTCCAATGGGTGAAGCAACCCACCGGCTTTCTTTTGCTCCGCTTTTACTTGTTGGCACACCAAGCATCAAGCGACATGCTCGGCCACATCCCTCTTCATACCGGCCTAAAAGAAAACTCGCTTCATGTCTTTGTACATCTTGTCCCCGCCGGGATGAATAGTCGTCTTCGAACGATGTGCATCATCAAGAATAGTCTTTCTCAAGTCTTCGTCTCGTGGTACACAAAGTCTACTATCCCTACATAACCAACCCTTATCGTCTAGGGTATATCTAAGGAGATGGCTTGATGACTCCCCTCTTTTGAGCTTCTCTACTAACTCAACCAATTGTGGGTCGTCTTGCTGTGCCTCACCAATTCGTCCCAAAAGCTTAGGTCTGACCTCTAAGGATGCTAGCAAACCGGGTACAAAGTCAATGGAAGGTCTAAAGTCAAACATAGAGATGAATTCTAAGCTTCGCCGCTCAACAAAGAATGGACTCAAGGACAACCTTTTCCTACTTAAGGCATCTGCCACCACGTTACCCTTGCCAGGAGTATATGCTATTTCAAAATCGTAGGACGCTAAGAATTCCATCCACCTTTGCTGCCTTAAGTTCAATTCCTTCTAAGAGAATAAGTATTTTAATCATTTGTGATCAGTGAACAATTCGAATTTCTCTCCAAGGAGATAATGGCGCCAAGACTTAAGCATGAAAACAATAGCGACCAACTCTAGGTCATGCGTAGGGTAATTTTTCTCATTCACTCTCAATTGTCTTCCTCCATAGGCTATTACCCTTCCCTCTTGCATTAATATTGCGCCTAGTCCTGTCCCACAAAGCATCGGTATAAACGGTAAATGGCCTACTCCCATCTGGCATCACTAAGACTGGGGCTAAAGTCAAAGCTCTCTTTAAACGTTGGAACGCATCATCACAATCTACGTCCCACGCGAAGACTAGGTTCTTCTTTGTCAAGCGTGTTAATGGAGCTGATATCTTTCCGAAGTCTTTGATAAACTTCCTATAGTAGCCAACCAACCCCAAGAAACTTCTCACCTCGGTAGCATTTTTAGGGACCTTCCAATCTTGGATGGACACTACCTTCGCGGGATCCACAGCTATCCCTTCTTTGGAAACCACGTGCCCTAAGAATCGCATTTCCTTCCTCCAAAAGTGACATTTAGAGAATTTAGCTTTAAGGTTATGCGCTCGAAGGGTCTCCAACACTTCCCTTAGATGTAGGGCATGCTCTTCTCCGTCCTCAGAAAAGATCAAGATGTCATCCGCAAAGACTACCACGAATTTATTAAGACACTCCCAAAACACCCTACTCATCAAGTCAACAAAGTATGTAGTGGCATTTGTCAAACCGAAAGGCATCACAAGCCATTCATAGAAACCGTCTGGAGTCCTAAAGGCAGTCTTGTCTATGCTATCCACAGCCACTCTCAACTGATGGAAACCCGTGGCTAAGTCCAACTGAGAAAACACTGAGGCACCAACTAACTGATCGAAGAGATTGTCAATCCTTGGCAGTGGGTGCCTATTCTTCTTAGTAAGCTTTTTAAGTTCTCTATAGTCCATACAAAGTCTAAGGGACCCATCCGCCTTCGTGGCAAATACTACTGGAGCACCCCACTCCGATATGCTACGTATTATGTACACCTTCTCAAGCAACTCCCTTACCTGCTTATTGAGTTCCCTCCTCTCACGAGGAGCCATGTGGCGCACTGGCAAAGATACTGGTTTTGCATTATCTACCAGATATATTCGAAAGTCTGTCTCCCACTTCGGGGGCAAGTCCTTCACCTCCTCAAACACATCCGAGTATTCCCAAACCACTTTAACAGATCGCAGATTCTCAATAGACGCGTCAAGCGATTCTAGATAACTTAGCATAACAGAATTCATGGGATTACAAAAGATATCGAGAGTGTTACCAAGGCAAGTCATGAGCCTAACTACTCTCCTTTCCCAATCAAGAATGGCACCATTACTGGATAACCAGTCCATTCCTAAAATTAGCCCTTATCCCGTGAAGCCCAAAACGTAAGCATCACATCTAAACTCAATGCTAAGTATAGAAATCTTCAAATCCAAACACATCATGGACAAATGAGCCGAGCCCCCAATTGGATTCGAAACAATCAAGGGATCCTTTACTAAACTGGTGTTTAAGTAAAGTGATTCAACTAATGATGTAGAGATAAACGAATGTGATGCGCCCGAATCGAATAAAGTACGGATAGGTTGATCAAACAGAAAAACTAAGCTTTCAACGGAAATTGTTCTACCTCGTTCTTACAGCGGTGGGACCAAGAGAGCCTGAACTTGTCCCCTTGCCTGCCCTGGTGCCATAAGAGTCTGCACCTATCCTCCCGAGGTAGACCCTGCCCTCTGCCCTTTCTTTGGGCAGTCCTTCACCAGATGTCCCGCTTCGCCACAGTGGAAACAACCCGTCTTCTTTTTCTTTCTACAATCTTTGCTTAGGTGGCCTGGTGTCCCATAGTTAAAGCATCTTTTCTTTCCATTGCCGTTGTTGTCTTTACCACCCTTCTTGTTTTGCTGTTGTTGTGATTTCTTCTGATCCCCTTTCTTCTCGGGTGCCTTATTAGCATTAGTGCCCTTCTCTTCCTCGTGCATGAATGCCATCTCTACTAGCTTCTCAAAGGTGGCCCCCATAGGGATATGGGTCATAGCCAACCGCTGCAATGGCTCATTCAAGCCTCTAACGAACCTCAGAGCCTTCTTCTCCTGTGTGTTCACCAAGTCTAAGCCAAACCTTGCCAATTGGTTGAATTTGTTGACATACTCTTTCACCGATAGATTTACTTGCTTCAATGTCAAGAATCTTTCCATATATACATCCTCCACTGCCCGTGAGAGAAACTTCGCCACAAACCTATGACTGAAATACGCCCAAGAATCAACAGGATTCTCCCCATTAGTGACCTCCCACCAAAACGAGGCCTCTCCCTTCATTAGCCAAGCTGCGAATTGGACTTTTCTTCCTTCTTCTACTTCAAAGATTCTAAGCAATTCTTCCGTCTCCTTAAGCCAGTCTCTGGCTTCCACAAACGTTTCTAAACCTTGAAAAGCTTTTCCGCCCATAGCCTTAAATTCCTTGCATGACTTTGTAAAAGTGTCAACGCGAGGAGGGGGAGGAGGAGGAGGAGGAGCGGGTGCAACTGGGGGTGGAGGAACATCTGCTGGACCGGCGACGGTGGCCCTAGCCTCCGAGTACCTCCTAAACCAACCTGGTATCGTTACACCCTCCGGAAGGTCAAGATCTTCAGCCATGCTGAAACAAAAAAGGAAAGATTCAAAATGGAGAATTCGAAAGATAAAGATATGGCTATTGGGGATTATGTTTTTCATAAAAAATTTCCCATTAAAATGACTCATTAAGACATGTTTTTAAAAAAACACTTCTTCCAAAAATACTTTAGAAAAATAGTTTTTCTAAAAATTTTATCTGTTCTGGTAACCTTAAGCTCTGATACCACGTGTAACACCCCACATCCATTAATGTCACTCACAAAGGGAATTCATTCACTTCCATGGAGTATTTTAAGTGAATATAGAATAGAAAAATTACAACAAGACAGATATAAAGTAGTACTTGGAAATTTAAAACTTTATTTCATTGCAGCAGAAGGTAAACATGTTAGTTACATCATAAAAACCATAAACCAGAGTCAAATACAATATCCATCTTGGTAAAACAAAACACGTAATCCCACTACATAAATAGCCATAAGGAATAAGATAAGCTGGACTTTACTTCAGTGGTCCAAGCTTTTCCAAAAGAGGGATAAAGCAATCTGTAATGACCCAGATTTCCGTAACATCGGAGTTGACTATATACATCATACGTCCAACCCAAATATCACGAAAATACGGAACATTTTTTTTTAGAAGAAAGAGATAGAAGAAGAACATAAATAACAACACAGAATCTCACATCGCAGCGGAACAAAATATAATATATCATATCTTTGAAATACAAAATCTTCACTGTATAACATACACTTATCAGAGTACAACACTTACAACACAACGGAACAACTATAACTGGATAACGCTGAAGCTTCCTGGTCCAAGCTCCTTTAGATATATCTGAAAAATCCTGAACTACTTGACTGCCCGTACAAATTTAGGCACCCAAGAGTTTAGGTAGAAGAAAACAAAACAAACTCCGGGTCAGTCATGGGACTGGTATGAGTAAACAGTTTAAAACCGTTTCAGAAACTAAATGATATCTCATAAGACCACGCCGTATAACACGGAACGGGTTTTTCCCTTATGAGAATCCAAACACTTGATTTATCTTTATATCAAAATTCTTTTGATATTATAATAATGTCTAAATCAAGTAGATAACAATCTAGTGGAACGCTTGCATCTCACGTTCCACATATATATACAAATCATAAACCGCAAGCACGTATTGGGTAATGGGTTTCCAACTATGACAAGGTATGGAACCACCTTACGCTGGTATATCTCTAGAGGAGAATACACCGAGTTCAACAAGAACATCTTGCAACTCAGCCACACATGACCGACCACTCATTTCGCTTGAGTGTATCGAATGTATATCACCAACGATTGGGATTAGCAACCGTTTCCCGAATGGGACAGCATCGACAATAGATTTTTAGAAGCAAATGAAACTCTAGATCAGGTAATTATACACCCTAATAGGTGCGACCTACATAGCCATGCTGCTTGCCCGATTTCTTTCATTTACCGGATGATGAGGCTAGAAGCTACGCTTTATCATCATACCAGATTCACTTTGAATGCCACATCGTCAAATCCATCAAAAATCACTAATTGACGTTTAAAACAGTACATTACGTGTCAGCTAAAAGAAGTTTCCTCCTCTGCTTTCATTCTTAGTACATTTGAAGAAATCAATGTACGTGCACCCAGGAACAGGATGAACTGAAGGCACTATTTCTGTTAATAGAAAAAGTCCTTGCACTCTACTCCGTCTTCGATTATCTTTATATAATCTGGTTCGCATGCTACTGCCGATATGGAGTGGTTCTTCGGATAATAATCCAACCGGTCTCTCCATATTGACAACGATGGTCAAAACTTCGATAGTCTGTGATTTAACTATCGAATAAAAACAAGTGTTTCGATAGTCGATGATTTAACTATCGAATAAAACAAGTGTTCATCCAAACATCCAACAATCACTGAACCTTAAATTAATATTCCATTAATTAAATCTCTTCTCTATTTCTTATCAATATTTGTTAACCAAATATTTTCAATAACCATATTGGCCTTTTACATTATTTGGAAAACATTTCCGAATATCACCTTCCTTTATTTTCTGGCTTTAGAAATATTTATTATTCTATTTCCAAGCTTACATTTATTTGGGTTAAAACGAATGTTGTGTAAAACATCGTTACGACAACCCAAATACTATATTCAACTAACTCTTATTCGACATTGATCTTCGAGCCTGAAATCTTACTGTTTATTTGTTAATAATGAAATCAATCAAGTTGGGGTAGAACTACCTCTCAGACCTTGACTGAATAACATTTATAACGTCAAAACAGATATGACTACTTACTCGAATAATCAATACCATACAACTACTGATTCACATTTAAACACGTGTACTCTTCCTCTTTCTATTCTTACTAGATTTTATCCCTAGTCTTCCTTTTAGATTATACTATTCTATTTCTAAGTTCGTTTCCTTATCGACTTCTATATATTTTGATATGTTAATTTCTAACTATCAAATTATCTTAAAAATATTCTATCTCCTTAAATTCCCGGAAAAATTCGCCATAACCTCCTTTGTACCGGGAGCATCGGGAAATTTCAAATAGCTTTCCCGATCCTTCTCATCTCAAAAAGAAAAAGAAAAGGCCAAGCGGCTTGCCGATACGGCGCATAAAATCTCATATATGAATTAAATACGTACCTTTTTGTCGGGCATTCTATTTATTTCACTTCTATACGTTATTCCATACCTGTCCCCTGTATATTTATGCCTGTCCAATCTATTTTAACTATACCAATCGTTTTAACTCAATTTGTTAATTAAATCTATTAATTAACTTCTTAGTCTAATCCACTTCTATTTATCCAAATCTATTTATTATAAATCCCATTTGAATTTCTATATTCAAATTCCATTTGAAATACTATGTTCAAATTCTATAGTTAAACTCCATTTGAATTCTATTATTCAAATTCTATTTCAATTCCTTATATTCAAAGTCCATTTGAATTCTCTTCATTATTTATAAACAACGTTTATAACTTCAATTCAAATCCCACCTTTCCATTTATAAACAACGTTTATAAATTCAATTCAAATCCCATATTTTCATTTATAAACAAAGTTTATATACCTTCAAACAAGTTAATATTTTCTATAGTCTTATTTAAAATTCAAACTCTATTTATAAAAATAGAATTTCCTTTTTAAAATCTCAAATACCCTTTTCGATATTTTTATAGATCAATATTCAAGCCCCATTGATAATTTAAACAATAGAATCAACCAATTTCCAATCCTTTGATTTTTAACACATCATATATGAATATATATGAAATCAAACAAACAACAAACAGATAATATATTTTGAGGAATCCAGTTGGATTCCTCCAACCTGTTTTTCCTGCATCCACAGATGTTAGCACATAAATAATACCCATCCTGCTTCGAGGCAGGATATCGCGGTATAGAAGGTCATCCACTAATCATAGCGTGGGGCGTATAGGGTAATCATCCGCTATGGTACCGCGGGCATCCGCTAATGATACTGTGGGAATCCAACCAATCAATCAACCCGATATATATAATAGTCCTAAATAACTAATATATTTAAATCAACCCAACAATATTCAAACAAGCACAGACAATTATTTTTAACTATATAAAAATAATTTCTAAATAAAAGGTGAGATTTACTCACCGAAATTGCAGTCGTCGAATATCCTGTTTATTTCCAAATCACCGTCTACGACTCTACTCAAATTGTCTCGAATATATTTCATTTTGTACCTACGATAAATTTGATTTGAATTTACTGATCAACGTTTATTTATTTGAATTAACTATTTGAACAAATAAATAAATTTCCTATATATAGATATATATATATATATATATATATGTATATATATTTTTAAACATGTTATAAAATTAACAACTTATATAAGATTTTAAGTTAGTTAAAATTATTAACATTCTACTAAATAAATTTGACTTAACCAACATATCGTTTATATATTTATACCCAAATGGTAATCTAAATATTTACTTAGTGTACTAGCTAAACATATAGGATGGTAAAGATTTCCTTAGTCAGTTTCAAATTCTGATTGGCAGAAAATGCCATATCTTTTTCAATAGAGTACTAGATCTTAGTTTTAATTGATATACTAAATCTGATTTAAATGAGAATTAAACATGTGAATTTTATTTTTATTAAAACTACTCAACAATAACTAATTTAAATATAAATTTGATTACCTTAAAACCATGATAATACATGAATCAATCCCTTAACCGATCTTCTCCAAATTTAGGAATCTCGCCCCAGTAATAAGGACACCCACAAAGTCGGCTACTCCCACCATCCCTAACTCCTTTTGCAGTCCACTGTTCCACGTCCTGGCATCACCATTGAATCGAACCTGAACACCTCCCTCAACCATGACCTTCATCCCCCTTCACGCAGTGCTCATCGAACTCCATCGGTCTTTCCTGAATCGCAGGCCTCCCATTTACCTCGCTACAACAAACCCAGCTCATTAAACCCATCGTACTCAACATCACCTCTATCAATGCTGGAAACCTTCCCTGTTGAAGTCGAACACTCCACTCGACACTTAGACTGTCGAACGCCCCTTTCCTATGCTTGAACAGACATCTCGATCCCCTCTTTTTCATTATACCAGTGTTTCCCTCTACATCACCTACGACTGACTGCGACACCCACTCTAACTCCCAGTTTTGAACCCAAACGCACTTAATCGAGGCTAACCGAAAACCTGAACTGGTGCTCGAGATTGTCGAGTATTCCTGAAAACTACTACGTGCGTTCTGTCGAACAAAATGAGGGCTCGAAAAGGTTGGATTTTGGACATTGATGAGGCCAATTCGATCGTGGATTTTGTGGAGGATTTTAGGGGAAACGGTTTTTGATTTTATTTCAGAAGGGGGCACTCGTGATTATATAAAGGAAGGGAGGGACATTTGTTTGAACAGCGAGGCCAAATCTTTGGAAGAGGAGACGTGCCATTTCTTTGCTTCACTGGTTTAATTAGTGGTGAGGAGAGGAACACCTACTATTTTAATTTTGGTTAAGAAATGAACTACTCGGCCTGTTTGATTTTTCCTTAATGTTTTGTTTTTGCCCACAAAATTCTGATATTTTATTTTATTCTGAATCATTGTCCTTTAAATTAAAACACTCCTTGACTGCGAACTCCTTTCTGAACCAAACAACTGTCCTTCCTAGGGTTAAACCACCATTCTGAATTCACTGGGACATGTTTCAAACCCCCATTCGATCATCTGGAGATGATATTGATTTAAACTGATATAAATTTAAATTTCAAACTATTTATTCTCCTTGAAGATACATAAATATTATTACCGTTAAAATTTCATATTAATTATTTGAACTGTTTTCAACTCAGTGTTTGACTTCGAATTCAGTTTTTCGCTAATTCCTTATTTTGGTAATTAAATATATTCGATATTAAATCGAAATTGATTATCAAATCGATAACTCTAATATAAAAATTTCCATTTATATTATCCACCCAATATTTAAATCTGTATTAAATAGTTAAAATTAACCCATCAGAATGCGGGTCATTACAATCTTCCCCACTTAAAATAATTTCGTCCTCGAAATTGCTAAGGTAGAAAAAGTGCTACGAGCCCATTTATCTTTTCAAAACTTATTTATGTTGATACTCAACATTTCAAACTCCCTTACGTAACTCTCTTTCGAATAAATCCCTATACGATAACTCCTCCCTTCGAATAACTATATTCGATAATCTCTCCTTCGAATAACTAGATTCGAAATCCTTTCTTCGAATAAACTATATTCGATTTAACTCTATTCAATTTACTCTTATCAATTAACTCTATTGGATTTAACTCTTTTCGAATAACTCCATCGAATAACTAAATTCGATAACTCCTTCGAATAACCAATATTCTATAACCCACTTCGATTAAACTAATCGATAACTCTTTTCGATTAAACTATAATTGATAATTCATTTCGATTAACAAATAATCGATAACTCCTTCGATTTACTAATAATCGACAACACCTTCCGAATAAACTATATTCGATAACTCCTTTAATTCTATTCGAATAAACTAATATTCGATTAAACTCCACTCTCTTGACTCTAGATCGCAGTGATCACAATGGTTACGCCTGATTCCCCCAGGAAACATCCGACCGCCCTAGGCTATCTGCAGCCCTGCGAATTACGCTAGCAGTCGTACGAAATGGCAACTTATCCTAAGTAACTATGTTTGACTAATTCTATCTCAATACTATATTCGATCAACTTTAATTGAATAACTAACATTCAATTAAATTCTAATTCGATTAATTATGTTCAATTAACTTTATCTGGTTAACTCTTTATTCGAATAACAAATATTCGATAAATTCTGATTGAAAATATTCAAATAACTCTACGGATTAACCCTAACTAATTAACTCTAACTGGTTAATTCATACTCTAATCGATTTATTCTAACACTAATCGACTTCTCCTATTCGAATACTCCTATTGGATAACGTTTATTCATTTATAAAGATTTACTTTTAGTAACGTTTCTTCACTTTATAAATGTTCTCTTTAATAACTTTACTTCACTTATACAAGTGTTATGTACCCCTTATATTTAAAACTATCGGTGTTAAAAACCAATATCTCTTCTCTATATAAGTACAGACTTATATATTCCATTTATCAATTGATAAATATTTAATTTAATTTATAAACTGTTATTTATAAATTAATCCTTTCTATTTATCCGTTAAAAACAGATTTCCATTTTCTATTCATCTTCTGAATATTTCTTTGATTAAATTCTATTTATTTAACAAATAAATATCTCATTTTTAACATTCTATTTATTTTCCATAACTAAATATTTCCATTTAATCTATTTGTAAATGTTTTAAAAATATTTCCTTTTAAGTTTTATTTGTAAATGTTTTTACAAATATTTCTCCTTCTATTTGTTTGCACATAACTTCCTTTGTATTTTTGTTACAAATATATTTCCTTTATTAATTCCCAATTCATATTTCATTCACATTGATTTTACTCACTTTATTCATTTCGATCCATTTAACTTACTTAAGTTAAATTTAATTTCAATCATCCAAATTCGCATTAACTAGTTGCTAATTAACCGTTTTGCTTATTTCACCCTTCATATTTGAATATAACTTGTTCAAATGTATGTCAACTTAATTATAACTAATCTAATAACATTTTCAACCCGAGTTATATATTCGATTTCGAATATAAATTCTCAATTTCTTTCACTTATCCAAAAACCCAATTTCGATTCAAATTTCCTTTAACTAGTTATTTTCCAATTTATTTAATTCTATTTAACCATTTAAAATATAATTTTTGTCTTAAAAATCATTTCACTTACTTCACTAGAGTTCATATTTATTTTATATCTCCAGTCTGGATTTTTCTAATGCCAATTCGGATTTTATTCCCTAAAAATCCTTTTATTTATTTAATAAAACCATTATGGATTTATAATGGTTCTGGCGCTGCTTTTCTAAAAATTTGATTTTGACATAACTCAAAATCTATACGACGAAATCCAGATTTTTCTCTTTCATTAGAAAACTATTCTCCAACCGGTCCCGACGATTCTTGTTTCAAAGAATTCCGACTTCAATTGAGTTCTGTATACTAAATTGAAGTTCGAATTGCCAATTTACGAACTGCCGCATTACGGCGAGCTCGTTTTAATTATATTTATAAATATAAACGTTTTAACTTCGTTTATAATAAATTCAACTCCATTCTGATATATTTTTAATATATATATCCAATCCATTTTTCCATTTCAACATAATATTTCCGATCTATTTCACTTCTAATATTCAAATCCTATATATTTACAATATTCAAATTCCATTTGAATTTCTTTATTCAAACTCTATATTTGAATTTCCTTCTATTCAATTTCTATTTGAATTTCTTCTATTCAATTTCTATTTTAACTCATTTTAATTCAAATCCTATTAAATTTCACTTTGAATTCAAATTCTATTTAAACTCTTTTTAATTAAAATTCTATTTCAAACTTTATATTTTCTTTGACTTCTAATATTCAACCTCCACTTTATATTCTCTTTGAAATTCTATTTAACCAAATTCCATTTGAATTCTAATATTCAAATCTCTATTTGACTTTTCTTTATTCAAATCCATTTGAATTCCTTTGAATTCAAATTCTATTTCACTTTTATTTGAATTATATATATATTCAAATTCCTTTATTTTACTTCTATTTGAAATCTATATTCCAATTCCCATTTCAAAATTCCTTTGAAGTTATATAAATATATACATATATTTATATCTATCTCAAATTCAAAACATTTGAATTTCCAAACAACTTGTTTCTTTTCAAACAAATTTCCATCAAAAACTTTTCTAAGGCAGCAATTCATCACTTAGAAACTCGAAAATGAACACTGATGATGTTGCGACCATCATCAGAATTATTTCCCAGCTACTGAATGAGTTCAGTGCTTTATTTCTTTCAAAATCCATTTAGAAAAATATTTTCCAAACTCCCAGGATGTTAAATTCTGAATTCTGGTTGGAATTCAATTTCAATTTATCTCATTTGTATATTTGATTTCATATACAAATTCCATTGGTTATATATATAACTATTTCTGTTTTATAATCTAATTCGATTATAATCCTAACAATCAACTTAACTATTTGAAAACAATATCGTGTCCAATCTTCTATTCAAGTGTTTATAAACTCCTATCGACATCGTGGCGTCCCACGATTCGACCAAAATTTAAAATCCACTCAACAGACTAGGCAACACAATATAAAACAGTTTTTATATCAAATAACAAGTACGCTCTCTCGTATATATATACACTCAACTCATTCTAGGATACTACTGATCCTATCTCTAATGAGCACATTCCAACAAGCCTAGGTATTCGCTCAACCTAAGCTCTGATACCAACTGTAATGACCCAGATTTCCGTAACATCAGAGTTGACTGTATACATCATACGTCCAACCCAAATATCACGAAAATACAGAACATTTTTTTTTAGAAGAAAGAGATAGAAGAAGAACATAAATAACAACACAGAATCTCACATCGCAGCGGAACAAAATATAATATATCATATCTTTGAAATACAAAATCTTCACTGTATAACATACACTTATCAGAGCAAAACACTTACAACACAACGGAACAACTATAACTGGATAACGCTGAAGCTTCCTGGTCCAAGCTCCTTTAGATATATCTGAAAAATCCTGAACTACTTGACTGCCCGTACAAATTTAGGCACCCAAGAGTTTAGATAGAACAAAACAAAATAAACTCCGGGTCAGTCATGGGACTGGTATGAGTAAACAGTTTCAGAAACTAAATGATATCTCATAAGACCACGCCGTATAACACGGAACGGGTTTTTCCCTTATGAGAATCCAAACACTAGATTTATCTTTATATCAAAACTCTTTTGATATTATAATAATGTCTAAATCAAGTAGATAACAATCAAGTGGAACGTTTGCATCTCACGTTCCACATATATATACAAATCATAAACCGCAAGCACGTATTGGGTAATGGGTTTCCAACTATGACATGGTATGGAACCACCTTCCGCTGGTATATCTCTAGAGGAGAATACACCGAGTTCAACAAGAACATCTTGCAACTCAGCCACACATGACCGACCACTCATTTCGCTTGAGTGTATCGAATGTATATCACCAACGATTGGGATCAGCAACCGTTTCCCGAATGGGACATAATCGACAATAGATTTTTAGAAGTAAATGAAACTCTAGATCAGGTAATTATACACTCTAATAGGTGCGACCTACATAGCCATGCTGCTTGCCCGATTTCTGTCATTTACCGGATGATGAGGCTAGAAGCTACGCTTTATCATCATACCAGATTCAATTTGATTGCCACATCGTCAAATCCATCAAAAATCACTAATTGACGTTTACAACAGTACATAACGTGTCAGCTAAAAGAAGTTTCCTCCTCCGCTTTCACACTTAGTACATTTGAAGAAATCAATGTACGTGACCTTTTTGGAAATACTCTGTCGGACATTCATCCATTCAAGTCACCCAGAAATCAATGTACGTGACCTTTCTGGAAATACTCTGTACGTGACCTTTATTTTCTAGCTTTATAAATATTTATTATTCTATTTCCAAGCTTACATTTATTTGGTTAAAACGGATGTTGTGTAAAACATCGTTACGACAACCCAAATACTATATTCAACTAACTCTTATTCAACATTGATCTTCGAGCCTGAAATCTTACTGTTTATCTGTTAATAATGAAATAAATCAAGTTGGGGTATAACTATCTCTCAGACCTTGACTGAATAACATTTATAACGTCAAAACAGATATGACTACTTACTCGAATAATCAATACCATACAACTACTGATTCACTTTTAAACACGTGTACTCTTCCTCTTTCTATTCTTACTAGATTTTATCCCTAGTCTTCCTTTTTGATTATACTATTCTATTTCTAAGTTCGTTTCCTTATCGACTTCTATATATTTTGATATGTTTATTTCTAACTATCAAATTATCTTAAAAATATTCTATCTCCTTAAATTCCCGGAAAAATTCGCCATAACCTCCTTTGTACCGGGAGCATCGGGAAATTTCAAATAGCTTTCCCGGTCCTTCTCATCTCAAAAAGAAAAAGAAAAAGCCAAGTGGCTTGCCGATACGGCGCATAAAATCTCATATATGAATTAAATACGTACCTTTTTGTCGGGCATTCTATTTATTTCACTTCTATACATTATTCCATACCTGTCTCCTGTATATTTATGCTTGTCCAATCTATTTTAACTATACCAATCGTTTTAACTCAATTTGTTAATTAAATCTGTTAATTAACTTCTTAGTCTAATCCACTTCTATTTATCCAAATCTATTTATTATAAATCCCATTTGAATTTCTATATTCAAATTCCATTTGAAATACTATGTTCAAATTCTATAGTTAAACTCCATTTGAATTCTTTTATTCAAATTCTATTTCAATTCCTTATATTCAAAGTCCATTTGAATTCTCTTCATTATTTATAAACAAAGTTTATAACTTCAATTCAAATCCCACCTTTCCATTTATAAACAACGTTTATAAATTCAATTCAAATCCCACTTTTCCATTTATAAACAACGTTTATAAATTCAATTCAAATCCCATATTTTCATTTATAAACAAAGTTTATAAATTCAATTACTTGTTTTATATACCTTCAAACAAGTTAATATTTTCTATAGTCTTATTTAAAATTCAAATTCTATTTATAAAAATAGAATTTCCTTTTTAAAATCTCAAATACCCTTTTCGATATTTTTATAGATCAATATTCAAGCCCCATTGATAATTTAAATAATCGAATCAACCAATTTCCAATCCTTTGATTTTTAACACATCATATATGAATATATATGAAATCAAACAAACAACAAACAGATAATATATTTTGAGGAATCCAGTTGGATTCCTCCAACCTGTTTTTCCTGCATCCACAAACGTTAGCACATAAATAATACCCATCCTGCTTCGAGGCAGGATATCGCGGTATAGAAGGTCATCCTCTAATCATAGCGTGGGGCGTATAGGGTAATCATCCGCTATGGTACCGCGGGCATCCGCTAATGATACTGTGGGAATCCAACCAATCAATCAACCCAATATATATATAATAGTCCTAAATAACTAATATATTTAAATCAACCCAACAATATTCAAACAAGCACAGACAATTATTTTTAACTATATAAAAATAATTTCTAAATAAAAGGTGAGATTTACTCACCGAAATTGCAGTCGTCAAATATCCTGTTTATTTCCAAATCACCGTCTACGACTCTACTCAAATTGTCTCGAATATATTTCATTTTGTACCTACGATAAATTTGATTTGAATTTGCAGATCAACGTTTATTTATTTGAATTAACTATTTGAACAAATAAATAAATTTCCTATATATACATATATATATATATGTATATATATTTTTAAACACGTTATAAAATTAACAACTTATATAAGATTTTTAGTTAGTTAAAATTATTAACATTCTACTAAATAAATTTAACTTAACCAACATATCATTTATATATTTATACCCAAATGGTAATCTAAATATTTACTTAGTGTACTAGCTAAACATATAGGATGGTAAAGATTTCCTTAGTCAGTTTCAAATTCTGATTGGCAGAAAATGCCATATCTTTTTCAATAGAGTACTAGATCTTAGTTTTAATTGATATACTAAATCTGATTTTAATGAGAATTAAACATGTGAATTTTATTTTTATTAAAACTACTCAACAATAACTAATTTAAATATAAATTTGATTACCTTAAAACCGTGATAATACATGAATCAATCCCTTAACCGATCTTCTCCAAATTTTGGAATCTCGCCCCAGTAACAAGGACACCCACAAAGTCGGCTACTTCCACCATCCCTAACTCCTTTTGCAGTCCACTGTTCCACGTCCTGGCATCACCATTGAATTGAACCTGAACACCTCCCTCAACCGTGACCTTCATCCCCCTACACGCAGTGCTCATCGAACTCCATCGGTCTTTCCTGAATCGCAGGCCTCCCATTTACCTCGCTACCACAAACCCAGCTCATTAAACCCATTGTAACACCCCACACCCGCTAGGGTCACTCACTAAGGGAATGCCATAGCATCGGTGGAGTATTTTAGTGAATATAGAACAGAAAAACTACAACAAGACAGATATAAATAGTACTTGAAATTTTAAAACATCATCTCATAACAGAGGAAACTAAACATGTCTGGTTACATCATAAAACCACGGTAAAAGTCAAGTACAATATCCATCAAAATAAAGAAGTACATAATCCCACTCTCTCATACAATAGCCAGAACAAAAGAAAAGATAACTGGATAACTGGAGCTTTACATCTACTCAAGCTCCTCAAGACTGGAACAGCAATCCGATCAAGCTCTACTACTGCTAGGATCCACCGTAGGACCTGAGGGTTGGGAAAAAGATAGAAACAACGGGGTCAGACATAAGTCTGAGTGAGTCCTATAACTTTAACAATACAATCATTAAAGTAACCAGAGAAGACATAAACTTGACCTACGGTAATATCTGGGGATGAATGGCTACACTAAGCAGCTTGGTAGACTTAGAATAAACTAAGATAACCGTCAGGACGCATCTACCCACCCAAGGATAATTACTAACTGCACCACACCAGTCATTCCTACTTAAAGGTTGATCCCTTCCAAGAACTTAGAAAATTTCCCCAGTAGTTTCATGTACCCCTAGCCCACTTCATAGGTGCCGTCTGCCCCTATCTCCACTAGGTGTACCCAGTAATTCTTACCCAGTAGTTTCGTGTACCCCTACTTAGGTGCCGTCTGCCCCCATCTTCCTTAGGTGTACCCACTACTCCCCATCGATCGGCTCCCTACCGTAGATACCCGTGCTGGTCCCACAGTGGGGTGTATCACTCCCCTAAAGTGGCTACCCAATACTAACGGTGCACGGCTTTATATCTACACGATGCAACAACGGCTTATCTACCAGCCCGGGCCCACACACGCATATGAAGCCCGTTGGACTTGCGTTGCCACCGCTAACCCGTTTTGGCCTCTTATAATCAAGCCCAATATGCGTGTCCCGTCACTCGACATGGGTCGAGCCCACAAAGATACGTTTGGGATATTGGTTGAAATGGGCCCCCACAAGCTACCCACTTAAGCTTGTCAAATATCTAGTGTATCCCACTTAACCCTTTAATCATGTTTAATTACATGTTTCCACTTGGTTAAGTATTCTAATCGTATTTTCTATTGCCACCCAAGGCAACCCACTAGATTCCACATGCCACCCAAGGCAATCACAAAATTTCCTCATTCCACCCAACGCACCCACTTAACCCCTCATGTCCCACTACATGCTATTATGGTTAAGTGTTTCTTAATTAATTAAGACCGTGATCTCCCATAAAGACCTCCCACATTAGACTGGCTGTTATGACCGCCTGGTTAAGCCGGTAGAATCCGGGCAGTCTTACGTCATAACAGAGTCTAACCTCGTGTCTTTACCTTAATCACGTATTTAATTTATGGATAAGACCTCTCACATTGGGCTGACATTTGTAGCAACTGGTTAAGCCGGTCGGGTCCGGGCAGTTTTACACTACAAATGAGTCCAACCTCGTGTCTTAGTCGATTAATTACACCTAATTAATCACCCCCATATTAATTATCCCTAATTAATATCAAGTTTTCCATAACATGGGTAGACCTAACTCAATAGGTAAATTCCCATGGGGTAGACCTAACTCAATAGGTAAATTCTCACTTATGGTAATTTATTTTTATGGTATGCTTAATCATACCCAATCATTGATTTATTAACATATTTACCACCCCATCGTTCCCCACGTAAATCGTTCTCATTTCATGACATAACAAAAGGGGAAGATCATTACAAATATCATGGGTTTAACATACAACTTTGTCATGGGTTAAGAGGATGTCAACTTGCATATATGAGCATATATTAACCCAACTACATATAAACCCAAACTTGCATATTATCATACACATGATTTGCATAACATGTTGCATATGAGCTTGCATATTAACATACACCTATCTTGCATAACATGTTGAACTTGCATATAGGCATTCTCATACTTGCATAACATGTTAAACATGCATTTAAGCATACACATAACTTGCATAAGTATTCACATACTTGCATAAGCATCCACATACTTGCATAAGCATTTACATACTTGCATAAACATGCATAACTTGCATATCATGTCATTTGAGTATATACATATCTTGCATAAACATTCATATACTCGCATAAGCATGCATAACTTGCATATCACATAAATCTTGCATTTCAACATATACATGACTTGCATAAGCATCCATACACTTGCATAAGCATGCATAACTTGCATATCACTTTCAACTTGCATTTAAACATATATTTAACTTGCATATCTCACTTTGCTAAACATGCGTAAATCCAATTATTAAACATGCATATATCAACTTGTTAAACATGCATAAATCAACTTATTAAGCATGCATAAACCAACTTATCAAATATGCATAAACATAGAACAACATAGAGTAACATATCATTATACATGATTCATACTCACTAATCCGCATTTAAGACCATAAGTCTCATTACACCCAATCTACTTACTTTAACAATTGATGTTAAAGTGATAGAAACTCACCAAACTTAAGATTAGCAACCTTATGAAGTCGAATTAGTTGCAAACTATGAAGATAATGATGATTAGAGATTGATTAGAGAGGGATTAGCTTGCAACTTTCTTTATGAACTAGTGGAGGCCATGCTCAAATTTCAATTTGCCATAGTTTAGTTACAAGACTTAATTATGAATGAATTAGGGTAGGGTTATGGTCTTATTTATAGGATTAGGTGAGTGTTTTAGGCCCTTAGATTAACCCTAGATTAGATTAGGACCCTTAGATTTAGGAAATCTCTAGAACCAGCCCTCCTAGCCAGCCTGAAACCCAACCTAGTGCAACCTGGTGCACCCAGGTTCAAAGAACGGCGCCACCCTGTCGACAGGCAAGTCGACAGGCATGTCGACACCCCTGTCGACAGGCCTGTCGACAGCCCTGTCGACATGGGTTGGGCGGGAAGCTTCCCGCCTGACCCCTCCTGGCCCATTCTCAATCTGAATATTTTAAATTTTTAAATCTATTTTAGTTTTGAATTTTCCGCAAACTTCATTGGGCCATAACTGGGCCATACGGACTCCGATTTTCGAAAACTCGGACTCTATTTCGCGTATTTTTCCGAGACGAACGTAATGACGCAGCCCGTTTCCCCCAATTCCCACATTTGAGATTATTTATTCTGTAATTAGTGAATTTTAGTATTAGCTAAAATTCGGGGTGTTACATTCTCCCCTCCTTAAAGGATTTCGTCCCCGAAATCTTTAAGCTAAGGAGAATGCATATCCTACCATCCAAACAACCATCTACTCAAACCATCAACCACTGGCATCCATTGTCCTTAAAACAATTTCTAATGATGTATGAGCATATGCAAAAAGTGTGTGTATATGTTCCCTATCTAATGTATGAACATATGCAAACCATGATAGTGCCATGTATCCATTATGTATGCGAGAAAACCCTATCGACACATACAATATCTACATGAGTGCACAATCATTCACCAAAATGCATCATCCATGTGATAACACAACCATTATTCATCCATAAATATATCTTCCTACACACAATTTTATGCAATATGCAATATGAAGTGACTTAGCCGATCTAGTGCCTAGAGTGTGTGTATATGCATCCACGAGCAACCACTAACAAACACTTGCATCCACTTGCATCCATCAACCATAACATGTCTCAAACACATGTTTCAAACATAGGTTTACCCTATCTAAAGGTCAAAGGTACTAACGAGAGGACATACCAAAGATAAGATAAGTACTAGACAAGCGATAAAGGAGAAAGTAAAGACATACCCTCAAAAAGAAATGGGTATAATGAACGCATCTTCGCTTCCGTCTCCCAAGTCGCGTTGCTCTCATCTTCTCCCCATTGCACTTTGACTAGCTGAACCTCTCGATTCCTTAATTTCCTAGTCTCTGACCCAAGGATGCGAGTAGGAGCTCGTCGAATAGTCGCCTCACGCTCAACCTCTACATCTTTAAGCAAGCTCGGCTCTACCACCTCTGCGGTCTCATGTAAGCACTTCCTCAGATGTGATACATGGAATACATCATGAACACCACTAAGTCTGTCGGGCAACTCTACCCTATATGCCATCCGTCCAATCCTTTCCTTGATAGGAAACGGCCCAACAAACCTTGGTGCTAACTTCCCAACGGATCCGAAGCGAACAACATTCCTCAACGGAGATACCTTAACAAAAACCATATCCCCAACCTCAAACTCAAGATCCGTCCTTCTTTTGTCCGCATAAGATTTTTGCCTATCCTGCGCTGCTTTCATCCTTTTTCGAATCAAGTCAATCTTCTCTGAAGTCTCCCTAACCATATCAGGCCCAAGCAAGATCTTATCCGTAGACTCCCACCAACATGTAGGTGATCGACAAGGCCTTCCATAGAGAGCTTCGAAAGGAGCCATACCAATACTGGACTGAAAGCTGTTATTATATGCGAACTCTACCAATGGAAGATGCTCTTCCCATGTACCTCCAAAATCTAAGATACAAAGCCTCAAAAGGTCTTCTAGAACACGATTCACCCTCTCAGTCTGGCCGTCCGTCTGAGGATGATATGCGGTGCTCAGACACAATTGAGTCCCCACTGCTTCTTGCAAACTTCTCCAGAACTCGCTAGTGAAGATAGGATCTCGATCACTTACAATGCTAGAGGGTACCCCATGCAATCGAACTATCTCTCGAAGATATACTGAAGCTAGCCATGGAGCAGTCCTCTTACTCTTCACAGGTATAAAATGGGCGCTCTTAGTAAGTCTATCTACCACCACCCAAATTCCTGTATTACCCTTCCTCGATCTGGGTAACCCGTCAATAAAATCCATCGAGACGCTATCCCACTTCCATTGCGGAACCTCCAATGGGTGAAGCAACCCACCTGGCTTCCTTTGCTCCGCCTTCACCTGCTGACATACCAAGCATCGAGCTACATATTCGGCCACATCTTTCTTCATACCGGCCCAGAAGAAAACCCTCTTCATATCTTGGTACATCTTGTCCCCACCGAGATGAATGGTCATCCTAGAACGGTGTGCATCATCAAGAATAACCTTCCTCAACCCTTCATCTAGCGGTACACAAAGTCTACCGTCCCTACGCAAGTACCCCCTATCGTCTAGGGTGTACCTACTCAAATGGCTGGACGACTCCCCCCTTATGAGCTTCTCTATCAACTCAACCAACTGCGGGTCGTCCCTCTGGGCCTCCCCAATCCGCCCCAGAAGAGTAGGTCTAACTTCCAAAGAAGCTAGCAAACCGGGTACATAGTCAATGGAAGGTCTGAAATCAAACATCGAGATAAATTCCAAGCTTTGTCGTTCCACGAACAATGAACTCAAGGACAACCTCTTCCTGCTCAAGGCGTCCGCCACCACGTTACCCTTGCCAGGGGTATACGCTATCTCGAAATCATAAGATGCTAAGAACTCCATCCACCTTTGCTGTCTTAAGTTTAAATCTTTCTGAGAGAATAAGTACTTCAATGATTTATGGTCAGTGAACAACTCAAATCTCTCACCAAGAAGATAATGGCGCCAAATCTTAAGCGCAAAAACAATAGCGGCCAGCTCGAGATCATGGGTAGGGTAATTTTTCTCATGTGCCCTCAACTGCCTTCCACCATAGGCTATTACCCTTCCCTCTTGCATTAAGACTGCGCCAAGTTCTGTCCCACAGGCATCGGTATAGACAACAAATGGCTTGCTCCCATCTGGCAACACTAAAAGTGGAGCAGTGGTTAAAGCTCTCTTTAACCGTCGGAACGCATCATCACAATCTACGTCCCATGTGAAAACAAGATTCTTCTTTGTTAAGCGGGTTAATGGGGCTGATATCTTCGCGAAGTCTTTGATAAACTTCCTATAATAACCCGCCAACCCCAAGAAACTTCTTACTTCGGTAGCATTCTTCGGAACCTTCCAATCCTGAATTGATACTACCTTCGCGGTATCCACAGCTATCCCTTCCTTGGAGACCACATGCCCCAAGAACCGCACTTCCCTCCTCCAGAAGTGACATTTAGAGAATTTAGCCTTAAGGCTATGTGCTCGAAGAGTCTTCAATACTTCCCCAAGATGTAGGGCATGCTCTTCTTCACTCTTAGAAAATACTAAGATATCATCCACAAAGACCACCACAAATTTATTAAGGAACTCCCTGAACACCCTACTCATCAAATCAACAAAGTATGCAGGGGCGTTCGTCAACCCAAATGGCATCACCAGCCACTCATAGAAACCATCCGGAGTCCTAAAGGCAGTCTTGTCTATGCTATCCTCAGCCACCCTCAACTGATGAAACCCCGTGGCTAAGTCCAACTGAGAAAATACTGAAGCGCCAACCAACTGATCGAAAAGATCATCAATCCTCGGCAATGGGTGTCTATTCTTCTTTGTGAGCTTGTTGAGTTCTCTATAGTCTACACAAAGTCTGAGGGACCCATCCGCCTTTGTAGCAAATACTACTGGAGCACCCCACTCCGATATGCTCCGTCTTATGAACCCCTTCTCAAGCAACTCCCCTACTTGCTTATGGAGTTCCCTCCTCTCACGAGGAGCCATGTGGCGCACTGGTAAAGATACCGGTTTAGCATTATCCACCAAATATATTCGTAAGTCAATCTCCCGCTTCGGAGGTAAGCCCTTCACCTCCTCGAACACATCCGGATATTCCCGGACCACTCTAACAGATTGCAAACTTTCGACCGAAGCGTCAAGCGATTCAAGATAACTTAGCATAACAGAGTCCCTGGGGTTACAAGAAATCTCGAGAGTGTTACCCAAGCGGGTCATGAGCCTAACAACTCTCCTTTCGCAATCAAGAACGGCACCATTACTGGATAACCAGTCCATGCCCAAAATCAACCCATAGCCCGTGAAGCCCAACACAAAAGCATCACATCTAAACTCAATGCTAAGTATAGAAATCTTCAAACCCAAACATATCATGGACAAATAAGTGGAGCCCCCAATTGGGTTTGAAACAACCAAGGGATCATCTACCAGACTGGTGTCTAGGTGCAGTGACTCAACTAATGATGATGAGATAAACGAATGTGATGCGCCTGAATCAAACAATGTACGGACAGGATGATCAAATAGAAAAACCAGACTTTCAACGGAAATAGTTCTACCTCTCTCCTGAATCGGTGGAACCGCGAGAGCCTGTACTTGCCCCCTAGCCTGACTCGGTGCCATAAGAGCTTGCACCTGTCCTCCTGAGGTAGATCCCGTCCTTTGCCCTTTCTTAGGGAAATCCTTCACTAAATGCCCTGCCTCGCCACAGTGGAAGCAGCCAGTCTTCTTCTTCTTGCGACAATCCTTGCTTAGGTGGCCAGGTGTCCCACAATTGAAACACTTCTTCTTCTTGCCCTTGCCACCGTTGCCTTTCCCACCTTTGCTTTGTTGTTGTTGAGGCCTCTTTTGATCTCCCTTCTTCTCGGGTGCCTTATTAGCATTAGGACCTTTCTCTTCCTCAAACATGAGTGCCATGTCAACTAGCTTCTCAAAGGTGGCCCCCATAGGGATGTGAGTCATAGCCAACCCATGCATCGGTTCATTTAAGCCTTTCACGAACCTCAAAGCCTTCTTTTCCGGTGTATTCACCATGTCTAGGCCAAACCTTGCCAATTGATTAAACTTGTTAACATATTCCTTCACCGAAAGATTTCCTTGCTTTAGAGTCAAGAATCTTTCCATATACAAGTTTTCCTCCGCCCTTGAGAGAAACTTTGCCACAAATCTTTGCTTAAAATCCGCCCAAGAGTCAACGGGGCGTTCTCCATTAGTAACCTCCCACCAGAATGAGGCCTCTCCCTTCATTAACCAAGCAGCCAACTTGACTTTCTTCCCTTCTTCCATCTCAAAAATATCTATCAACTCTTCTACCTCCTTAAGCCAATCTCTAGCCTCCACAAAGGTTTCAGATCCTTGAAAAGGTTTCCCTCCCATAGCTTTAAATTCCTTGCAAGTCTTAGCAAAAGTATCTGTACGAGGAGGAGGGGGAGGAGGAAGATCGGGTGCTACGGTTGGTGGAGGAATATTCGCTGGACCCGCAGTGGTGGCCCTAGCCTCCATCAATCTCCTATACCATACTGGTACCGTCACACCCTCCGGAAAATTAATATTCTCGGCCATGCTGAAACGAAAAAGGAAAGATTCAAAACGGAGAATTCGAAGGATATAGATATGGCTATTGGGGATTATGCTTTTCTTTCAAAAACTTTTCTCTTTAAAGACATGTTTTTGAAAATATCTTTTCAAAAATGTTTTAGAAAAATAGTTTTCTAAAAATTTTATCTATTCCGGTAACCTTTGCTCTGATACCACGTGTAACACCCCACACCCGCTAGGGTTACTCACTAAGGGAACGCCATAGCATCGGTGGAGTATTTTAGTGAATATAGAACAGAAAAACTACAACAAGACAGATATAAATAGTACTTGAAATTTTAAAACATCATCTCATAACAGCGGAAACTAAACATGTCTGGTTACATCATAAAACCACGGTAAAAGTCAAGTACAATATCCATCAAAATAAAGAAGTACATAATCCCACTCTCTCATACAATAGCCAGAACAAAAGAAAAGATAACTGGATAACTGGAGCTTTACATCTACTCAAGCTCCTCAAGACTGGAACAGCAATCCGATCAAGCTCTACTACTGCTAGGATCCACCGTAGGACCTGAGGGTTGGGAAAAAGATAGAAACAACGGGGTCAGACATAAGTCTGAGTGAGTCCTATAACTTTAACAATACAATCATTAAAGTAACCAGAGAAGACATAAACTTGACCTACGGTAATATCTGGGGATGAATGGCTACACTAAGCAGCTTGGTAGACTTAGAATAAACTAAGATAACCGTCAGGACGCATCTACCCACCCAAGGATAATTACTAAATGCACCACACCAGTCATTCCTACTTAAAGGTTGATCCCTTCCAAGAACTTAGAAAATTTCCCCAGTAGTTTCATGTACCCCTAGCCCACTTCATAGGTGCCGTCTGCCCCTATCTCCACTAGGTGTACCCAGTAATTCTTACCCAGTAGTTTCGTGTACCCCTACATAGGTGCCGTCTGCCCCCATCTTCCTTAGGGGTACCCACTACTCCCCATCGATTGGCTTCCTACCGTAGATACCCGTGCTGGTCCCACAGTGGGGTGTATCACTCCCCTAAAGTGGCTACCCAATACTAACGGTGCACGGCTTTATATCTACACGATGCAACAACGGCTTATCTACCAGCCCGGGCCCACACACGCATATGAAGCCCGTTGGACTTGCGTTGCCACCGCTAACCCGTTTTGGCCTCTTATAATCAAGCCCAATATGCGTGTCCCGTCACTCGACATGGGTCGAGCCCACAAAGATACGTTTGGGATATTGGTTGAAATGGGCCCCCACAAGCTACCCACTTAAGCTTGTCAAATATCTAGTGTATCCCACTTAACCCTTTAATCATGTTTAATTACATGTTTCCACTTGGTTAAGTATTCTAATCGTATTTTCTATTGCCACCCAAGGCAACCCACTAGATTCCACATGCCACCCAAGGCAATCACAAAATTTCCTCATGCCACCCAAGGCACCCACTTAACCCCTCATGTCCCACTACATGCTATTATGGTTAAGTGTTTCTTAATTAATTAAGACCGTGATCTCCCATAAAGACCTCCCACATTAGACTGGCTGTTATGACCGCCTGGTTAAGCCGGTAGAATCCGGGCAGTCTTACGTCATAACAGAGTCTAACCTCGTGTCTTTACCTTAATCACGTATTTAATTTATGGCTAAGACCTCACACATTGGCTGACATTTGTAGCAACTGGTTAAGCCGGTCGGGTCCGGGCAGTTTTACACTACAAATGAGTCCAACCTCGTGTCTTAGTCGATTAATTACACCTAATTAATCACCCCCATATTAATTATCCCTAATTAATATCAAGTTTTCCATAACATGGGTAGACCTAACTCAATAGGTAAATTCCCATGGGGTAGACCTAACTCAATAGGTAAATTCCCACTTATGGTAATTTATTTTTATGGTATGCTTAATCATACCCAATCATTGATTTATTAACATATTTACCACCCCATCGTTCCCCACGTAAATCGTTCTCATTTCATGACATAACAAAAGGGGAAGATCATTACAAATATCATGGGTTTAACATACAACTTTGTCATGGGTTAAGAGGATGTCAACTTGCATATATGAGCATATATTAACCCAACTACATATAAACCCAAACTTGCATATTATCATACACATGATTTGCATAACATGTTGCATATGAGCTTGCATATTAACATACACCTATCTTGCATAACATGTTGAACTTGCATATAGGCATTCTCATACTTGCATAACATGTTAAACATGCATTTAAGCATACACATAACTTGCATAAGTATTCACATACTTGCATAAGCATCCACATACTTGCATAAGCATTTACATACTTGCATAAACATGCATAACTTGCATATCATGTCATTTGAGCATATACATATCTTGCATAAACATTCATATACTCGCATAAGCATGCATAACTTGCATATCACATAAATCTTGCATTTCAACATATACATGACTTGCATAAGCATCCATACACTTGCATAAGCATGCATAACTTGCATATCACTTTCAACTTGCATTTAAACATATACTTAACTTGCATATCTCACTTTGCTAAACATGCATAAATCCACTTATTAAACATGCATATATCAACTTGTTAAACATGCATAAATCAACTTATTAAGCATGCATAAACCAACTTATCAAATATGCATAAACATAGAACAACATAGAGTAACATATCATTATACATGATTCATACTCACTAATCCGCATTTAAGACCATAAGTCTCATTACACCCAATCTACTTACTTTAACAATTGATGTTAAAGTGATAGAAACTCACCAAACTTAAGATTAGCAACCTTATGAAGTAGAATTAGTTGCAAACTATGAAGATAATGATGATTAGAGATTGATTAGAGAGGGATTAGCTTGCAACTTTCTTTATGAACTAGTGGAGGCCATGCTCAAATTTCAATTTGCCATAGTTTAGTTACAAGACTTAATTATGAATGAATTAGGGTAGGGTTATGGTCTTATTTATAGGATTAGGTGAGTGTTTTAGGCCCTTAGATTAACCCTAGATTAGATTAGGACCCTTAGATTTAGGAAATCTCTAGAACCAGCCCTCCTAGCCAGCCTGAAACCCAACCTGGTGCAACCTGATGCACCCAGGTTCAAAGAACGGCGCCACCCTGTCGACAGGCAAGTCGACAGGCATGTCGACACCCCTGTCGACAGGCCTGTCGACAGCCCTGTCGACATGGGTTGGGCGGGAAGCTTCCCGCCTGACCCCTCCTGGCCCATTCTCAATCTGAATATTTTAAATTTTTAAATCTATTTTAGTTTTGAATTTTCCGCAAACTTCATTGGGCCATAACTGGGCCATACGGACTCCGATTTTCGAAAACTCGGACTCTATTTCGCGTATTTTTCCGAGACGAACGTAATGACGCAGCCCGTTTCCCCCAATTCCCACATCTGAGATTATTTATTCTGTAATTAGTGAATTTTAGTATTAGCTAAAATTCGGGGTGTTACACCCATCGTACTCAACATCACCTCTATCAATGCTTGAAACCTTCCCTGTTGAAGTCGAACACTCCACTCGACACTTAGACTGTCGAACGCCCCTTTCCGATGCTTGAACAAACATCTCGATCCCCTCTTTTTCTTTATACCAGCGTTTCCCTCTACATCACCTATGACTAACCGCGACACCCACTCTGACTCCTAGTTTCGAACCCAAACGCCCTTAATCGAGGCTAACCGAAAACCAGAACTGGTGCTCGAGATTGTCGAGTATTCCTGAAAACTACTACGTGCGTTCTGTCGAACAAAATGAGGGCTCGAAAAGGTTGGATTTTGGACATTGATGAGGCCAATTCGATCGTGGATTTTGTGGAGGATTTTAGGGGAAATGTTTTTTGATTTTATTTCAGAAGGGGGCACTCGTGATTATATAAAGGAAGGGAGTGACATTTGTTTGAACAGCGAGGCCAAATCTTTGGAAGAGGAGACGTGCCATTTCTTTGCTTCATTGGTTTAATTAGTGGTGAGGAGAGGAACACCTACTATTTTAATTTTGGTTAAGAAATGAACTACTCGGCCTGTTTGATTTTGCCTTAATGTTTTGTTTTTGCCCACAAAATTCTGATATTTTATTTTATTCTTAATCATTGTCCTTTAAATTAAAACACTCCTTGACTTCGAACTCCTTTCTGAACCAAACAACTATCCTTCCTAGGGTTAAACCACCATTCTGAATTCACCGGGACATGTTTCAAACCCCCATTCGATCATCTGGAGATGATATTGATTAAAACTGATATAAATTTAAATTTCAAACTATTTATTCTCCTTGAAGATACATAAATATTATTGCCGTTAATATTTCATATTAATTATTTGAACTGTTTTCAACTCAGTGTTTGACTTCGAATTCAGTTATTCGCTAATTCCTTAATTTGATAATTAAATATATACGATATTAAATCGAAATTGATTATCAAATCGATAACTCTAATATAAAAATTTCCATTTATATTATCCACCCAATATTTAAATCTGTATTAAATAGTTAAAATTAACCCATCAGAATGCGGGTCATTACACAATCCAATCAAACTCCACTAGAGTTAGTCCCACCCTGAACACCTGGGGGGGAAGATGGATAACAGAGGGGGTCAGACATAAAGTCTGGCGAGTACGATAAATTTAACAAAACAAATATCAAAATAACTAGGCTAAGGCATAAGTTGGAAAATAAGGAAATGAGATGAACAAAGATAACGTTAAAGGCACGCCTAATTACTAAAGAATAATTACTACACTACACCACACTAGTCACCCTAAAGATTGATCCCACTCACTGAACTTAGAAATCATATTAATAACTTTGTGTACCCCTAGCTGACTACATAGGTGTCGCCTGCCCCTATCTCCGGTAGGTGTACCCCACTACCCACATACGAACAGCTCCCTAACTCGTAGATACCCGTGCTGGCCCCATAATGGGGTGTATCATTCCCCAAAGTAGCAACCCGATACAACTTGACGATGCACGGCTAATACCTACACGATGCAACAACGTCTTACCTACCAGCCCGGGTCCACTCACGCACATGAACCCGTTGGAATTGCGTTGCCACCACTAACCCGTTTTGGCCTCTTATAGTCAAGCCCAGTATGCGTGTCCCGTCCTCGACTTGGGTCGAGCCCACAAAGATACGTATGGGTTATTGGTTGAAATGGGCCCTATTACTTACCACAAGCTATCCACCTAAGCTTGTCCCCACTAGTACATCCCATTTAACCCTTCTTCTTAGTCATGTTCATTTAAATGTTCATTTTGGTTAAGTATTACTAATAGTATTTCCATATGCCACCCAAGGCACCCACTTAACCCCCATGTCCCACTTCACATGTTTACTTTGGTTAAGTGTTACTTAGTTTATTACTACCGCAACCCTGTTGGACCTCTAAAATTAGGCCGTCCTTTTGTGCTTGCTGGATTCGTTGATCGGGTCCGGGCAGTCTTACACCACAAAATGGGCCAAACCTCGTGTCCATACAGTTGTCACGCATTTAATTTGGGCCTAGGACCTCTCACATTGGGCTACCGTTTGTGGCTACTGGATTTGCCGGGCGGGTCTGGGCAGTTTTACGCCACAAATGAGTCCAATCTCGTATCCTAAGCATTGATTATCACTTATAATCTTTTACCCCAGTTTTAATAATTTCCCTATTCAAATTATTAATTAATTCCAAATTTAATGATGTCCATAATTGATCAATTATGTCCATCCATTTATGGTATGCAAAATCATACCAATTTTACCACAATTTTATTAAATGCCACTAAAGGCATTTATGCCAAATTAAATCTTTTCATAATTTCCCCTTAACCCACGTCATACGTTCGTTCGCTTAACGTAAAATATATGTTAGACTCAAATAGTCTAACTCATAAAATAAAGGGAAGACATCACAACATATATGACTAAAAATAGATCTAATCATAATTAAGGGGGAACTTGCATGTGTGAATGATGTTCTACATCTAAACTTGCATAGGCCAAAGTTACAACTTGCATAAAACTACATAAGTCATAGATCTACATTTAAAGGGTAAACTTGTTTAGGTAATGGTCACAACCTACACCACATGATTCATAACCCAAACTCATATTTTATTATAATCTTGCATATGTGATTTATGCAACATAACAATGGTAAGCTCATATCTAAACATATAACTAGCATGTAAAACTCACGCATGTCATAGCCTAACCTTTAGATCAAAAGTAGATGTCATGAAACATGTAAGATTATACATAATCTTTACTAATCAATCTAAACTTGCATATATACATGTGATTTATCATGTGAATCAATATAGCCTAAATAATATATAATCAACATAATGATTTGATTAAACAAACGCTAATTACAACATGTATGATAACTTTACAACATGTATGATAACATCACACCATAGTATAGAATTTGCATCATCACAACATAGCATAGAATTTACAACATATATGATAACTTCGAAATTTTACAACATATAGTCAATAACTCACATCATACCCAAATAGTCCACATCATAACATAATCTAATTAAGTTACTAATTATTTTATTAAATTCAGCGTACTCACAATGATAAAAGAGTCTTACTTTCTGACCTCTGATTTCTAAAACTGATTTAGCTTTCCCTTGTAGTAGATTCGTTGTTAGAGTTGATTAGAAGTGAATTAGATTAGCTATCTTTCTCTTTAATTGGCGGCGGCTATTCTGAGTTCCATGGCGACGGCATTATGGAGGCTATTCTAATTTTTATTTGATTTTAGAGTGAGGGTCTACCCAAGTATATATAGGATTTAGGATTAGTTTAAACCGTCAAATCAACTCAGAATTAACCCTAGCCGTTCAGATCAGGTCAAAACCCTAATGAGTCAGCATACAGTCATAAACAGGTCAGCAAACAGATCAGGTCGAGGGAGGCAGGTCGACCCCCAAGTCGACACTATAGTCGACCTGGTTGGGGCAGGTCGACACTATAGTCGACCCCAGTGTCGACCTGGCCCTGGCGGGAATTTTCCCGCATGGCCTGTTTGACTACAAATAAATTAATTTTTCGAAATCTGTTTTGAATTTTCTGAAACTTCCGATGGCCATATCTCCTTCATACGAAGTCCAAATCACGCAAACTCGGACTCTATCTCAACCAGAATTCCGAGACGAACACAATGGCACAACCCATTTCCCTTAATTCTCACATCTGAGATTAGTTATTATTTAATTTGTTAATATTAATATTATTAGAAATTCGGGGTGTTACAGATACCAACCTGGTTTAGAAGGTATCCGGAGGCTAGGGTCGCTGCCGCAGGCCCAACAGATGCTCCTCCTCGCCCATCTGCTCCCGCTCCTCCTCCTCTTCCTCCGCCGGGGATTGCTTTTTCCAAGACATTTAGAGATTTCCGAGCTATGGGCGGGAAGGACTTTTATGGGACTGAATCTTTCGTGGAAGCAAGAAAACGGCTCAAGGAAACAGAAGATTTGTTCGTCATCTTCGAAGTGGACGATAGGCGGAAAATACAATTGGTCGTGTGGTTACTTAAGGACGAAGCTTCTTATTGGTGCGAGGTTACTAATGCTGAGAGACCGGCTGAGACTTGGGAGGACTTCAGAATGAGGTTTGAAATGAAGTTCCTCTCGCAAGCTGAACAAAGCCTACAGGTGGAAAAGTTCTTAGCGCTCAAACAGCGAAGCCTGTCGGTTAAGGAATATGTCAATAAGTTTAACCATCTGGCTAGATTCGGGCTAGACTTGGTCAATACTCCACATAAGAAGGCTCTCTGTTTCGCTAAAGGGTTGAATGAGCCACTGCAAGGCCTAGCTATGTCCCATGTACCTATGGGCACTACCTACGAGAAGTTGGTGGACATGGCACTGTTACATGAGGAAAGCAAAGATGGGAAGAAGGAGGCGAAAAAGGAAGAAACTCTAGACAAAGACGTGGAGGGACCGTAGACGGAGAAGACGGATTCCAAGAAGGGCGGGGAGAATAACAAACCCCGTTACAAGAGGAAGTGTAATTTTTGTGGCATACCGGGACATCTTATTAAGGACTGCAGAAAGAAGAAAAGGGAGATGGATGGTTGTTTATAATGCAGCGAGACTAGACACATGGCTAAAGACTGCCCAAAGAAGCAAGGTAGAAATATTTCTGTTGAGAGTTTAGTTTATCTTTCTGATCCTCCTTTATCTCTTTTTCCATAAGTTTATGCATGTTAGTATCTATCCTTTAAGTGTATCTCCTCAGTTCTATCCTTAGTTAGAAACCAACGGATGTAAACATGTATTTGAGACATGTTATGATTAATGGTTGCAAGTGGTTGCAAGTGTTTGCTAGTGGTTGCTCGTGGATGCATACACACACATTAGTTACTAGATCGGCTCAGTCACTTTCATATTACATATGCATATATGTGTTTATATATGAATTGAAACTTGATGTGTAATCATATGGATGTTGCATTTGTATGAATGATTGTGCACTCACGTAGAAGTTATAAAATATGGTTTGGAATGATTGCATACATAATGGACTCATGGCACTGACATAATTTGCATTAAGGAGGTCCACTGAATTAGTAGACTGCCTGATTTTGCATTGGAAAAGGGCATGTACACACACTATGCTTATGATCATGAAAGCATTAGAAATATTTTAAGGACAATGAATTCCTGTGTTTGATGATTGAGCAAATGGACGATTGGATGTTAGGATACATTCTCCTTAACTTAGAGATTTCGGGGACGAAATCCTTTAAGGAGGGGAGAATGTAACACCCCGTATTTTCTACGGACACTAAATTGCTTAATTAAAGTACACTTAATTTTTAGAGCAGAATTAAAGGAAACGGGTTATTCCATTGCGTTCGTCTCGGAATTCTACTTGGGATTGAGTCCGAGTTTGCGTAAATCGAACTCCGTATGAAGAAATTATGGCCTTCAGAAGTTTCAGCTCAGATTAAAAAATAGCTCAGATTCAAAATTCGAATTCAAACAGCGAAGCGGGCTGGGCGGGAAATTTCCCGCCCAGGACCCAGGTCGACCAGGGGGTCGACCGGGGGGTCGACCTAGGGGGCAGGTCGACCAGGGGGTCGATTTGTGGGTCGACCTATGTGTCGACCTGGTCCCTGATTCGTCCAGATCTGGACTATTTTGTCCAGTTTCGATTTTTAGACTTTTAGGGCTTGTGTGGCATTTCTGGTTGGCTACTTCTGATATGAATAGTCCGGATTACTCCTAGATTGATCTAACGGCTTGTATTAAATTAAACTTCTATAAAAACACTCCAAACCTCAACCCTAGAACTCATAACCTTGTAGTCGTCATGTTGTCCATGGCCAACCTAGAGTAGCCTCCAGTCTTCTCTATTTTAGAACACCTTCTCTTAACTTAATAACTAAATAAAATTAGAGAATTCTTCGTCTACATCAAAGGATAGCTTTTCAGTTTTAGAATTCAAATCTCAGAATTCAAGAATCTACTTTTGTTTGTAAGTTTAGTTATTACTTAGATTTGAACCCCTATTTCCTTCTGAAATCATGGCTTGAATAAGTTGAATCTAGAATGATGCTTATATATAAGATAAATAAAACTGATTCTTATTTATCTTAAATTACCATTACGGTTGATTATTCCCATAAGACTGTGGTGATGAACATACTATGTTGTATGATAATAGTGATGCTAATTCATGTCTATTTCTTGTGAAAGTTTGTCATATATGCCTTTGAACTATTGCGGTTTATTGAACCTATCATATTGTGTAGAACTTGGTAGATGAACCTATTATATAGTATAGGAATTTTGGAATGATAAACTATCATGTTATATGCATGTTTGGTGATTCTATCACATTACGTCACATGCAAGTTTTTAGGCGAAATAACGTTCACATATGCCTACATGTTTAGATCTATAACCTTATATGTTTAGATCCTCAATCTTATATGTCTAGATATTTATTAATTAGATCCAATTCAATGCAAGTTCACCCTTACATGCCAAGTTTAATTTGTATAGTTCCATGTAAATTCATATGCTTATGATTCATGTTAATTGGATCTAGAAATGCAAGTTTATTATCCTATACCAAATCTATATGCCACATGTTTCTCTATGCTACTGGAATATTTCATGTTCTTTGCTTTTCCCTTTTGTGTTTATGAGTTGGGCCTATTTATGAGCCCAACATTCTATGTAAACTTTGCGAACGTATAACGGGCGTATCGTTAGGAGAATATGGAATTTACATGGCATAGATCGCTTCATAATCTTGTAGCATGATAATGGTATATTTAGTATACCATTAATTTTGAGCATGATTTTAATAGTAATTAGGACGCAAATTAAATTAGGATTAATTTACATATGGAATTGGACATAAATGATAATATGTAAATTAATAGAAAAGACGAATATGCCTAACCCGAGGTTAGACTGAGTTGTGGTGTAAGACTGCCCGGAACCGGCCGGCATACAGGCAACCACAACAACAGGTCTAATGTGGAAGATTAGTGCATGATGCCCAAGAAAACCCCGAGGTTAGATTGAGTTGTGGTATAAAGCTGCCCGGAACCGCCCAACACATCCAGTTACCGCAACAACACATATCTAATGTGAGAGGTTGGCGCATTAATAACTAATTAATGCTAATAAACAAGAATGGTAGGGTTAAGTTAATTAAGGAACACTTAACCAATATGACAAGATGAATGAGAGGGTTAGGTTAATAAGGAACACTTAACCAACATGACATAACGAGCGGATGGGTTAGGTTAATCAGGAACACGAAACAACATGACATGACAAGTGGATAGGCTAAGTCAACTTGATTGGACAACACTTAGCCAAAATTACATGAACAAAGCGGATAGGTTAAGTACATCTTGTGTAGGTGGGTAATATTAGCATATATAGGCCCACAAACTTAACCATTGAATAAACATGCTTGAATCGATAGGAGGGTTAAGTATATCTCATGTAGGTGGGTAATATTGTAAATATAGGCCCACAAACTTAACCTCTAGGAAACCCTAGTAACGGGGACCCATTTCAGAAGTAACCCACATGGATGTATCAAAGGTACCCTGAAACTAGGCAGGGTGGGGCACGATTACCGGGCTGATTATAAGCAGTCAAAATAGCGGCAGGAGGGGTACGTCAGTGTAGGTTCCGACGGTTTACGATTGTGCACTTACTCCGGAGTGGGAAAAAGCAGGCACTGGGTACTAGTAGTTTTACACTGTGCACCTTGAATCACGTTGGGTCGCTATCATAAGGCTTGATACACCTTATGGTGGGGCGAGCACAGGGTATCTACACGCAAGGGAGGGCCATATGACACAAATAAGGAATGCATGCGAGTAGGAGCCGATCGATTAAGGGATCGCATTGCTATGAACACACGAGACCGTTGAAACAATGATTAGTAGGCGCAGAGAATACAGTAATGGGTGCGATAACATGTTCGACCTATCTTGTCTTATGTTAGGGTATTGTCCTATGTTCAGTTTATTCATGTCATGATTCCTTTCCTTGTTCTTGTTTAAATGCTTGTAATCACTGAACTTACTAGACTTATTGTCTGACCCGTTTTCTTTCACCTTCTTGTCTTCCGTTTCCCCCCCAGGTCCGCAGGGAGGGAATAGCTCAGCTTAGTTGGGACCACTTCTCTTTTCAAAGCTTGACGATAGTTGATGTATCGCGTTGGACTATCTCTTTGTCACTGCTATGGCTATCTCAGGCTTATTTTGGGAATATAACTATTATATTAATGCTTCTTTATTTTTGTTATGCTAGACAGAGTATTTTGATGTTATGGTGTTTTGACTTTTGTTATTATGAACCACTGGTGTCTTGTAATGATTTCATGTATCTTGTACCTATAGTGCTCCACTAAAGTTAAGGCATTCCCTTTGTGAGTGACCTTAACGGACGTGGGGTGTTACAAGTGGTTTCATTGAAAACGGAGGTCGTTTGCAAGATGGCTATTTTTAAGGGCTTCCTTTTAAAGTAATTCATTTTAAATCTCTAAAATCCATTAAAATAGCTAAAATAAAAATTTTAAATTAGTCCCGATTTTCCGGGTTGTTACATATAATGACTTGAGTTGGTATTTAGAGGCACTAAAGACTCATAATCTATATTCTTATGTCGCTATGGATGTTAACTCCTCTACAAAACAGTTTGAGAGAGTTTTCGTTTGTTTTGGAACTTGTATTCTTGGCTTCAAGCATTGTTCACCTTTGATATTTTTAGATGGTACTCATTTGAAGAGGAAGCCAGGTATCTTGATGGGTGCTACAACAAAGAATGGTAACCGATGTATGATTTAGTATTATTATTTTTTGGTGTATTATTATTTATGGTATTAGTTTAAGTGTATGCTATCAGTATTTTTACAAACAGTTTTTTTAGATATCAGTTGACTATAATATATTATATCAGTTTTCCTTCTACCTTTTGGTAGGTAGCACATTCATATGTATTAATGTATTAGTTTGTTCTCTGTATTTTATTAGGTAGCAGTTTTGTATGTGTTACAGTATCAGTTTTAACTAATAGTTTGAAGATATCAGTTTGGTATGATTGTATGCATCAGTTTTTGCTTTACATTATGTAGGTAACAGTTTTGTATGTGTTATGGTATCAATTTAGTATTATATTGTTTTCTGGTAGCATTTTTCTACCTCTGAATGTATCAGTTTTACTTATCAATCATGATTTATGTTTGATTTTGGATTCTGTAATTTGATCGACAGGCTTCTTTCCTCTAGCTATGTCTATAGTTTCAATAGAGAATGTGGACAATTGGAGTTGGTTTTTAACTCATTTGAAGGAAATGCTTAAAGAAGAACGGACTTTGGTTTTTATGTCGATCGACATCAGGGTTTGATTTTTGGTGTTCATGATATTTTTTCAACGTCATTCCATAGTTATTGTTACCTTCACATGGAACAAAATTTGCTTTCCGTCGTTAAGACCAGAAATGCAAATATTTCAATTTTCGAATTGTTTAAGACTTGTTCTAGAGCTTCCAGTGTGTTTGAGTTTGATGCAGCTCACTCGATGTTTTTGGAAATTGGTAAGCCTGCAGTAGTGAAATTTTTGAAAGACAAACGACTTGATAGGTGGGCTGACTTGTTTTTTCGAGGTAAACGGGTATGGGGAGTACAATTCTAATGTCACTGAAAGTTTCAACAGTTGGTTTTTAGACGAGATGGCATTACTTATTATAGCTTGCTTGGATGGAATATGTATCAAAATCCTAGAGCAAATGGCTAAACCGATAGAGGAATGTCGTTTATGAAACACGATTTTATGTCCTACTATGGAAAATTGTTTAAAAGTGTTGGTTGAAGAAGGTTTCGGGTGTGATGTCTTCAAATCTTCATAATTTCTTTTTGAAGTGAAATCACCAATCCTTCATCGTGCTGATCATAAAGACTAGACCTACAGCTTTAATCAATGGAAAATGATGGGTTTTCCTTGTGCTCACGCAATAAAATGCATTAATAAAGTGAAATTAAATGTTTATGATTTTGGTGAACATATGGGTTTTCCTTGTGCTCATGCAATAAAATGCATTAATAAAGTGAAATTAAATGTGTATGATTTTGGTGAACATTATTTCACTGTGCAAGCTTATCGATCTTCATATTCTAATATTGTTAACCCGATACCTACCTATGATAAACCTGTTGTTGATTCAAGTAGTGATGCAGTTACTAGGCCACCAAAGGATAAACGAGGAGCTGGAAGACCATCCCCAAAAAGAAAAGGAGGGTTTGCATATTTCCTGAGCAAACAAAATAGATGCCGAGTGTGCAACCAATATGGACATAACAAGCCCATTGTCAAGCTTCCAATAAAAATTGACTTTTACTATCTGTTTTTAAAGAATAAACGTACTTCTAGGTTTCTGTTTTATAAATATAGATGTACTCGGTAGCAACATTGTGCTTGATGCAGTTGTATGTGCTGGATATTATATATTTTTAATAAAAATTCATCATACCTTATTGTGTTTTAAGGCAATTTTTACATTAATCTCTTGGTTTGATAATATATGTTGTTGTTATGATTACTGATATTATATTTGCATGTTGAGTATCAGTTTTGACCTCCTGTAGGTATTGTTTTAATGTGTTATTTTTTTTGTTTTAGCTGGTTAAAATCATTTGTTGTATCTGCTGGTATTAGCTCTGAGTTATTTTCATGGTTTCAGTTTATAAGTATCAGTTTAACATCTTTCTAGATATTAGTTTTTTTTCTACAGTCAATAAGTAACAGTTTAATATCGTTCTAGATATTGTTTTTATTTCTACAGTAAAAAAGTATCAGTTTTACATCATTTTAGGTACCATTTTTTTCATGCAGTCAATAAGTAGCAGTTTTATATCATATAAGGTATCAGTTTGTCAGAACCTCATCTATGTACGACTGTCATCATATCTATACTGTATAAACTTCTTATCAGTTCAGCAATTTGTTTTGCAAAAACAGATACATTACAGACATTTCATTCATCAACATTTATATAAGCACCATTTCATATATTAATTCAGTCAATACTGAAACGCAAAACATATTAAACTGTTTACACATTAAACTTGAATTCAAAGCATTATTTTCAACCACCCTTTAGCTATATATAATACTGTTCTTCATTCCAGACATTACTTCAGTCATTTAGTCTAAATTTTCGCTCAATACTGTGATAAATCTAACTAAATCCCAGAATTGTCATTATCTGCAACTATTTTTCTCTCATACAATTAATATCTTCTTGTTTCACTTTCAATGGTACTTCAGCTCTGTTGTGTGCAACCATATAGATCATGACGTATGTACGACAGTCAATTTTGCATGAATGGAATATATTGCTCGTTAGTAAACTATATTAACAAATGATTCTGTGTTGCTTGAATGAAGTATATTGATGCTTACAAATCCTGTTGTGCGCATCCAGGTCGATGAATTTCAGTTGGTTAAACCTTCATATCTTCAATACTGTTCTGTATCCATAATTGCTGCAGATTTTTTTCAACTTCATCTCACTGGAAAAATTATAGATTAGTGTCATTTTACACAATTTTAAGGCTTAATATATTTCATTACCAGTTTATAGCAATCTTTCAAATGCAGATTATTTCTTTCATTTGAATTTCTTGGTCTCAAAGAATCATAATAAAACAATTGCATGTTGGGATATAGCAATATTAGTAGTGTCCAGTAGCAGTCACCATGAATTGGAAAGTATATTGCTTCAGTATATTTGTTCAAAGCACATTTTTCTAAGAATGGAATAATCAAATGTTTTATAATCTCATCTATTCCATTACTAATGCCAGTTTACACAAATTATAGTTTTTGTTAGTGCTTAATGTGTAAATCAATCATGTAAACAAATAAGAATGGTTTATTGTAATTTTACTTACTGTCATTATTGTAGACATTGCGTAATTGTTTGGGACTAAATCACATTTTTGGCTAAACCAGTCGACAACCTGGTATATAAATCAAAAACAATAAGTTACACAAATTATATTGACATATTAGATTTTGCTTTACAACATTTTTAAATGTTATTCCATTGGTTTTGTATTTACTAGTTGTTAGATATCAGTTTTTATATTGGTAGCTATCAGTTTTTGTAATCGATAGTTAATATGTATCAGTTTCGAATACTTTATTGTATCACTTTTTCTGCAACAACCAATAGGTAGTAGTTTTGCTTCTCTTAAGGTATCATTTTTATTATTGTATAGTTTCAAACAAAATTCTCAATATCTGAGTATCAATTTTACATCTTTGTAGGTATCAATTTCTTAAGAACTGCAGTAATCTTATTACAGTTACAATTTAGTTTATAAGCTTGTTATGAACTTGAGTATCATATTTAATTAAGTTAATAAACGTGTTTACCTGCCCATCTGTGAGGGTTCCTCTCAGCAAATCTAAAATCGCATCAATTGTGACAGTACATCCTCCCCTTGACACATCGTCATCTCGCCAAGCAATGTGGCTGTTTTTTTAAAAGAAAAAACAAATATTATGTTTTTGTACGTTCTACAAGGGAGAAAAAAATATTAATCTTAATTTTCTTCAGCTTTAGCGACTGACAAAAATTGCCTGACAGTCTTTACCTCATTGTCATTTAAATGACTTGTCACACTTTGGCAGTTTGACAAGTGTAGATCTTTCCAAGAAGGTTCTACTACTTGAATTGGCTCTAGATCATCTATATTTTCTTTTTCTTGCTTTTCATCTTGTTTCATTTGTTTTTTTCCAATTTTTTTGTCATCTTTTGGCACTAATGAAAGTTATAGTTCTTCCTCTTTTCGTACGAATGATTTATCTTTTTTTTTCCTTTTTTGTATTCTTTGATTTCGTGGTTGCTTGTTTAAAATACTAAAAATCATCATTCCTTTTTTTAATTCTGCTTCTTGCCTTCACACTTAAAACATACGATGCTGGTTTGACACTTGATGGTTTCTTGGCTGATTTTTTAATCCTTTGTTTGTATGATTTTTTGTTACTGCTTTCATCGATTTGTACTATTGAAAATTCTTGAGTGTAACGGCTGGAAATTTCCGACTCCTCGAGAGTCGGAAATTCCGAGACGTTAGTGAAAGAATTTAGAAGGTGAGAAAGAAAAGATAGAACTAATAGAATAGAAGAAGAAGAAGAACATTCGAATCATCAGAGTAACACGAATCTCACAGCGGAACGAATAACATATAATATATAACATAACTTTGAAGTAAACGGTTATATATATACAATAGCACTTATCAGAGTACAACACTTACAACACAGCGGAAATAACTATAGCTATAGAATCTTGAAGTCTCCTGCTCCAAGCTCTCCAAGTATATCTGTAAATCCCGACTACTTGACTGCCCGTACAAATTTAGGCACCCAAGAGTTTAGGGAAAACAACAAAGTAAACTCCGGGTCAGTCATGGGACTGGTATGAGTAAAATAGTTTAAAACAGGTATAGGATATCTCATAAGACCACGCCGTGAATACGGAACGGGTTTTTCCCTTATGAGTATCTGAACAACTTTGACAAGCAATATCATTGTGATATTATAATAATGTCTAAGTACAAATAGATATCAATCTAGCAGAAACGCTTGCATCTCACGTTCTACATACATAGTATAAAATCATAAACCGCAGGGCGCTTAACGGAGAATGGATTCCAACAGACAAGGTATGGGAGCACGTTCTGAATAGTGTACTCTAGAGGTGATACACTCAGGGTTCAACAAGAACGTCTTGCAACCCGGCCACACATGACCGCTCACTCATTTAGCTTGAGTGTCGCGAATATATTGCCACCACGGTTATAGGCCATCAAACCGTCATCCGAAGATACAGAATCAAAAAGAAGTATAAATATGGATATTCCCTAGATCGGTGACAATACACCCTGCTTGGGAATGACCCAACTAGCCATGCTGCCTAGCCCAACTTTTGTTACTTCCTGGTGTGAGGCTAGAAGCTACGTCTATCTTCAGAACATATGATCACCATTCACTTTGAATGCCACATCGTCATACCCGCCAAATCACAAATTGACTTATCCAAAAATAACACGGGTATACAACTAAGAGAAACGAATTCCTCCGCCACCAAACGTGAATACGTTTGAACAGATCAACTTACGCGATCTACTGGATATACTCTGTCAGACCTTCTTCCATATACGTTGTCCTGGGACTGGACAAACCGAAGGCACTATTCAGTATATCCATCTTAGTCACTGTTATCTAAGACTTATACAACAGCCCTTGCACTTTTACTCTGTCTTCAATTATCTTTGGCATAAATGGTTCGCAACGCTTATGCCAATACAGAGTGGTTCTTTGGATAATAATCCAACCGGTCTCTCCATATTAACAACGTTAAAATGGTAAAAACTTTGATAGTCTGTGATTTAACTATCAAATGAAAACATGTCGGTATACAAACAACGATCTTATTTCCAAATGGGAATTCGATCGATCAATCATCATATGCTCATATTTCCTTATTTCATATATTTAGAAAACATCTGTTATTAATCATTGGAAAACATTTCCATAGCTTATTTTCACATAACTATTATTTCGCAACTATCAGTCCCTAACTGTAACTAGTATGAGAACAATTCTCTAAGTATCAATTCGGAAGGTCGAAACCAACATCAGATCGTCACTTTGAAAACCGTTCAACTTACCCTCTCCAGTCAGTTTCTGAATTTGCTTAACTCTATTTCTTAAATTCTTATCATGAAAACATTTCATTTTCTATGTTTAGAAAACATATCTGATAACGTTCCCAAAACTCATTTACGGATTTCAAATGAACGTTGTATAAAACATCGTTTCGCTTAATCCATTAATCGCTTATTACTTAACTATATTTCAAATCAACCTTTTCTATCGAACCACAACTATTCCTTTGTCAATTCTGAAGTCAATCAAGTTGGGGTATAATTACCTCTCAGACCTTAATTGAACAACGTCCTTTACTGTGAAATAGATGAAGTTCGTCACTCACTTTTTCCAATCATCTGTTTACGCAAATTCTCGGATTCAGGTTACGAATCTACTTCTTATATGAAAACGTTTGATTATAACTATAACGTTATAATTCCTACTTCTGCAATATCTAACCTAAATTATAACTTTATCTCCTAACTCGAATAATTTAACAGACGCCTAATTTCTAAATCAATAACTAAATCTTGATTTAAACCCTGGAAAGTAAATAGTACTTTCCCGAATTCGCTATAATCGAATTCGACGTATAACTCTCTTTCGAGTAATCTCTATTGGATTAACTCTTCTTCGAATAACCTATATTCGATTATCTCTCTTCGAATAACTCATATTCGAAATCTCTCTCTTCCGAATAAACAATATTCGATCTCTTTCTTTCGAATATGCTATATTCGAAAATCTCCTTTCGATTTACTAATCGATAACTCCTTTCGATCAAACTAAAATCGATAACTCCTTTAACTCTATTCGAATAACTAATATTCGACTAACCCCTTTGGATCGACTCATTTGATTAACTCCTTCGAATAACTAATTCGAATAACTTACCTTCGAATAACCAATATTCAATTTGCTCTAACTCGATTAACTTAATTCTAATCGATTTACTCCATTTCGATTCAACTTAATTCAAATCGATTAACTTAACTCAAATTGATTAACTCCTTTCGAATAACTAAATTCGATTTAACTCTAATTGAATAACTAATATTCAATTAACTCTTACGTGTTTAACTCTATTTGAATAAGTAATTCGAATCACTCTAATGTGTTTAACTCTATTCTAATATCAAATTCGAATAACTCATTTCAAATAACTAAATTCGATTAACTCTTTTAACTTTACTCGAATAACTATATTCGATTAACACCTTCTTTCGAATAACTATATTCGATTAACTCTTCGACTAACTCCTTTGGATTAACTAACTTCGAATAACTCCTTTGGATTAGCTAACTTCGAATAACTCCTTTGGATTAACTAACTTCGAATAACTCCTTTGGATTAACTAACTTCGAATAACTCCTTTGGATTAACTAACTTCGAATAACCAATATTCGATAACTACTCTTCGAATAAATAATATTCGGTAACTCTTCTCAAATGAATAACATTTGATTTCCCCACTCGAATAAACAATATTCGATTAACTCTTTTAACTTTACTCGAATAACTATATTCGATTAACACTTTCTTTCGAATAACTATATTCGATTAACTGAACTAATCCACTTAGTTTAACTTAGTTAATTCACTTTGATTAACTCTAACCGATTTACTTAGTTTAACTCAGCTAATTCACTTTGATTAACCCAACTAATTTACTTCGATTAACCAATTAGTTTAACTTGACTAATTCACTTAGTTTGACGCAACTAATTCACTTTGACTTACAAATTAGTTTAACTTAGCTAAGTCACTTAGTTTGACGCAACTAATTCACTTTGATTTACCAATTAGTTTAACTTAACTAATTCACTTTGATTAACCGCTTAGTTTATCTTAACTAATTTACTTTGGTTAACTTAACCAATTACTTTGATTAACTCGACTAACTTGCTTTGGTTAACCTAAAAAATTACTTTGTTTAACTCTATTCGAATAACTAATTCGAATCACTCTAATGTGTTTAACTCTATTCAAATATCTAATTCGAATAACTCATTTAGAATAACTAAATTCGATTAACTCCTTTTATTAACGTGTATTCATTTCAAAAGATTTCCTTTTTACAACGTTTATCCATTGATAAAGATTTACTTTTTATAACGTTTATCCATTTATAAAGATTTACTTCTAGTAATGGTTCTTCACTTTATAAATGTCCTTTTAATAACGTTTCTACTTCTCTATATAAGTCCAGACTTATATATATTCCATTTATCAACGATAAATAATTTATTTAATTTATAAAACATTATTTATAAATTAATCTACTTCAATTTATCTGTTTAAAACAGATTTCCTATTTAATATCTCATTTAAATCCATATCGCGTTATACCGTGTGCGAAGCACGTGTTTAAATCTATCCTTGTATAATTCTATTTATTTTCCGAACAAGTGTTCCTTTATTTATTCCCTAAATAAATATTCCTTTTTTTCATTTATTTATAATCTAAATAAATGTTCCTTTATTTATTTCCCAAACAAATAAATGGTTTCATTTTATAAAATCCTATCGATTTTATAAATAAGATTTATTTTCAATATAAACATTGAAAATTCCCTTTTTACATTCTAGTATCACCTACGGTGTTTAACGTGTCGTATAACAATGATCGGTATCATTCAAACATATGAAATCAATAACAGATTTCATAACACATCATATATCACAATATATGAAAAACGGTAAAATAAATGTTGAGGAATCCAGTCGGATTCCTCCAACCTGTTTCCCTGCATCCACAGATGTTAGACAATATACATAACATCACTTTCAGTTCCATATGATATATTCTGTTAAACAGAATCACTATAGAAATTTAACTAACTGACTAGCAGTTAAATCAAACAATCAACACACAGTTAAACAGTCAAACAGATAATATTTTAATAGTTCTAAGAATACAACGTGAAAATAAAACTGTTTAGAGTTTGTGAGATTTACTCACATTTGCAGTTCATCGTTAAAGAACGATAAACTGTCGTTTTGATTTGAATCAAACAGTTTATTTCGCCATAATTTCCAACGAGCCCAGATCCACTCCCGGTCAGTGTCATCGTGTTGTTCCCGTCCATACGATCCCAACGGATCTTGTTTTGCTGATTTCCGATAACGTATGTTAAAGTTATTAAAACTAAAAGTTAATACATATTAAAATAAAACAAACTTGAATTTATTCTATGCATTTGGGCCTCACCCATCTTCAATTAACGTTGGCCCATTCATTTTCAAATACCCGTTCAGAACAGATAGCCCAACCCGCAAGGCAACTCTTCCTTTCCCGATTCAAATAAAACACGTTGCTAATACTCCATTCGTCATTACCGAAAACTTGTGCTACCAAAAACTTGTGCTCCTTCTGGTTTGTATCAACGTCCCCTTTTTCCCTTATTACCGTGCTTTATTGCTTTAACCCAAAAATAAAATCTGAATTCAACCACACATGTTTACTTCATATTAACGTAACTAATTATGTTCTAATTCCCTTCTCTTCCTATAACAAAACTGTACCTCTGTGCGTTACTCCCTTCCAAAGTTCCAAAGTCGATCCTATCTTCCTTTGTAACCTTAGCTATTCTTGAATGCACCATACCCGCACCGTTCAACTTTATGCTCTTCCCTTTCTCAGACAGTCGACCACCCTCCTGCTTCTCACAAAAAAATCACACTGCTTACTCCTTAAATGTTTCACCGCAAGCTCCCAGTATTTTCCACCATTTCTGATTCCAGTAGAACCGCTACTTCTAAGCTGCACCCTTCATGAGTACACAAACGAACTCCACTTCCCTCATTTTCATGGTTCTTCACCAAACCATCACCATATAACGTACCCATCTCTGCTCCATTATCAGGCAACCGTGCCCATCCTCTCCTCTCTTGTCTTCACGCCTTTCAATGCAACCATCTCCATTGAAAACCCCTCCAATCTTCTCATGCCTGGTTCCAGGAAAGGCACGACAGGAATTTTTGAAGTTGTTTTTATTAAACTGTAAGTATATAAGTGGCGGCGGAATTTTGATGTTTGTTGTTGACCAAGAAAGCTTTTCAGTTAGGGTTATAAGGATAGGTATTTGTAGGGATTTTCTTTGGTTGGTTTGATTATCTGAGGATGAGGTCTTTCGACGTTCACGGTTTTGCTGAGGAGAAATGAAATGAATGATGGCTCACTTTTGACAGCAAAGGAGATTTTAGAAGGCCACGTTTGTTGTTTTAGGGCCAAAGAAAATGGTGGTTGGGAAAGATGAAGCGTGGACCTCTAATTTGGGTTATAACCTTTGGTTAAAATTATCATATAGGCTTAGATATTGTATATCCATTTTCGTAAATTCCATTCATATACAACTCCTACAGACAGAGTTGATCATACCATTGTGATGACCAACGTACCACGATCCCAAAGATATAATAATACCGGTAGATTGGCTTATTTTGTGAAAACCCAAAATGTTGATTACAGGGTGCCAAATACCCCAAATAAAAAGTTGACTATTTAAATAATTAAAAATTATCATAAAATTCTAAAAATTAATTTATCACTACGCCCCAAAAGAACCTTGTCTAAATTCAAACCCGATCTCTAGTTATATTGAAAAACCCTTTTATAACATATATAAAGCGTCGCAAATTATAAAGGAATTCCACAGCGACTTTTCTGAAATTTGATTTGGACGTAAATCAAAATCTACACGACGAAATCCCGATTTTTCTCTTCCACAAGAAAGATATACTCCACCAGCTCCACACGTTTCTTGTTTCACAGAAATCCGATTTAAAACGAACTCTGTATATCCAGTTGAAGTTCAAATCGCCAACTTGCGAACTGCCGCGACGTTTCAGGTTCGTTTTAATTATAACTATAAATTATAAGTTCGAACGTTGTACTTTAAGTTGTCGATATCGCCAAATCGATATATAAATCATTAAATAAATTAATGATTCGACAGCTAACAAAACGCGCCATTACAGACTTCCCCCCTTAAAATAATTTCGTCCTCGAAATTGCTAAGCTAGGAAAAATGCTACTAACTCTACTAACTAGATTTAAAAATCTTTTTTTTTTACTTCTCAACTCCAGTTTCAACTGAACCACTTAATATCGACTGAAATATTTATTCTTCCGACTAATTAAAATTTTCAAAAATTCTGAAAATTTTCTAACACTTTAAATTTTCGGAAAATTTTGCCATAACCTCCTTTGTACAACCCTATCGGTAAAACCACAACTCGCCTCTCTAGGCCATCTCCAACCCAAAAGAAAATCAAACAGCCAAACGACTTGCCAATTTGGCTCATAAATCTCATGCTTATATCAAAAATAAACTTGTCCCTTTTTGTCGGGCATATCAACTCTTATCACTTGCATCTGCTACCACTTCAACATATACCAATGTTATCCATTCCAATTGATCTCTAATCAGTTCATATCCTCAAATCGAATTTCATTCGAACTCTAATATCAAATTCCAAATTATTGACTTATCAATTTGGTTCCATTCTAGATTATCTCTAATCCAATTCAATTTTATTTAACTCGGTTCAAGTTAAATTTCAATTTATTTTTACCATCTTATTTTATTTAACTTCATTAGTTAAATTTTAAATCCAGAACTTATGTTCCTGGGTTTCTTCCAAATCAATTTGAAATCATAATGCCCATTTCAAAACCTTTGAATTTCTAAACAACTTGTTTTCTCAAAACAATTCAAAAACAAAACCTTTGGTAGTAATCCGTCAATTAGAACTCGAAAATGAACACTGATGATGTCTAGATTCATCATCAGAATCTATTTTCCAGCTATCGAAGTGAGTTCAATACTATATCATTTTCAATTTGAAAAACATTTTCAAAATCTCCCAGGAACTTAAAATTTCCTTATTTTAAATTCCAAATTCTGATTTAGATTCATATTTAATTCAAACTATTTCATATATTACATTCATATGAATTCTGATTGGTCATTTATAACCATTTCACACTTTTATAATCTTATTCGATTATAATAACAACCAACACAATCAATATACTATAATAATTTCAAGATATATATTTCTTTTATAAACAAATATATTTTGGGAAAAATTATTTCATTTACCCTTTTTCAAAACATACCATGTCGGTTCATCGTATTCGAGTGTTTAGTAACCCTTATCGATACAGTGGATCAACTGATCGACCAGAATTCATAAGCCACTTAACCAATGAGTCTCCACAATATAAAACCATTTTATATTGAATAACAATTACGCGCTCATATATATACACTCAAACTCAATCTAGGATATTACTAATCCCATCTCTATCGAGTTATGCCACAGAGCCAAGGTAATCACTTAACTTAAGCTCTGATACCAACTGTAACGGCTGGAAATTTCCGACTCCTCGAGAGTCGGAAATTCCGAGATGTTAGTGAAAGAATTTAGAAGGTGAGAAAGAAAAGATAGAACTAATAGAATAGAAGAAGAAGAAGAAGAACATTTGAATCATCAGAGTAACACGAATCTCACAGCGGAACGAATAACATATAATATATAACATAACTTTGAAGTAAACGGTTATATATATTCAATAGCACTTATCAGAGTACAACACTTACAACACAGCGGAAATAACTATAGCTATAGAATCTTGAAGTCTCCTGCTCCAAGCTCTCCAAGTATATCTGTAAATCCCGACTACTTGACTGCCCGTACAAATTTAGGCACCCAAGAGTTTAGGGAAAACAACAAAGTAAACTCCGGGTCAGTCATGGGACTGGTATGAGTAAAATAGTTTAAAACAGGTATAGGATATCTCATAAGACCACGCAGTGAATACGGAACGGGTTTTTCCCTTATGAGTATCTGAACAACTTTGACAAGCAATATCATTGTGATATTATAATAATGTCTAAGTACAAATAGATATCAATCTAGCAGAAACGCTTGCATCTCACGTTCTACATACATAGTATAAAATCATAAACCGCAGGGCGCTTAACGGAGAATGGATTCCAACAGACAAGGTATGGGAGCACCTTCTGAATAGTGTACTCTAGAGGTGATACACTCAGGGTTCAACAAGAACGTCTTGCGACTCGGCCACACATGACCGCTCACTCATTTAGCTTGAGTGTCGCGAATATATTGCCACCACGGTTATAGGCCATCAAACCGTCATCCGAAGATACAGAATCAAAAAGAAGTATAAATATGGATATTCCCTAGATTGGTGACAATACACCCTGCTTGGGAATGACCCAACTAGCCATGCTGCCTAGCCCAACATTTGTTACTTCCTGGTGTGAGGCTAGAAGCTACGTCTATCTTCAGAACATCTGATCACCATTCACTTTGAATGCCACATCGTCATACCCGCCAAATCACAAATTGACTTATCCAAAAATAACACGGGTATACAGCTAGGAGAAACGAATTCCTCCGCCACCAAACGTGAATACGTTTGAACAGATCAACTTACGTGATCTACTGGATATACTCTGTCAGACCTTCTTCCATATACGTTGTCCTGGGACTGGACAAACCGAAGGCACTATTCAGTATATCCATCTTAGTCACTGTTATCTAAGACTTATACAACAGCCCTTGCACTTTTACTCTGTCTTCAATTATCTTTGGCATAAATGGTTCGCAACGCTTATGCCAATACAGAGTGGTTCTTTGGATAATAATCCAACCGGTCTCTCCATATTAACAACGTTAAAATGGTAAAAACTTTGATAGTCTGTGATTTAACTATCAAATGAAAACATGTCGGTATACAAACAACGATCTTATTTCCAAGTGGGAATTCGATCGATCAATCATCATATGCTCATATTTCCTTATTTCATATATTTAGAAAACATCTGTTATTAATCATTGGAAAACATTTCCATAGCTTATTTTCACATCACTATTATTTCGCAACTATCAGTCCCTAACTGTAACTAGTATGAGAACAATTCTCTAAGTATCAATTCGGAAGGTCGAAACCAACATCAGATCGTCACTTAGAAAACCGTTCAACTTACCCTCTCCAGTCAGTTTCTGAATTTGCTTAACTCTATTTCTTAAATTCTTATCATGAAAACATTTCATTTTCTATGTTTAGAAAACATATCTGATTTTATTTGGGAAACGTTCCCAAAACTCATTTACGGATTTCAAATGAACGTTGTATAAAACATCGTTTCGCTTAATCCATTAATCGCTTATTACTTAACTATATTTCAAATCAACCTTTTCTATCGAACCACAACTATTCCTTTGTCAATTCTGAAGTCAATCAAGTTGGGGTATAATTACCTCTCAGACCTTAATTGAACAACGTCCTTTACTGTGAAATAGATGAAGTTCGTCACTCACTTTTTCCAATCATCTGTTTACGCAAATTCTCGGATTCAGGTTACGAATCTACTTCTTATATGAAAACGTTTGATTATAACTATAACGTTATAATTCCTACTTCTGCAATATCTAACCTAAATTATAACTTTATCTCCTAACTCGAATAATTTAACAGACGCCTAATTTCTAAATCAATAACTAAATCTTGATTTAAACCCTGGAAAGTAAATAGTACTTTCCCGAATTCGCTATAATCGAATTCGACGTATAACTCTCTTTCGAGTAATCTCTATTGGATTAACTCTTCTTCGAATAACCTATATTCGATTATCTCTCTTCGAATAACTCATATTCGAAATCTCTCTCTTCCGAATAAACAATATTCGATCTATTTCTTTCGAATATGCTATATTCGAAAATCTCCTTTCGATTTACTAATCGATAACTCCTTTCGATCAAACTAAAATCGATAACTCCTTTAACTCTATTCGAATAACTAATATTCGACTAACCCCTTTGGATCGACTCATTTGATTAACTCCTTCGAATAACTAATTCGAATAACTTACCTTCGAATAACCAATATTCAATTTACTCTAACTCGATTAACTTAATTCTAATCGATTTACTCCATTTCGATTCAACTTAATTCAAATCGATTAACTTAACTCAAATTGATTAACTCCTTTCGAATAACTAAATTCGATTTAACTCTAATTGAATAACTAATATTCAATTAACTCTTACGTGTTTAACTCTATTTGAATAAGTAATTCGAATCACTCTAATGTGTTTAACTCTATTCAAATATCAAATTCGAATAACTCATTTCGAATAACTAAATTCGATTAACTCTTTTAACTTTACTCGAATAACTATATTCGATTAACACCTTCTTTCGAATAACTATATTCGATTAACTCTTCGACTAACTCCTTTGGATTAACTAACTTCGAATAACTCCTTTGGCTTAGCTAACTTCGATTAACTCCTTTGGATTAACTAACTTCGAATAACTCCTTTGGATTAACTAACTTCGAATAACTCCTTTGGATTAACTAACTTCGAATAACCAATATTCGATAACTACTCTTCGAATAAATAATATTCGGTAACTCTTCTCAAATGAATAACATTTGATTTCCCCACTCGAATAAACTATATTCGATTAACTCTTTTAACTTTACTCGAATAACTATATTCGATTAACACTTTCTTTCGAATAACTATATTCGATTAACTGAACTAATCCACTTAGTTTAACTTAGTTAATTCACTTTGATTAACTCTAACCGATTTACTTAGTTTAACTCAGCTAATTCACTTTGATTAACCCAACTAATTTACTTCGATTAACCAATTAGTTTAACTTGACTAATTCACTTAGTTTGACACAACTAATTCACTTTGACTTACAAATTAGTTTAACTTAGCTAAGTCACTTAGTTTGACGCAACTAATTCACTTTGATTTACCAATTAGTTTAACTTAACTAATTCACTTCGATTAACCGCTTAGTTTATCTTAACTAATTTACTTTGGTTAACTTAACCAATTACTTTGATTAACTCGACTAACTTGCTTTGGTTAACCTAACAAATTGCTTTGTTTAACTCTATTCGAATAACTAATTCGAATCACTCTAATGTGTTTAACTCTATTCAAATATCTAATTCGAATAACTCATTTCGAATAACTAAATTCGATTAACTCCTTTTATTAACGTGTATTCATTTCAAAAGATTTCCTTTTTACAACGTTTATCCATTGATAAAGATTTACTTTTTACAACGTTTATCCATTTATAAAGATTTACTTCTAGTAATGGTTCTTCACTTTATAAATGTCCTTTTAATAACGTTTCTACTTCTCTATATAAGTCCAGACTTATATATATTCCATTTATCAACGATAAATAATTTATTTAATTTATAAAACATTATTTATAAATTAATCTACTTCAATTTATCTGTTTAAAACAGATTTCCTATTTAATATCTCATTTAAATCCATATCGCGTTATACCGTGTGCGAAGCACGTGTTTAAATCTATCCTTGTATAATTCTATTTATTTTCCGAACAAGTGTTCCTTTATTTATTCCCTAAATAAATATTCCTTTATTCCATTTATTTATAATCTAAATAAATGTTCCTTTATTTATTTCCCAAATAAATAAATGGTTTCGTTTTATAAAATCCTATCGATTTTATAAATAAGATTTATTTTCAATATAAACATTGAAAATTCCCTTTTTACATTCTAGTATCACCTACGGTGTTTAACGTGTCGTATAACAATGATTGGCATCATCCAAACATATGAAATCAATAACAGATTTCATAACACATCATATATCACAATATATGAAAAACGGTAAAATAAATGTTGAGGAATCCAGTCGGATTCCTCCAACCCGTTTCCCTGCATCCACAGATGTTAGACAATATAGATAACATCACTTTCAGTTCCATATGATATATTCTGTTAAACAGAATCAATATAGAAATTTAACTAACTGACTAGCAGTTAAATCAAACAATCAACACACAGTCAAGCAGTCAAACAGATAATATTTTAACAGTTCTAAGAATACAACGTGAAAATAAAACTGTTTAGAGTTTGTGAGATTTACTCACATTTGCAGTTCATCATTAAAGAACGATAAACTGTTGTTTTGATTTGAATCAAATAGTTTATTTCGCCATAATTTCCAACGAGCTCAGATCCACTCCCTGTCAGTGTCATCGTGTTGTTCCCGTCCATACGATCCCAACGGATCTTGTTTTGCTGATTTCCGATAACGTATGTTAAAGTTATTAAAACTAAAAGTTAATACATATTAAAATAAAACAAACTTGAATTTATTCTATGCATTTGGGCCTCACCCATCTTCAATTAACGTTGGCCCATTCATTTTCAAATACCCATTCAGAACAGATAGCCCAACCCGCAAGGCAACTCTTCCTTTCCCGATTCAAATAAAACACGCTGCTAATACTCCATTCGTCATTACCGAAAACTTGTGCTACCAAAAACTTGTGCTCCTTCTGGTTTGTATCAACGTCCCCTTTTTCCCTTATTACCGTGCTTTATTGCTTTAACCCAAAAATAAAATCTTAATTCAACCACACATGTTTACTTCATATTAACGTAACTAATTATGTTCTAATTCCCTTCTCTTCCTATAACAAAACTGTACCTCTGTGCGTTACTCCCTTCCAAAGTTCCAAAGTCGATCCTATCTTCCTTTGTAACCTTAGCTATTCTTGAATGCACCATACCCGTACCGTTCAACTTTATGCTCTTCCCTTTCTCAGACAGTCGACCACCCTCCTGCTTCTCACACAAAAATCACACTGCTTACTCCTTAAATGTTTCACCGCAAGCTCCCAGTATTTTCCACCATTTCTGATTCCAGTAGAACCGCTACTTCTAAGCTGCACCCTTCATGAGTACACAAACGAACTCCACTTCCCTCATTTTCATGGTTCTTCACCAAACCATCACCATATAACGTACCCATCTCTGCTCCATTATTAGGCAACCGTGCCCATCCTCTCCTCTTTTGTCTTCACGCCTTTCAGTGCAACCATCTCCATTGAAAATCCCTCCAATCTTCTCACGCCTGGTTCCAGGAAAGGCACGACAGGAATTTTTGAAGTTGTTTTTATTAAACTGTAAGTATATAAGTGGCGGCGGAATTTTGATGTTTGTTGTTGACCAAGAAAGATTTTCAGTTAGGGTTATAAGGATAGGTATTTATAGGGATTTTCTTTGGTTGGTTTGATTATCTGAGGATGAGGTCTTTCGACGTTCACGGTTTTGCTGAGGAGAAATGAAATGAACGATGGCTCACTTTTGACCGCAAAGGAGATTTTAGAAGGCCACGTTTGTTGGTTTAGGGCCAAAGAAAATGGTGGTTGGGAAAGATGAAGCGTGGACCTCTAATTTGGGTTATAACCTTTGGTTAAAATTATCATATAGGCTTAGATATTGTATATCCATTTTCGTAAATTCCATTCATATACAACTCCTACAGACAGAGTTGATCATACCATTGTGACGACCAACGTACCACGATCCCAAAGATATAATAATACCGGTAGATTGGCTTATTTTGTGAAAACCCAAAATGTTGATTACAGGGTGCCAAATACCCCAAATAAAAAGTTGACTATTTAATTAATTAAAAATTATCATAAAATTCTAAAAATTAATTTATCACTACGCCCCAAAAGAACCTTGTCTAAATTCAAACCCGATCTCTAGTTATATTGAAAAACCCTTTTATAACATATATAAAGCGTCGCAAATTATAAAGGAATTCCACAGCGACTTTTCTGAAATTTGATTAGGACGTAAATCAAAATCTACACGACGAAATCCCGATTTTTCTCTTCCACTAGAAAGATATACTCCACCAGCTCCACACGTTTCTTGTTTCACAGAAATCCGATTTAAAACGAACTCTGTATATCCAGTTGAAGTTCAAATCGCCAACTTGCGAACTGCCGCGACGTTTCATGTTTGTTTTAATTATAATTATAAATTATAAGTTCGAACGTTGTACTTTAAGTTGTCGATATCGCCAAATCGATATATAAATCATTAAATAAATTAATGATTCGACAGCTAACAAATCGCGCCATTACATTGAGTAATACCCAATTTAAAGTTTGGAGGAACAAAGTCTTCTAGTGTTTTCTTTTGCTGTTCATCTTTGCCACTGTTGTTGTGGACTTCAGAATCATTTCTCGTTGTTATTTCAATTTCTTTTATGTCAGACTTGGCTATCTTTACACTTGAGAATTCATCAACGATTGAAATTATTCCTTCTTGGTTTTCTCCCTCTTCATATCCAACATTCAAATCTATATCAGCTTTGTCATGACTTTAAATCCATCTGCCAGTGGTGATTTATCCGGTGTTGCTTCTGAGTCTCCTCTATTGTCTGTTTTATCAATTTCAGATTTCTTTTTGTTCTGTTTCAGCATCTACCTTAGTTTAAAAATCTCATCTTCTGCTACTCTTCTCGACTTTATTTCTTTCTTCAACTCTTTTTTTAACTCTTTAATTTTGTCCTCAAGCTCTTCAATACGGCAGTTAAAAATTCTAGCAGCCACGTCGTTTTCAAAGTTTTCCTCTTTTTCTTCTAACTGACCATGTTTTCTTTTTCTAGTTTCCGCACTTTCTCTTTCTATGGTTCTTCTTAATAAAGATCGTGATGTCTCTAAAAGTTTAGCCTAGTGCGGCTCAATATTTCTCATCTCCTTTATCTGCATATATTTTAAAATAGGGCAGATATTAATTAGATATTAAATTTGTAAGCATTTAGGTTACATTTTTATTGCTACGTATTTAAGTAACATTTTCAGTATAAACTAAGCATCATACGTAAGGTGTCAGTTTCAAGGTATCGTTATTAGGGTTTTTAAATATCAGTTTTTTAAGCTCAGTGTAAAAATATCAGTTTTACCATTTTTAACAAATCAGTTTTACAATTATTCACTCCCACTGTTAAGGGATCGGAATTTTAGTATCAGTTTAAGTGTTTTATAGATATCAATTTTTATTAAGATCATCATGACATGAGATTGAGATACTAAATTTTCCTTGTATTACGTATTAATTTTTTAAATACATTGCTTCATATATATAACTAAAACTAAATTAGTCAGTAATATAAAAATAATGTACCTCCCCATTCTTCATTTCATTCAAGAATTTTTGGTTTACAATATTCTTTAGATCCTTTAGATTCCATCTAGCGAATCGTGGTAGTTTACTGCCGAAGTTTCTTCTTTGCTTCACTTGACCAATCTTCTCACAAAAGACTGTGACGGCAAGGAATTTCGCTCGGTCCGAACCAGTCGCAAAACTGATCCAGGCCGTTCGAAACGCCCTATCGTTCGAGAACACGACACAACAGAACGCATACAGAAGAACATTTCACTGTATATTACAACAATGCATCAGATTACAAGAATATACAGAGTATAAAAGAATAAATATTACACAGAAATATCAGAGATTTAAATTACATTTAAATACATAGCAGCGGAAAATAATACAATAAACAACAAGAAGAGATAAACGGATACAAAGCTTTCCGGATATCGTTCCAGCTGTAGACCAGGATCCTGTGAATATAAATCTGCAAAACCAAAACTACTAGCTGCCCGTGTCAAAATAAGGGCACCCAGAGTTTAGGTTAAAACAATAAACTCCAGGTCAGTCATGTGACTGGTGTGAGAACTAAAACGGTTATTAATCTTTATTTTTAAAGTTAGGTAAATCAAGGGACCACGCCGTATAACACGGAACGGGTTTCCTCCCAAGAATACCAGTGCGTAAAACAAACAGCGCAATGCTAAATAAAGAAAAATGAAGCTGTTATAAGACCCAGGTCCCATCACACAATGCAACGCAGTCGAGGATAGGGTTTTCCCTTATAACAGCCAAAGAATGCTTGATACGTTTAAAACAAATCATATTATACTATCATAAGTGCATAGTGTATAAAACACTTCGAATCATAAGTATCAATCATAGGCGGCATGAATGGCCCATAACACTATGCCGCCATATATAAGTTTACAATCAAAACCGCAAATGTCGTATTGGAAGTTGGGTTATCATTTATGGTATGAACCGAGGCTAGGGGCAAGATCCTCAACCGATTCGAGACAATCTAGCCCATGTCTCAGGCAAGCGCGCAGGGAAGCCTTGGATCGTCAGGACCGGTCCACCGATGTGGATTATTATGCCTGAACACTACGTTTCCCCGCCCTTTGGGGCGTAAATGAGCCAACTAAATGACTCCATCGGTTCGAAAACGACCGATCAATCCGAGGCGCCTCGCAACAACAACAACCACATAAGTCAAACTCGTCAGGGCGTGTAAAACCACTGACGCCACTTTTTATCTAGAAGGAAACGCATGCCCTCCCTGAGGTCCGTCTCCCGTTTTTGGTTCATACCGGGTGTGAAACTCGCGAAGTAAACGTTACACAAAGCTACGCCACAAAGGCCGTGCTTTGATCATCACCACAAGACTTTGCTTTTCAACAGAAGCCTCGATCAATTGCCACTTAGGCATGCCACACAGGCAATTCACTCCATGCGTTTGATATCCATCAATATATAACCCCTGAGCTCGTACGTCTCAGAGAAGGGCGTTAAGCAAGAGAATAAATTCTCCGCCGCCAAACAGATATATATTTAATAGAAATCAATCACACAGACTAAAATCCAATGTCAGACACACAGTCCATTTACAAGTCCGTTCTGGGTCTGAACGAAACCGGAGGCACCTAGTACCCCGCATATCCATCGATCTCCAAGTACGTCTGGACGATCACCAACTGTTTCCATCTTCTTGGGTGTACAGCCCAATCAAGATCATCAGTAATCACCCAAACGACGTGAAGACTTCCGGTCTTCGACCACCGTCTTCATCTTCGACTTATCGTCGTATCAGTTATTCAGAATGGGATAAACCCGGTCTTCCCGAATAACTCACGTATATTTTAAATAAGTGTTACACAAACACAACATACGCCTCATTCCAATTCATCAGTCACTAACCGTAAATTAATCAAGAGAATAATTTCCCAAATATTAACCCCGAAGGACGAAACCAACATCAGATCAATATCCAGAAAACCATTCTGCTTGGCTAACCGACAGTTAGTTTCTAAATCTCACATTCATAGGAAAAGGTTCCCATTAATTTTATCCAAGATAAATTCCTTGAATGTATTCTTTATTCTATTTTTGAATCTCAATTCAAACTAGTCGGGATTAGCGAACCTTACCGAAGTAATCATTTGTTTTAATTTCCCAATCCCAACCTATTTATCCCATGAAGTAAAACTGGTAATACTTCATATCTAACACCACAGTGTTATCGGTAAATTCAATTACCATTTCACGTTCAAATCTAATTAAAGATTTAACTATCGCCTGGAGCAAAACTGGTGATACTCCATTCTCGACCATTTCAATCTAATTAAAGATTCATTAAAACTCCACTTAGTTTTAATCGTTAACTGGGTTAAAGAATCTGTGTCATTTAAAACACGTTTCACGATAAACCCAAAATCACATTCATTTATTATCGGGTTAAAGAACAAGTGTTATTTAAAACACTGTTCACGATAAACCCAAAAATCAATATCAATTCAATTTCAATTAAATATCATTTAATTGGTACACTTCATTAAATCTACATAAAAAGATTTAATCATTTCTCAACTAGGTTCAAGAACAGTGTTAGTGAAGACACCATTCACGACAAACCCAATTCACATTCGATATTCAATACAAGGCTCTGAATAGAAAATATATCGGCTTATATTCGATATCAAATTCTACGACTAACAAATGTCGTATTGGAAATAACGATATAAATATATATCTTTCATATTTCCATAACAACACCTGTATAATCACGAATTCCAACATCGAAATATTCCGAAGACAATTTCGATTCAAATCCACTCCAATGCAATCATTGGATATTCTGGTTATTTTCAAAACCCTTTTTAAATTCAATTTATTTATTTGAAAATAAATAGAATTATAATTCTAGTTCAAAACCAGTTCATTTTGATAAAAATCTATTTTTATCTTTTCAAATATGGAGTTTTTCATCCCAACTTTTCCCAAATCATTTCTTATGATTTTACACAAATTATTACTATTTCTAATAATTTTATCAAGGCCCGTACAGTCGATTTCCATCAATGGCCATCGAACTGCACTTACAGCGACCTTTTTCAAATTTGATTTGGACGTAACTCCAAATCCAACCGTTAGATTTCAAATTTCTAATATTCGTTAGAAAGCTCTTTTCGATACGAACCCAACGGTTCCGGTTTTAGGAGAATCTGACAGTCGGATCTCCCGTAATGTCCGTTTGAAATAAATGGTCGAAATTCGCGAACTGCCGCGGCGCGGCGCGTTCTATTCAGGCCATTATATTATATATATTATATATATAATATATATTTCGTCGATTTCTATTTAAAACGAATTTTATAAATAGTTTTAAATTCGTTTCAAAAGCAATTTCAACTTCCATTTCAATTCAAATCAAAATTGAATTCTTCTTTATAAATTCGTTCTAAAATTCATTTCTATTCAATTCAAATTTCAATTCAATTTGAATTCATTTCAATTTGCTTTCAATTCAATTTGAATTCGTTTTCAATTCATTTCGAAGTCGTTTTCAATTCATTTCATTTCGAAATCGTTTTTAAATCATTCCATTTCGAAATCGTTTTCAATTCATTTCATTTCGAAATCGTTTTCAATTCATTTCATTTCGAAATCGTTTTCAATTCAATTCATTTCGAAATCGTTTTCAATTCAATTCATTTCGAAATCGTTTTCAATTCAATTCATTTCAAAATCGTTTTCAATTCATTTCGAAATCGTTTTCAATTCAATTCATTTCGAAATTTTTTTCAATTCAATTCATTTCGAAATCGTTTTCAATTCAATTCATTTCGAAATCGTTTTCAATTCAATTCATTTCGAAATCGTTTTCGATTCAATTCATTTCGAAATAGTTTTCAATTCAATTCATTTCGAAATCGTTTTCAATTCAATTCATTTCGAAATCGTTTTCAATTCATTTCATTTCGAAATCGTTTTCAATTCAATTCATTTCGAAATCGTTTTCAATTCAATTCATTTCGAAATCGTTTTCAATTCAATTCATTTCGAAATCGTTTTCAATTCATTTCGAAATCGTTTCAATTCAATTCATTTCGAAATCGTTTTCAATTCAATTCATTTCGAAATCGTTTTCAATTCAATTCATTTCGAAATCGTTTTCAATTCATTTCATTTCGAAATCGTTTTCAATTCAATTCATTTCGAAATCGTTTTCAATTCAATTCATTTCGAAATCGTTTTCAATTCAATTCATTTCGAAATCGTTTTCAATTCAATTCATTTCGAAATCGTTTTCAATTCAATTCATTTCGAAATCGTTTTCAATTCATTTCATTTCGAAATCGTTTTCAATTCAATTCATTTCGAAATCGTTTTCAATTCAATTCATTTCGAAATCGTTTTCAATTTAATTCATTTCGAAATCGTTTTCAATTCAATTCATTTCGAAATCGTTTTCAATTCAATTCATTTCGAAATCGTTTAAAATCGATATAAATATCGTTCACGTCAAAATGGCGTCAATCTAATCAACACGGCTTCATATATTCCTATTTTCAAATATTCTATTTCAAATATTTCTTTTTCAAAACTGGAATGAGGCCCAATCAATTACCATATAATGTTAAATATATGGATTTTCTACAACACATGTATATAATAGCATTGAAAAATAATCAACCATCAACCAAAGTGCACTACACTGTATAAGCATCAAATATAGTTATCTAATGCTTATAACAGCCTGTCAATCGATCGATCGACATATTTAATCAATCAGGATGAGTGAACTTCAAATTTCATCCTAACACCCGTGTGGGGTTTCAAACAATCAAACACATATTTTATTTGTGCTGTTGGGCGATGTGTAAAATTTATCGTCCCAATCAATGTCATTCAATTAGGTGTACATAAACAAACCGTCCGGTTTATAAATGAATATTTTATTTTATTCACTTCACATTAAAATTATATTTTTAACGATAAAACATTTTATTTCAACCTATGAATTTCTATTCAATTCATTTACACAATAAAATGATATTTTTATTTTCTAACATATTTTAGAAAATTTCGGCGGCATAACGGCACGATACTAGAAACGGGACAAGGCCTAGCCTTATCCCCGGTCTAGTGAAGGCCCACGCCATTCACACATCAATCAAAATCACCAAACAACCAATTCAAATCACATCATATAACTAATCTATGCAACCAAACAAACAAGTCCATGGTCTGTGGACGATTGTGTCGGGTGCTACTAAGCACCGTCTGCATCCTAGTATATATATATAATTAGAAAAAGAAATTGAAAGGTGAGAAATTCTCACTTATAGCTATCCTAGCTCCACGGCACTTTATTGATAGAAATCTTCATCGTCATCGCATCTTCGTTGCTGTAGCCACTACCTATGTAAAAATCGAATTTTTACTTCGCTATTCAATATATAAAAATTGAAATTTTACTATGCTATTCAATATATAAAAATCGAATTTTTATTATGCTATTCAATATATAAAAATCGAATTTTTCTTTCGAAGTTCTATATATAAAAATCATATTTTTTTTATTTCGAAGTTCAATATATAAAAATCATATTTTTATTTCGAAGTTCAATATATAAAAATCATATTTTTATTTCGAAGTTCAATATATAAAAATCATATTTTTATTTCGAAGTTCAATATATAAAAATCATATTTTTATTTCGAAGTTCAATATATAAAAATCATATTTTTATTTCGAAGTTCAATATATAAAAATCATATTTTTATTTCGAAGTTCAGTATATAAAAATCATATTTTTGTTTCGATAACTACATATCTTTTTTTTTAAAAAAAAAAATCTATCTATATAAACCAGATATTTTTAATGCGATGTTATCCTAAATAAAAATCGCATTTTTATTTTCAGATTTACCATATGAAAATCGAAACTTTTTATAATAAAATTCATAACTTCTAAATAGATAAAAATCAGATTTTTCTTATGCTAAATCTAATTAAAAACTGAAAATAAAATTTAACAAGTAAGTAAAAACTCACTTCTGTTTATCTTCAGAGGATGGGGGCGTTAGGGCTCCGAGAGGAGGAAGGGGGAGGCTCGTGGAGTGCTCCGCGAGGTGGAAACGTTGAACGTCGGTCTTCATTTCATAGGAGGAGAGAGAAACGAGGGCGGTGGGGTTGGCAGGGGTTGCGTCGGGGTCTGTAGGTTGCGCAGGGGGAGGGGTTGTTGCTTGTGGTCGGCGGCGACAGGTCTTGGTGTCGGAGGTGGGCCCAGCGTGGCTTAGGGTGCGGAAGTGGGCAGCTAGGGTTCGGGGGGTGTCACACGATGGAAGAAGAGAGAGAATAGAGGAGGAGAGGGAGTTGGAGGCGAGAGGGGGAGGAGCAGATCCAGGCGGCGCCGCTGCTGGGGGGGGGGGGGGCAGGCGCGATTCCGTCAATGTTTTTTTTTCTCTTTTTTTTTTTGTCTGAACGAAGAAATATAGGGGGGGCCAGAACGGGTAAAAGGGGGAGGAGAAGATATTTTTTTATTTATTTAATTAATTATTTTAATTGCATACAGTTGACTTTTACATACGACCTCTAAACGAGGTCCACCGCCTGTCGTCCATAGCGTTTTACCCCCATTCCGAACACAATGGGATATGTTTCGTAGGTTAATTCGATCGTTTGAATCAGTTTCCGTTGAATTTACATTTAAATCACTATATTGAATTTTAAACGTAGATTTCAAATTACCGGGGTCACATACTAACCAGAAAAATTTCAGAAAAATATTTTCTAGCTTCGTATTGACGATATGGTCCTAACAAAACTAGTTTCGTCGAATTCTGAGACCGTTAGAAAAATGGCCAATTTCCAGTCGATTAAAATCAACTGAAACTGGTCAAACGCGTTTCCTTCGCCACGCTCACATATCGATTCTAAAAATTATGAAATTTGGAATCTAGCAATAACTTGACACTGCGGATCCAACAAAAGTGGTTTCGTCGAAATCCGAGGTCATTTGCAAAATTTCCATTTTTAAGGGCCTGAATTCCATAGCGACTATTCAGAATTTTCAACTGGACATATCTTTTGATTCCCGCTATGAAATCTGGGTTTTTCGGATTCGATAGAAAGATATTATCAATTAGATTCCATTATTTTTGGTTTCACTAAAATCCGGATTGTTTTGCACCCGATACATTCAATTGAAGTTTGAAATCGAATTATCGAACTACCGCGCCATTTTCAATTCCATTTATAATTATATATAAATATTTATATTCTAACGACGACGCGTATAAATATATACGTTCTAAATATATTCAAAATAAATTTTCTCGTCGATATTATTTAAAATAATTCATTTTAAATAATCAAAATTCGCTAAAATTGCCAAAATAAAAATTTCAAACTGGCTCGCATTTTCCGGGTTATTACAATCTCCCCCACTTAAAACTTTTCATTCCCGAAAAGGAACAAAGTCGAAAGTGGTTTGATTATTTAACTCTACATTCGGTCTGGCTTCCATTCTCCAACTTTTCAGTTTCTGAGAATTTTCAAAATTTCAAAAATTTGGCTAACACCCTAAATTTTCGAAAAATTTCGCCATAACCTCCCCTGCACCGAGAGCATCGGGGAATTTCAAATAGCTTCCCCGGTCCTTCAGATCTCAAAAAGAAAAAGAAAAAGCCAAGCGGCTAGCCAATAGGCTCATAAAATCATCATCACCCAAACAAAACAGTAAATTATGTAGTAAACATGTACCTATTTGTCGGGCAAACAAATTTTATTCTCTGCTCTAGCCTCCTTGCTATGACCTTTTCAATGATATACATGTATATGCAAGCAAATGCGACTAATTTTCAGTATAATTCAATATGTGATTCAATTAGGCTAAATGGCTAAAAATTAGCAAACAAATAAACAAACAACACAAACATCAATCAATTAGTGAATTTAACGTTTCAAATTCATAATTTTGATACCTATACAAAAATCATGTTTTTGATGCCAAATCACAACAATAGGCCCTATCTAATTTTTGGTTCTCACACCAGTCAATAGGAAATATATAGAAATCTCACTTTCGTCACTCGAATATAAACACTGATGATGAGGCCTCATTATCTGAATCATCTCCGGGCGACTAGAGTGTGATTCTATATCTATCCAGTATATTAAAATTTCGAATACACGCGGATCAGACGTATACGCAAAATCTATATATACTGGATTGTCCACATCAATATAAATAGATAATCAAATACGAATAATTGATTTAAATTTTCAAAACAAAATTTGTTTTCACTTTTATTTATCAAAAACACTACTCTTCACACTCGTTCTAGGATACTACTGATCCCATCTCTAACGAGTCTCTCTCATTGGATATGCTAATCCAATATCTGATGAATTCTTTCGTACGGTTCTAATGTGCCTTCTTCTGTGCTTTGTAAACCAAAGCTCTGATACCAACTGTGACGGCAAGGAATTTCGCTCGGTCCGAACCAATCGCAAAACTGATCCAGGCCGTTCGAAACGCCCTATCGTTCGAGAACACGACACAACAGAACGCATACAGAAGAACATTTCACTGTATATTACAACAATGCATCAGATTACAAGAATATACAGAGTATAAAAGAATAAATATTACACAGAAATATCATAGATTTAAATTACATTTAAATACATAGCAGCGGAAAATAATACAATAAACAACTAGAAGAGATATACGGATACAAAGCTTTCCGGATATCGTTCCAGCTGTAGACCAGGATCCTGTGAATATAAATCTGCAAAACCAAAACTACTAGCTGCCCGTGTCAAAATAAGGGCACCCAGAGTTTAGGTTAAAACAATAAACTCCAGGTCAGTCATGTGACTGGTGTGAGAACTAAAACGGTTATTAATCTTTATTTTTAAAGTTAGGTAAATCAAGGGACCACGCCGTATAACACGGAACGTGTTTCCTCCCAAGAATACCAGTGCATAAAACAAACAGCGCAATGCTAAATAAAGAAAAATGAAGTTGTTATAAGACCCAGGTCCCATCACACAATGCAACGCAGTCGAGGATAGGGTTTTCCCTTATAACAGCCAAAGAATGCTTGATACGTTTAAAACAAATCATTTGATACTATCATAAGTGCATAGTGTATAAAACACTTCGAATCATAAGTATCAATCATAGGCGGCATGAATGGCCCATAACACTATGCCGCCATATATAAGTTTACAATCAAAACCGCAAATGTCGTATTGGAAGTTGGGTTATCATTTATGGTATGAACCGAGGCTAGGGGCAAGATCCTCAACCGATTCGAGACAATCTAGCCCATGTCTCAGGCAAGTGCGCAGGCAAGCCTTGGATCGTCAGGGCCGGTCCACCGATGTGGATTATTATGCCTGAACACTACGTTTCCCCGCCCTTTGGGGCGTAAATGAGCCAACTAAATGACTCCATCGGTTCGAGAACGACCGATCAATCCGAGGCGCCTCGCAACAGCAACAACCACATAAGTCAAACTCGTCAGGGCGTGTAAAACCACTGACGCCACTTTTTATCTAGAAGGAAACGCATGCCCTCCCTGAGGTCCGTCTCCCGTTTTTGGTTCATACCGGGTGTGAAACTCGCGAAGTAAACGTTACACAAAGCTACGCCACAAAGGCCGTGCTTTGATCACCACAAGACTTTGCTTTTCAACAGAAGCCTCGATCAATTGCCACTTAGGCATGCCACACAGGCAATTCACTCCATGCGTTTGATATCCATCAATATATAACCCCTGAGCTCGTACGTCTCAGAGAAGGGCGTTAAGCAAGAGAATAAATTCTCCGCCGCCAAACAGATATATATTTAATAGAAATCAATCACACAGACTAAAATCCAATGTCAGACACACAGTCCATTTACAAGTCCGTTCTGGGTCTGAACGAAACCGGAGGCACCTAGTACCCCGCATATCCATCGATCTCCAAGTACGTCTGGACGATCACCAACTGTTTCCATCTTCTTGGGTGTACAGCCCAATCAAGATCATCAGTAATCACCCAAACGACGTGAAGACTTCCGGTCTTCGACCACCGTCTTCATCTTCGACTTATCGTCGTATCAGTTATTCAGAATGGGATAAACCCGGTCTTCCCGAATAACTCACGTATATTTTAAATAAGTGTTACACAAACACAACATACGCCTCATTCCAATTCATCAGTCACTAACCGTAAATTAATCAAGAGAATAATTTCCCAAATATTAACCCCGAAGGCCGAAACCAACATCAGATCAATATCCAGAAAACAATTCTGCTTGGCTAACCGACAGTTAGTTTCTAAATCTCACATTCATAGGAAAAGGTTCCCATTAATTTTATCCAAGATAAATTCCTTGAATTTATTCTTTATTCTTTTTTTGAATCTCAATTCAAACTAGTCGGGATTAGCGAACCTTACCGAAGTAATCATTTGTTTTAATTTCCCAATCCCAACCTATTTATCCCATGAAGTAAAACTGGTAATACTTCATATCTAACACCACAGTGTTATCGGTAAATTCAATTACCATTTCACGTTCAAATCTAATTAAAGATTTAACTATCGCCTGGAGCAAAACTGGTGATACTCCATTCTCGACCATTTCAATCTAATTAAAGATTCATTAAAACTCCACTTAGTTTTAATCGTTAACAGGGTTAAAGAATCCGTGTCATTTAAAACACGGTTCACGATAAACCCAAAATCACATTCATTAATTATCGGGTTAAAGAACAAGTGTTATTTAAAACACTGTTCACGATAAACCCAAAAATCAATATCAATTCAATTTTAATTAAATATCATTTAATTGGTACACTTCATTAAATATAAATAAAAAGATTTAATCATTTCTCAACTAGGTTCAAGAACAGTGTTAGTGAAGACACCATTCACGACAAACCCAATTCACATTCGATATTCAATACAAGGCTCTGAATAGAAAATATATCGGCTTATATTCAATATCAAATTCTACGACTAACAAATGTCATATTGGAAATAACGATATAAATATATATATCTTTCAAATTTCCATAACAACACCTGTATAATCACGAATTCCAACATCGAAATATTCCGAAGACAATTTCGATTCAAATCCACTCCAATGCAATCATTGGATATTCTGGTTATTTTCAAAACCCTTTTTAAATTCAATTTATTTATTTAAAAATAAATTGAATTATAATTCTAGTTCAAAACCAGTTCATTTTGATAAAAATCTATTTTTATCTTTTCAAATATGGAGTTTTTCATCCCAATTTTGCCCAAATCATTTCTTATGAATTTACATAAATTATTACTATTCTTAATAATTTTATCAAGGCCCGTACAGTCGATTTCCATCAATGGCCATCGAACTGCACTTACAGCGACCTTTTTCAAATTTTATTTGGACGTAACTCCAAATCCAACCGTTAGATTTCAAATTTCTAATATTCGTTAGAAAGCTCTTTTCGATACGAACCCAACGGTTCCGGTTTTAGGAGAATCCGACGGTCGGATCTCCCGTAATGTCCGTTTGAAATAAATGGTCGAAATTCGCGAACTGCCGCGGCGCGGCGCGTTCTATTCAGGCCATTATATTATATATATTATATATATAATATATATTTCGTCGATTTCTATTTAAAACGAATTTTATAAATAGTTTTAAATTCGTTTCAAAAGCAATTTCAACTTCCATTTCAATTCAAATCAAAATTGAATTCTTCTTTATAAATTCGTTCTAAAATTCATTTCTATTCAATTCAAATTTCAATTCAATTTGAATTCATTTCAATTTGCTTTCAATTCAATTTGAATTCGTTTTCAATTCATTTCGAAGTCGTTTTCAATTCATTTCATTTCGAAATCGTTTTCAATTCATTTCATTTCGAAATCGTTTTCAATTCATTTCATTTCGAAATCGTTTTCAATTCAATTCATTTCGAAATCGTTTTCAATTCAATTCATTTCGAAATCGTTTTCAATTCATTTCGAAATCGTTTTCAATTCAATTCATTTCGAAATCGTTTTCAATTCAATTCATTTCGAAATCGTTTTCAATTCAATTCATTTCGAAATCGTTTTCAATTCAATTCATTTCGAAATCGTTTTCAATTCAATTCATTTCGAAATCGTTTTCAATTCATTTCATTTCGAAATCGTTTTCAATTCAATTCATTTCGAAATCGTTTTCAATTCAATTCATTTCGAAATCGTTTTCAATTCAATTCATTTCGAAATCGTTTTCAATTCAATTCATTTCGAAATCGTTTTCAATTCAATTCATTTCGAAATCGTTTTCAATTCATTTCATTTCGAAATCGTTTTCAATTCATTTCATTTCGAAATCGTTTTCAATTCAATTCATTTCGAAATCGTTTTCAATTCAATTCATTTCGAAATCGTTTTCAATTCAATTCATTTCGAAATCGTTTTCAATTCATTTCGAAATCGTTTTCAATTCAATTCATTTCGAAATCGTTTTCAATTCAATTCATTTCGAAATCGTTTTCAATTCAATTCATTTCGAAATCGTTTTCAATTCATTTCATTTCGAAATCGTTTTCAATTCAATTCATTTCGAAATCGTTTTCAATTCAATTCATTTCGAAATCGTTTTCAATTCAATTCATTTCTAAATCGTTTTCAATTCAATTCATTTCGAAATCGTTTTCAATTCAATTCATTTCGAAATCGTTTTTAATTCAATTCATTTCGAAATCGTTTTCAATTCAATTCATTTCGAAATCGTTTTCAATTCAATTCATTTCGAAATCGTTTTCAATTCAATTCATTTCGAAATCGTTTAAAATCGATATAAATATCGTTCACGTCAAAATGGCGTCAATCTAATCAACACGGCTTCATATATTCCTATTTTCAAATATTCTATTTCAAATATTTCTTTTTCAAAACTGGAATGAGGCCCAATCAATTACCATATAATGTTAAATATATGGATTTTCTACAACACATGTATATTATAGCATTGAAAAATAATCAACCATCAACCAAAGTGCACTACACTGTATAAGCATCAAATATAGTTATCTAATGCTTATACCAGCCTGTCAATCGATCGATCGACATATTTAATCAATCAGGATGAGTGAACTTCAAATTTCATCCTAACACCCGTGTGGGGTTTCAAACAATCAAACACATATTTTATTTGTGCTGTTGGGCGATGTGTAAAATTTATCGTCCCAATCAATGTCATTCTAATAGGTGTACATAAACAAACCGTCCGGTTTATAAATGAATATTTTATTTTATTCACTTCACGTTAAAATTATATTTTTAACGATAAAACATTTTATTTCAACCTATGAATTTCTATTCAATTCATTTACACAATAAAATGATATTTTTATTTTCTAACATATTTTAGAAAACTTCGGCGGCATAACGGCACGATACTAGAAACGGGACAAGGCCTAGCCTTATCCCCGGTCTAGTGAAGGCCCACGCCATTCACACATCAATCAAAATCACCAAACAACCAATTCAAATCACATCATATAACTAATCTATGCAACCAAACAAACAAGTCCATGGTCTGTGGACGATTGTGTCGGGTGCTACTAAGCACCGTCTGCATCCTAGTATATATATATAATTAGAAAAAGAAATTGAAAGGTGAGAAATTCTCACTTATAGCTATCCTAGCTCCACGGCACTTCATTGATAGAAATCTTCATCGTTATCGCATCTTCGTTTCTGTAGCCACTACCTATGTAAAAATCGAATTTTTACTTCGCTATTCAATATATAAAAATCGAATTTTTACTATGCTATTCAATATATAAAAATCGAATTTTTATTATGCTATTCAATATATAAAAATCGAATTTTTCTTTCGAAGTTCTATATATAAAAATCATATTTTTTTATTTCGAAGTTCAATATATAAAAATCATATTTTTATTTCGAAGTTCAATATATAAAAATCATATTTTTATTTCGAAGTTCAATATATAAAAATCATATTTTTATTTCGAAGTTCAATATATAAAAATCATATTTTTATTTCGAAGTTCAATATATAAAAATCATATTTTTATTTCGAAGTTCAATATATAAAAATCATATTTTTATTTCGAAGTTCAATATATAAAAATCATATTTTTATTTCGAAGTTCAATATATAAAAATCATATTTTTATTTCGATAACTACATATCTTTTTTTTTTTTAAAAAAAAAAATCTATCTATATAAACCAGATATTTTTAATGCGATGTTATCCTAAATAAAAATCGCATTTTTATTTTCAGATTTACCATATGAAAATCGAAACTTTTTATAATAAAATTCATAACTTCTAAATAGATAAAAATCAGATTTTTCTTATGCTAAATCTAATTAAAAACTGAAAATAAAATTTAACAAGTAAGTAAAAACTCACTTTTGTTTATCTTCAGAGGATGAGGGCGTTAGGGCTCCGAGAGGAGGAAGGGGGAGGCTCGTGGAGTGCTCCGCGAGGTGGAAACGTTGAACGTCGGTCTTCATTTCATAGGAGGAGAGAGAAACGAGGGCGGTGGGGTTGGTAGGGGTTGCGTCGGGGTCTGCAGGTTGCGCAGGGGGAGGGGTTGTTGCTTGTGGTCGGCGGCGACAGGTCTTGGTGTCGGAGGTGTGCCCAGCGTGGCTTAGGGTGCGGAAGTGGGCAGCTAGGGTTCGGGGGGTGTCACACGATGGAAGAAGAGAGAGAATAGAGGAGGAGAGGGAGTTGGAGGCGAGAGCGTGAGGAGCAGATCCAGGCGGCGCCGCTGCGGGGGGGGGGGGGCGCGATTCCGTCAATGTTTTTTTTTTTCTCTTTTTTTTTGTCTGAACGAAGAAATATAGGGGGGGAGGCCAGAACGGGTAAAAGGGGGAGGAGAAGATATTTTTTTTTATTTAATTAATTATTTTAATTGCATACAGTTGACTTTTACATACGACCTCCAAACGAGGTCCACCGCTTGTCGTCCATAGCGTTTTACCCCCATTCCGAACACAATGGGATATGTTTCGTAGGTTGATTCGATCGTTTGAATCAGTTTCCGTTGAATTTACATTTAAATCACTATATTGAATTTTAAACGTAGATTTCAAATTACCGGGGTCACATACTAACCAGAAAAATTTCAGAAAAATATTTTCTAGCTTCGTTTTGACGATATGGTCCTAACAAAACTAGTTTCGTCGAATTCTGAGACCGTTAGAAAAATGGCCAATTTCCAGTCGATTAAAATCAACTGAAACTGGTCAAACGCGTTTTCCTTCGCCACGCTCACATATTGATTCTAAAAATTATGAAATTTGGAATTTAGCAATAACTTGACACTGCGGATCCAACAAAAGTGGTTTCGTCGAAATCCGAGGTCATTTGCAAAATTTCCATTTTTAAGGGCCTGAATTCCATAGCGACAATTCAGAATTTTCAACTGGACATATCTTTTGATTCCCGCTATGAAATCTGGGTTTTTCGGATTCGATAGAAAGATATTATCAATTAGATTCCATTATTTTTGGTTTCACTAAAATCCGGATTGTTTTGCACCCGGTACATTCAATTGAAGTTTGAAATCGAATTATCGAACTACCGCGCCATTTTCAATTCCATTTATAATTATATATAAATATTTATATTCTAACGACGACGCGTATAAATATATACGTTCTAAATATATTCAAAATAAATTTTCTCGTTGATATTATTTAAAATAATTCATTTTAAATAATCAAAATTCGCTAAAATTGCCAAAATAAAAATTTCAAACTGGCTCGCATTTTCCGGGTTATTACAAAGACATACTACATATAATAACTGGGATATAATTTTCAACAATAAGTCATATAGTTATGTTTGAATAAAAAAAATAGCTAAAAAAAAATTCTTACCAACGGAAGCATTGAGCATCCAGACATGTTTCTCGGCTTGTGAATGAATTTTTTAACATATTTGGAAAAACTTGAGTGGATTGTTTTCAGCCATGACAAAGAATTCATCTTGACTACATCCACTATAAACGAAACAAATCCCCATCACAGTTTCTGCTAGTTGTTGAGAAAAAAGAATGTGACTAGTATCTCCATGATCAAAAGCAGTGGTAAATCTTCTTCAAACTTCTTCTTCTTTTTTCCAACTTCTACCTTTATTCATTTTTCAATTAAATTTCTATTAATAATTGTTGATTCTCCAAAGTTCCTTGATACAAAGTCTTTGCACTATGACGGTATTGTTCTGTTTGTCATCTTTGTAGTTTTTACTACATCACGTCCTTCCAATGGAATGTAGAATAACAAGCTAACATCTTGTTTATTTATTTTCATCCTTTCTTTACCAAACACAAACGAGTTTTCTTTTGATGAGTAACAATCAAAAATTTCATCCAAATTTTCTAGATGTTTCTTGCACTCTTTCAACTCTATTTTCTCATCATAAAAAATATTAAAAAAACTCGTAGAATGGAGTGCATTTGAAAAAATCAATTTGTTTTTTGTTCAATGATTTTTTTTCCTTTAACCAACTTTATGGTTTTGTATATAGCTTGCAGGTTGCATCTATAAGCTATATCTTTTATCGTCGCCTCATCTGCTACAATTTCTTTCTTTTCCACTTCTGATGTAGGCAGAACACTTAGTCCTGGCCTCGGATTGACAAAATCATCATCCTGGTTATTAATAAAAAAACATTAATAATATCAGTGCTATGGTTTATTATAATAAAAAATACATGTAATTAAGCATGCATAATTAGCAAATAAATTTTTAATCATTAATACACTTGTAACAATAATTCTTTGAATCATGTAAGTATTTGTTTTTATTGTGTACAACGAGTGGGTATCAGTTTTATATCAACTCAAGTATCAGTTTCTTTTACACTTACTTTGTACAGTATATTGGTATCATTTTTGTATTTACTTAGATATTAGTTTTTAATTCTTTAGTTTTTTCCAGTAAATAGGTATCACTGTTCTATATTTTTTGCTAACACTTACAATTTTTTTTTCTTAAGCTAATGTACAAGTATCATTTCTGTGAATATTGTTGAATACTAACTTCTAATTTCATAAGGAATTTGATTCAAAATTCCACATAATCACTGTAATAACACATCAGTATTAATTTTTAACCATCATTATTCAGCTTTTAATTTCATTTCTGTAGGACAACATTATTATTTAAAAAAATATAATAGTCGGATTTATCGCACCGAATTCTCTTCAACAACTTCAGATGCTTTTGCTTGATTTTTTTCCTGTTTTCTTCACACTAACCTATTAAATAGATACAATATTATAACAAAAACATATCAACAGTATCAGTTTTCACATATAAAGTATATTTTACCTTCTTTCTATCTTTATTTCTTTTCAACTTTTCTATTTCAGCTAATCTTCTTGGAACGTTATAATTTTTGGATCTAATTTCCCTTGCTACATATCTAGGAACTACAACCACTGGGATTTCTTCATCATTTTGACCATCAACATTATGAGATCTTTTGTCAACAGCACTTTGTTCCTTATTTCCAACATCTTCAATATCAGATTCTTTTTTAGGACGTTTATCTTCTTAATTCTCTCTTTCAACGCTTCCATTCTTTTTTTTAAACTACTGTTTCGTCCCCATTTCACCTTTCAATGGTATCATTTCTGTTTTCAAACCGACTCTGTTCCTTTTTTTGTCCACCAACAATATCATTTCCTTTATCCTTGCCACTTTTTTCAGCATCACTTCTATTTTTAGCTTCAATCTTTTGCTCTTCTTCACGATTTAGGGTTTCTACACTAGGTTGCAAATTTGCAGCACAATCGATTACGATTTCCATTGTTTTTTCTGTTTGCTTTTCGATTTGAACATTATCGCTTACGAATTTTGGGTTTTTACTCATATCCAGCACGTCTACGTCCGCGTTCAAAATAAGTGGTGATCTTGATTCGGTCGCCATTGAATTAGGGGTTAATGATATTGCATTGTTTTGAATTGAGGACTAAATTTTATGCATGCATGGAAAGCAAAGAAATAAAAGGGCATGAAAAAATAAAAGGCGGACAGAGGTACAATGTTGGGCTATAATTTATCCTTTTCAATAAAATATTAGTGCCTTGTCCTTATGAGTAAATTTTTTACAAAATTTGTCATTATAATTTTTTCCCTAGTTTGAAGATAAAAAGCAAAGAGAATGATAATCATGTCAAGCTGCCATCTATTTTTGACGACATTAAGGATAAAAAAAAAGATGATGAAAATGGATTTAGTTAAAAACTGAAAGCAATTAAAAAAGAAAAAGTAAGTTATACGATGCGACCCGAAATCCCCCTTGCGGGGAAATCGCGGATTGAGTTCAGAACACGATGCGTCAGAACGCAAACAGTAGAACCTTTCATTGCTATTACAGCAATTTTACATTAGATACAAGAATATACCAGAGTATGAATAAATAATACACAACGGAAAATATCAGAGATTTAAAATACATAGCAGCGGAAAAATAATAAACAACACAAATGGAAATAATTCATGGGTACAAAGCTTCTAGAATATAGCTCCATCTGTAGGTCAGGATCCTATAAAAAAATAAAGAACCTGCGAACCAAAACTACTAGCTGCCCGTGCGGAAAATAAGGGAACCCAGAGTTTAGGTTATCCGAGTTAGTCATGGGACTGGTGTGAGAACTAAAACAGTTATTAATCTTTATTTTAAGTTAGCAAAATCAAGGGACCACACAGTATAACACGGAAAGGGTTTACCCCCATGAATACCAGTGCATAAAACAAATAGCCTAATGCTAAATAAAGAACAATGAAGCCATTATAAGACTTCGGTCCCATCACACAATGCAATGCAAGCCGGAGGATAGAGTTTTACCTTATAATGGCCAAATATGCTTGGTACACGAAATTCATCTTTTATTAAGTGAAGAAATAAATTTCAAATACAAATGTATCAATCATAGATAGCATGGGTACCATATATCATGTCACCATACTAGGCTCTACAACTAAAACCGTAAAGTCGCGTATTGGAAATTGGATTCCATCTGTGAACCAAGGCAAGAGATCGTCCTTACCGAATTCGAGACTCTCTAACCCGAGCCTCAGGATTCAGCCTCAACTACACCTGGAGCAGCAAGACCAGTCCACATTTAAGTGGATTGGTAATGCCTGAACAATACGTTTCCCTGGCCTATAAGGCATAAAATCCTTGAGCCATAAGACCTAATATCCCTTAGCCATAAGACCCTATATCCGAGGTACCTCGCTTTTCATCATCCACATAAGTAAAATGTCCGGGCTCCATACCATGATGCCACTCCTAGCTAGAAAGGAACGCATGTCCTCCCTGCCATCCTTCTCCCGTTTCTGGTTCACACCGGGGTGTGAGGCTCGCGAATTAACGTTATACACAAAGCGTTGCTATATAAAAGCTGTGCTTTAATCATCAACCAAAAGGCCTTGCTTTTCAACCAAAGCCTTGATCCATGCAACTCAGCATGCCACATTGTCAATCCATGTCATATCATCGATCACCTACCAATATATAACCTCTGAGCTCGTATGTCTCAGAGAATGGTGTTAAACAAGAGAATAAATTCTCCGCTACCAAACAGATATATATTTAGCAGAGATCAATGAATACAGTATAAGGAATACAATGTCAAACATAAAATCCATTTACAAGTCTGTTCTGGGTATGAACGAAACCGGAAGCACCTTATTCCTTGTCTTATATGTCCAATATAGGAGAGAGGTCCTCACGTATTCATCGATCTCCAAGTACGTACGGAAGATCACCACATATTACCTCATCTTGGGTGTACAGCCCAATCAAGACATCAGTAATCATCCATTCGATGTGAAGATCTCTGGTCTTTAACCACCGTCTTCATCGTCAAATTATCGTCGTATCAGTTATTCAGAATGGGCATAAACCCGGACTTTCCGAATAACTCGCGTATCTTATAAACAAGTGCTATAAAAACACAACATTCATCTCATTCCAATGTAGAATATTCATTTATTCAAATATTCTTTTCACTGTTTAAACCAAATTAATGTTTTTCCAAACTAGTCGGGATTAGCGAACCTTACCAAAGTAATCATTTATTTTATTTCCCAATCCCAACCTATTCGACCCATGGAGAAAAACTAGTAGTACTCCATATCTAACACACTTGTGTTATCGGTACAAATTAATTACCATTTCACGTTCAAATCTAATTAAAGATTTAACTATCGTTTGGAGAAAAACTGGTGACACTCCATTCTCAATCATTTCACAGATTTGATAATTAAAATTATCACATCCTCATTTCAATCTAATTGAAGATTCATTAAAACCTCTTGTTTACATCTTTCTTTGAAAACCATTGCAAAAGAATTTGTATTATCTTTCAATAATCTTAAACCAAATCACAGTTTATAAAACTAGTTGGGATTAACGTCTTACCGAGGTAATCATTTATTTTAATATTCCAACCTATTCATCCCATGGAGCAGTACTGATAGTACTCCATATCTAACCCCATTGTGTTATTGGTAAATTTAGTTACCATTCAATGCCTCAAATCTAATTAAAGATTTAACTATCGCATGGAGCAAAACTGGTGATACTCCATTCTCAGTTCATTTCCTGAATTCGGTAAGTTTAATTACCTTATTCTTCAAAATCATTACTTAATGATTATTCAAATTAATGGAAATTAATCCTGCCTTTAATTGGATTAAAGAACGAATGTCATTTAAAACACCATTCACGACAAATCCAAAATCATATTCCCTTTTTCATTCCAATTTTATTTATTAATCGAAAAATCTCATTAAATCTTAAGTAAAAGATTAATTCTTCTGTCAACTGGGTTTAAGAATAGTATTATTAAAGATACCATTCACGACAAACCCAAAATCAAATTTAATATTAAATATAAGATTCTAAATAGAAATTATATTGACTTATATTCAATATCAAATTTTGAAACCAACAGATATCATATCGGGAATAACGATATCAATATCTTCCAAATTCCCATAACAATATCCATATAATCACGGAACCCAATATCGGAATATTTCGAAACTATTTCCATTCAAATCCATTCCAATAAATTCACTGGAAATCCTTATTTATATTAAAACCATTTCTAATACTTTTATTTCTTTAAAAATGTAAATAATCAACTTATTCAGATAAAAATATATTTTATCTTTATAACTTGGAATATTTCATCCAAAACCCTTTTGCAAATCATTTATTATGATTTTACATAATTTTTCCCAATTTTTAATCATTTAAAAATAGGCCTTTTCAATTAAATGACGTTCAGGTCATTTAACTGCACTGTCGCTGTTTTTATTCAAATTTGAATTTGATATTTCTCAAAATCCAGCCATTAGATGTCAAATCTCATATACTCATTTGAAAGCTCTTTTCGGTACAAACCCGTAGGTCCCGGTTTCAGAAGAATCCAACGGTCGGATCTTCTGTGACGTCAAATCGAAGTTAATGATCGAAATTCGCAAACGGTCGCGGCGCCGCGCGTTCTATTCAAGCCATTATAATATACATAATATTATATATATATATATATATATATATATATATATATATATATATCGTCGATTTCCATTCATAGCGTATTTTATAAAAACATTAATAAATTCGTTTTAAAACGATTCTAACCTGCTATCCATTTTTATTTAAAACCAAAAATTGAATTTACCATATCATTATTATATCATAATAATGATCTTCTCAAAATTTTTTATTTTGAAATCCATTTCCTTTTCATATTCATTATAAAATGAATAAAATCGATATAAAAATCCGTTTGAGTCAAAATAGCGTATAACTACTTACTCGACTTCATATATTTATATATTTTCATGTCCATCCAAAATCGAACATCAAAACCATAACTTCACTATTAATTGTTTTTAAAAAACATTCATTATTTCCAAATTGGAACGAGACATAATCAATTACCATATAATTTTGGTTATATGGATTTCATACATCGCATGTATTCAACAATAATGATAATGGTCATTAAGCATCCAAATAGCAACCAGAGTGCATTCTACAACTGTAACACCCCGTGATTTTATAACATTAAAATTCACAAATTAAAATATACTTAATTTTTAGAAAAGAATTAAGTGAAATGGGTTGCGCAAAGAAATATATATGTATATATTGATATATATACAAAAAAATTAAAAATTAAATAAATAAATATGTAAAAAAAAGTTCAAAACAACGAATTGGGAGGGGGAAGAACCGAACTGGCCTATTGTTGAGGTCGACCCGGGCCTCACTGGGTCGACTAGCGGTTAATCCAGGGTGTCTGGCTATCAACCCGTGGGTCGATTCGCTCAAATGAAGATTTTGCATTTGATTGGTTCTCATGGTTCAGGTTTAATCTAATGGTCCTAAATAACTCCCTATACCTATATATACACCCTAAGAACTAACCCTAAATCAAATAAAAATTAGATCAATGGCCGTCATGCCGTCACTCTAAAACCTAGAAGTAGCCGCCGCCAATTAGGAAAAGAATAAAGCTAATCTATTCAAGTCAATGACAACTATAATAGGAAATTCAACTACAACAAAGGATTGCTAATAAATTTCAGAGCTTCATTGAATGGTGAGTTCGATAACTTTAACAAAATAATTGCTGAATTAATTATGATGTGATATACGTTGGATTATAAGTTGTGGTTGTGGATCTAATTCATATGTTTAATCTTGTAAGTTAACTTGATTCATATTATATGATGTTATGCAAGTTTTATATATGATGTTATGCAAGTTAATATGATTATGCAAGTTTTATATATGATGTTATGCAAGTTTCATATATGATGTTATGCAAGTTAATATGATTATGCAAGTTTTATATATGATGTTATGCAAGTTTCATATATGATGTTATGCAAGTTAATATGATTATGCAAGTTTCATATATGATGTTATGCAAGTTAATATGATTATTCAAGTTGTACATATGATGTTATGCAAGTTGTATATATAATGCTATGCAAGTTAATAGGATCACGCAATTTGTATGCGAATTATATGATGTTATGTAAGTTTGGATCTAAAATATATGCTAGTAGTTCATGATGTTAACTTGTGTCAATGAATCCTTTTTTTTTATATGCCAATCACCTATGTTTATAACATCAGTTTTTTTTGCGAATATGGATGTGGAACATATGCTAGTTCGTATAAGTATTATGTTCATATGCAAGTTTAAGTGATAATTGGATTCACATATATACAAGTTCACACCTTTATAGTTTAGATCCATATTCAAGTTGACATTTTTATGTTGAAACTATGACATGCATAGTTATGCAAGTTTACACCTTTATGTGGATCCATATTTTACTCAGGTTAACACCTTTTATTGGATCCATAGTCATGCAAGATGACACCTTTATGTTTGGTTGACGACATACATAGTTTATGTAAGTTTGTGATAATTACCTAGGCTATTTGGGTGTAAAACTATGTTCATACATGCAAGTTCACACCTTTTAGATCTATGATTTTGGATCCTTGATAATACAAAGATTATGCAAGTATGTTCGAATTCTTAATTGCAAGTTAGATGCAAATTAGATCTATTATTGTGTGTATGTGACTTTGTGACGTTTATTCCCTTTTTAAGTATTAGACAATTTGCTAGTCTAATATGTATATGTCATGTTAAGCGAACGAATGATGGGGTACGATGGGGATAATAGTGGATACACACATATTGTGAATTTGGCATGTAATGGCCTAAAAAGGCATGTAATTAATTTTAAGGAATAAAATTAATTTGTAATGAAATTGGTATAATTTATATACCATAAATAGTTGAGCATATTTTAGATGATAAATTATGGACATAAATAAATATGGAAATTTGAATAAGGAAAGTAATTCAAATTTAAGGAAAATTAATTATGTATAATTAATTGCCTATGTAATGACCCGCAGAGCCGCAACATCAGAGTTGACTATATACATCATACGTCCAACCCAAATATCACGAAAATACGAAATATTTTTTTAGAAGAAAGATAGAAGAAGAACAGAAATAACAACACAGAATCTCACATCGCAGTGGAACAAAATATAATACATCAAATCTTTGAAATACAAAATCTTAACTGTATAACATACACTTATCAGAGTGCAACACTTACAACACAGCGGAACAAAATTCTATATAACTAACGTTGAAGCCTCCTACTCCAAGCTCCTTTAGATAGATCTGTAAAATCCTGAACTACTTGACTGCCCGTACAAATTTAGGCACCTAAGAGTTTAGGTAGAACAAAACAAAATAAACTCCCGGTCAGTCATGGGACTGGTATGAGTAAACAGTTTAAAATAGTTTTCAGAAAACTAAATGATATCTCATAAGACCACGCCGTATAACACGGAACGGGTTTATCCCTTATGAAAATCCAAACACTTGACTTATCTTTGTATCAAACTCTTTTGATATTATAATAATGTATAAATGAAGTAAATAACAATTTAGTGGAACGTTTGCATCTCACGTTCCATATAAATAATATACAATCAAAACCGCAAGCACGTATTGGGTAATGGATTTCCAACTATGACAAGGTATGGAACCACCTTCCGCTGGTATATCTCTAGAGGAGAATACACCGAGTTCAACAATAACATCTTGCAACTCAGCCACACATGACCGACCACTCATTTGGCTTGAGCGTATCGAATGTATATCACCAACGGTTGGGATCAGCAACCGTTTCCCGAATGGGACAGCATCGATAATAGATTTTTAGAAGTAAATGAAACTCTAGATCAGGCGATTATACACCCTAATAGGTGCGACCTACATAGCCATGCTGCTTGCCCGATTTCTGTCATTTACCGATTGATGAGGCTTGAAGCTACGCTTTATCATCACTCAAGATTCACTTCGAATGTCACATCGTCGATCCATCGAAAATCACTAATTGACGTCTACAACAATACATTACGTGTCAGCTAAAAGAAGTTTCCTTCTCCGCTTCCACTCTTGGTACGGTTGAAGAAATCAATGTACGTGACCTTTCTGGAAATACTCTGTCAGACATTCATCCATACAAGTCACCCAGGAACAGGATGAACTGAAGGCACAATTTCTATAAATAGGAAAAGTCCTTGCACTCTACTCCGTCTTCGATTATCTTTATATAATCCGATTCGCAACGCTACTGCAAATACGGAGTGGTTCTTCGGATAATAATCCTACCGGTCTCTCCATATTGACAACGATGGTCAAAACTCCGATAGTCTTGATTTAACTATCTGTGACGGCAAGGAATTTCGCTCGGTCCGAACCAGTCGCTAAACCGATCCAGGCCGTTCCAAACGCCCTATCGTTTGAGAACAGGACACAACAGAACGCATACAGAAGAACATTTCATTGTATATTACAACAATGCACCAGATTACAAGAATATACAGAGTATAAACAAATAAATATTACACAGAAATATCAGAGATTTAAATTACATTTAAATACATAGCAGCGGAAAATAATACAATACACAACTAGAAGGAGATATACGGATACAAAGCTTTCCGGATATCGTTCCAGCTGTAAACCAGGATCCTGTGAATATAAATCTGCAAAACCAAAACTACTAGCTGCCCGTGTCAAAATAAGGGCACCCAGAGTTTAGGTTAAAACAATAAACTCCAAGTCAGTCATGTGACTGGTGTGAGAACTAAAACAGTTATTAATCTTTATTTTAAATCATTAGGTAAATCAAGGGACCACGCCGTATAACACGGAACGGGTTTCCTCCCAAGAATACCAGTGCATAAAACAAACAGCGCAATGCTAAATAAGGAAAAATGAAGCTGTTATAAGACCCAGGTCCTATCACACAATGCAACGCAAGCCGGGGGATAGGGTTTTCCCTTATAACAGCCAAAGAATGCTTGATACGTTTAAAACAAATCATTTGATACTATTATAAGTGCATAGTGTATAAAACAACTTCAAATCATAAGTATCAATCATAGGCGACATGAGCGTCCCATGCCACTATGCCACCATATATAGGTTTACAAATAAAACCGCAAAGTCACGTATTTGGAAATTGGGTTTCCATCTATGAACCGAGGCAAAAGATAGTCCTCACCGACTTCGAGACTGTCTAGCCCGAGCCTCAGGCAAGTACTCTGTCAAGCCTTTGGATCCTCAGGGTCGGTCCACCGATGTGGATTAAAATGCCTGAACATGCGTTTCCCCGCCCTTTGGGGCGTAAATGAGCCAACTAAATGACTCCATCGGTTCGAGAACGAGCGATCAATCCGAGGCGCCTCGCAACAGCAACAAACACATAAGTCAAACTCGTCAGGGCGTGTAAAACCACTGACGCCACTTCTAGCTAGAAAGAAACGCATGCACTCCCTGACGTCCTCTCCCGTTTTTGGTTCATACCGGGTGTGAAACACGCGAAGTAAACGTTACACAAAGCTACGCCACAAAGGCCTTGCTTTGATCATCACCACAAGACTTTGCTTTTCAACAGAAGCCTCGATCAATTGCCACTTAGGCATGCCACACAGGCAATTCACTCCATGCGTTTGATATCCATCAATATATAACCCCTGAGCTCGTACATCTCAGAGAAGGGCGTTAAGCAATAGAATAAATTCTCCGCCGCCAAACAGATATATATTTAATAGAAATCAATCACACAGACTAAAATCCAATGTCAGACACACAGTCCATTTACAAGTCCGTTCTGGGTCTGAACGAAACCGGAGGCACCTAGTACCCCGCATATCCATCGATCTCCAAGTACGTCTGGACGATCACTAACTGTTTCCATCTTCTTGGGTGTACAGCCCAATCAAGATCATCAGTTATCACCCAAACGACGTGAAGACCTCCGGTCTTCGACCATCGTCTTCATCTTCGACTTATCGTCGTATCAGTTATTCAGAATGGGATAAACCCGGTCTTTCCGAATAACTCGCGTATATTTTAAATAAGTGTTACACAAACACAACATACGCCTCATTCCAATTCATTAGTCACTAACCGTAAATTAATAAAGAGGATAATTCCCCAAATATTAACCCCGAAGGCCGAAACCAACATCAGATCAATATCCAGAAAACCATTCTGCTTGGCCAACCGACAGTTAGTTTCTAAATTTCACATTCATAGGGAAATGTTCCCATTAATTTTATCCAAGATAAATTCCTTGAATTTATTCTTTATTCTATTTTTTGAATCTCAATTCAACTAGTCGGGATTAGCGAAACTTACCGAAGTAATCATTTGTTTTAATTTCCCAATCCCAACCTATTTATCCCATGAAGTAAAACTGGTAATACTTCATATCTAACACCACAGTGTTATCGGTAAATTCAATTACCATTTCACGTTCAAATCTAATTTAAGATTTAACTATCGCCTGGAGCAAAACTGGTGATACTCCATTTCGATTATTTCAATCTAATTAAAGATTCATTAGAACTCCACTTAGTTTTAATCTTTAATTGGGTTAAAGAATCAGTGTCATTTAAAACACAGTTCACGATAAACCCAAAATCACCTTCATTAATTATCGGGTTAAAGAACGAGTGTTATTTAAAACACTGTCCACGATAAACCCAAAAATCAATATCAATTCAATTCCAATTAAATATCATTTAATTGGTACTCTTCATTAAATCTAAATAAAAAGATTTAATCTTTTCTCAACTGGGTTCAAGAACAGTGTTAGTGAAGACACCATTCACGACAAACCCAAATCACATTCGATATTCAATACAAGGCTCTGAATAGAAAATATATCGGCCTATATTCAAGATCAAATTCTACGATTTACAAATGTCGTATTGGAAATAACGATATCAGTATATATCTTTCAAATTTCCATAACAACACTTATATAATCACGAATTCCAACATCGAAATATTCCGAAGACAATTTCGATTCAAATCCACTCCAATGCAATCATTGGATATTTTGGTTATTTCAAAACCCTATTTTAAATTCAATTTATTTATTTAAAAATAAATAGAATTATAGTTCTAGTTCAAAACTAGTTCATTTCGATAAAAATCTATTTTTATCTTTTCAAATATGGAGTTTTTCATCCCAATTCTTTCTAAATCATTTCTTATGATTTTACACAAATTATTACTATTTTTAATAATTTTATCAAGGCCCGTACAGTCGATTTCCATCAATAGCCATCGAACTGCACTTACAGCGACCTTTTTCAAATTTGATTTGGACATAATTCCAAATCCAACCGTTAGATTTCGAATTTCTAAAATTCATTAGATTTCTCTTTTCGATACGAACCCAACGGTTCCTGTTTTAGGAGAATCCGACGGTCGGATCTCCCGCAATGTCCGTTTGAAATAAATGGTCGAAATTCACGAACTGCCGCGGAGCGGCGCGTTCTATTCAGGCCATTATATTATATATATATAATATATATAATATATATTTCGTCGATTTCTATTTAAAACGAATTATATAAATAGTTTTAAATTCGTTTCAAAAGCAATTTCAACTTCCATTTCAATTCAAATCGAAATTGAATTCTTCTTTATAAATTCGTTTCAAAATTCATTTCTATTCAATTCAAATTTCAATTCAATTTGAATTCATTTCAATTCGCTTTCAATTCAATTTGAATTCGTTTTCAATTCATTTCGAAATCGTTTTCAATTCAATTCACTTCGAAATCGTTTTCAATTCAATTCATTTCGAAATCGTTTTCAATTCAATTCATTTCGAAATCGTTTTCAATTCAATTCATTTCGAAATCGTTTTCAATTCAATTCATTTCGAAATCGTTTTCAATTCAATTCATTTCGAAATCGTTTTTAATTCAATTCATTTCGAAATCGTTTTCAATTCAATTCATTTCGAAATCGTTTTCAAATTGGAATGAGGCCCAATCAATTACCATATAAAATTAATTATATGGATTTTGATACAACACATGTATATAATAGCATTGAAAATAATCAACCTTCAACCAAAGTGCACTACACTGTATAAGCATCAAATATAGATATTCAACGCTTATAACAGCCTGTCAATCAATCGATCGACATATTGAATCAATCAGGATGAGTGGACTTCAAATTTCATCCTAACACCCGTGTGGGGTTTCAAACAATCAAACACATATTTTATTTGTGCTATTGGGCGATGTGTAAAATTTATCGTCCCAATCAATGTCCTTCAAATAAGTGTACATAAACAAACCGTCCGATTTGTAAATGAATATTTTATTTATTCACTTTCACTATATTCATATTCACGTTAAAAATTATATTTTTAACGATAAAACATTTTATTCCAACATATGAATTTCTATTATTCATTTACACAATAAAATGATATTTTTATTTTCTAATATATTTTAGAAAATTTCGGCGGTATAACGGCACGATACTAGAAACGGGACGAGGCCTAGCCTTATCCCCGGTCTAGTGAAGGCCCACGCCATTCACACATCAATCAAAATCACCAAACAACCAAATTCAAATCAAATCATATAACTAATCTATGCAACCAAACAAACAAGTCCATGGTCTGTGGACGATTGTGTCGGGTGCTACTAAGCACCGTCTGCATCCTAGTATATATATATAAATAGAAATGAAATGGAAAGGTGAGAAATTCTCACATATAGCTATCCTAGCTCCACGGCACTTCTATTGTAGAGATCTTCGTCGTTCCCGCCTTTTTGTCACCTTCGTTGCTGTAACCACTACATATGTAAAAATCACATTTTTACTTCGTTATTCAATATATAAAAATCGAATTTTTATTTCGAAGTTCAATATATAAAAATCGAATTTTTAGTTCAAAGTTCAATATATAAAAATCGAATTTATAGTTCAAAGTTCAATATATAAAAATCGAATTTTTAGTTCAAAGTTCAATATATAAAAATCAAATTTTTAGTTCAAAGTTCAATATATAAAAATCGAATTTTTAGTTCAAAGTTCAATATATAAAAATCGAATTTTTAGTTCAAACTTCAATATATAAAAATCGAATTTTTAGTTCAAAGTTCAATATATAAAAATCAAATTTTTCTTTCGAAGTTCAATATTTAAAAATCAAATTTTTCTTTTCAGAGCATATGTATATTTTCCTTTTCTAAGCATATGTATATTTTCCTTTTCTAAGCATATTTCTATATTTAAAGCAATTCTTTTTATATTTTTAAAAACAAGGATATTCAAAACAATTCTTTTTATATAAAGAAAAGAAAGAAAAAAAAACAGAAAGGGAGCTCACTGTAACCACTGCCTGGACGTCGAACAGGTGCTCCCCTCCTAGGGTTTGCATTTGTCGTTGCCTCGCTCGCTTGACCGATGATCGGAGCTCACCCCATCGCAGCCCTTCAGAAGCTCCTCCATCGCCATTGGATTCACGCAACTCGATGGAGCCTTCTCGCTGGAATTGAGCAGAGAACGGCGCCTCTTCCAAGCGTGATTCCGACCTCCTCAAGCAGCAATAAATCATCACCCCGATACTACGTTGAAGCCCCCTTGTAGCTCTCGAATTTTCGCTGAAGGAGTGCTGAATTTTATTATCTGGATCGGGGCAAAATTGAAATGAAGTCGGGAGTGTTTTTCTGCCATTAGATTGAAGAGGACGGCGGATTTTAAGTTGACCACGTGATGAAGAAACTTAGGGGTTTGACTTAAATGAAGGGTCTTATATTAAATTTAAATAATATTTAATCCAAAATCTTCACAAAAGTGAATTTAGTAACTGAACTCCAAATTAAACTAAACGAATGTCGCCCCTAGCCAAATATCCCTACTCTGGACACAATGGGATATGTTTCGTAACGCCATTCGACTGTTACGATAGGTTTTCGCTAGGATTAAAGTATAAATCCATATATATTTAATTTTAATGCACATTTCTAATTACCGAGGTCACATACTAACTCTATAAATCCCATAAAAATATTTTCTAGCTTCGTATTGACGATACGGTCCTAACAAAACTAGTTTCGTCGAATTCTGAGGCCGTTGGAAAAATGGCCATTTTCCAGTCGATTAAAATCAACTGAAACTGGTCAAAACACGTTTTCCTTTGCCACGCTCACATATTGATTCGAAAAATTATGAAATTTGAAACCTAGCAATAATTTGACATCACGGACCCAACAAAACTGGTTTCGTCGAAATCCGAGGTCGTTTGCAAAATGTCCATTTTTAAGGGCCTGAATTCCATAGCGACTATTCAGAATTTTCAACTGGACATATCTTTTGATTCCAGTTATGAAATTTTGATTATTCGGATTCGTTGGAAAGATATCATCAATTTGATCCCATTATTTTTGGTTTCACTAAAATTCGGATTGTTTTGCACCCGGTACATTCAATTGAAGTTTGAAATCGAATTATCGAACTACCACGCCATTTTCAATTCTATTTATAATTATATATAATTATTTATATTCTAACGACGACGCGTATAATATATACGTTCGAATTATATTCAAAATAAATTTTCTCGTCGATTTTATTTAAAATAATTCATTTTAAATAATAAAAATTCGCTAAAATTGCCAAAATAAAAAATTTAAACTGGCCCAGATTTTCGGGTTGTTACAATCTCCCCCACTTAAAACTTTTCGTCCCCGAAAAGGAACAAAGTCGAAAGTGATTTGATTAATCAACTCTACGCTCGATCTGGCTTCCATTCTCCAACTCTTTAGTTTCTGAGAATTTTCAAAATTTCAAAAATTTGGCTAACACCCTAAATTTTTGAAAAATTTCGCCATAACCTCCCCTGCACCGGGAGCATCGGGGAATTTCAAATAGCTTCCCCGGTCCTTCTGATCTCAAAAAGAAAAAGAAAAAGCCAAGCGGCTAGCCAATAGGCTCATAAAATCATCATCACCCAAACAAAACAGTAAATTATGCAGTAAACATGTACCTATTTGTCGGGCAAACAAATTTTATTCTCTGCTCTAGCCTCCTTGCTATGACCTGTTCAATGATATATATGCATATGCAAGCAGATGCAATCAATTTTCAATACAATTCAATATTAGGCATAATGGTTCAAAATTAGCAAACAAATAAACAAACAACACAAACATCAATCAATTAGTGGATTTAACGTTTCAAATTCATATATACAAAAATCATGTTTTTGATGCCAAATCACAACAATGAATTCTAGTTATATTAGTTTTGGTTCTCACACCAGTCTAATGGAAATATATAGAAAATCACACCTTCGAAACACGAACATAAGTTCTGATGATGATCGATCAATCATCAGAACCATCTCCGGGTGTCTAGAGTGTAATCCTATATCTATCCAGTATATTAAAATTTCAAATACACGTGGATCAGACGTATACGCAAAATCTATATATACTGGATTGTCCACATCAATATAAATAAATAATCAAATACGAATAATTGATTTTAAATTTTCAAAACAAATTTGACTTTCATTTTAAAAATATACTCTTCACACTCGTTCTAGGATACTACTGATCCTATCTCTAACGAGACATTCTCATTGGATATTACTGATCCAATATCTGATGAATTCTTTCGTACGGTTCTAATGTGTCTTGTTCTCTAGCTTTGTAAACCAAAGCTCTGATACCAACTGTGACGGCAAGGAATTTCGCTCGGTCCGAACCAGTCGCTAAACCGATTCAGGCCGTTCGAAACGCCCTATCGTTTGAGAACAGGACACAACAGAACGCATACAGAAGAACATTTCATTGTATATTACAACAATGCACCAGATTACAAGAATATACAGAGTATAAACAAATAAATATTACACAGAAATATCAGAGATTTAAATTACATTTAAATACATAGCAGCGGAAAATAATACAATACACAACTAGAAGGAGATATACGGATACAAAGCTTTCCGGATATCGTTCCAGCTGTAAACCAGGATCCTGTGAATATAAATCTGCAAAACCAAAACTACTAGCTGCCCGTGTCAAAATAAGGGCACCCAGAGTTTAGGTTAAAACAATAAACTCCAGGTCAGTCATGTGACTGGTGTGAGAAATAAAACAGTTATTAATCTTTATTTTAAATCATTAGGTAAATCAAGGGACCACGCCGTATAACACGGAACGGGTTTCCTCCCAAGAATACCAGTGCATAAAACAAACAGCGCAATGCTAAATAAGGAAAAATGAAGCTGTTATAAGACCCAGGTCCTATCACACAATGCAACGCAAGCCGGGGGATAGGGTTTTCCCTTATAACAGCCAAAGAATGCTAGATACGTTTAAAACAAATCATTTGATACTATTATAAGTGCATAGTGTATAAAACAACTTCAAATCATAAGTATCAATCATAGGCGACATGAGCGTCCCATGCCACTATGCCACCATATATAGGTTTACAAATAAAACCGCAAAGTCACGTATTTGGAAATTGGGTTTCCATCTATGAACCGAGGCAAAAGATAGTCCTCACCGACTTCGAGACTGTCTAGCCCGAGCCTCAGGCAAGTACTCAGTCAAGCCTTTGGATCCTCAGGGCCGGTCCACCGATGTGGATTAAAATGCCTGAACATGCGTTTCCCTGCCCTTTTGGGCGTAAATGAGCCAACTAAATGACTCCATCGGTTCGAGAACGACCGATCAATCCGAGGCGCCTCGCAACAGCAACAACCACATAAGTCAAACTCGTCAGGGCGTGTAAAACCACTGACGCCACTTCTAGCTAGAAAGAAACGCATGCACTCCCTGACGTCCTCTCCCGTTTTTGGTTTATACCGGGTGTGAAACACGCGAAGTAAACGTTACACAAAGCTACGCCACAAAGGCCTTGCTTTGATCATCACCACAAGACTTTGCTTTTCAACAGACGCCTCGATCAATTGCCACTTAGGCATACCACACAGGCAATTCACTCCATGCGTTTGATATCCATCAATATATAACCCCTGAGCTCGTACGTCTCAGAGAAGGGCGTTAAGAAAGAGAATAAATTCTCCGCCGCCAAACAGATATATATTTAATAGAAATCAATCACACAGACTAAAATCCAATGTCAGACACACAGTCCATTTACAAGTCCGTTCTGGGTCTGAACGAAACCGGAGGCACCTAGTACCCCGCATATCCATCGATCTCAAAGTACGTCTGGACGATCACTAACTGTTTCCATCTTCTTGGGTGTACAGCCCAATCAAGATCATCAGTTATCACCCAAACGACGTGAAGACCTCCGGTCTTCGACCATCGTCTTCATCTTCGACTTATCGTCGTATCAGTTATTCAGAATGGGATAAACCTGGTCTTTCCGAATAACTCGCGTATATTTTAAATAAGTGTTACACAAACACAACATACGCCTCATTCCAATTCATTAGTCACTAACCGTAAATTAATCAAGAGAATAATTCCCCAAATATTAACCCCGAAGGCCGAAACCAACATCAGATCAATATCCAGAAAACCATTCTGCTTGGCCAACCGACAGTTAGTTTCTAAATTTCACATTCATAGGGAAATGTTCCCATTAATTTTATCCAAGATAAATTCCTTGAATTTATTCTTTATTCTATTTTTTTGAATCTCAATTCAACTAGTCGGGATTAGCGAAACTTACCGAAGTAATCATTTTTTTTAATTTCCCAATCCCAACCTATTTATCCCATGAAGTAAAACTAGTAATACTTCATATCTAACACCACAGTGTTATCGGTAAATTCAATTACCATTTCACGTTCAAATCTAATTAAAGATTTAACTATCGCCTGGAGCAAAACTGGTGATACTCCATTTCGATTATTTCAATCTAATTAAAGATTCATTAAAACTCCACTTAGTTTTAATCTTTAATTGGGTTAAAGAATCAGTGTCATTTAAAACACAGTTCACGATAAACCCAAAATCACCTTCATTAATTATCGGGTTAAAGAACGAGTGTTATTTAAAACACTGTCCACGATAAACCCAAAAATCAATATCAATTCAATTCCAATTAAATATCATTTAATTGGTACTCTTCATTAAATCTAAATAAAAAGATTTAATCTTTTCTCAGCTGGGTTCAAGAACAGTGTTAGTGAAGACACCATTCACGACAAACCCAAATCACATTCGATATTCAATACAAGGCTCTGAATAGAAAATATATCGGCCTATATTCAATATCAAATTCTACGATTTACAAATGTCGTATTGGAAATAACGATATCAGTATATATCTTTCAAATTTCCATAACAACACTTATATAATCACGAATTCCAACATCGAAATATTCCGAAGACAATTTCGATTCAAATCCACTCCAATGCAATCATTGGATATTTTGGTTATTTCAAAACCCTATTTTAAATTCAATTTATTTATTTAAAAATAAATAGAATTATAGTTCTAGTTCAAAACTAGTTCATTTCGATAAAAATCTATTTTTATCTTTTCAAATATGGAGTTTTTCATCCCAATTCTTTCTAAATCATTTCTTATGATTTTACACAAATTATTACTATTTTTAATAATTTTATCAAGGCCCGTACAGTCGATTTCCATCAATGGCCATCGAACTGCACTTACAGCGACCTTTTTCAAATTTGATTTGGACATAATTCCAAATCCAACCGTTAGATTTCGAATTTCTAAAATTCATTAGAAATCTCTTTTCGATACGAATCCAACGGTTCCGGTTTTAGGAGAATCCGACGGTCGGATCTCCCGCAATGTCCGTTTGAAATAAATAGTCGAAATTCACGAACTGCCGCGGAGTGGCGCGTTCTATTCAGGCCATTATATTATATATATAATATATATAATATATATTTCGTCGATTTCTATTTAAAACGAATTATATAAATAGTTTTAAATTCGTTTCAAAAGCAATTTCAACTTCCGTTTCAATTCAAATCGAAATTGAATTCTTCTTTATAAATTCGTTTCAAAATTCATTTCTATTCAATTCAAATTTCAATTCAATTTGAATTCATTTCAATTCGCTTTCAATTCAATTTGAATTCGTTTTCAATTCATTTCGAAATCGTTTTCAATTCAATTCACTTCGAAATCGTTTTCAATTCAATTCATTTCGAAATCGTTTTCAATTCAATTCATTTCAAAATCGTTTTCAATTCAATTCATTTCGAAATCGTTTTCAATTCAATTCATTTCGAAATCGTTTTCAATTCAATTCATTTCGAAATCGTTTTCAATTCAATTCATTTCGAAATCGTTTTCAAATTGGAATGAGGCCCAATCAATTACCATATAAAATTAATTATATGGATTTTGATACAACACATGTATATAATAGCATTGAAAATAATCAACCTTCAACCAAAGTGCACTACACTGTATAAGCATCAAATATAGATATTCAACGCTTATAACAGCCTGTCAATCAATCGATCGACATATTGAATCAATCAGGATGAGTGGACTTCAAATTTCATCCTAACACCCGTGTGGGGTTTCAAACAATCAAACACATATTTTATTTGTGCTATTGGGCGATGTGTAAAATTTATCGTCCCAATCAATGTCCTTCAAATAAGTGTACATAAACAAACCGTCCGGTTTGTAAATGAATATTTTATTTATTCACTTTCACTATATTCATATTCACGTTAAAAATTATATTTTTAACGATAAAACATTTTATTCCAACATATGAATTTCTATTATTCATTTACACAATAAAATGATATTTTTATTTTCTAATATATTTTAGAAAATTTCGGCGGCATAACGGCACGATACTAGAAACGGGACGAGGCCTAGCCTTATCCCCGGTCTAGTGAAGGCCCACGCCATTCACACATCAATCAAAATCACCAAACAACCAAATTCAAATCAAATCATATAACTAATCTTTGCAACCAAACAAACAAGTCCATGGTCTGTGGACGATTGTGTCGGGTGCTACTAAGCACCGTCTGCATCCTAGTATATATATATAAATAGAAATGAAATGGAAAGGTGAGAAATTCTCACATATAGCTATCCTAGCTCCACGGCACTTCTATTGTAGAGATCTTCGTCGTTCCCGCCTTTTTGTCACCTTCGTTGCTGTAACACTACATATGTAAAAATCACATTTTTACTTCGTTATTCAATATATAGAAATCGAATTTTTATTTCGAAGTTCAATATATAAAAATCGAATTTTTAGTTCAAAGTTCAATATATAAAAATCGAATTTTTAGTTCAAAGTTCAATATATAAAAATCGAATTTTTAGTTCAAAGTTCAATATATAAAAATCGAATTTTTAGTTCAAATTTCAATATATAAAAATCGAATTTTTAGTTCAAAGTTCAATATATAAAAATCGAATTTTTAGTTCAAAGTTCAATATATAAAAATCGAATTTTTAGTTCAAAGTTCAATATATAAAAATCGAATTTTTAGTTCAAAGTTCAATATATAAAAATCGAATTTTTAGTTCAAAGTTCAGTATATAAAAATCAAAATTTTCTTTCGAAGTTCAATATTTAAAAATCAAATTTTTCTTTTCAGAGCATATGTATATTTTCCTTTTCTAAGCATATGTATATTTTCCTTTTCTAAGCATATTTCTATATTTAAAGCAATTTTTTTTATATTTTTAAAAACAAGGATATTCAAAACAATTCTTTTTATATAAAGAAAAGAAAGAAAAAAAAACAGAAAGGGAGCTCACTGTAACCACTGCCTGGACGTCGAACAGGTGCTCCCCTCCTAGGGTTTGCATTTGTCGTTGCCTCGCTCGCTTGACCGATGATCGGAGCTCACCCCGTCGCAGCCCTTCAGAAGCTCCTCCATCGCCATTGGATTCACGCAACTCGATGGAGCCTTCTCGCCGGAATTGAGCAGAGAACGACGCCTCTTCCAAGCGTGATTCCGACCTCCTCAAGCAGCAATAAATCATCACCCCGATACTACGTTGAAGCCCCCTTGTAGCTCTCGAATTTTCGCTGAAGGAGTGCTGAATTTTATTATCTGGATCGGGGCAAAATTGAAATGAAGTCGGGAGTGTTTTTCTGCCATTAGATTGAAGAGGACGGCGGATTTTAAGTTGACCACGTGATGAAGAAACTTAGGGGTTTGACTTAAATGAAGGGTCTTGTATTAAATTTAAATAATATTTAATCCAAAATCTTCACAAAAGTGAATTTAGTAACTGAACTCCAAATTAAACTAAACGAATGTCGCCCCTAGCCAAATATCCCTACTCTGGACACAATGGGATATGTTTTGTAACGCCATTCGACTGTTACGATAGGTTTTCGCTGGGATTAAAGTATAAATCCATGTATATTTAATTTTAATGCACATTTCTAATTACCGAGGTCACATACTAACTCTATAAATCCCATAAAAATATTTTCTAGCTTCGTATTGACGATACGGTCCTAACAAAACAAGTTTCGTCGAATTCTGAGGCCGTTGGAAAAATGGCCATTTTCCAGTCGATTAAAATCAACTGAAACTGGTCAAAACACGTTTTCCTTTGCCACGCTCACATATTGATTCGAAAAATTATGAAATTTGAAACCTAGCAATAATTTGACATCACGGACCCAACAAAACTGGTTTCGTCGAAATCCGAGGTCGTTTGCAAAATGTCCATTTTTAAGGGCCTGAATTCCATAGCGACTATTCAGAATTTTCAACTGGACATATCTTTTGATTCCAGTTATGAAATTTTGATTATTCGGATTCATTGGAAAGATATCATCAATTAGATCCCATTATTTTTGGTTTCACTAAAATCCGGATTGTTTTGCACCCGGTACTTTCAATTGAAGTTTGAAATCGAATTATCGAACTACCGCGCCATTTTCAATTCTATTTATAATTATATATAATTATTTATATTCTAACGACGACGCGTATAATATATACGTTCGAATTATATTCAAAATAAATTTTCTCGTCGATTTTATTTAAAATAATTCATTTTAAATAATCAAAATTCGCTAAAATTGCCAAAATAAAAAATTTAAACTAGCCCAGATTTTCGGGTTGTTACAATCTCCCCCACTTAAAACTTTTCGTCCCCGAAAAGGAACAAAGTCGAAAGTGGTTTGATTAATCAACTCTACGCTCGATCTGGCTTCCATTCTCCAACTCTTTAGTTTCTGAGAATTTTCAAAATTTCAAAAATTTGGCTAACACCCTAAATTTTTGAAAAAATTCGCCATAACCTCCCCTGCACCGGGAGCATCGGGGAATTTCAAATAGCTTCCCCGGTCCTTCTGATCTCAAAAAGAAAAAGAAAAAGCCAAGCGGCTAGCCAATAGGCTCATAAAATCATCATCACCCAAACAAAACAGTAAATTATGTAGTAAACATGTACCTATTTGTCGGGCAAACAAATTTTATTCTCTGCTCTAGCCTCCTTGCTATGACCTGTTCAATGATATATATGCATATGCAAGCAGATGCAACCAATTTTCAATACAATTCAATATTAGGCATAATGGTTCAAAATTAGCAAACAAATAAACAAACAACACAAACATCAATCAATTAGTGGATTTAACGTTTCAAATTCATAATTTTGATATATATACAAAAATCATGTTTTTGATGCCAAATCACAACAATGAATTCTAGTTATATTAGTTTTGGTTCTCACACCAGTCTAATGGAAATATATAGAAAATCACACCTTCGAAACACGAACATAAGTTCTGATGATGATCGATCAATCATCAGAACCATCTCCGGGTGTCTAGAGTGTAATCCTATATCTATCCAGTATATTAAAATTTCAAATACACGTGGATCAGACGTATACGCAAAATCTATATATACTGGATTGTCCACATCAATATAAATAAATAATCAAATACGAATAATTGATTTTAAATTTTCAAAACAAATTTGACTTTCATTTTAAAAATATACTCTTCACACTCGTTCTAGGATACTACTGATCCTATCTCTAACGAGTCATTCTCATTGGATATTACTAATCCAATATCTGATGAATTCTTTCGTACGGTTCTAATGTGTCTTGTTCTCTAGCTTTGTAAACCAAAGCTCTGATACCAACTGTGACGGCAAGGAATTTCGCTCGGTCTGAACCAGTCGCTAAACCGATCCAGGCCGTTCGAAACGCCCTATCGTTTGAGAACAGGACACAACAGAACGCATACAGAAGAACATTTCATTGTATATTACAACAATGCACCAGATTACAAGAATATACAGAGTATAAACAAATAAATATTACACAGAAATATCAGAGATTTAAATTACATTTAAATACATAGCAGCGGAAAATAATACAATACACAACTAGAAGGAGATATACGGATACAAAGCTTTCCGGATATCGTTCCAGCTGTAAACCAGGATCCTGTGAATATAAATCTGCAAAACCAAAACTACTAGCTGCCCGTGTCAAAATAAGGGCACCCAGAGTTTAGGTTAAAACAATAAACTCCAGGTCAGTCATGTGACTGGTGTGAGAACTAAAACAGTTATTAATCTTTATTTTAAATCATTAGGTAAATCAAGGGACCACGCCGTATAACACGGAACGGGTTTCCTCCCAAGAATACCAGTGCATAAAACAAACAGCGCAATGCTAAATAAGGAAAAATGAAGCTGTTATAAGACCCAGGTCCTATCACACAATGCAACGCAAGCCGGGGGATAGGGTTTTCCCTTATAACAGCCAAAGAATGCTTGATACGTTTAAAACAAATCATTTGATACTATTATAAGTGCATAGTGTATAAAACAACTTCAAATCATAAGTATCAATCATAGGCGACATGAGCGTCCCATGCCACTATGCCACCATATATAGGTTTACAAATAAAACTGCAAAGTCACGTATTTGGAAATTGGGTTTCCATCTATGAACCGAGGCAAAAGATAGTCCTCACCGACTTCGAGACTGTCTAGCCCGAGCCTAAGGCAAGTACTCTGTCAAGCCTTTGGATCCTCAGGGCCGGTCCACCGATGTGGATTAAAATGCCTGAACATGCGTTTCCCCGCCCTTTTGGGCGTAAATGAGCCAACTAAATGACTCCATCGGTTCGAGAACGACCGATCAATCCGAGGCGCCTCGCAACAGCAACAACCACATAAGTCAAACTCGTCAGGTCGTGTAAAACCACTGACGCCACTTCTAGCTAGAAAGAAACGCATGCACTCCCTGACGTCCTCTCCCGTTTTTGGTTCATACCGGGTGTGAAACACGCGAAGTAAACGTTACACAAAGCTACGCCACAAAGGCCTTGCTTTGATCATCACCACAAGACTTTGCTTTTCAACAGAAGCCTCGATCAATTGCCACTTAGGCATGCCACACAGGCAATTCACTCCATGCATTTGATATCCATCAATATATAACCCCTGAGCTCGTACGTCTCAGAGAAGGGCGTTAAGCAAGAGAATAAATTCTCCGCCGCCAAACAGATATATATATTTAATAGAAATCAATCACACAGACTAAAATCCAATGTCAGACACACAGTCCATTTACAAGTCCGTTCTGGGTCTGAACGAAACCGGAGGCACCTAGTACCCCGCATATCCATCGATCTCCAAGTACGTCTGGACGATCACTAACTGTTTCCATCTTCTTGGGTGTACAGCCCAATCAAGATCATCAGTTATCACCCAAACGACATGAAGACCTCCGGTCTTCGACCATCGTCTTCATCTTCGACTTATCGTCGTATCAATTATTCAGAATGGGATAAACCCGGTCTTTCCGAATAACTCGCGTATATTTTAAATAAGTGTTACACAAACACAACATACGCCTCATTCCAATTCATTAGTCACTAACCGTAAATTAATCAAGAGAATAATTCCCCAAATATTAACCCCGAAGGCCGAAACCAACATCAGATCAATATCCAGAAAACCATTCTGCTTGGCCAACCGACAGTTAGTTTCTAAATTTCACATTCATAGGGAAACGTTCCCATTAATTTTATCCAAGATAAATTCCTTGAATTTATTCTTTATTCTATTTTTTTGAATCTCAATTCAACTAGTCGGGATTAGCGAAACTTACCGAAGTAATCATTTGTTTTAATTTCCCAATCCCAACCTATTTATCCCATGAAGTAAAACTAGTGATACTTCATATCTAACACCACAGTGTTATCGGTAAATTCAATTACCATTTCACGTTCAAATCTAATTAAAGATTTAACTATCGCCTGGAGCAAAACTGGTGATACTCCATTTCGATTATTTCAATCTAATTAAAGATTCATTAAAACTCCACTTAGTTTTAATCTTTAATTGGGTTAAAGAATCAGTGTCATTTAAAACACAGTTCACGATAAACCCAAAATCACCTTCATTAATTATCGGGTTAAAGAACGAGTGTTATTTAAAACACTGTCCACGATAAACCCAAAAATCAATATCAATTCAATTCCAATTAAATATCATTTAATTGGTACTCTTCATTAAATCTAAATAAAAAGATTTAATCTTTTCTCAACTGGGTTCAAGAACAGTGTTAGTGAAGACACCATTCACGACAAACCCAAATCACATTCGATATTCAATACAAGGCTCTGAATAGAAAATATATCGGCCTATATTCAAGATCAAATTCTACGATTTACAAATGTCGTATTGGAAATAACGATATCAGTATATATCTTTCAAATTTCCATAACAACACTTATATAATCACGAATTCCAACATCGAAATATTCCGAAGACAATTTCGATTCAAATCCACTCCAATGCAATCATTGGATATTTTGGTTATTTCAAAACCCTATTTTAAATTCAATTTATTTATTTAAAAATAAATAGAATTATAGTTCTAGTTCAAAACTAGTTCATTTCGATAAAAATCTATTTTTATCTTTTCAAATATGGAGTTTTTCATCCCAATTCTTTCTAAATCATTTCTTATGATTTTACACAAATTATTACTATTTTTAATAATTTTATCAAGGCCCGTACAGTCGATTTCCATCAATGGCCATCGAACTGCACTTACAGCGACCTTTTTCAAATTTGATTTGGACATAATTCCAAATCCAACCGTTAGATTTCGAATTTCTAAAATTCATTAGAAATCTCTTTTCGATACGAACCCAACGGTTCCGGTTTTAGGAGAATCCGACGGTCGGATCTCCCGCAATGTCCGTTTGAAATAAATGGTCGAAATTCACGAACTGCCGCGGAGCGGCGCGTTCTATTCAGGCCATTATATTATATATATAATATATATAATATATATTTCGTCGATTTCTATTTAAAACGAATTATATAAATAGTTTTAAATTCGTTTCAAAAGCAATTTCAACTTCCGTTTCAATTCAAATCGAAATTGAATTCTTCTTTATAAATTCGTTTCAAAATTCATTTCTATTCAATTCAAATTTCAATTCAATTTGAATTCATTTCAATTCGCTTTCAATTCAATTTGAATTCGTTTTCAATTCATTTCGAAATCGTTTTCAATTCAATTCACTTCGAAATCGTTTTCAATTCAATTCATTTCGGAATCGTTTTCAATTCAATTCATTTCGAAATCGTTTTCAATTCAATTCATTTCGAAATCGTTTTCAATTAAATTCATTTCGAAATCGTTTTCAATTCAATTCATTTCGAAATCGTTTTCAATTCAATTCATTTCGAAATCATTTTCAAATTGGAATGAGGCCCAATCAATTACCATATAAAATTAATTATATGGATTTTGATACAACACATGTATATAATAGCATTGAAAATAATCAACCTTCAACCAAAGTGCACTACACTATATAAGCATCAAATATAGATATTCAACGCTTATAACAGCCTGTCAATCAATCGATCGACATATTGAATCAATCAGGATGAGTGGACTTCAAATTTCATCCTAACACCCGTGTGGGGTTTCAAACAATCAAACACATATTTTATTTGTGCTATTGGGCGATGTGTAAAATTTATCGTCCCAATCAATGTCCTTCAAATAAGTGTACATAAACAAACCGTCCGGTTTGTAAATGAATATTTTATTTATTCACTTTCACTATATTCATATTCACGTTAAAAATTATATTTTTAACGATAAAACATTTTATTCCAACATATGAATTTCTATTATTCATTTACATAATAAAATGATATTTTTATTTTCTAATATATTTTAGAAAATTTCGGCGGCATAACGGCACGATACTAGAAACGGGACGAGGCCTAGCCTTATCCCCGGTCTAGTGAAGGCCCACGCCATTCACACATCAATCAAAATCACCAAACAACCAAATTCAAATCAAATCATATGACTAATCTATGCAACCAAACAAACAAGTCCATGGTCTGTGGACGATTGTGTCGGGTGCTACTAAGCACCGTCTGCATCCTAGTATATATATATATATAAATAGAAATGAAATGGAAAGGTGAGAAATTCTCACATATAACTATCCTAGCTCCACGGCACTTCTATTGTAGAGATCTTCGTCGTTCCCGCCTTTTTGTCACCTTCGTTGCTGTAACACTACATATGTAAAAATCACATTTTTACTTCATTATTCAATATATAAAAATCGAATTTTTATTTCGAAGTTCAATATATAAAAATCGAATTTTTAGTTCAAAGTTCAATATATAAAAATCGAATTTTTAGTTCAAAGTTCAATATATAAAAATCGAATTTTTAGTTCAAAGTTCAATATATAAAAATCGAATTTTTAGTTCAAAGTTCAATATATAAAAATCGAATTTTTAGTTCAAAGTTCAATATATAAAAATCGAATTTTTAGTTCAAAGTTCAATATATAAAAATCGAATTTTTCTTTCGAAGTTCAATATTTAAAAATCAAAATTTTCTTTTCAGAGCATATGTATATTTTCCTTTTCTAAGCATATGTATATTTTCCTTTTCTAAGCATATTTCTTTATTTAAAGCAATTCTTTTTATATTTTTAAAAACAAGGATATTCAAAACAATTCTTTTTATATAAAGAAAAGAAAGAAAAAAAAACAGAAAGGGAGCTCACTGTAACCACTGCCTGGACGTCGATCAGGTGCTCCCCTCCTAGGGTTTGCATTTGTCGTTGCCTCGCTCGCTTGACCGATGATCGGAGCTCACCCCGTCGCAGCCCTTCAGAAGCTCCTCCATCGCCATTGGATTCACGCAACTCGATGGAGCCTTCTCGCCGGAATTGAGCAGAGAACGGCGCCTCTTCCAAGCGTGATTCTGACCTCCTCAAGCAGCAATAAATCATCACCCCGATACTACGTTGAAGCCCCCTTGTAGCTCTCGAATTTTCGCTGAAGGAGTGCTGAATTTTATTATCTGGATCGGGGCAAAATTGAAATGAAGTCGGGAGTGTTTTTCTGCCATTAGATTGAAGAGGACGGCGGATTTTAAGTTGACCACGTGATGAAGAAACTTAGGGGTTTGACTTAAATGAAGGGTCTTATATTAAATTTAAATAATATTTAATCCAAAATCTTCACAAAAGTGAATTTAGTAACTGAACTCCAAATTAAACTAAACGAATGTCGCCCCTAGCCAAATATCCCTACTCTGGACACAATGGGATATGTTTCGTAACGCCATTCGACTGTTACGATAGGTTTTCGCTGGGATTAAAGTATAAATCCATATATATTTAATGTTAATGCACATTTCTAATTACCGAGGTCACATACTAACTCTATAAATCCCATAAAAATATTTTCTAGCTTCGTATTGACGATACGGTCCTAACAAAACTAGTTTCGTCGAATTCTGAGGCCGTTGGAAAAATGGCCATTTTCCAGTCGATTAAAATCAACTGAAACTGGTCAAAACACGTTTTCCTTTGCCACGCTCACATATTGATTCGAAAAATTATGAAATTTGAAACCTAGCAATAATTTGACATCACGGACCCAACAAAACTGGTTTCGTCGAAATCCGAGGTCGTTTGCAAAATGTCCATTTTTAAGGGCCTGAATTCCATAGCGACTATTCAGAATTTTCAACTGGACATATCTTTTGATTCCAGTTATGAAATTTTGATTATTCGGATTCGTTGGAAAGATATCATCAATTAGATCCCATTATTTTTGGTTTCACTAAAATCCGGATTGTTTTGCACCCGGTACATTCAATTGAAGTTTGAAATCGAATTATCGAACTACCGGGCCATTTTCAATTCTATTTATAATTATATATAATTATTTATATTCTAACGACGACGCGTATAATATATACGTTCGAATTATATTCAAAATAAATTTTCTCGTCGATTTTATTTAAAATAATTCATTTTAAATAATCAAAATTGGCTAAAATTGCCAAAATAAAAATTTTAAACTGGCCCAGATTTTCGGGTTGTTACAATCTCCCCCACTTAAAACTTTTCGTCCCCGAAAAGGAACAAAGTCGAAAGTGGTTTGATTAATCAACTCTACACTTGATCTGGCTTCCATTCTCCAACTCTTTAGTTTCTGAGAATTTTCAAAATTTCAAAAATTTGGCTAACACCCTAAATTTTTGAAAAATTTCGCCATAACCTCCCCTGCACCGGGAGCATCGGGGAATTTCAAATAGCTTCCCCGGTCCTTCTGATCTCAAAAAGAAAAAGAAAAAGCCAAGCGGCTAGCCAATAGGCTCATAAAATCATCATCACCCAAACAAAACAGTAAATTATGTAGTAAACATGTACCTATTTGTCGGGCAAACAAATTTTATTCTCTGCTCTAGCCTCCTTGCTATGACCTGTTCAATGATATATATGCATATGCAAGCAGATGCAACCAATTTTCAATACAATTCAATATTAGGCATAATGGTTCAAAATTAGCAAACAAATAAACAAACAACACAAACATCAATCAATTAGTGGATTTAACGTTTCAAATTCATAATTTTGATATATATACAAAAATCATGTTTTTGATGCCAAATCACAACAATGAATTCTATTTATATTAGTTTTGGTTCTCACACCAGTCTAATGGAAATATATAGAAAATCACACCTTCGAAACACGAACATAAGTTCTGATGATGATCGATCAATCATCAGAACCATCTCCGGGTGTCTAGAGTGTAATCCTATATCTATCCAGTATATTAAAATTTCAAATACACGTGGATCAGACGTATACGCAAAATCCTTATATACTGGATTGTCCACATCAATATAAATAAATAATCAAATACGAATAATTGATTTTAAATTTTCAAAACAAATTTGACTTTCATTTTAAAAATATACTCTTCACACTCGTTCTAGGATACTACTGATCCTATCTCTAACGAGTCATTCTCATTGGATATTACTAATCCAATATCTGATGAATTCTTTCGTACGGTTCTAATGTGTCTTGTTCTCTAGCTTTTTAAACCAAAGCTCTGATACCAACTGTGACGGCAAGGAATTTCACTCGGTCCGAACAGTCGCTAAACCGATCCAGGCCGTTCGAAACGCCCTATCGTTTGAGAACAGGACACAACAGAACGCATACAGAAGAACATTTCATTGTATATTACAACAATGCACCAGATTACAAGAATATACAGAGTATAAACAAATAAATATTACACAGAAATATCAGAGATTTAAATTACATTTAAATACGTAGCAGCGGAAAATAATACAATACACAACTAGAAGGAGATATACGGATACAAAGCTTTCCGGATATCGTTCCAGCTGTAAACCAGGATCCTGTGAATATAAATCTGCAAAACCAAAACTACTAGCTGCCCGTGTCAAAATAAGGTCACCCAGAGTTTAGGTTAAAACAATAAACTCCAGGTCAGTCATGTGACTGGTGTGAGAACTAAAACAGTTATTAATCTTTATTTTAAATCATTAGGTAAATCAAGGGACCACGCCGTATAACACGGAACGGGTTTCCTCCCAAGAATACCAGTGCATAAAACAAACAGCGCAATGCTAAATAAGGAAAAATGAAGCTGTTATAAGACCCAGGTCCTATCACACAATGCAACGCAAGCCGGGGGATAGGGTTTTCCCTTATAACAGCCAAAGAATGCTTGATACGTTTAAAACAAATCATTTGATACTATTATAAGTGCATAGTGTATAAAACAACTTCAAATCATAAGTATCAATCATAGGCGACATGAGCGTCCCATGCCACTATGCCACCATATATAGGTTTACAAATAAAACCGCAAAGTCACGTATTTGGAAATTGGGTTTCTATCTATGAACCGAGGCAAAAGATAGTCCTCACCGACTTCGAGACTGTCTAGCCCGAGACTCAGGCAAGTACTCTGTCAAGCCTTTGGATCCTCAGGGCCGGTCCACCGATGTGGATTAAAATGCCTGAACATGCGTTTCCCCGCCCTTTTGGGCATAAATGAGCCAACTAAATGACTCCATCGGTTCGAGAACGACCGATCAATCCGAGGCGCCTCGCAACAGCAACAACCACATAAGTCAAACTCGTCAGGGCGTGCAAAACTACTGACGCCACTTCTAGCTAGAAAGAAACGCATGCACTCCCTGACGTCCTCTCCCGTTTTTGGTTCATACCGGGTGTGAAACACGCGAAGTAAACGTTACACAAAGCTACGCCACAAAGGCCTTGCTTTGATCATCACCACAAGACTTTGCTTTTCAACAGAAGCCTCGATCAATTGCCACTTAGGCATGCCACACAGGCAATTCACTCCATGCGTTTGATATCCATCAATATATAACCCATGAGCTCGTACGTCTCAGAGAAGGGCGTTAAGCAAGAGAATAAATTCTCCGCCGCCAAACAGATATATATTTAATAGAAATCAATCACACAGACTAAAATCCAATGTCAGACACACAGTCCATTTACAAGTCCGTTCTGGGTCTGAACGAAACCGGAGGCACCTAGTACCCCGCATATCCATCGATCTCCAAGTACGTCTGGACGATCACTAACTGTTTCCATCTTCTTGGGTGTACAGCCCAATCAAGATCATCAGTTATCACCCAAACGACGTGAAGACCTCCGGTCTTCGACCATCGTCTTCATCTTCGACTTATCGTCGTATCAGTTATTCAGAATGGGATAAACCCGGTCTTTCCGAATAACTCGCGTATATTTTAAATAAGTGTTACACAAACACAACATACGCCTCATTCCAATTCATTAGTCACTAACCGTAAATTAATCAAGAGAATATTTCCCCAAATATTAACCCCGAAGGCCGAAACCAACATCAGATCAATATCCAGAAAACCATTCTGCTTGGCCAACCGACAGTTAGTTTCTAAATTTCACATTCATAGGGAAATGTTCCCATTAATTTTATCCAAGATAAATTCCTTGAATTTATTCTTTATTCTATTTTTTTGAATCTCAATTCAACTAGTCGGGATTAGCGAAACTTACCGAAGTAATCATTTGTTTTAATTTCCCAATCCCAACCTATTTATCCCATGAAGTAAAACTGGTAATACTTCATATCTAACACCACAGTGTTATCGGTAAATTCAATTACCATTTCACGTTCAAATCTAATTAAAGATTTAACTATCGCCTGGAGCAAAACTGGTGATACTCCATTTCGATTATTTCAATCTAATTAAAGATTCATTAAAACTCCACTTAGTTTTAATCTTTAATTGGGTTAAAGAATAAGTGTCATTTAAAACACAGTTCACGATAACCCAAAATCACCTTCATTAATTATCGGGTTAAAGAACGAGTGTTATTTAAAACACTGTCCACGATAAACCCAAAAATCAATATCAATTCAATTCCAATTAAATATCATTTAATTGGTACTCTTCATTAAATCTAAATAAAAAGATTTAATCTTTTCTCAGCTGGGTTCAAGAACAGTGTTAGTGAAGACACCATTCACGACAAACCCAAATCACATTCGATATTCAATACAAGGCTCTGAATAGAAAATATATCGGCCTATATTCAATATCAAATTCTACGATTTACAAATGTTGTATTGGAAATAACGATATCAGTATATATCTTTCAAATTTCCATAACAACACTTATATAATCACGAATTCCAACATCGAAATATTCCGAAGACAATTTCGATTCAAATCCACTCCAATGCAATCATTGGATATTTTGGTTATTTCAAAACCCTATTTTAAATTCAATTTATTTATTTAAAAATAAATAGAATTATAGTTCTAGTTCAAAACTAGTTCATTTCGATAAAAATCTATTTTTATCTTTTCAAATATGGAGTTTTTCATCCCAATTCTTTCTAAATCATTTCTTATGATTTTACACAAATTATTACTATTTTTAATAATTTTATCAAGGCCCGTACAGTCGATTTCCATCAATGGCCATCGAACTGCACTTGCAGCGACCTTTTTCAAATTTGATTTGGACATAATTCCAAATCCAACCGTTAGATTTCGAATTTCTAAAATTCATTAGAAATCTCTTTTCGATACGAACCCAACGGTTCCGGTTTTAGGAGAATCCGACGGTCGGATCTCCCGCAATGTCCGTTTGAAATAAATGGTCGAAATTCATGAACTGCCGCGGAGCGGCGCGTTCTATTCAGGCCATTATATTATATATATAATATATATAATATATATTTCGTCGATTTCTATTTAAAACGAATTATATAAATAGTTTTAAATTCGTTTCAAAAGCAATTTCAACTTCCATTTCAATTCAAATCGAAATTGAATTCTTCTTTATAAATTCGTTTCAAAATTCATTTCTATTCAATTCAAATTTCAATTCAATTTGAATTCATTTCAATTCGCTTTCAATTCAATTTGAATTCGTTTTCAATTCATTTCGAAATCGTTTTCAATTCAATTCACTTCGAAATCGTTTTCAATTCAATTCATTTCGAAATCGTTTTCAATTCAATTCATTTCGAAATCGTTTTCAATTCAATTCATTTCGAAATCGTTTTCAATTCAATTCATTTCGAAATCGTTTTCAATTCAATTCATTTCGAAATCGTTTTCAATTCAATTCATTTCGAAATCGTTTTCAAATTGGAATGAGGCCCAATCAATTACCATATAAAATTAATTATATGGATTTTGATACAACACATGTATATAATAGCATTGAAAATAATCAACCTTCAACCAAAGTGCACTACACTGTATAAGCATCAAATATAGATATTCAACGCTTATAACAGCCTGTCAATCAATCGATCGACATATTGAATCAATCAGGATGAGTGGACTTCAAATTTCATCCTAACACCCGTGTGGGGTTTCAAACAATCAAACACATATTTTATTTGTGCTATTGGGCGATGTGTAAAATTTATCGTCCCAATCAATGTCCTTCAAATAAGCGTACATAAACAAACCGTCCGGTTTGTAAATGAATATTTTATTTATTCACTTTCACTATATTCATATTCACGTTAAAAATTATATTTTTAACGATAAAACATTTTATTCCAACATATGAATTTCTATTATTCATTTACACAATAAAATGATATTTTTATTTTCTAATATATTTTAGAAAATTTCGGCGGCATAACGGCACGATACTAGAAACGGGACGAGGCCTAGCCTTATCCCCGGTCTAGTGAAGGCCCACGCCATTCACACATCAATCAAAATCACCAAACAACCAAATTCAAATCAAATCATATAACTAATCTATGCAACCAAACAAACAAGTCCATGGTCTGTGGACGATTGTGTCGGGTGCTACTAAGCACCGTCTGCATCCTAGTATATATATATAAATAGAAATGAAATGGAAAGGTGAGAAATTCTCACATATAGCTATCCTAGCTCCACGGCACTTCTATTGTAGAGATCTTCGTCGTTCCCGCCTTTTTGTCACCTTCGTTGCTGTAACCACTACATATGTAAAAATCACATTTTTACTTCGTTATTCAATATATAAAAATCGAATTTTTATTTCGAAGTTCAATATATAAAAATCGAATTTTTAGTTCAAAGTTCAATATATAAAAATCGAATTTTTAGTTCAAAGTTCAATATATAAAAATCGAATTTTTAGTTCAAAGTTCAATATATAAAAATCGAATTTTTAGTTCAAAGTTCAATATATAAAAATCGAATTTTTAGTTCAAAGTTCAATATATAAAAATCGAATTTTTAGTTCAAAGTTCAATATATAAAAATCGAATTTTTAGTTCAAAGTTCAATATATAAAAATCGAATTTTTAGTTCAAAGTTCAATATATAAAAATCAAATTTTTCTTTCGAAGTTCAATATTTAAAAATCAAATTTTTCTTTTCAGAGCATATGTATATTTTCCTTTTCTAAGCATATGTATATTTTCCTTTTCTAAGCATATTTCTATATTTAAAGCAATTCTTTTTATATTTTTAAAAACAAGGATATTCAAAACAATTCTTTTTATATAAAGAAAAGAAAGAAAAAAAAAACCAGAAAGGGAGCTCACTGTAACCACTGCCTGGACGTCGAACAGGTGCTCCCCTCCTAGGGTTTGCATTTTTCGTTGCCTCGCTCGCTTGACCGATGATCGGAGCTCACCCCGTCGCAGCCCTTCAGAAGCTCCTCCATCGCCATTGGATTCACGCAACTCGATGGAGCCTTCTCGCCGGAATTGAGCAGAGAACGGCGCCTCTTCCAAGCGTGATTCCGACCTCCTCAAGCAGCAATAAATCATCACCCCGATACTACGTTGAAGCCCCCTTGTAGCTCTCGAATTTTCGCTGAAGGAGTGCTGAATTTTATTATCTGGATCGGGGCAAAATTGAAATGAAGTCGGGAGTGTTTTTCTGCCATTAGATTGAAGAGGACGGCGGATTTTAAGTTGGCCACGTGATGAAGAAACTTAGGGGTTTGACTTAAATGAAGGGTCTTATATTAAATTTAAATAATATTTAATCCAAAATCTTCACAAAAGTGAATTTAGTAACTGAACTCCAAATTAAACTAAACGAATGTCGCCCCTAGCCAAATATCCCTACTCTGGACACAATGGGATATGTTTCGTAACGCCATTCGACTGTTACGATAGGTTTTCGCTGGGATTAAAGTATAAATCCATATATATTTAATTTTAATGCACATTTCTAATTACCGAGGTCACATACTAACTCTATAAATCCCATAAAAATATTTTCTAGCTTCGTATTGACGATACGGTCCTAACAAAACTAGTTTCGTCGAATTCTGAGGCCGTTGGAAAAATGGCCATTTTCCAGTCGATTAGAATCAACTGAAACTGGTCAAAACACGTTTTCCTTTGCCACGCTCACATATTGATTCGAAAAATTATGAAATTTGAAACCTAGCAATAATTTGACATCACGGACCCAACAAAACTGGTTTCGTCGAAATCCGAGGTCGTTTGCAAAATGTCCATTTTTAAGGGCCTGAATTCCATAGCGACTATTCAGAATTTTCAACTGGACATATCTTTTGATTCCAGTTATGAAATTTTGATTATTCGGATTCGTTGGAAAGATATCATCAATTAGATCCCATTATTTTTGGTTTCACTAAAATCCGGATTGTTTTGCACCCGGTACATTCAATTGAAGTTTGAAATCGAATTATCGAACTACCGCGACATTTTCAATTCTATTTATAATTATATATAATTATTTATATTCTAACGACGACGCGTATAATATATACGTTCGAATTATATTCAAAATAAATTTTCTCGTCGATTTTATTTAAAATAGTTCATTTTAAATAATCAAAATTCGCTAAAATTGCCAAAATAAAAATTTTAAACTGGCCCAGATTTTCGGGTTGTTACACTATCGAATAAAAACAAGTGTTTCGATAGTCAATGATTTAACTATCGAATAAAACAAGTGTTCGTCCAATTATCAAACAATCACTGAGCCCTTAATTAATATTCCATTAATTAAATCACCTTTCCATATCTTTATCAATATTTGTTAATCAAATATTTTCAATAACCATATTGGCCTTCCTTTATTTTCTAACTTAAGAAAATATTTATTATTCTATTTCCAAGCTTACATTTATTTGGGTTAAAACGGATGTTGTGTAAAACATCGTTACGACAAACCAAATACTATATTCAACTAACTCTTATTCAACATTGATCTTCGAGCCTGAAATCTTACTATTTATTTGTTAATAATGAAATCAATCAAGTTGGGGTATAACTACCTCTCAGACCTTGACTGAACGACATTTATAACGTCAAAACAGATAAGACTACTTACTCGAATAATCAATACCATACAACTACTTATTATTCACTTTTCAAACACGTATGCGCTTCTTCTTTCAAGTCTTACGATATTTTATTCTTATACTTCCTTTTTGATTATACTATTCTATTTCTAAGTTCATTTCCTTATCGACTTCTATATATTTTGATACGTTGATTTCTAACTATCAAATTATCTTAAAAATATTCTATCTCCTTAAATTCCCGGAAAAATTCGCCATAACCTCCTTTGCACCGGGAGCATCGGGAAAATCCCCAAACTGCCACACAGGCCTCTCTAATCACAAAGAAAAAGGAAAAGCCAAGCGGCTTGCCGATATGGTGCATAAAATCTTATATGTGAATTAAATACGTACCTTTTTGTCGAGCAATCTATATATATATACTTTCTAACACTTTATTTCAAACCTGTCTCCAGTATATTTATACCTGTCCAATCTATTTTAACTATACTAATCATTTTAACTAAATTTGTTAAATAAATTTGTTCCTTAACTCTTCAGTCTATTTCACCTTCATATTTGAACATGACATGTTCAAATATATTTTAACTTGCATATTAACAAATTCTAATTATACTCATACTCTCGTTTCCTTATCGACTTCTTATTCAAATTCCAATTCAATTATATTTGAATTCTCTTTATTTAAACTTCATTTGAATTCTATTTTAAAATTCTATAGTTTAAAGTCCATTTGAAATCTATATTCAAATTCTATAGTTTAAAGTCCATTTGAATTCTATATTCAAATTCTATTTGAATTCTCTGCATTATTTATAAACAACGTTTATAACTTCACTTAAAATCCCACATTTACATATTTATAAACAAAGTTTATAAATTCAGTTCAAATCCCATATTTTCATTTATAAACAAAGTTTATAAATTCGATTTAAATCCTACCTTTTCATTTATAAACAGAGTTTATAAATTCATTTCTAATCATACCTTTTCATTTATAAACAGAGTTTATAAATTCAATTCAAATCCTACCTTTTCATTTATAAATAGAGTTTATAAATTCAATTCAAATCCCACCTATTCATTTATAAACAGAGTTTATAAATTCAATTCAAATCCTACCTTTTCATTTATAAACAGAGTTTATAAATTCAATTCAAATCCCACCTTTTCATTTACAAACAGAGTTTATAAATTCAATTCAAATCCCACCTTTTCATTTATAAACAGAGTTTATAAATTCAATTCAAATCCCACCTTTTCATTTATAAACAGAGTTTATAAATTCAATTCAAATCCCACCTTTTCATTTATAAACAAAGTTTATAAATTCGATTACTTGTTTAATATATCTTCAAAACAAGTTAATATTTTCTATAGTTCATTTAAAAATTCAAATTCTATTTATAAAAATAGAATTCCCTTTTTAAATCTCAAATACCTTTTTCGATATTTTTATAAGTCAATATTCAAGCCCTAGGAATATTTTAAACAATCAAATCAACCAATTTTCAATCATTTGATTTTTAACACATCATATATGAATATATATGAAATCAAACAAACAACAAACAGATAATATATTTTGAGGAATCCAGTCGGATTCTTCCAACCTGTTTTCCCTGCATCCACAGACGTTAGTCAACATAGTAATACCCATCCTGCTTCGAGGCAGGATATCGCGGTATGAAGGTCATCCACTATCATAGCGTGTGGCGTATAGGGTAATCATCCGCTAATGAAACCGTGGGCAACCGCTAATGGTACTGCGGGAATCCAACCAATCATCAACCCAATATATATATATATATATATATATCCTAAATAACTAATATATATTAAAACAATCAGACAGCATTCAAACAAGCACAGACAATTATTTTTAACTATATAAAAATAATTTCTAAATAAATGGTGAGTGAGGTTTACTCACTAGGGATTTTATTTGCGATCCATCCTGATTTCAAATTCTAAAATGTTGAATTATGAATCTCAGAGCTACGCCTTTCTCGACTGATTCCACTCGATAATATCTTGTATATATCACATCATCTCGGCTTTCCACTTCATTTCCGCAAGCTCCATCTCTCCTTATAACCATGTGCTACTCCATCAACCACCCAGAACCGCAAGTCTGCTCCAGACAATATCGAGCACCTCCCCAACATCGTCACTTCCCACCTGGATCTCAACCTTCCCCAATTCATGAATGAGCTGTCGAACGCTCCTCTTCCAGATACTTTGCACCACCTTAATTTAAACGTTGTTGCCACTCTCGATTTCCACTTCGTGATTGCCGAACCCTAGGTTAATCGCTGAAGACCTCGATCAACCCCAGTTTGCATCACGTCCAAAAGACCATCGACCTCCCCCTTTTCTGAGTCTCGGCTCCAATCTACACCTGAATACCCAACTCGTGATGCCCCCTCCTCAATTTCCTCAAATCGAAGTGCCAACCCTAGAACGTTGGATCGAGTTACGTGAATTCCAGTTTGTTCGAGCTCCAGTGGTTTCGAGCTATATGCTTTCGCGATTTATCCTATGGTGATTTTGCCCTTCCGATTTCTTTGTTTTGTATATATACATAAGTAGTTGCCATTTTATCCTTGAGGTTTGGATTTTTGGTTTGAAGAAGTGGTCATGGCCATTTGGATTTAAAGTGGGGAGGTGCGGTATTAAATCGAACAGCATGGGCATTTTTTTCTTGCTTGATGTTTTGTTCTGGTCCATAAAATCAAGGATATTTTATTTTATTATTTAATTAACCAATGCGATTTAACTACTTATATTTTCCCGTTGTTTTCGAACTCCTTTCTGAACCCAACAACTGACGATCTTAGGGTAATACCACTATTCCAGACAAACTGGGACAGGTCACGAATTTCAATTCGATCATCTATAGAGGATATTAATTTAAATTGATATAAATTAAATTCAACACCATTTATTCTGTGAAAATATATTGATATTATTATTCGAATTCAAACAGAAGCTGTAATTGATCATTTGAACTGTTTTCAAATTCAGTTTAAATCTCGAACTGAAGTATTTCTACGATGATTTAATATATGCGATATTAAATCGAAATTGATTATTAAATTAATAACTTAATATAAATATTCATTTAATTTATCAAATTAATATTTAAAACTGTATTAAATATTCAAATCTAACCGCCAGAATATCCGGGTCATTACATACTTCCCCACTTAAAATAATTTCATCCTCGAAATTGCTAAGGTAGAAAAAGTGCTACAAACCCATTAACTTTTCAAAAATTATTTATGTTGATACTCAACATTTCATACTTCCTTACGTAACTCTCTTTCGAATAAATCCCTATTCGATAACTCCTCCCTTCGAATAACTATATTCGATTATCTCTCTATCGAATAACTAGATTCGAAAACCCTTCTTCGAATAAACTATATTCGATTTACTCTATTCAATTTACTCTTATTAATTAACCCTATCGATTTACTCTATTTGATTTGCTCTTTTCACTTAACTCCTTCGTAATAAGCTATATTCGATAACTCCTTTAACTCTGTTCGAATAATCTGTATTCGATTAACTCCTTTCGCTCGACTCTAGATCGCAACGATCAAAATGGTTACGCCTGATTCCCCCATGAAACATCCGACCGCCCTAGGCTATCTGCAGCCCTGCGAATTACGCTAGCAGTCGTACGAAATGGCAACTTATCCTGAGTAACTATGTTTGACTAACTCTATCTCAATACTATATTCGATCAACTTTAATTGAATAACTAACATTCGATTAAATTCTAATTCGATTAATTATGTTCAATTAAATTTATCTGGTTAACTCTTTATTTGAGTAACAAATATTCGATAAATTCTAATTGAATGACTAATATTCAATTTACTCTACGGATTAACACTAACTGATTAACTCTAACTGGTTAATTCTTACTCTAATCGATTTATTCTAACTCTAATCGATTATTGCTAACTCTAATCGACTTCTCCAATTCGAATAACTCCTATTGGATAACGTTTATTAATTTATAAAGATTTACTTTTAGTAACGGTTGTTCACTTTATAAATGTTCTCTTTAATAATGCTACTTCACTTATACAAGTGTTGTGTACCCCTTCTATTTAAAACTATCGGTGTTAAAAACCAATATCTCTTCTCTATATAAGTTCAGACTTGTATATTCCATTTATCGAATGATAAATATTTAATTTATTTATAAACTGTTATTTATGAATTTATCCTCTCTATTTTGCTGTTAGAAACAGATTTCCATTTTCTATTCATCTTCTAAATATTCCTTTGATTAAATTCCATTTATTTAACAAATAAATATCTCATCTATAACATTCTATTTATTTTCTATAAATAAATATTTCCATTTAATCTATTTGTAAATGTTTTGCAAATATTCCCTTTTAAATTCTATTTGTAAATGTTTTGCAAATATTTCTCCTTCTATTTGTTTGCACATAACTTCCTTTGTATTTCCATTATATATATATATTTCCTTTATATTTTTACAAATATATTTTCTTTTGGTTTTTCCTTTATTCACCCCCAATTCATATTTCATTCACATTAATTTTACTCAATTTATTCATTTTGATCCATTTAACTTACTTAAGTTAAATTTAATTTTAATCATTCAAATTCCCATTAACTAGTTGCTTATTAACCGTTTTGCCTATTTCACCCTTTTTATTTGAATATACTTGTTCAAACATATGTCAACTTAATTATAAACTAATCTAATTATATTTTCTACTCGAGTTTTATATTCGATTTCGAATATAAATTCTCAATCTCTTTCACTTATCCAAAAACCCAATTTCGATTCAAATTTCCTTTAACTAATTATTCACCAATTTAGTTAATTCTATTTAACCATTTAAAATATGATTTTTGTCTTAAAAATCATTTCATTTACTTCACTGGAGTTCATATTGATTTTATATCCGCAGTCTGGATTTTTCTAATGCTAATTCGGATTTTATTTCCTAAAAATCCTTTTATTTATTTACTTAAACCGTTATGGTTTTATTATGGTTCTGGCGCTGCTTTCCTAAAAATTTGATTTTGACATAACTCAAAATCCATACGACGAAATCCAGATTTTTCTCTTTCATTAGAAAACTATTGTTCAACCGGTCCTGACGATTCTTGTTTCAAAGAATTCCGACTTCAATTGAGTTCTGTATACTAAATTGAAGTTCGAATCTCCAATTTACGAACTGCCGCGCTACGACGAGCTCGTTTTAATTATATTTATAAATATAAACGTTTCAACTTTGTTTATAATAAATTCAACTCCATTCTAATATATTTTTAATATATATCCAATCCATTTTTCTATTTCAACATAATATTCCCGATCTATTTCTCTTTAAATATTCAAGTCCTATATATTTACAATATTCAAATTCCATTTGAATTTCTTCATTCAAACTCTATATTATTTACTTTTATTCAATTTCTATTTGAATTTCCTTCTATTCAAATTCTATTTTAATTCCTTGTCTTCAAATTCTATTTGAATTTCTTATCTTCAATTTCTATTTGAAATCCTTTATCCAAAATCCATTTCAAATCCTTTATTCAATTTCTATTTTAACTCCTTTGAATTCAAATTCTATTTAATTTCACTTTGAATTCAAATTCTATTTAAACTCTTTTTATTTAAAATTCTATTTCAAACTTTATATTTTCTTTGAATTCTAATATTCAACCTCCACTTTATATTCTCTTTGAAATTCTATTTAACCAAATTCCATTTGAATTCTAATATTCACATCTCTATTTGACTTATCTTTATTCAAATCAATTTGAATTCATTTTGAATTCAAATTCCATTTCAATTTTTCTTAAACAATTTCTATTTGAATTTTCTTTATTCAAATCCTATTTAAATTTCTATGTTCAAATTCTATATTTGAAATCCCTTATATTTTACTTCTATTTGAAATCTATATTCCAATTCCCATTTCACTTCTATTTGAAATCTATATTCCAATTCCCATTTCAAAATTCCTTTGAAGTAATATAAATATATACATATATTTATATCTATCTCAAATTCAAAACATTTGAATTTTCAAACAACTTGTTTCTTTCAAACAAATTTCCGTCAAAAACTTTTCTAAGGCAGCAATTCATCACTTAGAAACTAGAAAATGAACACTGATGATGTCGCGACCATCAACAGAATTATTTCCCAGCCATTGAAGTGAGTTCAGTGCTATATTTCTTTCAAACTCCATTTAGAAAAAATATTTTCCAAACTCCCAGGATTTTAAATTCTGAATTCGGGTTGGAATTCAATTTCAATTTATCACATTTGTATATTTGATTTCATACACAAATTCTACCGGTTATATATCTATTTCTGTTTTATAATCTAATTTGATTATAATCCTAACAATCAACTCAACCATTTAAAAACAATATCGGTTCCAATCTCCTGTTCAAATGTTTATAAACTCCTATCGACATCGTGGCGTCCCACGATTCGACCAAAATTCATAACTCACTCAACAGACTAGTCAACACAATATAAAACAGTTTTTGTATCAGATAACAAATACGCTCTCTCGTATATGTATACACTCAACTCATTCTAGGATACTACTGATCCTATCTCTAATGAGCACATTCCAACAAGCCTAGGTATTCGCTCAACCTAAGCTTTGATACCAACATTAATGACCCTCAGAGCCGCAACATCAGAGTTGACTATATACATCATTAGTCCAACCCAAATATCATGAAAATACGAAACTTTTTTTTTAGAAGAAAGAGATAGAAGAAAAACAGAAATAACAACACAGAATCTCACATCGCAGCGGAACAAAATATAATATATCACATCTTTGAAATACAAAATCTTAACTGTATAACATACACTTATCAGAGTGCAACATTTACAACACAGCGGAACAAAACTCTATATAACTAACGCTGAAGCCTCCTGCTCCAAGCTCCTTTAGATAGATCTGTAAAATCCTGAAGTACTTGACTGCCCGTACAAATTTAGGCACCCAAGAGTTTAGGTAGAACAAAACAAAATAAACTCCGGGTCAGTCATGGGACTGGTATGAGTAAACAGTTTTCAGAAAACTAAATGATAACTCATAAGACCACGCCGTATAACACGGAACGGGTTTTTCCCTTATGAAAATCCAAACACTTGACTTATCTTTATATAAAACTCTTTTGATATTATAATAATGTCTAAATCAAGTAAATAACAATCTAGTGGAACGTTTTCATCTCATGTTCCATATAAATAATATACAATCAAAACCGCAAGCACGTATTGGGTAATGGATTTCCAACTATGACAAGGTATGGAACCACCTTCCGCTGGTATATCTCTAGAGGAGAATACACCGAGTTCAACAAGAACATCTTGCAACTCAGCCACACATGACCGACCGCTCATTTGGCTTGAGTGTATCGAATGTATATCACCAACGGTTGGGATCAGCAACCGTTTCCCGAATGGGACAGCATCGACAATAGATTTTTAGAAGTAAATGAAACACTAGATCAGGCGATTAAACACCCTAATAGGTGCAACCTACATAGCCATGCTGCTTGCCCGATTTCTGTCATTTACCGATTAATGAGGCTTGAAGCTACGCTTTATCATCACACCAGATTCACTTCGAATGTCACATCGTCAGATCCATCGAAAATAGCTAATTGACGTCTACAACAATACATTACGTGTCAGCTAAAAGAAGTTTCCTTCTCCGCCTCCACTCTTGGTACGGTTGAAGAAATTAATGTACGTGACCTTTCTGGAAATACTCTGTCAGACATCAATTCATACAAGTCACCGAGGAACAGGATGAACTGAAGGCACAATTTCTATAAATAGAAAAAGTCCTTGCACTCTACTCTGTCTTCAATTATCTTTATATAATCTGATTCGCAACGCTACTGCCAATACGGAGTGGTTCTTCAGATAATAATCCAACTGGTCTCTCCATATTGACAACGATGGTCAAAACTCCGATAGTCTGTGATTTAACTATCGAATAAAAACAAGTGTTTCGATAGTCGATGATTTAACTATCGAATAAAACAAGTGTTCGTCCAATTATCAAACTATCACTGAGCCTTTAATTAATATTCCATTTATTAAATCACCTTTCCATTTCTTTATCAATATTTGTTAACCAAATACTTTCCATAACCATATTGGCCTTCCTTTATTTTCTAACTTAAGAAAATATTTATTATTCTATTTCCAAGCTTACATTTATTTGGGTTAAAGCGGATGTTGTGTAAAACATCGTTACGACAACCCAAATACTATATTCAACTAACTCTTATTCAACATTGATCTTCGAGCCTGAAATCTTACAGTTTATTTGATAATAATGAAATCAATCAAGTTGGGGTATAACTACCTCTCAGACCTTGACTGAACGACATTTATAACGTCAAAACAGATAAGACTACTTACTCGAATAATCAATATCATAAAACTACTTATTATTCACTTTTCAAACACGTATGCGCTTCTTCTTTCTAGCCTTACGATATTTTATTCTAATACTTCCTTTTTGATTATACTATTCTATTTCTAAGTTCGTTTCCTTATCGACTTCTATATATTTTGATACGTTGATTTCTAACTATCAAATTATCTTAAAAATATTCTATCTCCTTAAATTCCCGGAAAAATTCGCCATAACCTCCTTTGTACCGGGAGCATCGGGAAAATCCCCAAACTGCCACACAGGCCTCTCTAATCACAAAGAAAAAGGAAAAGCCAAGCGGCTTGCCGATACGGCGCATAAAATCTCATATGTGAATTAAATACGTACCTTTTTGTCGAGCAATCTATATATATATATATACTTTCTAACACTTTATTTCAAACCTATCTCCTGTATATTTATACCTATCCAATCTATTTTAACTATACCAATCATTTTAACTAAATTTGTTAAATAAATTTGTTACTTAACTCTTCAGTCTATTTCACCTTCATATTTGAACATGACATGTTCAAATATATTTTAACTTGCATATTGACAAATTCTAATTATACTCATACTCTCGTTTCCTTATCGACTTCTTATACAAATTCCAATTCAATTCTATTTATTTAAACTTCATTTGAATTCTATTTTCAAATTCTATAGTTTAAAGTCCATTTAAAATCTATATTCAAATTCTATAGTTTAAAGTCCATTTGAATTCTATATTCAAATTCTATTTGAATTCTCTGCATTATTTATAAACAACGTTTATAACTTCACTTAAAATCCCACATTTATATATTTATAATCAAAGTTTATAAATTCAGTTCAAATCCCATATTTTCCTTTATAAACAAAGTTTGTAAATTCGATTCAAATCCTACCTTTTCATTTATAAACAGAGTTTATAAATTCAATTCTAATCCTAAATTTTCATTTATAAACAGAGCTTATAAATTCAATTCAAATCCTACCTTTTCATTTATAAGCAGAGTTTATAAATTCAATTCAAATCCCACCTTTTCATTTATAAACAGAGTTTATAAATTCAATTCAAATCCCACCTTTTCATTTATAAACAGAGTTTATAAATTCAATTCAAATCCCACCTTTTCATTTATAAACAGAGTTTATAAATTCAATTCAAATCCCACCTTTTCATTTATAAACAGAGTTTATAAATTCAATTCAAATCCCACCTTTTCATTTATAAACAGAGTTTATAAACTCGATTCAAATCCTACCTTTTCATTTATAAACAGAGTTTATAAATTCAATTCAAATCCCACCTTTTCATTTATAAACAAAGTTTATAAATTCGATTACTTGTTTTATATATCTTCAAAACAAGTTAATATTTTCTATAGTTCATTTAAAAATTCAAATTCTATTTATAAAAATAGAATTCCCTTTTTAAATCTCAAATACCTTTTTTGATATTTTTATAAGTCAATATTCAAGCCCCAGGGATATTTTAAACAATCAAATCAACCAATTTTCAATCATTTGATTTTTAACACATCATATATGAATATACATGAAATCAAACAAATAACAAACAGATAATATATTTTGAGGAATCCAGTCGGATTCCTCCAACCTGTTTTCCCTGCATCCACAGACGTTAGTCAACATAGTAATACCCATCCTGCTTCGAGGCAGGATATCGCGGTATGAAGGTCATCCACTATCATAGCGTGAGGCGTATAGGGTAATCATCCGCTAATGAAACCGCGGGCATCCGCTAATGGTACTGCGGGAATCCAACCAATCATCAACCCTATATATATATATATATATATATATATATATATATATATATATATATATATCCTAAATAACTGATATATATTTTAAAACAATTAGACGGCATTCAAACAAGCACAAACAATTATTTTTAACTATATAAAAATAATTTCTAAATAAATGGTGAGTGAGGTTTACTCACTAGGGATTTTATTTGCGATCCATTCTGATTTTAAATTCTAAAATGTTGAATTATGAATCTCATAGCTACGCCTTTCTCGACTGATTCCACTCGATAATATCTTGTATATATCACATCATCTCGGCTTTCCACTTCATTTCCGCAAGCTCCATCTCTCCTTATAACCATGTGCTCCTCCATCAACCACCCAGAACTGCAAGTCTGCTCCAGACAAAATCGAGCACCTCCCCAACATCGTCACTTCCCACCTGGTCCGCAACCTTCCCCAATTCACGAATGAGCTATCGAACGCTCCTCTTCCAGATACATCGCACCACCTTAATTTAAACGTTGTTGCCACTGTCTCAATTTCCACTTCGTGGTTGCCGAACCCTAGGTTAATTGCTGAAGACCTCGATCAACCCCAGTTTGCATCGCGTCCAAAAGACCATCGACCTCCCCCTTTTCTGAGTCTCGGCTCCAATCTACATCTGAATCCCCAACTCGTGATGCCCCCTCCTCAATTTCCTCAAAACGAAGTACCAACCCTAGAACGTTGGATCGAGTTACGTGAACTTCTAGTTTGTTCGAGCTCCAGTGGTTTCGAGCTATATACTTTCGCGATTTATCCTATTGTGATTTTGCCCTTCCGATTTCTTTGTTTTATATATATACATAAGTAGTTTCCATTTTATCCTTGAGTTTTTGATTTTTGGTTTGAAGAAGTGGTCACGACCATTTGGATTTAAAGTGGGGAGGTGCAGTATTAAATCGAACAGCAAGGGCATTTTTTTCCTGCTTGATGTTTTGTTCTGGTCCATAAAATCAAGGATATTTTATTTTATTATTTAATTAACCAATGCGATTTAACTACTTATATTTTCCCGTTGTTTTCGAACTCCTTTCTGAACCCAACAACTGACGATCTTAGGGTAATACCACTATTCCGGACAAACTGGGACAGGTCACGAAGTTCAATTCGAACATCTATAGAGGATATTAATTTAAATTGATATAAATTAAATTCAACCCCATTTATTATGTGAAAATATATTAATATTATTATTCGAATTCAAACAGAAGCTATAATTGATCATCTGAACTATTTTCAAATTTAGTTTAAATCTCGAACTGAAGTATTTCTCGTACTACGATGATTTAATATATTCGATATTAAATCGAAATTGATTATTAAATTAATAACTTAATATAAATATTCATTTAGTTTATCAAATTAATATTTAAAACCGTATTAAATATTCAAATCTAACCGCCGGAATATCCGGGTCATTACAGCCTAAGACACGAGGTTGGACTCATTTGTTATGTAAGACTGCCCGGACCCGCCCGGCAAATCCAGCAGTCACAAATGGTAGCCCAATGTGAAAGGTAAATGGCCCAAACTAAATGCGTAACGGTTGTGTGGACACGAGGTTAGGCTTGTTTGTGGTGTAAGACTGCCCGTACCCACCCGGCAAATCCAGCAGCCACAAATGCCAGCCTAATGTGAGGGGTCCCACAAGGGTTACGGTAGTAATAAATTAAGAAACACTTAACCAAAGTAAACATGTGGTGGGACATGGGGGGTTAAGTGGTTTCCTTGGGTGGCATGTAGAAAATACGATTAGTAACACTTAACCAATATAAACATGTAAGTGGTACATAGGGGTTAAGTGGGTGCCTTGTGTAACACCCCACGTCCATTAATGTCACTCACAAAGGGAATGCATTAACTTCCATGGAGCATTTTGAGTGAATATAGAACAGAAAATCACAACAAAACAGATATAAAGCAGTACTTGAAAATTAAAACTTCATTTATAGTAGCAGAAGATAAATATGTTTGAGTACATCATCAAAACCAAACTAGAGTCAAGTTATCCATCTTGATAAAATCAGAGTACATAAATTAAAGACATAATACCACTACTACAAATGGCTATAAAGAAAAATGATAAGCTGAACATTACTTCAGTAATACAAAAGCTTTCCAAAAGAGAGAGATGAAGCGATCCTATCAAGCTCCACTAGTGCTAGGCCTGCTAGGCCCACCCTGAGAACCTGGGGGGAAAGGAAGAAAAAGGGGTGGAAACAAAGAGGGTCAGACATAAAGTCTGGCGAGTCCGATAACTCCAACAATATAATTATTAAAGTAACTATGATCAGAGGTAAACTTGGTAAATAGGGAAATGACTGTGAATACATGGTAAGACCAGACAACCAAAGGTAATAGGATAATGTTAAAGATAACGCTAAAGGCGCACCTAATTTCTAACGAATAATTACTACACTGCACCACACTACATCATTCATTCTAAAAATAGATCCCGCCTACTAAACTTAGTAATTTTGGTAGCTTCAAGTACCCCTAACTTACTACATATGTGCCGTCTGCCCCTACCTCCACTAGGTGTACCCACTACCCCCCATGCGATCGGCTCCCTAACTCGTATATACCCGTGTTGGTCCCACGGTGGGGTGTATCATTTCCCAAAGTGGCAACCCAATACGACAAGAGATGCACGGCTTATACCTACACGATGCAACAACGTCTTACCTACCTGCCCGGGCCTACGCACGCACATGACCCCGTTGGACTTGCGTTGCCATCGCTAACCCATTTTAGCCTCTAACAATCAGACCGAGTATGCATGTCCCGTCCTCGACTTGGGTTGAGCATACAAAGATACTTAATGGGCTACTGGACTAAAAATGGCCCCCACCAAGCTTCCCACCTATGCTTGGTCCCCTCTAGTACATCCCACTTAACCCCTTCATGTCCACTTACATGTCTAAATTCGGTTAAGTGCATTTCCTCTTGCCACCCAAGGCACCCACTTAACCCCCCATGTCCCACTTACATGTTTATATTGGTTAAGTGTTACTAATCGTATTTTCCACATGCCACCCAAGGCACCCACTTAACCCCCCATGTCCCACCACATGTTTACTTTGGTTAAGTGTTTCTTAATTTATTATTACCGTAACCCTTGTGGGACCTCTCACATTAGGCTGGCATTTATGGCTGCTGGATTTGTCGGGCGGGTCCGAGCTGTCTTACACCACAAACGAGCCTAACCTCGCGTCCACACAACTGTTATGCATTTAATTTGGGCCTTTGACCTCTCACATTGGGCTACCATTTGTGACTGCTGGATTTGCCGGGAGGGTCCAGGCAGGCTTACGTCACAAATGAGTCCAACCTCGTGTCTTAGGCAACTAATTATACATAATTAATTTTTCCCCAAATTTGAATTACTTTCCCTATTCAAATTTCCATATTTATTTATGTCCATAATTTATCGCCTAAATTATGTTCATCTATTTATTGTATATATAAATTATATCAATCACATAACTAGTTAATTATTCAAATTAATTACTTGCCTTTTTAGGCCATTACACCCCAAATTCACAATATGTGTGAATTTCACCATTATCCCCATCGCAACCCCGTGGTTCGTTCGCATAACATGACATGTACATATTAGACTAACAATATAGTCTAATACATAAAAAGGTAGTAAACATCACAAAGTCGCAAACACACAGAATATATTGAATATAATTTGCAATTTATAATTGCAACATAACTTGCATAACTTTGTAATGTCATGGTCTAAAACATGGATCTAATAGGTATGAGCTTGCATGAATTATACATGTCATAGATCTATACTAAAGGTGTCAACTTGCATAAGTTACATATGTCATAGATCTATATTAAAAGGTGTCAACTTGCAAAAGTTACATATGTCATAGATCTGTACAAAAAGTTGTCAACTTGCATAAGTTACATATGTCATAGATCTATACTAAAAAGTGTCAACTTGCATAAGTTACATATCTCATAGATCTATACTAAAAGGTGTCAACTTGCATAAGTTACATATTTCATAGATCTATACTAAAAGGTGTCAGCTTGCATAAGTTAAAGGTATAAACTTGCATAACATCATATACAACTTGCATAGCATCATATATAAAACTTGCATACTCATATTAACTTGCATAACATCATATATGAAACCTGCATAACCATATTAACTTGCATAACATCAAACATGAAACTTGCATAATCATATTAACTTGCATAACCTCATATATGAAACTTGCATAATCATATTAACTTGCATAACATCATGAACAACTTGCATGTATTCTCAAAATACCATATATTCACAACACAGTCATACAACCACAATTACATCTCATCTTATTTAATTTAATAATTATCTTGATTAGAGAAATCGAACTAACAATTTGAGATGGTCTTGCGTTCTGAGATCTGAGTTCTGAAATTGGTTAGCTTTCCTTTGTTGTAGGCAATTTGTTGTTGTTGTAATTGATTTGTGTTGAGTTGAATTGATTTGCTTCACTTTTCTATGCTTCTAATTTAGTGGCTGCTATTCCAAGTTGAAGACTAACATCATGACGGCCATGGTTCTAATTTTATTTGGTTTAGGGTTAGGTCTTAAGGTGTATATATAGGTGTAGGAAGTTATTTAGGACCATTAGATTAACCCTGAACCATGAGAACCAATCAGATGCAAAATCTGCATTTGAGCGAATCGGCCCACGGGTTGACAGCCGAACACGATTAACCCCTAGTCGACCCAGCGGGGCTCGGGTCGACCTCAAAAATGGGCCGGTTCGGTTATTCCCCCACCCAATTCACTGTTTTGAATTTTTTTGCATATTTATTTATTTAATTTTTAATTTTTTTTTGTATATATCAATATATATATTTCTCTGCGCAACCCATTTCACTTAATTCTTTTCTAAAAATTAAGTATACTTTAATTTGTGAATTTTAATGTTATAAAATCACGGGGTGTTACATTCTCCCATCCTTAAAGGATTTCGTCCCCGAAATCTCCAAGTCAAGAAGAATGTATATCCTACCATCTAATCATCCATCTACTTAACCATCAAACACCAACATCCATTGTCATTAAAAGACTTCTAATGCTTTAATGTTTATATGCACAGTGTGTGTATATGTCCGTATCTAATGCAAAATTAGGCGGTCTACTGATTCAGTCGACCTCCTCAACGCAATTCATGATAGTGCCATGCATCCAATATGTATGCAAAAGATCCCTAGTGATACATATTAATTCTACATGCATGCACAACCATTCAACTTAATGAAACATCCATATGAAAAACAACCATGATACATCCAACAATTAAATATGCACACATTATTTATATGCAATATGAAAGGGATTGAGCCAATCTAGTTCCTAATGTGTGTGTGCATGCTTCCACGAGCAACCACTAGCAAACACTTTCTTCCACTTGCATCCACCAATCATAACATGTCTCAAACACAAGTTTACAACCATGGGATTTCTCCTAACTAAAGGTCAAAGACTCAAACGAGAGGATATATTAAAGATAGAACAAGTACAAGCTAAGCGATAAAGGAGAAATTAAAGGACAAACCCTCGAAAAGGAAAGGGTACAATGAACGCATCTTCCCTTCCGTCTCCCAAGTAGCATCTCCTTGATCTTCTCCCCATTGCACTTTGACTAGCTTGACCTCTCGGTTGCTCAACTTCTTAATCTCCGACCCAAGAATGCATGTAGGAGCTCGTCTGATCGTGGCATCTCGCTCGACTTCCACTTCTTTGAGCGTGCTCGGCTCCACCACTTCCGCCGTATCATGTAAACACTTACGCAAATGCGAAACATGGAACACGTCGTGTACACCACTAAGTCTTTCAGGCAATTCCACTCTATATGTCATCTGCCTAATGCTCTCCTTAACAGGAAATGGCCCTACGAACCTTGGCGTTAACTTCCCTCTTGATCCAAAGCGAACAACATTCCTTAATGGAGCTACTTTGATGAAGACCATGTCACCAACTCTGAACTCAAGCTCGGTCATCCTTTTATCGGCATATGACTTTTGCCTATCTTACGCCGTTTTCATCCTTCTTCGAATCAAGTCAGCTTTCTCCGAGGTCTCCCTAATCATATCGGGCCCTACTAAGATCTTATCCATAGATTCCCACCAACATGTAGGTGAACGACAAGGTCATCCATAAAGAGCCTCGAAAGGTGCCAGGCCAATGCTAGACTGAAAGCTATTATTATATGCAAACTTCAATAAAGTAAGATGCTCTTCCCATGTACCTCCAAAGTCTAAGACACTTAACCTCAAAAGGTCTTCAATAATACGATTCACCCTCTCGGTCTGGTCATCCGTCTGAGGATGGTATGCGGTGCTCAAACATAACTGAGTCCCTACCACCTCTTGCAAGCTTTTCCAAAAATTCGCTAGTAAAGATGGGATCTCGGTCGCTCACTATACTGGATGGAACACCGTGAAATCATACTATATCTCGAATATAGATAGTATGAAACACCCCACCTCCGTTAGGGTCACTCTCAAAGGGAATGCCCTAATTTTGGTGGAGGTTTATAAGTACAAGTCACAGATATACAAGACAGATATAAGAACACATATTTGTAAACAGCGGAAGAACAACAAACTTTATTTCATAAAGTCAAATACGTGTTACAACAACATCCTTTCCAAAAACATAACATAACACTTTCATAATCTGTCTTGAGTACATTATTTTTAAAGAAGCATAAATAAAACATAGATAAACTGCAAAAGCCCCATAGTGGATTGTCCAAAGCCATAGTTCAAAACAGGAAAGTCCAAGCAATACATTTCTCTTCTTCAAGCTGGATGCTGAGGTTGGTCAAGCTGCTGTGTTCCCTCCCTGAGGACCTGGGGGGGAAACGGAAGAAAGAAGACGAAAGAAAAGTAGAGTCAGACATAAAGCCTGAGTAAGTCTAGTACTATTTTGTCTATGAATAAAGAACTGGGTATGATAAGTATAAACAAGAAGTGGGCATGCACTATAAACTTGGTTAAGTTGTCTAGGGTCGAATATACTATCGTACCCCATGTTAATCTCTGAACCCATATAAACTAGTTTCCAATTTGCACCCCATAATCAGGGTGATGTGATCCATTCAATGATGATCGGCTCCTACTCGCATAGTTACATGTGTCTTACGGCCCCCGATGTCTGTAGTTACCTATGCTGGTCCCACCATGGGGTGTATCAAGTCCCATGGCAGCGGCCCGACACAACCTTAGAGTGCACAGGTATTCTACTGGTGTCCAGTGCCTTATTTTTCTGCGCCGGAGTGTGTGCACGCCCGCACTCCGTTAGAACCTACACTGCTACACCACCACCGTCGATTTGACCTCTTACAATCAGCCCAGTAATCGTGCCCCACCCTGCCTAGTTTCAGGGTATCCTGATACACCTTTTAGGGTTACTGCTGAAAAGGGTCCCCCGTTACTAGGTTTTCTATCTGTAGCCAACATGCTAAGTTGGTTAAGTGTTTCCTAACCTAACCCCACCAGTCCGTTTAGTTTAGCATGTTCCATTTTGATTAAGTCTTTAGTTCACTTAATCCTAACAATCCTGACTCAGCCTTAATTGTCTTATTAAGGCCCCGACCTCTCACATTAGACAGGTATTGTTGTGGCTGCCTGTTGCCGGTTGGTTCCGGGCAGTCTTACGCCACAACTCAGTCTAACCTCGGGTCCTTGCTGGGCTCCATGTTTAACCTCCCACATTGGATAGGTATTGTTGTGACTACTGGACAGCCGGGCGGTTCCGGGCAGGTTTACATCACAACTCAATCCAACCTCGGGTTAAACACATCGTATTTTCTATATTTACATATCTTGTCATTCTTCTTTATTTATGTAAATATTTGCGGCCCATTATTAAGTCAATGGTGTAAAGGTTACACCAATCATGGGCCCAACCCATACTTGAATTTGGGCCCTTCTATTTTATCTTTTCATTCATTAATTAATTTTAACCCAACGTTATTTTCCCCCGTTTTACACGTCCGTTTATATATATTGGGCTTAGCCTTTTAAAGCCCAATTTAGCCATGCGAGAAGGGGAGGCTTAAAGCGTGATTACATACACAAAGAGGGGAAAATGAGCGCATGAACTTGCATATGACGTTGGAAATACATAATAGAAACTGGTGTACTTGCATAGTGGTAACATAGGTGACATAAGTCAAGGCATGTGAACTTGCATAGGTTTAACTGCAACATGAACCTATATTCTTATTTATGCATAATGTCAATCATAAGCATGACATAAATATTTCTAGCATAAGCATGGCATAATGTCAAACATAAGCATGACATAAATATTTGTTAGCCTACTTTGTGAACTAGGCAACACAAAGTCAAGAAACCAACTGTTGAAGAATATTTCAAGTTATGCGACTCCGGTTCGGATCGGAAGGAAGCTCCACAATTCAGATTGATAGCAGCGTATCGGTTCGGATCGGGTAAAATTCTCTGTTCGGATCGGATATCTCTTACTGGATAAATTGGCAAAGCATACCTGATCGGATCGGAAGGTCAATGAATCTCAGGTGGATCGGAAAGCCGTCTGCTTGCCACGACTTCGGAGCGGAGCGGAGTATGATTAGAGAAGAAGAGACGTTCAAGCTACTCCGGTTCGGGTCGGGTATTCCGATCCGAACCCCCAACCTGCATGTCTCCGACCCGCACCCATGATCCAGGAAAATCTCCTATAAAGTCGCCTGGAGAACCGGACCGGATGTGACCAATTCCTACCCCTAACGTCCATCTCATTGATGCGTTGTCTGCTTGATGGCCCATCCGAACCCGAAGAGAGGGCGATGGATGACACGTGTTCCGACCCGGATTGCATCTCAGGCAAATTCACACCTATAAATACCCCATCTAGAGACAAAGAGGAGGATCTTTTTCAGCACTTTTGAGAATCCAAGTACCTCCATCATTCGAATTCCTTCACTCCCGGAAAATCCAAACCATCTTTCATTTCCTGTTTTAATCTTTCTGAGTGAACAAAAGTGAGTTGTGAGCGAATCTTACATTGCATTTGTAATTGAGTTACTGAATATAGTGAAAACTAAGTGGACGTAGGCATTTCTTCGCCGAACCACTATAAATCTTGTGTGTTCTTTTTTATTTCTGTTTTACTTTATCTTGTTTCTAATCTATTTGGGTGTTAGGACCACATTTGGGTCTAACATTTTGGTGCTTTCACTGAGAAACCTCATCTAAATTCTTTATTTTCCGGGATCTCTTTCTACTTTTTGGACCGTTGAGTTCAAAGAAGTGAATCCTTAAGTTTCTCCACTTTCTTACGTTCGTTGAAGTAATTGTCAAAGACTCATGGCCAGAGGAAAAGGCAAGGAAGTCCAGTCTGTTCAAGGAAATGGAGCTGGTGAAGATCAGCAACATGCTGTTGTAACAAGGTCTAGGGGGCAGAGTTCAGCAGCAGGGAGAATCAACGCAGGAAATCCGAACCGACAGCAAGGGGAAAGTTCCGATCCGATCCGGGTTGGAGACTCTGAAGCAGTGCACTCCCCCAGTCTGAACCGACCCGACTTGCTCGCTGCACACCGATCCGAACAGACACCCCAGCTCCGATCCGACCCGACTTCCTACCTCCGATCCGACCCGATGCTTGGTGCAGCTGGAACATCTACTCGAGTCCCCGCGAATGCTCCAATTCCAGCTGCCAGGGTTGGAGACCAGGTCAATCCATCTGCTCCCATTACTCAAGGAGATTTCTCGCGCTTGCTTGATATGCTTGAGAGCACGAGGGAAGCTATGAGAGTTCATGAGCGCACCAATCTCATGATGCAGGAAAATATGAGGCTCATGAGTCGGGAAATCAGCGAGCTCCGCCGGCAAAGAACTCCGTCGCCAGTTCGTCATACACCAGTAGATCAATCTTCATCTTCTGAGGAAGAGAGGCCCCGTGAGCGAAGGCCACTCGAACGACCTCAGAACGTGGAGCAGCTAACGTTTGGATCTTTGGGATCTCGCGAGGATATCGCACGAGCATTAGGAAACGATAGCCCATCTCGGGGGCAAAGACTCCAGTCCCCTCTTCCCGAGATCGACCGGGAACGCAGGGAAAGGAATCGAGCAGAGGCAGCTCGAAGAAGAAGGGCGTCTCCTGAGCAAGAGCCCCGGAGGAACTCGGACACTAGGGCAAGGGAACCTGAGCAGCCCCTAACTAGTGCCGATGTGCAGGCGATGGTTCGTCGAATTATGTCCGAAAGCCGGAATTATACAAATGAAGACTACGGTATAGAGCGAAGCCATACTCCGTTCACTGACGACATCCTAGACTTCCAGTTCCCCCGACGCTTTAATTTGCCACAGATGGATAAATATAATGGAAGGACTGATCCAGGACAGCACTTGATGCGGTATTCGTGGCTTATGAATGCAGCTGCTGCCCCCGATGAAGTAAAATGCAAAGCGTTCCCAATCTACCTAGAAGATGTGGCTTTATTTTGGTTTACCCGACTTCCTCCTCGTTCAATTTCTAATTACAAAGAACTAAGCGAGCGTTTCATGAACCAGTTCCGATTACATGCTCGAAAGTCCAAGAGCGTTATTGAATTGTCAAGGATCAAACAGGCACCAGGAGAATCTTTAAGGGCATATTTAGATCGATTTAACCAAGCTGTAACTGAGGTCAGTGACCCTCATGAGCCCACTATTCTGATGGCATTGAAGGAAGGAGTCGATCCCGAGTCTGAGTTTGGAGACTACCTTTCTGGGAAGACACCCCCCACAAGGGCGATATTCTACGAAAAAGCCGATATTTATCTGAGACGAGAGGAGGCCCGGGCAAACCGGAAGAGAAAGTCTGAGACAGCTTCAAAGGAGAATGTGCAGAGTAATATTGCAGTGAAGCAGTCCGGGGAAAGTTCTGGCAAGGTTGAAGTAAATGTAGGAAACAAGGGTGGAAACAGCAATACTGGAAGCGGGGGAAACAACAACAACCGTAATTCGAACGGTAACAGGAGAAACAGAAATAGGGGAAGCGACCCAAACAAAAGGCCCCGATTCCAGAACTACGAGAACTACACACCATTGAATGACACGTTGGAAAATATTTACCTGGACACGTATAATGTGTTGCAATACAAAAGACCGCCACCTCGTGATTCGACCGAGAAAGAAATGGCGACAGGGAAATTTTGCTTGTTTCACGGAACGCATGGACATTCGACCAATGAGTGTCGACATTTGAGGGATGTAATTGAAAAGCTGCTGCGTGAAGGAAAGTTGGATGAGTACAAGGTTGCCCCGAGGGACAGGGGGCAAGGAGAGCAGGCTCCAAAGCAAATCCTACCTGCTCCTAAGCCTACCGCGCAGCAGAAAGGTAAAGGGATCGTCATCAACTCCATAGTAGGCCGACCTCACCCGGCAATCCGAAGCTTTAGGTCAATGGACCAATATGTGAATGCGGCCAAGCATCTAGATGTGAATGAAGGTGACGATTTGGAAGATGTTACCCCCATCAAACAACAAAAAACCATGTTCGATGACGTGGTGTTTCGCAGCCGAGACAACACGGGAATACAATCTCCCACCAATGATCCGTTGGTTATTACTACCGCTATTGGGCCAGCGTTGGTCCATAAGGTATTAGTAGACAACGGAAGTTCCGTTAATATTTTGTTCAAGAAGTCATTTGATCAGATGAAGCTTGAGCCTGAAGATCTGAAACCTTGTGAAGGATGGATTAGAGGTTTCAACGGAGCGACGACAGCTCCTATGGGATATATAGAGTTGCCTGTGACCCTAGGGCAAGGAGAACGTAGAAGAGTGCGAATGCTTCAGTTTGTAGTACTGGACGTAGATTCGCCATATAACGCATTTTTAGGGAGGCCTGCCCTCGCTGAGTTTAGAATTTGTATCGCCCCTTGGTGCTTGTTACTAAAGTTCCCAACCGAAGCCGGGACTGGAGTAATAAGAGGGGATCAGGTTTCTGGACGGGCCTGCTATGTGGCCGAACTGAAGATGTTGATGAAAGGAGTTAATGCTGAGAATAAGGATGCCTCATCTCCCTCAAAGGGGGACTCGGCATAGCAATTAGAGAGGTTGAACCCAAGGGAGTTGCGAAAAGGAACGCCTGAAGACCTGGATCCTAGAAAAGACGAGGAACCGGAGGCTAGGAATGCAACTCCTAATGAAGCAACAGTGGAAATTCCTGTTGATAAAGCTGATCCGACGAAAGTTTTGAAGATTGGTTCCCAATTGGACCCACGTCGTGCTGAAGAGCTGACGAACTTCTTAAAGGCGAACTTAGATGTGTTCGCCTGGACCCATGCTGACATGTGTGGGATATCGCCTTCCGTTATCAGTCACAAATTGAATGTAAATCCGAAGCATCCACCTGTAAAGCAAAAGAGACGCATGCTGGGCCCAGAGAGGTCGGCTGCCCTCAAAGAGGAAGTAGAGAAATTGAAGCAAAATGGATTTATTCGAGATTCGACCTATCCCGACTGGATATCGAATCCCGTTCTGGTAAAGAAGCCAAACGGAAAGTGGCGAACTTGTATTGACTTTTCAGATTTAAATAAGGCTTGCCCAAAAGATAGTTTCCCACTCCCCAGGATTGACCAGCTTGTAGACTCGACAGCAGGTCATGAACTTCTCTCTTTCATGGATGCATATTCTGGATACAATCAAATTCCTATGCATGTACCAGACCAAGAGCATACAAGTTTCATTACGAATCTGGGATTATATTGTTATGTTGTAATGCCATTCGGATTAAAAAACGCTGGAGCTACTTATCAGCGGTTGGTAAATAGAATGTTTTATGATCAAATAGGAAAAACTATGGAAGTTTATGTGGATGATATGCTTGTTAAATCAAAGCAGTCCTCCAGTCATACGCAAGACTTAGCAGAAATGTTTGGTATCTTGCGAAAATACCGTATGAAATTGAATCCTTTAAAATGTTCATTTGGAGTGGCGTCGGGAAAGTTCCTTGGCTTCATTGTGAGTTCCCGAGGAATTGAAATCAACCCTAGCCAGATAGCGGCGATTAGAAATATCAGGGAACCAAGGAGAATTAAAGACGTCCAAAGTCTGGCAGGGAAGGTAGCGGCGCTAAGTAGATTCATCTCCAAAGCCACCGATAAATGTGTTCCATTTTTTGATTTGATAAAAAGGGGAAAGAAGAACTTCCAGTGGACTCCCGATTGTGTCGAGGCTTTTCAAAATCTGTTAGAACTATTAGAAAAACCGCCAATCTTATCAAAGCCCGTAGACCATGAAGAACTATTTGTTTATCTAGCAGTCTCGGCTCATGCTGTCAGCACAGTTCTGGTTCGAGAAGAAGACAAAGTACAAAGGCCAGTATACTATGTGAGTAAGAAATTAGCAGCGGCAGAGCGCAACTACCCAAAGATCGAGAAGCTTGCTTATAGCCTCCTGATTGCATCCCGAAAGCTTCGTCACTACTTCCAAGCCCATCCAATAACCATATACACCGATCAGCCGTTAAGACAAGTGCTGCAGAGAACCGAAGCGTCGGGAAGGTTGATTAAATGGAACATAGAACTAAGTCAGTTTGATTTGAATTTTCAACCACGAAAGTCAATCAGGGGGCAAGCTCTAGCAGACTTTATTGCGGAGTTCACCATTCCAGAAGAAGAAATAATCAATGACCAAGTGGTCAAATCTGAGGATAAGCTAGAGATGAATCCGTGGAGACTATATACAGATGGAGCTAAAAATGACCGAAGATCCGGAGCAGGAATTGTCTTAGTCACTCCGGAGGGACGGTCGTTATATTACGCCCTGCGATTAGAATTTTCGGCAACAAACAACGACTCTGAGTATGAAGCCCTGATTGCCGGGCTGAAACTCGCTAAAGACCTCGGAGTAAAAGTGATGGATATATTTTGTGACTCTAAGATTGTTGTTTGTCAAGTGCGAGAGGAGTTCGCGGCTCGAGGACCTCGACTTGTTGCTTACCTTAAGAAAGTGAAAGAGCTATTAAGTAGCTTAGAGCGGTACAACATAACACATATTCCCAGAGAAGAAAACCAGAAAGCGGATAGACTAGCAAAATTAGCTAGTTCTGACAATCCAGAAGGGACTGAGGTAATTCCAATTGAAACGTTGGAGTCGCCAAGCTTTGAGTTAATGGAAATGGAATTCGTTCTTGGAACGGAACCAGAAAAGGAATCATGGATGACTCCAATCAAGAATTTTCTTAAGAATGGGACACTCCCATTAAAGAAGAGTGAAAAGAGAGCTGTAGTGCGCAGAGCTACCAGATATGTTATACAAGACGATATTCTCTATAGACAAGGATTTTCTATGCCCCTGTTACGATGTATCGCACACGACGACATCAAGCGTGTACTGAGAGAAGTGCACGAAGGTGAGTGTGGAGATCATACAGGAGGTCAAACTTTAGCGAAGAAAATATTGCGATACGGATACTTCTGGCCTACGATCAACAAAGATGCAGCTGATTATTCACGACGCTGCGATAAGTGCCAGAGATTTGCCAAAATCCCCAGGGCACCGTCAACCCAGCTTAAATCGATGGTGAGTCCTTGGCCATTTGCCACATGGGGAATCGATATCATTGGAGTTTTACCGATCGCTAAAGGAGGGGCTAAGTATGCCATAGTAGCCGTGGATTATTTTACAAAATGGGTGGAAGCTGAACCCTTGACTAAGATCACCACAAGAAAGGTGATAAGTTTTGTGGTCAGAAATATTATATGCCGATTCGGGATCCCAAGGACGATTATTACCGATAACGGGACTCAATTTGATAGCACTGAATTCAGAAACTTTTGCCAGAAATATAAGATAGACAAACGATATACTGCAGTTGCCTATCCACAATCTAATGGGCAAGTAGAGGCAATAAACAAGGTAATAAAATCCATCCTCAAAAAGTGATTAGAGCATGCAAAGGCAAAATGGGTGGATGAACTGCCCCTAGCTTTGTGGGCATATCGAACAACGTTTAAAACGGCTACTGGTCATACCCCTTTCTCCCTCTCCTTTGGTTCAGAAGCAGTAATTCCAGTTGAACTGGAAGTTCCTTCCCACAGGGTGACATATTATGACCCGATGACGAATCGGGCACTTTTACTTGAGTCTCTTGATGAAGTCGAAGAGAAAAGAGACGAAGCAGACTTGCGTGCAGCAAGACATCGGCGTCAGATAGCGCGCTATTATGACAAAAAAGTTCGCCTCAGAACTTTTGAACCCGGAGATTTGGTGCTCAAGAGAGTTTTTCCATCCCTTCCTCACCTCGGCCCAAAATGGGAGGGACCCTTTGTCATCCAACGGAAACTTGATAAAGGAACATTCAAGTTAACGACCGTAGATGGCGAAGAAGTCCCTCGAGCATGGAATGCCCAACACTTAATGCGATATTTGGATTAGAAATGCTATACTTTTTGCTGTTCTTCCTGTAAACTCGGTAATAAGGCACGATTTGCCTTTGGAAAATATGACGATATGAATAAAGGACTATAAAGTGGACGTAGGCTATGACTTAGCTGAACCACTATAAAATATTGTGTGTTATTTACTTTTATGCATTTACATTCGTTAGTTATTCTGTTGTGATTATAAAATACAGGACAACTTAGAACCTAAAAAGGTTGAAACAGTTTGGGCATAAAAAGAAGCACAATGATTATTTGTGCAATAAGACATAAAAGAATGAGAAAACGACATTCTTAACTCTAACTCTCCAGAGAAAGAGAGAGAGTATAAAAGCGTCTCAGACTGAGCGCTGAAAAAGAAATTCTATTCTGAACTCTAACTCTCCAGAGAAAGAGAGAGAGTATAAAAGCGTCTCCGACTGAGCGCTGAGAAAGAGGTTCAACTCCGAACTCTAACTTTCCAGAGAGAAAGAGAGTATAAAGGCGTCTCCGACCGAGCGCCGAGAAAGAAATCTTTTCCCGTTGAACGACCGGGGGATAAACAAATAACTGAACTCGAACTCTAACTCTCAAGAGAGTGAGAAAGAGTATAAAAGAAATGCCAGGAAAAACAACAGGTATTGATGATACAGGAAACGCTATCCCGTTAGAGAATCGGGAGCATCCAGATTGCATAGTTAGGCACTGAATAACTTACGGAGATTGACTGGGGACACATGCCCATACACATATCTCCCCTCTTCACAACTTTGTTTCATAACTATAGATATGCATTTTTACATAAGTGCAGAACTGCTAACAAATAAACATTGCAGAAAGTAAATTATTTTTATTTACGAATGAATGAATTTGTACAGGGAAATAACTGAAAAAGAAAGTGCGAAAGCTGCTGGTGTAGCAGCACTTATTGATTTACAAAGATGCTAAAAGGACACAGAAGAACCCACTATTTGGGCTTGGAATGAGCCTTTGATTTCTTGACAGCTTTTTCTGCATCTTTTGCTTCCTTCTCGGCTTCAGTCAAGATCCGCTTTGGTTTCTTTTTCCCTGAAGATGTAGTACTGGGACCAGCAGACTTTTTTCCGGAGGGCGGGGCACTGGAATCGAGAGAAGATTTTTTAGCAAGTTCTTCGGTAATAGATCTAGTGGAAAGCTTAACAACTAACCTTGAACCTGCATCCACAACAGCGAGGGGCTTGAGGACCTCAAGGTCTAATTCTTCAGCCTTTAATTGCAAGCGCTTGTCTTGATCAGCCTTCATGGCAGCCAAGGTAATGTCCTCAGCGCTTTTCGACTCCCCGGTTATGGTAACTTCTGGTTCCTCATCATGCCCCTCGTCTCCTCCGTCGTCTTTTGACGCTGCAATCATTTCTTCGTCATGGGGAGTAGTCACTTTAGTTGATTCACTCCTTTCCCCCAAGTCTGTGGAAGCAGCCTTGTCTTCTCCTTCTTTGACCCTATCAGCGGGCTTTGTCCCAGTGGTAGCTCCTTGAACTACATCTGTCTTCGCGGAGGATTCAACGCCTACAAAATGAGAAACATCGGTTATCAACTCAGGCGAGAGCAAAGGATTTCTCATTGAACGTTCAATCATGTAGCCAAAGGTAGTAGTAGCCTTGACAAGTTGAGGAGAAAAGACAGGGATACCTTCTGAAGACTTCTCAGCGGGGGTAACTACTACCTCTGGAGTTATTTCAGGAATGGGAGATAGTAAAGTTGATCGGGGAATTCCCGGGTTTTCGGGATCATACCCTTCCACTTCAGGAGTTACAGGAGCAGAAGAAGAGGAGCCAGCTTCAGGAATGGTTTTCTGTTTAGACTTCCGCCTCTCTTCTTCCATGGCCTCAGCAATTAGACGGCGACCTTCAGCTAGGCGCTCTGGTTCATCGTCTCTCAAGTACTTCTCCATCAACTTATCTTCATCGAGGGAATCGACCTTAAGCTCTTCTTTTTCCCACTCAACGATTTGATTCCACACATGAACCAAGGTGGATGGATAGTCCTCGATCCAGGAAATGTTTCGACGACGAATAATGTGCGCAAAGAATTCGATCATTAGCTCCCCGAAGCCCTGAATATCGGCCTCCGCCTCTGATAGCTGTTTGCGGGTTTCCTCCGCAGATTTAATAGCACATTCAACGTTGCCCTCAGCCAGAGCAGCCCTGTTTTCCGCCTCTAACAATTTTGAAGCCAAATCAGCGTTTTTCTTTTCTAACTCAGCACTCCTTTTCGCTAACTCGGCATTCTTTTGCTCAAGCTCAACATAAGCGAGACGTGTCTTAGCAGCCTCTGACTTGGCTTCGTCAGCTTGCTTCTTCAACTCGGAGCGTTCCTGAGTGTGGGATTCTAGCAAATCATGATAGCGCTTTTGCATGTCCTCAAACTGTTGTTTGAAGTTAGAAGCGTTCTTCTGAGCGATAGCTAGTTGAGCTTGAGTATCTTCTAAATTTTTTCCTAAGGTTTTTAGGGCCTTAGCATCTTCCTCTGCAGTTTTGTGCATGGAGTCAGCATTTGTCAGTAGCGTGCGAATGATTCTAGAAAGAGTGCGGGAATACTTGAACATTTCGGTATATTGTTTTTCCACCAAATCAATCTTTGCTCTGGCCTCCTCTGCCCAATTAGAAGAAATAGGTTCAAGGGAAGGTAGAAAGGTCAGAGTCTCGAAGTAGTGCTCGGGAAATTGCTCCTTTAAGTATGCCAGCCTTACGGCGGTTCCCGCATCTGGTGGAGGAGGGGCTAGGATTGTTAGTTCAGCGTCCCTTCTCGAAGAAGATTCTGTAGAACCCTTGTCTGTCCGAGGTCGCTTAGTAGCAGGGACTTTTTGCTTGCTTCTAGCCCCAGTTTCCTTTGGAGGTGTTTTCTCTCTGCTTCGCTTTTCATGGGAGGAAGTGGAATCCCTAGATTGTGGTCTATCCTCCTCCCTACGACCTTGATAGCTTTTGTATTTTTCCTGTTCCGGTCGAACTGGTGAGCGGGAGCGTGAGGATCGAGATCGATAAGGATCATAGGGTCTCCTTTCCTCCCTGCCGCGGTCATCCCGGCGGTTATATTCGGCATCCTGGGGAGGATTAGACATGCTGCGGCGAAGCTTCCTTATGTCATAAGAGGATCGAGACATTGTACCTGCACGATAAGTTAAACGAAGTTTAGAATCAGCGGATCCATGGAAAGAGAAGTGCAATGAATGCTGGTGCTACGGTGCAAAGTGCATCCTATGTAGTGTATGTGTCCCCCCAACCAACCCGAGTCTGAAGCTAAAGTGGTGCGGGCAGGCTCTTTGGCCTTAGCAGGAGTAGTCTCTTCAGAAGAAGTGAAGACTAGAGGGTCCTTTCTGAAATCTTCCGAAGTGTATATAGCCTCGGGTAAAGGGAGATCCCCCAAACCCTGAAATATGTGCTCGTCGGCGCTAGGAACATCCCCTTCGGAAGCGTGAAGTGGCGACCCTTGGGGAGATTTTGATTTGTCTACCGAGGTAGTTTCCTCGGGGGCAACGTACCCTTCACGATGTTTTTTGGCCAGATTAGCCAGCTCATCGTCTTGAGTGGAAGAGGGAGAGGGTGAAGTTTGAAGAGAAGCTGCAGGAATCCCCGAGCCTTCTCCTATTTCTGGAACTGTTTCCACTGGAGGGATATATGCATAAGGGACTGTCCCATGACCGATGCTACGGTGGACGGATAGCAGCCCGTGAAAATGAAGGTACTCATCTTTAAGAACCTCGTCAATAGTAAGGAATTTTTGGTCGCCATTGAGGAGACGGTGCATTCGATCAAAGAACACTTGGTCTGATACCTGTTTGGGATTATCGACTGCAAATAAAAAGGAAAAACCGGTCAGGGTGATGATTCAAGTGTCTAGAATCCAGGGTCAGAAAATCAGTGCTTTACTTGATTTTATCCATCTTCTGGCGCATCCAGGCTGTTGCTTTATATAGAACCACTCCAATCTGGAATCTCCAGCCTTGCTGCTAAACGGTGTAGAGATTATCTTCCTCTTTGGGACCGACTCAAAGTAACAGAAAGAAGGGGTTTCCCTAGTCCGATGTTTGAAATTATAGAAGAAATGAACATCGTCAAACGTAAGCTCCACGCCTAGAATTTCACGATATGCTATGAATAAGGTATGCAGATAGGCGTATGAATTGGGATGTAGCTGCATGGGGGCAATCCGCATTTGTCTTAAGAAGTCGACGATGAAAGGCGAGAAAGGAGGAATGGCGCCAACCATGCACATCAAACGAGTGACCGTCATATATCCTTCTGGAGGGTTATGTGGACGGTCAGAACGTGAGGGCACTATAGTGTCTCTCTTCATTATTCCATACTTCAAGCAAATTCTCACGAGTCGGTCATTGTCAATTGTTGACTCTACGGAATCTGGAGGTGATTCCAATATAGTGGCTGAGTCGAATTCATCGGGTGCTCGGGTGTCACCAATCCCTCCTTCCTCCTCAAAGCCTAGGGAAACTTCATTTTCTGAAGACACTTCACCGCTTTCCCGATGACCAGCTCCGTAATCCGGACCCTCGCTGTCCCATTCTGGGTCAGATGAAGAAGATATATCCTCGAGAGTGGTTTTGTGGGAAGTTTCTGGAGCTTCTTTCCTCTCAGCTAGACGAGAAGAGCGTCTGGGCCTCATTGTCATGGAACTATTGAAGAAGCAATAGCACGAATTAGAGTGAATTATCCCGTGTCCCCTTTTTGTGTATGTGTGTGAACTAAAGTGTGTGCAACAAATGCGGGAAGTACAAAATAAGAGTACAGCAGTGTAAGACGAAGCTTTAAAGAGAAGGTGATAGTCAGAATTGTTCTTAATTCTCGTTCATGTTTACAAGGCACTATCCTAACTGTCCGCGAGGTATATTCGTCTAGAATGAGTGTTAGTTGAATTAGTTGAGTGGTCTTTATGTGTCAAGTTCAATATGTTCGGGTCGGTTCGGATATACATATGATGACTAGCTCGACGCAGGCAAAGATAACAGTCGGTTCGGATGCCTCATTAAAGCGTGGTCAGTTCAAGACAAGGGAAGCAACGGATGCAGAAGCGGGACTGATCCGTTCGGGTCGGGTAGCCCGATCCGAACCGAACCAGCATCACCTAACCGACCCGTTTACTTCAGCCTCTTATCCCATTCACTTTTCCGACCCGAACCGCCTTTTCCTTTCCTTTCCATCTTTTCTAAGAACGAGACCCGAGCCGACATTTTCTTTCCTCCCGTCTTTCTAAGGTGTGCAATCCGAGCCGATCCCCTTTCCTTCTCCTTCCTTTTTTGGTCCTCCGTCTTCTACCCGAACTGACTCCAGATAGTCACCACGCTCCTCATCTTCTTCCTCTTTCCCTCCTTTCTCACAAACAGGTCCATTTTATCATCAAGGCCATCGTTGAGGATAAAATTTGCCCTCTCCAGCCTCGCAATGCCTTGAAGCGATAGCGCATCCACCAGCGGCGGCGGGGGGTTCAAGCAAAGCCTACGATTAAACCATCCTAATCCAACGCTAATTGAAATCAAGAACGTTTATTACGATGTTATTCGAGTTTAAAAAGCTACCTATGTGATTGATTTGAGGAATCAACAAGAAAGGAGTTCGGAGTTTTAGAGTTTTTAAGATTTTCGATGCTTGGGTCCGAGCCGCAATAGAAACGAAGAAGAAAGAAGTGAAGACGGTGGTGAGTTTATATAAAGAATGGAGTTGGCTCTTCGTCTCCCTATTTTGTCTCGCCCGATCGGACCGGGGTGGAAGCCCAATAGCACAACTCTCTCTGAAGGCCCAGTGTTTAAGAACTAAATCCACGAATATGCTTCAGATCGGAATCCGAGCCGAGTGGAAATTTCACACGTTGATTTAGCATCCGACTCGAATTGAAGAGAAGGGAAGTAAAAGGAGCATACCTACAAGAAGCATTACACGGCTAGTAGAGTTCCCAAATTTGCTCAGAAATGAAGAAAAGCCACTCGGATCGGACGCCGAACCGAATGGAAATCAATGCATTACTCTTGACAATTCTGGTTGAACGACATCAAAGGACGCTTTGTACAACGAAAGCATCCTTTGAGGGGGCAAAATGTTAGCCTACTTTGTGAACTAGGCAACACAAAGTCAAGAAACCAACTGTTGAAGAATATTTCAAGTTATGCGACTCCGGTTCGGATCGGAAGGAAGCTCCACAATTCAGATTGATAGCAGCGTATCGGTTCGGATCGGGTAAAATTCTCTGTTCGGATCGGATATCTCTTACTGGATAAATTGGCAAAGCATACCTGATCGGATCGGAAGGTCAATGAATCTCAGGTGGATCGGAAAGCCGTCTGCTTGCCACGACTTCGGAGCGGAGCGGAGTATGATTAGAGAAGAAGAGACGTTCAAGCTACTCCGGTTCGGGTCGGGTATTCCGATCCGAACCCCCAACCTGCATGTCTCCGACCCGCACCCATGATCCAGGAAAATCTCCTATAAAGTCGCCTGGAGAACCGGACCGGATGTGACCAATTCCTACCCCTAACGTCCATCTCATTGATGCGTTGTCTGCTTGATGGCCCATCCGAACCCGAAGAGAGGGCGATGGATGACACGTGTTCCGACCCGGATTGCATCTCAGGCAAATTCACACCTATAAATACCCCATCTAGAGACAAAGAGGAGGATCTTTTTCAGCACTTTTGAGAATCCAAGTACCTCCATCATTCGAATTCCTTCACTCCCGGAAAATCCAAACCATCTTTCATTTCCTGTTTTAATCTTTCTGAGTGAACAAAAGTGAGTTGTGAGCGAATCTTACATTGCATTTGTAATTGAGTTACTGAATATAGTGAAAACTAAGTGGACGTAGGCATTTCTTCGCCGAACCACTATAAATCTTGTGTGTTCTTTTTTATTTCTGTTTTACTTTATCTTGTTAAATATTTCTAGCATAAGCATGGCATAATGTCCAACATAAGCATGGCATAAATATTTCTAGCATAAGCATGGCATAATGTCAAACATAAGCATGGCATAAATACTTCTAGCATAAACATGGCATAATGTCAAACATAAGCATGGCATAAATATTCCTAATCATGGTGTTTGCTTTAAACTTGCAAAAAGGGATTTTTGAGTCTAACCTAGCCATGTCTCACATATGTCATCATATAATTCTTTTAAACAAGATAGACTTAATCATAGATTTCAATTATGCCAAATATCATTCATAGCCTAGCCATATTCATAAGTTTTGCAAAAGCATGACTTAATACATGGATTATGGTGTCAAAATTCCAACATAGTTTCATATGAACTATAATAACCAAACTTGTTTCAATTACTTGCAAAATGATTTATGCACAAAAATATACATTATGATGGCATAATAACAAAGCCCCAAACTTGCATGAATTTCAATCAACTACATACATGTAGCTTCAACATAGATTACATAATTTGCGCAATATTCCAAACGTATACTTGCATAGAACTACCGCATGTAGTTCTTTATAATGAATAACACAATTTTGCACAATTATGAACTACTTTATTATCCCAATTCAAGCATACAAATCAATACAGTTGTTCATTCATACCAAAGTAATACTCTACTTACAATGGTTGCGGCGAATTCTCTAATTTAGGGATTGAAGACGCAAATTCCTTTGTTGAATTGATTTGATTTAGGTCTCTTTAAGCTTTTAATTGCTTTAGGCTTTAGAACTTTCTTCCTAATTCCCTCTCTAGTTGGCGGCTACTCTTTGTCGTTCCTCAGCAACATGGCGGCTATGTTCTTAATTTTGTATTAATAGATTAGGGTTTAGTCTAGGGTTGTTTATATAGAGGTTAGGAATTGATTAGGACCATTGATGTTGCTAGGTTAGATCGTAGCCATTCATTAGATAGAGAGACCAATTAGGACCCGCCACCTAGCCCTAATGACAAAGCAGACCACAGAAATTCGACCACACACCGACCTGGCCAGCCAGGTTGACTGGGCTCGACCAGGTCGATACCCCTGTCGACAGGGCTGTCGACAGCCCTGTCGACATGGGTAGCCCAGGTCGACAGCCCAGTCGACCTGGGTGGCCTAGGCGGATGTTTATCCTCCCTGGCCCACTAGGCCCGATTTTTAATTATTTTATTCTGTTTGAATTTTAAATTTAATTCAAAACTTCCGAAGGCCATATCTTCTTCATACGGACTCCGTTTTTCGAAAACTCGGACTCTATTTCGCGTATTTTTCCGAGACGAACGAAATGGCGTATCCCGTTTCCCTTAGTTCTTTGATTTCAGATTAATTATGCTTTAATTTGTTAATTTCACAGTTATAGAATTTTCGGGGTGTTACATTCTCCCCCACTTAAAAGAATTTCGTCCCCAAAATTTTCAAGTTAGGAGGAATGTATATCCTAATATCCAAACATCCATCTACTCATCCATCAAATACGAGCATCCATTGTCCTTAAAAGACTTCTAATGCTTCATGATCATATGCAAAGTGTGTGTGTATACATGAACTTATCTAATGCAAAATCAGGTGGTCTACTGATTCAGTTGACCTCCTTAATGCGAATTATGTAAGTGCCATGAATCCATTATGTATGCAAATTTTCCTATTCATGTTTCTACATGAGTGCACAATCATTCAATACAAATGCAACATCCACATGACAACACATTAAAGTTCAACCATATACGAATGCAAACATATATGCATATGCAATATGAAGTGACTGAGCCGATCTAAACCCTAGATTGTGTGTGTATATGCAACCACGAGCAACCACTAGCAATCACTTGCAACCACTTGCAACCATCATCCATAACATGTTTCAATCACATGTTTCCATCCAAAGGGTTCTACCTAAAAGATAAGGTCGAGGAAATATACCTAAAAAGATAGATAAAAGCGCAACTTAAGGAAAAAGAAAGATCAAGGATGTACCCTCGAACAGAAAAGGGTAGGCAGTACGTATTCTAGCTTCAGTTTCCCAAGTCGCGTCTTCCTCGGCGTCTCTCCACTGAACTTTGACGAGTTTGACTTCGCGGTTGCGTAGCTTCTTCACTTCCGTTCCTAAGATGCGGGTTGGAACTTTTCTTATGGTTGCTTCGCGTTCCACTTCAGCCTCTTCTAGGATATTTGGCTCTACCACTTCAGCAGACTCATGTAGACATTTTCGGAGATGTGAAACGTGAAAAACGTTGTGGACTCCAGCCAACTTCTCGGGTAGCTCTAATCTATAGGCCATTTTCCCAATCTTCTAGATAATAGGGAATGGCCCTACGAACCTTGGTGCTAGCTTTCCTGTGGTTCCAAAACGAACAACGTTTCTTAGCGGTGATACCTTGAGAAAAACTCTGTCTCCAACCTCAAATTCAAGGTCGGTCCTCCTCTTGTCGGCATAGGACTTTTGTCTGTCTTGGGCCGTCTTCATCCTTCTTCGTATTAAGTCTACTTTCTCTGAAGTCTCTCGGATCATATCTGGTCCAAGTTGAGCTTATCCGTGGACTCCCACCAACAAGTGGGCGATCGGCACGGTCTTCCATATAAAGCTTCGAAGGGCGCCATTCCGATGGTTGCTTGATAGCTATTGTTGTAGGCAAATTCCACCAAAGGAAGGTGGTCTTCCCATGTCCCTCCGAAGTCAAGGACGCACAGTCTTAGAAGGTATTCCAAAACTCTGTTCACTCTCTCTGTTTGGCCGTCGGTTTGGGGATGGTAAGCTGTGCTCAAGCATAACTGCGTTCCTACTGCTTCTTGCAGACTCCGCCAAAACTCGCTGGTGAAGATGGGGTCTCGGTCACTAACAATGCTAGATGGTATTCCATGGAGTCGTACGATCTCCTTAAGGTAAAGTGATGCTAGGGATGAGGCAGTTCTTCTACTTTTGAAAGGTAAAAAGTGGGCGCTTTTAGTAAGCCTATCCACTATTACCCAAATGCTAGTGTTGCCTCTCCTAGACCTAGGCAGCCCGTCGATGAAGTCCATTGAGATGCTATCCCACTTCCACTGCTGGACCTCCAGAGGATGTAGTAGTCCGCCAGGCTTTTTCTGTTCCGCCTTAACCTGTTGGCACACCTACACTTAGAAACGAACTCTGCCACGTCCTTTTTCATGCCATTCCAAAAGAAAGTCCTTTTTATGTCTTTGTACATTTTATCCCCGCCTGGGTGTATCGTCATCTTGGAGTGATGTGCTTCCTCGAGAACCTTCTTTATTAAATCGTTTGTCTGTGGGACGCATAGTCTTCCGTCTCTCCTTAGCAAACCCTTATCGTCGATGGAGTATCTGTTGAGGTGACTTGAAGTCTCACCCCTAATTAGCCTATCAATTATCTCCACAAGCTGAGGGTCTTCGCGTTGTGCCGCCCCTATTGAATCCACTAAAGTTGGGCGCACTTCGAGAGATGCTAGCAAGCCTGGTACGAAATCGGAGGAGGGCCTAAAGTCGAAGCTGGCTATAAACTCTAGGCTTTGTCTTTCAACAAACAACGGGCTTAGGGTCAATTTCTTTCGGCTCAACGCGTCTGCCACTACGTTGCCTTTGCCCGGAGTATAGGAGATTTCGAAATCGTACGAGGCAAGAAACTCCATCCATCTTTGTTGCCTCAAGTTAAGATCTTTCTGCGAGAAAAGATATTTCAACGATTTATGGTCAGTGTAAAGTTCGAACTTCTCACCTAGGAGATAGTGTCGCCAAGACTTGAGTGTAAAGACGATGGCGGCAAACTCGAGATCATGGGTTGGGTAGTTCTTTTCGTGCACTTTCAACTGCCTCCCGCCATAAGCTACTACCCTTCCTTCTTGCATTAAGACGGCGCCTAGCCCTGTCCCACATGCATCAGTATAAACGGTAAACATTTTGCTCCCATCTGGCAGCGTCAAAACTGGGGCTGTTGTAAGAGCCCTTTTCAGTCGTTGGAAAGCAAACTCGCAATCCAAGTCCCAATTGAACACTAGATTCTTCTTAGTCAATTTCGTGAGCGGAGCTGAAATTTTTGCAAAATCCCTTATGAACTTTCGATAGAAACCGGCTAGTCCTAGAAAGTTTCGGACCTCAGTTGCATTCCTTGGTGTCTTCCAATCCTGTACCGCCACTACCTTCGCAGGGTCCACCGCTAACCCTTGCTTGGATACTATGTGCCCAAGGAACCTCACTTCTTCTCTCCAAAAGTGGCATTTGGAGAACTTGGCTTTTAGTTGATGGACTCGCAAAGTTTCCATGATTGCCCTTAAGTGCTGAGCATGTTCCTCTTCACTCTTTGAGAAGATAAGGATATCATCTACGAAGACCACTACGAATTTGTTGAGGAAATCTCTAAATACCCTACTCATTAGGTCCACGAAGTAAGCAGGTGCATTTGTCAAGCCGAAAGGCATGACAAGCCATTCAAAGAAGCCGTTTGGGGTTCTGAACGCCGTTTTATCGATGCTATCTTCAGCCACCCTTAGCTGATGAAAACCGGTTGCTAAATCGAGTTAGGAGAAAACAGACGCTCCTACAAGCTGGTCAAATAAATCGGCAATTCTAGGGAGAGGATGCCTATTCTTTTTCGTTAGCTTGTTGAGCTCCCTATAGTCAACACATAGACGGAGTGAACCATCCGCCTTTGTAGCGAACACCACTGGAGCGCCCCATTCTGAAATGCTCCTCCTAATGAACCTCTTTTCTAGAAGCTCTTTAATCTGTTTACTGAGCTCTTTCCTTTCTCGTGGAGCCATATGTCTAACGGGCAACGCAACGGGATTTGCATTATCTACAAGATATATGCGGAAGTCTATCTCCCGCTTCGGAGGCAAGCCCTTCACCTCTTCGAAGACATCCGGATATTCCCGGACCACTCTAACTGATTGCAAGTTTTCAACAGAGGCATCTAGCGATTCAAGATAACTAAGCATAACCGCATACGAGGGATTACAAGAAATTTCCAAAGTATTACCGAGCTGGGTTAGGCGCCTAACAACCCTTTTCTCACAATCAAGGATGGCCCCATTACTGGATAGCCAATCCATACCCAAAATCAAACCATACCCCGAAAAGCCCAAAACAAAGGCACTACATTGAAATTCAACACTTAGAATAGAAATTTTCAAATCCAAACAGATCATAGACAAATGAGCTGGGCCCCCAATTGGGTTTGAAACAATTAAGGGGTCCTCAACCATACTAGTTTTTAGGTGCAGAGATTCTACTAAAGCAGACGAGATAAAGGAGTGTGATGCGCCAGAATCAAATAAAGTGCGAACGGGGTGATCATAAAGATAAACTACACTTTCTACAGAAGTATTTATACCTCGCTGTTGCAGAGGTGGCGCTTCCAGCACATGAACCTGTGCCCCTGGGGTGGCTCCAGTGCCCTGCCCCTGTCCTCGTTTCCTTGGGCAGTCCTTAGCCCTGTGGCCTGTCTGACCGCACGAAAAGCACCCACCATTCTCCTTGGCCTTCTTTTTCCGGCAGTCCTTTACTTAGTGCCCCACTTTGCCACAGAAATTGCACTTCCTCTTCTCCTTGTTGCCTTTCCCGCCTTTCTTAAAGTCCGTCTTCTTAGGCTGCAAACCCTCTTTCTTCCCTTGAGAGCTTTCTGCCTTTGTCTCCTTCTTGCCCTTATCCTCTTCATTCAGCAATGCCATTTGCACCAATCTTTCATACGTGGCTCCCATGGGTATATGGGTCATGGCCAAACTGTGTAATGGCTCATTTAACCCTTTGACGAAACGGAGAGCCTTCTTGTGCGGGGTGTTGACTAGGTCAAGCCCAAACCTAGCCAGCTCATCAAACTGATTCACATACTCCCTGACTGTCTTGTCCCCTTGCTTAAGAAATAAGAATTTTTCCAACTGCAAACTTCTTTCCGCATCTGAGAGAAACTTAGTCTCAAACCTTGCCCTAAAGTCCTCCCATGTCTCCACCGGTCTTTCAGCATTAGTGACTTCCCACCAGTAGGAAGCCTCGCCCTTCAATAGCCACCTCGCCAATTGTACTTTTTGCCTATTTTCTACCTCAAAGATGATGAATAGGTGCTCCATTTCTTTCAGCCAATTTCTAGCTGCTACGAAGGACTCAGTTCCATGGAAATCCCTTCCTCCCATAGCTTTAAAATCTTTACATATCTTAGCGAAAGTGTTTCCCCGAGGAGGAGGTGGAGGAAAAGGTGCTGCTGCAGCTGGATGATTTCCTTCAGCTGGAGGAGGAGGAACGGTAGGACCTGGCTGAGTGGCCCTTGCTTCTAAGAACCGTCTAAACCAACCAGGTATTGGCACCCCTTCCGGCAAGTTAAGTTCTTGGGACATGCTGAAACAAAAAGGATAGATTCAAAACGAAGGATAAGAGATAGTTCCTATGGCTTTGGGGAGTGGACTTTGCCCTTTTTAAAATAAAATAATATTTTTCTTTTAAAAATGCTTCTTTAAATTTCCTTTTTGAAAATAATTTTTTCAAAACTTTTTATCTTATCTGGTAAACCTATGCTCTAATACCAAGTGAAACACCCCACCTCCGTTAGGGTCACTCTCAAAGGGAATGCCCTAATTTTGGTGGAGGTTTATAAGTACAAGTCACAGATATACAAGACAGATATAAGAACACATATTTGTAAATAGCGGAAGAACAACAAACTTTATTTCATAAAGTCAAATACGTGTTACAACAACATCCTTTCCAAAAACATAACATAACACTTTCATAATCTGTCTTGAGTACATTATTTTTAAAGAAGCATAAATAAAACATAGATAAACTGCAAAAGCCCCATAGTGGATTGTCCAAAGCCATAGTTCAAAACAGGAAAGTCCAAGCAATACATTTCTCTTCTTCAAGCTGGATGCTGAGGTTGGTCAAGCTGCTGTGTTCCCTCCCTGAGGACCTGGGGGGGGGGGGGAAACGGAAGAAAGAAGACGAAAGAAAAGTAGAGTCAGACATAAAGCCTGAGTAAGTCTAGTACTATTTTGTCTATGAATAAAGAACTGGGTATGATAAGTATAAACAAGAAGTGGGCATGCACTATAAACTTGGTTAAGTTGTCTAGGGTCGAATATACTATCGTACCCCATGTTAATCTCTGAACCCATATAAACTAGTTTCCAATTTGCACCCCATAATCAGGGTGATGTGATCCATTCAATGATGATCGGCTCCTACTCGCATAGTTAAATGTGTCTTACGGCCCCCGATGTCTGTAGTTACCAATGCTCGTCCCACCATGGGGTGTATCAAGTCCCATGGCAGCGGCCCGACACAACCTTAGAGTGCACAGGTATTCTACTGGTGTCCAGTGCCTTATTTTTCTGCGCCGGAGTGTGTGCACGCCCGCACTCCGTTAGAACCTACACTGCTACACCACCGCCGTCGATTTGACCTCTTACAATCAGCCCAGTAATCGTGCCCCACCCTGCCTAGTTTCAGGGTATCCTGATACACCTTTTAGGGTTACTGCTGAAAAGGGTCCCCCGTTACTAGGTTTTCTATCTGTAGCCAACATGCTAAGTTGGTTAAGTGTTTCCTAACCTAACCCCACCAGTCCGTTTAGTTTAGCATGTTCCATTTTGATTAAGTCTTTAGTTAACTTAATCCTAACAATCCTGACTCAGCCTTAATTGTCTTATTAAGGCCCCGACCTCTCACATTAGACAGGTATTGTTGTGGCTGCCTGTTGCCGGTTGGTTCCGGGCAGTCTTACGCCACAACTCAGTCTAACCTCGGGTCCTTGCTGGGCTCCATGTTTAACCTCCCACATTGGATAGGTATTGTTGTGACTACTGGACAGCCGGGCGGTTCCGGGCAGGTTTACATCACAACTCAATCCAACCTCGGGTTAAACACATCGTATTTTCTATATTTACATATCTTGTCATTCTTCTTTATTTATGTAAATATTTGCGGCCCATTATTAAGTCAATGGTGTAAAGGTTACACCAATCATGGGCCCAACCCATACTTGAATTTGGGCCCTTCTATTTTATCTTTTCATTCATTAATTAATTTTAACCCAACGTTATTTTCCCCCGTTTTACACGTCCGTTAATATATATTGGGCTTAGCCTTTTAAAGCCCAATTTAGCCATGCGAGAAGGGGAGGCTTAAAGCGTGATTACATACACAAAGAGGGGAAAATGAGCGCATGAACTTGCATATGACGTTGGAAATACATAATAGAAACTGGTGTACTTACATAGTGGTAACATAGGTGACATAAGTCAAGGCATGTGAACTTGCATAGGTTTAACTGCAACATGAACCTATATTCTTATTTATGCATAATGTCAATCATAAGCATGACATAAATATTTCTAGCATAAGCATGGCATAATGTCAAACATAAGCATGGCATAAATATTTCTAGCATAAGCATGGCATAATGTCCAACATAAGCATGGCATAAATATTTCTAGCATAAGCATGGCATAATGTCAAACATAAGCATGGCATAAATACTTCAAGCATAAACATGGCATAATGTCAAACATAAGCATGGCATAAATATTCCTAATCATGGTGTTTGCTTTAAACTTGCAAAAAGGGATTTTTGAGTCTAACCTAGCCATGTCTCACATATGTCATCATATAATTCTTTTAAACAAGATAGACTTAATCATAGATTTCAATTATGCCAAATATCATTCATAGCCTAGCCATATTCATAAGTTTTGCAAAAGCATGACTTAATACATGGATTATGGTGTCAAAATTCCAACATAGTTTCATATGAACTATAATAACCAAACTTGTTTCAATTACTTGCAAAATGATTTATGCACAAAAATATACATTATGATGGCATAATAACAAAGCCCCAAACTTGCATGAATTTCAATCAACTACATACATGTAGCTTCAACATAGATTACATAATTTGCGCAATATTCCAAACGTATACTTGCATAGAACTACCGCATGTAGTTCTTTATAATGAATAACACAATTTTGCACAATTATGAACTACTTTATTATCCCAATTCAAGCACACAAATCAATACAGCTGTTCATTCATACCAAAGTAATACTCTACTTACAATGGTTGCGGCGAATTCTCTAATTTAGGGATTGAAGACGCAAATTCCTTTGTTGAATTGATTTGATTTAGGTCTCTTTAAGCTTTTAATTGCTTTAGGCTTTAGAACTTTCTTCCTAATTCCCTCTCTAGTTGGCGGCTACTCTTTGTCGTTCCTCAGCAACATGGCGGCTATGTTCTTAATTTTGTATGAATAGATTAGGGTTTAGTCTAGGGTTGTTTATATAGAGGTTAGGAATTGATTAGGACCATTGATGTTGCTAGGTTAGATCGTAGCCATTCATTAGATAGAGAGACCAATTAGAACCCGCCACCTAGCCCTAATGACAAAGCAGACCACAGAAATTCGACCACACACCGACCTGGCCAGCCAGGTTGACTGGGCTCGACCAGGTCGATACCCCTGTCGACAGGGCTGTCGACAGCCCTGTCGACATGGGTAGCCCAGGTCGACAGCCCAGTCGACCTGGGTGGCCTAGGCGGGTGTTTATCCGCCCTGGCCCACTGGGCCCGATTTTTAATTATTTTATTCTGTTTGAATTTTAAATTTAATTCAAAACTTCCGAAGGCCATATCTTCTTCATATGGACTCCGTTTTTCGAAAACTCGGACTCTATTTCACGTATTTTTCCGAGACGAATGAAATGGCGTATCCCGTTTCCCTTAGTTCTTTGATTTCAGATTAATTATGCTTTAATTTGTTAATTTCACAGTTATAGAATTTTCGGGGTGTTACATAGTAGCTAACCATGGAGCTATCCTCTTACTCTTTACGGGTATGAAATGGATGCTTTTAGTAAGTCTGTCTACCACAACCCAAATCCCTGTATTACCCTTTCTCGATCTTTGTAGCCCATCAACAAAATCCATCGAGACACTATCCCACTTCCACTGTGGAACCTCCAATGGGTGAAGCAACCCACCGGGTTTCTTTTGCTTCGCCTTTACTTGTTGGCACACCAAACATCTAGCGACATATTCGACCACATCCCTTTTCATACCGGCCAAAAAGGAAACTCGCTTCATGTCCTTATACATCTTGTCTCCGCCGGGATGAATGGTCATCTTTGAACAATGTGCATCATCTAGAATAGCCTTCCTCAAGCATTCGTACCGTGACACACAAAGCCTACCGTCCCTACGCAACCAACCCTTATCATTTAGGGTATACCTACTAAGATGGCTTGATGACTCCCCTTTTATGAGCTTCTCTACTAACTCAACCAACTGTGGGTCATCTCGCAGTGCCTCTCCAATCCGTCCCAAAAGCATAGGTCTGACCTCTTAGGATGCTAGCAAACCAGGTACAAAATCAATGGATGGTCTAAAATCAAAGGTAGAGATAAACTCTAAGCTACGCCGCTCGACAAACAAAGGACTCAATGTCAATTTCTTCCTACTCAAGGCATCCGCCACAACGTTACCCTTACCAGGGATATATGCTATCTCAAAATCATAGGACGCCAAGAACTCCATCCACCTTTGTTGCCTCAAGTTCAAGCCTTTCTGAGAGAACAAGTATTTTAGAGATTTATGGTCCGTATATAATTCGAACTTCTCACCAAGAAGATAATGGCGCCAAGACTTAAGCGAAAAAATAATAGCGGCCAACTCTAGGTCATGTGTAGGGTAATTTTTCTCATGCACTCTCAACTGCCTTCCGCCATAGGCTATTACCCTACCTTCTTGCATTAAGATTGCGTCTAGTCATGTCCCACAAGCATCAGTATAAACAGTAAATGGCTTACTCCCATCCGGCAATACTAGCACTGGGGATGTGGTCAAAGCTCTCTTTAACTGTTGGAATGCGTCATTACAGTCTATATCCCAAACAAAAGCTAGGTTCTTCTTCGTTAAGCATGTCAAAGGAGCTGATATTTTTGCAAAGTCTTTTATGAACTTCCTATAGTAGCCAGCCAACCCCAAGAAACTTCTCACTTCGGTAGCATTTTGAGGGGCCTTCCAATCTTGTATGGCCACCACCTTCGCGGGATCCACAACTATCCCTTCTTTGGAAGCCACGTTCCCCAAGAATCGCACTTCTCTCCTCCAAAAGGACACTTAGAGAATTTAGCTTTAAGGTTATGGGCATGAAGTGTCTCCAATACTTACCTAAGATGTAGGGCATGCTCTTCTTCATTCTTAGATAAGAATAAAGTGTCATCCACAAAGACCACCACAAATTTATTAAGGAACTCCCTAAACACCCTACTCATCAAGTCAACAAAGTAAGTGGGGGCGTTTGTCAAGCCAAAAGGCATTACTAGCCACTCATAGAAACCATCTGGAGTCCTAAAGGCAGTCTTGTCTATGCTATCCTCAGCCACTCTCAACTGATGTAAACCAGTGGCCAAGTCCAATTGCGAAAACACGGAGGCACCAACTAACTGATCGAATAAATCGTCAATCCTCGGCAGTGGGTGCCTATTCTTCTTTGTAAGCTTATTAAGTTATCTATAATCCATACACAGTCTAAGGGACCCATCCATCTTCATGGCAAAAACTACTGGAGCACCCCACTCTGAAATGCTTCTCCTTATGAACCCCTTTTCAAGCAATTCTTTCACTTGCTTACTGAGTTCCCTTCTCTCCCTTGGAGCCATGTGGCGCACTGGCAATGCAACCGGCTTTGCATTATCTACAAGATATATTCGGAAGTCTATCTCACGCCTTGGGGATAAACCCCAAATTTCCTCAAAGACATCACCATACTCGCGGACTATATAAACAGATTCCAAATCATTGTTGGATACGTCAAGCGATTCTAAATAACTTAGCATAACCGAATTCATGGGATTACAAGAAATCTTGAGAGTGTTACCAAGACGAGTCCTGAGCCTAACCACTCTCATCTCACAATCTAGGACAACACCATTACTGGATAACCAGTCCATTCCTAGAATTAACCTATAGCCCGTGAAGCCCAACACAAATGCATCACAACTAAACCCAAAGCTAAGTATAGAAATTTTCAAACCCAAGCAAATCATAGACAAATAAGCGGAGCCCCCAATTGGATTTGAAACTACTAAGGGATCCTCTACTAAAATGGTGTCAAGGTGCAGTGACTCAACTAAAGCAGTAGAAACAAAATAATGCGATGCGCCAAAATTAAAGAGTGTGCGTACAGGGTGATCAAAAACACAAACTAAGCTTTCTAAAGAAATAGTCCTACCTCGTTCTTGCGGTGGGGCCATGAGAGCCTGAACCTGTCCTCTCACCTGCCCTTGCGCCATGAGAGCCTGAACCTGCCCTCCTGAAGTAGACCCTTCCCTCTGTCCTTTCCTTGGGCACTCCTTAACCAGATGCCCTGCCTTGACACAATGAAAACAGCCTGTCTTCTTTTTCTTCCTACAGTCTTTGCTCAGATGTCCTGGTGTCCCACAGTTAAAGCACTTTTTCTTTCCCTTGCCATTTTTATCTTTGCCACCCTTCTTGTTTTGTTGTTGAGGTTTCTTTTGATCCCCATTCTTCTTTGGTGCCTTATTAGCATTAGCACCCTTCTCTTCATACATAAGTGCTATGTCCACCAAATTCTCAAAAGTGGCGCCCATGGGTACGTGGGTCATAGGTAACCCCTGCAACGGCTCATTCAACCCTTTGACAAATCTTAGGGCCTTCTTATCGGGCGTGTTCACTAAGTCCAAGCCAAACCCTGCCAACTGATTAAATTTGTTGACATATTCTTTCACTGATGAGCTCCCTTGCTTTAATGCCAAGAACCTATCCATATATAAATTCTGCTCCGCCCATGAAAGGAATTTCATCTCGACTCTACGCTTGAAATCAAGCCATGTTTATACTGGACGTTCACCATTAGTGACCTCCCAACAAAACGAGGCCTCACCTTTCATTAGCCAGGCAGCCAATTGGACTTTCCTTCCGTCTTCCAACTCAAAAATACCGAATAGTTCCACCGTCTCTTTCAGCCAGTTTCGGGCCTCCACAAAAGTCTCTGTCCTTTGAAAGGGTTTTCCACCCATGGCCCGGAAGTCCTTACATGCTTTTGAAAAAGCATCAACGCGGGGTGGAGGAGGAGGAGCGTCTGCTGGGCCTGCTGTCCTAGTTTCCATGTACCTTTTGAACCAACCAGGTACGTTCACGCCCTCGGGTAAATTGGGTAGATCAGCCATGCTGAAAAGGAAAAAGGAATGATTCAAAATGGAGAATTCGAAGGAATGATATATGGCTATTGGGGATTATGTTTTTCTAAAAACTTTTCTCTTAAAACTACTCATTAAGTCATATTTTTGAAGATACTTCTTTCCAAAAATACTTTTTGAAAAATAGTTTTCAAAATTTTATCTTTTCTGGTAACCTTCAGCTCTGATACCACATGTAACACCCCACGTCCAACAATGTCACTCACAAAGGGAATGCATTAACTTCCATAGAGCATTTTGAGTGAATATAGAACAGAAAATCACAACAAGACAGATATAAAGCAGTACTTGAAAATTAAAACTTCATTTATAGTAGTAGAAGATAAATATGTTTGAGTACATCATCAAAACCAAACTAGAGTCAAGTACATAATATCCATCTTGATAAAATCAGAGTACATAAAGTAAAGACATAATCCCACTACTACAAAAAACTATAAATAAAAATGATAAGCTGAACTTTACTTCAACAATCCAAAAGCTTTCCAAAAGAGAGAGATGAAGTTATCCTATCAAGCTTCACTAGTGCTAGGCCCACCCTGAGAACCTTGGGGGGGGGGGGGGGGGAGAAAGAAAAAGGGGTGGAAACAAAGAGGGTCAGACATAAAGTCTGGCGAGTCCGATAACTATAACAATATAATTATTAAAGTAACTATGATCAGAGGTAAACTTGGTAAATAGGGAAATGACTATGAATACATGCCAAGACCAGGCAACCAAAGGTAATAGGATAACGTTAAAGATATCGTTAAAGGCGCACCTAATTGCTAACGTATAATTACTACACTGCACCACACTACACCAGTCATTCTAAAAATGGATCCCTCCTACTAAACTTAGTAATTTTGGTAGCTTTAAGTACCCCTAACTGACTACATAGGTGTCGTCTGCCCCTATCTCCACTAGGTGTACCCACTACCCCCCATGCGATCGGCTCCCTAACTCGTAGATACCCGTGCTAGTCACATAGTGGGATGTATCATTTCCCAAAGTGGCAACCCGATACGACAAGAGATGCAGGGCTTATACCTACACGATGCAACAACGTCTTACCTACCAGCCCGGGCCCGCGCACGCACATGACCCCGTTGGACTTGCGTTGCCACCGCTAACCCGTTTTGGCCTCTAACAATCAGACCCACTATGCGTGTCCCGTCCTCGACTGGGGTCGAGCATACAAAGATACTTAATGGGCTACTAGACTGAAAAGGGCCCCCACCAAGCTTCCCACCTAGGCTTGGTCCCCTCTAGTACATCCCACTTAACCACTTCATGTACACTTACATGTCTAAATTTGGTTTAGTGCATTTCCTCATGCCACCCAAGGCACCCACTTAACCCCCCATGTCCCACTTACATGTTTAAATTGGTTAAGTGTTACTAATCGTATTTTCCACATGCCACCCAAGGCACCCACTTAACCCCCCATTTCCTACCACATGTTTACTTTGGTTAAGTGTTTCTTAATTTATTACTATTGTAACCCTTATGGGACCTCTCACATTAGGCTGGCATTTATGGCTGCTGGATTTGCCGGGTGGGTCCGGGCAGTCTTACACCACCAACGAGCCTAACCTCGTGTCCACACAATTGTTACGCATTTAATTTGAGCCTTCGACCTCTCACACTGGGCTACCATTTGTGACTGCTGGATTTGCCGGGCAGGTCCGGGCAGGCCTACATCACAAATGAGTCCAACCTCGTGTCTTAGGCAATTAATTATACATAATTAATTTTTCCCAAAATTTGAATTACTTTCCCTATTTAAATTTCCATATTTATTTATGTCCATAATTTATCGCCTAAATTATGTTCATCTATTTATGATATATGTAAATTATACTAATCGTATCACTAGTTAATTATTCAAATTAATTACTTGCCTTTTTAGGCCATTACACCCCAAATTCACAACATGTGTGAATTTCACCATTATCCCCATCGCAATCCCGTGGTTCGTTCACATAACATAACATGTACATATTAGACTAACAATATAGTCTAATACATAAAAAGGTAGTAAACATCACAAATTCACATACACAAAGAATAGATTGAATCTAACTTGCAATTTATAATTGCAACATAACTTGTATAACTTTGTAATGCCATGGTCTAAAACATAGATCTAATAGGTATGAGCTTGCATGAATTATAAATGTCATAGATCTATACTAAAGGTGTCAACTTTCATAAGTTACATATGTCATAGATCTATATTAAAAGGTGTAAACATGCAAAAGTTACATATGTCATAGATCTATACTAAAAGGTGTCAACTTGCATAAGTTACATATGTCATATATCTATACTAAAAAGTGTCAACTTGCATAAGTTACATATGTCATAGATCTATACTAAAAGGTGTCAACTTGCATAAGTTACATATGTCATAGATCTATACTAAAAGGTGTCAACTTTCATAAGTTAAAGGTATAAACTTGCATAACATCATATGCAACTTGCATAGCATCATATATAAAACTTGCATAATCATATTAACTTGCATAACATCATATATGAAACTTGGATAATCATATTAGCTTGCATAACATCATATATGAAACTTGCATAATCGTATTAACTTGCATAACATCAAGAACAACTTGCATATATTCTCAAAACACCATATATTCACAACACAGCCATACAACCACAATTACATCTCATCTATTTAATTTAATAATTATCTTGATTAGAGAAATCGAACTCACAATTTGAGACAGTCTTGCGTTCTGAGATCTGAGTTCTGAAATTGGTTAGCGTTCCTTTGTTGTAGGCAATTTGTTGTTGTTGTAATTGATTTGTGTTGTGTTGAATTGATTTGCTTCACTTTTCTATGCTTCTAATTTAATGGTAGCTATTCCAAGTTGTAGACTAACATCATAACGACCATGGTTCTAATTTTATTTGGTTTAGGGTTAGGTCTTAGGGTGTATATATAGGTGTAGGAAGTTATTTAGGACCATTAGATTAACCCTAACCATGAGAACCAATCAGCTGCATTTGAGCGAATCGGCCGACGGGTTGACAGCCAAACACGATTAACCCCTAGTCGACCCAGCGGGGCTCGGGCCGACCTCAAAAATGGGCCGGTTCGGTTATTCCCCCTCCCAATTCGCTGTTTTGAACTTTTTTCATATTTATTTATTTATTTTTTAATTTTTTTATATATATCAATATATATATTTCTCTGCGCAACCCGTTTCACTTAATTCTTTTCTAAAAATTAAGTATACTTTAATATGTGAATTTTAATGTTATAAAATCACGCGGTGTTACACCTTAGGTGGCATGAGGAAATGCACTTAACCAAATTTAGACATGCAAGTGGGCATGAAGGGGTTAAGTGGGATGTACTAGAGGGGACCAAGCCTAGGTGGGAAGCATGGTGGGGGCCCTTTTCAGACCAGTAGCCCATTAAGTATCTTTGTGAGCTCGACCCAAGTCGAGGACGGGACACGCCTACTGGTCCTGATTGTTAGAGGCCAAAACGGGTTAGCGGTGGCAACGCAAGTCCAACGGGGTCATGTGCGTGCGTGGGCCCGGGCCAGTAGGTAAGACGTTGTTGCATCGTGTAGGTATAAGCCATGCATTCCTTGCGTGGTATAAGGTTGCCATATTGGGGAGTGATACACCCCACTGTGGGACCTGCAAGGGTATCTACGAGTTAGGGGGCCGATCGAATGGGGCAGGGTAGTGGGTACACCTAGTGAAGATAGGAGCAGACGGCACCTATGTTGTCAGCTAGGGGTACACGAAGCTACCGTTATTAATTAATTATTAAGGGGGTACACCTAGTGGAGATAGGAGCAGACGACACCTATGATGTCAGCTAGGAGTACGCGGAATTACCATTATTAAGGGGGTACATCTAGTGGGGATAGGCACACGTTGGGTACCTATGATACCAACTAGAGATATACAGTCAGACATGGAGGATAGTGGGTACATCTAGTAGTACACGAAGCTATCATCATTCTATTTAGCCAAGAGGGATCAAATTTCTAGGGTGACTTTTAGGGGTGCAGTTAGAGCTAGTACAGTATAGTACGGTACAGTACAATAGAATATAGTTATTATCCTACATTGATTAGGAAGCGCAATTAATGTTTTCTTTGTCTCTCTTGATTGCTTTGCCATACCCATGTGGATCACACAATCATTACCTTATTTCTCCAGCCTATATCTTATCATACTGCTTTAATAATTATGTTGTTAGAGTTACCGGACTTGCCAGACTTTATGTCTGACCCTCTTTGTTTCCACCTCTTTTCTTCCTCCCCCCCCCCCCATGTTCTCAAGGTGGGCTTAGTACTAGTGGAGCTTGATTTGGATCTCTTTTGGGAGCACTTGGATTTGGATTGCTGAAGTAAAGTTCAGCCTATCATTTTTTCTTCATGGCTATTGGTAGTATTGGGATTAAGTCTTTACTTTATGTACTCTGATTTTATCAAGATGAATATTATGTACTTGACTCTAGTTATGGTTTTGATGATGTACTCAAACATATTTACCTTCCGCTGCAATAAATGAAGTTTTTAATTTTCACGTACTGCTTTATATCTGTCTTGTTGTGATTTTCTGTTCTATATTCACTTAAAATGCTCCATGGAAGTTAATGCATTCCCTTTGTGAGTGACATTATTGGACGTGGGGTGTTACACAGGGTATCAGAGTTGAAGGTTACCAGAACAGATAAGATATTTTGAAAAACTATTTTTCAAAAGCATTTTTTATAAAGAATACTTTCGAAAATATGTTTGTAGAAGAGTATTTTTGAAAGAAAGGTTTATTTTAAGAACATAATCCCCAAGAGCCATATATCCTTCCTTCGATTCTCCGTTTTGAATCTCTTCCTCTTTCTCTTTTTGAATTTTCCCCTTCCGCATATAGATGCTTTTTCTAAGATAAATAAGGACTTCCGTAAGAAGGACGGAAAACCACTTCAAGGGACTTAGACATTTGTCGGGCTAGAAGTTAGTCCAAGGAAGTTGAGGGCTTGTTGGTACGTTTAAGATAGACGATGGGAGTAAGGATCAAATAGCTGTTTGGTTAACAAAGGACGAAACCTCATCTTGGTGGGACGTCACGAATGGAGAATGTAAAGAAGAAGGCTAGTTTTTTTGGGAAATAGGACACCTTAGGATTGTCCAAAGAGGCAAGGACAAAGTACAGGATCTTCTGGAGGGTAGTTTTATTCCCTCACGGCTGGTATACCTGCTGGGGGTAGGACCGTCAAGGTTGAAATTTGGTTTTCCTTATCATCCTATTTGAACTTTGGTTGATTCTGGCGCTTCATACTCGTTAGTATCTGCTTCGTTAGTTGAAACATTACACCTAAATACTAGTCTAGTTAAGGATCCCATTCTAGTCTCAAATCCTGTTGGTGGTTCTGCTCATCCTTCAATGGTTTTTAGGGATTTGAGAGTGTCTATCTTGGGCATTGGACTTGAATGCAACGCCTTCGTCCTTGGTTTCATGGGCTATAGTTTGATTTTAGGGGTGGATTGGCTAGCTAGGCGGGGTGCCATCATAGATTGTGAAAGGAGATAGTTAGACTATTGATTCATTATGGGAAGACCCTCATATTTCTTGTGACCCTAGTGGTTCAGTGATGCTTAGCTACCTAGAATCTTCTGACGCATCCAACGATGATTGGGAGTCTGTTTGTGTGGTCTGTGAGTATGGAGACGTCTTTGATAAAGTGTGGGGTTTACCCAGAGGCACGAAATAAGTTTTCGTATGTGCTTAATAGATTAAGCAAAGCCAGTTATGTGATCAGCGGTGGTTTTGGAGCAAGACTGGCAAGGACAGCCAGAGTCGGTCAAGTGCTCAATTGGTTGGTCGTACTAGTATCACCTCACGTAGGTCGTCTGAATTCGAAGGAGGTATCCCTTGGGGCTTGCACTTGGGGGATGTCGAGTTCGACTAGGATGGTCTGTGTGAGAGATGGATAGTTGTGACGATTTTGCATGGGATAATATCCTGGTTTTCTCTAGAAGCAGAGAAGAGCATGCGCTACATCTTATGGAAAGCTTAGAGACCCTACAAGCGCACCAGCTTAAAGCTGAGTTCTCCAAAATACCATTTTTGGAGGAAAGAAGTGAGGATTTTAGGGCATGTGGTCTCTAGGGAAGGGTGATATGTTATGGTGGAAGACAGACGAAAGTCCATGAGAGGAATTACCCTACCCACGACTTAGGATTTTCTGCCATAGTTTTTGAACTCAAGTCTTGGCAGGAAGTTTGAGTTGCTTACAAACCATAAGTCGCTAAAGTATTTGTTCTCTCAGAAAGATCTGAACTTGAGGCAGCAAAAGTGGATGGAGTTCTTGGCGTCCTACGATTTTGAGATAGCGTATACACCTAGCAAAGGATAACGTTGTGGTGGATGCCTTAAGTAGGAAAGGATTGACATTGAGTCCTTTGTTTGTTGAGAGGCGTAGCTTAGAGTTTACTCTACCTTTGCCTTTAGACCATCCATTGATTTTTTACTTGGTTCGCTAGCGTCCTTTGAGGTCACACCTATGCTTTTGGGACGGATTGGAGAGGCGCAGTGAGAAGACCCACAATTGGTTGAGTTAGTAGAGAAGCTCATAAGAGGGGAGTCATCAAGCTATCTTAGTAGATATACCCTAGATGATAAGGGTTGGTTGCATAGGGATGGTAGACTTTGTGTACCACGGGACGAGAATTTGAGGAAGGCTATTCTTGATGATGCACATCGTTTAAAGATGACCATTCATCCTGGCGGGGACAAGATGTAAAAGGACATGAAGCGAGTTTTCTTTTGGGCCGGTATGAAAAGGGATGTGGCCGAATATGTCGCTAGATGTTTGGTGTGCCAACAAGTAAAGGTGGAGCAAAAGAAACCCGGTGGGTTGCTTCACCCATTGGAGGTTCCACAGTGGAAGTGGGATAGTGTCTCGATGGATTTTGTTGATGGCTGCCAAGATTGAGAAAGGGTAGTACGGGGATTTGGGTTGTGGTAGACAGACTTACTAAGAGCACCCATTTCATTCCCGTAAAGAGTAAGAGGACAGCTTCATGGTTAGCTACTATCTATATTCGAGAGGTAGTTCGATTGCACGGTGTTCCATCCAGTATAGAGAGCGATCGGGATCCCATCTTTACTAGCGAATTTTGGAAGAGCTTGCAAGAGGCAGTAGGGAATCAGTTATGTTTGAGCACCGCATATCATCCTCAGACGGATGGCCAGATCGAGAGGGTGAATCGTATTCTTGAAGACCTTATGAGGTTATGTATCTTAGACCTCGGAGAAAATTGATTTGATTCGAAGAAGGATGAAAACGGCGCAAGATAGGCAAAAGTCATATGCCGATAAAAGGAGGACCGAGCTTGAGTTCAGAGTTAGTGACATGGTCTTCATCAAAGTAGCTCCATTAAGGAATGTTGTTCGCTTTGGATCAAGAGGGAAGTTAACACTAAGGTTCGTAGGGTCGTTTCCTATTAAGGAGAGAATTAGGCAGATGACATATGGAGTGGAATTGCGCAAAAGACTTAGTGGTGTACACGACGTGTTCCATGTTTCGTATTTGAGGAAGTGTTTACATGATACAGCGAAAGTGGTGGGGCTGAGCACGCTTAAGGAAGTGGAAGTAGGGCAAGATGCCACGATCAGACGAGCTCCTACATGCATTCTTGGGTCGGAGATTAAGGAGTTAAGGAACCGAGAGGTCAAATTAGTCAAAGTGCAGTGGGAAGAAGATCAAGGAGACGCTACTTGGGAGACGGAAGAGAAGATGCGTTCATTGTACCCTTTCCTTTTCGAGGGTATGTCTTTTAATTTTTCCTTTATCGCTTAGCTTGTACTTGTTCTATCTTTAGCATATCCTCTCGTTTAAGTCTTTGACCTTTAGATAGGGTAGCCCTATGGTTTAAACATGTGTTTGAGACATGTTATGATTGATGGATGCATGTGGATGCAAGTGTTTGCTAGTGGTTGCTCGTGGACGCATATACACACGCATTAGGCACTAGATCGGCTCAATCACTTTCATATTGCATATAAATAATGTGTGCATATTTAATTGATGGATGTATCATGGTTGTTTTTCATATGGATGTTGCATTAAGTTGAATAGTTGTGCACGCATGTAGAATTAATATGTATCATTAGGGATCTTTTGCATACATATTGGATGCATGGCACTATCATGAATTGCATTGAGGAGGTCGACTGAATCAGTAGACCGCCTAGTTTTGCATTAGATACATACATATACACACACTGTGCATATAAACATTAAAGCATTAGAAGTCTTTTAAGGACAATGGATGCTATTGTTTGATGGTTGAGTGGATGGACGATTAGATGGTAGGATATACATTCTTCTTGACTTGGAGATTTCAGGGACGAAATCCGTTAAGGAGGGGAGAATGTGACACCCCGTGATTTTATAACATTAAAATTCACAAATTAAAGTATACTTAATTTTCAGAAAAGAATTAAGTGAAATGGGTTGCGCCGATATATATATATATATATATATATATATATATATATATATATATATATATATATATATATATATATATTGATATATATAAAAAATTAAAAATTAAATAAATAAATATGGAAAAAAAGTTCAAAACAGCAAATTGGGCGGGGGAATAACCGAGCTGGCCCATTTTTGAGGTCGACCCAAGCTCCGCTAGGTCGACTAGGGGTTAATCCAGGATGTTTGGCTATCAACCCGTTGGCCGATTCGCTCAAATGCAGATTTTGCATTTGATTGGTTCTCATGATTCAGGGTTAATCTAATGGTCCTAAATAACTCCATATACCTATATATACACCCTAAGACCTAATCCTATATCAAATAAAAATTAGATCAATGGCTGTCATGCCGTCACTCCAAAACCTAGAAGTAGCCGCCGCCAATTAGAAGAAGAATAAAGCTAATCTATTCAATTCAATAACAACTACAACAGAAAATTCAACTACAACAAAGGAATGCTAATAAATTTCAGAGTTTCATTGAAGGGTGAGTTCGATCACTTTAACAAAATAATTGCTAAATTAATTATGATGTGATAAACGCTGGATTATAAGTTGTGGTTGTGGATCTAATTCATATGTTTAATCATGTAAGTTTACTTGATTCATATTATATGATGTTATGCAAGTTTTATATATGATGTTATGCAAGTTAATATGATTATGCAAGTTTTATATATGATGTTATGCAAGTTTCATATATGATGTTATGCAAGTTAATATGATTATGCAAGTTTTATATATGATGTTATGCAAGTTTCATATATGATGTTATGCAAGTTAATATGATTATTCAAGTTTCATATATGATGTTATGCAAGTTAATATGATTGTGCAAGTTGTACATATGATGTTATGCAAGTTGTATATATAATGTTACGCAAGTTAATAGGATCACGCAAGTTGTATGCGAATTATATGATGTTATGTAAGTTTGGATCTAAAATATATGCTAGTAGTTCATGATGTTAACTTGTGTCAATGAATCCTTTTTTTATATGCCAATCACCTATGTTTATAACATCAGTTTTTATGCGAATATGGATGTGGAACATATGCTAGTTCATATAAGTATTATGTTCATATGCAAGTTTAAGTGATAATTGGATTCACATATATACAAGTTCACACCTTTAAAGTTTAGATCCATATTCAAGTTGACATTTTTGTGTTGAAATTATAACATGCATAGTTATGCAAGTTTACACCTTTATGTGGATCCATAGTTTACTCAGGTTAACACCTTTTATTGGATCCATAGTCATGCAAAATGACACCTTTATGTTTAGGTTGACGACATACATAGTTTATGTAAGTTTTGATAATTACCTAGGCTAGTTGGGTGTAAAGCTATGTTCATACATGCAAATTCACACCTTTTACATCCATGATTTTGAATCCTTGATAATACAAAGACTATGCAAGTATGTTCTAATTCTTAATTGCAAGTTAGATGCAATTTAGATCTATTATTGTGTGTATGTGACTTTGTAACGTTTATTCCCTTTTTAAGTATTAGACTATTTGCTAGTCTAATATGTATATGTCATGTCAAGCGAACGAATGACGGGGGTACGATGGGGATAATAGTAGGTACACACATATTGTAATTTGGCATGTAATGGCCTAAAAAGGCATGTAATTAATTTTAAGGAATAAAATTAATTAGTGATGAAATTGGTATAATTTATATACCATAAATAGATGAGCATAATTTAGGTGATAAATTATGGATATAAATAAATACGTAAATTTGAATAGGGAAAGTAATTCAAATTTGGGGAAAATTAATTATGTATAATTAATTGCCAAAGACACGAGGTTGGACTCATTTGTGATGTAACCCGCCCGGCAAATCCAGCAGTCACAAATGATAGCCCAACGTGAGAGGTCGAAGGCCCAAACTAAATGCGTAACAGTTGTGTGGACATGAGGTTAGGCTCGTTTGTGGTGTAAGACTGCCCGGACCCGCCCGGCAAATCCAGCAGCCACAAATGTCAGCCTAATGTGAGGGGTCCCACAAGGGTTACGATAGTAATAAATTAAGAGACACTTAACCAAAGTAAACATGTGGTGGGACATTGGGGGTTAAGTGGGTGCCTTAGGTGGCATGTGGAAAATACGATTAGTAACACTTAACCAATATAAACATATAAGCGGGACATGGGGGTTAAATGGGTGCGTTGGGTGGCATGAGGAAATGCACTTAACCAAATTTAGACATGTAAGTGGACATGAAGGGGTTAAGTGGGATGTACTAGTGGGGACCAAGCCTAGGTGAGAAGCTTGGTGGGGGCCCTTTTCAGACCAGTAGCCCATTAAGTATCTTTGTGAGCTCGACCCAAGTCGAGAACGGGACACGCCTACTGGGCCTGATTGTTAGAGGCCAAAACGGGTTATCGGCGGCAACGCAAGTCCAACGGGGTCATGTGCGTGCATGGGCCTGGGTTGGTAGGTAAGACGTTGTTGCATCGTGTAGGTATAAGCCGTGCATTCCTTGCGTGGTATAAGGTTGCCATATTGGGGAGTGATACACCTCACTGTGGGACCTGCACGGGTATCTACGAGTTAGGGAGCCGATCGAATGGGGCAGGGTAGTGGGTACACCTAGTGGAGATAGGAGCAGATGGCACCTATGTAGTCAGCTAGGGGTACACGAAGCTACCATTATTAATTAATTATTAAGGGGGTACACCAAGTGGAGATAGGAGCAGACGACACCTATGACGTCAGCTAGGAGTACGTGGAATTACCATTATTAAGGGGGTACGTCTGGTGGGGATAGGTACAAGTTGGGTACCTATGATAGCAACTAGAGATATACAGTCAAACATGGAGGATAGTGGGTACATCTAGTAGTACACGAAGCTATCATCGTTCTATTTAGCCAGGAGGGATCAAATTCCTAGAGTGACTAGTAGGGGTGCAGTTAGAGCTAGTACAGTACAGTACGGTACAGTACAATATAATATAGTAATTATCCTACATTGTTTAGGAAGCGCAATTAATGTTATCTTTGTCTCCCTTGATTGCTTTTCCATACCCATGTGGATCACACAATCATTACCTTATTTCTCCAGATTATATCTTATTATATTACTTTAATAATTATGTTATTAGAGTTATCGGACTCGCCAGACTTTATGTCTGACCCCCTTTGTTTCCAACTCTTTTCTTCCTTTCCCCCTCCCCTCCCCCCCCCCCCCCCCCCCCCCGCCCCACCCCCAAGTTCTCAGGGTGGGCTTAGTAATAGTGGAGCTTGATTTGGATCTCTTTTGGGAGCACTTGGATTTGGATTGCTGAAGTAAAGTTCAGCCTATCATTTTTTCTTTATGGCTATTGGTAGTAGTGGGATTATGTCTTTACTTTATGTACACTGATTTTATCAAGATGGATATTATGTACTTGACTCTAGTTATGGTTTTGATGATGTACTCAAAAATATTTACCTTCCGCTGCAATAAATGAAGTTTTTAATTTTCAAGTACTGCTTTATATCTGTCTTGTTGTGATTTTCTGTTCTATATTCACTTAAAATGCTCCATGGAAGTTAATGCATTCCCTTCGTGAGTGACATTAATGGACGTGGGGTGTTACACGTGGTATCAGAGCTTAAGGTTACCAGAACAGACAAGATATTTTGAAATTTTTTTTTCAAAAGCATATTTATAAAGAATACTTTCAAAAATATGTTTGTAGAAGAGTATTTTTGAAAGAAAGGTTTATTTTAAGAACATAATCCCCAAGAGCCATATATCCTTCCTTCGATTCTCCGATTTGAATCTCTTCCTCTTTCTCTTTTTGAATATTCCCCCTCCATGTATAGATGCTTTTTCTAAGATAAATAAGGACTTCCGTACGGAGGATGAAAAACCACTTCAAGGGACTTAGACGTTTGTCGGGCTAGAAGTTAGTCCAAGGAAGTGGAGGGCTTGTTGGTACCTTTAAGATAGACGATGGGAGAAAGGTTCAAATAGCTGTTTGGTTAACAAAGGACGAAACCCCATCTTGGTGGGAGGTCACGAATGGAGAATGTGAAGAAGGCTAGTTGGTTTGGAGAATTAGGACACCTTAGGATTGTCCAAAGAGGCAAGGACAAAGTACAGGATCTTCTGGAGGGTAGTTGTATTCCCTCACGGCTGGTATACCTGATGGGGGTAGGACCGTCTAGGTTGAAATTTGGTTTTCTTTATCATCCTATTTGAACTTTGTTTGATTCTGGCGCTTCATACTCGTTAGTATTTGCTTCGTTAGTTGAAACACTGCACCTAAATACTAGTCTAGTTAAGGATCCCATCCTAGTCTCAAATCCTGTTGGTGGTTCGGCTCATCCTTCAATGGTTTGTCGGGATTTGAGAGTGTCAATCTTGGGCGTTGGATTTGAATGCAACGCCTTCGTCCTTGTTTCACGGGCTATAGTTTGATTCTAGGGGTGGATTGGCTAGCCAGGCGGGGTGCCATCCTAGATTTTGAAAGGAGGGTAGTTAGACTATTGATTCGTTATGGAAAGACCCTCATATTTCATGTGACCCAAGGGGTTCAGTGATGCTTAGCTGCCTAGAATCTTCTGACGCATCCAACGATGATTGGGAGTCTGTTTGTGTGGTCTGTGAGTACGGAGACGTCTTTGATAAAGTGCGGGGTTTACCCAGAGGCATGAAATAAGTTTTCGTATGTGCTTAATAGATTAAGCAAAGCCAGTTATGTGATCAGCGGTGGTTTTGGAGCAATATATAAATGGATGTGTAATATTATTTAAACAAATCATTGGTTAATAAATTTATCCAATTCTAATTCGGTTTTAATTATTTTTCTAACTTATCTATTTTCACTGTTCAATATATAAATGATTATATTTTTCTATTGTCATTTATTACTATAATATTAACATTATTCCAACATGTTAAATATCACTAATTCACAGTCACCACACAATACATTCAATTTTTCTACAACTCAATCATATCACACAAATCATTCATGATTTGTACAAAAAGTAGTGTCAGGAGCTACTAAGCGCCGTCTGTAACTTAGGATATAAAAAAATATTTTTAGAGTTGAGTGAGAAGGAGTTCCCACTTTGGGATCCACTCAGTCAGTCTTTATTTGACGGTTTCCTTTTTTGCTAAAAATTTAACTTACTCCATTTCCGTTCTGGTCAGCTCCAAGTTGTAGAGTTCGTCGCCACAATCACAACGGACCTGAGTTTGCAATTTTCTGAGCTCGTATGAAAAAGTCATGGAATTTAACGCATTAATTACATAATTAGATAATTAATAAATTAATTAAACTTAATTAACCTTTGTAATTATCTTTCCTTCCCTTTTCTCGTTTCAGCCGAACCATTCTTCAATGGAGAATAGCCACCGCCGCACCTCCCCTCATCAGACCGGACACCGATCGCCACTCCACGCTGCTCGCCTTCGGACCCCCTACCTGCACCACCATCGATGTCAACCTCGGACGTCCCTCCACGCCGGAAATCGACCCCAAACTGCATGCCATTGAGGCACAAATTCTCCCTAAATACCACATAGAAATCGATTACACCAGTTCGGAGTATAGAGCTCGTTTAGCTCTTTGATTTTCGTTTTATATGTTCCGAAAATCATTAAGCGGATTTGGAGAAAATGGGAGGAGAATTTGGGAGAAAATTCCGCCGTTCGTTCTATTTCAGGCGACGACTCCGAATTTGTGGACTAGGGTATAAGAAATTAGGGGTATTTATATTATTTTTAATAATATTTTATTCCATAAAAGTTGATTTTACATCCGTACTCTAAACCAAACCCAACGAATGTTGCCCCTAGCTAAATACCCTCATTCCGGACAAAATGGGATGTGTTTCATAAGCCAATTCGGCTGTCTTTAACAGTTTTTATTAAAATTAAAATAGAAATTAATATACGTTACATATTGAATTTCAGGATACATTTTAATTCACTGGGGACACATACTGACTCCAAAAATTACGAATTTTGGAATCTTGCCATGGTTTGACGATATGGTCCTATAGTCAACAGTTTCATCGAATTTCGAGCCCGTTTGTAAAATGGAATTTTTCCTGTCGAATAAACTTACAACTGAAACTAAAGGTGCCTTTAAATTTTCCACGCTCACATATTAACTCCTAAAATTATGAAAATTGAAACCTAACCATAATTTGACATTCCGGATCCAATAAAATTGGTTTTGTCGGATTTAGAGGTCGTTTGCAAAATTTCCTTTTTTAAGGCTTATATATTTATTTAATATATATATAAATTCCATAGCGATTATACTAAATCCTAATTTGATCATAACTTACAGCTTATAAAGTGAAATCTCAATTTCTTATATTCGTTTAAAAATTATAGTTTAAAATATTCCAACGTTTCTTGTTTTATCCAATTCTGATTTATATTGAATCTTGTATATTAATGGATTAATTGTCATAAATAATCCAAATTTTAATGCGTACGCCCATATTAATTCCAATTTTTCGTTATTTAAAAATAATCCCATGTTTGGGGGTGCCTTCCCAAATTGATCCCACTAGACCATTTACCTGCTACAACCAGTTTTAATTTTTTTACTTTACCAAATACAACGAGGATAAATCATTCTTCTTCTTTATTCATCATTTTCTTTCTTACTCCACTTCAGTTCTTTCTACAAATCTCTTACTTTCTACAAATCACAATTCAAATGGTTGCATCTCTCGGTCGCTTCAAAAAATTCAGTTGTTCTTCTCGCGTTCAAATTCTGTTGTTCTCCTCGCTTACATCTCCATGCTTTAAAAATCGCTCCTCTCTTTCAAAATTGAAAGGAAAAATAGAAATTGAAATCGCAAAATCAAATTCCTGAGAGGACTTTATGTTAAAAATTGTAGTGATTGGCCGCTTCTGGGTTATGCGCGGAAATCTTTTTTCATGATTTTGGGGGTAAAGGTTGGTTGCTTCATGGGTTGGCCATTTCTGCCATGGTTTCCTATGAGAAAGATCTTGTCGCTGCCAAGAACACTGCTTCACTAGCCTCTCGCCTATGCCAAACGGTGTCGATGGCCATTTTGCAATCGGATGTACATTCAAAAGCAGATACGGGACATGTTACTGTGGTCGATTATGGTTCCCAATTATTGGTCAGTCTTGTTTTGAGAAAAGAACTTCCTTCTTATTCCTTTTCAATGGTTACTGAAGAGGATTCGAGAGACTTACAAGTAGATCTTGGTCAAGAGGAGACCAATATGCCATTGCACTTGCATTGATTGGCGAAGACATGCATAATTGTCACGAACAAGAAGCTAACGCCAAAGCTTTTGGAGGTTGTGCAATCTTCCATAAATGAAAAATTGCAATGTGCTTCGCCTTTTTAATCTTTCTCACACTGGAGAATGAGCTGTAGAAGATATATATACCACTTTTGAGCACAAGTGTACCATTGCATGTTTATCTTTGAATTGCAAACAAACGTAATTGTCATTGTTTTATGGGAATGGCCTCAACCGCACTTGTTCTTAAGAAAATATTATTGTGCAATTAAACTCAGTAAAAAAAAGAAGTGAGGACTCGGCAGTATGAAAGTATAATTTGGGCGGTGATGGCTAATGGTATATAATGGAGGTTGTTGGGTTCTTAACTATCATGTTTGTGGTGCAAGTTGGCTTTGCTTGGAAGTTTGCAATTGTTTGCTTGCAGATTGGTAAGTGTTTATGTATGATTGCAAGTGAACTTACTGAAGAAACGAATAGAAGAATGAATTTAAGTTAGCAATGAATAAGAAGAAGAACGAACTTTTGAGGAATATGCATGAGTATTACGGTATGGCAACGAATCATGCTGAAAGTCAGGGTTTGTCTGGGAAGTGTGAGTTGTATGTGATGGGTGGGGAAGGAAGGACTTGCGGAGAGAAGAACAATGGAGGTGGTGGCATGGATTTTAGTGGTGTATTAAAGGAGGAAGTGAAGATTGAAATTCATGGCTGAGTTGGGTTTGGAATAACTACAGGTCACTGGTTTACCGTCTGGAGGAAGTAGATTAAGAAGGGGAGTCTAATGACTTGAACGACTAAAACGGGTTTATTAAGTTAACAAAGGTTATTAATTAACAAAGGTTATTAATTAGAAAACGATTAAAACTTGAAACCTGCTATAACAGGTCATCAGAAAAATGGGATCAATATCAGAAGAGACCCCCCAAATTTGGGATTATTTTTAAATAATGCAAACTTGGAATTAATATGGAAGGACGCGTTAAACTTTGGATTATTTGTGTCAATTAATCCTATATTAATTCAAAGTTTAAAATTAAATTTACGAACTACCATGCCATTTTAGGTTCTTTATGTATAAATATTAAATTTATAAATTCTAACTTTGTTTAAAAAAAAAATTTAGTCGTTATTATTTAAAATAATTCATTTTAAATAATCAAAATCCTTTAAAATAGCTTAAACAAAAAATTAAAATTGGTTCTGAAATTCCGGGTTGTTACAATCTCCCCAACTTAAAAACTTTTCGTCCTCGAAAAGGAATGGAGCTGAAAGTTGTTTAACCAATCAACTCAATTATCATTCTTGACCAAGTTTTTCAACTTATCAGTTTCTAAGAACTTTCCAATTTTCCAAAATTTGGCTAACACACTAAATTTTCGAAAAATTTCGCCATAACCTCCTTATAAGAGCTCATCGGAAATGTAACGACCTGGAAAAAAATCGACTTTGGATATCCGATATACAACACATTTCGAACATTCAAGAGTCGAAAATTCCCGGTTGTTCGTGAAAGAAATTAGAGGGTGAGGAAAGATAAGATAGAACTAATACAATAGAAGAAGAAGAAGAACATTATCATCAGAGTAAACACGAATCTCAAAGCGGAACGAATAAAATATAACATAACTTTTGAAATACAAACAGTATGTATACAACAACACTTATCTGAGTACAGCACTTACAACACAGCGGAGATAAACAATAGCTATATAATCCTGAAGCCTCCTGCTCCAAGCTCTTCAAGTATCTGTAAATCCCGACTACTTGACTGCCCGTACAAAATTGGGCACCCAAGAGTTTAGGGAAAACAAAACAAAATAAACTCTGGGACAGTCCTGGGACTGGTATGAGTAAAACAGTTTAAAACAGTTTGAAGAAGTAAACGTTATCTCATAAGACCACGCCGTATAACGGAATGGGTTTTTCCCTTATAAGAATCCAAACAACTTTGTAACAGTATACTTCTGATATTATAATAATGTCTAGGTACAAATAGATATCAATCTAGCGGAAACGCTTTCATCTCACGTTCTACATATATAGTATACAATCAAAACCGCAAGCACGTATTGGGTAATGGATTTCCAACTATGACAAGGTATGGAACCACCTTCCAATCAGTGTACTCTAGGAACGATACACTGGAGTTCAACAAGAACATCTTGCAACTCAGCCACACATGACCGACCACTCATTTCGCTTGAGTGTATCGAATGTATATCACCAACGGTTGGGATCAGCAACTGTTCTCGTATATATATACATATATATATATATGTATATATATATGGGACAACATTGATAGATTAAAGAAGCAAATGAATATTCTCTAGATAGGTGATTATACACCCTACTTCGGAGCGACCGACTTAGCCATGTTGCCTGCCCGATTTATGTCATTTACCGGATTTGAGGCTAGAAGCTACGCTTATCTTTTCACAAGCCACATCTTCATTTACTTGGAATACCACATCGTCATACCCGCTAAATCATTATCGATTTCCTTAACGGTATCACGGGTATGAAGCTAAGAGAAATGAATTCCTCCACCACCAAACGTAATACGTTTGAAGAGATCAACATATATGATTCGTTAGTAATACTCTGTCAGACATTCGCCCATATAAGTTGTCCTGGGATTGGACAAACCGAAGGCACTATTCAGTACATCCATCGTAGGAAATATTTACCTAAGATTTATACAACAGCCCTTGCACTTTACTCCGTCTTCAATATATTCAGCATACTTGATTCGCAACGCATATGCCAATATGGAGTGGTTCTTCGAATAATAATCCAATCGGTCTCTCCATATTAACAATGTAAAATGGTCAAAACATTGATAGTCTGTGATTTAACTATCAAAGGAAAACTCGTGTGCAAACAACGATATAATTTCCAAATGGAAATTATATCGATCTATCGTCATTTAACATTTATCTCTTTAGTTCATTAATTTACTTATCTCCTGTTTTCATATATTCTAAATTCTTATTTTCTATTATCAGAAAACATTTATGATTCTCATTTGGAAAACATTTCCAAAACTCCTTCACTGCCAAACCTTACCATTCCTTAGTTTAGAAGGAAGTCAATCAAGTTGGGGTATAATTACCTCTCAGACCTTAACTGAACAACGTTTTAACTTTGAAATAGTCAAAGTTTATCTTTAAACCTTTAACAAACTTCCTTACGTAACTCGGATTCTACTTACGAATCCACTTCTTTATCGAAAACATTTGATTATAACGCTAACCTTATAAACCCCACTTCTGAAATATCTAACTTGACATCTAACTTTTTATTTCTTACTTTGAATAATTAACCTACTCTAATTTATTTATAAATAAATAAATCTTGATTTAAAAACCGGAAAGTAATAGTGCTTTCCCGAATTCGAAAAAATCTAATTCGACGTATAACTCTCCTTTCGAATAATCTCTATTCGATTAACTCCTACGAATAACTAGTATTCGATTAACTCCCTTCGAATAACTTATATTCGATTATCGCACTTCGAATATCTTATATTCGAATATTACACTTCGAATAACTTATATTCGATTATCACTCTTCGAATAACTTATTCGATAACTCCTTTCGAATAACTAAATTCAATTAACTCCTTACGATTAAACTAAATTCGATTAACTCCTTTCAATTAAACTAATCGATAACTCCTTTCGAATAACTAAATGTGATTACTCTACTTCGAATAACTATAACTCGATTATCTTAACTCGATTATCTTAACTCGATTACTTAACTCGATTATCTTAACTCGATTATCTTAACTCGATTATCTTAACTTGGTAACTCGATTATCTTAACTCGATTATCTTAACTCGATTACTTAACTCGATAATATTAACTCGATTATCTTAACTCGGTAACTCGAAAATTTTAACTCGACTAACTTGACTTATTTAACTCAACTTGATTAACTCCTATCGAATAACTAGTATTCGATTAATTTCCTTTCGCTTGACTCTAGATTGCAGCGATCACAATGGTTACGCCTGATTCCCTCAGGAAACATCCGACTGCTTTAGGCTATCTGCAGCCCAACGAATTTCGCTAGCAGCTGTGCTAAATGGCATCTCATTCGGATTAAATCTAATTGATTAACTCTAACTGATTACCTCTAACTGATTTACTCTCACTGGTTAACTCTAACTGGTTAACTCTAACTCCATTTGATTAACTTCTTATCAACACGATCATTTTAAATCTGCAAATCATTTTCTTTTAAATTATCGTTCACTTTAAAACGTATATCTCCCAGGATTTTATTTATAAAATTCCTTTTCGTTTATAATATTCTATATTTAAGTTCGTTTCATTATCGAATTCTATATATATCGATATATCGATTTCTAGTTTATCGAATCTTCTTAAAAATATTCTAACTCCTTAAATTCTCGGAAAAATTCGCCATAACCTCCTTTGTACCAGGCGCATCGGGAAAATCCCCGAACCGCCACACAAGCCTCTCTAATCAAAAAAAAAAGGAAAAGCCAAGCGACTAGCCGATACGACGCATAAAATTTCATATACGAATTAAATACATACCTTTTTGTAGATCATTCTATTTATATACCTTCGTTAACTTCATTCCATACCTGCTTAGCATATATCCAATCAGTTCCACTTTATTTCAACTTAATACACTCGTTTTAACTCAACTCGTTAATTGATTCGTTAATTAACTCTTTATTATTTAACTTTGAACATGACATGTTCAAATATGTTTTAATCTACTCATGAACCAAATCTAATTCTATATTTAAGCTCGTTTCCTTATCGACTTCTATATTCAAATTCCAATTTAATTCTATCTGAATTCTATATTCAAATTCTATTTCAATTCTATTTGAATTCTATATTCAAATTCCATTTGAATTCTATGTTCAAATTCCATATTCAATTCTATTTGAATTCTATATTCAAATTCCACATTCAATTCTATTTGAATTATCTTTTTTCAAATTTCCTTTATTCAACTCCCATTTGAATTTCTGTATTCAATTTCTATATTTGAATTTCCTTTACATTTTCTCTATTCAAATTCTATATTTGAATTCCATTTGAATTTCTATATTCAAACCCCATTTGAATTTATATATTCAATTTATATTTGAATTTTCTTTATTCAAAATATATATTCAATTCTATTAAATTTCATACGTTCAAACTCCATTTATTTTACTTCTTCGTTTATTCTTAAACAAGTCTCGATTTCGATTTCTTTTGAAATCGATATTTCTGCTTTTGGAAAATAGATTTCCATTTTCAATTTCATACTTGTATTTTTATTTCTGAATTATCCAATGATAATTCTTTTCACTTCATTTATAAACTTCATTTATAAAACAACTTCTTGTTTTTATTTTTTAAAACAAGTAAACATTTTTATTCTATTCCAATTACAAATTCTATTTTAGAAAAAATAGAATTTCTCCTTTTAAAAGCTGAAATATTCCTTTCCATGATATTTTTAAATATCAACATTTAGGCTCGGTGATATTTAAACACACGAACAACCAATTATTTATTACAGGTTTTCTAGCACATCAGTTATGACAGTATATATGCAAACAAATAGTATATTTTTGAGGAATCCAGTCGGATTCCTCCAACCTATTTTTTCCTGCATCACAGACGTTAGCACATAAATAATACCATCCTACTTCGAGGCAGGATATCGCGGTATACAAGGTCATCCACTATCATAGCGTGGGGCGTATAGGGTAATCATCCGCTAATGGTACCGCGGGCATCCGCTAATGAGACTGCGGGAATCAATCCAACCATCAACCCAATATATATATAATAGTCAACCCTAAATAACTAATATATTTAAAGCAACCAGAAAAATCCAAACAAGAAACAACAATTATTTTTAACGACATAAAAATAATTCTAAGTAACAGGTGAGTGAGATTTACTCACCGCGATCATTATTTGTCGAGTATCCAGTTTATTTCCATAATTTCGCCTTCGGATCATTTCCAATAATTTGTTTATACCTACGATTTATTTATTAAATTTATCGATTAAACCATTACTAATTTACTTAACTAAAGTAAATAAATAATCTGCTCTATTTAAATAAATATAATTAACAACTTAACTAAGAATTTAATTACCTTACTTATTTGATCACGTATGAGCACCATCCCATACCCCTAATCCTTTCTTCCTCTCTACCGAGCACTCTGGTTCACCGCTGCACTGCCAATATTCACCATTCCACAAATTTACATACCGAAATCAGCCCCATTTTTGCAAACACCCAACTACCGAACCCTAAAACTCCATCAAATTCACTCCATTGGCAGTTCTGAACGCACTGCCATGCTCCACCAGATCGACAATCAACCATCGCAGTGTTGAATCCCCTTCGAACAGTTTTGACCTCGCCATCGATCAAAGAAATACCTTACCAATTTCACTACAACTCTCCACTTAAGCATTTGCTACTATTTCTTCTGCCATTATGACATACAAACTTGCGGTTTCATTCAACCCATTTGGATCCATATAGTAAAACAAACGCACCCAGTTGGGCTTTGAATCTCTCTTCAGTTGCCAACTCTAAATCACCCTCACCAGATAGCTACGTTAACAACATCCCCTTCACCTGAGCATCATCATGAACACAACCTTATTAAGCTCGATCCTACCCCGACCTTCCCTGTGAACAACAACGTCGATAAGCCCAGAACCTCACCTGCCAATACGTACTCCTCCCTAATCGCAATCCATCACATCGACTTCGGCACTTTGTCTTCTACCTAAAATCGCAAGCACCATCTTGAATTGATCGCGACTCATCTTCTTGACAATATCGCGATTCCTCCAGTAATCGCACCCATCCAGAAACTCGCGATATCCAAGTCTGCATCGCCCCCAAATTTCCATCCCTAAATCGAAGTAATCGAGCACCCTAAATCAACTTGCGCGGAAATCAGAGACCACGAATTTGAAGAACATCCATTCAAATTCGAGACGCCTGAATTATTTTATTTTCAGGAGAAAAATGAAAACAAGAAATAATAGGAGGGTGCGTGCAATTTATAAAGAAAGGGTGTGGTTTTTAAAGGAATAACGAGGCCATTATTTTGTGGAGTGGAAAGATACATGACACTCACAATTTTGTGGTGTGTAATTTAGGAGGCGTGGCCTTCATTTTTCCATGAGGATTTGTGTGGAAGAAAATGAATGAAGAAGGTTATTTAAATTTTATTTATATTTAAACTGATACACTCTTATTTAAATTACTCTGTGATACTGAACTGCTTTCTACACCCAACAACTGTCAATTCTAGGGTAATACCACTATTCCGGACACACTGGGTCAGGTTCCGAAGCTCAATTTGATCATCTAGATAAGATATTAATTTAATTTGATATAAATTGAATTCAAAACAATAAATTCTGCGATAATAAATTAATATTATTATGCTAATTCAAACAGGAGTTTTGAATTGATTATCTGAACTGTTTTCAAATCAGTTTTAACTTCGAATTCAGATATTCACTGATTCCTTATTTTGATAATTTAATATATACGATATTAAATCGAAATCGATATTTAAATCGATAACATAAGTATAAAAATTAATTTATATTATCAACTCAATAATTAAAATGATATTAAATATTTAAAATTAGCTGATCAAAATTCCGGTTCATTACAGGAAAAACCACAACTTGCCAGCAGGGCCCTCACCAATCAAAAAGAAAAAGCTAAGCGGCCAGCTAATCGGCTCATAAAATCATCAAAACCTAAACAAAACGACAAATATGTACATATTTGTCGGGCATACAATTTTATTTCTCTTCTCTAGCCTCCTTGCTATGACCTGTTCAATATACATATAGGTACATGTATGCAAATTCAATCAATTTTCTATTTAGTTCAATCTTTGATTCGAGTTAGTTCAATTTACCTTTCATGTTCATAATGGTTCCATTATTTCAATATTCTTATCAGTTAAACTAATAATCAAACAACACAACCAGCGATCAATTAGTTGATTTAATTTTCAAACATGTAACTTTTATATATATATATATATACTCAAAATTCACATTTTGATGCCAAATCACACATAAATCCTACTAAATTTTGGTTCTCACACCAGTCCATTGGAAATATATAGATATCCCATCTTCGAAACTCGAACACAAACACTGATGATGCCATGGCGATCATCAGAATCATCTATCTGTATCTGAGGCTTTGAATATACATATCATCATGCATATACTCAAAATCTCCCTGTACTAGATTGTCCAAACTCAATTTAAAATAAAATATTCAAATACGAATAATTGATATAAAATTTTGAAACTATATTTGATTTTAAAAAACAACACTCTTTGAACTCATTCTAGGATACTGCTGATCCTATCTCTAACGAGTCATTCTCCTTGGATATTACTAATCCAATCTCTGATAAATTCATTCGTTCGATTCTAATGTGTCTTGTTCTCGAGCTCTGTAAAACCAAAGCTCTGATACCACGATGAAGTGACACGAAATCCCCCTTACGGGAAATCGTGGATTGAGTTGAGAACATAACGCGTCAGAACGCAACAATAGAACCTTTCATTGCAATTATAGCAATTTTACTTTAGAGTACAAGAATATACCAAAGTATGAATAAATATTAAATAGCGGAAAATATCAGAGATTTAGAATACATAACAGTGGAAAAATAATATACAACACAAATGGAAATAATACACGAGTACAAAGCTTCCCGAATATAGCTCCATTTGTAGGTCAGGATCCTGCAAAAAAATAAAGAACCTGCAAACCAAAACTACTAGCTGCTTATGCAGAAAATAAGGGCTCCCAGAGTTCAGGTTAAAATAATAAACTCCGAGTCAGTCATGGGACTGGTGTGAGAACTAAAACAGTTATTAATCGTTATTTTAAAGTTAGGAAAATCAAGGGACCACGCCATATAACATAGAACGGGTTTACCCCCATGGATACCAATGCATAAAACAAACAGCGTAAAGCTAAATAAAGAACAATGAAGCCATTATAAGACTCAGGTCCCATCACATAATGCAACTCAGGCCGGAGGATAGAGTTTTACTTTATAATGACCAAATAAGCTTGGTATGCGAAATTCATCTTTTATTATTACTATAAATGAAGAAATCAACTTCAGATATAAATGTATCAATCATAGACGGAATGGGTACCATATATCATGTCGCCATACTAGGCTCTACAACTAATACCATAAAGTCGCGTATTGGACTTGGATTCCATCTGTGAACCAAGGCAAGGGATTGTCATTACCAAATTCGAGACTCTCTAGACCGAGCCTCGGGATTCAGCCGCAATTGTACCTGGAGCAGCAAGGTCGGTCCACATTTAAGTTGATTGGTAGTGCCTGAACAATACGTTTCCCTAACCTATAGGGCATAGAATTCCCTAGCCATAAGACCTAATATCCCCTAGCCATAAGACCCAATATTCGAGGTACCTCGCTTTCCATCATCCACATAAGTTAAATGTCTGGGCTCCATACCATGACACCACTCCTAGCTAGAAAGAAACGCATGTTCTCCCTGCCATCCTTCTCCTGTTTCTGGTTCACACAACAATGTGAGGCTCGCTAATTAATGCTATACACAAAGCGATGCTATATAAAAGCTGTGCTTTGATCATCAACCAAAAGGCCTTGCTTTTCAATAAAAGCCTTGATCCATGCAACTCAACATGCCACATTGTCAATCCATGCCATATCATCGATCATCTACCAATATATAACCTCTGAGCACGTACGTCTCAAAGAAGGGTGTTAAACAAGAGAATAAATTCTCCACCACCAAACAAATATATATTGAGCAGAGATCAACAAATACAGTATAAAGGAATACAATGTCAGACATACAATCCATTTGCAAGTCCATTCTGGGTCTGGACGAAGCTGGCTGCACCTTATTCCATGTCCCATATGTCCAATATAGGAGAGGGGTCCACGCGTATCCATCGATAACCAAGTACGTCTGGACAATCACCACTTATTACCACGACTTGGGTGTACAGCCCAATCAAGACATCAGTAATCACCAATTCGATACGAAGATCTCTGATCTTCAACCACCGTCTTCATCATCGACTTATCGTCATATCAGTTATTCAGAATTGGCATAAACCCGGACTTTCTAAATAACTTGCGTATCTTATAAACAAGTGCTATAAAAACACAACATACGCCTCATTCCAATCAAGAATATTCTTTTATTATAATAATCTTTTCACAGTTTAGACCAAATTAAAGTTTTTCCAAACTAGTCGAGATTAGCGAATCTTACCAAAGTAATCATTTATTTTATTTCTCAATCTCTACTTATTCATCCCATGGAGCAAAACTGGTAGTACTCTATATCTAACACCACTGTGTTATCGGTAAAAATTAATTACCATTTCACGTTCAAATCTAATTAAAGAATTAACTATCGTTTGTAGCAAAAATGGTGATACACCATTCTCGATCATTTCACAGATTTGATAATTTAAATTATCCCATCCTCATTTCAATCTAATTAAAGATTCATTAAAACCACTTTTTTAAATCTTTCTTTGAAAACCATTGCAAAAAATTTGTATTAACTTTCAGCAATCTTGAACCAAATCACGGTTTATAAAACTAGTCCTGATTAACGCCTTATGGCGGTAATCATTTATTTTATTATCCCAATTCCAAACAATTCATCCCATGGAGCAAAACTGGTAGTACTCCATATCTAACACCCCTGTGTTATTGGTAAATTTAATTACCATTCAATGCCTCAGATCAAATTAAAGATTTAATTATCGCATGAAGCAAAACTGATGATACTCTATTCTTGATTCATTTCCTGAATTCGGTAAGTTTAATTACCTTATTCTTCAAAATCATTACTTAATGATTATTCAAATTTCTGGAAATTAATCCTGCCTTTAATTGGATTAAAGAACAAATGCCATTTATGTAAGAACCCGAAACCTCCTCGTGAAGGAAAGCCCGGATAGCTTTGAGAACATGACACATCGGAACGCAAACGTAAGAATATTTCATTGCTTATTACAACAATTACATAAGAATACAAGAATGTAATCAGAGTATAAATGAATATTATACATCAAAAAAATATCAGAGATTAAAATACATTACATAGCAGTGGAAAATAATACATAACACAACTGAAAGGAATACACGGATACAGAGCTTTCCGAGTATAGTTCCAGCTGTAAACCAGGATCCTGTAGAATAGAAATCTACAAAACCAAAACTACTAGCTGCCCATGCGGAAAATAGGGGCACCCAGAGTTTAGGTTACAACAATAAACTCCAGGTCAGTCATGTGACTGGTGTGAGAACTAAAACAGTTATTCATTTGATTTTTAAAGTTAGGTAAATCAAGGGACCACGCCGTATAACACGGAACGGGTTTACCCCCAAGAATACCAGTGCATAAAACAAACAGCGCAATGCTAAATAAAGAACAATGAAGCTATTATAAGACTCAGGTCCCATCACATAATGCAACACAAGACGGAGGATGGAGTTTTACCCTATGATAGCCAAATAATGCTTGATACGTGAAATTTCATCTTTTATTATTACTAAAATGTATAGTGTCAAAACAATTTCAATATAAATGTATCAACCATAGACGGCATGAATGCCCCATACCACTATGTCGCCATATATAGGTTTACAACTTAAACTGAAATGTCGCGTATCGGAATTTGGATTTCCATCTGTGAACCGAGGCAAGGGATCATCCTCACCGCTTCGAGACTCTTTAGCCTGAGACTCAGGACCAGAGCTCGAGTGACCCTTGGATCATCAGGGCCGGTCCACCGATGTGGATTAAAATGCCTGAACACTGCGTTTCCCTATCCTATGGGGCGTAAATGAGTCATATGACTTTGTCGGCTCCCGCAGTAGCCGACCAAACCATCAATCGGCCCCGGATCGACCAATATAACCGAGTCACCTCGCTATCCATCATCCACATAAGGAAAATGTCAGGCTGTGACAAGCACTGACACCAATCCTAGCTAGAAGGAAACGCATGTCCTCCCTGATGTCCTCTCCTGTTTCTGGTTCACACGGGGGTGTGAGTCTCGCAAATCAATGCTACACAAAGCTACGCTATATTAAAGCCGTGCTTTAATCATCAACCACAAGACTCTGCTTTTCAACAGAAGCCTTGATCATTTGCATCTCAGCATGCCACACAGGCAAACCACTCCATGCAACCTATATCCATCAATCACAGAGAATGATATCCAATGTCAGACACGCAGTCCATTTACTAGTTCATTCTGGGTCTGAACGAAACCGGAGGTACCTTATTCCTCATACCATATGTACAGTACTGGAGAGAGGCCCTCGCATATCCGTCGATCTCCAAGTACATCTGGACGATCACCATTTATTACCTTGTTCCGGGTGTACAGCTCGATCAAGACATCAGTAATCATCCAAACCATGTGAAGACCTCCGGTCTTCAACCACCGTCTTCATCGTTGACTTATCGTCGAATCAGTTATTCAGAATAGGTATAATCCTGGCCTTTCCGAATAACTCACGTATATATTGAACAAGTGTTATAAAACACAAAATACGCTTCATTCCAATCCATAATATTCTTTTACTCAAATATTCTTTCCAAAATTTCAAACCATATTAAGGTTTTCCAAACTAGCCCGGAGTAGCGAACGTGACCGAAGTAATCCTTTATTATATTTCCCTATACCAACCTATCCATCCCATGGAGAAAAACTGGTAGTACTCCATATCTAACACCACTGTGTTATCGGCAAAATTTATTACCATTTCACGTTCAAATCCAATTAAAGAGTTAATTATAGCTTGGAGCAAAACTGGTGGTACTCCATTCTCAATCATTTACCAAATTTGATAATTTAAATTATAAAATTCATATTTCAATCTAATTAAAGATTCATTAAAACTCTAATCTAGTTTTAATCTCAAAAATCATTTCTTAATGATTTAATGTTAAGAAATTAATCTTATCTTTAACTGGGTTAAAGAACTAATGTCATTTAAAACATCATTCACGATAAACCCAAAATATCATTCCATTAATTATGGAATCTCCACGGAAAATAGATCAATATATATAGTCGATTTAAACTTCCATATCCAACCAATAATATAAATGGAATAACGACAAACCCTTTAAATTCCATATGTATTAACGGTCTTCATCCACAGAAGCTCACTTCGATTATTACCGAATCGAATTCCATTCCATCAGTCTCTAACCGTAAATTAGTAAGAGGACAATTCCCTAAGTATTAATCCCGAAGGCCGAAACCAACATCAGATCAGTACCCAAGAAACCATTCAACTTAACTAATCTCCAGTTATAATCTAATTCCCATATATTTTATTCCAATTAAATGTTAATTAATTGGTATACTTCCCTAAATCTTCTATAAATGATTTATTCCTTTGTCATCGGGGTTTAAGAACAATGTTAATGAAGACACCATTCACGACAAACCCAAAATCCAATTCGATATCTAATACAAGGCTCTGAATAGAAATTATATCGGCTTATATTCAATATCAAATTCTGAAATCAACAAATATCGTGTTTGGAATAACGATATATATATATATATATCTTCCAAATTCCTCCACAACATCCGTATAATCACAGAATCCAATATCAAAATATTCCGAAGGTTATTTCGATTCAAATCCATTCCAATATATTCATTGGAAAATTCTGGTTATTTTAAACCATTTCAAATCCAATTTCTTTATTTAAAACACTGGATTTACATTCGAGTTTATAACTAGTTCATTTCAATAAAAAACTATTTTTATCTTCCAAATATGGAAAATTTCAACCAAATTCTTTCTAAATCACTTATTTTGATTTTACACAAATTATTGATATTTTAAATAATTTTATCAAGGCCCGTATAGTCGATTTCCAATATTGGCCATCGAACTACATCCATAGCGACCTTTTCTAAATTTGATTTGGACATAATTCCAAATCCAACCATTAGATTTCAAATCTCTTATATTCATTAGAAAGCTCTTTTCGATATGAACCCAATGGTTCCGGTTTTAGGAGAATCCAACGGTCGGATCTCCCGTAATGTCCATTCGAAGTCAATGGTCGAAATTCGCGAACGGTCGCTGTGCAGCGCGTTCTATTCAAGCTATTCATATATATATATATATAATATATATATATATATATATATATTTCCGTTCAAAACATATTTTATAAATTCGTTTTCAAAACGATTCTCACTTTCGTTTCAATTTTAAATCAAAATTGAATATTCCATATCGTTATATATAAATGATAATATTTTCAAAATATTTGATTTTGAAATAATTTCCTTTTCGATACTCATTATATAAACGAATAAAATCGATATAAATACCGTTCGCGTCAAAATAGTGAATAACTAATCAACACGGCTTCATACATTTTAATATTTCGTGTCCATCCAAAATCGGACAACAAATTCGTATTCTAATCCTTCATCGAATAATATTTCAAAATATTAGTCATTTAAAAATATTCGTTATTTAAAAATATTCATTATTTAAAGATATTCATTATTTGAAAATATTCGTTATTTAAAAATATTCGTTATTTGAAAATATTCGTTAATTAAAAATATTCTTTATTTAAAAATATTCTTTATTTTCAAAATTGGAATGAAGCCCAACCAATTACCATATAATGTTATTTATATGGATTCCATACAACACATGTATATAACAACAACGATAAATCATCATCCATCATCAAGAGCGCATTACATAACTGCATAAGCATTAAATATAAATAATTAACGCTTACAACAGTTTGTCAACCAATCGATTGACATACAACTAAACAATTGAGGATAGTGTACGCCAATATCATCCCCACACCCGTGTAGGGATTCAATCAACAAACACAGATTTTGTTTGTGTAGTTGGGAGATGTGTAAAATTTATCGTCCCAATCAATATCTGTTAAATGGATGTACATGAAAAAATCGACCGATTTGTAAATGAATATATATTTCAACACATTACTACTTTAATACAGTTCATATATACAATAAAAATGATATTTTTATTGTTCAAATATTTTATTCAATACATGAATATTTTACATAGTTCATATATACATCACAACAATCAATTTCACAATCAAATCACACAAATCATCCATGGTTTGTACAATAAATAGTGTCGGGTGCTGCTAAGCACCTTCTGCATCCTAATATATAATTGACTATAAAGTAATTAGAGTGAGAAAGAGTTCTCACCGTCGGTTTCCACTCCGTCGGTTTTATTTCTGAATTTCTGAACAGTTTGGATTTGAATTTATCTCAAATTCAAATCTGCTCCATTTCCATTCTGGTCAGTTTTGAAATGTAGAATTCTCCGCCGCGATCACAACGCAACTGAAATCATACAGTTTCGACCTCATATGAATGAATTACACAGTTTTATACATTCATACTTTAATTAAAATAATTAATTAATTATTTTACACTAATTACATTCCAATTAACACCTAACCCTCTTTCTTCCTCACTGTAACATGCTCAACTCTTCAGCGAATAAAGCTCCTCCCTTAAATCCAAAATCGCACGCCACTCCAAATGTCATCGCGCTGATCCGACAGCTTCACGTCGATGGCCTTCAGGCCTCCCTCCAGCGCCACGAGCGGTGCAAGGCTCGGTGGCACCATCTGGCCATAAATCGGTTCCGAACTATTCGGCTTTAAGCCGTGATTTCTACCTCTCCGCCTAACCATAACACATCATAGCCGTTCATCAAGTTGCCCTCACCAAGCTCTACCATTTTCGCTTAGGACGATTTGTGGATTAATGAACGGAATTCAAGAAAAAGAAAGGAGAACGATCGAACAAAAATCGCCCTTGGATCGTATGGAGGCGGCTAGGAATGAGGGTTGACCCCAAATTTGAACTTGACCAAGGGTTTTGACCCAGTCTCATATATACATTAATTCTATTTTTTTTAAATGTGGAATATCACGTCCTATCTCCAATTAAAACCCAACGACTGTCGCTCATAGCCAAATACCCTCATTCAAGACACAATGGGATATGTTTCGTAACCCAATTCGGCCGTTGCGATAAGTTTTCCTTTAAATTAAAATATAAATCACATATATATATTTAATTTTAACGTACATTTCAATTTACTGGGGCCACATACTGACTCCAAAAATTACAAAAAAATTATTTTGACTTTTTTTTGACGTTACTGTCCTAAAAAAACAAATTTCATCGAATTTGGAGACCGTTTGAAAAATGGCCATTTTCCGGTCGATCCAAATTGACTGAAACTGTAAAAACACGTTTACTTTTGCCACGCTCACATATTAATTCCAAAAATTATGAAAATTGGAACCTAACAATAATTTGACATTCCGGATCCAACAAAAGTGGTTTCGTCGAAAACGGAGGTCGTTTACAAAATGACTATTTTTAAGGGCTTTATATATATTTAAAATATATATAAATATATATAAATTCCATAACGACTATTTTAAATATTCAACAAGCCATAACTTTTAATTTATATTATGAAATCTCGGTTTTTCACTTTCGTTAGAAAGATATTGTTAAACAGAGTTAAATATTTCTGGGTCGTCCCAATTCTGATTTAAAATGAATTATATATATTCAATTGAAATTTAAAATCAAAATTTCAAACTACCGCGCCATTTAAGGCTCGTTATATAATTAAAATAAAATTATACGTTCTATTTTCAGTTCAAATAAATATTTAATCATTATTATTTAGAAACCATTTTAAATATTGAAAATTCACTAAAATAGCTAAAATAAAATTTTTAAGTTGGTTCTGAAAATCCAGGTTGTTACAATCTCCCCCACTAAAAATCTTTTCGTCCTCGAAAAGGAACAGAGATGAAAGTTGTTTAACCAACCTACTCAACTTTCCTTCTGGCTTTTATTCTTCAACTTTTTTGTTTCTAAGAATTTTCCAATTCTTCAAAAATTTGGCCAACACCCTAAATTTTTGAAAAAATTCGCCATAACCTCCTTTGTACTGGAGCATCGGGAAAATCCCGAAACCGCCACACAGGCCCTCTCATCTCAAAAAGAAAAAGGAAAAGCCAACCGGCTAGCCAATCGGCTCGTAAAATCATCCATACCCAAGAAAATAGTAATCATGTACCTATTTGTCGGGCATACAATTTTACTCCTCTTCTCTAGCCTCCTTGCAATGACCTGTTCACACATATATATATATATATATATATATATATATATATATTTGGCTTCATTTACCATAACATGTGGGTTTAAATGGAAAATCATACAACACTATCAGCAATCGTCAATTAATTAGTGGATTAATGTTTCAAACACATAACTTTAATACATAGTCAAAAATCATATTTTTGATGGCAAATCACAACAATAGGTCCTATCCTTCGAAACTGGAACATAAACTCTGATGATGATATATCAATCATCGGAATCATCTCCGGGTGACTAGAGTGTGATTCTATATCTATCCAGTATATTTAGACTTCGTATATACGTTCATGACGCATATTTGCAAAATCTTTATATACTCGATTGTCCAAACCAATTATAAAATAAACTATTGAAATACGAATAATAAGGTTTAAATTTTCAAAACAAAATTTGTTTTCATTTTTACTTTGAAAATAAAACTTTTTACACTCGTTCTAGGATACTGCTGATCCTATCTCTAATGATTCATTCTCATTGGATATTACTAATCCAATCTCTGATGAATTCTTTCGTTTGGTTCTAATGTGTCTTGTTCTCCGAGCTCTGTAAACCAAAGCTCTGGTACCAAATGTAAGACCCTGAAACCTCCCTGTGAAGGAAAGCCCGGATTGCTTTGAGAACACAACACATCGGAAAGCAAACGGAAGAATATTTCATTGCTTATTACAACAATTACATCAGAATACAAGAATATAATCAGAGTATGAATGAATATTATACATCAAAAAAATATTAGAGATTAAAATACATTACATAGCAGCAGAAAATAATTCATAACGCAACTGAAAGGAATACACGGATACAGAGCTTTCCGAGTATAGTTCCAGCTGTAAACCAGGATCCTGTAGAATAGAAATCTACAAAACCAAAATTACTAGCTACCCGTGCGGAAAATAGGGGCACCCAAAGTTTAGGTTACAACAACAAACTCCAGGTCAGTCATGTGACTGGTGTGAGAACTAAAACAGTTATTCATTTGATTTTTAAAGTTCGGTAAATCAATGGACCACGTCGTATAACACGGAAAGGGTTTACCCCAAGAATACTAGTGCATAAAACAAACAGCGCAATGCTAAATAAAGAACAATGAAGCTATTATAAGACTCAGGTCCCATCACACAATGCAACGCAGGCCGGAGGATGGAGTTTTACCTTATAATAGCCAAATAATGCTTGATACATGAAATTTCATCTTTTGTTATTACTTTAAGTGTATAGTGTCAAAACAATTTCAATATAAATGTATCAATCATAGACGGCATGAATGCCCCATACCACTATGTCGCCATATATAGGTTTACAACTAAAACCGAAATGTCGCATATCTGAAGTTGGATTTCCATCTGTGAATCGAAGAAATGGATCGTCCTCACCGCTTCGAGACTCTCTAGCCCGAGCCTCAGGATCAAAGCTCGAGTGACCCTTGCATCGTCAGGGCCGGTCCACCGATGTGGATTAAAATGCATGAACATTGTGTTTCCCTGCCCTATGGGGCGTAAATGAGTCATATGACTCCGTCGGCTCCCGCAGTAGCCGACCAAACCATCAATCGGCCCCCGATCGACCAATATAACCGAGTCGCCTCGCTATCCATCATCCACATAAGTAAAATGTCAGGCTGTGACAAGCACTGACACCACTCCTAGCTAGAAGGAAACGCATGTCCTCCCTGATGTCCTCTCCCATTTCTGGTTCACACAGGGGTGTGAGGCTCGCGAATCAACGCTACACAAAGCTATGCTATATTAAAGCCGTGCTTTGATCATCAACCACAAGACTCTTCTTTTCAACAGAAGACTTGATCATTTGCATCTCAGCATGCCACACATGCAAACCACTCCATGCAACCAATATCCATCAATCACAGAGAATGATATCCAATGTCGGACACGCAGTCCATTTACTAGTTCGTTCTAGGTCTGAACGAAACCGGAGGCACCTTATTCCTCATACCATATGTCCAATACTAGGGAGAGGCCCTCGCATATCCATCGATCTCCAAGTACATCTGGACGATCACCATTTATTACCTTGTTCCGGGTGTACAGCTCGATCAAGACATCAGTAATCATCCAAACCATGAAAAGACCTCCGGTCTTCAACCACCGTCTTCATCGTTAACTTATCGTCGAATCAGTTATTCAGAATAGGTATAACCCGGCCTTTCCGAATAACTCACGTATATATTGAACAAGTGTTATAAAACACAAAATACGCTTCATTCCAATCCATAATATTCTTTTTCTCAAATATTCTTTCAAAAATTTCAAACCATATTAAGGTTTTCCAAACTAGTCCGGATTAGCGAACCTGACCGAAGTAATCCTTTATTATATTTCCCTATCCCAACCTATCCATCCCATGGAGAAAAACTGGTAGTACTCCATATCTAACACCACCGTGTTACCGGCAAAATTAATTACCATTTGACGTTCAAATCTAATTAAAGATTTAACTATCGCTTGGAGCAAAACTGGTGATACCCCATTCTCGATCATTTACCAAATTTGATAATTTAAATTATCAAATTCATATTTCAATCTAATTAAGTACTCATTTAAACTCTAATCTAGTTTTAATCTCAAAAATTATTTCTTAATGATTTTTCAAAGTTAAGAGATTAATCTTATCTTTAACTGGGTTAAAGAACTAATGTCATTTAAAACATCGTTCACGATAAACCCAAAATCACATTCCATTAATTATGGAATATCCACGGAAAACAGATCAATATATATAGTCGATATAAACTTCAATAACCAACCAATAATATAAATGGAATAACGGAAAAGCCCTTTAAATCCCATATGTATTAACGGTCTTCTTCCACACAAGCTCACTTCGACTATTGCAGAATCGAATTCCATTCCATCAGTCTCTAACCGTAAATTAGTAAGCGGAATATTCCCCAGGTATTAATCCCGAAGGCCGAAACCAACATCAGATCAGTACCCAGGAAACCATTCAACTTAACTAATCTCCAGTTAAAATCTAATTCCCATATATTTTATTCCAATTAAATGTTAATTAATTGGTATACTTCCCTAAATCTTCTTTAAAAGATTTATTCCTTTCTCATCGGGGTTTAAGAACAGTGTTAATGAAGACACCATTCACGACAAACCCAAGATCCAATTCGACATCAAATACAAGGCCCTGAATAGAAATTTTATCGGCTTATATTCAATATCAAATTCTAAAATCAACAAATATCGTGTTTGGAATAGTGATATATATATCTTCCAAATTCCACCACAACATCCGTATAATCACGGAATCCAATATCAAAATATTCCGAAGGTTATTTAGATTCAAATCCATTCCAATATATTCATTGGAAAATTCTGGTTATTTAAAACCATTTCAAATCCATTTTCTTTATTTAAAACACTGGATTTACATTCTAGTTTATAACTAGTTCATTTCGATAAAAATCTAATTTTATCTTCCAAATATGGAATTTTTCATCCAAATTCTTTCCAAATCACTTATTTTGATTTTACACAAATTATTGATATTTTTAACAATTTTATCAAGGCCCGTACAGTCGATTTCCAATATTGGCCATCGAACTGCATCCATAGCGACCTTTTCCAAGTTTGATTTGGACATAATTCCAAATCCAACTGTTAGATTTCAAATCTATTATATTCGTTGGAGTTCTCTTTTCGATACGAACCCAATGGTTCCGGTTTTAGGGGAATCCGATTGTCGGATCTCCCGTAATGTCTATTCGAAGTCAATGGTCGAAATTCGCGAACGGTCGCTGTGCGGCCCATTCTATTCAAGCCATTCATATATATATATATAATATATTTCAGTTCAGAACGTATTTTATAAATTTGTTTTCAAAATGATTCTCACTTTCATTTCAATTTTAAATCAAAATTGAATATTCCATATCGTTATATATAAATGATAATATTTTCAAAATATTTGATTTTGAAATAATTTCCTTTTTGATTTTCATTATATAAACGAATAAAATCGACATAAATATCGTTCGCATCAAAATAGCGAATAACTAATCAACATGGCTTCATACATTTCAATATTTCGTGTCCATCCAAAATTGGACATCAAATTGGTATTTTAATCCTTCATTGAATATTATTTCAAAATATTAGTCATTTAAAAATATTCGTTATTTAAAAATATTCTTAATTTAAAAATATTCGTTATTTGAAAATATTCATTATTTAAAAATATACGTTACTTGAAAATATTCGTTATTGAAAAATATTCTTTATTTAAAAATATTCTTTATTTTCCAAATTGTAATGAACCAATTACCATATAATGTTATTTATATGGATTACATACAGCACATGTATATAACAACAATGATAAATCATCATCCATCATCCAGAGTGCATTACACAACTGCATAAGCATTAAATATAAATAATTAACGCTTATAACAGTCTGTCAACCAATCGATTGACATACAAAAAACAATTGGGATTAGTGTACGCCAATATCAACCTAACACCCGTATGGGGTTTCAATCAATAAACACAGGTTTTGTTTGTGCAGTTGGGAGATGTGTAGAATTTATTGTCCCAATCAATATCAGTTAAATGGGTGTACATAAGCAAATCGACCGATTTGTAAATGAATATATATTTCAACACATGACTATTTTATACAGTTCATATATACAATAAACATGATATTTTTATTGTTCAAATATTTTATTCAATAAATGAATATTTTATACAGTTCATTTATACATCACAACAATCAATTTCACAATCAAATCACGCAAATCATCCATGGTTTGTACAATAAATAGTGTCGGGTGCTGCTAAGCATTGTCTGCATCCAAATATATAATTGACTGTAAAGTAATTAGAGTGAGAAAGAGTTCTCACCGTCGGTTTCCACTCCGTCAGTTTTATTTCTGAATTTCTGAACAGTTTGGATTTGAATTTGTCTCAAATTCAAATTTGCTCCATTTCCATTCTGGTTAGTTCTGAAATGTAGAATTCTCCGCCACGATCACAACGCAACTGAAATCGTACAATTTCGACCTAGTATGAAAGAATTACACAATTTTATACATTCATACTTTAATTAAAAAAATTAATTAATTATTTTACACTAATTACATTCCAATTAACACCTAACCCTCTTTCTTCCTCACTATAATATGCACCCGTCTTCAGCGAATAAAGCTCCTACCCCAAATCCAAAATCGCACGCCACTCCAGATGTCATCGCGCTGATCCGGCAGCTTCACGTCGACGGCCATCAGGCCTCCCTACAGCGCCACGAGCGGTGCAAGGCTCGTTGGCCCCACCTGGCCATAAATCGGTTTCGAACTGGTCGGCTTTAAGCCGTGATTTCTACGTCTCCGCCTAACCATAATACGTCACAACCGTTCATCATGTTGCCCTCACCAAGCTCTACCATTTTCGCTTAGGAGGATTTGTGGATTAATGAACGGACTTCAAGAAAAAGAAAGGAGAATGATCGAACGAAGATCGCCCTCGGATCGTATGGAGGCGGCTAGGAATGAGGGTTGACCCCGAATTTGAACTTGACTTAGGGTTTTGACCCCATTTCATATATATATATATATATATATATATATATATATTAATTCTATTTTTGGTTAAATGTGGAATATCGTGTCGTATCTCCAATTAAAACCCAACGAATGTCGCTCCTAGCCAAATACCCCCATTCCGGACACAATGGGATATGTTTCGTAACCCAATTCGGCTGTTACGATCAATTTTCCTTGAAATTAAAATATAAATCACTATATATTTAATTTTAACGTACATTTCAATTTACTGGGGCCACATACTGACTCCAAAAATTCCAAAAAAATTATTTCTCACTTTGTTTTGACGATACGGTCCTAACAAAACTAATTTCATTGAATTTGGAGATCGTTTGAAAAATGTCCATTTTCCGGTCGATCCAAATTGGCTAAAACTGTCAAAACACGTTTTCTTTTGCCACGCTCACATATTAATTCCAAAAATTATGAAAATTGGAATCTAACAATAATTTGACATTCCGAATCCAACAAAAGTGGTTTCATCAAAAACGGAGGTCATTTGCAAAATGGCTATTTTTAAGGGCTTTATATGTATTTAAAATATATATAAATTCCATGGCGACTATTTTAAATCATCAACTAGCCATAACTTTCAATTTATATTATGAAATCTTAGTTTTTCACATTCGTTAGAAATTTATTGTTAAATAGAGTTAAATATTTCTAGGTCGTCCCAATTCTGATTTAAAATGAATTCTATATATTCAATTGAAATTTAAAATCGATTTTTCAAACTGCCACGCCATTTCAGGCTCGTTATATAATTAAAATAAAATTATACGTTCTATTTTCAATTCAAATAAAGTTTTAATCGTTATTATTTAAAAACCATTTTATATATTCATTATTAACTAAAATAGCTAAAATAAAAATTTTAAATTGGTTCTGAAAATCCGGGTTGTTACAATTTAAAACACCGTTCCCGACAAATCCAAAATCATATTCCCTTTTTCATTCCAATTTTATTTATTAATCGGAAAATCTCATTAAATCATAATTAAAAGATTTATTCTTCTCTCAACTGGGTTTAGGAATAGTACTATTAAAGATACCATTCACGACAAACCCAAAATCATATTTAATATTAAATATAAGATTCTGAATAGAAATTATATCGATTTATATTCAATATCAAATTCTAAAACTAACAAATATCATATCAAGAATAACGATAACGATATCTTCCAAATTCCCATAATAATATCCGTATAATCACAGAATCCAATATCGGAATATTCCGAAACTATTTCCATTCAAATCCATTCCAATAAATTCACTGGAAATCCTTGGTTATATTAAAACCATTTCTAATACTTCTATTCCTTTATAAAAGTAAATAATCAACTTATTTAGATAAAAAATATTTTATCTTTATAACTTGGAATATTTCATCCAAAACCCTTTTCAAATCATTTATTATGATTTTACATAATTTTTCCCTATTTTTAAACATTTAAAAATAGGCACTTTCAATTAAATGACGTTTAGGTTATTTAACTGCACTGGCGCTGTTTTTTTTCAAATTTGAATTTAACATTTCTCAAAATTCAGCTATTAAATTTCAAATCTCATATACTCGTTTGAAATCTCTTTTCGATACGAACCCGTAGGTCCCTGTTTCAAGAGAATCCGACGGCCGGATCTTCCGTGACGTCAAATCGAAGTTAATGGTCGAAACTCGCGAATGATTGCAGCGCGACTCGTTCTATTCAAGCCATTATAATATATATTTTATATATATCGTTGATTTCCATTCATAACGTATTTTATAAAAACGTTAATAAATTCATTTTAAAACGATTCCAACTTGCTTTTAAATTTTTTTTAAAACCAAGAATTTAATTTACCATATCATTATTATATCATAATAATGATCTTCTCAAAATGTTTTATTTTGAAATCCATTTCCATTTCATATTCATTATAAAATGAATAAAATCGATATAAAAATCCGTTTGAGTCAAAATAGCTTATAACTACTTACTCCGCTTCATACATTTATATATTTTCGTGTTCATCCAAAATCGGACATCAAAATCATAACTTCACTGTTAATTGTTTTTAAAAAACATTTATTGTTTCTAAATTGGAATGAGACCCAATCAATTGCAATATAATTTCGGTTATATGGATTTCATACATCGCATGTATTCAACAATAATGATAATAGTCATTAAAGATCCAAATAGCAACCAGAGTGCATTTTACAACTGTATAAGCATTAAATAGATAAATAATGCTTCTTACAGTCTGACGGTCTATCGACTGACATAAAACTAATCACAAGGGAAATGTGTGATCAGAGTATCATCCCAAGACCCGTGTGGGGTTTCGACCAGCAAACAATAATAATTATTTGTGCATTTGGGCGATGTGTAAAAATTATCGTCCCAATCGATATCACATAAATAGGAGAATCATAAACAAGTCGTCCAACTTGTAAATGAATGTGTAATCTTATTTAAACAAATCATTGGTTAATAAATTTAACCAATTCTAATTCGGTTTGAATTATTTTTCTAACTTATCCATTTTCACTGTTCAATATATAAATGAATATATTTTTCTATTGCCATCTATTACTATAATATTAACATTATTCCAACATGTTAAGTATCACTAATTCACAGTCACCACACAATATAATCAAATTTTTTATAACACAATCATATCATACAAATCATCCATGGTTTGTACAAAAAGTAGTGTCAGGAGCTACTAAGCCCCGTCTAAAACCTGGGATATAATAAAATAATTTTAGAGTTGAGTGAGAAGGAGTTCTCACTTTGGGATCCACTCCATCAGTCTTTATTTGACGGTTTCGCTTTTAGCTAAAAAATTTAACTTGCTCTATTTTCGTTTTGGTCAATTCCAGGTTGTAGAGTTCACCGCCATGATCGCAACGGACCTGAGTTTGCAATTTTCCGTGCTCGTATGAAAAGGTTATGGAATTTAACACGTTAATTACATAATTAGACAATTAATAAATTAATTAAACTTAATTAACCTCTCTAATTATCTCTCCCTCCCCGTTCTAGTTTCAGCCGAACCATTCTTCAATGGAGAAAACCCGCCACCGCACCTCCCCTCATCAGACCGGACACTGATCTCCACTCCACGCTACTCGCCTTCGGACCCCCTACCTGCTCCACCACCGACGTCAACCTCGGCTGTAACGACCCGGATTTTGAGCGACTTTGGTTATCGACATAAGCTCGATGTCGATAACCAAAACATCGAAAAATCCTGGTAATTAGTGAAAGAAATTAGAGGGCGAGGAAAGATAAGATAGAAATTTAGAATAGAAGAAGAAGAACACAACATCAAAGTAACACGAATCTCATAGCGGAACGAATAACATATAATATATGTAACATAACTTTGAAATATACATTTGTATTTGAATATACATCATTAGCTAAGTACAGCACTTACAACACAGCGGAAATAACTGTAGCTATATGATCCTGAAGCCTCCTGCTCCAGCTCTTCAAGTGTATCTGTAAAATCCCGACTACTTGACTGCCCATACAAATTTAGGCACCCAAGAGTTTAGGGAAAACAACAAAATAAACTCCGGGTCAGTCATGGGACTGGTATGAGTAAAACAATTTAAAAACAGGTTCGAACAAGTAAACGATATCTCATAAGACCATGCCGCATAACGGAACGGGTTTTTCCCTTATGAGAATCCAAATATCTTTATATCAAAAACCTTTTGATATTATAATAATGTCTATCAACCACAGTATATATAATCATCTAGCAGAAACGCTTTCATCTCACGTTCTACATATATAGTATACAATCAAAACCGCAAGCACGTATTGGGTAATGGATTTCAAACTATGACAAGGTATGGAACCACCTTTCGCTCGTGTACCTCTAGAGAGGAATACACTGGGTTCAACAAGAACATCTTGCAACCCGACCACACATGACCGACCACTCATTTCGCTTGAGTGTATCGAATGTATATCACCAACAGTTGGGATCAGCAACCGTTTCCCGAATGGGACAGCATCAACATTAGATTTTTAGAAGTAAATGAAACTCTAGATCAGGTGATTATACACCCTACTTCGGTGCGACCGACTTAGCCATGCTGCCTGCCCGATTTCTGTCATTTACCGGATGTGAGGCTAGAAGCTACGCTTTATCATCACATCAGATTCACTTTGAATGCCACATCGTCAAATCCATCAAATCACCGATTGACGTCCTCAACAATACATTATGTGTTAGCTAAAAGAAGTTTCCTTCTTCGCTTCCACTCTTGATACGGTTGGAGAAATCAATATATGTGATCGTCTGGAAATACTCTGTCAAACATCCGTCCATACAAGTCATCTTGGAACAGGATGAACCGAAGGCACTATTCTGTAAACAGGATAGCCCTTGCATAACTCCGTCTTCAATTTCCTTTGGCATATATGATTCGCAACGCTTATGCCAATACGGAGTGGTTCTTTGGATAATAATCCAACCGGTCTCTCCATATTAACAACGTTAAAATGGTCAAAACTTCGATAGTCTATGATTTAACTATCGAATAAAACAAATGTGCAAACAACGATATTATTTCTAATTTGGAAATTATATCGATCAAACATCATTCAACCTTTATCTCTTATTTCATTAATCTACTTATCTCTTGTTCCCTATGTTCAATATTCCTTAATTTCTAAATTGGGAAAATATACGTTATTAACAACGGAAAACATTTCCATTTCTCGTTTTCTTTATTTGAAAACATTTCTAGTTTCTTATTTGGAAAACATTTCCAAAGCTTCTTCATTGGACTTAGACAGATGTTTGACCAAACCATCGCGATGCCAACTCAAACCATTTCCTTTACTGCCGAACCTTAACTATTCCTTAGTTAAAACGAAGCCAATCAAGTTGGGGTAGACCTACCTCTCAGACCTTAACTGAACAACATTTCTAACTTTGAAATTGGCAAAGTTCACTTTATATTCCTTTACTAACTTCCTTACTTAACCCTCTTCGAATAGCTATATTCGATTGACTCTTATCAATTAACTCTATTGGACTAACACTATTGGATTAACTCTATTTGACTAGCGCTATTGATTTACTCATTTCACTTAACTCCTTTCGAATAGACTATATTCGATAATTCCTTTTACTTTCTTCGAATAAACTATATTCGATTAACTCATTTGCGTCTATTCGAATAACTATATTCGATTAACTCCTTTTTTCTTTTGCTTCTATTCGAATAACTATATTCGATTAACTCTTTTTATTCTATTGCTTCTATTCGAATAACTATATTCGATTAACTCTTTTTATTCTATTCGAATAAACTATTCATTTATAATGATTTACTTTTAGTAACAGTTCTTCACTTTACAAATGATTTCCCCTTTTATAAAACTCTATTCGTTTTAAAAACATTTTCCCCCTTTTATTTACTTTCGAAATATTTCCTTTTATAAAATCTGTTGATTTTATAAACTCCCTTTATTTCAATATACATTGAAATAATTCTTTTTACATCCCAGGGTCCTTATGATATTTAAAATATCGAATAACGATGATCAACATCATTCCAACACCCAAAATCCATAACATATTATATAACACATCATATATCACAATATATGAAAACAGTAAAATAAATGTTGAGGAATCCAGTCGGATTCCTCCAACCTGTCTCCCTGCATCACAGATGTTAAACAATATAGATGACATCATTATCAGTTCCATATGATATATTCTGTTAAACAGAATCAAAATAAAAATTCAACTAACTGACCAGCAGTTCAATCAAACAGTCAACACACAGTCAATCAGCCAATATTTAACAGTTCTAAAAATACAACATGAAATTATAAATTGTTTAGAGTTAGTGAGATTTACTCACATTGGACGATCATCGTTAATAACGATAACCATCGCTTGATTTGATTCAGACGGACAATTAATTTTGCTATAAATTGTAATGAGCTTCTATAGATTCCAAATCAGTTGCATGTTGTAGTGTCTGTCCATACGATCATAGCGGTCACTGTTTCGCTTGATTCTGATATTATTATGAGCAAGTTATGATATGTACAAATTTTTATGCATTATTACATTAAGATTAAATTTAAATTAAATACTAATTTGGGCTTTTACCAATTGATTTAGCCCAACACCGCATCCTTGTCTTCCCCAAATCAAAGAACTGGAAATCCCGCTCCTCTGTTCCCAACCCATGACCGATTTTCTTTTGAAACAAAATTGGACTTCACGTTAAACTTGGCCCATCATTTCCTTTAACTCATCCTAGTACCATACGTATCCATTCCTTGTAAAGAAAACAGAACAGTGCCTTCTTCTAAAATATGTAACGCAGGCTTTAGACTAAACTTCACCCTCATATTCGACTTTCTCAAACACCATACGCTTTTGTTTTCTTCACCGATATGGTCGAGCTCTAGGTAACGGCAAATTTCAGATTTCACCGATCCAATATCCTCCACAAATCCCACAATTACGTGATTAAGACGCATAAACATCTCCTCCCCATTCAACTTTCTGAAACTGCTCCTCCTTCCAGTAGGAACCAACCCGTCCTACTCATTTCTAGTTCGAACACCTGACTGCACAACTCTCATGGCCATTTCCCCCAGGCCTAAGTTCCTTCTCCATTCATAATTAACACCAAAATTACCATCATCATCTCCTTCAACGTACACATACTCACGCTCCTCCCCTAAACACATCCACCCAGTACCCTCTTCCCAAACTGAAATCAAAAGAAAATTACCCACACATCCGTAACCTCCACGCAGAAGAGAACCGTGGTGCCACTTCAAACGTAAACCCTTCAACTATCATCGTGACTAACATCTTCGATCTATTCCCGTTCCGATCCCCTGCTCCGATTTCAAGAAATCGACGAACACTAGCTTTTTCTGTGCTTGAGAATCCTAATCGAATCCAGAGGAATCGATACGAGGGTGAAGAGAATTGTCTCACGAGTTCTAATATATACGAGTTTTGATTTGTAGAGTTTTCTGTGATTTTGTTTTGATTTTTGAATGATCGATCTGTTGCGGAGAGAAAAGATGCGGCGGCGGATTCATTTGACAGAAGTTAATTAGGTTATATGATGGATTTATATATATTTTGATTTGTGTAAGTAATTAGAGGCCACGTTTCTGGTGTGAGGACCACGAATTTTCCTTTCCTTAATTCATGTAGGTCCATTTTCATTCATTCTTTTGTAAGAGGAGATATGGTCGAGAAGAGAGGAGCGTGGACTTCTGTTGATCACCGAAGGGGATGAGGGATAAGGTTATAAATTAGTTAAGGGTTATAAAGTTTTACATATCCGGTTACGTCAAATTTCATCAATATATGAGCTGCTCCAGACAGAGATAAATATACCGTTGTGATGAGCTCGGTGTCACGATCCCAAAAACATAATAATATCGGTACATTAACTCATATTTTGAAACCTCAAAATGTTGATTTCAGGGTATAAAATACTCCATATAAAAAGTTGCTTATTTAATTAATTAAAAATTACAGTAAAATTCTAAAAATTAAATTATCACTACTTCCCAAAAGAACCTTGTCTAAATTCAAACCCGATATTCAAATATATTGAAAACCCTTTTATAACGTAAATAAAGCGTTGCAAATTATAAAGGAATTCCACAACGACTTTTCTAAAATTTGATTTGGACATATCTCAAAATCTACACAATGAAATCCCGATTTTTCTCTTCCACTAGAAAGATATTCTCCACCAGCTCCACACGTTTCTTGTTTCATAGAAATCCGGCTTAAAACGAACCTTGTATATTCAGTTGAAGTTCAAATCGCCAAATAGCGAACTGCAGCGCCATTTCGAGTTCGATTATAATTAAATTATAAATTATATGTTCAACTGTCGACGGTTGAATATATTCGTTATTCTAATTCAATTCTAAACTGAATTAAATATCATAGATGTTCCGGTTCACATCATATCGTCATTTCGGCCAATTCTGTTTATTTCAGATTTAAATATATTATTTAAATTATTATTTTAATTAAATATTCATCATCGTTTAATTCCATGACCATTAAATTCACTAACCTACCATTCATGCAATTAAATAAATTAATCATAATACCTTTGCCAATGCGGGTCATTACATCGGCTGTCCTACCACGCTAGAAATCGGCCCCAAAACGCATGCTTTTGAGGCAAAAATTCCCCCGAAATACCACACAGAAATCGATCACATCCGTTTAGATTATAGAGCTCGTTTAGCCCTTTGATTTTCGTTTTATACGTTTCGAAAATCATTAAGCTGATTTGGAGAAAATGGGAGGACAAGTCGGGAGCAAATTCCGCCGTTCATTCTGTTTTAGGCGGCCGCTCCGAATTTGTGAACTAAGGTTTAAGAAACTGGGGGTATTTATAATATTTTTAATAATATTTTATTCCATAAAAGTTGATTTTACATCCATACTCCAAATCAAACCCAACGACTGTTGCCCTTAGCTAAATAACCCCAATCTAGGCAAAATGGGATATGTTTCGTAAGCCAATTCGGCTATCTTTAACAGTTTTTATCAAAATTAAAATATAAATTAATATACGTTACATACTAAATTTCAAGATACATTTTAATTCACCGGGGACACATAATGACTCCAAAAATTATGGTTTCACGATATAATCTTATAGAAACTAGTTTCGTCAAATTCCGAGCCAGTTTGCAAAATGGCATTTTTCCAGTCAATTAAATTTACAACTAAAACTTAAGGTGCCTTTAAATTTGCCACGCTCACATATTAACTCCTAAAATTATGAAAATTGAAACCAAACCATAATTTGACATTGCGGATCCCATAAAAGTGGTTTCGTCGGATTCGGAGATCATTTGTAAAATTTCCATTTTTAAGGGCTTATATATTTATTTAAAATATATATAAATTCCATAGCGATTATACTAAATCCTAATTTTATCATAACTTACAATTTATAAAGTGAAATCTCAATTTCTTATATTTGTTAGAAAAGTACAGTTTAAAATATTCCAACGTTTCTTGTTTTATCCAATTCTGATTTATATTGAATCCTGTATATTAATTCAAAGTTTAAAATTAAATTTTCGAACTACCACGCCATTTCAGGCCCGTTATTTATAAATATTAAATTTATAAATTCTAACTTCGTTTAAAATAAATTTTAAGTCGTTATTATTTAAAATAATTCATTTTAAATAATCAAAATTGTTTAAAATAACTTAAATAAAGAAATAACATTGGTTCTGAAATTCCGGGTTGTTACATTATATATATATTTGATGGTTATTTTATACACGGTGTATATATATTTTTATAGTAAGGAATGACTAATTTATATTGTGTGTCTATTCAAATGTTTATTGCATTGCAAGAATGAAAAATATTCAGAAAAGTGGAAGTCATGAAGTTATACAGGGAACATGATTGGACTTGAACATAATTTTCATGTTTATTTTGTTTGGAATGGAAACTACTCATGATCTTATGTTTATTTTGCTATGATTTTCATATTTATTATGTTTGGAATGAAAACTACTCATGATCTTATATTTATTTTGTTTAGAAAACTACTATTGATTAATGTATTTTTCTGTTATGGATGTTTATTTTTACGTTGTAATTGGAAATTTTAGTTAGAATGCCTCTTATACATGTAAAAATATATTTAAAACTTAATAACAAAGAATATATCGCATCATATTATATATATATATATGATGAAATCATATACACTTTTTTGCTTCATCAAAAAAGTTAACATACTGTAGTTTGTATATAATTTATATAATATTATTTGAATTGTATCACTTATATAATTTTAATGATTATTTGTTCAAATTTTCACATTTAAAGATCACAAAATAAGTTTAATTGTAATGAATTTAGAACATGTTTTCAGAATAAAATCACAAATAATCATTTATTTTTTTATATCTATGCCAAAAAATAACCATTCATAATTAAAAATTTAGACGGATAACAGAATAATTAATCAAATAATCATTCACGGCAAAATTATTGATGGGTAAACAATATGACAATTAATTATTATTACTGCATAAATTATTAGACGGATAACAGAACAATTAATCTCATCCATGATAAAATTATTTTTGGATGAACAACAGAACTATTTATTATTGTTGCCGCATAAATTATAATATTTAAATACATATATATAACTATTTAATACTGATTACAATACTTTATTTTTCTTTTATTTTTAGAATTTAATCATTACAATAACTTTTTTTAATAACATTAATTTTAATGCCTAGCAAAGCAGGCAAAAAATACTAGTTTGTTTCATAGTACAACATGGACCTAATGTGTAGGTTAGATTGGTGAAGGAAGTAAGATTGATTTTACAATGTTAAAGAGAATTGTTTGTAATTTATGTCACTTATGTCATTTATGTAATTTATGTCATTTATGTTATTTATGTATATTATCAAAGCTTTCCTGCATATTTATGTCATTTATCAAAACTGTAACCAAAACTTTCATGTATATTATCAATGTCATTTAAGTCACTTATGTAATTTCCTAATCTCTACTATTATTTCCTCCACTAAGCTTTCCTACATATTTTCTCTTGAAAACTTTCCTGCTGCCATTATCAAAAATAATATATTCAACAAACTTGCAATCAGTTATGGGTGAAAATCAATATACTGCTTAAGTTGGAGAAAATACTTATTATACAAGTTTGTTCTCTTATTTCCGTCATCAAATTTGTTATAATTATAGAAAAATACGTTTATATATGCGTGTGGTTTTGTACTGAATAAATTTTTATTGTTATATTATTATTTGTTTCATAGCACAACATGGACCTAATGTCTAGGTTAGATTGGTGAAATAAGTAAGAATGATTTTACAATATTAAAGAGAATGGTTTGCAATTTATGTCATTTATGTTAAAGGAAATGGTTTGTGATACCAATTTCCAATCTCATTTCATTCTAGATTTTAAGATTATATATTAAATTTATCATAATTTATTTTAGGGTTTTTTTTATTAATTTGATAAAGTTCTAATCATAATTTATCATATACTATTTTTCAAACACTCTAGGTATATTAAATTTAAGATGTTTCAAATTATTACGGGTGTTAATTTTCTCTTTTCTAACCGTATTATTTTCCAAATCTTTGTATAATAATAAGGAATTCTTTATTGAGAATAATATGTACCACTTCCTGCTGAACTATTCCTTAATAAAAGATATATTATAATCTTATTAATCTTTCGAAATGTTACTTATCTTATATCATCAAATTACTTATAACCCAATAGTGAAATTGAATCCAAAAGGCATTTGGATCATTTTTCCTGATCAATGGAAGGAGCTTACTTTCCATGTTATAAGATGTATTTTATGTGAAATTATAATTACAAAATGCAAACTTAGCTTAACCGTTTGATTAATTATCCAGGTTATAGTTAACCATATACTTTCAAAATATGATTCTTTATTAAAATATAACTTCTCAAAACTCATTCCATATTTTCAAATACGCTCTCTCGAATATTATACTCCAAAATCTCATTCTAGGGCATTACTAACCCTATCTCTACTGAGATATTATCACTTTGATGAGTCCTTTCCTTTTTTCGAATATGTTGTACCCCATAGCTTTGTATAAACCAAAGCTCTGATACCAACTATACCGACATAGCTTTTTGCCCGGTTCTCGTCGGTAATTAAACCAACTTAAACTGTTCATGAAGACAAATTGTTAGGGATACTTACATATTTGCACAAAAGTAACAGAACTTCTTTTCATTACAATCACTTACATTGGAGTTACACGAAAATCATAGTACAACGTATGCTCAGCGGAAACAAAACAAATAAAATCTCCAGCAGAAAAAGTAAAATCCAAAGCATAACTCTAGCTCCAAACCGGAATCCACTCTGTAAACTAAACCTGCAAACTAAACTACTAGCTACCCATGCAAAAATTATAGGCACCTAGAATTTAGATATGGGAACAATAAACTCTAGGTCAGTCATGGGACGGGTGTGAAAACTCAAAAATAGTTATTATTTAGGATTTATTTTAAAGTTGGATAGTTCAACGGACCACGGCGCTAACGTGGAACGGGTTTACTCCATATGAATTCCCATGCATAAAATTCGCAATGACTTTTGAAAATGAAACTAACATAAGGTCTTGCGTCACGCACACAATGCAAATGCACGAGGCAGTCGACTGCCCTCCTTCTAAGCGGTCGACCGCTCCCTCCATTCGGGTTGCACCCGCTGGGAACAATGGATATATATCATTCCTGCAACTGAAACCTTATTCCCTTCGTTCCCCATTTCCTAAAGTTGTCGAAATGTAATGGCGCGTTTTGTAAGGTATAATAATTAAGTTATTTAATTATTTAAATAACAAATATATTAAATAAACGATAGTTGAACGTATAAATTATAATAATAATAATTATAATCGAGCCCGTAACGACGCGGCAGTTCGCTATTTGGCGATTCGAACTTCAACTGAATATACAGGATTCGTTTTAAGCCGGATTTCTGTGAAACAAGAAACGTGTGGAGCTGGTGGAGTATATCTTTCTAGTGGAAGAGAAATATCGGGATTTCGTCGTGTAGATTTTGAGTTACGTCCAAATCAAATTTCAGAATAGTCGCTATGGAATTCGTATATAATTCGTAACGCTTTATATACGTTATAAAAGGGATTTTCAATGTAAATTGAATATCGATTCAACCTGGACTTAGAATATGAAATATATAATTATCCTTGAGCCGTACGATATTCCACTGTGAATATATACGATAATATAAATTTATTTATATTTAATTTAATTTATTTAAATATATTTATATATTTAAATGGGTCATTCAAAGCGTTAAAAATAACCACTTTTTCATACGAAGTCGGAATACGACGAAACCAGTTTTGTTGGATCTACAATGTCAAACAGTTGTTAGATTCCAAGTTTCGTGATTTTTAGAGTCAGTGTGTGACCGTAGGGATTTTTAGAGTGTAAAACAGTCAGTATTTTGACGGTTAAAAATACGCTGTATGAGCATACGGAGTCGGAATTCGACGAAACCAGTTTCGTTGGGACCGTAATGTCGAACTCTAGCTACATGTCCAGTTTCGTGATTTTTGGACATCGTGTGTGGTCACACGGATTTTTAGAATGCTTAAACGAATATAAAACAATAAAATAAATATCTCAATTCTATTCTAAGGACCAAAAATAGGCACCCACACCTTGTACAGTCACTAATCTCAACAACCCTCCTCTATAAAACATGAGAACAATTTTCCCAAGACGCCAGCAAAAATAAACAGTCCAACAGCAAAATTCCCACAAAAGAAAAATCAAAACATAAATCAAATAAATTAGTGCAAATCTCAACACATATATTTTCGGATTTACTGTGAGGAGATAATCGAGCTGATGTGCATTTCGCTAACTTCGATTTGGGGTGCTCATTTGTGCGGAAGTGTACAGTAAACTAGGGCTTGAATCCGTGGTGGTTGGGCTCGTTTCTGGGCGATGGGGAGGTCGTACTCGGCTTTCCGATGGTTGTAGGCGCCTGAGGTGCGACTTTGGGTAGAATCGAGGCAGAAAGGTGTCGTTTGTTTCCTGTTCAGATCCGCGAGAAGCTGAGGATCCTCGATGAACATGTGTGAACCGAGTGTGGTGTTTCTGAGATGGGGTGGTGTGGTTTTGATGGAGGAGCTATTTGTGATGATCTCTGGTCGAGCGGTGTTGAGAGGAGAGGGATTTGGGAGCAGGAACGAGCGGTAATGGATGGAGTACTGGAGACCGATGTTTTTGGAGAAGAGAGGGAATAGGGCCTGACGGCTTTAAGGTATTGGTTGGGCCAAGGTAATAGTGTTGAGGCCCAAAGGAGAATATTAATTAAGTTTTAAGTTTAATTAAAATGTGTTAACTTCTTTACGCGATATCCAGCTCATACGGAGTCGAAATCGAGAACCATCAGTTGCGTTAAGATCGTATGGACGGTGGCTACGGATTGAAACTGACCGCGAGTCAATCGGAGTCCGTCACAATTTATAGCAAAATAATTTGTCTGAATCAAGCGATGGTTATTGTCATTGACGATGATCGTCCAAATGTGAGTAAATCTCACAAACTCTAAACAGTTTTATTTTCACGTTGTATTCTTAGAACTGTTAAAATATTATCTGTTTGACTGTTTGACTGTGTGTTGACTGTTCGCTTGAACTGCTAGTCAGTTAGTAGAAATTTTATATATATATACGTATATATATATAAACTGTTAAATAATTTTACGTTGATTCTGCTTAACAGAATATTATACCGGTGTTGTCTAACATCTGTGATGCAGGGAAACAGGTTGGAGGAATCCAACTGGATTCCTCAACAGTTATTTTACTGTGATTTATATACTGCGATATATAAATGTGATATATAATCTGATGTTGATTATGTGTGGTCGGACGATATTTATCGTTGATATGTGGTATGTTAAATACCATCAGAAATACCAAAAGGTAGAACAAGAGATTTTCAAAGTATATTTTGAAACAATTTATTTATATAAAATCGATAGATTATATATATATATATATATATATATATATATATAAGGAAAAAGGATTTGAAATCAAATATAAAGGAGATATATTTGAAATCAAACATAAAGGAAATGTATTTGAAATCAAACATAAAGGAAATATATTTGAAACCAAATATAAAGGAAATATATTTGAAAGCAAATATATAGGAAATATATTTAAAAGCAAATATAAAAGGAATTATTTATTTAGGGAATAAATAAAGGATTAAAAGGAATTATTTATTTGGGGAATAAATAAAGGATTTAAAAGGAATTATTTATTTAGGGAATAAATAAAGGATTAAAAGGAATTATTTATTTAGGGAATAAATAAAGGATTAAAAAGAATTATTTATTTAGGAAATAAATAAAGAGTTAAAAGTATTTATTTAGGGAATAAATAAAAGTATAAAGGAATATTTATCTGATAGAATAAATAAAATAAAAGAATATTTATTTGATAAAATAAATAGAATCAAGGAATATTTATTTGATAAATAGATAGAATTAAACTAAAGGAGAAATTTATTTGTGAAATAAATAGGAATAAATCCAAGTAAATTTGTTAAGTTGATCCAAGTGAATGGGTTAAGTTAAACAAAGCAAACTGGTTAGATTAATCAAAATAAATTAGTTAAGTTAAACTAAGTAGATTAGTTAAGTAACCAAAATGAATTGGTTAAGTTAATCAAAGTAAATTGGTCGAGTTGATCGAAGCGATTAGTTCAGCTAATCAAAGATAAGTAAAATCAAGTGAGATAAATCGAAAGGAATTAGTCAGTCGAGTTAATCAATTGAGTCAGTCAAGCCAAGTAAATCGTGTTAGGCTAAACCATTAGAGTTAACCAGTTAGAAATTACCAGTTGAGTTAACCAGTTAGGTTAAACCATTTGAGTTAACCAGTTAGGTTAAAACATTAGGGTTAACCAGTTATAAATTACCAGTTAGAGTGACCAGTTAGAGTGGATCGGTTAGAGTTATCGAATATCACTTATTCAAAGTAGAGTTATCGAATATGGTGTATTCAAGAGAAGAGTAATCGAATATAGTTTATTCGAATAGAGCTCGAGGAGTTAGTCGAATATAGTTTATTCGAACAGCATTGGAAGGGTTAATCCAAAGGAGTTAGTCGAAGAGTCAATCCGAAGGAGTTATTCGAAGTTAGTTAATCCGAAGGAGTTACTCGAGTTAGTTAATCTAAAGGAGTTAGTCGAAGAGTTAATCGAATATAGTTATTCGAAAGAAAGGGTTAATCGAATATAGTTTATTCGAGTAAAGTTAAAAGAGTTAATCGAATATAATTTATTCGAATAGTGTTAGAGAAGTTAATTGAGTATAGCTTATTCGAATAGGGTTGGAGGAGATATCGAATAAGGTTTATTCGCCAGGTGTTTGGTGAATAGAGTAAATCAAATAGAGTTTATCGAATGTAAGTTATTAAAAAGAGAGAGTTAATCGAATAGAGATTACTCGAAAGAGAATTATACGTCAAATTCGATTATATCGAATTCGGGAAAGAACCCTTTACTTTCTGAGTTTAAATCAAGATTTAGTTATTGATTAAGAAATTAGGTGTCGGTAAATTTATTCGAGTTAATAAAGTTATAACTTAGGTTAGATATTTTAGAAGTAGGAATTATAACGTTACAGTTATAATCAAACGTTGTCATATAAGAAGTGGATTCGTAACCTGAATCCGAGAATTTGCGTAAACAGATGATTGGAAAAAGTGAGTGACGAGCTTCATCTATTTCACAGTAAAGGACGTTGTTCAATTAAGGTCTGAGAGGTAATTATACCCCAACTTGATTGACTTCAGAATTGACAAAGTAATAGTTGTGGTTCGATAGGAAAGGTTGATTTGAAATATAGAAGTAATAAGCGATTAATGGATTAAGCATAACGATGTTTTATACAACGTTCATTTGAAATCCGTAAATGAGTTTTGGAAACGTTTTCCAAATATAGTCAGATATGTTTTCTAAACATAGAAAATGAAATGTTTTCATGATAAGAATTTAAGAAATAGAGTTAAGCAAATTCAGAAACTGACTGGAGAGGGTAAGTTGAACGGTTTTCTAAGTGACAATATGATGTTGGTTTCGACCTTCCGGATTGATACTTAGAGAATTGTTCTCATACTAGTTACAGTTAGGGACTGATAGTTGCGAAATAATAGAGATGTGAAAATAAGCTATGGAAATGTTTTCCAATGATTAATAACATATATTTTCTAAATATATGAAATAAGGAAATATGAACATATGATGATTGATCGATCAAATTTCCATTTGGAAATAAGATCGTTGTTTGTACACCGACATGTTTTCATTTGATAGTTGAATCACAGACTATCAAAGTTTTTACCATTTTAACGTTGTTAATATGGAGAGACCGGTTGGATTATTATCCAAAGAACCACTCTGTATTGGCATAAGCGTTGCGAGCAATATATGCCAAAGATAAATTGAAGACGGAGTAAAGTGCAAGGGCTGTTGTATAAGTCTTAGATAACAGTGACTAAGATGGATATACTGAATAGTGCCTTCGGTTTGTCCAGTCCCAGGACAACGTATATGGAAGAAGGTCTGACAGAGTATATCTAATGGATCGCGTAAGTTGATCTGTTCAAACGTATTCACGTTTGGTGGCGGAGGAATTCGTTTCTCTTAGCTGTATACCCGTGTTATTTTTGGAGAAGTCAATTTGTGATTTGGCGGGTAGGACGATGTGACATTCAAAGTGAATGATGATCAGATGTTCTGAAGATAGACGTAGCCTCTAGCCTCACATCAGGAAGTAACAAAAGTTGGGCTAGGCAGCATGGCTAGTTGGGTCATCCCCAAGCAGGGTGTATTGTCACCGATCTAGTGAATATTCATATCTATACTTCTTTTTGATTCTGTATCTTCGGATGACGGTTTGATGGCCTATAACCGTGGTGGCAATATATTCGCGACACTCAAGCTAAATGAGTGAGCGGTCATGTGTGGCCGGGTTGCAAGACGTTCTTGTTGAACCCTGAGTGTATCACCTCTAGAGTACACTATTCAGAAGGTGCTCCCATACCTTGTCTGTTGGAATCCATTCTCCGATAAGAGCCCTGCGGTTTATGATTTTATACTATGTATGTAGAACGTGAGATGCAAGCGTTTCTGCTAGATTGATACCTATTTGTACTTAGACATTATTATAATATCACAATGATATTGCTTGCCAAAGTTGTTTAGATACTCATAAGGAAAAACCCGTTCCGTATTCACGGCGTGGTCTTATGAGATATCATATACCTGTTCAATTGTTTAAAACTGTTTTACTCATACCAGTCCCATGACTGACCCGGAGTTTACTTTGTTGTTTTCCCTAAACTCTTGGGTGCCTAAATTTGTACGGGCAGTCAAGTAGTCGAGATTTACAGATATACTTGGAGAGCTTGGAGCAGGAGACTTCAAGATTCTATAGCTATAGTTATTTCCGCTGTGTTGTAAGTGTTGTACTCTGATAAGTGTTATTGTATATATATAACTGTTTACCTCAAAGTTATGTTATATATTATATGTTATTCGTTCCGCTGTGAGATTCGTGTTACTCTGATGATTCTGATGTTCTTCTTCTTCTATTCTATTAGTTCTATCTTTTCTTTCTCACCTTCTAAATTCTTTCACTAACGTCTCGGAATTTCCGACTCTTGAGGAGTCGGAAATTTCCAGCGGTTACAGTTGGTATCAGAGCTTAAGTTAAGAATTACTTGGCTCTGTGGCGTGACTCGGTAGAGATAGGGTTAGTAATACCCTAGATTGAGTTTGAGTGTATATATATGAGTGCGTATTTGTTATTTAATATAAAGTGATTTTATATTGTGGAGACTCATTGGTTGAGTAGTTTGTGAATTCTGGTCGATCAGTTTGATCCACGGTATCGATAGGGGTGACTAAACACTCGAATACGATGGACCGACACGGTATGTTTTGAAAGGAGGGTAAAAGAATTAATTTTACCCGAATATATTTTGATATAATATATTAGCAGTGTTGGTTGTTATTATAATCAAGTAAGATTATAACATGTGAAATGGTTATATATAACTAATCAGAATTCATATAAGTAAAGTATATGAAATAAGATGAATTAAATATGAATTTAAATCAGATTTGGAATTAAAATAAGGAAATTTTAAGTTCCTGGGAGATTTTGAAATGTTTTCAAAATGGAAATATTTAGTAATAGTTTTGAAAATAATATAGTATTGAAATCACTTGGGTTGCTGGAAAATAATTCCGATGATGACTGCGCAGTATCATCGGTGTGATTTTCGAGTTCTAAGTGGTGGATTACTACCAAAGATTTTAATTTGAATTGTTTTGAGAAAACAAGTGTTTAGAAATTCAAATGTTTTGAATTGGAGTTATGATTTCAAATTGATTTGAAATGAGCCTAGGAATTTAAGTTCTGAAATTAAAATTAACTAATGAAGTTAAATGGATTGAATGGTAAGTGTAAATGAATTAAAATTTAACGTGAACCAAGTTAAATAAAACAGGATTAGATTAGAAATAATCTAAAATGGAACCAAATTGATAAGTCAAGAATTTGGAATTGAGTTGATCAGTTAAGGGTTTGAAATTTGCTATTGGAGTTTGAACGGAATTCGGCTTGGGTATAAGCGAATGATTTGGTTTGATGATATAAACTAAGTGGAATGACCATGATATATGCAGAAGTGATAACGGATCAAAAGGATATAATGATACGATCGACAAAAAGGTACAAGTTTATATTATATATGAGTTTGGATTTTATGAGCCGAATTGGCAAGTCGCTTGGCTGTTTGATTTTCTTTTGGGTTGGAGAAGGCCTAGAGAGGCGAGGGGTGGATTGTCATATTGACCAATACAAAGGAGGTTATGGCGAAATTTTTCGAAAATTCCAAGCGTTAGAACATTCTCATGATTTATGGAAATTCAGTTAGCCAGAATGAATTAATAATTTAATTGAAAATTTAATGGTTCAGTTGAAACTGGAGTTGAGAAGTAAACTAAAAGATATTTGAATCTAGTTAGTAAAGTTGGTAGCATTTTCCTAGCTTAGCAATTTCGAGGACGAAATTATTTTAAGTGGGGAAGTCTGTAATGGCGCGTTTTGTAAGGTATAATAATTAAGTTATTTAATTATTTAAATAACGAATATATTAAATAAACGATAGTTGAACATATAAATTATAATAATAATAATTATAATCGAGCCCGTAACGACGCGGCAGTTCGCTATTTGGCGATTCGAACTTCAACTGAATATACAGGATTCGTTTTAAGCCGGATTTCTGTGAAACAAGAAACGTGGGGAGCTGGTGGAGTATATCTTTCTAGTGGAAGAGAAATATCGGGATTTCGTCGTGTAGATTTTGAGTTACGTCCAAATCAAATTTCAGAATAGTCGCTATGGAATTCGTATATAATTCGTAACGCTTTATATACGTTATAAAAGGGATTTTCAATGTAAATTGAATATCGATTCAACCTGGACTTAGAATATGAAATATATAATTATCCTGGAGCCGTATGATATTCCACTGTGAATATATACGATAATATAAATTTATTTATATTTAATTTAATTTATTTAAATATATTTATATATTTAAATGGGTCATTCAAAGCGTTAAAAATAACCACTTTTTCATACGAAGTCGGAATACGACGAAACCAGTTTTGTTGGATCCGCAATGTCAAATAGTTGTTAGATTCCAAGTTTCGTGATTTTTAGAGTTAGTGTGTGACCGTAGGGATTTTTAGAGTGTAAAACAGTCAGTATTTTGACGGTTAAAAATACGCTGTATGAGCATACGGAGTCGGAATTCGACAAAACCAGTTTCGTTGGGACCGTAATGTCGAACTCTAGCTACATGTCCAGTTTCGTGATTTTTGGACATCGTGTGTGGTCACACGGATTTTTAGAATGCTTAAACGAATATAAAACAATAAAATAAATATCTCAATTCTATTCTAAGGACCAAAAATAGCCACCCACACCTTGTACAGCCACTAATCTCAACAACCCTCCTCTATAAAACATGAGAACAATTTTCCCAAGACGCCAGCAAAAATAAACAGTCCAACAACAAAATTCCCACAAAAGAAAAATCAAAACATAAATCAAATAAATTAGTGCAAATCTCAACACATATATTTTCGGATTTGCTGTGAGGAGATAATCGAGCTGATGTGCATTTCGCTAACTTCGATTTGGGGTACTCATTTGTGCGGAAGTGTACAGTAAACTAGGGCTTGAATCCGTGGTGGTTAGGCTCGTTTCTGGGCGATGGGGAGGTCGTACTCGGCTTTCCGATGGTTGTAGGCGCCTGAGGTGCGACTTTGGGTAGAATCGAGGTAGAAAGGTGTCGTTTGTTTCCTGTTCAGATCCGCGAGAAGCTGAGGATCCTCGATGAACATGTGTGAACCGAGTGTGGTGTTTCTGAGATGGGGTGGTGTGGTTTTGATGGAGGAGCTATTTGTGATGATCTCTGGTCGAGCGGTGTTGAGAGGAGAGGGATTTGGGAGTAGGAACGAGCGGTAATGGATGGAGTACTGGAGACCGATGTTTTTGGAGAAGAGAGGGAATAGGGCCTGACGGGTTTAAGGTATTGGTTGGGCCAAGGTAATAGTGTTGAGGCCCAAAGGAGAATATTAATTAAGTTTTAAGTTTAATTAAAATGTGTTAACTTCTTTACGCGATATCCAACTCATACGGAGTCGAAATCGAGAACCGTCGGTTGCGTTAAGATCGTATGGACGGTGGCTACGGATTGAAACTGACCGCGAGTCAATCGGAGTCCGTCACAATTTATAGCAAAATAAATTGTCTGAATCAAGCGATGGTTATCGTCATTGACGATGATCGTCCAAATGTGAGTAAATCTCACAAACTCTAAACAGTTTTATTTTCACGTTGTATTCTTAGAACTGTTAAAATATTATCTGTTTGACTGTTTGACTGTGTGTTGACTGTTCGCTTGAACTGCTAGTCAGTTAGTAGAAATTTTATATATATACGTATATATATATATATAAACTGTTAAATAATTTTACGTTGATTCTGCTTAACAGAATATTATACCGGTGTTGTCTAACATCTGTGATGCAGGGAAACAGGTTGGAGGAATCCAACTGGATTCCTCAACAGTTATTTTACTGTGATTTATATACTGTGATATATAAATGTGATATATAATCTGATGTTGATTATGTGTGGCCGGACGATATTTATCGTTGATATGTGGTATGTTAAATACCATCAGAAATACCAAAAGGTAGAACAAGAGATTTTCAAAGTATATTTTGAAACAATTTATTTATATAAAATCGATAGATTTTATATATATATATATATAAGGAAAAAGGATTTGAAATCAAATATAAAGGAGATATATTTGAAATCAAACATAAAGGAAATGTATTTTAAATCAAACATAAAGGAAATATATTTGAAACCAAATATAAAGGAAATATATTTGAAAGCAAATATATAGGAAATATATTTAAAAGCAAATATAAAAGGAATTATTTATTTAGGGAATAAATAAAGGATTAAAAGGAATTATTTATTTGGGGAATAAATAAAGGATTTAAAAGGAATTATTTATTTAGGGAATAAATAAAGGATTAAAAGGAATTATTTATTTAGGGAATAAATGAAGGATTAAAAAGAATTATTTATTTAGGAAATAAATAAAGAGTTAAAAGTATTTATTTAGGGAATAAATAAAAGTATAAAGGAATATTTATCTGATAGAATAAATAAAATAAAAGAATATTTATTTGATAAAATAAATAGAATCAAGGAATATTTATTTGATAAATAGATAGAATTAAACTAAAGGAGAAATTTATTTGTGAAATAAATAGGAATAAATCCAAGTAAATTGGTTATGTTGATCCAAGTGAATGGGTTAAGTTAAACAAAGCAAACTGGTTAGATTAATCAAAATAAATTAGTTAAGTTAAACTAAGTAGATTAGTTAAGTAACCAAAATGAATTGGTTAAGTTAATCAAAGTAAATTGGTCGAGTTGATCGAAGCGATTAGTTCAGCTAATCAAAGATAAGTAAAATCAAGTGAGATAAATCGAAAGGAATTAGTCAGTCGAGTTAATCAATTGAGTTGGTCAAGCCAAGTAAATCATGTTAGGCTAAACCATTAGAGTTAATCAGTTAGAAATTACCAGTTGAGTTAACCAGTTAGGTTAAACCATTTGAGTTAACCAGTTAGGTTAAAACATTAGGGTTAACCAGTTATAAATTACCAGTTAGAGTGACCAGTTAGAGTGGATTGGTTAGAGTTATTGAATATCACTTATTCAAAGTAGAGTTATCGAATATGGTGTATTCGAGAGAAGAGTAATCGAATATAGTTTATTCGAATAGAGCTCGAGGAGTTAGTCGAATATAGTTTATTCGAACAGCATTGGAAGGGTTAATCCAAAGGGGTTAGACGAAGAGTCAATCCGAAGGAGTTATTCGAAGTTAGTTAATCCGAAGGAGTTACTCGAGTTAGTTAATCTAAAGGAGTTAGTCGAAGAGTTAATCGAATATAGTTATTCGAAAGAAAGGGTTAATCGAATATAGTTTATTCGAGTAAAGTTAAAAGAGTTAATCGAATATAATTTATTCGAATAGAGTTAGAGAAGTTAATCGAGTATAGCTTATTCGAATAGGGTTGGAGGAGATATCGAATATGGTTTATTCGCCAGGAGTTAGGTGAATAGAGTAAATCAAATAGAGTTTATCGAATGTAAGTTATTAAAAAGAGAGAGTTAATCGAATAGAGATTACTCGAAAGAGAATTATACGTCAAATTCGATTATATCGAATTCGGGAAAGAACCCTTTACTTTCCGAGTTTAAATCAAGATTTAGTTATTGATTAAGAAATTAGGTGTCGGTAAATTTATTCGAGTTAATAAAGTTATAACTTAGGTTAGATATTTTAGAAGTAGGAATTATAACGTTACAGTTATAATCAAACGTTGTCATATAAGAAGTGGATTCGTAACCTGAATCCGAGAATTTGCGTAAACAGATGATTGGAAAAAGTGAGTGACGAGCTTCATCTATTTCACAGTAAAGGACGTTGTTCAATTAAGGTCTGAGAGGTAATTATACCCCAACTTGATTGACTTCAGAATTGACAAAGTAATAGTTGTGGTTCGATAGGAAAGGTTGATTTGAAATATAGAAGTAATAAGCGATTAATGGATTAAGCATAACGATGTTTTATACAACGTTCATTTGAAATCCGTAAATGAGTTTTGGAAACGTTTTCCAAATATAGTCAGATATGTTTTCTAAACATAGAAAATGAAATGTTTTCATGATAAGAATTTAAGAAATAGAGTTAAGCAAATTCAGAAACTGACTGGAGAGGGTAAGTTGAACGGTTTTCTAAGTGACAATATGATGTTGGTTTCGACCTTCCGGATTGATACTTAGAAAATTGTTCTCATACTAGTTACAGTTAGGGACTGATAGTTGCGAAATAATAGAGATGTGAAAATAAGCTATGGAAATGTTTTCCAATGATTAATAACTTATATTTTCTAAATATATGAAATAAGGAAATATGAACATATGATGATTGATCGATCAAATTTCCATTTGGAAATAAGATCGTTGTTTGTACACCGACATGTTTTCATTTGATAGTTGAATCACAGACTATCAAAGTTTTTACCATTTTAACGTTGTTAATATGGAGAGACCGGTTGGATTATTATCCAAAGAACCACTCTGTATTGGCATAAGCGTTGCGAGCAATATATGCCAAAGATAAATTGAAGACGGAGTAAAGTGCAAGGGCTGTTGTATAAGTCTTAGATAACAGTGACTAAGGTGGATATACTGAATAGTGCCTTCGGTTTGTCCAGTCCCAGGACAACGTATATGGAAGAAGGTCTGACAGAGTATATCTAATGGATCGTGTAAGTTGATCTGTTCAAACGTATTCACGTTTGGTGGCGGAGGAGTTCGTTTCTCTTAGCTGTATACCCGTGTTATTTTTGGAGAAGTCAATTTGTGATTTGGCGGGTAGGACGATGTGACATTCAAAGTGAATGATGATCAGATGTTCTGAAGATAGACGTAGCCTCTAGCCTCACATCAGGAAGTAACAAAAGTTGGGCTAGGCAGCATGGCTTGTTGGGTCATCCCCAAGCAGGGTGTATTGTCACCGATCTAGTGAATATTCATATCTATACTTCTTTTTGATTCTGTATCTTCGGATGACGGTTTGATGGCCTATAACCGTGGTGGCAATATATTCGCGACACTCAAGCTAAATGAGTGAGCGGTCATGTGTGGCCGGGTTGCAAGACGTTCTTGTTGAACCCTGAGTGTATCACCTCTAGAGTACACTATTCAGAAGGTGCTCCCATACCTTGTCTGTTGGAATCCATTCTCCGATAAGAGCCCTGCGGTTTATGATTTTATACTATGTATGTAGAACGTGAGATGCAAGCGTTTCTGCTAGATTGATACCTATTTGTACTTAGACATTATTATAATATCACAATGATATTGCTTGCCAAAGTTGTTTAGATACTCATAAGGAAAAACCCGTTCCGTATTCACGGCGTGGTCTTATGAGATATCATATACCTGTTCAATTGTTTAAAACTGTTTTACTCATACCAGTCCCATGACTGACTGATCGACGCTAATCTAAGAACTAGAAAAGCGCGACATTTGTAATAAATTCTGCAAGCATACAGGTGTGTAGCATACAGGTCGAACACAGGGAGGAAAGTTAAACTTTTATTATTTATATGTTTCGTGGGCGTGTTAGACAGAACTTTTGGGGTTGTTTTCAATGTTGTTGAAATAATGTTATTGAAACTGCTACAAATCTGAATCTAATCAGACGTATATCAAATTCAACAACAGGAAAGAAAATAACAAATACTAGCAAAAACAACAAAAGTAAATAATAACTGGAACAATAACAGAGAACTAAAAATAGAGTTGCTGTTGAAACTAATCAAACAGTCAACACTAGTATGCAGTAACAAAGACAGTAACAATATGTGTTCTACCGAATCTAATCGTGTAGATACACAAATTGTTTTAAAAGAAAAGTAAATAACTAGAACAAGAAAATTTTATTAAACTAATGGCAGTACAGAATTATGAGATGATTTTTACAATGGTTACAATCACATATTTATAGATGAGAAGGGGAAAACCCTAACTAGGTCTATGAATAAATGGCCCTCCTCATTCATGAATATTTCTTGCCTTCCTTGACTAACTTGATTGGAGAAAATCTAGGCATATCATGGTAAATATTTTCCATATCTTTCAATTGTCCCATGTGGCTTGATTGATAGAAGATTGCATCTAATTTAATTCTTCCAAACAAGGGCGCTTATCAGACTCCAAAGGCAATATAAGATAAAATCTTCAAAATTGATTTTTCTCTTGGCAACAATTCAATCAGCAAATCTTCTAATTGAAATTGAATGATTCGAATTTAATTCCATGACAAGAATATGGCTATTGCTGAAATGTTAATTGGTGCACATCATAAATACATACACATGAATATGTGTATGTATATATATAACATAACACTAATCCAGATATTTCTCAAAGCAAAGGGGCCAGTGTGAACGCGCTCCGTTTCTTTGGCAAAAAGTGAGCTTGACGGGGTTCGAACTCAGGTCTCTCAGCACCAATTCCTATGCCTTTACCAGTGAGCTACTACTTCTTTTGCAATTGAAATGAATTTGATGTGAGGAAGTAGCTCTTTCTTGTAATTGGCCTTTGATTTGAATTGAAGGAGGCATTTCTTGACATCCTGTAAAAACATACAAAAGTAACGAAAGTATCATTTATTTATTTACAAAAGATAAAGCATAAGAGTAATAAAATAAACACTTTTCAGTGTCAATCAAATACCCCCACACTTATCTTTTACTCGTCCTCGAGTAAAAAAATGAAAACTAACTAGATAGGTCACACTTTCGTAGGAAACACGATTGTATTGAGCGTATGCAACAAGCCGTTAAACCTCTAGGTGTCCCTAGTAGGACGAGTGGTGTCTCGTGAGGGTTTTCAGCGGATACTACCCACAAAATCCAAATGCAGTATGTTATAATTCTAATGAAACTACATGAATGCAATGGACATATGCAAAAAATAAAAGTGAAAAATGACAACACGACTTATTTCAGGAAAGTGGTACAACAAGTTAAGTTAATAATTTCTAACCAGTTGATTTTATTTTAGATACCTCGACTTGTCACAAATTTTCAATATAAATCAAGTTTTCAAATGTTAAATTCCATTTTGGCCAGTCAGTTCGGTCGATAACATAGTGCAGCCATGAAATAAATTCTTAGTTTGCTTCGCACAGTTTGCAAAGTGGTATTCTAATTTTCTCATGTATGGCTAGTCAAATCAATAAGGTCAAGAAGTGTTTGGGTATCATCGCTTATTCTTTATAAAATTTTAAGATTTATGATTAAGTACATACACCTAAAAAGACCAAGGTTTACCACCCATGCACTGCCTCGCGGACTAACGGAGAGTGGGTAAAGAGCTTGGCGGATTGTGCAGGCCGACTTTGACTTTGTCAACAACGTGTCGGTAATCCTTAGGTGTCCAATCCCATAAAATGAGACCAAGATATTCCAACTTTGACTTTGTCAACAACGTGTCGGATAGAGCTTGGCGGGTTTGCACACCAACGCTCGATATACAAGCAATGTTGGATACCCTTGGAATACTATTATTATTATTATCGAAAATATAAGCACAAAAGAGAGTTATGCGAATTCAACTTAACACAACTTAGTTTTAAAGATTTGAAAAGCCAATATAAGTATTTTAAGTCCTCCACTTATTTAAACAAAGTCTACAATATAGAATAGATTTCATGGCCATCACCTAAGAATCTCCCTATGTACCGGTTACACTATTATCCCTCAAAATTCAACTTTTCATTATATTTCCTATTCGATCTAAGTTGAGAGAGAAAAATACTATCAACTGGCTAAAAATTGTAAACTTATTTTGTTGTATCAATTGAAAATGAGTCATATTTTCCAAAAAAAAAAAAATTATGGTATGTTACTACAATCTAAAATGTATGATGGTCCTACTTAAATGGCTGAAAATGAAAAGAAACAAAAAAATTAAAAAGAAATAAAAACAAAGAAAAATGAAAATGGATGAAATGCAGACTCCCCCCCACACTTGATTCAGACAGTGTCCCAACTGTCTAAGGCAGAAAAACAAAAATAAAATGAAAAAAACTGAAAAAGAAAAGTAAAAGAAAAAGAACGTGTACCACCTGATTTCATGGTGGATGATCATGCAGATCGATAGAGTCATCTTCGTCATATTGCTCGAATTCCAAAAATGGTTTCAGTCGTTGACCGTTTACTTTGAAGACTCTTCCATCCCTAGGATTTTCAATTTCAACCGCTCCATGAGGGTATACTGTTTTCACGACATAAGGTCCAGTCCATCGAGATCTGAGTTTTCCTGGAAACAAGTGAAGTCTAGAGTCGTATAAAAGAACTTTTTGATCTACGTTGAATTCCTTACGAAGTATGTTTTTGTCGTGTTGGGCTTTGGTTCTTTCTTTGTAGATTTTCGCATTTTCATACGCCTCATTTCTTAATTCCTCCAATTCAGAAATTTGTAACTTCCTATGTGAGCCGGCCTTTTCTAAGTCAAAGTTCAAAAATTTTATGGCCCAAAGAGCGCGATGCTCTAATTCAAGAGGTAAGTGACAGGCCTTTCCAAAGACTAATCGATATGGTGACATCCCTAGATTGGTTTTATAAGCAGTGCGAAAAGCCCAAAGTGCATCAATCAGTTTTACAGACCAATCTTTTCTATTGGAATTCACGGTTTTCTCAAGAATTTGTTTGATTTGTCTATTGGAAACTTCTACTTGTCCACTAGTTTGTGGATGGTAAGGTGTTGACCGCTTGTGTGTGATTGAGTATTTCTTGAGTAAGGACTCAAAAGCACGATTACAGAAATGAGTGCCATTATCGCTAATGATAGCTCGAGGTGTGCCAAAGCATGAAAAGATGTTTTCTTTGAGGAATTTGACAACAACCTTGTTGTCATTGGTTTTGGTCGGAATGGCTTCAACCCATTTTGAGACATAATCTAATGCCAGCAAGATGTAAAGATTCCCAAATGAATTGGGGAATGGTCCCATGAAGTCGATGCCCCAAACATCGAATAACTCAATCACTAAAATGGGGTTGAGAGGCATCATGTTTCGCTTAGAGATTCGACCCGTTCTTTGACATCGCTCACATTTAGAGCAAAATTCGAAAGCGTCACGGAAGAGTGTGGGCCAATAAAAACCACTTTCCAAAACCTTTGCAGCAGTTTTTCTTGCACCAAAATGACCGCCACAAGCATGGTCATGTGAGAAGGAGAGAATACTTTGGTGTTCATGATCGGGCACACACCTTCGAATGATTTGGTCTGGACAGTATTTAAAAAGATATGGGTCATCCCAATAGAAGTTTCGAACTTTTGAGAGAAATTTTTGTTTATCTTGTTTCGACCATTCAGCGGGCATTTGTTGTGTGACAAGATAATTCACAATGTCAGCGTACCAAGGGGTGTTAGAGATCGAAAGGAGTTGTTCGTCAGGAAAATAGTCATCGATTTGAGTGTCGTTATCATTTTCGTGCACAATTCGAGAGAGATGATCAGCTACGACATTTTCAGAACCCTTTTTATCTCGTATTTCTATATCGAATTCTTGAAGAAGAAGGATCCAACGAATCAAGCGGGCCTTGGCATCCTTTTTAGAAAGCAAATATCGTAGAGCAGCATGGTCAGTGTAAACTATGACTTTGGATCCTATGAGATATGGTCTGAATTTCTCAAGAGCGAAAACAACTGCTAAAAATTCCTTTTCAGTAGTTGAGTAATTCAATTGGGCCTCGTTTAAGGTTTTGCTAGCGTAGTAAATGACTCGAGGGAGTTTATCAATTCGCTGACCCAAGATGGCTCCAATAGCAAAATCAGAAGCGTCGCACATAAGTTCAAAGGGTTGAGTCCAATCAGGAGGTTGAATGATGGGAGTTGTGGTCAAGAGTGATTTAAGAGTTTCAAAAGATGTTTGGCAATCAGTGGAAAATTCAAACTTTACGTCTTTAGCAAGTAAATTCGAGAGAGGTTTTGAAATCTTTGAGAAATCCTTAATGAATCTTCTATAGAATCCTGCATGGCCAAGAAATGAGCGAACATCTTTGACAGACTTAGGAGGAGGTAAATTAGCAATCAAATCGATTTTGGATTTATCGACTTCTAGGCCATCTTTGGAGACGACATGACCTAGAACTATCCCCCTTTTCACCATAAAGTGACATTTTTCCCAATTAAGCACGAGTGATTTCTCCTTACAACGCTTAAGGACGAGTTCTAGATGAGTGAGACATTGGGAAAAAGATGATCCATATATTGAAAAATCGTCCATGAATATTTCCAAGAATTCTTCCACCATATCAGAGAAAATACTCATCATACACCTTTGGAAAGTCGCGGGGGCATTACAAAGACCGAAAGGCATGCGACGATAAGCAAAGGTTCCAAAGGGACAAGTAAAGGTGGTCTTATGTTGATCTTCCAAAGCAACAGGAATTTGGTTATAGCCAGAGTATCCATCGAGAAAACAGTAGTACTCATGTCCTGCTAAACGTTCGAGCATTTGGTCAATAAAAGGTAAGGGAAAATGGTCTTTTCGTGTGGCTGAGTTAAGCTTTCGATAGTCGATGCACACACGCCATTTGGTTTTGATTTTTGTTGGGACGAGTTCATTACTGTCGTTTTTGATCACTGTGACTCCCGACTTCTTTGGTACAACTTGTACCGGACTCACCCAAGTACTATCAGAGATGGGATAGATGATGTTATTGTCTAGACATTTGATTATCTCCTCCTTGACCACTTCTCTCATGTTTGGGTTTAATCGCCTTTGAGCCTCACGGGTGGGTTTAGCCTCATCAACTAAATGTATGCGATGTTCCACAATTGATGGGCTAATTCCTTTTATATCGCTAATTTCCCACCCCAAGGCGTCCTTATTTTCCCGCAAGGTATCCAAAAGTTTTTCTTCTTGGTCCTCGGTAAGATCGGAGGCCAAGATTACGGGGAAAGTTTCTGAGGAGTCTAGGTAGGCATACTTAAGGTCTGGTGGCAAGGGTTTGAGGTCAAACTCAGGAAGTTCTTGTGTAACAACATTGGTCAACATTCCTTGGTTAGATTCAGGTGACGAAGTGTCGGAGTCAAGAATTTTGTTTAGTTCAGAAATGTATTCGAGTTCATCGAAATCGGAGTCGAAATGGTCAAGACACATTTTCAAGGCTTTAGAAGTGTCACTTAAGGTTTCATCAACTGTGGTTTGAATCATGTCAATTTCATCGATCTCAAAATCCCTAGGTTGCTTGTTGAGATTAAAGATGTTTAGCTCGATGGTTAGGTGCCCGAAGGAGAGTCGAAGCTGACCATTTCTACAATTAATGACAGCATTAGAGGTTGCTAAGAAAGGGCGTCCTAAGATCAGTGGTATTTGAACGTTGGGATTTGAGACAGGCTCTGTTTCTAGAACTATAAAATCGACAGGGAAGTAAAACTGTTCGATCTGTATCAAGACGTCTTCGATAATTCCCAATGGCTTTTTGACAGATCGATCGGCTAGTTGAAGAGTGATGTTTGTTGGTTTAATCTCCCCTAGTCCAAGTTGACGATAGACAGTATAAGGAAGAAGGTTGACACTGGCACCAAGGTCGAGTAGGGCACGAGAGATGTGAGTGTTTCCTATTTTACAATCAATCGTAGGGCAGCCAGGGTCTTTATACTTGACTGGGGCAAGATTCGAAAGAACAGAGCTTGTATTCGCAGTTAGAAAAGCGGTTTTTGGAACATTGGTCGCACGTTTTTGTGTACACAATTCCTTAAGACATTTAGCATATTGAGGAATTTGTTCAATGGTGTCTAAAAGAGGAATGTTCACACGGACTTGTTTGAAAATTTCCAGAATTTTATCGAAATTTGCTGCTTTCTTCTTGTTATTGAGTCTATGGGGAAAAGGAGCAACTGGTTTTTCGACTCTACGATCAGTTTCATCATTCGAAGAAGAAGGTGGTAGGGGTGTAGAAGATGAAATGTTGGGATTGCCAACATTGGTTGTCAAAGGTGGGTCGGGTTTGCCGACACAAGGAGAAGAACTGTTGGGATTGCCAACATTTAAGGGAATTTGAGGTTCAGAAGAATTGGCATTCGAAGCCAATGGATGATCATCAAGATTAGGGATTGGGGTCGAGTTAGAAGGTTCGCCAGGGTTGCCCACGTTATTATCAATCCTCTTTCCAGATCGAAGGGTTGTAATAGCGTTGACTGGATTATGGTTTTCGTCCTCACAAGAATTTACAGTACGAGAGTTATATTTTGGATTCACCTCAGGTTGACTAGGCAACTTTCCTTTCTCATTATTTTTCGCCATTTCCTTTATCATATGCATTAGTTGGTCGATTTTAGCGTCTTGATTATTTATTTGTTTTTCTAATCGAACAATATCTTGTGATGGTTGAGAAGATTGAGAGGATTGGTTTGATGATTGAAAATTGGGGTGCCTATACGGTTGTTTGGATTGAGGTGCAGCTTGAGAGGTTTGAGAATTGGGGGGTGGAGCTTGGTAATTCGGATTGGGAATAAAGGGTTGCATGTGAGATGGGTTTGCCGAATTATTGGGGTTTGACCAAGAAAAGTTTGGGTGGTTCCTCCAACCAGGATTGTACGTGGCTGAGTAAGGGTTATTTTGAGCTATAGCATTGGCTTGGTCCTGAGAGTAGTAGTGGGGTAACCCTTCTCCGGCTTGAGGAGTTTGATTTTCTACGGGAATTTGATTTGGGTCCACGACATGCACTCCTCTAGTAGAAGTACGATTGGGAACGCGAATTGATTCCCATTGCATGTCCTTTTCAGAATAATCTTCTAAGAACCGCCAAGCTTCATCGGCTGTTTTAGACATAAAATCTCCTCCACACATGGATTCTAGTTGAGTTTTAGATTGATAGTTAAGCCCTTCATATACAATTTGACACAAGTTGTCTTTTAGAATTCCATGATGAGGACAACTATACAGTAGTTGGTTGAATCTCTCAAAATATTTTGAAAAAGTTTCCCCTTCATTTTGACAAAATTGATTTATCTCAGTTCGGATTTTGAGAGTTTTATGGAAAGGGAAAAACTTTTTCAAGAATGCAGTGACAAATTCATCCCAACTTCTTATGGAATGTCGTGGAAGAGAATTTAGCCATCTTTTAGCGCTTTCAAGTAGTGCAAATGGAATTAGCCTTAGCTTGATCGATTTGTTAGATAATTGTTGCATTTTTGTTGTGGACGCATACAATTCAAATTCACTTAGAAATTCATAAGCATTTTCAGACCCAGTAAATTTTGGTACCCCTTGGATAAAAGAATGTTTTAGCTCAAAATTGTTTCCTTCAGCTGGTGGGAAAACAATGACAGATGGTTGAACGGTCCTAGTAGGATAACATCGATCACGAAGAGACAAAGGTCTATCCACTTGGATATTGAGGTTTTGAAAATTTTGATTTAGTTGGTTTTGATCCCCAAGGTTTGGAAAGTTTTGATTCACTCGATTTTGATCCAATTCGGTTGGAAAATTTTGGTTGATTCGAGAACCCCTAGGAGAATTTTGTTGGCTAACACTTTTTTCACTCATTGTTGTTGAATGCAAGCACAAAAATTAGCTACACTGAAGTTTTCTGTCCTTATTGGCTCTTAACCCAAAATTATAAAGTGACACGTTTGATTACTTAGATCAAAAGATTTCTCAGCCAATTAACGGACAGGAGTTATCGGTGCACCAGGAATCACCCTAGCAATGCAGCCGAAGGTTTAAGTACCTTCAGAGTAACAACCGATATAATATTTACGAATCACCGTAATATTTATAAACGGTTATTTCTCTGCCGTAGTCTAGACACCAAGAAATAATTCGTTCCAAATGAATCAACTATCACAATATAATTAAGCCCTAGATGAGCCCGTGACTCCCTTAAGTCTAACGTCTAACCGTTATTTTTAGTCAGATTCTACGATGAAATGCAATTTGTGGGCTAAGGAAAGGGTGATGAAATCCCTCACCTTATGTGAATTGGGGTATTGCCCTTAACAGAATGAATAAAAATTGCAGAAATAACAACAATCACACAAATCAATTGCAGAAATTAAAAATTGTACATTCAAAGCCGCTGCCCCTGCAGAAAATTTTTACAACAATTGTCTATATATTTTTTCTTTAGCAGCAGAGCACCTGTAGAGTTTAGAAAATTTTACAATGGGGTATGGCAGTCCGTCTAGAGTATCTCTGAGTCAACTGTTTGCAATTATCTTGACGGTTGAATTCCTTGTTTACTTGAATTCTTTCTCAGGTCGATCCTTTCTCTCTTTCTCTCTTTTTTTTTTTTTTTAAGCGAATAAGATAGAAAGAAAAAAAAAAAAAACTAAATTGGACTTAAAAGGAAAACTAGACTAAAAAGAAAAGTAATAAGGTAAAAGAGAAACTCGACTGAATAACACTTTTTTTTTAAAAAAAACTAAGCTTGAAGAGAAAACAAAAATAAAACAAATAAATAAATATACTAGGCTAGACAACTCAAACAAAATAAAAAAAATAACTAAGTTAACCATTAAAACAAAAACAAACGAAATGACAACTCAGTATTGAACCATGAAAGTAACCACGCACTCAACCGATCCTAAGCACGCCTGTACACAAACCCTAAAAGCAACCGACTACCCTATATAATATCGAACCACAACACCCCAATTACCAAACTCACACGCTTACTTTTTCTCTCAGAAAATCAAGCGCTGCTCGATTTGGAAACGAAACAAGAGATTTTTTTTTTTTTTTTTTTTTTTTTGGAGATGAATTTATGTGTTTGAACAGTTGATCTTGCTGTTCGATTTTGTACGAATCGGATTGGGGTTGGGTTTGTGATTGTGTTCGCGGTGGTGGTTCTGTGCTGGATGATTTGTTTGAGAATGAACACGGTGAAGGGCGGTGTTTGAGTTGCGGTACCAATTTGGGTTCCAGTCAAATTTCGATGTTCGATGAGGGTGCGATTGGGGGATTTGGATTTTGTGGTTTGGATCTTGAGAATAGGTGTTTGCGTGAACTGTTGCAGTGTAGTTGGTTTGGCTTTGAATTATGGTAGAGGGCTGCTTATTGAGGCGATCTGTACTCAATTCAATAGGATAAGAGGAGGTAGTAACGCCGGTTATGGATGAAGAAGTTTGAATCGCGTTTGGGGTATGCGATGGAGTTGTTGATGAAGATCGGTTCGGTGTATTTGTGAAGACAGTTTCGGGTTTTGGCTTTGGCACTGGGGATTTGTTGAGGGTTAAACGCAAAGGGGGTCGGAACTGGATGTTGAACTTGCGTGAAGTAATGGTGGATTGCTTTGGGCGTGAAGTCTGGGGGCTTTGTGAACGTGACTGGTAGGGGAAGTTGTGGGATGGTGATGCTCAGAAGATGTTAGTAGATGTGGTTGATCAGGGAAACAGATGGCGACGACAGATTGTGGCGACTGGTGTTTATGCCATGATAGACTAGGGGAAAAAAAATGCAAAAGAAAATTTGTAGTTTTTTTTTTTTTTTTTTTTTTTTTTTTGGAAGAAGAAAGGATTGGTTTTGTAGAAGAAAATGAAATGAAAATTGGGAAAAAATCAGGAAAATAATTAGCAAGTTTTTTTTTTCTCTTGTATAGCTGATTACGGTATCATTGAGAAATACCAAATAAGCCACTCAAGATTTTTTTTTTTTAAATATACAAGAAAACAAAAGAAAATACAATAAAATAAAACTAACACGAATCAGAAATTAAACAAATAACAAGATTTAACTGTTACCTCCCCGGCAACGGCGCCAAAAACTTGATCGACGCTAATCTAAGAACTAGAAAAGCGCGACATTTGTAATAAATTCTGCAAGCATACAGGTGTGTAGCATACAGGTCGAACACAGGGAGGAAAGTTAAACTTTTATTATTTATATGTTTCGTGGGCGTGTTAGACAGAACTTTTGGGGTTGTTTTCAATGTTGTTGAAATAATGTTATTGAAACTGCTACAAATCTGAATCTAATCAGACGTATATCAAATTCAACAACAGGAAAGAAAATAACAAATACTAGCAAAAACAACAAAAGTAAATAATAACTGGAACAATAACAGAGAACTAAAAATAGAGTTGCTGTTGAAACTAATCAAACAGTCAACACTAGTATGCAGTAACAAAGACAGTAACAATATGTGTTCTACCGAATCTAATCGTGTAGATACACAAATTGTTTTAAAAGAAAAGTAAATAACTAGAACAAGAAAATTTTATTAAACTAATGGCAGTACAGAATTATGAGATGATTTTTACAATGGTTACAATCACATATTTATAGATGAGAAGGGGAAAACCCTAACTAGGTCTATGAATAAATGGCCCTCCTCATTCATGAATATTTCTTGCCTTCCTTGACTAACTTGATTGGAGAAAATCTAGGCATATCATGGTAAATATTTTCCATATCTTTCAATTGTCCCATGTGGCTTGATTGATAGAAGATTGCATCTAATTTAATTCTTCCAAACAAGGGCGCTTATCAGACTCCAAAGGCAATATAAGATAAAATCTTCAAAATTGATTTTTCTCTTGGCAACAATTCAATCAGCAAATCTTCTAATTGAAATTGAATGATTCGAATTTAATTCCATGACAAGAATATGGCTATTGCTGAAATGTTAATTGGTGCACATCATAAATACATACACATGAATATGTGTATGTATATATATAACATAACACTAATCCAGATATTTCTCAAAGCAAAGGGGCCAGTGTGAACGCGCTCCGTTTCTTTGGCAAAAAGTGAGCTTGACGGGGTTCGAACTCAGGTCTCTCAGCACCAATTCCTATGCCTTTACCAGTGAGCTACTACTTCTTTTGCAATTGAAATGAATTTGATGTGAGGAAGTAGCTCTTTCTTGTAATTGGCCTTTGATTTGAATTGAAGGAGGCATTTCTTGACATCCTGTAAAAACATACAAAAGTAACGAAAGTATCATTTATTTATTTACAAAAGATAAAGCATAAGAGTAATAAAATAAACACTTTTCAGTGTCAATCACTGACCCGGAGTTTACTTTGTTGTTTTCCCTAAACTCTTGGGTGCCTAAATTTGTACGGGCAGTCAAGTAGTCGGGATTTACAGATATACTTGGAGAGCTTGGAGCAGGAGACTTCAAGATTCTATAGCTATAGTTATTTCCGCTGTGTTGTAAGTGTTGTACTCTGATAAGTGTTATTGTATATATATATATATAACTGTTTACCTCAAAGTTATGTTATATATTATATGTTATTCGTTCCGCTGTGAGATTCGTGTTACTCTGATGATTCTGATGTTCTTCTTCTTCTTCTTCTATTCTATTAGTTCTATCTTTTCTTTCTCACCTTCTAAATTCTTTCACTAACGTCTCGGAATTTCCGACTCTCGAGGAGTCGGAAATTTCCAGCCGTTACACGAAACCCATTCACCTACCTCCTCCAAGCTCCCAAATCGAGCCTCCGAGCTTTCTCCTCCAAGCTCCACCAAACTCCTAGCCCTACAGATCTAGCCCCCCGCACCCTCCAGATTTTTAATTTCTTTCGCCGATTTTATCATTTTTCCAATTTCTCAATGGAACCTCCTTGAGCTTTTAATATCCTAGAGAAGCATGCCAGTCTCATGCCACAGAAAGCTTCTTGGTTGGAATACAACCTAAGGAAAATAGTGACTTATTTAGAAATGGCAAATTTTGAGTTTCACCCATTATGCCCGATGAAATTACCTGATCTTTCCCCTTTTCATTCACAGGAGTTGTTCATCGCTCCTGGCGTAGTAGCGATCCCTTACCATGACACTTTCGAGCATAAGTTCTTGTCGCGTTGTATTCATATGTTTGATGCCCTGATGGCCATTGACTTTGATGAGGGTCCTAATTAAATTCGGTCTGAGAAGAAAGGGACAGCTTTTGAGATCACTTACCAGGATATTTTTGAGCTTCTGGGTATTTCCAATGTTAGAGCGAATTTAGACGATATTGACATGACGGACACTCAAATCCTCTCTCGCAACTTCGTTGGTTTTGTTGATACTTGGGACACCGGTAATTTGCAAACCATCGACGGTTTGGTTGTGCACATCATTCAACACAACATTGTTTCTAAGACGGGAAGCCTTAAGCAGATCTGCCCTTTTGTGTGTCAAACCACTTTTTCTATTATTAGCAGTGTAGCTCTCGACTATGCGCACCCATTGATGATCCACCTTTCTGAGCCTTCAATAGGTACCCAAAGGACCCACTTCCCTTATAGTCATCTTCTCACCCGTGTCTTTCAACGCTTTCAAGTGAATCTTCATAGGGAATCGGCGGTCAGGAAGACCACAGCTACCATTGATTGTGCCTCTCTTAGGAGGATGGTCATCCAGTTGTCCGCTACTCATACCCTGGCACCTATTCCAGTTCCTGCACCTCCCACTCTATTACAGCAACGGCAGCAGCAACCATTCCCAATAGGCAAGGAGAGCCCTGAGCTTGCCTCCCTCCTTAAGATCCAGGCAGAGCTCCGTGAGGTTCGCAGGGAGCAGCATCGACTAGCGCATGAGATTGGTTGTATTTGTTCTTTGCTATGTTACTAGCATGGGCATTGAAATGAATCGTGTTTTAGCCGTGGTGCTCGACCTTCTCATAGCTTGTGGGAGGTATCTTTTGTATCATGTATCATGTGTATCTTTTCCCTTTCCAACATTTTATCTTTATTGTTGTAGTAGTTGTGTTTGAAAAAGTTATTGCTATTAATCCTATAAATTGTGATATGATGTAATGAGATTTCATGTGAGTTTGTCCTTCATGCTTCATTGTATTTAATTAGAAAAGAAATCTTATTTTATTATCTGACCAACTGCTGTCTTAGAGCTAGAGAAATGTAGTATTCTGTAGTAGATAATTTTTAGCGAAGGACAGGTTTTTCTGTTGTTTTGTCACGAGTATAATAATTACTTGTTGCCTATTCCTTTTGAGGTAAAATTGATTTTTGCATTTCGTGTTTGGTTTTGATTTTCGCATTTTTCTGCATGGTCGACTTCCTTCTATGCAAACGTGTGACTTGAATCGTTTAAGTTTCCACAAAATATATTTTCGAAACTTTTTGTAAATTCTATTTTATAAAAAAAGAATACATTTTGAATTTATTATTTTTCTCATTTACTTTCTTATAATTTGATTTATATAAAAACATAGATTCGGCTTTGGTAGTTTATTTGCGTTTAAACATTAGTTTTTTAATTAAATAGATGGTTTAAATATAGTAAAATACACGTTATATTTTATTAATGAAAATCTGATACGGAAAGTAAAACGAAATTGAAAAGGAATTTTAAAATTTTACATAAGAGATTTTCAAACGGAAATTTACCTTTATAGAAAATTTTGATTTTTATAGTTGCATGTAAAGCGTAAGAAAGATTGGATGATTTATTTGCATGGTTTAGGAGTGCAATAAGGACAACGATGCAAAAAAGACTTTAACGGTAATAAGAAAAAGACTGTTTTAGTCGTGGAAATGTTGTTTCATTACCTTATCGATGATGTGCACGAGTTATTAATTAACACATTTTAGAGTTTGGTTTAAGCCTCCTTCGTATTCTACAAATGGAAAATTTTGGGGGTATTTTGGGGCTGTTGAGGTGAAATTCTAGTGCAGGAACAGAATTGGAACATTTATGAGTAGAAAGGACGTTGAATTTTCCCTCTTTGATTTACTTTTTTTAGCTTACGTGAAATTAATAGGAAAATGTATAAATGCGTTAACGTGTTGAATTGTAGGATTCAGATGCAAAATTGGTTGCTCCATACTTTTATTCGTAGTCCTATTAGAGTTATGGATGAAAAATGAATCGAAAAAATCATTTATATAGAACTTCCAGTATATTTTATGATATTTGCATCATGGTTCCAAAAGTGTTTTCAAAATGAAATGCATACATATAGGAGGATCTAATTTAAAATTACTATGCATGCATATTCCGTGGTTCCAACTCATTATGTACACAATGTATATGCGCACGTTGGTTGAAAAATTAGATGTACACTAATTGGTTGTTTAGTTTAGGATAATTGGGCGCTGACACCAAGAATTTGTCATTGGTAAATTTTCGGAATGAAATTTCTTTTAAGGAGGGAAAAATGTAACAACCCATAATTTAGACGATAATTACTTTAGTTATTTAATTGAATTCTGAAAATGAAATTTTTGCAAACGATGAAATTTAACCACAAAACATGCGTCGTTGCGTTCATGATAGAATTCTGGTCAACTTTCATATTTGGAACTTCGCGAACGAAGTCTAGATAAAAAAAATTATAAATAAAATACGAAAATGGTCAGAATATAAATAAAAAAGAAACTTTAAATATATAATTCCCCTACCCCCACTACCAGGTCGACTCAGGTGGTCGATCGAGGCGACAACGACAACTAAAGTTTGTTTATATATTTTATTATATATTAGCGGGCGGATCTTTATTAAATTAAATCTAACAATCTAGTATCATTTCTACACCTAAAAGTGAATGGCTAGACCCCCATTCACTTTTTCATATTTTATGAAGGTAGCATTGAAGCTCGCTTCAATCATTTCCAATCCTCCATTCTCCTCTAAAACATAAATTATAAACACATTTGAATTCGAATAACAATAATTAGAGAGTTTAATTCAAATCTATGAAAAAGAGTGGTTCTTCACTTAGGTAATTTGTATTATCAAATTTCCTTCTTCTTTTCCTATTCTCATTTAGATCTATAAACCTAATCGTTGTTTGTAAATCATCTTCGAAAATAAATTGTTTTTTTAACCAAAAATGGTCAAAACACCAAGAATGCTATAGGAGGACTTCACAAAATGATTAAAAACAGAGTTAAAAGCGAAAATACGGGGAAAAGTAAAGTGAAGACAGAGTTAGAGTAGTTCGGTCTTAAGCTTGGTCTACGTCCACTATGAAGATAGCTTTTATTATCATCATCGCATTTGCAAGGTACATGATCTCTTGAACTTTATATAGATTTGTGTTTTTACAATGATTTCTCTAATTCTTCTCTTTCTCTACTTCTCTCTAGCTACTCTAATCTCTTCAATGTTTGATCGCTTCTGTTGTTGAGTCGCTTGTTCTTCACTAGAATCGACGATTGATGAAGTATTTCTTCGTTGATCTCGATTGGTGAAGGAATTGGGTGATCTTCGGACTTGATAATTGTTAGAGAAATCTAGATCTAGCTTTGGAGAGCTTTAATTCTCTATCTCAATCTCGTGTCCTTCGATGAATTGCTTAGATCTCACTTGCAGCGATGATCGTTGAAGTTGACCTTCGATGATCGTGCTTCATGATGATGTTTGGTGAATTCTCGAAGGAGTCGATGAAGCTTTAATGTAGTCGAAGAAGTGTTGGAAATGGTTGAGATGTGTCCAAGATTTGAAATGGCGGCACTTCGTCGTCTGGAGTTCGATCCCGTCCCCCTCCCCCCCCCCCTCCACACACACACACAAATGAAGGAGTAGGCATGGTATTTATAGTCGTCGCTAGAAGATAGTGGAAGTTCCGTAATATACGCGGTCCATGAATTGCACACAGTCTATATATTTACGACGTTGCCACATCGCTTCTTCACTAGCACATACCAACCAACATATTATATTTACAAAAGTGCCATCATAACAACACTGCACAAAACCTTCCGTACTAAGGTGAACGGTCCAGAATAATTACATCACTGCCATTATGTGAGCATGGAAAAGCGATCCATGCGAGCAGAACATTACATGTATGTTGGGATGATCCATGAGTAGCTGTTGTGCGTTAGGCAGTCCACGCTTGGACCCAATACGATCAATCTCGTGTATATGTTACTGGAATGATCCCTAGTTTGCGTAAGCACTGCCACGTCAGCTTTGTATCAACCGGTCCCACACATGAACACATGGATCTGGGCTCTTCCTTCACTTGCACACGACATTTTGTTACAATACCAGTCCATATGTGGGTTGTGAGCCTCTTGATATGCGGATGAAGCAGCACGATCCACACACTGCTGGAGGCACATCAATCCTTGTTGCTATGTTATGGAGCTAACGGTCCATCCAGCTAAGGGGGCACGATCCACCGAACCAATATTGTGGAAGTAATCCATGTTTTATGCTGTTGCCATGTCAGCATACATGCTACGCTCCATCTCATATAAATATATTTCACATTAATAACTATTTGAAGGCACGCAGCATATTATTCCCTACACATCCATAATATAATGTTCATGATTTCTATACTGGCTGCGCATTCATCTGCTCCATCCATGTGTGCACGGCTTGGCAATGCTATTTATCCATACGGTTAGCTGTCTTCATATGTGCATTGATATGCACACAATTCTCTTTAACATTTATATCACATATGCTGTTAACCAATCCATATAAATATATAAACCTTGTACATTCTTTGGCAAATATCATCTGCATTATACAATGTTAGTGACTATTTTATGCACGAGCATCAATCAACGTACGATCGCAACTGCTCCATATAATATTACGCCCACTTCATATTCGCGCCTACCGATCCATATGATGAATATATAACCGACCCGTATTTTTTGACTCGCTGGTTCCATCTTATATTACATTGTCAGTCGTGTGTCATTTTGAACCGCATTTAGAATGGGGTTAACAATTGTAGATCTATAAGATTTAGAAATTTTGAGCTTAAAAGTTGTGTCAGATATGGGTTTGAATAGTATTTACTCCAGAATTGGAATACAACTCCAAAGGTACGTAAACCGTACTTCACCAAATGGTCAGTAGTAAAAAGTGATGCTACAAACACACAATAAAAGCAAAAGTGTAAGTAAAGAACAGATGATTTTTATAGTGTTTCGATCTAGGATAGATCTACGTCCACTTTAGAAGTCATTTCATTATCATATGAGATATTACAAGATACATCTCTCTTTATTTAGCTCACTCTCCCTTTATACAATAATTTTCCTTTCTTTAAGGGCAAGATTCTCTCTTCTACGCTATGGAAACGGCTAGATCTCTATGAGTGCGATGAACGTGAGAGTATGTTTTCCACGGTTTGAGTGCTTAGAGAATTGGTGATGAATCCATGGCGGTAGAGATATGAATCGGAGCTTGGAGGTGGATTAATGGCGGTAGAAGAGAAGTAGAATGGAGCTTCGATGATCTCTAACGGGGGAAGGAGGAAGTCTGATCCGTTTGTTGTTGGAGAAGGATGGAGAGAGCTTGAAGTTATCTATAATGGAGATTGGACAAGATGACTTGGATTTAGTGATCATGGCGCAAGAAGTAGAATGCTTTTGCGGCCATTAATGAGGTTTTGGAGAGAGCTCGGAGTTTGGCGGCACTTCGGGGAGATGAGATTCTGTCCGCTTAGACCATAACCAACCATCCGTTCTGTTCACTTCATTCTCTCCCTTATTTTACAACTAAACAAGCCACGTGGCACCCAGGGAAAAAAACTAGCCACGAATCTACTTAAATAATGACATTAAAAAAATATAATAAAAAATTATTTTTTGTTTATAACGGCAAACTCTTTGCCGTTATAAACATAAAACACACCAGAAATTATTTATTGTTTATAACGGCAAACTCTTTGCCATTATAAACATAAAACGGCAAAGTCTTTGCCATTATAAACTTATAACGGCTAAATCTTTGCCGTTTTACCACCCAACATCTGTTCACTCAACTGGACACAGAATCAGTTCAAACTAGCCACGGAGAAGTAAACAGACCATACCTGGTTGCTTCGCGGCTTGTTTAGTAACTGAACAAACCATTATTAGTGGTGCTCTTAAAATGATGGAGAAGCATGTTATTTATAGTTTGAGCTTAGAGGTAGTGGCGGAGTTGTAAATTAGGGTGTATAGTTGGCGCATGGTTGGCGTACGGTTGGCATATGGTTGGCACCAACCTTGCGTTCGCACTTTACATACGCGACATGCTTCAGAGATTAATTCACGACTTAGGCAACATATTGCACTCCGCATATGTTTTATGGTGTTATACTGGCCTCTCGACCTGATGGATCTAATCCATGCATGCGTCTTGAATTTGGGCAATGAACTGAAGGGGTGCCGACAGTCACATAACAGCGTCTTGCGACTTGGACTGCTGAATGGCATGGCAGCATCTAACGACATGACTTTAATACTGCTCCTAACAGTATCACTGCCTTATACTGGAATTCAGTATGCGACATGGATTTTGCAGCATACCAATTTTCGGTGGTACGACATGACTAATGTGCGGTATGATTTATATTGCACGCCTTCATTGTCTACACATCTACCCATGCGTACATTAAGCAACATTCTGCAACCTCATGCTAATCATTGTACTTTTTATATACATTGCCACCTTACAACATGGCATCAGTGTATGCATTTAACGACATGATTTTAATTAACAACATGAAGTACCCATACACTACAACTTTGTGGCTTAATCCCTTTTATAAGAGTTATGGCATGAACTGGAACCATCAACGACATGGTTGGCCCGCTTTACGCGACATGATTAAGTCCGCTGAAATGACTTGATTAAAGTCGATGCATTCATCCATATTTATGCATCAGCCAACCCTTATCTTAGTTGTTGCTTTTTTATTATATTATTTGCACCATACATCAATGGCGTGACCAACCTGATGTAAATTATAGATTCACATTGCAACTTCAAAGCCATTGCATGTTATATGTTTCACGCATCCCTCATCCGCTTATGCCACGAGTCACGTTTTGTATGTGCTGCACCATCTTTGACTTCTAGGTCTTTCATATATTGCGCCTTAGCTATAGATATATAGTCCTAGAGAAAAGTGGGACTTGGCGATGTTTATGGCCAATGGCATGGTTAATGTCATTTGGAATGGTATGAATTGGTTACACGGCATTAGTTATAACGATATGACTAATATCATAGGTAGCGACTTGGATTATATACGATCTGCGGGTTAGTTATGTCACTGACATAGTTTATACGTACGAGCTCGGCATGGGTTCAAGTTGCATGATCGCCATGAATTATTTGAACGTTACGAATTCCTGTTGTGACTCATGTCATCGTGAGCAACTTTTAAATGAAGCGGACGACTCGTCTCGTGCCGCGTCGTTGACTTAATGCACCTGAACGACTTGATTTACCCGACCTTGTTTTATGTCGTGCTACGGGCTGTATGCTGTGTTAACGACTTAACTTCATGTCATATCAAAGGATGTATCAATCCGTTGAACCACTTTACATCATGTCGTTTTTGCTGAACCGCGTTTTCATAACGAGGATAAAAATAACTTTCAGGTGTGTGTGAAATTATTTGCATTGTATATGATAAACTTATATAATTCGTTCATATTAAATTTGAATTATATGCCTAAAAGTTATTAGATTTGTTTATATTCTCAAACCTGACATATTATGAATATAGAATGTGTAACGGCCCCAAATTTTAACCATTTGATTAAATATATAAATTTGGTTTTAAATGGTTATTTGGTGGTCAATGATTTGAATTTAATGGTTTTGGATATTTGAATAATATAACAATAAAATAATAAATGCATTCTGAAATATTTGGAAATATGTTGGGTTTGCAGTTTTATGTGAATTGGCAATTTAAAAGGGTTATTTAAAGTTAGGAATTGAATTATATTAATGTATCCATTTGTTAAACGACATTTGAACGTTTAATTTATAATTTTATTATAAATGAGTTCGTAACGTCGTGGTAGTTCGTAATATTACATTTAACTTAATTCGACATACATAATTCAATATTAGTCGGATTTCTACGAAACAAGAAATATCTAAATCTATATGATAATATTTTCTAATAAAGTAAGAAAAAATCGAGTTTTCATATCGTAGATTTTGTTTTATATCCAAATAAACTTTTCAAATAGTCGCTATGGAATTCGTTTATAAAATATAATGATTTATTTTATAAAAAATAAAGGATTTTTATTATATTGAATATTGATTTGGCTTGGAACTCCACCCAAGGTATTTTATTTTGGTACTATATGAAATTCTACCCAAATATGTCTGATTATAATATTCTACTATTATATTGAGGTATTTTAAAATTAATTTAATCCAAACCCTTAAAAAGGGACTATACTCAAACGACCTCCGTTTTTAACGAGACAAATTTTATTAAGAACATAATGGCTTATTATTGCTAGATTTCAAGTTACACGTCAATTGAAATCACTTTATGAGCATAGAAAAATTAAATTTAAATAAATCGACTGTTTGGACTCGAACGAGCGCAATTTGAGCAGATGGACTCGGAATTCGACGAAACAAGTTTCTTTAGGATCGTAATGTCAAATTATACCATGATGTCCATTTTTGTTATGAACGAAGATTGTATATAACCATAGAAATCAATAAACATCGTTTGGAAATGGCGATAGGTATGGAGAAAATATCGTTCGTCCCTTCAATAAAAATCTTTAGTCAAATAATATAAAATAAAAAATATCTTTATCCCCTACATGCATCACAAAATGCTTTCTCTTTTAGATTCCCTTTATTTAAATAAACTTAATCTTTCGTTCTTTTGGACATTCTGAAACTCAATTGACCAAAGAAAAAATATATAATCCATTGTAATATCTTCTTCTCCTCATTCCAATCCATTAATTTTGCTTATTCATTCATTTTTCTAGAGGAACATGAATATTAGAAACTCAAAATAAAATAAAAATTAACACTCGACAAACTTCAATCCAAATCGGTAACATGCGCACAACATCGAGATGAACAGCAAGATCCATCAAGTTGAGTGTTAAGGTAATGTTGGGTTGATTCCTTCCCTGCAGCGAAGGCAGGAGGGTGTTCAAGGGGGAAAGTGAACCTATCGTGGTAAGGAGGTGGTGTAACCATGTAGAAGGATAAGGATCCATCTATGGTTTCTTCTGGTGGGTTAGGCCATGGTAGCAGGTTGAGGTTTCGACGTTGGTGCTGGAAGGTGGAGCGTAGATGTCGATGAGGTATGCCGAAGCTCTGGTAGCTTCTGGCGATGGCACTAGAAAAAAGATTTTAGGAGGAGGACTATCGTATTATGCTCATGGTGATAGGGAGGATTTGGGGAGCACAACGTGCAAGGCGTCGGTCAGTGTTGGGTGGCGTTTGAAACAAGGCAGGCAGGCGCATGGTATGGCGTATTTTGGTAATGTTTCGTGTCTCATAGGGTCGGCCTACTATATAGGAGGTGGCTAGAGAAATTGGCTTGCATTTGGTTTTGGGTTATATTAGTTTTTTGGGCGGACGGAAGTCACTGAAGATCAGGGTTGCTCGATAATGGAAGCTTTAGGAACGGAGTAGCCGACGGCGAGGTCAGGTCGGCATTCAGGGCTCTAAAGTGGCGACAGTGATGGGTTGGAATATCTTGGTTTTGGCTTGAAATGGGGGATCAGAGAAACTGTGAGGCAAATGGAAGAAACCGCGTGTGTTATACGCAAATGACGTGGATTTTGATTAATTAAAGTAATTAGAAAAAATAATTAATCATTTTTATATTTAAATTCAATTTAAAACATGTATTATCGATAGTTCATTCGTCTTTTATCAAAATCAATTGAATTTGGGTTCGTTGGAATCGCAATGAAGGTTCCTACACTATCAAGCTGTAATGGTGTTATTCGGATGCAATCAGAATTTCTCTTAATTCTAAATGCTTGTTTAAAATGAAACGAAACAATGCATCAATTGTCAATCTAAACAAATATGAGTTAACTCTCACACTTTTCTTGAATTGTGTGATGTGTTAAATTCATATAAAAATATGATCCTTCGTTTCTTATTGGTTTTTTAACAATTATCAACATTTATATTATGATGTATTAGATGATTTATTTAAAATAGTTATGTCATATTTTTATTATCAAATATGTGATGCAGGGAAGAATGGGTTAAAGGAATCCAACCGAGCTCCTAAAATATTTTGTAGGTTGTTTTTTTCATATTATTTAGATATGAAATGTTTACCAAAATGACATTATATTATGATTGAATGTTAATTGTGGATTGGGTATAACCATTGAATTTAAATTCAACGTTGATGTGATGATTTTAATCGATAGACGGTATCGATTAAGTTATTGGCAGCGAATGAACTAAAATGTTGTTTTTAAGACATTAGTTCGCCGTCAAGCGAATTGACGTAATTGTAGTTATAAAATTTATTCTTATAACTGAAGTTAAGTTTTTTTTAATTTTAGTAGAAGTTTTAAGGTAAGTGATATTTATAAATGTTTATTTAAAATAATATTATGCCTAGTGATTTCAATGTTTTAATAAAATTTATACGCATAAAGAATTGAACTTATGAGTCAATATTCAGATATTACTGTTTTGAGAAAAACAGTTAAGCAATATAATTAGATTAATTATGTAATTCTAACGAGAGAAGTAATCGAAATCAGTTGATTAATAATTGATTTTTGATTTGACGAAGTCAACGGTTAAAATAAAATTAATAATTAGACTGATCGGTCTTCGAATAATCTAATGGAAGCAATTTAATGATTACACTATTTTAAATTTAATAATATTACTTATATTTTGATTATCTTTTCATTTAATGATATTTAAAAAAAATTCTTATTAATTAGTAAGTCATAATTGATGAAGTTATCGTTTAATAATATTGGTAAGCGATTAGCTAATCTATTTATAATGAAGTAAACTATATTTTAATTTAGTTAATAATGAAATTAATTATTATTTTAATTAATAATAATTAAAGTAATTTAGCTTATTAAATGGAAGTCAATTAAGTAATTGAGCTTTGAGATGGAAAAAAATTGAAGGGTGTTTAGAACTATGTTTTACTATGCTTATAATCTAGGATGTGAAGCTAGCATATCGTTTTTAAATAAGTTTGTACTTAATTATTTAATTTAGTAAAATGAGGGTAAAATTGAAATGTGACTTTCAAAGGAAGATGATTTGCGGGTTCCGTAAGAAGACGTAGAATTTGAATTCAATTTGTAAGCAAAGTTTATAAAGAACGTTGAAGTCGACCGACGATTACAAAATAAGCTTTTACTTAAGGAATTGGAATTAAGTAAAATAATTTGGAAGAAGGTTTGCAAAAGCAAGAGGCTTAGTTGAATTTTTATAAAGGATAAAGTAAATGGGATTTTAAAAAGAATCCAAGTGTAAATGGATTCTATTAAAAAGGTTTAAAACCAAAGAGTTTTGCCTTTTAGTAAGTTTTATTTAAATAAAGATTAAAAAGATTTAGATTGAGAATATTTAGCCAAACTCAAAGAATGGTTATTAAAAACCATATTTTAAAATATTTAATGAAGTTATAGGTTGTTTTTCAAACTTTTGTCTATTCTGAGATAAGAACAAAGTCTGTCAAGGTCAGGGAGGTAACTAAAATACCCCAACTTGAATGGCTTTACTATTATAATGGGATGATATTAGTTTTTAACAATAAGGGCATTGAAATTGGTTTATTATAAGAGAATATTACAACATTAATTGCAAGATTTTGAATATAATTTAAACGATTAATTTTTGAAGCAAACATGTATAATTTGACATCGTTGACCCAAGATTGAAATGTGAATTTATCGATACCTTTGAATTGAATATACATACAGTGATTTTTCCAAAGTAAAGGAAGTCGAAAAAGATTTGTTGAATAAACGGTGATGGTTTGAAATAAGAAACAAAGTGTAGTTCGGTAAGAAAAGATATGGTTATTGTTTTCAAAATAATGGAATTTGAAATAAGAGTATAAATTGATTTTTAAGAATCGATGATATAGTTTCAATGAATAGTTCAAAGTAAAATGCTTGAGCTGCCAATATAGTTAATCGTATTGTTTGCATTGATCGTTAAAAACCAGACAATCAACAAAATGTTATTCTTAGACCTTTGTCGTGTTGTTTTCGAAGAGTCCGGGATGGGAACTAGACCCAGTACCGCTTTGAATTAACATTGCATTCGAAATTAATCTATAGAAATACATTTAATGATGGAGCACTTAAGACCATAGATTTCATTAAGCGGAAGAACTACTTATAATCTCTGGTTAGCCCCTTGAGATAAAATGCGGTTCTATCATGATTGAAATATATGGATTACAAGGAATACTCGTTATTGTTCCTTAGGGTGATTCTTATATAGGATGTTGTAGGAGGGTGCCTGCGATTTATCATGTTCCTGGATGACTTATATGGGAAAATGTATGATAGAGTATTTCCTTAAATTCATGTACATCGATTTTTATAGATAAACCAAGTCTGGTGGCGGAGAGGTTCTCTTTCTTAACACCCTGAGTATATTTGTGGAATTCAATTAGTGACTTGATGGATCTGATGATGTAGCAGTCAAATATATGAGATGTTCCATGAAATATAAAACGTGAACTCAAGCATCATGACTGGAAAATGAAAAAAATCGAGCAAGCATCATGGCTGGTTTGGTCGCAACTAAGCAGAGTGTATTATCACCATCAATAGAAAATTCTTATTCGTTCTTCTTTCATTTTTGTATCTCCGCAGATGTATAGTGGGCACTTAAAATTGTAAGGCGATAATACATTTGGTCCATATAAGCTAAATAAGTGAACAGTCATGTGTGTCCAGGTTGCAAGATAATTTTGTTGAACACCAATGTATCCCCTCTGGAGTACACTGATCGGAAGGTGCCCCCGTACCTTGTCATAGTGGGAATCCAATCTCGAATAAGAGCCTTGCGATTTTTGATTATATAATGAATTTGTATAGCGTGAGATGGAAGTGTTCTGCTAGATGGTTTTTTATTTGTGACTTGATAAACACTATTATAATATACTCGAATTTTGATATGTCAAAAATGTTATTGGTTATAGTAAGGTAAAACCATCCGTGTTTATGTATGGGTTAGTCTTACTATTATTCTTTCATTCAAAAAGGGTTTTCTAAAGTTAAGCAAGCTGTTTGTCATGTGAATTTACCACTGAAAGTATTCTAGACTGATCCGGTTGAATTTTGCTTTGCTTCAAATGTGCACGGGTCAGACCGATTATATTTACAAGTTAGGTATCACTTGGAAATTCAGAAGAGGAGCTGGAGTCGAAATGTATGCCTGTATTTACTGGTGTTAGTTTATCCCACTGTGTGGATTGATTGATATGTATGTATACTCTGATGTTATAATGTACAGTTTCTTTTTGTATTTGATATTATATTTTGTCCATACCGTTGTGAGACTACGACCTTCTTATTCTGATATTTCTTTCTTTCTTGTCTCACCCATTAATTTCTTTCTCCTAACTATCTTCTTTTCTGTGCAATTTGAGTTGACATGGGTTGTTAGATGTTGGCTTAAACTATACAAAAAAAGTGGGTTGCTATAGTTGGTATTAGAGCACAAGGTTTAGGAATAACCTTGGCTCTGTTGCGTAGCCCAATAGAGACAGGATTAGTGATATCCTAGATTGAGTTTGGGTGTGTGTGTGTATACATATATATATATAAGGGCGCGTATTTGTGATTTAAGATAAAATTATTTTTAATTTATTTTTGCCTAATATGGTTTGTAAAGCAATATAACAAAGAATTTTTTTAATTATTATAATATAAGCAATTGAAAATACCATGGTGATTTGAATTGGTTTGATTATGAAATTGAAAAGATTTAAAAAATAGAAATGAAAATTAAATGAGAATTTATGACTTATGTTAAATTAAAATAAATCATACAAATTATAACCAGATTTAAATATTGAAATTAGATTTGATAGGAATATATGCAAATTCATGAACTTAAATGGAATGCTTGGATTGAACGGCTGATTGTATGGAAGTTGATTTAAAACTTGATTGAGAACCGATTAGTCCAAATTTAATGAATTCGAATGAATAAATTAATGGATTGGTAAAAAAATTAGTTATAAATAAAATTCGTATGAATTGGATGGTTTGTGAAATTGGTTGAAATAGATAATGTGAACATTTAAACCATTTTCATGATAATGATGAATTTCATTTGAGTCGAGAATAGGTAAAGAGCTAATTTATCTTTAAACCCCCTAGAGAATTCTGGAGTTAAACAAATCCAATTTGACTCCAATTACATAATTGAGCAAGCTCAAGCACAACTTATTGCTTATTGCTTATCGCTTATCGCTAAATAACGCTCGCAAAAGGTACGCCTATGCAAAATATAACTACTTTGTTTTTTATTTGGGTTTTGAATTGGATTTTCCGACCATATTGGCCGATGAATATATTTTTGTTGTTCTTGCAATATTGTAGAGGTCCCTCGGTATAGGGGCGAGTCTACCCAAATTTTTCCAAATTTTATGGTATTAGAAATTTTCTCAATATTTTTGAAAATTTTGTTAGTGGAGATGATTTGGTTTTCTAATTTAACTCAAATAAATTTCTGTGAAAAGATAATGGGTTCGTAGCATTTTTTCTACCTTTCTAATTTCGAGGACGAAATTATTTTTAGGAGGAAGGATTGTAGTGGCCCAAAATTTTAACCATTTGATTAAATATTTAAATTTTGTTTTGAAGGGTTATTTGGAGATCAATGAATTGAACTTAATGGCCTTGGATATTTGAATAATATAATAATAAAATAATAAATGCATTTTAAAATATTTGGAAATATGTTGGATTTGCTATTTTATGTGAATTGGCAATTTAAAAGGGTTATTTAAAGTTTGGAATTGAATTATATTATCATATCCATTTATTAAACCAAGTTCGGACATATAAGATTTAAGGTAGGCCGAAGCTCCGGTAGCTTCCGACGATGGCGTAGGCAAAAAAATTTAAGGGAGGACTATCGTGTTATGCTCATGGTGATAGAGAGAAGTTGGGGAGCACAGTGTGCATGACATTGGTCAAACTTGGGTGACGTCGGGACCAAGGCATGCAGCTGCATGGTATGGGGTATTTTGGTAATGTTACGCATCTCAAATGGTCGACCTGCTGTATAGGACGTGGCCAGAGGATTGACTTGTGTTTGGTTTTGGGTTACAACAGTTCTCAAGGAGGACGGGGTTGACTCGGGGTCAGGTGTGCTCGTCGATGGAAGCTCTTCGACTGGAGCAGTCGAGGGCGAGGTCAGGTCGGCTGTTAGGGCAATAACGTGGCAGCAGTGAAGGGTTAGAATATCTTGGTTTGGGTTCGAAATAGGGGATCGAAGAAACTGTGAGACAATTGGAAGAAACCGCGTGTGTTTTACGCTAACGACGTGGATTTTGATTAATTAACATAATTAGGAAAAATATTTAATCATTTTTATTTTTAAATTCAATCAAAAACTTGTATTATCGATAATTCATTCGGGTGTTATCAGAATCAAGCAAAATTAGGTTCGCAATGAAGAGTACTACACTTTCGAGCTGGAACACTGTGATTTGGATGAAATCGGAATTTTGCTTAATTTTAAACACTCGTTTAAAATTAAACGAAACGATGCGTCAATCATCAATCGAAACAAAGGCGAGTTAACTCTCACACTTTTTTGGAATTATCTGATGTGTTAAATTCATATAAAAATATAATTTATCGTTGATGATAATTGGAAAATTAGATGCCTTGGTTGCTTATTGGTTATTTAACGATTATCAACATTTATATTATGTTGTATTGGATGATTTTTTGAAATAATTGTTTCACATATTATTATCAAAGATGTGATGCAAGGGAGAAAGGGTTAGAGGGATCCGATCGGATTCTCAAATATTTTGTAAGTTGTTTTTTCCTATAATATTCAAATATGAAATGTTTATCCCAAATAGCATTATATTATGATTGAATGTTGATGGTTGATTGGATATGAAACATAGAATTTAAATTCAACATTTGATGTGAAGTTTTTAATCGACAGACGGTATTGATTAAATTATTGGTAGAAAATGATCTAAAACGCTGTTTTTTAGTTATTAGTTCACCGTAAGGTGAATTGATGTAATTGAAGTTATAAATTTCTTTATAACTGAAGCTAAGTTTTAAATTTTATTTTTTATTTAAATGTAAGTTGTAAGTTAAGTGATATTTAAAAATGTCTTTTTTTAATAATATTGCTCCTAGTGATTTCAATGTTTTAATAAAATTCATATGCATAGAGAATTGAACTTATGAGTGAATATTTGGAAATTATGGTTTTGAGAGAAATAATTAAGCAATATAATTAGATTAATTATATTAATCTAATGAAAGAAGTAATCGAAATTAGTTGATTAATAACTGAAGTTAGAGTTGATGAAGTCAACTGTTTAGTTAAAATTAATAATTCGATTTATCAGTCTACGGTTAATCTAATGGAAGGAATTTAACAAATAATTTTTTATAAATTTAATAATATTTCTTAAATATTGACTATCTTTTCATTTAATGATATTTAAAAAAATTCTTATCAATTGATAAGTCATAAATGATGAAGTTATAGTTTAATAATATCAGTAAAATTAAGTGAACTATGTTTTACTTCAGTCAATAATGGTACTAATTATTATTTTAATTAATAATAATTAAAATAATTTACCTTATTAAAAGGAAGTCAACTAAGTAATTGAGTTTTGAGATGGAACTAAATTGAAGGGTGTTAGGAATGACGTTTTACTATGCTTATAAACCCGGGATGTGTAGCTAGCATGTCGTTTTTAAATAAGTTTTGTACTTAATTATTTAATTTAGAAAAACGAAGGTAAAATTGAAATGTGATTTTCAAAGGAAGATGATTAATGGTTCCATAAGAGGACATAGAATACGAAATCAAATTGCAAACTAAGTTTAAAAAGAAGTTTGAAGTCTGGAGATGATTTCAAAATAAGCTTTTACTTAAGGAACCAAAATTAAGTAAAATAATTTGGAAGGATATTTTCAAAAGCAAGAAGCTTAGTTGAATTTTAATAAAGGACTTAGAAAATGGGTTTTTAAAATGAATCCAAGTGTAAATGGATTTGATTAAAAGGGTTCAATCCAAAAGAGCTTGCGTTTTATTAAGTTTTGTTAAATAAAAATTAAAAAGATTTAGACAGAGAATAATTGGCCGAACTCAAAGAATGGTTGTTAAGAACCGTATTTTTAAAATAGTAAATGAAGTGATTGGTTGTGTTTCAAACTTTTATGTATTCTGAGATAAGAATGTTGTCGGTCAAGGTCTGAGAGGTAACTAAAATACCCCAACTTAAACTGCTTTACTATTATCAAGGGGTGGTGTTAGTTTGTAACGATAAAGGTATGGAAATTGGTTTATTATAAGAGAATATTGGAACATTGGTTGCATGGCTTTGAATATATTTGAAACTAGTAAATTTTGAAGAAAACGATGTATAATTTGACATTGTTGACCCAAGTTTGAAATGTGAATTTATTCACACCTTTGAATTTAATGTACATACGATGAGTTTCCATAGTAAACGAAGTGGAAAAAGATTTGTTGAATAAATGGTGATGTTTTGAAATAAGAAATAATATGGAGTTTGGTAACAAAATATATCGTTATTGTTTTCAAAACAATGGAATTTGAAATAAGAATATAAATCGATTTTTAAGAATTGACGATATAGTTTTACGGAATAGTTCCATGTAAAATGATCTGAGCTACCAATATACTTAACCATATTGTTTGCATTGATAAGTAAAAACCCGGTTATCAATGAAATATTATTCTTAGACCTTTTTCGCATTGTGTCGAAGATCTGGGATGGGAACTAGACCTAAAACCACTTCAAATCAATGTTGCGTTCGAAACTAATCTGGAAACGCACATTTAAAGATGGAGCATTGAAGACCATAGATCTTCATTAAGCGGTGGAACTACTTATATTCTCCGGTTGGCCCCTTGAGATACACTGTGGTTCTGTCGTGATTGAAATCTATGGATTGTAAGGATTACTCGTTACTAATCGTTATGGTGATTCCTATATAGGATGGGGTTGGAGGGTGCCTTCGGTTCATCCTGTTCTTGGATGACTTGTATGGACGAATGTTTGACAGAGTATTTCCTGAAACTCACGTATGTTGATTTCTAAAAATATGTCAGTTTTGTGGCGGAGAGATTCTCTTTGCTTGACATCGAGAGTATATTTGTGGACAACAATTAGTGATTTGATGGATCTGACGATGTGGAATTCAAAGATATGAGAAGCTCTCTGAAAATAAAACATGACCTCAAGCCTCATAACCGAGAAATGACAAAAATTGAGCAGGTAGCACGGCTAGTTTGGTCGCACCCAGGCATAGTGCATTATCACCATCTAGAAAAAATCTTATTTGATCCTTTTTCGTTCCTGTATCTCCACGGAAGTACGGTGGATGCTTAAAACCATAGGGTGATAGTACATTTTGTCCACTCAATGTAACGACCCAGTAAATCTGAACCAATTTAAAATTTTTAAATTGGCTAAAATAATGGATTTTAAATATTTAAAATAAATATTTTAAATAATGGCGATGAAAACTGAGTTCGAATCGACAATGGAAAACGAATATAATTAATTATAATTATATATAGAATTGAAAATGGCGCGGTAGTTCGATAATTCGATTTCAAACTTCAATTGAATATACCGGGTGCAGAACAATCCGGATTTTAGTGAAACCAAAAATAATGGAATCTAATTGATAATATCTTTCTAACGAATCTGACCAATCGAAATTTGATAGCGGGAATCAAAAGATATGTCCGGTTGGAAATTCTGAATAGTCGCTATGGAATTCAGGCCTTTAAAAATGGACATTTTGCAAATGACCTCGGATTTCGACGAAACCACTTTTGTTGGATCCGCAGTGTCAAGTTATTGCTAGGTTTCAAATTTCATAATTTTTCGAATCAATATGTGAGCGTGGCAAAGGAAAACGCGTTTGACCGGTTTCAGTTGATTTTAATCGACTGGAAATTGGCCATTTTTCAAAAGGTCTCAGAATTCGACGAAACTAGTTTTGTTAGGACCGTATCGTCAATACGAGGCTAGAAAATATTTTTCTGGAATTTTTCTAGTTAGTATGTGACCCCGGTAATTTGAAATGTACGTTTAAAATTCGATATAAGTGATTTAAATGTAAATTCAACGGAAACTGATTGTAACGATCAAATCAGCTTGCGATACATATCCCATTGTGTTCGGAATGGGGGTAAAACGCTATGGGCGACAGGCGGTTGGCCTCGTTTCGAGGTCGTGGGTAAAAGTCAACTTTATGCAATAAAATTAAATAATTAAATAAAAAAAAAATTATATTTTTAATTCCCTCCCCTTTATTATTCGTTCAGGCCCCCACCCCCCCCCCCCCCCCCGTTCATTTTTATGTCGAACGAAAAAAAAAAACCTAAACCTATCGATCGACGCCACCGCCCTGTCCTCCTCCAAGCCCCGCCTCCGCCTGTGCCCTCCATCGATCGAAGACCCGAAGGCCCCCCCCCCCCAGATCGCAATCGCCGACGACATCTTCTTCCCCCCTCGCTCGCGAAGCTGAAGCCGCCGACGTCTCCAAACCCCCCCCCCCCCCCCCCCCCCCCGTCTGTAAGTATTTTATTTTATTTTAATAATTTAAAAACTGTGTTTTTTAATTAGATTCAAAACTGATTTTAATTAGGTTTAGAAACTGATTTGTTTTAAGAATTAAAACTGATTTTAATTAAGTATTAAAACTGATTTTAATTAAGTATTAAAACTGATTTTAATTAAGTATTAAAACTGATTTTAATTAAGTATTAAAACTGAAATTTAAAAGAAGTAAAAACGGATTTTTTTTAAAACAGAATAAAAACAGATTTTTTAAAAAAGAATAAAAACAGATTTTTTTAAAAAAAAGAATAAAAACCGATTTTTTAGAAAAGGGAAAAACAGATTTTTTTTAAAAAAGAATAAAAACAGATTTTTTAAAAAAAAGAATAAAAACCGATTTTTTAGAAAAGGGAAAAACAGATTTTTTTTAAAAGAATAAAAACAGATTTTAAAAAAAATGAATAAAAACCGATTTTTTAGAAAAGGGAAAAACAGATTTTTAAAAAAAATCTTAAAAACAGATTTTTTAAAAAAAGAATAAAAACCGATTTTTTAGAAAAGGGAAAAACAGATTTTTTAAAAAAGAATAAAAACAGATTTTTAAAAAAAAAGAATAAAAACAGATTTTTTAGAAAAGGGAAAAACCGATTTTTTAGAAAAGGGAAAAAAACGGATTTTTATAAAAGGAAAACCTGATTTTTAAAAAGGCAATAAAAACTGATTTGTTTTAAAGGTAAAAATTTTAAATGGGAAAAAGGTTTAATTTTTAAAAGTAAAAATCATATTTTTATATATTGAAAGTCGAGGTAAAAATCATATTTTTATATATTAAATAACATAGTAAAAATTCGATTTTTACCTATGTAGAGAATACGGACAACAAAGCGACAAGAAGGCGAAATAGGCGAAGATTTCTCTAAAGGAAGTGTCGTGCAGTTGGATAGCTATTGGTGAGAGTTCTGATTTAAAAATATTAGATATGTGTGAAAATGAAAGTGAATTGCTATATATAAATATATATATATATATATATATATATATATATATATATATATATATATACGCCCCTCGTCCACAAACCATGGACGATATTTATTGGTTGAAATTGTAGTGAAAATTGATTGATAGCGAATGATTGTTTGGGATTGTTTGTGATTGATATTGGTTGATTGTGGTTGAAAAATACCCATTGGTGGTTGTGAAATATTTGGTTGAAACCACATAGGATTAGTTTGTGGAAATGAAATAAATATATATACATGCCGCCTGCTTGCGAACTAGATGCATGATCCCCATTGTCAAAAACCGCGAGGTTTTAAGGTAGAGCGAGGAGCCGTACTAGGGACGGTGCCGGTGTAACTACCCTGCCGTTATGCTGCCGAAATTTTGAATAACATTCTTGTGTTTGAATTATTTTCATATGCTTAAACTATAGAAAACATTCATGTGTTGAATTGATATTCATTCGTTGTTTAGAAATTCATGTGTTGAATGGTATTCATATTTTGAAATAAATTGTTCGATAATAAAAATCACATTTTTATCTATATATAAAAACTATAGAAATCATTCATGTGTTGAATTGATATTCATTCGTTGTTTAGAAATTCATGTGTTGAATGGTCTTCATATTTTGAAATAAATTGTTCGATAATAAAAATCACATTTTTATCTATATATAAAAACTATAGAAATCATTCATGTGTTGAATTGATATTCATTCGTTGTTTAGAAATTCATGTGTTGAATGGTCTTCATATTTTGAAATAAATTGTTCGATAATAAAAATCACATTTTTATCTATATATAGAAACTATAGAAAACATTCATGTGTTGAATTGATATTCATTCGTTGTTTAGAAATTCATGTGTTGAATGGTATTCATATTTTGAAATAGATTATTTGATAATAAAAATCACCTTTTATCGACTATATGAACTATATAGAAAAGTAGAGTTTTGAAATGAGTTGTTTTACAATAAAAATCACATTTTTATTGTATGCATAAATCGTTGAAATGTGAAGTGTTAAAAATAGCCACTTGTTCAAGATAAACATATACGAGATGAAATATTCATTAATTAGCTAATGAAATGATTTGCACCTATTTATGTAACATTAGAATGAATGGGGTTTTTAAACCAAATAGAAATCAAATACGAAGTCGAATAGAAATTGATAAATGATAAGAACTGTATATATATGTACATGCATATTCATTGAACAGGTTATAGCGAAGGGGCTAGAGAAGAGGAATAAAATTTTGTGCCCGACAAATAGGTACACATTTACTGATTTGTTTGGGTGATGATTTTGAACCTGTTGGCTAGCCGCTTGGCTTTTTCTTTTTCTTTTTGAGATTAGAAGGACCGGGAACGCTATTTGCAATTTCCCGATGCTCCCGGTGCAGGGGAGGTTATGGCGAAATTTTTCCAAAATTTAAGGTGTTAGAAAAATTTTTGAAGTGAAAACGATATGAAAATCATTGAATGAACTATATTTATATAACTATATAAATATAAATAAAATTAACGTGAAACGAAGCCGTGCAGTTCGTATTTTGAAACCGTGATTTCAAACGACTAGTACGGGAAATCCGACCATTGGATTTTCCCGAAACCTCAACCGTCGGGTTCGCCTTGGAATAATCTTTCCAACGGCACCAACCTTGTAAAAATCCAACGGTTGGATTGTCCGGAATGTTTAATTCAAATCTGAAGAAAAACAGCGCCGGAAACGATTATATTTATATATATATATATATATATATATAAATATAATTATATTTAATCGAATAACGACGCTGCAGTTCGTATTTTGAAATCGAAAATTCAAACGATTGTACCGGGAGATCCGACCGTCGGATTGTCCCGAAACTGGAACCGTTGGATTCGTTTTGAAAAGACCTTTCTAATGATGTAAATTTTGTGAGGATCCAACGGTTAGATTTTCAGATATGTGTAAATCAAATCTGAAGAAAAACAGCGCCACGACCGCCTTATGGCCCGAAGCGTCGTTTTGAATAAAATGGCTATTTTAAAATAAATAAAAATAGCGATAAATAGTTATAAAATATCATAAGCGATATGGAAGGGGAATAAACTGAATTTGCTTGATTTATGTGGCTTTTGATGGTTGAATGTGTTTGGTGTGAAAACTACATTTAAAAACAATATTGGTGTTGTCGAATAATTTAACCATTGAAATAAATCGATTTGAGATTCTAAATATACGTGAATTATTAAGAAAGGCCGAGTTAATTCTCATTTCGAATAATTGACCGACGATTGAAATTCGAAGATGAAGACGATGGTCGAAGACCGGAGATCTTCACCTCGTTTGGATGGTAACCGAGGTCCTGATTGGGAGGCATCCCGAAATATGGATAATGAGTGGTGATCGTCCAGACGTACGTGGTGATCGAAGGGTTTGCGAGGTATTTAGTGCCTCCGGTTTCGTTCAGACCCAGAACGGACTTGTAAATGGACTGTGTGTCTGACATTGGAATTTATTCTGTGTTGATTTATTTATGTTAAATATACATCTGTTTGGCGGCGGAGAATTTATTCTTTTGCTTAACGCCCTTCTCTGAGACGTACGAGCTCAGAGGTTGTATATCGATGGACATCAATCGCATGGCGTGAATTGCCTGTGTGGCATGCTAAGATGCAGTGATCAGGACTTCTATTGAAAAGCAAAGTCTTGTGGTGATGATCAAAGCACCGCCTGTGTGGCGTAGCTTTGTGTATAACGTGAATTCGCGAGCCTCACACCCCGGTATGAACCTAAAACGGGAGAAGGACCTCAGGGAGGGCATGTGTTTCTTTCTAGCTAGGGTGGTGTCAGTGACCTACCAGCCCTGACATTTATATACTTTTCACATATGTGGTTGTTGCTGTTGCGAGGCGCCTCGGTTTAATCGGACGATCCGGGTCCGATGGAGTCATTCGTTGGCTCGTTTACGCCCCAAAGGGAGGGGAAACGTATTGTTCAGGCATTTTAATCCACATCGGTGGACCGGCCCTGACGATCCAAGGGTCCACCTGAGTCTGGGTCCTGTGGCTCGGGCTAGAGAGTCACGAATTCGGTAAGGACTATCTTTTGCCTTGGTTCATGACGGAAATCCAATTTCCAAATACGACATCGTGCGGTTTCGATTGTATACCTATATATGGCGACATAGTGGTATGGGGCATTAATGCCGTCTATGATTGATAGTTATGATTTGAAATTGTTTTCAAAACATATAAACACTAGTAATAATATCAAATGCCTTTGTTTTATTCGTATCAAGCATATCTTGGCTGTTATAAGGTAAAAGCTCTATCCTCCGGTTTGCGTTGCATTGTGTGATGGGAACTGAGTCTTATAACGGCTTCATTTTTATAAAAAGCATAGCGATGTTTAAAAGAAAGATTTGTTTTAAAGCACTGGCAATCCAATGGAGTAAACCCGTTCCACGAAAGTGGCGTGGTCCTGTGATTAGCCAATTATATATATGTGTTGAGTGGATTTCTCATACCAGTCCCATGACTGACTCGTAGTTTGTTTCACTCTCAAACTCGGGTGCCCCTTTTTCCACACGGGCAGCCTTGTATTCAGGTTTAGCTGGTTCTTTCTGGATAGCTGGAGCTGAAGATGGATTCTATCATTTATTCTTTTTATGCTGTTCAGCTCCTATTGTACATATTTTGTTTATTTCCGCTGTAGACATTTATGTATAGCTGAACTGTATTTGTACTAAGTAAGATCCTGTATACTGTGTAACTCTGATGATTACTTTTATCCAGTATATTTTGTTGTTCATTCTGGTGTATTTATTTAATTCTGTTCTGCTATTATATGTTTCTGTGTTATATTCCAAAGATAACCTTGTTTCCGTGAGAACGGGAAATCGGGTCGTCTCACTCAAGCTATATGAGTGATCGGTCATGTATGGCTGGATTGCAAGACGTTCTAGTTGAACCCCAATGTATCCCCTCTAGAGCATACTGATTGGAAGGTGGTCCCATATCTTGTCATAATTGAAATCCAATGTCCAATAAGCTCCTTGTTGTTTTTGATTATATAATGAATATGTAGAGCTTAAGATGTAAGCATTATGCTAGATGGTTAATTTTTTTTGTGATTTGATAGACACTATTATAGTATCATCGAATTTTGATATATCAAAAATGTTCTGGTTTATAGTAAGGTAAAAAATTGTCCGTGTTTATGTGTAAGCTGTTCTTACTGTTGTCCTCTCTTTCAAAAAGGGGTTTCTAAAGTTAAGCAAATTGTTTATCATGTGACTTTACAACTGAAAGTATATCAGACTGATCCAGGTGAATTTTGCTTTTTCAAATGTGCTTAGGTCAGAATGAGTATATATACAGGTTATTTATTGCTTGGAACTTAAGAAGAGGAGCTTATCCTGTTATGTGTATTCATTGATATGTATGTATACTCTGATGTTGTAATATACAGTTTCTTTTTGTATAAAGCATTTGATATTATATTTTTTCCATTCTGCTATGAGACTCTAATTTTATTATTCTGATATTCTTTCTTTCTACTCCCACCCTCTAATTTCTTTCTCCTAACTCTCTACTTTTCTATGAAATTTGAGTTGACATGGTTTGTTAGATGTTGGCTTAAAATTTTCGAAAAAAGTGGGTTTTTACAGAATGAGTATTTGTTTATAGGCCTTGTAAATTATTATCATCTTTTTGCCTACAAATTATTCACCATTTGTTAACCCATTAAAATGCGTGTTCAATATGTCGTTAAAATCATGCCATTGTTAGTCAGGTCGTCGGGTTGAAACCAAGTCGAATTTCAGTTCATAGCTTGGATACCAAGGCGATACAATGCCATATTACAGGAAAAAAAACAACATCAAGTCATGTTGTATCTTATTACGTCGCTCTGTGGAAATCAGATTAATCACCAAGTCATGACGCTTTGATGAAATAATATAAGGTCGCTTGTGTCACGACCTTCCATGTCGTACCGTGAGCTCAAGGCGTAGAGAAACATAAGGTCACATGACATGAGTCATGCCGTCCGGCCCCTACACCGTCCACGACATGAGGAGCCAATCGCCATTCAAAGTCTAGAGCTAAACCATGCCACATCCCGTTCATGATGAACCATACGGGCGTTACAAGCCATGATAAGGAAAGTTATATCGTTTTGCAAGCTTGAAGCACCAGGAGTCAAGCCGCTAGACGACACGATTCATATCGTTAGCGAGACAAGTTATGGCGAGAATCTGAGTCATGTCGAAGGCGGCATGAGTCATGGCGCTTTTTCCAGATAATTACAAGATTGCCACCTGGTCTAGAAAACTCCTATAAATAACCCCTCACTTCTTCATTTGAGGGGATCAAATCTGGAGACCACGAAGTGCTGCCGAAAATATTCCACAACATTTCCAACACTTATCCAACATCATGAGTGGAAGATCAATCCATGGATCATGAACTCTATCAAGCATACCCAAATGATTCAAGAGTTGAAGATTGATTGGGCAAGTTTATGCCTAAAAAATAGTTCTTCCATTTCTCCTATTCCTATATCATGTCTCTGCTGGTCAATATTATTTTCTACCATTATTAGTGGATTTAGAGTGATTCATAAGCGAGAGAGAGATAAAAAAATTTGTGAGAGAAGTTCATCTTGTAATCTTCATATTGTTAATAGAATCTATTACAAAAGTGGATGTAGATCCTTATGGGATTGAACCACTATAAAATCTAACGTCTTCTACTTGTATTTGGATTGTGATATGGCTCCACTTTTCGTTCTTTGTGAGATATTTCTCCACGTTTTGGTGTTTTGCCCAATTTTGAGGCAAACATTTGGCGCCCACCGAGGGGCCCAAGATTGCTAATCCATTTCTCACTCTCTCTCACAAGGTGGAAGACCTTGCATTAGGACTTTGAATACACTCCTCGTCTATGTTCTCTGAACTAAAATTCTTATTCAAAGTTATGGGTAAGCTAGGTAGACCATCGAAGAAAACTAAAGGTAAACGCGTTGAAGATATCGACAATGCCGCTAACAAAGAAAACACTCTGCCCACTAACCAGTTCGAAGTCGGCGAAGGTTCTAAAGAAGGAGCCGCCATAACAAGAAGGGAGTTGGATGAATTGGCAGCAGGATTGACAAGCCGAATGGATATTGCAAACGAGGCCATGATGAAGAAACTTGATACCATGTTCATAGTGCAAGCCGCGACTGCTAAAGTTGCCATGAGCACATCCCTTCCTAAATCTGCCCAAACCTCTCGTACAGAAGACACCGGATCTTCTTCCTTAAGCCCGAATAGTGGAGATTCCATCCAAGAGGTTGCAGATTCTAATCATAAGGGAACGAAGCCACCTACTCAAAATCCCTTCGGAAAAGCAACTCCTCAAAAAGCTTTTGGTCCCACCAAAGGGGAACTCCCCCATGCGGGAGGTCCCGAGCCCCGAAATCTAAACCGTGACCGTTTTCTTAGGCAAACATCCGGTAAAGAGGAAGGCGTCCGCCCTGTGGGCCAACCCAATGAGGAAGAGCGTATATCAGGGATGATACGGAAAATCATGAAGGAGAGCCAGAAAAAGGTGGATGACGAGAAGGAATAGGGGTTCGCTCCAGCAAAAACCCCACTTACAGGAAGGATAAAAATGGCGCCATATCTAAATAAATTCAAACCCCCAGTTGTGCAAGCTTATAATGGGAATGGCGATCCCAACGTCTTCCTATTCAAGTATGATCAGCACATGGATGGTGCACGTGCTACCGACGAGCTCAAATGTTTGATTTTCCCACTTACTTGGAGGGAGTGGCTTCACTTTGGTTCACGAAGCTACCGCTAAATTCCGTGGACAACTTTGCCACCTTGGCCAAACTGTTCAGACAACAATTCAAGCTGCAAGCAACTAATGTGCGTGATGTAATAGAACTGAACGAGTTGGAGCAGGGGCCAGGGGAGTCCATTAAAACCTTCCTCTCTTGTTTTAATACAGCTGCAGCCGAAGTCGGAAACTATGATCCACGTTTGGCCCTGATGGCTTTGAAGGGAGGTGTAAATAAAAGGATTAAACTTGGGCGGTGGGTCAAGAAGAAGAAACTAGCCACTCTTGAAGAGCTATTTGATAAAGCAGAAGAGTATATAGGTGTGGATGAGGATCCGGCCTATACATTAGAAGTTCCAGTAAATAGTGAGCTGTCAGAGAAGAAAGATATGGACGTGCCAGGAGGACAGAAAAGTGCTAGTGGAAATCAGAAAAGGGGGAGTGAAGGGAAAGATGGTAGAAACAACAAAAAACTTCGTTTCTTCAAGAATTCTGAAATGACTCCCCTTAATGATACCATAGAAAACATTTATATGGCGACCAAAGATACGGAGGAATACCCAAAACCCGGGATGTTAAGAGTCACCGAGAACGCAATAAAGTCCGGTAGGTTTTGTTGATTTCATAACCAACCGGGGCATAGCACGAACGAGTGTAGACATCTGAAAAGCTTAATTGAGGAGTTGATCAGGAAAAATAGGCTGCAGCAATACACAAAGAACCCCCAGAATGCTCAACTAGCACAGGACCAAGGAGCTTCCACGGGACAGCCTAAATAGAATGAGAATGCCTCAATTGCTGTTATACCCCGAATGATGATGAACACCATCTCCGGAGTCCCATACCTGCTTGGGAGAAGTTGGGGGGATATGGTGAGACATGCTCATGAGGTGAAGGACTTTTCGGAAAAGGTCGAGCTCATGATCTTGAATGAAGCTTTATCGGCAAAAATACCAACACTCCTGTGAGACAACATCACGTTTAATGATGAGGAACCAACCGGGATCATAACACCTACAGAGGATCCAATGGTGATAACCATTGGTTTAGGACCAGCCATAGTCAGGAGGGTTTTAATTGATAGTGGAACATATGTTAACATCCTCTTCTTTAGCGCATTCCATAGAATGAAGCTTTCCATGAACGATGTAAGAGCATGCCAGAACAAAGTCCACGGATTCATCGGCCAGGCTGTTCAACCAATCGGAATTATCCGTTTACTAGTGGAGCTTGGAGAAGGGGAGCAGAAAGTTACAATGGAACAAGACTTTGTTATAATTGATGAACCTTCCGCTTACAATGCTTTCCTAGGAAGACCTACTCTTGCGGCATTCAGAATAACCATGGCTCCGTGGTGCCTCACTATGAAATTCCCGACAAAGAACGGAGTTGGAACAGTAATAGGTGATCAAAAAGCAGCAAGATAATGCTATTTGTATGAATTGGCAAAGGCAAGGAAGAAGGAGTTGAAGAAGGATGTAGAGCCAGCACTCTGCATCCAAAGACCCCTCTTATAGCAATTAAAGCAAAGCCCCCATACCGGAGAGCACCGTGGTGCTCGAAAAGCAATTGATCCCAGGAAAAACAGTATGGGTGAAAATAGGGCAGTACCGGCCGAAGATACTATCTCCGTTTCAATATCCGATAAAAATTCCAACCAGGTTCTAAAGATAGGATCTCAGCTTGGTATGAAGCTGCAAAGGGAATTAATCTTGTTTTTGAAAGCGAATCTAGATGTATTTGCCTGGACACACTAGGATATGAGTGGGATCCCATCAAATGTAATTGTTCACAAGCTGAATATAAATCAAAAGTTGACTCCTGTGAAGTAAAAGAGACGAATGCAAGGATTTGAAAGATCTGAAGCTTTAAAAGAAGAGGTAGATAGACTACTCGAAAATAATTTCATACGAAATTCTACATATCCAGACTGGGTTTCTAACCTAGTCCTTGTCAAAAAGTCTAATGGAAAGTGGAGAGTGTGCATAGATTACTCAGATCTTAATAAAGCGTGCCTAAAAGACAGTTTTCCTCTGCCTCGAATTGACCAACTTGTAGATGCAACGATGGGACATGTGTTATTATCCTTTATGGATGCATATTCCGGATATAATTAAATCATGATGCATAAGCCGAACGAAGAGAATACGAGTTTTATAACGGATAGAGGATTATACTGCTATAAGGTCATGCCGTTTGGACTAAAGAATGAAGGAGCAACCTACCAACAGCTCGTGAACCCCATGTTTAAATCACAAACAGGGAATACAATGGAAGTATACGTGGATGATATGCTAGTTAAATCAAAGAAGGTCGAGGATCATCTTGAGCATTTGGCAGAAATATTTCATGTACTCAGAAAATACGGGATGAAATTAAATTCATTAAAGTGTTCATTTGGGGTCTCATTTGGAAAATTTCTCGGATTTATCGTCAGTGCTAGGGGCTTCGAAGAAAACCCCTCTCAAATTGCAGCTTTAAGAGAAATGCGGGCCCCAAGGACAAAAAAGGAGCTCCAAAGCCTGAATGGAAAGGTGGCGGCATTAAATCGATTCGTGTCCAAAGCAACGGATTGGTGTATTCCGCTTTTTGATGCCTTGAAAAAAAGGAGGAAAAGACTTCCAATGGACCTCAGAATGCCTGGACGCCTTCGAAGAATTGATTAGACATATGGAATCACCTCCAATGTTGTCAAAACCAAGAGATGGGGAAGATTTATTTTTATACCTAGCAGTTTCATCACATGCTTTGAGTGATGTGTTAATCCAAGAAGAAACAGGTGTGCAATTGCCGGTATATTATATCAGCAAAAGACTTGCCGGGGCAGAACTGAATTACTCCAAGCTAGAGAAGCTCGCGTATTGCCTACTCATTGCCTCAAAAAAGTTGAGACCTTATTTCCAATTTCATCCTGTCAAAGTGCTCACCAATCAACCATTAAGGCAAATCCTCTTTCGCCCGGAAACTTGAGGAAGGTTGCTCAAGTGGAACATCGAGCGAAGTCAATATGACATCACTTACCATCCTCGAAGAGCCATTAATGGTCAAGCCTTGACAGATTTCATTGTTGAGTTCACAGACATAGGAGAAGAGATTGAAGAACCGGCAGAAAAAAAGGCTAGTTGGAAAATGTAATTCGACGGATCTAGAAACAACTTTTGTTCAGGAGCTGGAGTTGTCTTATTAACCCCAGAAGGTCACCCTTTATGCTATGCCTTAAGGATGAAATTTCCATCATCTAATAACGAAGCACTTGATTTGCTAGAAGAAAAGAAAAAAGAAGCTGAGCTCAGGATGGCAGCCCGTCAATGGAAAATAGCCCGAAATTTCAACGCAAAAGTCAAGCAAAGGACTTTTCAGGTTGGAGACCTCATCTTGAAGAGAATCATGACAGGAACCGGGGTATTCGCACCTAACTGGGAGGGGTCGTACATGATAAGCCAGAAATTTGCAGATGACACTTTTGAACTGAAAACAATAGATGGAATCGCACTCCCTCGAGCATGGAATAGCATTCACCTTCGCCGTTATTTTTTTTGAAATTTCTTTCATATATTATGCATTATACATATATCATGAATCATAAATACATCATGCATTGTAAACATTTTACGTATTATGCATTGCACATCATGCAAAGTTCATGCAAAATTAAGGAAAGAAATTATGTTACCTGTCCAAAATCGTACGTTTGCAAGTCTTGATTCCAGATAGCTAATAACGATTTTAATTACAGTTTGTTTTAAATTAGACAAAATCACATTTGAAACTGAGTAAAGCTTGATGAATGCTACAACATATCCCAACAGGGAAAACTCAAGCATTGCTTAATGCTCAAATACCTCCATAATCCCCGTCGCAAAGGAAATAAAGTACAAAACCATAAAAAAGGGGCACCTTCTTAATAATAAAATTCGAGGCCCTAGTTCTAGCAAATCATACTAAAAATCTGATGAATAAACTAGCGCCAGCCCCATGAGGAAATGCGACAATAAACCAAAGACCTCCCCGAGGGGCACCCGGTTCATCGCTTATGCCATTAATATATGGCTGGATAGCGATACAAACACTATGCTTTTAAACCAAAGACCACCCCGAGGGGCTCTCGGTTCATCGCCGATGCCATTAATATATGGCTGGATAGCGATACAAACACTGGGCCTCTAAACCAAAGACCTCCCCGAGGGACACACGGTTCATCGCTGATGCCATTAATATATGGCTGGATAGCGATACAAACACCGGGCTTCTAAGCCAAAGACCTCCCCTAGGGGCACCCGGTTCATCGCCAATGCCATTAATATATGGCTGTATAGCGATACAAACACCGGGCCTCTAAACCAAAGACCTTCCCGAGAGGCACCCGGTTCATCGCTGATGCCATTAATATATGGTTGGATAGCGATACAACCACCGGGCTTCTAAACCAAAGACCTTCCGAGGGCCACCCGGTTCATCGCAAACGCCATAAAGGTATGGCTGGATAGCGATATAAACACAGGGTTTTAAAAGACCTCTTCTTAGGCATCCGCTCAGATGCTGGATCCTCCAAATCCAGCTATTGATTCTAGGTCCTCCAAACCTAGTTACTGATGGACCCAAAGACCTCTTTGGGGCATCTGACAAGTTCAATAAGCGTCTGAATCCTTCAGACTCGTCGAACAACGGATTAAAAATCCTTTCGGGAGCATCTGATCATAAACCGAATCCTTCAAGTTCGAGTTATGACGGAACCAAAGATTTTCATCAAAATCATCTAACAAATTCCACAAGTAACTGGCTCATTTAATTTCCAGGAATAACATATTTCTTTATTTAACTATGAAAATCACGCCCGATTTTCAGGAAATTAAAACCAATTGTGGTATGGGGGCACTACCGTCACATTAATCTAATGAAGCACTCTCAAACATACTACAATCCGTCTATAATTTATAAAAAAAAAACTTGTGTTAGATTATTCCAAAGCTCAGCCTGTACTAATAAGGAATTTGTAATGCAGAATATGTATTGCAAATGCAAAGCAAGTAAGTACAACGAAGCTAAAAGAGAAAACTAATTCGAGATAAGCATTTGGCAAAGATTTGTAATTAAGCAAGGTTTTGTGGCATGATTGCTCACATTGTAACCACAACATAATAGTTTACCCATGCCGCCGCCATAGTCTAACTAATGCCAGGACACGGCATGACATTCATGTCAATTCACGACATAATACTCATATCGGTTCATGACGTGATATTCATGCCGATCCACGGTCTGAAACACATGTCGTTAAGAAGGCACAAGTCACGTGTATTGCCCAAAAAATCAGGATTTAGAGAAAATCAAAAGATCTCCACAATAGATAATTTTTTGGCCTTAACATAAAGGCTTAAGGTACGTCAGGAAAAATACAGGTTCATCACTACATCACAAGTCCATGACATATACTTTGGATGCAAAATATCATAAGTATTAAGCGAGGACCGACACTCGCATATACAACCGGTTTATGGTACGAACGCGCAAAAGGAAAGTAATAAAAGACAAACAGGAATGAGTCAGCCCCCACCTTGAGCCGGAGGAGGAGTACCAGTGATCTCTGTCTTACCTCTGGGACTGGATAGTTTAGCAATGATCTCGTCCTGAGACCTAAGAGCCTTAATGAGCGTGGTCTTGTCTTTCTCTAAAGTGGTAAAAAGCTCAATGTTTTCTCTATTCAGCATCTGAAGCTCGCAAGTGAAAGTGTTCCAAGCTCCAAGTTTGCGTGCGTAATATTGACCGATTTCATCAAGGCGCTTGTCTGACCAAGTCCTGATCGCATCAAGCCGTTCCAATAAATGATTCTGCACAACGTCTAAATCTTCAGCGACTGTGCGATTGTCAGATGGATGTATATCCAAGTCAAACTGGTCAAAGGCCACTCCATGGAGACACCAGCCTTCAAGCGTTCGACAAGCTCAGAGGTATGTGGTTTGGAGGCATAGCCAGGATTTTCCATGATGGCCTTTAGTTCAGCCAAACTAGGAGCAACATAAGCAACCTCTGTCTCCGACATCGGGAGTTTTTCCAATCTGCGGCGCTTGCGAGCTACGTCTTCGCTTGAGGTTCATTCGGTTCTTTTAGACATCCCGTGCGAATAACAATGTCAAGAAGAAAACATATCAAAATGCTAAAATAAAAACATTAAACATCAGAGCATGGCGTGTGTGAACAATAAAGTTAAGTCGCTAGCGACATAATGACTTTTTCATGTCAGTTCACGGCATGATACTCATGTCAACTCCCAACTTAAAACTCATGCTGATCCACGACTTGAGACCCATATTGGGCAACAACTTAAGAATCTTATAGTTCTTAAGACGGAACTCGTATTGCTTGCGCATGTCGGATGGTTCGCATTGTTACTGCAGATTGGGATGTCATGTCGACATAAGACTCGTATTATTTCATGACACGAGGCCTCAAACTGAAGTCATCAAGGGATTAACCAGTTTGACCGATTATCAAGCTCAAGTCGTTCACACAACATGCCACCCCAACCGACTTAAATTACAACTACGGATGGATAACTCACATGGGCACAACGACATGAATTCTTTATTGCGACTTAAGAGTGAGATTACCGAATAAACATAATTTAAAGCATGCCGTGAACTTACCATTAGAGCAGCACAAAGAGAAAACATATTACAGCTATGGCAAAGCAATGAAAAGTTCGTGGTTTAAATATGTTAACAAGCAACTAGCACAGGTGATTTAGCCTTTGGAACGATGGCATAGATTAAGATCATGAACACTCAATGAAAAAGGCCATGACCTAATCACAAGAATTCATACATAAAGATCGGACTGAGACCATCTCAAATAAGTAAATGACAAACCCATAAAATTTAAAAGCATCAAATTCAACTTGAAGAGTGTGCGCAACAGGTAGGAGGCTTAAGAATCATACCTTATTCTTTGTGTTGAGAAGCCTTAAATCATACCCGATTTTCAGTGATGAGGAGCTTTAAACTTGATTATGAGATTAAGAGACTGTTGGTACTTCAATTGCTTCGATGATGGTGTAAATTAGTGGACTTAGTTGATTTTGACCGCCATTATTTAGGGTTTTTGGCTTAAGAAAGGGTTTGAGGAGAATGAAGGCGTAATGAAGGAATGAGGACCATATTAAACCATGCGTCAAATCGGTGGTCTATTCCCAAGAAGAATACCAACAGACACGCACTAATGCGTCCAAGCGGTCAAATCAATGGTCTAATCCCAAGAAGAATACCAATGCACACCCACTAATGCATGGCCAAGAATCTATGATGACTTAAAAAAATTTTACGACGACCTAAGCACTTGACCGACTTAAAGGCTCTCATGAGACATGAAAAGGCTAAGGCAACTTGCGACATGATGATAACTCGCGACACGTGCCCAAAAACATGCTGACAAATTAACTGAAAACTATGTTTTTTTTGAAAAAATAATAATATATATATATATGTGTGTGTAACGAAAAAAATGAGAATTCGAAGCCCATGTTATTTTTAATAACATGAACTTTTAGGGGCAAATGTTAACCCATGAAAATGCGTGTTCAATATGTCATTAAAATCATGCCGTTGTTAGTCAGGTCGTCGGGTTGAAACCAAGTTGAATTTGAGTTCATAGCTTGGATACCAAGGCGATACAATGCCGTATTACAGGAGAAAGAACAACATCAAGTCATGTCGTATCTTATTATGTCGCTCCGTGGAAATCGGATTAATCACCAAGTCATGACGCTTTGATGAAATAATATAAGGTCGCTTGTTTCACGACCTTCCATGTCGTACCGTGAGCTCAAGGCGTAGAGAAACATAAGTTCACACGACATGAGTCATGCCGTCCGGCTCCTATACCGTTCCACGACATGAGGAGCCAATCGCCATTCAAAGTCTAGAGCTAAACCATGCCGCATTCCGTTCATGTCGAACCATATGGGCGATACAAGCCATGATAAGGAAAGTTATATCGTTTTGCAAGCTTGAAGCACCAGGAGTCAAGCCGCTAGACAACACGATTAATATCGTTTGCGACACAAGTTATGGCGAGAATCTGAGTCATGTCGAAGGTGGCATGAGTCATGGCGCTTTTTCTAGATAATTACAGGATTGCCACCTGGTCTAGAAAACTCCTATAAATACCCCCTCACTTCTTCATTTGAGGGGATCGAATCTGGAGACCACGAAGTGCTGTTGAAAATATTCCACAAATTTCCAACACTTATCCAACATCATCCAACATCATGAGTGGAAGATCAATCCATGGATCATGATCTCTATCTAATATACCCAAATGATTCAAGAGTTGAAGATTGATTGAGCAAGTTTGTGCCTAAAAAAGAGTTCTTCCAATTCTCCTATTCCTACATCATGTCTCTGTTGTTCAATATTATTCTCTACCATTTTTAGTGGATTTAGAGTGATTCATAAGCGAGAGAGAGATAAAATGTTCTGTGAGAGAAGTTCATCTTGTAATCTTCATATTGTTAATGGAATCTCTTACAAAAGTGGATGTAGATCCTTATGGGATTGAACCACTATAAAATCTAACGTCTTCTACTTGTATTTGGATTGTGATTTGGCTCCACTTTTCGTTCTTTGTGAGATATTTCTCCACGTTTTGGTGTTTCGCCAAATTTTGAGGCAAACACCATTGATCTGCATATTAGTCATAAAATCATTATTAGTTTTGTAGTTTTATTCCAAATTCATAGTAATTATGAGTTGAATTGTAATTATGCAATATCGATTAAGTAATAGTAATCATGTTTGTGGTTGATGTTGTTTGTGGTTTTTACTTGGTTATTGTAGTTTTGTCCTTTTTGTAATTCTATTTTGCAATAAATGACACTATTTGAAATCCACAAGGAAAATAAATAATTCAAATAAAAAGACATGAACAAATTGATGTATTTTGTACGTTGTTTGTATCATCTATTGTAAATAAACGTCATCCTGTTTCCTTGTGATTTGAAATGTGTTAAATTTCCCTTTTTAAAATAAGTTTGAACAGAATATACAATAATTATAGTAAATAATATTTTCATTAAATTTTGAATCTTAAAACAACATTAAACACGAAAAGGGTTGTTTTGGTCATTAGTTTAGACAAGAACATAATTAATAAATAATAATAATAATATAACTTAGTAACTACATTAACCGCGTTCAATATATATATATATATATATATATATATATTAACCTTATAAATCCAATTCTGCGTAATAGCGCTAATACATTATAATGGTAATTGTTTGTTGTTATGTGTTTGAATAGTTTCCGTTTTTTTATAGGTATGTATATGGGAATATAATCCGTATTTAATGGAAATAATAGTATGACCGTTATAGCAATAAATATAATCAATTTTCTATATAAATAAGAAGGGGTCATAAGTAATGGAATAACTATTGTAACCATGAACGTTTTGCGAATTAATTGAATAGGATAAATATGCCTAATTGGTTACAATTAAACTTTGTATTCAGGAATAGATATTTTTAACTCCAACAAGGGAATAAATAAATGGCAAACTTAGATACACACACACTCACATATGAATTAAATGGAATTAAACATGTAGTAATATTTGAGAGTTACAATAATTAGTTTAGAATTTAAATAGGACCAATATAAATGGTATTGAATAGGATGTTGAATGCATTAGGAAAATAAGACATTAGTGTCATAAATGGCATATTCTCTAGATAATAGTAATAAATGGAATTAAATGGGAAATTATTGGTGACTTATTGGCATAGCAAATGCTAAACCTAATAAGGAAATTAATAAATAAACATCCTATGATAAGAATTCATAGGTTTTTCTTTATTTTATTCTAGTTATTCCAGAATTAAAATAATTAAGAAAAAGGATGGGACATATTAGGCTAGTGATGCAAGCCCATTTTCCTTATTCGATATAAGTCTATACTTTCTAGTAGTCGAATATATGTACAACTGATGTGAGATATCATTAACCTTAGGAACCCATGACGATAGTTAATTACATAGCGAGGATTATATCCTAAAATTGGGTTTATTTCAAGTGCTAGGTATTATGTGGTTGTACCATATGCCTCCCTCCCAAAAGATTAAACATTAAAAAGGAAATAATTTATAATCGTAAGCATGCTTTGGAGTAGAGGTATTACGTAGTTAGATCCACCCTTAAAAGGTTGTTAAGTGATCGTGTAGCTCACCTCCCTGTAAATAAGAAGTATCAAACAGCTATTGGGTATGAGTTTGGTAATCCATGCATTGGACTTCTTCCTTTAGGTAGTAGGTGACTAGGGTGAGAGTCCGCCTTGGGATTATGTATTAAATGACAGTTATGGAGGCACCACGATTCTTCTTTTCCTGCGAGAAGTATTAAGTGGCTAGCGAATTATCTAATAAGGCCAGTAAAATAGTAACATGGGGTCCGTCAGGTGGGTCTTAAATGGTGTCGCGCTCCTATGTAAACCTTTTATTAAGTGGCTCGTTAGTATCTCTGGCGTTATGCAGGGTTTTTAGTTATAAACATGACATATGAGAGCCTTAAATTGGTAGTAATATTAGCTAGTGTCCTCTAACTAATATTATTGTTGAGTAAACCATCAAGTAAGGTATTAAGTGAGCCATAGGTCCTCCTTGATTCTTAATTGATCGAAAGGTTTCACCCTTATCTTATTTTGATAGTGAGGTCTTAAGTGGGTATACAGACATAATTAACCTCCTTATGAAATAATGAATAGTTGGGAGCCCAACTCTTAGTCCTTGTGGTTGGTTGAACGGTGGTTTGAAGGCTTTATACTTATGCGTAAATGTTCTATCTCTATATTGCGCAATCGTTCTCTTTGAGTTTACTACCTTGGGTATGGTAGTTATTCATCGTGCATAAATCATCATGAGGTTAGGTTAGACATATTATCCTTGTTAGATTTTATTTAGGTTTCGACCGAACGAGATATATTTGTGCATTGTGGACAGTGTTATACATTTTTTACTCATCGTGAATTGATGTTCTGAACCCCTTCTAATAACAACTATCTGTTTAGTTTTCAGTACTCGTTCTTTCATGCTCGATGTCGATGTTGTGATATATTTTAAGGTAGTCGCCTTAGTCGATTTTAGTTGTCCTATTTTGTTTCCGCTGTGAGTTAGTTTTATATTACTGTGAATAAGCTTATACCAATTATTTGCGGTATGTAACTACCCGGGGATTTTGCGACCTTTGAAATCTACATAAACTCAATGTCGACTATCCGAGCATCGGAAATACCAGATAGTTAATAAAAAGAAGTTAGAGGGTGAGAATAGATAAGATAGATAATTAGAATAGAAGAAGAACACAACATCAGAGTAACACGAATCTCACAGTGGAACGAATAAAATATAGTATACAAAGTAACATTGAAACACAAATCTGTATTTGTATATTAGAGTACAACACATACATCATAGTGGAAATAAACAATTGCTATAAAATGCTGCTGAAGCCTCCTGGTCCAAGCTCCATCTAGTGTATCTGTAAATCCTGACTACTTGACTTCCCGCACAAATTTGGGCACCCAAGAGTTTAGGGAAAACAAAACAAAATAAACTCTGGGTCATTCATGGGACTGGCATGAGTAAACTCCAACCATTTGGTTTAACTTTTAAAAATCTTTTCAAAAGAAATGATAATAGTAAGACCGATCCACACATAAACACGGGTGGTTTTTACCTTACGATAACCCAAATTTTTTTCAAATCAATACGTTTCTGATATTATGATAATGTTTAATCACAAGTAAATACAATCTAGCAGAACGCTTGCATCTCACGCTCCACATATGTATAGCATACAATCAGAACCGCAGGCGCTTGTTGGAGATTGGATTCCGACTATGACAAGGTATGGAACCACCTGCCGATAGTGTATATTTAGAGAGGAATACACTAGGTTCAACAAGAATGCCTTGCAACCCAGCCACACATTACCGACCACTCATTTCTCTTAAGTGTATCGAATATATTGTCACCTACGGTTGCTAGCAACATAACTGTTCCCGGGAGATACATAAGCAAAAAGAAGTAACAAATATGAATATTCTCTAGATGGTGACAACACACCCTAATGGGGGCGACCCACTTAGCCATGTTGCCTGCCCGCTTTTTGTCATTTCCCGGTTGATGAGGCTTGAGGTCATAACGTATCCTTTGATAGATCATACATTTATTTACTTTGAATGCCACATCGTCATACCCACCAAATCACAAATTGATTTCCACAAAAATACCACGGGTATAAAGCTAAGAGTAACGAATGCCTCCGCCACCAAATGTGGATACGTTTGAAGTGATCAACTTATGTCATCCATTAGATATACTCTGTCAGACATTCATCCGTACACATTGTCCTGGGTCTGGACGAACCGAAGGCACTATTCTGTAAATAGGACAGCCCTTGCATAACGCCGTCTTCAGTTATCTTCATCAGATTTGATTTGCAATGCTAATGCCGATACAGAGTTGTTTTCAGATAATAAATCTGATCCCGGTCTCTCCGTATTGACGACGGAAATGGTCAAAAACTTTGATAGTCGGTGATTTAAATATCAAAGGAAAACAAGTGTGCAAACAACGGTTATATTTCCAAATGGAAAACTTACCAACCAATCATCAGTCAACACTGACCCCTTTAACTTAATTTGCCATTCAATTATTCATTTCCCTATCTCCATTTCCATATATTCGTAATTTCTTATTTTCTAAATTTAGAAAATATACGTTATTAATCATTGGAAAACATTCCCATATTTACTCTCATTTCTCATTTTCTATATTAGAAAACATTACTGATTCTTATTAGGAAAACATTTCCAAAACTTCTTCACTGGATTTAAAAAGATGTTTTAAATAAAACATCGTTTATGCCAACTCGAACCATTTACACTTATTAAATAAATTCAATTAACTAACCTTCATTATCGAACCTTAACCATTAAGTTAAAAACGAAGTTAATCAAGTTGGGGTATAACTACCTCTCAGACCTTAACTGAACAACATTTCTAACCTCGAAATAGATAAAGTTCACATTTCAAACCTTCAACAAACTTCCTTACGTAACTCTTGGATTCTGTTTACGAACCCACTTCTTTTATAGAAATCATTTGATTATAAAAATAGTGTTATATGTCCCTGCTTCTGAATTATAATAACTTAAATATAACTTTTTATTTCTTAATTTGAATAAATAAATAAATGATTTATTAAACAAATAAATCTTAATTTAAAAACTAGAAAGTAAATAATACTTTCCTACATTCGATATAGTCGAATCCCAATGTATAATTCTCGCTCGAATAATCTCTATTCGATAATTCTTTTTCGAATAAACTATATGCGATTATTTCTCTTTTCTCAAATAAACTATATTCGATTATCTCTCCTTCGAATAATCAGTATTCGGTAATATCTCCTTCTTCGAATAAACTATATTCGATAACTCTTTTCTTCGAACAAACTATATTAGATTACCTCTCTTCGAATAACTTATATTCGATTAACTAATTCGATTAAATCTAATTCTAATAACTAATATTCGATTAACTAATTTTGATTAACTCTAATTGATTAACTCTAATTCGATTAACTAATATATAATTTAACTCTAATTCGATTAACTCAAATCGATTAACTCTAATTGATTAACTAATATTCGATTAACTCTAATTCGAATAACTAATATTCGATTAACACTTCGAATAATTTATACTCGATTAACTCCAATTTAAATTCCTATTTCAAAACCAGATTCCTTTATAAATGATTTAATTTATAAAATATTTATTTTAATCCATTATTCACATCGAATGTGAAAAATATTTCTTTTATATATAAACTCAGTTTGATTTTGTATTTAAAAATAATATTCCATTTCCAAATTCTATTTTTACTTTTATTTATAGAATTATTCATATGAAATCCACTTTTTACTTCTAACACTTAAATCTCATTTATAATCCCCTTTATAAATGCTATATTCAAATTATGTTAAAAATATCGGTGTTAAAAACGATTTCTTCTTCTCTATATAAACTCAGACTTTTATTTTTATTTATCCAATGATTAATATTTTTCTTAATTTATAAACATCATTTATAAATTATTATTCTCAAATTTTATCTGTTAAAATGGATTATTATTTAATTCTGCTTTAAATTAATCTTTTCCATTCATCTGTTAAAAACGGATTTCTATTTAATATTTATTTTCCAAATAATTCCTTTTATACAATTATACTCATTTTATAAATACTTCCTTTTATATAAAATCCTTTGATTTCACATAACCATTTATCTTATTCATTTCTTGAATAATTCATTCATATAATTCTATTTATTTTCTAAATAAATATTCCTTGTATAATTCTATTTATTTTCTAAATAAATATGCCTTTTATCATTTTATTTTTTCTACATAATTATTTCATTTATACAATTCTATTTATTTTATATAAATATTTCATTTATATAATCCCTGTTCTAATTATATTTAATTCCCAAATATTTCCTTTTATATAAAATCTATAGAATTTATATAAATATTTTATTATCAAAATACACTTTAAAATTCCCTTTCTGCATTCCAGTATCACTTATGGTATCAAAATACCAAATCAAAAGGATCAATCATCATCCAAACACACAAAATCAATAATAGATTGTATACCGCATCATATATCAGAATATATGAAAAACAGTAAAATAAATGTTGAGGGATCCAGTTGGATCCCTCTGACCTGTTTCACTGCATCAACAGATGTTAAAAAACATAAATAACATCGGTTTCATTTCAATATGAAATATTCTGATAAACAGAATCAATATTTGATTAAAGATATATATAAATCTATATCGATATTTTCAACTAATCAATCAGCAGATCAACCAACCAATCAACACACAGCAATCAACCAATATTTATCAGTTCTAAAAATACGTTATGAAAATTCAAATTGAGCAGAGTTAGTGAGAATTACTCACATTGGACGATCATCGTTAAATAACGATAACTGTCGCTTGATTCTGACAGATAATTTTTTTTGCAATAAATTGTAACTAGCTCCAATTCACTCCCCGTCAGTTCCATTTCGTAGCCGCCATCTATATGATCCCAACGGATCTTGTTTTGTCCAATTCTGTTCACGTACGGAAAAGTTATACTTATTATAAGTTATCACATTATTTAAATGTTTTAAAACTAAACTTAAATGAAATAAAAATCAGGCCTCTCCATTTCTCCTAACCGGCCCATTTGACCTCAGCCCACCCCAAATTCGAATGGTGCCTCTACCTTCTATATGTGAACCCCGTTCCCATGCCATTTCCCAATTTCTTTTGCACCCTTTACTTAAATATATATATATATATATATATATATATATTAAAATGAGCTTTACTTGAATATCGTCAGCCCATCACCACAAACAGGCCCACCCGTACCAATCTAAACTTCTTCTTCCTCGCAGAATTCCGACCTCGTCTGCTCCTCATCATTTACACTACCATTTCCAGACATAAACCTCCCACGTCCTCCTCCATAATCAACTGTCTAATCCAAAACCACTTCCAATCTTAACCTCATCCGAAACTCATTCCCCTTAACCCCTAAATGGTGAACTCGAGCTACCCTTCTCCGACATTGTGGTCTCCCATTTTCTGCTACAGGAAACTCTCACAACATTTTTTTTCTTTTTTTTCTTTTTCACTGAATCCATACTCCGATTTCACCACCCTTCCCATTTCGAACTCTTTATCATCTTCTCTCCTAAATGGTGGAATTCATAAGTAACTCGCACCATTAAATCCAGGTCTGTCGAACAACATCTCGCGAACCACAAAAAAAGGATCGACATCTACTTTAACAGAATCTCACAAAAACTTGCCACAAGGTGCGGTTTTACTTCCTTCATCTAAAGATCAACTCGCATTTGTGAATTACATCCTCAGTCACCCTAAAATCCAAGCCCTAACACGCACTGTCAATTTCTGGTGCAATAACCATAGCGTCGAACACTACCAAATTGACACCGTAAGGAAGAGAACTTCATACGAATTCAAATATGAGTGTTTAGATATTTACGGGATTTTATTTTATTTTAGAACGATTTTAGAAGTAGGAAGTTTCACCTAAAAACAATTTAGCGGCGGTGGATTTCCTTTGACCACTAAAGAAAGAAGTATACGGTTAGGAAGGATGCTACGGTATTTATAGGATAGATAAAATATTTTTTTATTTGATATTTATATTGATTTAAAACAACCGCTATTTGTATTTACTGTTTAAAAATTCCTATGATCACACACTGTAAGAACCCGTAACTTCCCCGTGAAGGAAAGCATGGATTGCTTTGAGTACAAGCCACATCAGAACACAAATAGAAGAACATTTCATTGTTTATTACAACAATTCCATCAGAATACAAGAATATACAGAGTATGACTAAATATTATACATCAGAAAATATCAAAGATTTAAATACATTACTACAACGGAAAAATAATCCAAAACATAACTGAAAGAAATATACGGATATAGAGCTTTCTGAATATCACTTCAGCTATAAACCAGGATCCTATGAATATAAATCTGCAAAACCAAAACAACTAGCTACCCATGCGGAAAATAAGGGCACCCAGAGTTTAGGTTAAAACAATAAACTCCAGGTTAGTCATGTGACTGGTGTGAGAACTAAAACAATTTTTTAAAACTTGATTTTAAGGTTAGGTAAACCAAGGGACCACGCCGTATAACACGGAACGGGTTTCCTCCCAAGAATACCAGTGGATATAACAAACAACGCAATGCTAAATAAAGAACAATGAAGCTATTATAAGACCCAGGTCCCATCACATATTGCAACACAAGTCGGAGGATAGGGTGTTACCTTATAATAGCCAAAGAATGCTTAATACGTATAAAACGAAATCATTTGATATTATTATTAGTGCATAAATGTTTCAAAACAATTTCAATCATAAGTATCAATCATAGACGGCATGAGCGCCCCATCCCACTATGTCTCCATACTAGGCTCTACAAATAAAACCGCAAGATGTCGTATTGGAAATTGGATTTCCATCTGTGAACCGAGGCAAAAGATAGTCCTCGTCGTCTTCAAGACTGTCTAGTCCGAGTCTTAGGAACAGCCGCAACTGCCGCTAGGAGCGACAGAGCCGGTCCATCGATGTGGATTAAACTTAATCCCAGGACACTGCGTTTCTCCGCCCTATGGGGCGTAAATGAGCCAAATGACTCCATCGGTTCGAGAACGACCGATATATCCGAGGCACCTCAAAATCCATCATCCACATGAGTCAAACTCGTCAGCCATTTCAAGCACTGGCGCCACTCCTACCTAGAAAGAAACGTATGCCCTCCCTCAGGTCCTCTCCAGTATTTGGTTCACACTGGGTGTGAGGCTGGCGAATTAACACTACACAAAGCGATGCCATAAAGGCCATGCTTTGATCATCAACCACAAGACTTTGCTTTTCAATAGAAGCCTTAATCATTTGCATCTTAGCATGCCACACAGGCAATTCACAACATGCAACCGATCAATCACACAGAATGAAATCCAATGTCAAACACACAATCCATTTACAAGTCCATCCAGGGTCTGAACGAAACCGGAGGCACCTTGTACCTCGCATATCCATCGATCTCCAAGTACGTCTGGACGATCGCCACTTTTTCCATCGTCTTGGTTGTACAGCCCAATCAAGACGGCAGAAATCATCCAAATGACGTGAAGACCTCTGGTCTTCAACCACCGTCTTCATCTTCGACATATCGTCGTATCAGTTATTCAGAATGGGATAAACCCGGTCTTTCCGAACAACTCGCGTATATAATAAACAAGTGTTACATAAACACAACATATGCCTCATTCCAATTCAGAATTTTGTTATATTCAAATATTCTTATTTTTATTCCAATCTAATTAAAGATTCATTAAAACTCTAATTCAGTTTTAATCTCAAAAATCATTATTAATGATTATTCTAAGCTAAGAAATTAATCTTATCTTTAACTGGGTTAAAGAACCAATGTCATTTAAAACACAGTTCACGGTAAACCCCAAAATCCTATTCCATTAATGATGGAATATTCGTAGAAAACAGATCAATATATATAATCGATATAAACTATCGTATCCAACCAATAATATAAATGAAATAGCGGCGAAGCCTTTTAAATTCCATATATAGTAACGGTCTTCCTCCACAGAAGCTCACTTCGATTATTACCAAATCGAATTCCATTCCATTCCAATTTATATTGGAAAACTTTACTTTGGAAAATCCCATTAAATCCCAATAAAAAGATTTATAAATTACAAATCACATTCCACTGTTAATCAGGTTAAAGAACGAATGTCGTTTAAAACACAGTTCACGATAAACCCAATTCATACTCTATTTCAATTCCAATCAACCGTCAATCAATTGGTAATTCTTCTTTAAATCTTAATAAAAAGATTTATTCTTTTCACAACTGGGTTCAAGAAGAATGTTGTTTAAGACACCGTTCACAACAAACCCGCAATCCAATTTGATATTAAATACAAGGCCCTGAATAGAAAATGTATCAGCTTATATTCAATACCAAATTCTGAAACCAACGAATATCGTATTGGAATAATGATATATATATATATATATATATATCTTTCAAATTCCTCCACAATATCCGTATAACCATGGAATCCAATATCGACATACCCCGAAGATAATTTTGATTCAAATCCATTCCAATCCATACATTGGAAATTCTGGTTATATTATAAACCATTCTCAATCCCTTTTATTTATTTAAAAATAATGGATTATAATTCTAGTTAATAAATAATTCATTTTGATAAAAATATATTTTTATCTTCACAAATGTGGAAATTTTCATCTCAATTCTTCACAAATCCTTTATTATGATTTTACACAAATTATTAATATTTTTGATAATTTTGCCAAGGCCCGTACAGTCGATTTCCATATACGGTCATCGAACTGCACTTACAGCGACCTTTTCCAAATTTGATTTTGGACATGATTCCAAATCCAACCATTAGATTTCAAATCTTTTTATATTCGTTAGAAAGCTCTTTTCGATACGAACCTAACGGTTTCGGTTTCAGGAGAATCTGACGGTCGGATCTCCCGTAATCGCACTTTGAAGTCAATGGTCGAAATTCACGAACTGCCGCGGCGCGGCGCGCTCCATTCAGTCCATTAATATATATATATATATATATATATATTATATATTTCATCGATTTCCTTTCAAAACGTATTTTATAAATCGTTTTAAATTCGTTTTCAAAATGGTTTCAACTTCATATTCAATTTTAAATCAAAATTGAATATTCAATATCATTAACATATAAATGATAATATTTTCGAACATCAGATTTTGAAATCACTTCATTTTAAATATTCAATATAAAAATGAATAAAATCGATGTAAATATCATTCACGTCAAAATGGCGCAACTCTAATCAACACGGCTTTACATATTTCAAAAATTCATGTCCATTCAAAATCGAACATCAAAATCAGGTTTTAATCCTTTACTGAATATTATTCTAAATATTCCTTATTTTAAAATATTCGTTATTTTAAAATATTCTTCAGTTCTGAATTGGAATCAGACACAGCCAAATACCATATAAAATGATTTATATGGACTTCATACAACACATGTATATAGCAGCAGTGATAAATAATCAACCATCATCCAAAGTGCTTTCTACACCGTATAAGAATTAAATATAAATAATTATCGCTTACACATTCTGTCAACCAATAGACTGACATACCACTAAACAATCGGGATTAGTGTACGTCAAATATCATCCCAATACCCGTGTGGGGTTTCAACCAACAAATACTGAATATTATTTGTGCAGTTTGGCAATGTGTAAAATTTATCATCCCAATCCATATTAGTCAAATGGGTGTACATCAACAAATCATTTTGATTTGTAAATGAATATTCATTTTATTCATTTATCTAATTAGAAAGATATTTTTATTTTTCTAACATTTTTAGAAAATTTCGGCGGCATAACGGCGCGATACTAGAAACGGGGTAAGGCCTAGCCTTGTCCCCGGTCTAATAATGGCCCACGCCATACCCAAACCAAATTACCTCACTTTGTTTTATTTTTCAAACCAAAACAAACAAATAAATCAACCACCAAACAATCAAACAAACAAACAAGCCGTCCATGGTCTGTGGACGACGGGTGTCGCGTGCTACTAAACACCGTCTGCATCCTAGTATATATTTAACTAGAAAATAAATTTGAGTGAGAAGTTCTCACCTTTGTGTTCCACTCCGCCAGTTTTATTTCTATGAACGGTTTGAATTCATATTTTTTTCCGACAGTACCATTGCAATCTGTATCACGCAGTTGATTATTAAAAATCACATTTTTCTATTGTTACTTCATACATAAAAATCATATTTTTATGTTAATGTTTATATTACAAAAATCATATTTTTATAATTCAGTATTCTATATATAAAAAAATCTCTTCTTTATATTTCTAAAAATCGAATCTTTATATTTGTATACATATAATAAAAATCGCATTTTTATTTTGATACATATATAAAAATTATATGTTTACAACTCTACTTGCTATATAAAAATTTTATTTTTATATCATTCTTCATATACAAAAGATCATATTTTTATTCTTCTTCATAAATAAAAATTATCTTTTTATTTCTCCAATTTCATGATAAAAATCATATCTTTGTTTAAAATAAAAATCAAATCTTTGTTCAAAATATCTCGACTTTCTTATGATAAAAACCTCTCTTTCTTATGTTAAAAATCTTTTCTTTTCCAAGCAAACATCATATTCTTTACATCGTCATTCACATAATAAAAGTCCAAACTTTTCTATGTTTTAAAAATCCAATTTTTTCTATGTTTTAATATACGATAAAAATATAAGCTTCATGTAACATAAAGATCAGATTTTTCCTTAATTTTATATACAGGAAAATCAAGTCTTTAATTAAAAGTAATTTATAAACAAAATAAAATAGAGGAAGCTTATTGTTTTCGTCCGATCCGTGATCTTCGTCTAATTCTGAATGAGTTCGAACTTGATTGACATTGAAAAGTGTTTATTTTATTACTCTTATGCTTTATCTTTTGTAAATAAATAAATGATACTTTGGGTATTTTTTATGTGTTTTTACAGATTTCAAGCGTTGCCTCCTTCAATTCAAATCAAAGGCCAACTACAAGAAAGAGCTACTTCCTCACATCAAATTCATTTCAATTGCAAAAGAAGTAGTAGCTCACTGGTAAAGGCATAGGAATTGGTGCTGAGAGGACTGAGTTTGAACCCCGTCAAGCTCACTTTTTGCCAAAGAAACGGAGCGCGTTCACACTGGCCCTTTGCTTTGAGAAATATCTGGATTAGTGTTTTGTTATATATATACATACACATAGTCATGTGTATGTATTTATGATGTGCACCAATTAACATTTCAGCAATAGCCATATTCTTATCATGGAATTAAATTCAAATCATTCAATTTCAATTAGAAGAATTTCTGATTGAATTGTTGCCAAGAAGAAAAATCAATTTTGAAGATTTTATCTTATATTGCCTTTGGAGTCTGATAAGCGTCCTTGTTTGGAAGAATTAATTAGATGCAATCTTCTATCAATCAATTAGCCACATGGGAAAATTGAAAGATATGGAAAATATTTACCATGATATGCCCAGATTTTCTCCAATCAAGTTAGTCAAGGAAGGCAAGAGATATTCATGAATGAGGAGGGCCATTTATTCATAGACCTAATTAGGGTTTTCCCATTATCATCTATAACTATGTGATTGTAACCATTGTAAAAATTCATTCATTCTTCTGTACTCTCTTTTAGTTGTAATAAAACTTTCGTTTCTTTAGTTTCTGCATTTTATTTTCATGGCAAATTGTGTTGTCTAGTCAATTAGATTTGCTAGAACACAATTTGCTATTGCTTCTATTTTTCTTACTAGTGATTGACCGTCTGATTAGATTCAGCGGTAATCCTAGTTTTTATTTTCAGTTGTTGATTTCTTCTCTGCAATTTTATTTCCAGTGTTCTACTTTATTTTAATCATTGAATTTATTACAGATCCGATTAGATTCGAATCTGTAGTGAATTTAATTGCATCTTTTATTCGTAGTTTCAGTTTTTATTTTACTTCGCGAAAAAAAATTAACCTCCAGCTTCGTCTAACACGCCCAAGAAAAAAATAAATAATAATTTTTAATTAAACCTCCCTGTGTTCGACCTGTATGCTACACGCCTGTATGCTTGCAGAATTTATTACAAATGTCGTGCTTTTCTAATTCATAGACTAGCGTCGATCAAGTTTTTGGCGCCGTTGCCGGGGAGGTAACGATTAAATTTTGTTATTTATGTGATTTCTGATTCGTGTTAGTCTTTATTTTTATTATATTTTCTTTTTGTTTTCTATTATAAATAAAAAAGGGAAAAATTCTTGAGTGGTGATTTGGTGTATCAATACTTGGTGCTATCAATCATCCAACAAGAGAAAAAAATTGTCAATTTTTCTTTTATTTCTTTCCTTTTCTCCTATCACTTTATTTTCTTTTACAATTTCTTTCCCCTTTTAATAAAAAAAAACTTTTGCAGTTTTCTTCTTCTTCTGCCTCGATTTGTGTCCTTGCTGTTTTTGCACCGTTCACCAGATCATTGCCGAAATCCACTACAAAAACCACGTCCGTGACCCTAATCACACTCCATCACAATTCGTAAGCAAATCCCCTTCACGCATAATTACAAAACCCATAACACCATCAATCACCAATCCCCGACCAATTCCAGTCAGTTACTTTCCACTGTCGAGTTCACTCAGCTTCATCAAACTCCCGCAAACAGATCACAAAACAACGTTGCCATCTTCTCAACATCTTCTTTTCCTTACCCTTTCAGTAGACTCCTTCTCCACGTAGTTCACGTTCACCACCACAGACGTAGGTACTCCTCTGGTCACAAACACCCACAGCTTAAGTCAAAACCGCAACAGCCTCTCTCTAACATAACCTCAGACCATACCAGTGCCAAACGTACAAAATTTCTGCCTCACATCCATCATCAGCACCGCCAACACCATCACGCAACAGTCCACAAATCAAAACCCTCAAACCGCAAACCAAACAACCAAGGTAATGCAATTCACAGATTCGAACAGTCGTACTACCCAGTCGACATACCGAATTTCTCAAATCGCCTGAAATCGTATACTTCAGATCAACAATCCGCAAAAGCCAGCAAAATCGGTCTTCAAATCTGAAATCCAAATCAGAAACCCGTGTCGAAGAAAAGAAAAAAAAAGATTTTGAATTCTTCCTTTACGTGTTTTGATTGACTGGAGAGATCGAATAATAAAAAAAAAGGAGCGCGAGCTTGAAATTTCTGTCAGTTCATTGAATTAGATTGTTGACTTTTGTGTTTGTTTTGAGGACAGAAGGGGCGTTTGCTTTCTTGACTTGTTTTGGATAATCTGTTTGTGAAAGTAAGAGAGGGTCGGTTAATTTATTGGTTAAGGGACCAGTTTGTGTGGCACAAATTTGGACCGTGTGGATTTAATTGAGTGCGTGACTTGTGCCTTCATTGCATCTAGTCAGCTGTTGAGCCCAGTCATTTTTTTTATTTTTATTTTGTTTGTTTTAGTTTACCGTTTCAATCTTTGTTTTAGTTCTGTCCACTCTTGATATTTCAGTTTGTTCTTTTTCTTTTTCCCCTAGATTTGAGTTTAGTTCTTATTTTGTTGGTTTTATTTGCTCTCATTTTCCTTTTCCTTAAAAAACCAAATGGGTTAGAGCGGACGATTCAGATGGGTTAGAGCGGACGATTCAGATGGGTTAGAGCGGTTGCACACCAAGTGGGGTGTGAACGCGCTAGCGCTACCCAATTTCACTGGAGGACTGCCGATCAAGGTGAAAACTTTTAAAACTCTACAGGTTCCCTGCCACAAAGAAAAAAATATATAGACAATTGTTGTAAAAGTTTTCTGCAGGGGCAGCGGCTTTGAATGTACAATTTTTAATTTCTGCAATTAATTTGTGTGATTGCTGTTATTTCTGCATTTTTATTCATTCTGTTAAGGGCAATACCCAAATTCACATAAGGTGAGGGATTTCATCACCCTTTCCTTAGCCCACAAATTGCATTTCATCATAGAATTTGACTAATAATAACGGTTAGACGTTGGGCTTACGGGAGTCACGGGCTCATCTAGGGCTTAATTATATTGTGATAGTTGATTCATTTGGAACGAATTATTTCTTGGTATCTAGACTACGGCAGAGAAATAACCGTTTATAAATATTACGGCGATTCGTAAATATTATATCGGTTGTTACTCTGAAGGTACTTAAACCTTCGGCTGCATTGCTAGGGTGATTCCTGGTGCACCGATAACTCCTGTCCGTTAACTAGCTGAGAAATCTTTTGATCTAAGTAATCAAACGCATCACTTTATAATTTTGGGTTAAGAGCCAATAAGGACAGAAAACTTCATTGTAGCTAATTTCTATGCTTGCATTTAACAACAATGAGTGAAAAAAGTGTTAGCCAACAAAATTCTCCTAGGGGCTCTCGAATCAACCAAAATTTTCCACCCGAATTGGATCAAAATCGAGTGAATCAAAATTTTCCAAACTTTGGGGATCAAAATCAAATAAATCAAAATTTTCAAAATCTCAATATCCAAATGGATAGACCCTTGCCTCTTCGTGATCGATGCTATCCTACTAGGACCGTTCAACCATCTGTCATTGTGTTCCCACCAGCTGAAGGAAACAATTTTGAGCTAAAACATTCTTTTATCCAAGGGGTACCAAAATTTACTGGGTCTGAAAATGCTTATGAATTTCTAAGTGAATTTGAATTGTATGCTTCCACAACAAAAATGCAACAACTATCTAACGAATCGATCAAGCTAAGGCTAATTCCATTTGCACTACTTAAAAGCGCTAAAAGATGGCTAAATTCTCTTCCACGACATTCCATAAGAAGTTGGGATGAATTTGTCACTGCATTCTTGAAAAAGTTTTTCCCTTTCCATAAAACTCTGAAAATCTGAACCGAGATAAATCAATTTTGTCAAAACGAGGGGGAAACTTTTTCAAAATACTTTGAGAGATTCAACCAGCTATTATATAGTTTCCCTCATCATGGAATTCTAAAAGATCACTTATGTCAAATTGCATATGAAGGGCTAAACTATCAGACTAGAACTCAACTAGAATCAATGTGTGGGGGAGACTTTATGTCTAAAACAGCCGATGAAGCTTGGCGGTTTTTAGAAGATTATTCTGAAAAGGACATGCAGTGGGAATCGATTCGTGTTCCCATTCGTACTTCTACTAGAGGAGTGCATGTCGTGGACCCAAGTCAAATTCCCTTAGAAAATCAAACTCCTCAAACCGGAGAAGGGTTACCCCACTATTACTCTCAAGACCAAGCCAATGCCATAGCTCAAAATAATCCTTACTCATCCACGTACAACCCTGGTTGGAGGAACCACCCAAACTTTTCTTGGTCGAACCCTAATAATTCGGCTAACCCATCTCACATGCAACCCTTTATTCCCAATCCGAATTACCAAGCTCCACCCCCCAATTCTCAAACCTCTCAAGCTACACCTCAATCCAAACAACCTTATAGGCACCCCAATTTTCAATCATCAAACCAATCATCTCAATCTTCTCAACCATCACAAGATATTGGGCGTCTAGAAAAACAGATGAACTCTTACGAAGCTAAAATAAACTCGCAAGACGCTAAAATGGACCAAATGTTTAATATGATGAAGGAATTTATGAAAACTCATGAGAAGGGAAAATTGCCTAGTCAACCCGAGGTGAATCCAAAGTATAACCCTCGTGCTGTAAATTCTTGTAAGGACAAAAACTATAATCCAGTCAACGCTATAACAACCCTTC